>CM044306.1:143160214-144640214 GCA_024291935.2 Okapia johnstoni
TCAGTCTCATCACCAATCCTCTGTGGATGATCTGGTTTGTCTCACTGGCTTCTCTGTAAAAATCTTTTTTCTCTTTGGTAGTCTGTGGTCTGCCTATGGAGAGGTCACAGTATATACTTCTTTTCATTGAATTTGCTTAGATTTAAGGGCTTCCTAGAATAAATATTGGGGTCTTTATTCTGGGAAATCCTCAGCCATGATCTCTTTGGATATTGCCTCTTACCCATTCTAATTATCTCCTTCTGGAACACAGATTAGGCAGAGGCTAACCTCTCACCTCCAAAATAATAGTTACTAATCACAGGTGGTATTTGGGACACTTCCATCCACAGAGAAGATTTTCCTGGTCAGCATTGGTTACTGGTCAGCACTGGTTACTGGTCAGCATTGGTTACTGGTCAGCATTGGTTACTGGTCAGCATTGGCAGAGACCATCATCCTATTCCTGTTTTCCCTTCACCTTCCCCTCATATTTTCCAAATCTTTGTCTCACAGGACCACAGACTGAATGATTCGCTTAATCTCCAGGTTCAAAATTTCTCAGTTTCTTGAGTCCGCTTCATCATTTTTTAAACTGCAACTATTATATATACATATATATATGTATATATATGTTGTTGTTGCCCACATACACTCATATATATATATACATAAGGCAAAACATATCAATCTTTTTCTTGAATAGAGTTTGTTAAGAATTGAATTGTGTCCCCCTCCCCAAATTTAAATGATGAATTCCTCACGCTGGTACCTCAGAATGTGATGTTATTTGGATACAAGGTCTTTATAGAGGTAATCAAGTTAAAGATGAGGTCATTAGGGTGGGTCCTAATCCAATATGACTGCTGTCCTTATACAGAGGGAAAACTTGAACACAGATGCGTGTACATCGTGTAAAGATGGAGGTAGAAATCAGGGCGATGCATATACAAGCTGAGGAGCACCAACCCACAGACCCTAGAAGAGAGGCCTGGAACAGATTCTAAGACCTCATAACCTCAGAAGAGACCAGCCCTTTTCACATCTTGACCTCAGACTTGCAAAGCTGTGAGACCATACATTTCTGTTGTTCAAGCCCTCAACCTGTGGTTCTTTGTTGTGTCAGCCCTAACAAACTCAAATTCTACATCATGTCTTCTAGGACAGCCCGCCCACCGGGGCCTGCTCTGTGGAGCTAGTTCAGACCACGGGTTGTTTAATGGTCTGGAGAAACCTGGAGGGGCAAGAGTGTTCACTGCCCCCTTCTGCAGCATCCCCGGAACTGGGTAACGTCCCCTTCTATTAACATTCAGTTTCCCAGAGAGGTCATGGAATACCATCGATTATTCTCCTTCAAAGTGCTCTCTACCTGAAAAAGCACGATGTTCTTATTGACACTGCACTTAAAAAAATGTACTGAAGTAATTCTACAGAACACTCTGGCTCTTCAGATCTGGAAACTGGTTAACCCAGTAAGGATATAAAGACACAGAGAGATGCGTTGGCAAGGTCGCAGAACAATTTGTGCCAGAAATTAGAACAGAATCAATGCTCCGTTGCAGCATATTGGCCAAGGGCCTGGATAACCTCCAACAATTGACTTTGTCAGTCCCTGGGGTTATTGGCCAGTGGATCTTTAGACCTGGAAGTTCCTATCATCTTGCCCAGTCTGATAAAGTCCAGTTTCAGTCTCTCACAAGTCAAAACGATAAAGATAATGGGTTACCCCAAAATTCACCTAGCAAGGACCCTGCATCATGTAGAGTGATAGAGACTTGCTAGAACCACAGATCTTCTGGCAGAGTAAACGGAATGTCCAGAACCAGGCTCACGTTTCCTAAGGAAATAAGATAGACCTTTGCTCTGCTGTCTCCATGGGTGTCCCTTCCATTTCCCAGCCTTCCTCACTCCCACTCCACCCCATCCCTGCTCTAATATTAGCTGCAAAAGGGATGCCAACGCTCCAGAGAATCCTGAACCAAAAAGCTCTGGATGGGAGCAGGGTATAACTAAATCATTATCACACATTATTCACTAAGAATTCACATCAACGCCACATGTCACAGGGCTGCCCGGCACACACGCCCCCCCATCTGGATTCTGAGCTCTGGCACTGCCTCTTCTCTACCTGAACTCCCCCTGGCCCCACTCTAGACCCTCTCAGCACAGAGTGAAGGTAGAGGAAAGCACGCTGGTTGTGGTCCTCCCAACATCCCTTGACCCCATTCCTTCTTCCTCTCCCACAGGGCTGATGCCACAGCAGCCTCCAAACCAGCGCTGCCCAAGAGGGAGACGGCACAAGCCACGAAGACAGACCACAGAGAGGATTTTAAACTTAGTAGCTCCTTTAAAAACATGAAAAGAAATAGCTGAAATCAATTTTAATAATGTGGTCTTTTTAATTCATTATATCAAAAATATCATTTCAATGTGCAATCGATACAAAAAGTTATTAATGGGATATTTACCTGTTTTGGGGTACATCTTCAAATTTTGGTGTGTATTTTACACTCACGACACATTCAGTTTGGACGACGCAGATTTCAAGAACAGAATGTGTTCTGTCTCAGTTCAGTTCAGTCGCTCGGTCATGTCTGACTCTTTGCGACCCCATGAATCGCAGCATGCCAGGCCTCCCTGTCCATCACCAACTCCCAGAGTTTAACCAAACTCATGTCCATCGAGTCAGTGATGCCATCCAGCCATCTCATCCTCTGTCATCCCCTTCTCCTCCTGCCCCCAATCCTTCCCAGCATCAGGGTCTTTCCCAATGAGTCAGTTCTTCGCATCAGGTGGCCAAAGTATTGGAGTTTCAGCTTCAACATAGTCCTTCCAATGAACACCCAGGATTGATCTCCTTTAGGATGAACTGGTTGGATCTCCTTGCAGTCTGAGGGACTCTCAAAAGTCTTCTCCAACACCACAGTTCAAAAGCATCAATTCTTCGGTGCTCAGCTTTCTTCACAGTCCAACTCTCATACATGACTACTGGAAAAACCATAGCCTTGACTAGATGGACCTTTGTTGGCAAAGTAATGTCTCTGCTTTTTAATATGCTATCGAGGTTGGTCATAACTTTCCTTCCAAGGAGTAAGTGTCTTTTAATTTCATGGCGGCAATCACCATCTGCAGTGATTTTGGAGCCCCCAAATATAAAGTCTGACACTGTTTCCACTGTTTCCCCATCTATTTCCCATGAAGTGATGGGACCAGATGCCATGACCTTAGTTTTCTGAATGTTGAGCTTTAAGCCTACTTTTTCACTCTCCTCTCTCACTGTCATCAAGAGGCTTTTTAGTTCTTCTTCACTTTCTGCCATGAGGGTGGTATCATCTGCATATCTGAGGTTATTGATATTTCTCCTGGCAATCTTGATTCCAGCTTGTGCTTCTTCCAGCCCAGCGTTTCTCATGATGTACTATGTATATAAGTTAAACAAGCAGAGTGACAATATACAGCCTTGACGTACTCCTTTTCCTATTTGGAACCAGTCTGTTGTTCCATGTCCAGTTCTAACTGTTGCTTCCTGACCTGCATACAGGTTTCTCAAGAGGCAGGTCAGGTGGTCTGGTATTCCCATCTCCTTCAGAATTTTCCACAGTTTATTGTGATCCACACAGTCAAAGGCTTTGGCATAGTCAATAAAGCAGAAATAGATGTTTTTCTGGAACTCTCTTGCTTTTTTGATGATCCAGCGGATGTTCGCAATTTGATCTCTGGTTCCTCTGCCTTTTCTAAAACCAGCTTGAACATCTGGAAGTTCACAGTGCACGTATTGCTGAAGCCTTGCTTGGAGAATTTTGAGCATTACTTTACTAGCATGTGAGATGAGTGCAATTGTGCGGTAGTTTGAGCATTCTTTGGCATTGCCTTTCTTTGGGATTGGGATGAAAACTGACCTTTTCCAGTCCTGTGGCCACTGCTGAGTTTTCCAGACTTGCTGGCATATTGAGTGCAGCACTTTCACAGCATCATTCTGTCTAGTGGCTACTATATTGAACAGCACTGGTCTAAGAGTTTCAACTGATCTGCTATAGCTTCAAGTCTTGGGAAGTGTGTGATTTTAGAGGACAGATATTTCCTCTCACATATCTTTTATTTTTTCAGTGGGGCCCATTAAAATGCCAATAAATTCTTCTTTTTTCCAATAAATCCTTACTGATCCCAATTCCCTGTCTCTATATATCCAGTTGTCTGCCTGAAAGGACCCCCTCTCCCTCCCCCTTTCCCTATATGCCTCAAAGGCACCTATTTTTTTTTCTTCTTTGGTTCAAAAGGTTCTTCAGCGAACCAAAGCTGAAATGAATGTGGCCTCCTTGAATGTTCATGGAAGGTCTGCTTTTTCCACTATTGTCATACATAGTATGGGCTTTCCCTGGTGACTCAGCAATAAAGAACCTGCCTGCCAATGCAGGAGACAAGGGTTTGATCCCTGGGTGGGGAAGATCTTCTGAAGAAGGAAATGGAAACCCACTCCAGCATTCTTGTCTAGGAAATCCCATGGGTAGATGAGCCTGGTGGGCTACAGTTCATGGGGTTACAAAGAGTCGGACACAACTTAACAACTAAGTATGCACACATATACAGTACACTGCACAGCATTTACTTGAAAACATTCTGTCTTTTTTAAGACACAGAATTACATTAAAAAGAGGGAATGTGCCTTATCTCTTGTGTCCCCCATACTTAACACAGGAACCCACACATGGTTGCTGTTAACATGGCAGCTTGGTTCCCTGGGGAGTGGATGGTCTGAGAAAGAAAGAAAATGTGAGCAAGCATCCAAGACAAGAGCCAAGGTGTCTTTCAGAACTTGACCTTGGAAGTGACACACCATCACTTCTGCTGTATTCTCTTGTTCGTGCGGATCACCCCTGGCCCAGTGTGGGAGAAGACTACCCAGGTGTGAGTACCTGGAAGTGGGCATCCTTGGGAGCCATCATGAAGGATGGTGAGCGATGGAACACACCACCACTGGACAGTGGAAACCCTGAATTCAGGCCTTGATGGCCCATAAGTCACCGATCTTAAGACGCTGTGCAACTAGCAAAGCCCAGCCCTTCCTGCTCTCTCCACACGTGCTCTGCTGTCACACTGACTCTGCAGCTCAGTGTCTGTGCTGTTCAATCACTTCTTGCCTGCTTCAGCGTTAGCTCACACGAGTCCATCCCAGCAAGGCAGCCCTCAAGTCTGGTGAGTCAGCAACCACAACGAATGCTGGGTAAGTGCGCCTTGCTATAGATAAATACAGTTCCATTTACTGTGACGAATGAATTCCTTTGCCAGGGTTTTTTCGCATTTTTGAAGATTTGGAAGGAATTTTGAAAGTGGAACCTATAACATCAAGGCTTTCTGCCCTTGAAAGCAATTAACCACACAGCAGTTGTAAACAAATGTAAAAAAAAAAAAACCGAGCTGTTTCACTAGTTGGAAAAATACTGAAATTTGTCTCAATGAAGGCAACAAGATTGGTTACTAACAGTATTAATAAGTTCAAATGTTATCTGTTTTGAATTTTAATGTCTGCGTGGACCTATTAAAGACTTGGTAAGCAAATGTGGTATGAATTTCCCGAAAACTGAAAAGCAAAACAGTTTTGCCACCCTATTGAGAAATAAAAAAGAGTAAACAGGGCTTCCCTGGTGGCTCAGTGGTAAAGAATCTGCCGGACAGTACAAGAGACAAGGTTCGACCCCTGATCCAGGAAGATCCCACCTGTCTGAGTAAGCCTGTGTACCACAACTACTGAGCCTGTGCTCCAGAGCGCATGTGCTACAACTACTGAAGCGCAGACGCCCTGGAGTCTATGCTCCGGGACAAGAGAAGCCACCGCGACCAGAGACCTACACACAGCAAAGAGAGGAAAAGCCCCCACAGCAGTGAAGACCCAGCACTGCCCTAAATAAATAAGCAAAATGATCCTTTACAAAGAGTACACTGGCATAATAGCCACGTGAAAGTGTGCCACCATGAACCTCCAAATGTAAATTATTAAATACACGAACATAATGAGGGATCTGAGGCCTCTGGGTCCCCCAGGTCCATATTGTGGACATTGCTGGTTTGCCTACCCTAATTTTAAACAAATGTTTAAAACAATGCTTGACCATGGCTAGTATGTAGTAAAACATGCATGTAAAAAAATTTAAAGCATGAGATTAGAAAATAAAGAGAGATCCCAGTGTTTAAAATTTCCATACCATCCTGTGAGGCTCACACTGAAGACCACTGCCTTAGACAAAACTGTCCTGCACATCTGTAGTTGGACTTGCCTGTGGGACATGGCTGGCTCCTGAAATTGGGACAGAGGGGTGGGGGAGGGTGATTGACCCCCAGCTCTTATCTGAATTTAGACATCTATGTAGGAACTCAGTGGAGGGAAAAATAGATTGAACTCTAATATCCCTTGGGTTTCTAGAATACAGAAGCATGGCTGGTGGGGCTTCCCAGGTGGTGTTAATGGTAAAGAACTCACCTGCCAGTGCAGGAGATGGAAGAGACATGGGTTCAATCCCTGGGTTGGGAAGATCCCCTGGAAAAGGGCATGGCAACCCACTCCAGTATTCTTGCCTAGAGAATCCAACGGGCAGAGGAACTTTGAAGGGGTCGCACAGAGTCGGAAACGACTGAAGCGACTTAGCACACAGGCACTGGTGCAGAGTAGCCGTCCTGGGTGGAGGCCGGTGGAAAGAGGGAGCAATAGGTCTCAGGGAGGAAACTGACTTGAAAGGGCTAGAATGTGAGCGAGGAGGCGGGGTGCTGGGTGGAGATGGAAGTGTGAGTGGATGGAGCTGATTACATCAGCTCCAGGAAAATTTACTGTGAACCTCTTGCTGTTACAATGCAGAGCTGGGCAGGGCATGGGAGGAGGGGTGTCATTCTCCCTCTTACCCTGGAGACCTTGTCTGGAGAGATTGACAAAGTTCTCCAGAGAGGGGGTGGAAGTCTCTGCTTGATGGGCTCCCCATCCCAACAGGTCTTTTAGGGCTTGAGCTGGAAAGTCAAAACTCAGCCACACCAGGTTAAGAGGTAAGTGGTAACGTCCAGTCTTGTCACAACACCAGAACTTGTCTCTGACCTCCAAAGGGCAGCTGATATAGGGGCTCAGGGATCTGCCCCATTTTCTCTGCTTTTGGGAATGGAGGGGGACTGTTTTCACCAACAATGGTACCTCTAACTGCGCTGCAGTGGGAAAAATATTCCAGCTTGAGAGTGACCACCTAATGGAAATTTCCAGCTCAAGACTATTGTGTGGTCCTGGCTTGGGCAGCAATGTATTTACAAATGACCAGAACTGATTTCCAGACACATGTGAACACCCCTAGGGATTCTTAGAAAAAACTGAGAAAAAAATCCTGGAAGCAACTCATTTTTCTACAGCCAGGAGGGTATGTTTATAACCCTGGTTTCTCTTATACCATTAGGAATGCAGCAGGAACAGAGGGGTAGTTCCTGTCAAGCACCTGTGACTGTCCTTCTAGAGCCACCAGATGAAGTCTGAAGACAGTGCTGTGAAAATGGACCAACAAATTCTGGCCACCCCACCAGATATCATGCTCCTCGACAGAATAAATAATGTAATGGCAGCTAATACAATAGCTTTCATTTTAGAGAAGCACAAAAACATCTGTAGGGGAAATAAACAATCCCATGCCTTTGGCGAAAGAGTTGGACCAAGTGAGTATGGAAACCAAGTAATCAAGCTGCCGGCTTGGAGGTGCTGACACACCCATTCTTCTCTCACTGCCGGAACTTCACTAAAATGCAGGCAAGAAATAAATAGTGGCTCCAAGCCACGTGGCCAAAGAGACCTGAAGAGGAGACGACAGCACAAAACTGATGTCAATAAAAATTGAGAACCAAAAAGTAGACTGCAGCTGATTTAGAAGCCCAGGGAGAGCTGAAATGTAAACTTGCAGCAGAGAGAGCCAAAAAAACCTGTTTCCCCTAAAGGATCTTGGAAAAACCCAGCTGTTTGAGTTCCAGCCCCATCAGAAGGCAAGGAAAATAGGAGGACTAGTTGGAAGACTTTGTAAGTAGCACCGAGATCCCCAGATTCCATCCCTGATTTTATGCGGTCACGTGACTCTCCCCCTCCCCTCCACCCCTCCGAAGACTAGAAGTTTAGAGAAGTAGACTTTGACTTCCAAAGTCAAAAAGTAAACCGTACTCAGAACAGCTGAGGGCAGACTGAGGCCTTACTGCAAAAGGCAATTTAGGTGAAAGTCTGTACCCTGGACAGTGAGGCCCCCAACTTTTCCTCCATCTTGGTGAGTAGATGATTAGCAGCCAATGCAGAAGATTAGAGTTGACTTGTCCAATATGGTAGCCACTAGTCAAAATAAGTAGCAGTTATTTAAGCTTAAATTAGGTAAAATTAAACAAAATTTTAAAATTTAAAATCAACTTTCCCAGCCATACTAGCCACTTTGCTAGTACTGAAGAGCCACATGTGACTACAGGCTACCATATAGGATGGTGCTGCTGCTGCTGCTGCTAAGTCGCTTCAGTCGTGTCCGACTCTGTGCTGATAGTGAATATTTCCATCACCACACAAGCTGGACAGCATTGGATTAGAAAATTTCTCTGGGGAAACTGACCAGACTGACAGAAAAAAACCTACAGAGACTGACAACTGTTGATCACTCAGAGTGAAACCCAAGGGTTAACACGCTCCATTCATGCAAACAGAGCTTTCTATCAGAAATTGGGTGACTCATCCTTAAGCATAGGTGGCAAATCTGAATGATCTAAAATTTTAAGTAAGTCCTAACCATAGGAGACAGAAGGAGATAATATAAAGTATGCTGCATCCATGAAAGAAAAATAGGAAAGTATAAAAATGCATGCTTAGTTGCTAAGTCATGTCTGACTCTGCAAAACCCCATGGATTGTAGTCTGCCAGGCTCCTCTGGCCAAGCGGTTCTCCAGGCAAGAACACTGGAGTGGGTTGCCATTTCCTCCTCCAGGTGATCTTCCTGACCCAGGGACTGAACCCACATCTCCTGCATTGTCAGGAAGTATCTTTACTGCTGAGCCACCAAAGGAAGCCCATTATAAAAATATGACAGGTAAATAAAATGAAATGGGTTAGGTGGTAAAGTCTCTTGGAGTGGCAAACAAAAAAAAGTTTAAAAGTAAGAGGAAAAGCTCAAGATAATTAACATATCTGTCCATGAGATTCATCTTTCAACTAAAAGGATTTCCAGCAAAAGAGAAATGGAAATAAGGGGGAGGAAGAAAATTATCAAAAGAACAATAAAATAAAATTCTCAAAACTTTTCAGATGGAAGGGGCCACTGAGTGTGTAGCACTCTAAGACAAAATAAACATGCACCAAAGTGCATCATGACATTTTGAAAACTGGAGATAAAGAGCAGACATCTGGGTCTTCCTGAGAGCAAACAAGTCCCACACAAAGGATCAGGCATCAGGATCACACTCGTGTCATCAAAAGTGACTGTGAGAGCTGTAAGACAGAACTGTACCTCTCAAGTGCTAAGAAAAAATGACTTTCAACCTCAAATTCTACAGCCAAGGGTGAGGGTAGAATAAAGATATTATCAGACTTGCAGTGAATTCAAAATTTACTTCTTGTGTCAGAGTGGAAAACAGCAGGCTCACTCAGACTGGGGAGAAATCACTATTTACCAGGGAAGCCAGCTAGGAATGGTGAGATTCCCCATGGCTGCCCAGAGTGGGGAACTGTCACCACCAACTCACAGCTCAAAAAGAAGGGAGCCAGAGAACAAAGACCCTGACTTCCTTTTCCTCCCACTCAACTTCCGTATCTCCCACTGACCAAAGTCAGCTGAAAGTCAGAAGGCAAGGAGGCTACCAATGTCGTCTCCATAAATGCCAGCCTCCCAGGGCACAGAGCAGGAGAGGGCTCTGGGATAACCACTGGAGAAATTCCCTCTCTGTATTCTTGCCCAAGATGCCACTGAAAGATGTGGTTCAGTAACACAAGAGAGTAAATCAGAGGGAAAAAACCCCCACAAGATCCTAGAAACAGAGACTCTAAAACCATAAAAGATGGGATCAGGGGCAGCCATTGGGAAATCCCAGGATAATAGTAAAGGAAGTCTCAGATGACATATCTATGTGCCATCCCCAAAGAGCAAAATTCCAAACTGGAGAAGACACAGTGCTCTTGAGAAGTGGTGCTAAGAAAAGAAAGATGAAGACTATGTTTGGGCTTCCCAGGTGGCTTAGTGGTAAAGAATCCACCTGCATTGCAGGAAATAAAGGTTCAAACTCTGGGTCGGGAAGATCCCCTGGAGAAGGAAATGGCAACCCACTCCAGCATTCTTGCCTGGGAAATCCCATGGGCAGAGGAGCCTGGCCGGCTACAGCTCATGGGGTCGCAAAAAGGTCGGACACGACTGAGCAACTAAAGAACAACAAAAGTTGGCATGTTTAGGACTTAGGAGAAGATTATCAGGTTTATCAGACAGGGATGAATTAATGAGATTGTTTTTTTTAAAAAAATAAATAACCAAGTGGGGGAAAAGATAATTATTAGCTTCAAAGAAAATGTAACAGTTGTACAGAAAGGAAATATAATTATTCACTACGACATACATTATAGTGTAATGTAGTGAGCAGTATTTACATAGCTGTGGTAGGTGGAACAATGGCCACCAAGGATGTTCACGTCCTAATCCTTGGAACCTGGGAATTCTATCCGAATGGCGAAAGAGATTTGCAGGAACAAGTTAATCTTGAAATGTGTAGATTCTCCTGGAGGATCTGGCTGGGCCCAATGTGATCCCAAGAGGGAGAGGGAGGCAGAAGGACCAGAGTCAGGAGATATGATGATGAAAGCAGAGGTCAGAGTGAGGCAGTGTGAGAAAAAGTCAATCCACCATCGCTGGATTTGAAGACAGAAAAGGGCTCCAAGCTGAGGGCTGTGGGCAGTAAGTATAACATTTGAATTGTAAACTAAATGCCTCCTATTCTTGTCTACAATAAAAAATTTAAAAGCAACTTTCATGGGCTTCCCCACAGGAGCTGGTGTCACCTTGCTCAGAGAGAAGTAAATTTCCAGTTCTTTGATTCAAGAAGAGCATTAAGAGGGAGAGCATTCTGAGATGAGTGTCCCAGCCTCCTAGGAGGAGAGACTCCGGGAGAAGAGAACCAGAGCTGGATGACCTATCCAACACAGGTCATAAAGTCTAGGAGATCCATAGCAATGTGGAGACTAATCTGGAGCGTGAAATAAAGACTAGGGCCCTTGTGTGGAAAAGTCGGCCGGGAGATGTCAGACCAAGCAACAGAATCCTTCCAGGATCCTGGGGAAGATGTCAATACTAGTGAAGCAGAACTGGACAATTTGAACTATGGGCTATCTTAAGGACAGGGGCACTGGAGAAATACTTACCTGGTTTTACATATCTTTATTGGATAGCTAATGTAACTAATGACAAACGCACAAAGTGGCTCTTGTAGCACTGCAATACTGCATTATCATCTGAGCAACAGACAATGGCAGTGAACTTCCTTCGCTGAAGACTCTCTTCGGAGTGGACTGCATGTGTGTGTTAGTTGCTCAGTTGTGTCCGACTCTTTGTGACCCCATGGACTGTAACCTGCCAGGCTCCTCTGTCCATGGGATTCTCCAGGCATGAATACTGGAGTGGATCCTTCTGATCCAAGGACTGAACCTGGGAGTCCTGCATTGCAGGCAGATTCTTTACCAACTGAGCCACCAGGGGAGCCCATGCTGAGTGGATTACTTTAAACAATTCACCTTCCAGTTACAATAGTTGACATTATTATTATTCCATATAGTCTTGATATTGTTTTACAGGGGAACATGTATTTTAAATTGTTGAACTACGTCCTGGAATTCAGTGCTACATGCCCAGAAGCACTGTCTTCTGAATCAATGCCAGATTCCCATAAAATGAATCACCAGCACCATAAGGTTTTTAGTGTCTTATATATGCGATCCTCCATTGCCAAAATGACGATCATTGTTATCTTAATCTACTCTGGATCTTGTACCTTTCCAGGGCAGCTCCTGCCATGAGGAGCTCGTGGTGGTCTGCTGGGAACGGTTCCTACAACCTTCTGCCCCATATCATGAAGGAATCCCTCAGCTGGGAAAAGAGTGGAACAATAACCGAGGTCTCAGAGACTTACTGCTTCCATTGGGTGGCCTCATCATTCATGACTGCCTGAGGAAGTGCAGACAGGAGGACGGGAAAAGGCCACCCAGACTGAAGGGAGGGCGAATCTCGGGGCTGATATTCCTTATTCGCCTCACCCGGCTCCTGGCTTTCACTTGACATGCTTTTAGGCTCTGGTCATTCTTTAGTCATCTCCCCCTGTCTCTTGTCTCGCTGCATCCAGCCTCTCCTAACCTCCGCACGACGCTGTGGGCTCTAGCCTTGCCTCTCAGAACTGGTTGCCCCTCCTCCAACTCCTCTTACCCTACTTTCTTCTTTCTTACCTCTTCCCAGCTGCGTCTCTCTGCTCTTTTGGCACCAGATCACCAATGTACATTGAACTATGTGTTGTGAATACAAGAAGAACATTTTGAATGTCCTCTTCGTGCACCTCCATATCCATCTCCACGCCTCCTTTGACCCCAGGAATTCCTCACTCTTACTCAAGCCAGCATACCCTAGGATGTCATTTCCAAGCAGACATTCGTCCCAGGCATGTTGGCTCAACCAACTCGCTTAGTTCTGCATTTGCTAACATCTGCTAGATGGTTTTTAAATACAAAAAGACATCTCCAAGGCCCATGGTTCATAGTCAAGGACAAAGGTGTTAATCTGTTACCAGAGAATTAGGTACTTTTCAATGGTAAAGCCCCAAGTCAAGCCATAAATTATTTCTACATTGCTGTGTAGACAATAAGGTCTGGGCAATAAACCCCATCAACAAGCAGGGAGACAGAAGGGCGGAAGAATAGTTCCTGCCCCTGGAGGGGCCTTGTGTGAGTTCAGGAAAAGACCTAGAGAAGCAAGTCACTTACAGCAGGCATCAGAAGAACACAGAGGTCTTTCATAAAAGTCTTACACCTACTGGAACCTAAGAAACAGACTCAGTGTTCAGGATGCGAATGTATCAGGGAGGACACGATCCCTGTAACAGGGCTAAAGGAGGAATCAGCAGACAGTGGGAAGGTTCAGCAGATCCACCTTCAGAAGAAGACAAAAATTACCTTTGAGGTTTCCACTCGTGAACCTAGAGGGAGTTTAAAACTATATCCAAGGGATCAAGACAATAAGAACTTCGTAAGATGTTGAGCTACTTACTGCTTCTCCATCTTGGTAATTTTTTTCAGTTACTGCTTTCCTTTTGTGATCAGTAGTAAAGAGCCTTACAAACGAGAAGCTCTTTTGTGTTTGTCTTTGGAGGGTATTAAGGTGGCAGCTTCTGAAGGAGAGGGAAGTGGAGCTTTGGCAGAGCAAAGGCGACCACAGGTGCTTAGTGGGATCTTAGGAGAAAACCTGGAGCTGCAGTAGATAACACATCTCAGAGTTCCACCAAACCTGGTGACAGAACGTGTGGTTCTGCGACAGCCCTTGCACCAGAGCACAGATGTGACTTTCCCCTTGGATTTCACTGCCCCTCTAAGGAGCACTGCTTTGGGCTGAAAGCGTGTCCAAAGCCAGTTGGTGGCATAAAAATGCTACAAGGCCCAGAGTCCCCCATCCCTCCCAGCTGTCGGCTGCATTCCTCCTGCTCTGTTATAAAACCATCAAAATGCACCTTCAACCTCAGGCTGGGACGGGTCCGTCCAGGGTCAGGAGACACTCTTTATCTTCATGGAAAATCTACCGAGTTCATTGAGTGTCCAGCTCCACAACAGCCTCTAAGACTACAAGGGAGCCTTAGAGATTTTTTAAAATAAAAGATAGACTGTTCTAATGGGGCAGTTGCATGTGTAACCGTTAGGAGTGCTGGTTTGGGAGCCAGTCTGCCAGTGTTCAGATCACAGCTCTGTCTCTTACTGACTTGACAATTTTTGGTTAGCCATCTAACCTCTCTGTGACCCAATTCCTCATCCATATAGTTGAGACAGGGCACCTACCCACCTCATGGGGTGGTGTTCTCAGGAAGAGGTGCACCCTGATCTGAGCCTGAAGGAAATGTAGAACATGTGTAAGTAAGGAGACAGACAGGAGCATGCCAGGCAAAGGGGTCGGCCAAAGGCACAGTCGAGTCTGAGGCAGGAGACGGACAGATTCCATTGGCACGTTATTGCTTCTGTGACCCTCCAAGCTGACCACAGGAAGCATGTGCTGTGGAAACCGTACACACGCCTCCAAGCCTGGGATATCCCTTCTCCCAGAAACCAGTGCAGCTCACACAAAAAAAGGGGGGAGCCTCTTGTACAGATGAATGATAACACATGGACATCTTAGTCCTCGGGCCCCACCTTCTTTCACTGAGCACCCTGGGGAGATGGCAGAGGACAGGACAGCTCAAGAGGTCGGTCTGGCTCAAAGCCTACTCTGTCACAGATTTCACTTCACCCTTGGAGTCTCAGTTTCTCTCAGGAGAAATGATTCTGCATGATTCTGCTACAAAATCACACAGACTCAGGGCACAGGCAAATTCATTGGTTCGCAGCTCCTCAAACAAACTCCACCTTCTCCTGCTGCTGTGCCTTGGGAGATGGCTGTAGTGGAAGTGGGACATGGGGATCCCAGTCCATCGGGAGCACCCTGTGAGCTTCAGGCCTGCTACAGCAGGGCGGGCATGTCGCGGATGATCAACACATACATAATGACGCATCAGAGCCATGTCTCTGAAACCTGGGCTCGTGGCTCACACAGGCACAGAACTCAAATCCACATGGGCAGACTGCAGGCTAGTTTTCCAAGGGACCAGAAACCGCCCCCAACATCTCAGGAGAGGCTGATAATTGAGCACAGCAGCTCCTGCTCTCTCACACGCACAATTGCCCGGGTTTTCACATGCAAATAGCCATCTGCACATGGTTTCTTTGGTAAATGCCAGCTTCATAGGTGCAATCCAGGTGCCCGGATTTGAGAACTTGGCATAGAGAGGAGCACACAAGCTTTGAGTCCGTGATGGCCTGGCATCGTCACTGTAATTAGTCCCAGTGGATGTGTCTGTCGTTCAGTAACAATGCTAGATGATTCGGCCTCGCTCCCTCATCTCGGGGGCCCCCTTCCCCCATTCACCCCTTTTATAAAAAAAGCCAGCCACATCTTGCTTCACTTTCCCCCCCATCCCCACCCCGCCTTGTAAAATGAAAAGCCCAGATGTGGGTGACCCATCTGTAGTGTGTGTCACGTTTTTAGCATCTTTTTTATTTAGAGCTGGGAGAAAGAGACTCATTAGAGAGGAAGTCCACAATGAAATTAGGAAACATTTGATCAGACCATTGTCCCCGCACAACACGTGCAATGAGGGCAATGCTGAAGCTGCCTGCAAACCTTCCACGCGCTCCAGTCTCAGTGGCTTGCTCATCCCGTGCTGACCAGAAAGGGGAGCCTGACAGTTCCCTGACCAGAATCCAAGCTTCTGGAAGAGGGGAGCACCATCAGGGCAGGCAAATTTTCTCTCTCTCCCTCTCCTTAAAAGACTTTGAGTTTTTAGAACAACTTTAGATTCACAGGAAAAGTGAAGGAGGGTACAGAGATTTCCCAGCGACCCCCTGCCCCCACACACGCACAGTCCCCTTCCCATTACCGACGTCCCTGACCAGAGTGGGACATCCGTTAGGACTGACGGACCGGCACTGACACACCAGTATCACCACAGTTCGTATGTCCATCGTTCACACGCCAGTTCACACTTGGTGTTGTTCAGCCCCTGAGTTTGGACAAAGCATGGTGACGTGTATGCACCACTACAGTATCATACAGGGTACTTTGGCTGCCTGAAAATTCCTCTGTGCAATGCCGGTTCATCCCTCAAGCCTTCTTAACTCTGGCAACCACTGATCTTTTTTGCTGTCTCCATAGTTTTGCCTTTTCTAGAATGTCGTATAGTTGGAACTGTGTGGTATGCAACAATCTCAGTTGGGCATCTCTCACTTAGTAATATATGTTTTAAGTTTTTCATGTCTTTTTGTGGCTTGATATCTCATTTCCTCTTAGCACTGGGTAATTCCATTGTCTGGAAGGACTGCAGTCTATTTAGCAAATTCTCTTTTCCCTATGGCTTCACTCTGCAGTGGAAGTTGTCAGAATACCCTGTACCTTCACCAGCCTCAGTCCTTCCCTGTCATCTCAGCAGAGGCATCTCCAGGGACCCACTGGGGAGGACTAACTCCTCCCAAAGCATTTAGCCCTTGGTAGCAGGACTTTCCTTCAGCCTCTTGGCATTTAAAGGGCAGAGGTTTGCTCCTGGAGACCCTATGCCAAGGACTCGATGCATGAAAACCACTCTTGAACTCCATTTCTGGTATCCCAACTCACTTATTAAGCAAAGCAGAAGATCAGAAATATATAGACTCCAAAACAGGTGCACTAATGACACCTCTCAAGCTCAGGGCAAACCATTTTGCTACAAGGATCTCCAGTCACATCTCCAAATACTTAATCTGCATTGCATCAAAATCAGCCCAATTCGACATAAGGAGAAATTAAACCACAGAGAAATGGGCCCTAGAGCCCTGAATTGGTCGCTATATGGATCATTAGGACTTTTAACCTCACATGTGACAGAGTTCAGACTAGCTGTTCTAACTTAGAAGGTTGTTGTGAAAGTACAATATAGTTATTAAGGCAAACAGGAGGATTAAAACATCACATTAAAGTGTTTAGTTTTATTACTAACAGACCACACAGCAAATTCTCTGCTATTTGTGGGATGAGAATTTACCCCCTATCTGCTAAATCCATCTAAGTGACATACCAGATTTGCCATTTTCAGAACACATGGAAAATCCATTTCTTGGTCCAAGTTACATAGCACAAAGTTTAGCACTGAATATAGGAACCTGAAGAGAAGCAGTTGACCAAGTAACTCAGTGCCAAGCTTAGGATCAGGCATGCAGTAGGGACTCAATAAGACCCTTTCTGAATCCATTCATTAATGAAAATTATGTAGAGAAAAATCCTCTAAAGATAAAGGCAAGTTTATTCAACAAATACTTAACATCAGTGAACACCTGATGTGTACATGCCTTTGTTGCTTAGCTAGTGTATAAGCTGAATCAGAACTCCTTTATCCATGATTCAGCTCTCCATCGGCTTTCTCCGCGTGGAACTTTGGTGAGCACCACCAACTGCCATTTTAAAGAAGAGAAGGGCTTAAATAGAGAGACACACGGAAAACTGAGAAATGACAACAGACGATACAGCAACCAAAAGGCTGCTGCTGCTGCTAAATCGCTTCAGTTGTGTCCGACTCTGTGCGACCCCATTGATGGCAGCCCACCAGGCTCCCCCGTCCCTGGGATCCTCCAGGCAAGAACACTAGAGTGGGTTGCCATTTCCTTCTCCAATGCATGAAAGTGAAGTCGCTCAGTCGTGTCCGACTCCTAGCGACCCCAGGGACTGCAGCCCACCAGGCTCCTCCGTCCATGGGACTTTCCAGGCAACAGTACTGGAGTGGGGTGCCATTGCCTTCTCCCAACCAAAATGAGGTGGCAGGAAATCTGGAAACAAACCTATTCGAATGATGAATTCGAAGTAAATACCTCCACACATCGCCATAGACCTTGGAGGCGCCATTGCACTGATTTCCTTGAAGGCATTATAGTGTACAAGTCCATATTTCTTTCATTATTGCATTAATCAAGGTAACACTGAAACTAACTTGGCCCTTTCTTAATCGCTCCCCGTGTGTTGTTTTTTAAAAGACAGGAGACATCTGCGGTCTATTTTAATGGTGCCTTATGTCAAACACAGAGGATGCGAGAGGGACGGTTAATCATAACACAAAAGAGCTTTGTTTTTATTTTCCACTATTTCTTTAAACCTGTTCTCTAGGATAATGATCTCACTGTTCCTGGATGAAGCTTCAGGAAATCTCCACGACCCTTCTGGCTTTCTTGGGTAAGGAGAGAGGCTCCTGTTCCTCGTGCCTTCTGCCTGCGGAGGACACTTATCAACACTGAGTAATCCCATGGAAGCTCTTCCTTGATTACAGGGCACTGGTTGCCTTATTCTAAAATCCTCCTCGTAAGATCAGCGGGTACTTCACCACAAGCTGGGTGAGGGGCTTCTGGAAGATGGGCCCAGAAGTTGTGCGCTAAGTTTCCAGATGTTTCCTTTCTGCATTTGTCTCTCGGTGCCCTGCTGCACACCTGCTTTGCTATCTGATATCTGGGATACATTTTGCCTCAGTCCAAACTTCCAATTTAACATTTGATTACATTAGAAACTTTCCACATAGAATAATATACACTGGGGTGGGGAGTTAAGTCTTGAACAAGATAGCCATTCAACAGGCAGAATTTACTCATTTACCAAGGGGTTTGGGTAGCTTTTTTTTTTCTTTTTTTTACTATATTTGGAAACATTTGGATTTTTAATGAAATGTTTCCAATTTAAAGCCAGATGTTTGAGATCATGTAAGTAGCCAAAAGTTGGAAAAGTAAATTACAGGATAGCAAAAGAGCCCTGTTTTTGCTATCATTATTTAGATGTGATCTGACCACACATGGAATTGTATATCAGAAAATCTCAATCCAAGTCTAGATTTGGACACTGAACTTTTCTCTACCTGGAAGAAGCTCTTAGGACTCTGAACCCAATTTCTCCATAACCAATAAAGAGATACATACACTGTGTTCTGAGAGTCCAATAATGTAAGCAGCTACCCCTACTGCCAAAAATCTATATTTTGCTTGGAGTATAAACAATAAACATGCAAAGTATGCCAAATAATTTGTGTTGGTTTTAAAATACATCCACAAGTTTCTCTGATACACTTCTGTTCAAGGAGTAGAGTCTAATTCTCCTTCCCTTTAGAGTGAGCTCTACTTAGCAAACTGACTTTTCATCAATAGAACATGGAAGAAGTGACAATGTATGGCCCCCAAGATTAGGATGGAAAAGGAAGTGTGGCTTTTTCCTTTCTCTCTGATCACTCTCTCTGGGAGAAAACAGCTGCCATGTCATAAGGACGTGGAAGCAGTCCATGGAGAGATCAATGTGGTGACGAACTGAGGGCTCCCGCTAACAGTCATATGAGTCAGTGAGCCCTCCAGCCACAGTTAAGCCTTCAGATGACAGAAACCCTGGCTGATCGTGTAACCGCAAACCTATAGGAGACTTCAAGCCAGCACCACCCAGCTAATCCACTCCCTCATACCTGAACCACAGAAACTTCGGGTTAACAAAGGTCTATTGTTTTAACCCACTACGTATAGGAAGAATTTATTGTGCAAAGATAGAGAAATAAAGCAAAATTGATCATACCTTCTATTCTATTCTGAAAATCAACAATACTCATGAAATCACTGATTTTAAAACAAACAAACATGAACTCTCACTTGGAATAGAAAAAAATTGTCATTTCCAGATGTTTATCATTGAAATTCTACTAATAAAACAGTTCTTGAATCTGGTCCCTTTAAACCAGTAGTTCATTGAAGGTACTGTGTATATATATAAAAAAGTCACAAGGTAACTAAAATTATTTTTAAATGGATGGTAATAGCACAGATAGTCATACCTTAAACTGTGCTACATACACAGCTGACACCAGAAAACCTAACAATGCACCTAAAGCTACTTCTAGCTGTTTCTTGTACTTATTAAAAAATAAGAGCATTGATTTGCTTTTTATTTGTTCAGAAACTTATTTTGTAAAAGCAAGCAGATATATTTTATTATAAAGATAAACCTTATTTTTGTGAGAATAAGATCAAAGGTGCACTTAGGATACTATTAATAGATAACTCTTGTGCATCACAGACACTCAGGATGCCATATACCTGTGGGGAGTTTACTGTTACTTGTATTCATCTCATTTAATCTCCTCAACAATTCCAGAGAGCAGGTACTGTTTTTCTCATTTTGCATATGTGATGGTGCAAAAATTATTAACATGAGACTCTTCTAGGACTTACCTACTCTTCTGGACCAAGGATAATCCTCTATGTTGTTCAGTCACCAAGTTGTGTCCGACCCTTTGTAACCCCATGGGCTACAGCACGCTAGGCTTCCTTGTCCTTCACTTTCTCCCTGAGTTTGCTCAAACTCATGTCCACTGAGTTGGTGATATCATCCCAATTTCTCCTTTCCTTTCACCTCCTAAAGATGTAGCATCCTTTCTAGAAAGAGACACATGCTGCAGTGCTGGGAATAAGCAAGCTGGGGTGAAAGAAAGTTTTAACAGCTACAGTTAGGAGTATGGAATAGAGGTCCTTGGAAAGGAAATTAAGGAGAAAGAGACTCCGGAGCAGCTATAAGGTGGGAGGGGTATTTTAATATATTTTATGGACAGTGTATTTGGAGCCCTTTTAACTTTATCTGAGAGATGTGAGAAATTAATAGAATTTGTTTGAATCATTTTTGCTTATTGAACTGTGCTTCAACACATCACTTTAAAACTCTTGGGTTTAAGGTGACACATGGGGGAAAGTTCAGGTGCAGAGAGTATAAATGACCTTCCTACGAATCCAGATCTTTTAATAAAATTGAGTGTTCTCCCCACTTTATCACTTGGCTCCTCCTTCATTCATTCATTCATGCAACAAATAACGACTGCTCACATAATAGACTCCAGGCGCTATCTTAGCCCTTGAGGAAATAATTTGGTTTAAAACTGCATTTTGAAAGTCAACAAAAGGGTTAGAGAATCGAATTCAGTCACCTCTCAGTCCGACTATTTCCATGTTTGGAACAGACAACCTGGGAGGACTCTTTAATTACCCCAATGCAAAGCAAACACTCATCCATTATTCAGCACTGAAGCTGTGAAATGACAGTAATGCCATGTTTTAGAACGAGAACAAAAGCCTTCTCTAATTGTAAATTTTTACCTCTGGTTGAGCCAAAGCTTTTGTTGATTTTTTTCTTTTGTGTGACAGAAATATGCCTTTTCTTTATACAGAGCTGGGGTACCCTGTGCCAATGAATCTTTGTTTCTCTTGAGGAGAGAAGGACGTTCAGGTGTGATCCTAACTTTAGGATAAAAGAAAGAGGCTGAGAAGAGGGTTCTTTGTGGTTCAGGATGTACCAGAAGGTGGGTGTCCTGCACATTGCATTATTTAAGACCAGATAAAACACATCTTGGGAAATTCACCCGCGTTAGAATACTGTCTTCCGATGCACCAGCCCCACTGGGTATACTCCCACTGCCTTCAACTGTGTGATGACAGCTTGGAAGGAGCACTGAGCCGAGCTGAAGAGGAAAGCAATGTACATCTCTCTGTGTTCTTATTCAAGTTTCCCGCTTTCCACTAGAGGTCTTCCTCTCTCTTAATGCCCTCTCCCCTCTCAGGTTCTAAAACGCCACTCTTTTGATTCTCCTCCTTCTGTCACAGGACTGTCTCATTCAAATTTCTCTTCTGGCTCTTGCCCTCCAACCAAGTTCAGTGACATCAGGACCTGGTTGCAGCTCTTTCTTTCACAGCTATACTCTCTCCCTCTGCAATCTCATCAGTGCTGGGGCTTTAACCACCATCTGTATCTTGATGTCTCCTAAATTTATATCTTTAGCCCTTACCTTCTCCTTAAACTCAAAACTTACATATCCACTGCCTTCCTAACGTGGACACTCGGATACCCAAGAAGTATCTCAATTTGAAGGTCTAAAACCCCAAACCTATTCCTTCGCCAACATCTTCTTTCTAAGGAACTGATGATGCCTTTGCCCACTCATTAGCTCAACTGAAAAACTGGGAGTCAAATTGTATTCTTCCCTTTTCTCCTGCCTCCATAACTGACCAGCAAGTTGCATCAGTTTCATCTCCCATACTCACCTATTCCCGTCCGTCGGTACTTCCGCCCCCATCTTATGAGGCTATTCCAATAACGCTCCCACTTGACACACTTCTGAACTACTCCACTAGTCTTTCAGCAGTCAGAGCAATCTTTTAAAGAAAATGTTTCAAATTATGATTTTCTTTTAGTAATATCTCCCTCTGCATTTCCACTAAAAATCAGACTCCTTTCCAAGTCTACAAGCATCTCCATGGTCTAGCCCCACCTGCCTCTCCAAATTCCTTTCCATTTTATACCACTCTCTCCCTCTCTCATTTCTGCCACAGTATCTTCCATCTAGGGGAAGGGAAGCCTGGCCATCACACCCATGTCCCCATTCCAGAACAGTGGGAACAACGCTGTCCCAAGGGGAGTGAATAGCTCTGACCTGTTGGGTAGACGACAGCCAGAACTCAGTGAAGATCTTGGTAAGAGGGAGACAGAGGCAGTACCACAGCTTCATCTCAACTGAGCACTGTGAACGTGGGAGACCATGAGATGTCCTGGAAACACTGGAGAGGCCAGGGACATTAGAAGCTGGGGCAAGGCTGCCACTGATGAGACAGGAGGCTGACACCCCCCCCCCCCCCAATCTACAGTATTAACAGAAAGATGGCCTCATCACTTGGTGGCACGCACCTAAGACATTCCGTTTTTGCACCAATGAATCAGATAGAGCCTCTGCCCTCCAGGACTTTTCAGCCTAGGAGGGGAGACAGACAGATAAACAAATAATCCCAATACAGTGTGATAAGTGCTCTCACAAGAACAGATGCTAGTCAGAACGATGGCACAAAGGTAGCAGCGGGTAATACTCGCTCTAGGGTGGCACTAAGCAGACAGCCATCGGAGGATTATTTTGCTGTGGCTCAAGTTATGGCCCCTTTGGGCTTTTTCGAGAAAATTTACAAATGATCAGATTTTACATTTCAATAGGAGCAGTGCTATGTTTAGAGAAATGAAGGAGACCATCTTTATCAGAGGATGCTCTTGATTTTAAAATGCTACTGAAAAATAGGAGTTTGCAATTTTTATAGAAGAGATTAAAACCCGTGTAAGTTGAGCTATGGTTTTTGTGAACATTTTTAATGCCAGCCAATTTTATTAATATTATTTCCTTTGGGAGGAAATATGTTTTTCATTACAATTCCTGAAAACCAGGGACCTAGCAAAGGGAGCAGTAGAGGTGACTTAATAACTATAGTACAAACACTGTCATTTCAAGAGTGGCAGGAAGGTGGGCACAGATCAGCAGACAACGATTCCAGAAGCCAAGAGATGCCAGCAAAGCCTTTGCTTTTCCTTCAGCCCTCTGTGGTCCAAATGACACATTGGAGTCTCATGCCAGTTTTCCCCTTTAGGAAAAGTTAAAATGAAAAATTTCATCCTGAATATTTATGGCTTTTCCCCTTCTTGGGATCAAAACTGTCTCAGAGAGATAAAACATGATGTTTTTCCTAACACTGTCATATGGCAGTTTCTAGATGCACCTCCACACCTCCCTCTATCCCATTCCAAAGCTGTCATAACAGAGTAGACTTCGCAATGTACAATATCATTTCAGTACACCAGCCATTTGCTAATAATAAGGAGCACAATTAGATTGGTTTTCTGGAGGCAGCAATCAATATCCTGGTGTATGTGGACCCGATTAGACATTGCTAATTAGAGCTCTCAGACATTAATCAAATACCACGTATGGGACTAATCAACCAATGTGGGAAGCAAAAAAAAAAATCTATAACCTCCCCTTGAATTCTCCCAACCTGTTCACCTTGAAATCAGATCCAGAGACAGAAAGCCTCGCAGAAGGTCTGCCAGAACAAGGCTGGGAGGCTGTGCTGTATCGCGGGTTCCAGAGCCTCCTGGAGAGTAAGGCTGACATGACCTCATCAGGATCCTCCTTAAAGAAGCACAGGCTCCATCCTGCAGCCTGGACACACTTCTCATTGACTCCCTGGCAATTGTGGATGTGTGCCAGCTGCAGGCTGGACCCGGAGAGGCGGACCAATACTCCTAGGCCTGAACAATAAACAAAGCTAAATGCTCGCTAACTAATGGATTATTCATGAAATAGCCCAATTGCCCATCATGCTACGTACTTGTACTCATACAATTATTCCTATGTGTTTAAATAATGAATGTTAGGTTTGTGTTTAGTAACACAAATTGCTGATTAATCTGTATTCAAATCAAACAGTGCCTTATATGAACTCTTCGAAATACTGTACTAGATGGCAGCGTGTCTACCTCAATTAGAAATAATTTCTACAATGCTAATTTTAAGGCATACGATTAAGCCCTTCCATTTGACAAAATCTTATTGGATAAACCAGGCTTGGGTAAAGGTTCTGCTGTGAATGCTGGGCAAATACAGATGTGATTTAAGATTTGTGGAGTATATTGAAAGCATTTCCAGCAACTATGTCCTTAATTCCTGACTCTCCAATGCTTCCTAATGTTACCATGCAAAAAGCTATGTATTGCCCAACAAGCTCTTTCAATCTTATCACAATCTCCTTTAAAAAGATATTTTGCTAAAAAAACCACAATATATGTGCACGTTATCAATACTACTTTTTTTTTTTCAGAAACAGATAGTCAGCTTTAAAGGAACTCAAATCGCAAAAGATTTACTTGAAATTTGAAATTCACAACCTATAAATTGATAAGGTTTTAGGTTCTAAGAAAGCTTGTTTTTCCAACCATTCTTAACATTATTAGTTTTAGACTTAAGTAGTGAGATGGAATGTGAAGTCAAGTGGGCCTTAGAAAGCATCACTATGAACAAAGCTAGTGGAGGTGATGGAATTCCAGTTGAGCTTTTTCAAATCCTAAAAGATGATGCTGTGACAGTGCTGCACTCAATATGCCAGCAAATTTGAAAAACTCAGCAGTGGCCACAGGACTGGAAAAGGTCAGTTTTCATTTCAATCCTAAAGGAAGGCAATGCCAAAGAATGCTCAAACTACCACACAATTGCACTCATCTCACATGCTAGTAAAGTAATGCTCAAAATTCTCCAAGCCAGGCTTCAGCAATACGTGCACCGTGAACTTCCAGATGCTCAAGCTGCTTTTAGAAAAGGCAGAGGAACCAGAGATCAAATTGCCAACATCTGCTGGATCATCGAAAAAGCAAGAGAGTTTCAAAAAAACATCTACTTCTGCTTTATTGACTATGCCAAAGCCTTTGACTGTGTGGATCACAATAAACTGTGGAAAATTCTGAAGGAGATGGGAATACCAGACCACCTGACCTGCTTCTTGAGAAACCTGTATGCAGGTCAGGAAGCAACAGTTAGGACTGGACATGGAACAACAGACTGGTTCCAAATAGGAAAAGGAGTATGTCAAGGCTGTATATTGTCACCCTGCTTATTTAACTTAAATGCAGAGTACATCATGAGAAACACTGGGCAGGAGGAAGCACAAGCTGGAATCAAGATTGCTGGGAGAAATATCAATAACCTTAGATATGCAGATGACACCACCCTTATGGCAGAAAGTGAAGAAGAACTAAAGAGCCTCTTGATGAAAGTGAAAGAGAAGAGTGAAAAAGTTGCTTAAAGCTCAACATTCAGAAAACTAAGATCATGGCATCTGATCCCATCATTTCATGGCAAATAGATGGGGAAACAGTGGAAACAGTGTCAGACTTTATTTTTTTGGGCTCCAAAATCACTGCAGATGGTGATTGCAGCCATGAAATTAAAAGACGCTTGCTCCATGGAAGGAAAGTTATGACCAACCTAGACAGCCTATTAAAAAGCAGAGAGATTACTTTGTCAACAAAGGTCCATCTAGTCAAGGGTATGGTTTTTCCAGTGGTCATGTATGGATGTGACAGTTGGACTATAAAGAAAGCTGAGTGCCGAAGAATTGATGCTTTTGAACTGTGGTGTTGGAGAAGACTCTTGAGAGTTCCTTGGACTGCAAGGAGATCCAACCAGTCCCTCCTAAAAGAGATCAGTCTCGGGTGTTCATTGGAAGGACTGATGCTGAAGGTGAAGCTCCAATACTTTGGCCACCTGACACGAAGAGCTGACTCATTTGAAAAGACCCTAATGCTGGGAAAGAGTGAAGGCAGGAGGAGAAGGGGAGGACAGAGGATGAGATGGTTAGATGGCATCACCGACTCAATGGACATGGGTTTGGGTAGACTCTGACAGTTGGTGATGGATAGGGAAGCCTGGCATGCTGTGCTTCATGGGGTTGCAAAGAGTTGGACACGACTGAGCAACTGAACTGAACTGAACTGAGTGAGATGAAAATGGAATTCCTAGAACTTAATTATAGGGCAAACCAAACAGTGCTGGAGGGAGAAACAGTATAAAATAGTAAAAATAAGCATGGGATCAAATCTTGCTTGAATCCTAATTCACAACACATTAGTTGTGTGATCTGGACAAATATTTAATGTCCCTGAGCTTCCAGAGGATAGTAATATCCAATGTCATAGTGTTGTTCTGAATGTGATCTGAAGTGATACGTGTGAAGATGAGATGAAGTTTTCATTGAGTTAGACCTCGTAAGTGCTTAAGTTCTCTTGGTTGTTGCTTTTCAGTCACCAAGTCATGCCTGACTCTTTGCAACCCCATGGACTGAAGCATGACAGGTTTCCCTGTCCTTTACTGTCTCCTGAAGTTTCCTCAAACTCATATCCATTGAGTCAGTTATGCCATCCAACCATCTCATCCTCTGTTGCCCGCTTTTCCTCCTGCCCTCAATTTTTCCTAGCATCAGGGTCTTTTCCAATGAGTCAGCTCCTCGCTTCAGGTGGCCAAAGCATTGGAGCTTTAGTTTTAGGATCAGTCCTTCCAGTGAATTTTCAGGGTTGATTTCCTTTAGAATTGACTGGTTTGATCTGGTTCTCTTGGCCTCTCCCCTGGTTCAATGGTTCTATGGACCATAATGTTCTGGAAAGTAGGAACTGCATCTGTACCTTCAGAGCCTGGCACTATAGTGGCACATATTTGACTCAACAAATCACTGAGTGATTTGGCTCAAATCATTCTTGAGCCAAAATTAACTGCCAGAAAAACCACTAAAAGATTTGGGGGACAATGTGACTGTTTCTTTACCCTCCTCCCCAAAAGCCAATATTGGCCAAAATCTCCAAGGCAATAGTTTTCAGAAATCAGAGGAAACATTCCAGAAAAGGCAAAGCAAATATCTTCCAGCATTGAAAAGTGTGATTATTTAAAAACAGACAAACACAAGCAACAACAACAAAAGTCTCTCTCTTTCACTCCTCTGACCTCTTCCTCTTGTAATTTTTGGAATATTCATGAATGGAAAATGTCAGACAGGGCGTACAGTGCAAATATGATGAGTACCCAAAATACTGGTTTTTATGAGCTACGGAATATGAGTCTGGGTGGACTGCTGAGGAAGACACAAAAACGGAGAGTGTGGTGCATAGATACTAGAGAAAGGGCAAAGGTTAAATGAGGGACCTCATTAACATCTGATGTGATTCTTAAGATAAACACATCAAATGGGAAATACCACAATCTGATTTCTTGAGTTTGGATCAGGGATACATCATGCGCTTCCACTGAATTCAAGTACTGAGAGGATAAATAAGACTCTGAGTCCTTACAATGTGCCTTTGCCATCAAAGAAAGCCAGTGCAGGATGTCCAAGGTTAACAATCTGCCTTCCAATGCGGGGGACGTGGGTTGGATCCTTGGTTTGGGAACTAAGATTCCACATGCCTGGAGGGCAGGGCAATTAAGCCACAATGAAGAGCATGAGTGCTGCAACTAAAACCCAACACAGCCAAACATAATTAATAATCAATATTACCAAAAAAGGCAGTGTCTTCATAAGCAGAGTGAGTAGCAAAATGTCACTTACTGAAGGGACTGGTCTTAGAGCAGGGGCATAGAATATAACCGACAACATGTCTTTCTAATTAAAAATCATATTTTCATTTCTCATAGTAAGCAAATTCATACAATGCACATTTTAAGGAAATGTAATTTCTTAAAAATTATAAATACAAATTATAAATATAACATTTATATTGTCTACATGTGATGATAGCAATTAAAATTTGAAAAACTTTATAGAAGTTAAGAATGTGTTACCTCATCATATGTTGATTATTTAACATATTATTCAGCATTTTCTTATGTCCTACCAAATCTCACCGTGACACTCATTTTACAGGAAAATTGGGAAAAAAGATGGCCCACCAAAGAAATCTCTCCTGCCAAGTTCCACATTACTGTGGGTCTCGGCTGAACTGCCATTTTTTTTTAACAATGATCCTTAATTTAGTCAATCATAGGTCTTTATTTACAACCAAAGGATGTCTAAATTGAATAGCTGGCATCATCTCTTCTGGTGTGTTTAGGAATTAAATCTCTACCATTTGGAATCCAATTTTTAATTCCAAAAATATTGGGAGTCCCCAGATGAGCGAAGTCCTCACCCAGGGACTGTAGAGGGTGATAGAAATTCAACTGAGTCAACAAGCAGAGCATCTGGCACCTAAGCTTTTGCTGCAGTGGTTGTTCAGTCTTTATTCAAATGGATATGGGCTCTGCAAGCCACTTTGTGTTCTAGAAGAAAAACAACAGATGCTGACGCACAAGGAGAAAGGGCTGAATTTTTCCTTAAAATTCTGAGCCTCTGAATACATGGTTTCATCCCCAAATCCCTTCTCCAGCGCCACCCCTGCCAGAACTCTATTCATTAGACTCCATCATTCCAAGTCAATTCAAATACACACCCAAATGTCCTGTAATGAGACACAAACACTACACAGCTGCACTGAGTCTCAGGTTCTCATATTATGTTGGCATAACTTTAAATATTAAACAATCCTCCCAGCCTCTGGTTATTGTCACTCACTACCGTAGACACATGTCATGTTATCTGCCCTACACTGTTTCTCCTTTTTCTGACAAGAGCACCCCCTTTTCCTGGAGGTAATTATCCTTCCGCCACTCCTGGCAGGTAATGGCTTCCCCAGCACACCCAGCAGAGACCCTCCCCAGATTTCACAAGTGGACACCGAGAGAAGAAAATCTTGTTCCCTGAGTGCCTCTTCTTGTGGCTTAGAAAGCCTGGAGTGCTCTCTGCAAACTCACCCAACCCACACCCAACCTTCAGCTCTTTGAAGGTCAACCAAAAAAAGTAAGTAGAGAGACATCATAACATCATTCGAATCCTTGGAGCCAGGCGTGCCTGAGCCTGGCTTGACCTCTGAACTTGCAAATTACACTGGCTGTCATAAGGCCTTTGGTAACTTAGCATCCTTTCTACAACACATACATTTTTTCAGTCCACAGGTCCCACTTTTAGGATCCTCAGTGGTTATTCAACACTTCTCCCCACCAGGCTGGGTTGAAAAGTTTCTTCCCACACACCTAAATACAGAACATTGGTCTTTTTCTCTTTTGGTTACATATACAGCCAATTTTATTTCATGATGGAAGTGTTTCTCACCAATTTAGCTGCTATCTTTGGAGAACTGTCCTCCTGGAAAGTTGTAGTGAAACTTTCTTCTCATTAAGGTGTTGGGCTCTTGCTTCACTTCCCTGGTAAAACTCTCTAATTATACTCTCTAGATTTTTTCCTTCCACTACTTACTCTGCTGTTCTTATTTTCTTTCTTCCTTTACTGTCTTTTCCTTTCATGTCTTCCTAAAGCAGGGGTTCTTAACAAGGTCCATACATTAACCATCAATGGGCTTCAGGGATTTATCAAAGTCTCTTGAAATTATATGCAAATTTTACATGAATTTGTACATATACATACGTCATCAATCACTGTGTAACAAAGAACCCCATAATTTAGCAGCTTAATACAACAAGCACTTATTAACTTACAGTTTGGGTGGGTCAGAAATCCAGATGCAGCTCAACTCGGTCCCTCTGTCCCTTGCAATGCAGCAATTAAGGTGTTAGTCTGGGATCTGAAGACCCTGAAAAAGGAAAACATACTTCTAAGCTCGTTCATGATTATCTACAGGATTGAGTTTCTCCTAAGTTGTAAGCTGTGCATGTGTGCTTACACTGCTCAGTCATGTCTGATTCTTTGAGACACTATGAACTGTAGCCCACCAGGCTACTCTGTTCATGGGATTTTCCAGGCAAGAATATTGGAGTGGGTTGCCATTTTCATCTCCCGGGGATCTTCCCAACACAGGGATCAAACCAGCATCTCTTGGATTCGCAAGTGGATTCTTTACCACTGAGCCACTTGGGAAGCCCCGGGTTGTAAGCTAGGGACTGACCAATTTCTAACCACATGGGTTTCTCATAAAGTGGCTCACAGCATGGCATCTGGCTTCCCTCAGCACCAGCCAAAGAGAGTAAGAGAGGGTGAGCAGGGCAGATGTCACCATCTCTTGTGATCTGAACTCACCAGTGACATCCCACATCCTGTACTGTTTCTGTGATTAGAGGCAAGTTGCTAGGTCCAGCTTATCCTCAAGTGAAGGAGGTTACACAATTGTGCCAAAGTTAGGAGACGGGATCATTGGGGGCCATCTTAAAGCTTTCTGCCATAAAATATTGTGGAGAGGAAGATGATTCATATCTTTCATCAATTTTTTATTTCTGAATCAACATTCATATTCTCTGTTTCTGTCTCAACCATCAGTTTCAATCAAAGTCTTCTACATTTTCACAAAATCACTAGAAATCATCTCTCTGAAACATGCTGGACCTAGCCCCAGTCCCTTCTCTTAAATTTTTATGAATCAAAGATCTTATGTTGTCACCCACCCCCATCTCTCTCTCTCACACACACATGCATGCACACACACACATACACACTTTATTCCAAGGTCACTCAATGAGTAGTGGATTGTTTTGATCACATAAGAACATAGGACAAGAACTCTATCTTGTAGAACACTGGTCCTTACACTCTTAGACTCCTTTACATCCTTAAAATTATGGTTAAAAACTATTGAGACCTCTAAAGAGCTTTTGTTTATTTTGTATGTGCTTAGTTGCTTAGTCATGTCTAGCTCTTTGCAACCCCACGGACTATAGCCCGCCAGGCTTCTCTGTCCATGGAAATTTTCCTGGCAAGAATACTGGCACAAAAATCATATTTGTAAATACCATGACCAATCTCATCATGAATCTTTAGGTACTGGAAAGCAGTCAACTTGCTTCATGGTAAAGAAAACAAGTTTTCCAGAATTCTAAATTTCTCCAAATTTTATCATGGGCTATATACACACTGTCAGTTATTTTCCTTGAAGTAACAGGCCCACTTCATTCATTTTGGGGGAATATCTTCCTAATAACCAAGTTTAAACAATCATAGTTTGTCTGATCAGTTGTTCTTTCAAATGAAAATCATGTCCCATGCAAAAATGGGGCTAGTTCAACTCAGAAGTGCCTTTCCTTGAGACAACCATCATACATAGTACACAGCAGAATGCTTGATTCATACATGCCATTTTGTCACACAGAACAGAACAAAGATGCAGTGTGTTGAGATTTAACCTGTCTTACTGCTTTATCAAGGTCACTGCTGAGCAACATGGACTTTTCTTTCTCCAGCCAGTGTGGGAAAATGTACAACCACCAGCAGTGCAGGCTGGTGTTGCTGCCTGGAATCATCCAAAGATGCCAGCATTTTACTTTCCATTGCTTTTGCATGAACAGTGCAGATGTCAATATATTGAAAAGAGCAAATAATATCTCAGTATTATTATGAAAATAGTTTTTGACATTATGGACACATTCAAAGTGTTGTGGGAACCCCCAGGGATGTATAGACTATACTGAAAACTGTTGTAATAGACCGTTTTATATTGTTTTTTTTTTAATCCTAACACTCATTATTACACTGAAGGAGCAGGATTCGATATACTGTGTGCTCACTTCTGCTTATCTAGATCTGACGGGAGAAGGGAGTCCTATAATAAAATTACTCTTTTGATTTATTGAGCATGACTCATCCATTATCTCCCAAATATCACTAATTCACAAGTTTTGCCAGAAAAAAGTCATTTTTAAAAAACTTAAATATTTAAAAGGAGCTTTTATCCAGCTGAAAACAAGTATACTATCTTGCCACAAATCTAAGAACTATATTAATACCCATAATATATAAAAACTCCAATTTTTGAAGAAACTTTAATACATTGTATTACCTAAGGTCATTCCAGGTACCAGCAGTGATAGCTCATGTTTGAAAAGATGGCAACAATCTCTTTGTATCTTTGTACTCCTTCACTTTGCCAAATTTCATTGTATGCAAATTTATTTCCATATTTCTCTTAGATTTTTACATCTACAGATTGCAAGTCCCTCCAGTTGGGTATAATTGAAGAAAAGGAAGCTAGGGATTGGGAAAAAGAAAAGGGAGGTAAAACAGATGGCAGTAAATAAATAGAAGCTTGAGCCTTAAGCTCTGGGAGAGATAAATGGAGAGGAGGCGGAGCAGGAGGACGGAGCCCCTGCGCTGCCCTCTCGGGTCTGGTGAGGTGGGGAGAGGAGGTAAATGGAAAGGGGGCTGCTACAGTGTTATTCCTTACGATGAGCGCTGGGCCCTGGCACTGGAAACCAAAAATACCTCCCCAGGTGTGTTAAATAAAGCTTGCCCCCAATTTTTTCCATTTGAAAAATCCAAGTACTTTTGTGTCTATGAGACCAAGGCTGGATTTAGGACATGGGAATAACCAAATCTAAGTTATAAAATCAGAAGGGCATTGAGCATTTGGAAGAAAGGAGAGGGTAGCTAGCCATGTGTGCACATGCACACACACACACACACACACATCATCTCTTCATGTGCATGTGTTCGGTAGTGAATCAAAATAATATTGAAAGCATCTTGTAACTTGCTCACAAGATGAGAGACACCACGAAAAGTCGCCATTGAGCAAGAGCACATAAATGGAAATTAATAGTATAATGTCCATTATAACCCATTCAAGTTGTGAAAATGCCTTTCAGGGTCCTATTTCTCCTGTTATCTTTATTGTTAGCAAATATTTCATAAAGTATTTATGAGGATTTTTATTGGCTCACTTGTTATCTTGGCTCTTAAAAACTGTCTTTGCTATAAGGCAGTGTTTTCAGGTTCACTGGAATATAATAGGGATGGTGGATGGGAAGCGCTCTGAGCTTCTCTGCTCTCCTCTGAGAACATCTCTGCTTTGACCTAGTTTGCATCTTGGTCTTCTCCCTAAGATGTCATCTCAAGAAATGGCTCTGGTACTATAATAGACACATTTTTAAGTAAGAAAGCCAAGGTCATAATGTCTAAAGTCCCTTTAAAATGAACAACCACCACATGCCAAAAATATCTGCAAAATAACATACAGAGACATGAACAGGAATGTCATAAAGAGGACACTCAAATAACCAATAGGCATATAAAAACTGTTCAACTCCATCAGTCATCAGGAAAATGTAAATCAAAACCACAAAAATGATGCCATTGCACACCCACCAGCTAGATTAATATTGATAGACAGTAATACTAAACTGTTGGTAAGAAAATAGGAAGATGGGAACTTTCACTTAATGCTGGTGGGTGTGCAAATACCCAGATGCTGGGAAAGATTGGGGGCAGGAGGAAAAGGGGGCGACAGAGGATGAGATGGCTGGATGGCATCACTGACTCAATGGACAGGAGTGTGAGCAAACTTTGGGAGATAGTGAAGGACAGGGAAGCGTGGCAAGCTGCAGTCCATGGGATGGCAAAGAGTTGGACACGACTTAGCCACTGAACGACAACAAGAAGTCAGAAAACAGCAGTATCTACCAAAGCTGAGAATGCACATGCCTGGCAATCCTGCATTAGTCCTCATACGTGTATATACCCAATTTATGGGCATGAGAAGACATTCAAGAGCATGCATCATAGCACTACTGCTAATAGGCAAAAACTACTAATAGGAAAAAAACTATTTTTTTCCAAAAAAATAGGAAAGAAACAATTGCTGTCAGCAATAAGGCAGACAGTAAAAATAGTGGCAGATCCATAAAGTGGAAAACTATACATTAATGAAAGGGAATGAACTACTGCCAGATTAAAACAGCAGTGAAGAAAAGGAGCTAAGCATAAAAGAGAACACGTTGTATGACTCCATTTACATAATGTTCAAAAACAGGCAAAACGGCAGGAATGGACACCAGGGTAAGAGTTATCTTTGCAGGGAAGGGTTTGGGGGGGCTTTCGGGTATACTGGCAGTATGGTTTCTTCACCTGAGGTTGGTCACCCAAGTTTGTTCCCTTTGTGAACATACATCAAGATGTGTATGCTCCAGACAGCTTTGTGATTTGTGTACTCAGTTTATTGTATTTCAATAAGAAATTTACTTGAGAAAAAGAATACTAAGAAATGTAATTTTCAATTATGTAGAATTTTAGGATCATTTACTATCCCAATCTTTCTGTGTACTTTCCCACCCACCTCCTGTTGTTTTTCCCCTAGATCCTGGGCCAATTTAAAATGTGATCACTAGGTTTCAACAAGGTCTATTTTAAAGGATTGCTACTCTAAACCACCACCACTACTCTACAAGCAGAAGAGCTTCCTCTCCTCCTCCTGGTACACTTTCCCTGAAGAGATGAATTAATAAATGAATTCAATGCATGTGTTTTGAGCACCTATCTGAGCTAGGCACTGAGCTTGACTCTGGAAATGCACGGGTGAAGGGCAGACTCAGTCCTGGGGTGGTGGTGGTAGGCAGGGGGAGTGGGGGGTTACTGTGTTAATGGGGGAAATCTGCACTTAAAATCAGTTGTCAGAGAGCTGCTGCTGCTGCTAAGTCGCGTCAGTCGTGTTCGACTCTGCGACTCCATAGGCGGTAGCCCACCAGGCTCCGCCGTTCCTGGGATTCTCCAGGCAAGAACACTGGAGTGGGTTGCCATTTCCTTCTCCAATGCATGAAAGTGAAAAGTGAAAGTGAAGTCGCTCAGTCGTGTCTGACTCTTCGCAACCCCATGGACTGCAGCCTACCAGTCTCCTCCATCTGTGGGATTTTCCAGGCAAGAGTACTGGAGTGGGGTGCCATTGCCTTCTCCTGTCAGAAAGCAGAGCATGTTAAATGCCGAGGTGAGTGAAGGTCAGGCACTAGCGGGTCACACAGCAGGGTGGATGCCTCTACTCAGGTCTCTAAGACCACATTTCTCTCCCCTACTTTGGAGGCCAGTTGTACTTATACTAGCACCCAGAGGGTGATGACTCACAATTGTTCTCTGTTTCCTGATGTTAACCTGTCACCTCGAATTAAGCATGGAGAATCGGTCTGATTGGGTATCTTCGGTTAGCTTTAATTCTGCGCAAGAATTAGACCCTTTAAAGTACCTGATGAGGGAAGGAAGGAGAAAGTGGGAAGGAACATCCATAAAGAGAATCTTCAGCAGAAAAGACAGGGGGACATTGCTGAGATGCAAACAGAAGCAGGAAGCATCTTTGTTGCAGCCTGTGGATGGTGGCAATGGTGGTCTCCCAGAGCTTGGGTGTGTAGGTGCTCAGGACCTGGAGAAGGAAGGTTCTGGAACCACCTGCCTGACTAAATTCAAATAAGAAAAATGCTCTGACTTAACATTTTTGCTAAGGAAACCAGGATACATGTGGAGAGAGAAGAGGATCAATCCAAAACGTGTCTATACGGCCTTAGAAACCCTCTGATACCTCATTGGCTGTAGCTAACGTCTTGACATCTTCCTACCACAGGGATTTAAGAGACGGCACAGGGCTCACCTGATAAGATACGTGTAAAGACCTTGCACAACGCCAGGATTCCCAGCAGCAAAACACTAACAACTTAGGCTCCAGGAGAGATAAAAATGGGGGTGTGGGAGGAAGGAGGGAGAGGGAAGGGAGGGGGCTGGGAGAGAGATTGCTTGCCACAGCCAGAAGGCATCAGGATGCTGAGAAATAAAGGGAAGGGAAAGGTGATGAGAGGCGAAAAGTGATGCTGCCTTCATTTCTTAAATTACCAGGGAATGAGCCTAATTACAGTTCTCCATCTGGTAACCTCAAAGCGAGTCTTCCCTATTCCCTGCTAGACTCTCAGCTCTTGTCCTCAGTTGAACCCGAGTCTACCCTCAGGTTACATGGATGGAAAATGCCATCTAAGTGAAGTCAACAAGCCTAGTCTGTATCCTTGCTACTTCAGGTACTGTCCTTAGATCAGGAGCCTCAGCATCATCTGGGAGTTTATTAGAAATGCAGAATCTCAGGTTCTCACCTGAGACCTTCTGAGTCAGCATCTGCCTTTTAACAAAATTCCCAGATGATTCATGTGCACTTCGAAGTTTGAGAGGCCATGGTCAATGCCTCTTTCCCAGTAATTGTCTCAGGGCTGACTCATTCAGCCAGTTAGGACAAAGGGGCTCCAATTTTCAAACCTTTGTGTTATTAGTAGGAAAGTCGCTTCTCACGATGACTGGATTTGAACCTAGACATGTGTATTTTCCAGTGGCTGGCAGTGCTCTTACAAGCAGTGAGGGAGAGAATGCATAAAAATCAAGCTTACCCAAAGGAAGAGCGAGTGACCGACCTCAATGACATGATGGAGCCTGTCTTCACCTGTGCCAAAGGCCACGTCTTAAACAAGACAGTTCAGATACCCAAGACACACATCTTTTTTTGTAATAAAATAAATTCAAACTTGGCTTTCTGTCACTTGCAACCAAAAGAATCCTAAATGATTCAGGGCCCAGCTCCCAAAAGAATGTATCCTCTGCCCATCCACCAGGGTAGACAGTTTCTGACATTCTAAAGGCAAGTCTAAGTTAGTTGTTCTTTAACCTGGTCTTTCAAAACAGCTCCTAGGTTAGGCCTTCAAAATACATACCACCTCAGTGGGGAGAAAAGACCCACAGGCCAAAGGGTACCAAATTGCTTAAACGTTTCCTTTCTGCTTTGAATATATTAGATGCGACCCCTGCTTCCCCTTCTTCCCTTAGAGATGAAAGACTCCTTGGAAATGCCAGGCACGCAGCTGTCATTTGGAAATGACAGCCAGCCTGGAGAAGGTTAATGCTCTCATCAAAACCGCCCATCTTCTAAGTTGGTTAAATGGATCTTTCTGGTTCACCTGACTGCTTGCTCTTTTCCTAGATAGACGAGCATCTCAGTGAAGTATTGTTGTAATGTAGGTGGCTTTGCCCAAGTACTTTGGGCATCCAGGTTATACACGGGTCCCAGGTTTAGCAAAACCCAACCACAGATGTGCCTGGCACACGCCAGAGGAGGCAGAGCAGGCCAAGTACTACTTCTGCAGGAACAAAGAAAAAGGGACTCTAGAGTGTTTGTCTAGAGAAATTGTCACAGAAAATTTGTCCCAGAAAAATGAAGGTCTCAACTGCTTGCCTCCATTCACTCCATCGGCTTCCCAGTCCTGCCAACGCTTCTCATGGAGTAGCTCACGTGCTACGTGTCCCAACATCTCCTAGGGTGTGTGCTACAGCTCTGGCCCCCTGGGCCTCACGGTTCCTCCTCCAGACTGTCCGAGACCCAAGTTAATTATTTCACTGGAGTTGGAATTGATGTGCTTAATAAAGCTCCTTTCTGACTCTGAAATTCAATGACCCTGTCAAGACAGAGGATAACCCTGTCTCCAAGAGGCTGGTGTTAAAAGTGCACGGTTAACCCAATGAGAAAGACGCTTGCCAGGGAGGGAAGAGGGAAAAGTAGTCTTGAGTCAAGTACACAGATTAGCTGATTCAGTCAGCTAATCATGCAGCCTTGCAGTGAATGGAACACAGAACCAGGCAGTGTTAGGGGATATCAAGGTGTGAGTGTGGAACTGGAGAAGAAGCAAAAGGGGACTGAAAAAAAGAGAGGCTCCAGGCAACTCCCATGGCAACTTCTTACCTCACCAGAGCTCAGACATCCCCAGAAAAATCAAGTACCTCCCTGCACAAGTTAGGAGCGTTTATGAAGCATCTTCAAATGCAAGTGACTCTAAAACCTATTGACAGACATTTGGGGGCATTTTATTCTGTACTTTGGAAGAATTTCCAGATAATATTAATTTTAAAATTAGAACTGTTTCTAAGATGTTCTTAAACAACTTAACCTGGGGCAGGAGGTGTAGATCAGAGCACAAACACTCACTCATTTATTCTGTGGGAAGAGCCATCATCTGCCGAATGCCCTTCCTTTCAAATAGCTCTGCTCTGAGAGTTGGCCTGAGTGTACACACTGGGAATATGTGCACTTACCTCCCTGAGATCATGCTGCCAGTGTTCTACATGAGGCAGCTCTTCTGTGTGCCAGGAGAAGTCAAATGAGAACCAGAGAGCCATGTTCCCTCATTCTTTAGCAAATCGGACATGAACAGTGTATTGGTGTCCTATTACCGCTGTAACAAATTACCATAAACTTAATGACTTAAGTGGAGAAGGAAATGCCAACCCATGCCAGTATTCTTGCCTGGAAAATCCCATGGACAGAGGAGCCTGGCAGGCTATAGTCCATGGGGTTGCAAAGAAATGGACATGACTGAGCATGTACACGCACATGCAATGACTTAAAACAACAGAATTTATTCTCTTAGAGTTCTGGAAGCCAGAGCCTGCAATGAATCTGTTGGGCTAAAATCAAGGGATGGTGAAGGCTAGATCCTTCTGGAGACCCCAGGGGAGAAACTGTCCCTTGTCCCTTCCAGCTTCCACTGGCAGCCAGCATCCCTTTGCTTGTGGCCACATCTTTCCAATCTGACCCCATCTTCACACTAACTTCTCCTCTCCTGTAGTTAAATGTTTTTCTGCCTCCCTCTTACAATGACACTTGTGATTTCAGTTGACCCTTGAACAACACAGATTTGAACTGTATGGGTCCACATATACACAGATTTTTTTCCCCCATAAGTACTACAATACTATACAATATGAGATTGGTTGAATCCATGACAGATACAGTAGGTCGACTATGGCACTTGAGCAGCTGAGGATTTTGATATTGAAGGCCAGTCCTAGAACCAGTACCCCATGGATACCAAACGACAGTTCTAATTTCAGGGCTGACTCAGACAATCCAAAATAATCTTCCTATCTCAAGGTCTTTAATGTAATTACAGCTTCAAAATTTATTTTTCCACGTAAGATAACATTCACAGGTTCTCAGGGTTAGAATGTAGATATCTTTAGGGGCCATCATTCAGTCTGCCATAACCAGATTTGATAACTGAAGAATGGGCTTGTTGGGGCTGGGAAAATACAGTGTCATCACTTGCTGAGAAGCAGCCAGAAATTGAAGAGCTCATCCCTCTATTATCTAGAAGAGCATGTTCAGGCAGCTACACTGGCTCTATCTCATCTCACAGAGTTGGGGCATTTATAACCCTTAGAGTTGCATATATGAAGGTGACAGCGGTTGCAGCTCGACTCCAAGAAGTGGAGTCAGGAAGGAATTCCCCGTCTCCACGTCATCATTGAACTTATATTGGCCACATTACACTTTTAGTTTTTTTGGACACACTTGACAAGAATGAAAGAAGAGTTACAAGCCTACTTTACAAATCGGTAGAAAACACTAGCAAAGCAACAAGAATTGACTCGAAATTCCTTCCATTGCTGATTGTCTTCTCATATGGAGCCTGGTTTGACAGGAGTTCCAAGAAGAGATAAAGGGAGGAAAAAAATCTATTTTACGAGTTTTTAATGGATGCTGAGAGATGTGTATTCTATGTTTGAAAGGGATGGTTTAAGACAGTCTGACTTTGTGGCCGGAGCAGGCATTTAATTACGGGGTTTTATGTCTTTTTATGTTTGCCTGTGAGAGGAATTCTTTGTAAATCAGTAACACTAGCCATATGAAAAAATGACTGATTCTTTGAACTGAATTCCCACAAAGTAAAACAGAATCTAGTCTAAACACATTTTCTGATGTCCTGACATCATTTTATGACTCTGCACCATGTTGAAAACTTCAGCTGGTGTTCAGGCAGTCCATTTCTCACTGCCTCGTGGTCTCAAAACGACAGGTCAATGTGCCAGTTGAAACCGTCTAAGTCTTAGAGGATGAAGTTCCTTAAGTCCCAACCTTTCCTATTTCTCTCCATTGCTGCCACTTCCTCTGGCTCTGAAATGCATCCCAAATACTTTACCCCAGAGGACTGCATCTTCCTGCTAAATACTGTAGCTGAGCACGGACAGCCAATGTTACCCCTTTCTTCCCTCCTCTGTCGAACCTAGCCTCCCCTGCAGGTGCTCTTTTAGTCTCAATATATTCTCTCCTTCTTCGCTGTCTCTCAGACAGCTAGACCTTGCTTCAACCTCTCTTCTATTCTAGATCTTTCTCCTTCAGCAAAAACTTCAAGGCCCAGGATATTTACTTACTCAATCAAATAGCCTTACATGTGCCAGAATTCCACCCTGTAGAATTGCAGAGTTGATTTTTTTTTTTAAACAGCCGCCTTTGGACATTCAAACATTTGGAGAAAGTTAGAATAGGAAAAGCCCAGAGGTAGCATAATCCCTTTGAGGTACTGACAACTAAAACGTAGATATATTTCGTTGAACAGAAGCAATGGATTTCTGGCAAGATCCGTTTCAGCTAGAGGCTAATAAACAATCCTGCAGTTTCTACTACTACATAGAAGGACAATGTGAGGAGAGCGAATTGAGAAACAAAAATCTATCCCTCAAAACTCCTTGACCTTAAGCACAAAATCACTCCAGAATGGCCCCAGCAGTCTGAAAGGCAAACAACATGGTCATTTGTTTTAAGTCTATAAATGTGCTTTACCTGCCAGCAGAGCTGTTAGAATTTAATAGGCTCATACCGACACTCAAGTGTTTTGAAACACCTATTATAAGGGGTGTTTTCAAAACCAACTTTCCCCCAACCAAAAGCAAGGGAAATTAACCCCATGAGAGAGACAGGAAATTGACTGCATGGATTTGACTTTAGTGACGTAGGCTCAAAGGCTCTGAGCTGGTGTACACACCATTCAGTGGAACTCCATCTCTGCAGGTCTGTTGGCTGTGCACAAAGAAAAACACTGCTCAGACTCCCTATGACACCAGTAAGTGGGGACCCAGATTATCAGGAACATCAGTGGAGACCCATCACCCGGTCCCCCTTTCACAGTCATACCTGGTCTCTGTGTGGAATGGTCATATGGAGACACAGATGGTGGCCTTGAACCAACAATGAATGCTCACAACAACCTCTTGGATTGTGAATAGTAATATACAATTGCTACTATAGTTATTCTTAATTATAAAAATTATGTTTTTTCCATAATTTTGGAGTGCATGGATGTGAGAATCGGACCATAAAGAAGGCTGAGAGCCGAAGAACTGATGCTTTCAAACTGTGGTGTTGGAGAAGACTCTTGAGAGTCCCTTGAACTATAACAAGATTAAATCGGTCAATCCTAAAGGAAATCAACCCTGAATATGCATTGGAAGGACTGATGCTGAAGCTGAAGCTCCAATACTTTGGCCACCTGATGCAAAGAACTGACTCATTAGAAAAGACCCTGATGCCGAGAAAGATTGAAGGTAGAAAGAGAAGGTGACAACAGAGGATGAGATGGTTGGATGGCGTCACCAACTCAATGGACATGAGTTTGAGCAAACTCCAGGAGATGGTGAGGGACAGGGAAGCCCGGCATGCTGTAGTCCACAGGGTCACAAAAAGTAACAAGACTGAGGGACTGAACAACGACAGTTATAAACAAGGAAGCTGAAAAAAAAAAAAAGAAGCAAAAACAAAAACAGGAAAAAAGATTAACAAGGAATTTGAGGCTCAGGGAATCCAATTTCTTGCCCAGTCATAGTCAGTAAATAACAGAATTGGGGTTATTTAACAGTGAATAATAGAATTAGGGCTCACCCAGGGCTTTCTGCCTCTGGAGACACAACCCCTGAGCAACCTTCCCTGGAAAATATCTAAGGATGATTGGACTGTGGGATCACTGAAGTGCCTTTCTGGACGTTTCTTTCTGATTCTTCTAATTTAACAATTTCTCCCTCCAAAATGTCTTTTCTGTGCCGTGTCTATATTGCAGAGCACAACCTCTCCCCAGCTCTACCACCTCTCTGCTACTCCTCACTAGAGACTACCCTCTGACCTTAAAGGCAAAACATTGATGCAGAAATTAGCTCAGTGCTCACAGGATGGACTAGAATAAAGCCCCCAATAGCTGAGGTCCTCTTTTTTTGCCTTCTCATTGATTTCTTTGCATCTGATACCTCTTTTTAGCCTCCCAATAACCCATGAGGTAGGACTGCTATTACTTCATTTTACAAATGAGGAAACTGAAGGTGCGAGACATGAAGTCATCTGTCTAAGCTTGCGTGATGAGTTCACGGCAGAAGCAGGATTTGAACCTCATTCAGTGAGACCTCACCACCTACATTCTCTTGCCTCCAGTGCTCTGCCTTTCTGGCTCCCAGAGCAGGAGAGCAAAGCGTGCATTCTCCTGGTGGCCTGGCTCCTCCTGGCCAGCTGCTGGGTGTCCTGAAGTGTTAGATCACTTGCCAGTCTCCACGGGGAGGTTCCAGCACACAGAAGCAGCGTCTGCCCAGTGGAGTTGGCAGTTCTCTGTCAGCCTTCCCTGCCTGCAGGGACAACCCTCTGGTTAATTTACAACGAGCATCATCAAGCTGTGGGTGCACAGGCTGGTTAGGGAGCCAGTGTCCATTGGTGGCATGCGTCCCGCCATCTGGGGCTCAGCTGCCCCAGGATGAACGAAGGACTCTTGCCCCACAGGTGGATGAGCTTCCTAAGGCAAGGCAGGCAAACTAAGATGCCAAATCCTTGCCAAGAGGAGACCTGATTGCTTCTCCTTTCTGGCTCAAAGGAAGCCCAGAACATGTTACTCTGGATCAGGGGTCATGAGGACTGTGGGGTCAAGCCTTGGGGTCACAAAGGCCACCAAGGCTCACCTTTGGCTTTATGTCCAAACGAATATAATGAGATTAGCCAGGATGATTGGAGTAAGCAGCAGTGGTCCACAGTAAGCAGCAGTGGAGTAAGCTCAGTGGAACTGAGCTCTTATTACAAGGCCACACTACTTCTAGTATACAGTAAACTAATAGTTGCAATAAATCTATGGTTATCTTGTTATAAGGCAAGCACATATCATTGGCTTTGGGGGCTAAGAAGCTGCATTTGTTATCAGGAGCAACAAACCTTTTCTGTAGGACCAGTTAGTAAACATGTCAGGCTTTCTAGGCACATACAGTTTCTGTAGTATATTCTTTGTTTTGAGCTTTTTTTTGTTGTTTTTAATGACCCTTTTAAAATGTAAAATCCATTCTTAGCTCATGGGCTGTTCAAAAACAGGCTTTAGGCCAGATCTGGTCTGCAAGCCATAGTTTGCCATCCCCTAAATTTAAACATATAAAATATATTACAGCCATTTTATTATACCTTCTTCTTTTTTTTTTTTTTTACTAGATGCCTCAAAAAATTATATAAGTGGCTGGAATTGAGGTTCACCAGACTCCAGCCAGACCTCATGGAAAAACTCTATGGTCTATTCTTAACGTCCTAGTCAATGCGTCTTGCACATTCCATGGAAATATGAGGTAATCAGCGAGAGGAAGATTTAGGAATAAGAGTAACAAACATTAAACTGTGAGTTTTATTATTGCCTTTGGATGAATCTTTGGAAATAATCCATCTTTCCACTTAGGTTTCCCCATCTGTACAATGAGTGTAATAACATTGGCACAAATCCTGGGCAGTAACCAACAGGTTATTTGTGTTCCTGTGGTCTGGCACATTTCTGCTCAGAAACTACAAGTTTTTAGGTCAGTTCCTACTCTGTGGCTTTTCAGTGGAAGCATTTACTATTTCCTTTGGCAAGAGTAGGAACTTGTTGATGGGAAGGTGAATAATCCTGGGTCAGCAAAAATACTTCAGAGCCTGCGGAACGGCATCGCTCTGTAACTCCCATTGCAGGAGAGCTTTGCTCACGGTGCAGTGACCTGGAGTGACCCTGGATGACCTTTAACCACATGAGGTTTCCCTCTGCACTGACTCCACACCTCTAAATGGACCAAAGACACCAGAACCCACCTCATCATCCAGTTGGTCAAGAATCCCAGGAGGTCTTACCCAAGTCTGCCACCGTAACTCCATCCTCCAAGGTGGATGCAGAACACTGATGCACCCTTGGGGATGCAGGGAGCATCCTGCAGAGCAGTGGTCCCTGACCTAAGAGCCAGCAGACCTGTATCTGCGTCTCAGCTCCACCCCTTGTCAATATACTACCTTAAGAAATTTCTCAATCCTTGTGTGTGTGTCTCTGTGTGTGTCTGTGTGTGCTTAGTTGTATCCAACTTTTTGCAACCCCATAGCAAAGAGTATTTTGTATTTTGTAGTCCACCAGGCTCCTCTGTCCATGGGATTTTCCAGGCAACAATATTGGAGTGGGTTGCCATTTCCTCCTCCAGGGGACCTTCCCGACCCAGGAATCAAACCCGCATCTCTTTGAGTCCCCTGCGTTGGCTTTACACTGGATAAAATGAGGGCCTGGAACTAAATGGTCTCTAAGAAACACCTGCCTTTAACTTTCTAAGTCCCACTAAGCCCACTGCTTCCCCTTCTCCCCAGTAAATGCCATTAATTCCCGCTTCCTAAAAAAGTTCCTACTTCCCAACAAAATAAAAGGTCAAGAACGCTGAACCTGTCCACACCCTCTTCTCTCCCGCTCTCTAAACGACTGACATCCTCTCTCATGTTTCCTCCCCAGTTTCATAAAATGGAAGTGAGGCATCTTTTCCTCTGTGACTAGGAGCCCCCTTAGGCCCCAATTCCCCTCTGCCCCACCCATCTCCAGATCATACTCCTTCCTGTGCATCTCCACTCTCTCTCCATCTGTCCCCTTTCCTTGTGGAAATGCATCCCAGTGGCCCCATTTTTAAGCCCCCACCACAAAACCCCCCATGAACCTGCCTCCCCCTGGAACTGATTGGTTGAGCGCCCAAAACATCAGTTCTGGCAGGGCCTCCCAGAGCAGCAGCGCGCAGAGCCCTTTAAGGAAGGGCCCTGAAAAGTCTGCTTTTCAACCAGCTCACCCCAGCCCTGCTGAGAAACATGTCTGGAGGGGACCCTGTGTTCCCCGCTTCTGGATCTCAGAACCAGCCCGGTGCTTGGCATAGAGTAGACTCCTCATCACATGTTTCAAGTTATAGGAAAATAACTGTACCACGGAAGGAAAAATGAAGAGTCACTTCTGGAAAACCACGCCTCTCTTCTGCTTGGGAAAGCTGGCCCCTGCGAAAGGGACCCACTTATCCCCAACAGACAAAAACTAGGGACCTTCAGTGAGCTGGGCTCCTTAGTTTTTCATCTATTGGGAATCCTTACTGCCAGCCAAGAATGCAGGGCAGGCTAGCAAGGATGGCTTAAGTGGTTCTTTTCTTTTCTGGCCGTTTCCCCCTCTTTCCTCCCCTCTTAAAAAAAATCTAATAATGGGGGGAGGGGGGCAATTAAGGAGCTGAGGTTTTAAACCTCCCAGAGGTCAAACAACACTTCTACGCTGGCCCTAAGCACACCGAGAGAGGGCCCCTGCCTCCATTTCCCCACACCCAGGTGGGAATCAGGCCACTAAGGGCACAGACCAATACCCTTCCTGGAAAAACGGAAACCTCCTGTTGTCAGCTGAAGGGGTTTCCCACCCCCCACGCCCCGCGCAAACGGTTGAACCCCCAGGACCTATGGATGGGGCTTAATTTGGAAATAGGGTCTGTGCCAACGATCAGGTTGAGGTCAGTAGGGTGGGCTCTAATCCGATGGGGCCGCTGTTCTTAGTACAAGGGAAACTGGGACACAGAGGCAGACAGGCAGAGGGGGAAGATGAAGTGAAGACACGGGGAGAAAGCCACCTACAGAGCCTGCAGCCTCCAGAAACTGGAAGAGAGGCCTGGACAGACTGTTCCTCACAGCCACACAAGGAACCAATTCTGCTGACCCTGTGATTTTGGACATCCAGCCTCCAGACAGACAGGGAGAACGGAAGAGCTGTTTAAGCCCCTCGGATGGTGGAGCCTTGTGACGCCCTAGGAAACGAATGGACCTCCCGGCCCTGGTGTGCGTGCTCAGTCCTCCCTCATGTCCGACTCTTTTGTGACCCTGTGGGCCCCAAGGACCCACCAGGCTCCTCTGTTCATGGAATTTTCCAGGCAAGAAGACTGGAGTGGTTACCATTTCCTCCTCCAGGGGATCTTCTAGACCAGGGGATCAAACCTGTGTCTCCCACATCTCCTGCAATCGCAGGCGAGTTCTTTACCACGAGCGCCACCTGGGAAGCCCTAGACCTAATAAAAATGTCTGCTCTTTTGACTTTATAAGCAAGGTCATGGGTCCTAAGACCCCTGCACTGTCGACACTTAGTCAGGGTCGCCCACCAGGAACACGAGACAAACAAGGGGAGTCCCTTATCTCTAGGAGATAGAGGAGGTTTTCACTGTTTATTCTTCTATTTTTCTGGTATAAACTGTGCAAAATTCTGTCCCGACGCGGTAGTCACTTTGATCGCCCTCCCCCGCCCCAAACTCGCCCAGCCTTAGGGAGTTGTTCCTCTCTCTTCTCCACTGGTCAGTAGGAAGAGGAATTCGTTGGCAAGACTGTTTCCCTAACACAGGGGCCAGGGTTGGTAAACACTGCAGTTCTTCTGCCTCGTCAACCTAGGAGGCAGGAGGGAGGCGGGAGGATCTGCTGAAGACAACAGTCCTCAGACATCTTTCCTCCAGGATCAAAGCCTCGAAGAGCTGACACCCGTCACATCACGCAGCCTGGCCCAGCACGGGTCCCTGCTGGACGCTCTCCCTCTCTACCGATTGTGGTTGCTGCTTAGTCCCTAAGTCGTGACTCTTTGGAAACCCATGCACTGCAGGACACCAGGCTTCCCTGTCCTTCACCATCTCCCAGAGTTGGCTCAAACTCATGTCCATTGAGCTGGTGAGGCTACTCGCTGCCTGACTGGATTATAATTTTCCTCTTTGCCTTTAGGGCCACGGGACCCTTTCCATATATAAATGAGGGGCAGGTTGTGGTTTACTGCAGTCTCCATCACTTAAGATGATAGCTACATGAGCCAGTGACCTGGCTTGTTGGTGGCCACGTCCCCCCAAACCTAAGTTGGCACCCCATCTTCCCAGGAGGACTTGTTCTCCCACACACTCCCCCCTGCCCCCGCCCCAAACAGGCCCCTCCCACCCCACTCCCAAACCTACACTGTATTATTAATAGTGATCTCCTCGGAAACAGAACAGCCGGCTCCGTGGAAAGCTGCCGGGTGAGAGGGGCGTCCCTCGGGCCGCACCCCCAGCCATCAGCGTGCTCCCGCTTGCCGACTCGTAAACACATCACCTCACCCAGCTTCTCGGGCATCCGCTGCCAGGGGAACAGAGGCCGCAGACCCCGGGGGGCGCCAGAAAGACGCGGGAGGAGGAGGCCGAGCGTCGGGACGGGCATCTGTCGTCTCGGCAGGTCTCGCCTTGGCAGAGCATCCCTGAATCCTTTGTGCCATGCAAATGAGGTGCCGGGGAGGTCACTGCCTTCTGCCCGATTATTATCTCTGACATTTTATTCATAATAATTACAGAGCCTTTCCACCTTCAAAGTGCTTGGCAAACAATAATTAATTAATTAACACTCGTAACACCCTGGCGAGGTAGCTTAGTGTTATTAATATATCTCTACAGTGTATTATTATCTGTCCTTTCCTCCCTCCCCGCGGAAGCCGGTAAGCTTGTGCGCTGCGTTTCTGCTTGTCTTTTCTGGGCCAACTCTCCGAGTTTCCTACTTCCATCTCCACTCTCAGCAACGATGCTCTGCAGCGATGCGCCTCTGAGTTTGCCCGCTGGCCTGCACACCCCTCTTTGGCTTGCTTCACTACCAAGCACCGCTCTGCTTGTCTGTGTGGGAGCTGCGGCCTCGGATTGTATTTGTTTCTCCCTAGGCCCAAGACTCCCACTCCCAATACCTCTCATTAACTCAGTTCTCACCTCTCTCTCCCCCAGCCCGCTCTCATTCTGTCCTGGTCCGGCTGCATCCCCCCGCCTCCAACATCATCGTTTTTTATGATTCCAGCACAAACGGGTCTCTCTCATCTCCATTCTTAAGCTCTGTGCTTCCTTCAGTCGCTACAATTCTATCTGCCACTTGGCTCACCATCCATTCTCCTAGTTATCTGGATTTTAATTACGTAAATTAGTCTTCTCTGAGGGGTGCTTCAAAGAAGGCTAACGTTTAACTCCTTGCTCTCTGCTCCTACTCCTCCTGTCTTGAATCTCATCTTCTTCTTGGTGCCTCTTGCCCCCTCCCTGTCTAATCCTGTCACCCCTCAGCCCAGGCCTTTATCCTTCGCCTATTCCATGCTGGTCCTTGAGTGCCTGCTGCAGGCTAGGTTCTGTCATGGAGTAGGGGCAGGGGCTGGTGGGGGAGGTAACAAAGATAAAATTAGAACCCAGGCTCCCTCCTGGAGGAAGATGAGATAAGCAGGGCAATGGGAGGCCTTGAGAAGAGCTATGGGAACTCACAGGTGGTGATTAATGGTGATCCTGCCTAGGAAGAGAGGAGGGGTCACAGAGATGTTCACAGAAGTGAGGACACTTGAAAGGTGAGTGGGTTGATACTTGCCTGGCAGAAAAAAAGAGGCAAAGGGCATCACAGGCATTGGGAACAGTGAACAGTGGAATGTAAGTGTGGCCTTGGATTACTCAGCCTCTGAGTAACAGGGCTTGGATAACCCAGCCTCTGATTTCACCTTCGGCCATCTGTAGGCAGGTGCTCCGCTGTCACCCACTGAATGAAGAGGAGGGGAGGTGGGGGAAGGTGGCGAGGAGAAGGGAGGGGGTAGGAATTGAATGTCACAAGCTTGGAGGGAGCAGTGGCTTCAGGGAGGATTTTATAGGGAGAGAGAGCAGGGACGATTCATATCATGCAGCATTTCTCTCCCCAAATCTCCCCTCGGAAACCAACCCAGATTGTTCTTTCCCCAGATCATACAGCCCCCAAGGCCCAAGTCCCCTGCCTTGCAAATTTCCCCAGGCCTGTCACACACTCCCTTTCACAGCCAGAGATACTCACTGTGTGGCTCTTCTGCATCTTCTCACTGCCTCGCCTCAACTATATTCTGCGAGACAGACACCCCACAAACAGAAAGGAGCTCTAGGTATTATTAGGCTCTTGGCAGATCGGGTGGAATAATTATAAGTATCAAATAATTTCTTCCTGTGACAAGTAATTTAGTTATTTTTATTTGCTGAATTACAAATAGCCTGGTAGCATAGTACACGGCTAAAATACTGTGTGTGTGTGTGTTTAGAAAGTAGAACGGACCTCAAACACCATGCTGACAAGCTTGATAGTTCATCCTACAGAACTCCCACTTTGTATCCTTTGACCACCGTCTCCCTCATTTCCCTCACCTCCTCGCTCCTGGTAACCACCATTCTACTTTCTACCTCTATGAATTTAACTTTCTTAGCTTTCATATACAATATCATGCAGTTTTTTCCCTGTGTCTGGTTTATTTCATTTATCACAACATCCTCCAGATTCATTCATGTTGCAAAGGTCAAGATCCCCCCTTTTAAGGCTGAATTTCATAGAGATGTGTGATATATACATAATATATATGTGTCACATCTTCTTTATCCATTAGATCTGTTGATGGACACTGAGGTCCATCACCAAAGCATTGGGGAGCCCCCTCCCCTCACTGCTCAGTCCTTCCTGGTCCCCATTGCCCCAGCCCACCTGGGTGTCCAGGGCCAGAGGTTCCCCTGCCTCAAGGTCTCATCTGGGAGCTTGGGGTGATCCTGGGATCCCTTTGCCTCACCGGCCCCTCTAGGTCTGCTACACCAGCGCTTGTGTGATCTTTCCACATTTTCTCACCTCTCTTCCTTCCATCCTCTCCTTCAACACTCTCAAAGCCCTCTCTCACTCAGCCTCTTGCCCGCAGAGTCATGTGTCTTTTCTCCTGATGCCCTCAAAGGCCTCCTCTCTCTCCCCTCTACCCTTGGGAACCCTCGCATCCCTTCTTCAAAGAGCCTGGGAGTTTTACAAAAGCCTTTGACTTCAAGCAGCTTCTGTTTTCTGCCCTCAAAATATCCCGAGGCAAGGACAGGCAAAGGGCCCATCTACCTGTTGATCTGAGGGAATGTCAAAACAGAGCAAAATACAAAACAATCACTCAGAGTCTCTTTTGCCACATTTATATGTTTTCATACTTTTCTCCCTACTAGACTGGACACACCTTCAGAACTGGGTGTCGTCTCTTCTTTGTCTCTCTAATTTCTCCGCAACCAGAGTAGCTCTCAACAAACAGGGTGGAATATAGAGGAGTGAAGGCAACTCAGGATTTGTCCACCCCAAACTTCTCTTCCTTTAGTTTGCACAGACATGTACCAGAGACCCACTCTTGGGCTCAGGTAGGGGATATACAAGTGTAATCCTACTACCTATAATATTTATTTTTTCCTTGGGTTTCCTCAACTTTAAAAGTGTGCACAATTCAAGAATTTTTAAAAATAGAAAAATATTTTATTTAAAAATCTGGGTCATTGGGAGAGAGGGCGGGCAGAGAAACAAGGAGGTCCTCACTCTACAAGGGAGTGCAAACACCCTCCCCCACAGCACAGCGCAGAACCACTTGTCTGCCCCCAGTCCTAACCCAGGAACAGAAAGCCCCATGTCCATTCTTCCTGTGGGGTCCTGCTCTGAGAAAGAGCAACAGGAGGAAGAAAAGGGGATGGATTCATAGATAAAGGATTTCATGTCAAAACTGGGAGCGAACCCTGGACACACCAGGGCATCAGGTTACACCTTAGCAGATTCATCCCCTGTTGAGAGTCCTGATAGCTCAATTGGTAAAGAATCCGCCTGCAATGCAGGAGACCCTGGTTTGATTCCTGGGTCAGGAAGATCCCCTAGAGAAGGGATAGGCTACCCACTCCAGTATTCTTGGGTTTCCCTTGTGGCTCCGTTGGTAAAGAATCCTCTTGCAATTTGGGAGGCCTGGGTTTGATCCCTGGGTTGGGAAGATCACCTGGAGAAGGGAAAGGCTACCGACTCCAGTATTCTGGCCTGGAGAATTCCATGGACTGTATAGACCATGGGGTCTCAAAGAGTCGGACACGACTGAGCGACTTTCACTTTGAGAGTCCAGGAACCCACAGTCTTTCTGCAAGCTTGGCCAGCCCTGATAGAAAGCTACACTACCTGGTGCTCAGATCTCACAGGGAATCTCGGCTCCTGCCATGGAGCAGCATCCAGACGGGGCTGTCTGGTCCAGCCATCTGGAATGGCGGGTTCTATTTACTGACCCCTGATTCAGCCTCTCCTATTCACTTCAAAGAATACCCCAGGAGGCAGAGAGACAAAAGGCCATCGAGAGGACCTGGGGGAAGGGAGGGAACTGGCTAAATAATTAGCCCTCCGACCTTCAAAGTACTCTATAATCATTCATTAATCCACCCAACCGAGATCTGCGGGCAGATGGACGGCTCCCGATCACCCTGACACACCATTGCTAAACGCAGCCTGAGGGCTTGAGCAAACGCACACAGGAGCCCGCAGTGCACCTGACACAGGAGATCAAGACCGCAACGCTTCAGCTCCAGATTTGCTGTTAATAACAATCTCTGGATAACCCGAATGAGGCAACAACAGGCGCCAGGAGGCTTTGGAGAGAGAATTCACCCTAAGGCTGGGGGAAATAGAACCAGTGGGTGGGCTTCCGTTCCAAAGGCTCCAAAAGTCAAGGCGGTGACCACCTTGAGTCTGCAAAGAGGCTACCCTTGCGAGAGTGCATTTGAGTCCTTGCTGGGCATCTCCCTAAGGAAGCAGACCCCTGAAACCTTGAGGACCACTGCTGGCTCCCACCAGCAGCCTTAACAGCAGCCGGCACCACCTTGAGCAGAACTGTGGGAGACACCCAGGGAAGATGCTCCAGACAGACACGTGCGTGCTCAGTTGCTTCAGTCGTGTCCGACTCTTTGGGACCCCATAGACTGTAGCCCACCAGGCTACATGGGATTCTCCAGGCAAGAATATTGGAGTGGTTTGCAGTGCCCTCCTCCAGAGGATTTTGCTGACCCAGGGACTGAACCTGCATCTCTGTGTCTTCTGCCTTGGCAGGTGAGTTCTTTACCACTAAGCGCCACCTGGGAAGCCCTGTGTTTGAACTGCAGGAGCTACCAGACCCACTCCATCCCTCTACTGTGGAGCCTGCCACGGGGGAATCTGCGTATCTGGGGGTGATTCTAGATTGTTCTGTCTTCACCTTTTTATCAGGTTTCCCATGTACCACTGTGCAGTCCCTGTGATACAATAAGGTATTGGCCTAAGATATATATTTACCACATGTGAGCTCACACTTTAAAATTCTGTATTTTTACCAGTGTTTAGAAAGGATGAGGAATGTTGAGACTGAAATATTGACAAGAAAGAGAAACTGCTGATTTCTCAAGATTCATGCGGGGTTATTCATCCTAGTCATTTCACAGAAATGTCCAGCCCTTGGGCAGGCATACTCTCAAACTCAAGTTCAAGTGTCTTAAAGTTTTCTGGACTTAAGGAGAGTGAGTCATACTAACAAAACCTACAAGAAACTGCAGTGTAGCATCCACGTGAGTTACTGTTACCATCACTGTTATTACAGGACATTGACTTCGGGCGAGGCATCTGGCAGAGCGCTCTTCTGTATTACGTGTCGTTCTCCTTACTCCTCATGCTCACCCTGTGACATGGGACTCTTCTCATCCCTATCTCTCCCTGGTGGATACTGAACTCCCCAGAATACATGAAGCTGCTCCAGGCCTCACCTACTGTAAGTGGAAGAAGTGGTCTTCAAACTCAAGAATCACTCCTGTATTCAAGTTTTGGCCACTCCTCCCTATGGACAAGAGAAGTCTAAGTGCCAATCCCAAGAAATACACCGGCCACTGTGTTCCATGTCTTCCCACCTGCAGGCAGGTTCGGTGAAAAGTCAGATTTTCAGAAGGCTGTTTAGGGAAAGCACTGTGATTTGAGAACTGCAAGCCTTCCTCCATTTTTGCAGCCCTCTCCACACTGGGGGTGCCTGAACAGCCATCCCCAACAGAGCACCACCCTCTTGGGCTCAGGGGGGCCTGTCCACGCTGCCTTATGAGGCTCCTTTTTCTGTTTTTCCACTGAAAGTTACCACCTGATTCTGAGGGACTGCATCCGCCTGCAATGCAGGAGACCCTGGTTCGATTCCTGGATCGGGAAGATCCAATGGAGAAGGGATAGGCTACCACTCCAGTATTCTTGGGCTTCCCTTGTGGCTCACCCGGTAAAGAATCCGCCTGCAATTCAGGAGACCTGGGTTCGATCCCTGGGTTGCGAAGATTCCCTGGAGAAGGGAAGGGCTACCCACTCCAGTATTCTGGCCTGGAGAATTCCATGGACTGTATAGTCCATGGGGTCAGAGAGACACAAAATACAACTGAGCAACTTTCACTTTCAGTTTCTGAGGGACTGCCTGCCAACATAGCCGTGTGCAGGCTTTAATCCTGTCTTTTGCTAGTCTTCCGTCACTTTAAGGAGACTTTGCAAATCTATGTTCTAAAATAATCTGTGCCAAGAATAGGAGAGAGAGTGCATGATTCCGCTCCTATGAGGTATCACAATGGGCAAATTCATAGACAGAATGGAGTAGTGGTCACCGGGAGTGGGGGGACTTAGCGTTTAATGGGCACAGAATTTAGGTTGAGGCTGATGACAGGTTTGGAGTACAGATAATGGTGATGGTTACACAATATTGGGGATGTATCCAATATCACTGAATTGTATACTTGCAAATGGTTAAAATGATCAATATTATGTATGTTTCACCATAATAAAAAGGAAAGAAAATTCTAATACATGGTTAACATGGATGAAACTTATAGACATTATGTGAAGTTAAATAAGCCAGACACAAGAGAACAAATACTGTATTTACATAATGCACCTAGAGGGGTCAAAATTCATAAAGGCAGAAAATAGAACAGTGGTTGCCAGGGGCTGGGAGGATCGGGAGGTGGGGAACTACTGTCCATGGGATGGAGTTTCAGGTGGGGAAGATAAAGAAGGTCTGGAGACGAACGGTGCTGACAGCTGCACAACACTGTGCGTGGACTTAATACCCTTGAACTGTACATTTCAAATGGCGAAAATGGGAAACTTTATATCTATTTTATCATGATAGAAAATGTTTTTTCTTAAACGAGGAGGAGGTTGCTTTGTCCAGCACACCCTCTAAAGGAGATCCCCCGTAGCTGAGAGGCCTGGGGGTCCCAGTGCTGCAACATGGATGATGCCCCTCCATCGCCTCCAAACCCTGGGAGGGGCTGTCCAGCATCTCTGCACGACTGGCTGTTCATGACTCCCCTCTTTCTGGGCCACAAGCCCCTGGCTCCTTGGTTCAAGTAACTGGCTAAAGAGCTGTGTTCTTTTTTCTTTTTTTTTTTTAAGAGCTGTGTTCTTGCAGATTGTCAGGGACCTGCTCTTGGTGACTTTACAGCTCCAGAAATCTCTACCGTCTTGTTGCCATTACCACTATCTCTGCTGTCAGAAAACTCAATATTTCCAACTCGCAATTTACAAACAGATAAACCCTGATTGCAACTCTTCAGGGTTCTTTCCCTGAAAATGAGCCTATCTTCTATTTAAGCTGCAACAATAAATTCTTTAGAACACCCAGACACCATTCTCAAGATCATGTGCTTCTCGTAAAGTAAGACACACTGACCACTCTCCCAGAGCTCCAGGATGATGGCCACTGTCACCTCTTCCAGCCCCTAAAAGGCAGCAGCCACCTCCACATGGGGCTTCTCCGGTGGCTCAGCAGTAAAGAATCCGCCTGCCCATGCAGGAGACACAGGTTCAATCCCTGGATCGGGAAGATCCCCTGGAGAAGAACATGGCAACCCACTCCAGTATTCTTGCCTGGAGAATCCCATGGACAGAGGAGCCTGGTGGGCTACATTCCATGGGGTTGCAAAGAATCAGACATGACTGAGTGATTAAACACACACACACACACACACACACACACACACACACACACACACCCCTCTACATCCCTCCCACTGCCAGATGGTGACTCCAGCTAGAACCCAACTTGCACCCTGCAGCCTCTAACCTTCCTCAGAGACATTCAGAGTTACTGGACCTCCCCTCTGGTACCGCTCTGAAAGCTCTGGGGAGAAAAGCACCGACCTCCCCAACAAGGATCCCAGCAGGTGGCCTGTGACGGGAGCAGCCAGCAGAGCCCAGGGGCCCGTGCAGAAAGTTACCCACTGATGCCCAGCCTCCTGCGGCCCTCCCGGAGCTGGCAGGGAGGGGGCGCAGGCCCCGGGCTGCCCGTTCAGACCCCTCCTGATCTCTGCTTCCTGACAGCGCAGCGTCCCCCAGCCCCTGGCTGCTACCCTGGCTTGGGCTCCCCCACAGCCGTGGAGAGCTTCCAGGGTGTTGGTTTTATGACTGGAGCTGTCAGCCGGAGAGACATGTTTTAAAATTCATGACCTTTCCCATCAGGGTTCAGAAACGGATCAGACTCCAAGATGAAAGCTGAGTTTATTCCTTCCCTGGTCCTGGGGGCCCCCTCTCGTCTCCCACCACACTCCCCTCCACCTCCACTTCTTCCTCCTGGAGTGCACATTGTCCTCCAGGATCTTCTGCATTGATCGCGGTTTTAATCCCACCTCCCTGCAGAAGCCAAAGCGAAAGGAAACATTCTCCTGTTTCCAAATGGGAGCATGTGCTGCTGCACTATAAAAGATATCTCCCTTTGTCAGGTGGGGCAGGGCCACGGAAGGTGCGGCTGGGCAGCTGAGATAGAGCAGGGGTTTGAGCTGATCTGAGCCACGTAGTAGGGGCCGCAGCTGTTTGCTTTTTCCAGGAAAGGCATGGGCTGGTGAGTGTGTGTGTGTGTGGAGTGGTGGGGGGCGCCCGTGGTCCCCCAGAAAAAGAGAATTCTGCCTCCAGACAGCCTTAGGACTCAAACTGCAATATCAGGTCTTCCCTGGGTCTCCAGTCTGCTAGGCTGCTCTGCAGATTTCAGACGTGTCAGCCTCCACAAACACTTGAGCCAATTCCCTAATTAATTCCTCCCTCCCTCCCTCCCTCTCTCTCATACACACATATACATATACACATCCTATCGGTTCTGCTTTTTGGAAGAACCCTGACTAATACACTCCACATTACAGATGTGGAAACTCAGACAGAGAAGTTAGTCCCCTTGCCCAAGGTCTCACGGCCAGTCGATGGTGCAGCCAGGATAGGAATGCATCCGGCTTGGCTCCAGAATCTGTTCACTTGCCCCCAGACTGATGCTTCTCTCAAGCGACAGGAAGTGACAGCCACATCTCCATCAGCAAACTAATGTGGGGACGGAAATGTAGTGGGAAATGCATTCAAGTAGAACGTAGCTGGGTCAGTGGACGTGGCCGGGACAGATTTTGAAATCAGTGAGATATGTCTTCAATCTAGGCTTCATTTTGATGTCTGCAACTTTGAGCATGGGATGGAAATCTCTCAAGGCATCCATTTTCCTGATCTGCAAATTGCCAGGAAAACTTCTCAAGGATTTTGATGTCTGCGACTTTGAGCGTGGGAAGGAAATCTCTCAAGGCATCCATTTTCCTGATCTTCAAAGTACCATGAAAACTTCTCAAGGTTATTGAGGGATTAAATGGGATAATTTTCTGGGCAAACAATATTTCTACCATATGAGTGAAAGCACACAGATTGTATGATTAGACAGTGGCTCCAGACTCGAGTGTTCTAAGTCCGCCCTTGCTGACTTATGGGAGATGCAGTCTTCTTTAATTAACTCTCTCTCAAGTGTGTCTCATTTCCTCAAGGGCCCTGCCCTGTGTCCATCTCAGGGCAAGGTTCCCACTCGTGGAGGTCACCCCACCTTGAGTTACTAGCTCTGACCTAAGCAGCTGCAATTTGGAGCATAGCTGCACTGACTGCAGGCCCAGGCTGAGTTCCAAAGTGGGGTCGATGGTCCCAGCTTCTCACTCACCCTTCTCCTGGGCCTGCTGTACATATCAGACTCGTCTTGCTTGTGGGCACCGCTCACCCAGGGCCCTTCCCTCCTGGTCCCCATCCCTACCCACCAATCTATCCTGTCTGTCTCTGCAAGCCCGGAACCTAACAGTGAACAGAGCTTGTGCGTTCCTCTCTCGGGAGACGCACACATACAGAAGGAGGGAACTTGGCCAGTGACATCCCTGGGACAGATCCGGTCATGCCAAAAGAATGAGGAGCCTGAAGCGGGTGGCGGGGGGAGGGCCCAGGTCAGGGGGGGTTGTTTTGCTGTGTTTGTTTGCTTTTGTTTTGTTTCCTTTTTTGCTTCCTTATGTGTTCAGAGATATTACACGGCAAAATTGTTGATCTGCATTTTCTCATATGATCTTCCCGACACCTCTGTTGTGCCATTATTGTTCCCATTTTATAGATGAGAAAGCTGAGGCGCAAAGGAGAGAATTAACATACCTCTGCCTCACAAATAGGGTCAGATCCTAGGCTTGTCTGGCTCCAGAACCCTCATCTTTAACACTATACAGCACCTTCATAATGGGTATGTCTATCTATCTACCTCCAACAAATATTAGTAACTTTCTTGGGAGGCAAGAAACATCATTTCAATCCCAGCTCTCTTGTAGAAGTCAAATGACTTGAACAAGTCACTCAGTCCTTCAGGTTGTTTCCTCATCAATAAATGGAGAGAAATGGAACAGCAGAAGCAAATGGTCTCTTGAAGCTCTAAACATTTACAATTCTAAGAATTAATGGCCAGAGAGCCTAAACTAATACATTACCATGTTCTCCTCAACTAGGGAAAATTCTTAGAAACAGAAATAAACAAAAATATTAAGTATAAGCCATCTATTAGATTTACAAATTATGTTGCAAAATTTACTGTGCTCTATTTTTCCTTTGAATGGGAACATCGAGGTCTAGGATACACAGCCATAATATTGCTGAGATCAGACTGACTGGCCAAACACATTCTCGGTTCCAAGAACCTTCTCTGAAATTACAAGCTTGATAATGTCCACATGAAGATCCCCCCGTCACCCAGTAAGCAGTATGGAAAAGCATTTGTCTTTTTTATTTCAAAATAAACATTGAGACTCTCTCTTTTTAAAATGAAGAAAACAATCATGGAGGTAAGTATAACCAAAAAAGTCTTGGAGAAGAAATAGAAGCATGGGAGAAACACTTGCTGTGACATTGTCTCCTGTTCCTTTTGGTGTAATGCCATCTCCTACAGCACAGAATTGGAACCCAGGCCAGATGAAGTCTTAGCCCCCCTGGCTGGGTAAAGGCTAAGACTTCCCATTATTATCAGGGAGGAAATGTTGGGGATGCCTGGCAGGCCATTGAGACCAATATACCTCAACACATGCATTATTCCATTTCATTCCCTACACCTGGAACTTTGCCCTTTGCCCTAACTCAATAAGGAGTTTATCATTTTGATTAGGAATGCCAGTAGTATCCATCAGAAATCTGCCACATCCCCTCTGGTGCACTCACTCCAGAAATCTCTCTTCTCTTTAATTTTTCATTTTCTGCCATCTTTAATTCATTCGTGTATTTATTTATGTATCACAAACACACAACAGAAAGTGTTCCCAGAGGGGCAGTCAAATTCCAAAGAGAGTAAACCGTTTGTTCTCTCTACAAATATTTACCATGTGCCTACTATGTCAGGAGGTGTCTGTACAGAGACAAAAAAAGACACGGTTGCTGCCCTAAGGAACCACCTGCTCGAGTCAACCCGGGGACCACCCACTCCAGGACCCCTTCAACAGCGCCCGTGTCAAGGCAGAGCAGAAGCACTTCCTCAGGGTCTCGGGTCAGTGGGTCCCTCACGTGCATGACCTGCAACCCCAGGAGGGCAAGGCAAGCTCTCCTTGACGCAGATCCAGTGGGAAAGTTTTAAAGAGCACACATCTCACCACATCTTTGGACAAAGAAGTGCAATAATGATGATGGCGATAACGAAGACGTTGATGATGACATAATAAAAAAAAATGCAATTCCCTTTTCTGGAAGAGGAGAAGGACTGCTTGCTTACCTCCTTCTGCCCCACATCCCTGGGTGTGCCGACTTGCTCACTTCTAAGGGAGTCTGAGAGGAGGTCAAAATGCCCATGTGATGTCAGTTTCTCACGGGGCACTGCTCTCTGACCTGTACATCCTGACTAATGTACCTCAGCTGTATCGGCATGAAAAATGAACAGGAAGGAGATCTTGCTGCTGAAACATACGTGTCAGAAAATCATTATGAGTCTTAAATTACAGCAATAAAATGAGCCAGAACTAATTTTGCAAATTAAGATCCAATAAATTTTTTTCACAGCCACACCTTTTCTTTACAACAAAAAAATTTAGCAAAACAAGACTGGGCCTAACAGTATGAAAACTACTGTATCGGGGTTAGGGTGGGGTGAAAATGCGTACAGAACCAGACATTTCAATATGACAAACAGATTGGCATTTGGGAGGGTCGGAGTGGAGGTTGTCTGGACCATGTGCCAAACGGCATAATGATCAGCTTTTGAGTTGACGCACCTATGTATTTTACATGTAAAATTTATGTATACATATTCCCTTTTCTTCTTCCCCCAGCCCACCTCCCCACTCTCAAGATAGGGTTCCACTGACACAAGAAACTAGCTAATTTCTAAATTTCTGACAACTGCTTATTTTTAGAAAAGACTACTGCTGTCGGTCAAATTAAATCTGAAGCTATAAACAAACCTTTAGAGCTTTGCCTGAATCTGGAGAATAACAGGATATCACCCTCCACCCTCCAGCCCTGAGAAAGAGACTGTAATTAGCTCCTTGTCCGGAATCCGAACAAAGAGGGCGGGGCCGAAGACACGCTCCCTTTCAACCTTTCCAGGGAGATTTCGGGGCTGATGTTAATTAATTAACTTCCCCCATCTCCCGGGAACAGGGTTGATCACAACACCTCATTCCATGAGGGACACTGAGGATGTAGCTGAAATGTCCTGACCAAGGACTCACACACAGGGTCCTTCAGGAAGAGGGAAAAAAAACCAGGATTCACCCCCCTGCTGTTACATTCCTCCAGGGACAGGGCTCTGGCTGTACTGCAGGAAGCTGCCTTGCCCCACCCGTAGAACCAAACTATTTATAGCCACACAATCATTATAAATAAAGCTGTTTATACTCTCCGACCCTGGCCCTGCATTAGTTAAAATTGTAGCCGGGCAACTATAAATAACTCCGTTCTAGGCTGAAGTGTGGCCCCTGGCCCATACTTCTCAAACTGTGACAACTACTGACAAGTTTGTTTGACAAACATCCCACTGACATTCATCTGATTTTGAATAAGCGTGCTGTTTTTTTTTTTTTTTTAATTTGGTCCCTAAGGGCCTGGTCTTAGGAACTTCCTTTATTCTTTCCCTCCCTCACCTCCTGCACTGGGGAGACTGTCTTATGTGGTAGCTGTTTTCCCCCCTTAATCACTGGAAGGGATTTGGGGCCATTTAAAGGGAAGCTTATTAAACCCACAGCTTCTCTCCCGGGATGGTTCTGCTGGAGGGGCTTTGCAAGGGTCTGGGGAGTTTTGTTAATAACACAGCGGTGACAGAGAGGGGAGGGGAATGTGCGCCAGGCCTGGCATGGGATAAAGGTGGGGAGGGGGTTGGAACGGAAAGGTAAATCTGAATGTGGGATTGTTGGAATCCGTCTGCAAGGGAGACCTGAAAACTTACAAACGCCAGAAGTTAATCACTAGAAAACAAGAGTCTAGATGGAGGGATTGACCTCCCAAGACCCCTGATCTGAGGGACTTTGAATAGTCCTAGACTGGAGTCCCCAAGGCTTGGGTACTCTCTCTAGGAGAACAGACAGTGATGTGTATCAGGAGTCACATGGGATTTCGGAGTTCTGGGACTCTTAATTATAACAAGTACACAAGCTCACTCCTCATCCCTACTTTCACCAGTCTATCCTAAATATAGCTTTCAGAGCAATCTATTAAATATACAACACTAGTAATAAATCTGTCGCCCACCCGTTCCATCTCCCTGGCCAGGCTGGAAATACAGCAGGGAGGTGCCACTCTCCTCCGGTCCCTAATGCCGGTCTGTCTGTGCTCCTTAAATACTTCCTACCCTTGCCTCAGCCTTGGCCACTGCGTGTTCTCACACTGGCTGACCACATCCTCCGTTTCAGGTCCCACCTGCTTCTCCAGTCCAGTTCTCTGTGTTAGCCCAAAGTGAACGCCTTGCTCCTCCTAGAACACACCCCCTGAGATAATTCCCCCTTGCCTTTGACAAGGAATCCCCTTCCTCTACATCTCAAGACCCTGACCTTCTTTCAACACTAAGGGAGGCTTTGCTGATGGATCAGGCAGCTGTGACACCCTTTCCCTGGGAGCCTCATCACCGTTACTTGTGTGTCTCTTTCAGCAGCAGCCTGTCTTTAATCCTGCCTTATAGTCACTGTGCACGTGTTTATGTTCAATCCTCTCTCCTAGTGGTAAGGAGAACGCCTTCATCATTTTGGTATCTAGCCTGGTATATAATTAGGAAGGGGTAAAACATTTAAAAATTCTACTTTCTAAAAGTGCAAGCAGAAACAAAAAAGACTTTGAAAGTGATAAAGAATGATTCAACTAGTGAATATTTGCTGAGATGTGTAAGGAGCAAAAGCTACGATGAGCCAAGGAAGCTCCACGAGGCATGGTCACCTGCCAACCGGCGCATCCTCAGTGCTATCGGCAGAGGCAAATACCGAGGCAAGGTACCGAGAGAACTGGAGCTGAAAAAGCCCAAGTAACTGGGCAACTCAGCAGTTAAACAAGCTGGGGGTGAAAGCAGATAAGTGTCTCATCAACGCATCAGTCAGCTGCCCTCAAACATTTATTTAGAAACTGCCTGCACGCGGTGTACGTAACAGAGAATTAACCTTAAAGAATAGATGTTTTCAAATAAACAGACTCTTAGAAAAGGAAATCCTATCTGTGTCACCAGAGGGGGTACTGGATGAAGGTGGTCAAAAGATACAAATTTCTGGCTGTATCTAAGTTGAATCATTATGCTGTACACCTTAGACTTACCCAGTTCTGTATGTCAGTTATACTTTGATGTATGTGTGCTACGTCACTTATGTTTGTGTCTGACTCTTTGCGACCCTGTGGACCATAGCCCACCAGGCTCCTCTGTCTATGGGATTCTCTAGGCATGAATACTTCGATAAAACAGGATTAAAGAAAGACTAGATGTTTTCCCCATTTTCTGAAAGACTAGATGTCTGGCATTAACAATCAGCTCCACTTTCTACATTTTCCCCCACCTCTTAAGCTCTTATAATACTAAGACCCATGGAACCCCAATTCTCTTGTCGGCCCCCAAATTCTTGTCTTTACGAGAAGAAAACATGCCAAGCTTTGCTGGGCCTCCCTGTGGGTTCCACATCCATGTGAGTGTCATCCCTGGCCTATGAGCCCCTCGAAGCTTGCCAGGGCCCTGGGTCATTCGAGGTCCCCATAATACTCCATGGACACACGAGAGAACTCACTGCATCAGAACTAACCCATCCCTGGAGGAGAAGCAGATGAGAAAATTATCAGCTGACAAGCTAAGCACCAAAGAGGAAAAGCACAAACTGAACATTCCTATAAGAGTCTTCTTTCTTCCTCAAAAGCGACACAAGAAGGAAGGCGCCAGGCAGGACCAGGGCTTTGGGTCCCTTTGTGCAGTCCGTATTAACACAGTCACACTTTGCTATGCAGATGTCACTTCCAATAAACACCAGGGCTTTCCCGGGCCTGGACTCTAATTGAAGGGATTGTTACTGTTGCTGAATGGCTGGGGAATTAATTAATGCAGAGCCAACCACTTCATAAAAGCCCGCTTTGTGAGCGGTCCTGGCGTCCCAGGGACCACGACTCCTGTGGTCAACGCAGCCCCAGGCCTCTGTGTCAGCAAATGATATTTATTATTGCTGTCAGCCACCTTCTGAAACCACCGGGAGAAGGAGGCCTCGTCGGGAGCAAGGTGGGCATAGCCAAACATCCTCCCACTTCTCGGGGGCTGAGCACACGGTGTTGGAAAAACTTCCCCCGCAGTCTTCTGGATTCTTCATGTGAGACCTGACTTAGTTTTTGAAGGAAGGCTTCGTTTGCAAGTCGTAAGGATGGGAATGGGCGTGCAAGCTGATTAAAAAGCTTTTCTCAACCCACTGTATTACTAATTTGGTTACTTGAGGTCTGTGCAAGTACAAAAACAGGCGCACACTCGAGCTGGAAACATACACAGCCCCGGAGGACCTTTGGTGTGCGTTACTCCCAGTCTTCACCCAACTTAAAAATCAGCTCCAGTCTGCCTGCGGCAAAGGGACTCTTCAGGTTCACCCACTTCTTAGGAATACAGGAGGGAAAGAAGAAGTGGTGAGTGAACATAACAAGCTCTCTGTCTGACACACGCACACCTCACTGAAGACACATGCAGTAGACGGTTTTTATTCTCCTCCCAGAAGAATCAGTCCCCAGTTCTGCTGGCGTAGCACGTGCAGGCCCCACGTCTGTTTTAGCCACGGTGGCCTTGTAGTCTCCTCAGTCTAAATTGCTGTGGATGCCATCCTGAAAACATCCTTAAAAATTAAAAAAGAAAAAGTGCCTCCATGCTAACATAATCGAGAAAGTTTCTTTTCTCCTTTATGCTTTGCTGTGATGTCTAAATGATCAATGATGAGGGTATATGCTTCATATCCAAGAAAAGAAAATGCATGATATAAAAGAATTATTTTAGGTTCGTAAAATCTCTCAAGATCTTTAGGTTTTCTTTGGCAGCTTTATCCGATTTTATGGAAGTAGTGTTCAGGTCTTAGAAACTCGACTGGGTCATAAAGCACGGAGAGTATGACATTCTCTGAAAGTGGATCCTACACCACCGGTTTCTGTCCGATCTTGGTGAGAAGGAAGTAATGGAGAATTTATCTTTGGAAACTTCATTCTCCCTTTTCCATGGTCTTATCCCTCTTCCCATTGCCTTTGCCACGCTTGCAATTCCCATCACTTTCCCTCTTTTCCTTTGGACTTTTCCTTACTATGACCTTAAACACACTCTGAGGACGATAGGGTCTAGTATCAGTTATTTATATATTTGTCGTTGTTCAGTCGCTCAGTTGTGTCCAACTCTGGGACCGCATGGACTGCAGCGTGCCAGGCTTCCCTGTCCTTCACTATTTCCTAGAGTTTGCTTGAACTCATCTCCATTGAGTCGGTAATGAATTAAAATGGGCTTCCCTGGTGGTGCAGTGGTAAAGAATTGCCTGGCAATGCAGGAGATACAGGTTCGATCCCTGGGTTGAAGAAAATGGCAACCCACTCCGGTATTCTTGCCAGGAGAACTCCATGGACAGAGGAATCTGGTGGGCTACAGTCCATGGGGTTGCAAAATGGTCAGACACAACTTAGCGACTCCACAACAATAAATGGATTAAAAATAATCATCACTGATTTCGTTCCAATGTTATAAGGGCATATTTGCATTTTAATTCTAAATTCAGTTGTATCATGAAAGGTATTGACTAATTCATGACAGAGCTCAGCTCCTCCCTGCATCTCTGAATTCAGACATATAGGCTCCTGGCTCCTCTGTGGGGAAGGCAGGTGCTGGGAACAACAGAGAGCTGACTGCAGTTAATGCTTCCACTTTGGCTATAGAATATCACCATTTAATATCTCTATCCCTTTCGATACAGCACACACTCCAGGGATGCTGATAAATGTGGGAATGGTTGAAATAATGTGCAGTCTGGAAAACAGTCACAGGCTCCAGACTTTTGAAAAAATATATTCTTTATTCTTACTTAGAAAATTATATTTGCCAAACTTATATGTCAAGCATGCATATTGAGTGTCTGGTCAAGGAAAATGAGTAATGTTTTGCGTGCTAAATTTTGCAAACAGGTGAGGAAACTATATCCCCCCAAAGTTAAACAACTCGGTCAAGGTCATTCACTGGTCAACGTTGGGCTTGAACAAGAAAAGAAGGTTTCTGAATCCTAGCCTCGGCTCTTCTTGTTTCAACACATCATCTTTCAATACACTTAATTAAAATCCCAGACAAACCTGAGTACTTCATGCCGAGGGGACGACCCTCCTAATGTTCTCTCCTTCCCTTTGGGGGAATTCTTGGCAAGTAGGCTAAGAAATGAGGCTGAATGAGCAAACATCACATCTCTGAGCCTTCTCTACAGATCAGATCACGCTCTGCAGATCAGTGGGCAATACAGAAGAAAGGGAAACTTAGAAAAAAATAATCATTTGTCATTGTTGCCTTTTCCATCATTCTGATCCATACAAGCTGTGGCTGACCCCTGGTCCTCCACACACTGTTCAGGACCTAGAGAGAGAGAGGCAGGGTCACCAAGGAGCTTCCCTAGGGAATACCCTCAAGGCAGACTTTCCCTGTGGCAGTCCACCCCCCAAGCCAGAGGGATGACTTGGTGGTGGTCTTCTATTATCACAGGTGGTAATCAATAGCTCACTCTCTACTCGTGGTTGGCTCTGGGGTCACCTTCCATTGGTCCCATGCAGACAGCATCTTGGGCCCCCAGTCATTGTGTACTCATACAGATGCCACACTGCCCTGCCTGCTGTCACCTAAGACCAAAATGAAATCTTGACCCTGACTTCCCAATGTATGCCACATAAAGGATCTCAATACTAGTCATTTATAGATTTGTTTCTTTATTCAGCTAAAATATGGCAAGTCGTTACTGTGAACCAGGCACTAGGCCAGACTCTTGGTATATAAAGAAACTGGACACACAGCTCTTGCTCCTGACAAGCTGGTGTGACAGAGAGAAAGGGACAAATGACAGAGAGTCAAGTTAATTTATACCCAGATTGACAAATGTCTCTATCCTCCTTAAGACTCAAATCAGACACCACCCTCTTCAAAAAGCTTCCTGGTCGTCTACAGGCAGTGATGTGCTTCTTCTTCTGTGCCTGTTATCAGGCCCAAATATTATTATTTGGATTGTCTCTTGACACTAGAATTTCTCATATGGTTAAAATTATTTCTATGTACATCTACTTCATTCCTTGGATTGCGTGTGAAAGGGGGAGGGTGGAGGATGGAGGCAGAAAATGTTTTTTACCATCTCCAAACACCACAATATCTGGAACTTGTCAGTTGAATGAATGAATGGGTAAACAGATGAATGAATGAATTCGTTTCCAGGCTCTCCTGTCCTCTGGATTTCCTTGACACAAATGAGTGTCCATCAATTCAAACAAGGAGTAAATTTGCTAATGTTTCCTTGATATTTAGAGTGTGTTGATTTCCAGTTCATTACACAAACCTGCAGAATCTGAGGAAGTGAAAGCCTCATCTTAGCCAGCAGCACCATTTTGTTTTTTGTGTGTTTTTCCAGGCACATAACTACAGTGTGTGTGAGCAAGGGTGAGTGTGGGTGTGCGTCGGTCCTGCACATAATCTGGTGGCATCCTCGATAACAGGTGTCCCTCCCGTAGGCCTCAGTTGTGATAGAGGGCATGGAGGGGTGTGCCAGGAAGATGGGGAGATGCCGCCTGCCAAAACCAATCACATTAAATCTTAATGCTCATTCAGGGCCTGTCACAGAAGGAGGAATCTGACGAACGCTTGCATGTCAGGGTGGTTATAGCGTCTGTTAAATGGCTTGTTAATGTGATTGTTGAGAATTTTACACAAAAATGACACTGGCTACAGTCAAAGCAAGGCAGGCCTGGCTTCAAGTCAGCTTCTACCAGGTATCGTCACCACTTCAGGCCGGGTGGACAGAGGGTTTTGCTGCTACCTGGCCTGGCTTCCTGCTGTCATTTTGAACTTTCTCTCTCTGTCTTGTAATCTGTTTCTTTTTAAGGAAAGGCTAGCAACCTCCCCCCAGAAGATACATAGGGTCATAATTTTTGCCTGTTTCTGCAAATGAAATAAAGATCTTTTATACCAGAAATAAGGAGAGTTTGGAAACAATTTGTTACTCTTATCTCTTTCTGTGAAATAAAGAAACAAGACGTGAATAGTTAGGTCAGGTCGTACCTGAATCGAAAGGAAGAAAGTGAAAAACCCTGAAGGGCAGAGAGCACAGTGACCCCCTAAGTAGGTTCTAGCAGCTCTTCCCCTTGGTTTTCTGGCGAGTTTGGAGCACAGATGATAGGAATCGATACTAGGTGAGTCATCAACACTAACTGACTATCTGCTTGGGCAATGGACTGCCTTAGCAGATTTGGGGGACATAAAAAGAAGTTACATGAGCCTCATCTACAAGGAACTCCTGACTTAAAGAGGACAGATAAATAAAATTTTGTTAATGTACAGATAAATGATGGAAATGAGATTTGGGGTATCAGTAAAAATATTTAAGATCCTTTTACAACCCTCACTCATTCATTTCTTCAACATCCATTCATTGATGAGGAGGTCAGACCAGTCAATCCTAAAGGAAATCAATCCTGAATATTCACTGGAGGGACTGATGCTGAAGCTGAAGCTCCAATACTTTGGCCACCTGATACCAAGAGCTGACTCTTTGGAAAAGACCCTGATGCTGGGAAAGATTGAGGGCAGGAAGAGGAGAGGGTGACAGAGGATGAGATGGTTGGAGAGCATCACTCACTCAATGGATGTGAGTGGGAGTAAACTCCAGGAGATAGTGAAAGACAGGGGAGCCTGGCGTGCTACAGTGTCCATGGGGTTGCAAAGAGTCAAACACGACTTTGCAACTGAATAACAACTATGACCATGTAGCCCTTTTCTTAGGAACAAATGTTCATTACATTTTCGGTAGGAAGGGGGTTATATCAGAAAACATTTCATATTGGTTTGAATATCTCAGTAAGAAAAACCTTTCCACGGATGAAGGTGGTTCATTCAACAACCAGGCAGCAATCACAGACTCTTAGGGTTATAGATGCTGGAGCCAGCCTCCAGGAAGTTGAGTTCCTTCTGCAGAGTACCTGCCACCACTGGGCGGTGGACTGGAGCAAGAGCCCAGGTCTGCGGAGAGTCAGACCGCATACCTTCCCCCCTCGCCCACTCCCCAACTGCATAAAATTCAAATGCCTCACATTTGTCTTCAGTAACAGGAGACACAGGCTGCTCTCTCTGATCTGGCCCTGGTCCCAGCACATTTTGACATTTCCCGGCCATGTGCCACTCTGGTCTCTGAAGAAGGATGCTTGGCTCTTCAAAGTGCCATGCAGGGCCCCCCACCTGTGTGCAGTGACCCAGGCTGGGCAGCACAGGACACTCCTGGGAACAGATGGGCCAAGCCACACAGTTACCCTTGCTTACTTGGGATGACTAAACCCTCTCTGCCTGCGTCCTTTTCTTTCAACTCCTGGTAGTAGCAAAAGACTGTTTCTTAAGAGCCTGGCTTAGAGAAATAGCAGCCCTTCCCAGACCCACACTCTGCTTCTCACTGAGCCTTCTCTCTCTTTATGGGCAAAGCCTAGAAGCATTTTTCTGGTCTTTTTAAGTTTGTATTACAGTGCGCGCTCTGGGTCTTAATGACACAATCACACGTATGTGATAAGCTCCTGCTATTCCAACTCTTTAGCCAAGGCTGAGATTTCTTTCAGTTCCTCGAGGCCTCTAGAAATTAAGATCCTCCCTCCCAGCCTCTCTTGACAATCCCGTCCCTTTCCCAAGGCTTTGCCATCAGGAGTCCTTCAGCTGTCCTCTCCTCTGTCTCTTCTTTCCAATATAAGCCCAGCATCATGTTCTGGTTTTAATGGCTTTTCTTGAAGGCAGGTTACTCTCTGGGTTAGTTTCCTAGAACTTCCATAACAAAAAATGACCGCAAACTGGACGCTTGAAAACAACAGAAATGTCCTCTCTCACAGTCGGAAATCCAGAACCAAGATGTCACCCACGCTCCCCGCTGAAGGCTCCAGGATGGGATCCTTCCATGCCTCTTCCAGGGCCAGGTGGTCCCAAGCGCTCCATGACCGTGGCTGAATGATTCCAATTTTTGCCTCCCGCCTCTCACGGCCACCTCCTCTTCTTCTCTGTGTCTTCTCCTCTTCTTCATCTTTGGACATTTGTCACCTGAATGATCTCATCTTGAGACCTTTGAGACCTTTGACATAATCACCTCTGAAAAGATCCTTTTTCCAAGTCAGGCCACATTCCCAGGTTCTTAGGTTTACGATATGGACATATCTTTCTGGAGGCCATCGTTCAACCCATTACACCCTTTTCTAGTGATGTGGTTCACCCAAAATCAAACTTGAAACACTGTGCTTCGGAGTTGCTGAGGCTGAAGCTGCAATAGTTTGGCCACCCGATGCAAAGAGCTGATTCACTGGAGAAGACCCTGATGCTGGGGAAGATTAAAGGCAAAAGGAAAAGGAGTGGCAGAGAATGAGATGGTTGGAGAGCATCACCAACTCAATGGACATCAGTCTGAGCAAACTCCCGAAGACAGTGGAGGACAGAGGAGCCTGGTGGGCTACAGTCCACGGGGTCGCAGAGAGTCAGACACGACTGAGCTACTGAAAGACAACAATGACGATGACTTCAGAGTTATTGAATGATTCATCCAGGAAGTCCTGAGTGTTGCTCAGGCACTGGATGCCAGATCCTAGTCTACCACTATACATACAAGATGAATGGCTCCTGCCCCCTAGATGTTCTTAATCTTATAAATCAGATAGAAAAGCAAAGAGGTCATTTTAACACAACACGAAAAAAATCGGAAAAGTCCCATCACTCGAGAATTCCATGGCACATGTGCCTGATAATTCCCATATTCCAGGCAGCGTCACTCTCTTTGTGCTCATCTGCCACTAAATCTGCTTAATCAGAAAAATTAAAACTGATGGAAGAAGGGGAGTGTCAAGGGGAACAAGGGAGATGTCTTCCCTGGAGAAATTGCGCTCAGCCACAAATATGTCTGTCTGAATATTAAAAATAAGGGCAGACATCTGGTAAAACAGTGCACTGGGGGCATAACGTTTCTAAAGTCTGAGCAGAGAGCATCTCAGAGTCAGAAATGGCTCACCCGTGGACAGAAGTGATGGCTCCCTGAAAAGGCTTCTACATATTTGTGCACAAATCGACAACCTGGATGGATGCCAAGAAGCAAGCTCGCTCTTTCACTGTTGAGCTGTTTAAGCATTTTAATATTTTAGTTATGCGGGGCCATATCTGAGCTCCCATGTGAAGCCCCCCACGTTTAGCACTCTATATAGGAGATGGGGAAGCAAGGCAAGTGCTTCCCTCCACTTGTGAACAGAGAATCCCAAAGCCTGCCCCTAAATTTCCTGAGGGGTGGCAGATGGGGGGCGGGGGATGAGGCTGGTGGAGGCTGATCTGGGATAATAAGCAGGCCAAGTGGAGAAAAATCAAACACACACCTTGTTAAGTGATTCTAGAAGATTCCTACTTCACAGCAGAGATTTCCTTTGGTAGTAAAGCCTTCCACAATTTAGGAGGCTCATGGTGGATAATATTTATCCTTGAAAACTGAAACATACAGATACAAAGGAGACAGACAAGTAGGCCATGTGCAAATTAACTGGAATATTGTGATTCAGAAATAAAACTATTTTGTTTGTTAGAATGACTCCTTTGCTCTGTATTTCTTAAAAAAAAAAGTGTAGTATCTTATAGTAAAATGATTTTTCTTCTGATTTTTTTTTTTTAAGTTGAGACTTAATGAATAAAACATAGATAATCATCCTAAACTAGCCCTTATCTTTGGGCCTCTCCTATTATCTTTGAAAAAAAGAATTATGTCCTGGAAGAGTGTTTCTAAGAAAATTGGCAGCGATCCACCAGCTGTCCAGAGAAAGTTGAAAGCTTAACAGCAAAATTTTCTAGAAAGTTATGCTTTGGTGACTGCCCAGTAAAGAACTTTTTCTGCCCGAGATAAGCGGCAGTTAGAAAACACTCTATTACAGATCCCAATCTTTGCTCTAAAACATGACTCATGTCAAGTCCTGAGCATAATATTTTGACAAATAAAAATAATTGTTATAATATCCTCAATACTACAAAGGAGAATACCTCCACACACCTGCTCATACAGCTGAGAAATATTAGAAGAGGGTTGACCTGGCTGACTCCTAGTTTCCCCAGCTTATACTTCAGCTAAAAGAAGGTGACTTATGCTGACCTTCTCCAGCTCTTATAGATCAGGGTGACCTCAGCCAGATACTGGTTTCCATTATGCAAGTGAGTTTGCCACAAATATTGGTCCAAATCCATTTCTCCTTCCTAATTCAACCTCCCAGAAAATGCAAGAGATTCCATCCTTCAGAGAACCAAGAGAAAAGCAGGCATGAATTATGTCTACAGATCCCATTCAGGAAAATGTCAGCTTGACATCCTATTTGTCAGCCTAGGGTGACCAGTGTACGGGCTCCTTCTGCCCTAGACTGTGTCCACTGTGTCCTTCCACCTCCCAATCCTGCTCTAGGACTAGGGTTCTGAATTTCAAAGACTCACCAGTGCGGCTGCCACCTCTTGGACAGCACTGCCCTAAGCAAGATGTGAGCAAAATAAGACCAAAGTACAAGAGGATCTATCGGTTGGTCTGTTCTCACTCTTTGTGGCAGGTTAAATGGAGGTCTTCATAATGGTAGGTCCGGGCCCTGAGCCCTGTGTTGTTCAGTCGCTCAGTCATGTCTGATCCTCTCCAATCCCATAGACTGAAGCACGCCAGGCTCCTCTGTCTTCCTCTGTCTCCCAGAGGTTGCTCAAACTCATGAGCCCTGTGAGTGGGACCTTATTTGAAGAAGGGGCTTTCACAGATGCGATTAAGTTAGGAATCTGGAGATGAGATCATCCTAGATTGTCCAAGTGGGTCCTAAATCCAAGGATGAGTGTCCTTCTAAGAGACACAAAGAGGAGAGACACATGGAGAGGAACAGAAGGCCACGGGAAGATGGAGGTAGAGACTGGAATGATGTCGCTACAGCCAAAGAATGCCTGAGGCCACCAGAAGCTGGATGAGAGGAGGAAGGATTCTCCCTTAGGACCTTCCAAGGGAGCTCTAGTCCCTGCCCAGAGCTGCGAGAGAACACATTTCTGTTGTTGAAAGCCACCCAAGACTGTGGTGATTTGTTATAGCACCCCAAGGAAACTCACACACCTTACTTCATTTTCATGGACAAATGACATTCTCATGATCTGGAAGACAAGGTCATACGATTACCAAACTCACAAATTTGAAATTTCACAAATTTCTTTCACTTTATAGCTGGTCATAGCTCTCAGACTGATCAATTAGTCGAAAAATACACTTCAAATTTACTAATGTATTGTAGCAAGAAAAAGACAAGTGAACCAGAAAACATTGTTAGACATGTGCCTAAGATACTACAACACATTATAAACACATGTGATCCATCTTTGAGGCTATCTATTCTTGAGAATTTAATCTTCTTTCTCTGAAAATCACACCCCACCACCACAGACTTGAGCTCCAAGACATGTTTGAATCACATGACTCCTTTCCACCCACCTTTAGACTAGTCATAAGTCACTGGCCCAGGGATGGACCTTGACTCCAGCCATGGCCAATCACACTGTCTCTTCTGGTAATTTGAAACTGAGATGAAGGTGGCCAGGCTAACTGGGCTGGTTCGGTGCTAGAGGAGGAATAAACTCAACAGCTACAAGGAAGTCATCTTCCTGTGTTTTTACAAATGGAGAAAGTCCGTCTGAAGAGGGGAAAATGGGACAGATGCCCGAGAACAAAGATAAGAGATACAAAGAAGGGCCTCTCTGGATTCCTCCCTGCCCCCAAGACCTCATGATATTCTCTCAAGGGACCTCTCAGCCCCTGGATTCTGTGCAAGTTCAACCTCCTCCCTTTAACTTCTTTTTTGCTTAAATCAGTTCAAGCTGATTTCGGATGTTAATTTCCAGGAGAAACTTGATTAACATGGAAATGAGCACCAACAAATAAAATTAGTGAACAAAAATTTACATTTCACAATGGATCCATGTAGGGATAGATCGATCAATTGATCTATTTATAGATATCTGTATGTGAGAAAAAGTGAAAGTCGCTCAGTCATGTCCAACTCTTTGAGACGCCATGGACTGTAGCCCACCAGGCTCCTCTGTCCATGGAATTCTCCAGGCAAGAATACTGGAGTGGGTTGATGTTCTCTCTTCCAGGGTATCTTCCTGACCCAGGGATAGAACCCAGGTCTCCTGCATTGCAGGCAGATTCTTTACCGTCTGAGCCACCAGGGAAGTCATATACTTTTATCTATATACAACACATACAACATCCCTTAAGAAGGCACAAAGTACTTTTGGATCTAAAAATTTAAGGAGTCCTTAAGCATTGCACCCTTATCTTAAAGAAACTATTAATTTTATTCCTCCCATTACTCATTAAATTAGAATTTAATAAGTGTTTATGGAATGCATACGAAAGAGGATTCTGCAGAGTTTTTTTGAAAGTCCTTTCTTCCCCTTGAAGCACTTATGATCTAATTAAGAATATAAAATATACACTGTGACCTAGTGCCCATATTTCACCTTGTCATTATTACTAGTAGTTTTCAACTTTTATAAATTGAAAACGCTCTACCCCATCCATTCACACATTTTACACTGACACCTCTCCACCAGTTTTTGCATGCCAAATTCAGATCTTTATAAATCAGCGGAAAAATGAACATTTTGAGCTTACTGCACGGCAGTGCTGTCAGCCAAAAGTTGAGTTTTGGCAAGTGTTGCCATTTTTATCTGCACAGCAATGTTTCTGCAATTATTTGAAATTTTTATTGCATTTTGCCCCTATGGTTTTATAAAAATAAGTGGGGAAATGGAAAAATGAAAGCACTTAAGCGTCATTCTCATAAACTTAACACGATCAAGACAAAGCTGGAAATGGGGCAGTCCAGTGTGACTAAACCCTCACTAGATTTAAACTGGTGAAGAAACATAACAAAATGAAGGAGTTTTTATGAAATGCTGTAAACATGTCTTCAAAGAGTGTATCTGAAGCAGAGGGATGACTAGAGACTTGATCCTTTTCACAGCCTGTTGGGAATGAAATCCCTTCCTCTTTTGTTTGACTTTCACGCATCCCTGTAGGATGAAGTTTTCAGAAGGCATTGCTGATAAAGATAGGAAAATGTCTGGGGGCCAACATAGGTCAGTAGGGTCTTGAATCTGACTTCCACTCCTCTTGCTGGAAATTCTAAGAAGCTCTACGGGAACTAGAAGGAAGGCATTTGTCTTAGGCTAACTCAACTCTTCCTCTTCTTTGCCCAGTTCATTCATTATGCCTTCCTGCTATAGCTCACAACTGGAGTCTTGATCTAGCCAGTGGTTCTCAACCCGGAACGAGACTCTTGCCCCCAAAGAGACACTGGACAGAGCCTGGAGATATTTTTGACTGTCTTGGGGGAGGGGAGGGATGCAGCACTTCTGGCAGATAGTGGGCAGAGCTCAGGAAAGCGTCCTGCACAGGACAGCTCCCCACCACAGTGATCGTTTGGCCCAAACTTTCAAATGGTGCGGCCAAAGTTGAGAAAATCACTAGCTCCTCAACTCTCCTCTTGATTTACGAATTAATGTTTCTGTTTTAAAACTCCCTGAATCCAATTATCTACAGGCAGATCTTGGGAGATATTGTGGGTTTGGTTCCAGACCACCACAGTAAAGCAAACACAAATTTTTTGGTTTCCTGATACATATAAAAGTTATGTTTACACTATACTGGAGTCGAAGTGCACAACTGCCTTACATCTGAAAAAAAAGAAAAAAACAGGGTACCTGCCTTAACTTTAAAATAATTTATTGCTAAAAAATATTAACCATCATCTGACAATGCGGAGTTGCACAAATCTTCAATATGTAAAACCTGAAATACCTATGAAGCATAGTGAAGCAGCGTGAAACAAAATGAGGTCACGCCTGTAACCTCTCTGGATGATAGGTTTTCCTCTCTAATTTGTGTGTGAGAAGAGACTGTGTAAATGTGGGTGGAGACAGGGTTGGAACGGAACTGAATAACACCCATCACTTACTGAGCATATACTATGTGCTGGCCACGCTCTGTTCTAAGAGCTTTGTATCCGTGACCACATTCAACCCCCATATGAGCCCTATGAGTTAGGTCCACTATGATCTTCATTTTGCAGATGCGACATCCGAGGCTAAGAAAGGTTAAGCAAGATGTTCGAAATCACAGAGATCTAAAGTGCTGAGCCAGGACCAGAATACAAGGAGTCTGACTCACCAGCCAGAGGAACAGGCTTGGTGGATGCAGGAAAAGCCAGAAAGGCAGGTGAGCCTTCCAGGCAGCATGGATAGGAAGGAGGAGAGGGGGGTCCGGGGAGAGACACACATGGGGAGACCTTGCAGGGCAGGAAGAGATCCACGCATGCCCGCACGGTTCTCGGAGCTGACTCGGCTGCAGAAGTTGCTGTTCTGAGCCATCAGACTTGAACTTGGGGTCACACTGCAGGCCCACTGTTTAATGCTCTCACACCGTGGCTCTCTCATGGCCTGTAGAGAAGAGGCATGCCTCCCCTACTCCCACCCCCATTCAGATTCATCGCCTTCTGTTAACTCAGGACCTGTTTTGTGCAAAAGCTGCAAACTATGAAGAGGAGCAGAAAGCATGTGATATGTTTCAGTATGCTGAAGTAAGATGCTGACCAGCGAGGTTTGTTTATTAAAATCTTTATGTGGGGTGAAGCCCAATTGGGCTTATGTCAGCTGGCTTCTGGAGAGGCCCTGTTTTCAAGATCAGGCTGCAGTTTGTCTTCTTTACTGAGCTGACGGAAGACACTGTGGAACATACATTACGCCAAAAACATCTGTATTACAGAAAAACAACAATGAAGGGTAACAGCTCCAAATGGGGTTAGTACTTTGAAAGGCTTTTATGTGTCAATAGATTAAACTGCTATTTTTATCCCAGGAGGAAATGAGAGGAAGTAACCAGTTTAAGAACAGCAGAAACCCATCTCTTCTTACTGCCAAGTTATTTTGCACACTCAGGAGGACGCAGGGTAGGTTTTTGTTTTGTATTGTGTTTTTAATCAACATTAAAAAAAATTAGTTGGCGAATCATATCCTCAGTCAGAGTACTTGGGCTGACTTTTCTCTTTTATTTTTTCATCCACTGGGATGTGCAATTCTTGATGAGACACAATGTAAAAGGGCATACCTCTGATGAAGAACTGGGCACTTTATATGCCTTCCTATTTAAAAACCCTAGAGTGTCAGAGGCACTCCCAGATGTGACAAAGGAACTAACTTTGTCACCAACACCTTTATCAGGAAAACAGGAATAATAACAATAACCAATTGCTAACATTCCCAGGTGGTGCTAGTGGTAAAGAACCCACCTGCCAGTGCAGGAGACATAAGAGACGTGGGTTTGATCCCTAGGTCAGGAAGATCCCCTGGAATAGGAAATGGCAACCCACTCCAGTATTCTTGACTGGAGAATCCCAGGGTCCGAGGAGACTTGGCAGGCTACAGTCCATGAGGTCACAAAGAGTTGGACACGACTGAAGCAACTTAGCACGCATGCACATTAAGTCCTTACTATGGCTTGGTATTTTTCACTTGTTACTTCATTTAACCCTCTTCCCTCTATGAGCTAGGTACTACTATAATCTGCCTTTTTTAATTAACTTTTTATTAAAGTATAACATATATAGAAAATTACACACATTTTAAAGCATAGAACTCAGTACATTTCACAAAATGAACACACCCAAGTAACCACCACCCAGAACAAGAGACAAGACACGTCCAGCCCTGTCCTGCTCCTGTCCGGTCACACCCCCTCGAGTGTAACCACCAGCACAACCTTGAATAGCATAAATTAGTTTCATCAAGCTTTGAACTTTATCTAAGTAGTGTCATACCCTTTTCTTTCTGACTTCTTACCTTCAACATTATGTTTGTGAGATTCATCCTTATTGTTTTGTGTAGCTGTGCTGTGTAATTGTATTGTGCATTGCGTGTGGTTATAGATTTCTCATGTCCATTGTTGTTCAGTTGCAAAGTCATGTCTGACTCTTTACGACCTCAGGGACTGCAGCATGCCAGGCTCCTCTGTCCTTCACTATCTCTCAGAGTTTGCTCAGATTTTCCATAGCTTCAGAATAGCCCATTATGTGAATCTGCCACAGTTTATTTTTTCACTTTGTGGTGGATAGGTTTTGTCCACTTCAAGGCTGAGGTTAAAGTTGAAGGTTAAGATTGAAGACTAAGAACACTGAGACTCAAGAGGTTACTGCTATTTTATAATGGATACCCAACAAGGACTTATTGCATAGCACATGGAACTCTGCTCAGTGTTATGTGGCAACCTGGATGGGAGGGGAGAATGGATACATGTATATGTATGGCTGAGTCCCTTCACTGTTCACCTGAAACCATCATAACATTGTTAATCAGCTATACCCCAATACAAAATAAAAAGTTCAAAAGAAAAAAAGAGAGAGATTAAAAATAACTTGCCCAAGTCACGAAGCTAGAAAATCAAGGATCTGGGTTCAGGGACCTCTCTCTGATGGGTGGGAAGGTCTTTTGTGAAAACAATTTGGGAATACCATTGGAAGAGAATATATGAGGAACACGACATGATGCAAAACCACCTAGTTCTACGAAGCTCGTTCCTGTAGGCATGTCTCTCTACCTTTGGTTCCCATCTAACACTTTCTCCCTTTTTTGCTACTTTGATTGACTGTTTCAATAGTCCTATTGGAATTTTAAACACTGCGGGACCTGATTGAGTTGCAGAGATAGGAAACACAGCATTGCACCTGAGACCTAGAAAAAATGTTAAGTGTAAGATACATCCTTAGAGAAGCAGCCGCAGAAAAGGGTGAGGGCTTTGATGTGTGTGTCAGCAGAAGAGGGTATAGGGCTCATCCAAATTCAGTGTGCACTGCTCACATTTGTGGGTCTTCTCTAACCCATGTGCTAGCTCACTCTCCTCCCGTCTCTAACATTTCTCCTACAAATAGTTTATTATGCTGTTTCCAGGTCATTCCTAGGGTGAGCGTCAATTTGGCACATCCAGTGAACTGATTCACTATTAGGATAATTGTATCCTAATCTGCATTCATGCTTTCTACATGTTTTTTAGGAGGAAAGAAAGAAAAGCAACACTTTCAAGGAATCATATTAACAATGAAGGAAACAGGAATGCTTGTTTTCATCCTAATAGTTCGTTCTCTTCAAATGGAAGGGAATCCAATGAAGAGGTGTCGTTCAGGCCCATAGAGAGAGAGAGCACCTTGGGCAATCTTTTTGGTGCCACACTTCATATCCTTCTTCAACTTCATAATCAGCAGTGACTATGGCTAGACACACAGGGAGACCAGCCATAGAATGGACGGGAGCCTCAGGGAAGACTCAACAGCTCTCACTCAGAGCCTCTCAGCCTAGCTCACTGGTGTTTTTCTGCAAACAGGCACAGAACTGACACGTATCTGCTGGCTTATTTAGTCAGTTTATAACGGATCTTGCAACAAATGCATAATTATTATGGGCCAACAAACACTGTTAAAATGGCAGAAATCACTGAATCAGCTGAGATATGGGCCGGTTGTTTCGTTGATGTAAATGCCATTGGGGTTTCCAGGTCTTATATAGAAGAAAACCACTTTGCTTCGCAGAGTCTCAAGAATCCGTCTTTTTTCTAAGCTCCCCTGAAGGAAAGAAGAGGCTACTAGGCTGACTAGTGCATTGGTTTGCCGTGGCTGCTGCAACAAAGAACAACAGAAACAGCTCTGGGGTCTAAAAGTCCAATGTCCAGGTGTTGGCAGACTTGCTTCCTTCCGAGGGCCATGAGGAAAGCACGTGTTTCATGCTTCCAACTTTGGTTTGCACGTGGCCATCTTTATGTTCATACTGCATTCTCCCTGGGTGTGTGTCTCCGTACCCAAATGCACCCTTCTCACAAAGACACCAATCCTTCTGGATCAGGGCCCACCTTAATGCCTTTACTCTAACTTGATTACCTCTGTAAAGACCTACCTCCAAATAAGGTCACATGCTGAAATCCTAGGGGTTAGGACTTCAATATATGAAATGTAAGGGTACCTAGCTCAACCCATAACACTGACTCCTGCAAAGATGTCTTTGCCTCTCCTCAGTGCACCATGGGGTCAGCACCTCCCAGCATCTCTAGGGTCCACACTCCGTGCTCTGGCCGCAACCAAATAAGCCTGCTGAAAAGAAGGGAATGAACTTGACACAGCCCCAGCTCCAATTTCTTTGTGGTCTTCTAGCATCTTATCACCATAGGGAATGCTGTTGTGTTTGTCAGGCTCTCCTGAGGTCAAAGGAATTAGGGCTCCTGTCTGACTCCTGGCTCGGTCTTCCCCATCTCTGTCCACACACCTGTGGTCTCACCACCCTGCCTCATCCCTCCGTGCAGGCCCTTCTTCCCTCCCTTGCTGATGCTCCTCCAGCTCCCTTCTCCTCTTTCTCTGCTCCGTGAGCAGTCTTCTCAGATCTCACTCAATTCATATCTTCTGTGACAGGTGCTTCTCACCCACATCATCGGAACAGACAGCATCTTGTTCCAGTTTGTTTCACATGATTTGATGAAAGAAGGAGGAAGGACATTTTCTCCTTCCCTCTGCAAAGTCTCAGTAGCTCACAAAAGCTGTCACCAATACCCAGTTCCACGACTCAGTTTCCTGGAGCCTCAGAGTCCTCTTCCAGGTATCCTGTCTTTGAAGCCACTGCCAGGCAAGCAGAGATAGGACAGCTTGATTGCACAGATCTTAGACCAATGACTGCAAACATCCAGGAGATTTTACCCATGGTTAAATGAGAGGAGAGAGTTAAGACTTGATTTTTACTTTCCTATACGAAAATACCACTTTTTTAGAAACGCTGTTTTGTCTCCAGTGCTATTTCTCACAAAGTCTTTTCTTTCAAATTGACTTTTAATTTCAGGAAGCTACTTCATCTCATAAAAATTCCTCCCATTCAATTTGAAAGCAGAATCAAGTTGCTGGAAGTCATCACATGGATACAAAGGAAGAGGTTTGCTGCTGAGAGTGACTTGTAAAGGGTTTAAAAATATAACATTTGACCTTATTTCTTTAACAATGTAAAACTCGAAGTTTTCTTCTGAGCGTTTTGAAGCCCTCATGAGTGGATGGATGGATAGGTGTGTATTGATTAGGAGACTTCAAAATCATTGGCAACACCTGGCTTAGTCTTTCCAGGGAATGGATACCTTTCTAGTGATAACCCAGGTGCTAAGGGAAGCACACTCTTTCAAGGTGGAAATCCATTCTTTACAGCCCTATTTGCTAACAGACCCAATTATTATCCCCACCTAACTGATGAAAACCTGTGACAAAGACAGAAAAAGTATAGACACACACACCCCTATCTCCATGCCTGAGACATGACTCTCAATACATGTTAAGCTGTTGTTGTTGTTCAGTTGCTAAGTCATATCCAACTCTTTGTGACCCCCATGAACTGCAGCCCACCAGGCTCCTCTATTCATGGGATTTCCCAGGCAAGAATACTGGAGTGGGGTGCCATTTCCTTCTCCAGGGGATCTTCCCGACCCAGGGATCGTATCTCCTGCATTGGCAGGCAGATTCTTTACCACTGCACCACCTGGGAAGCCAAGTGTAGACAAATTCTCATGAGCGTGAAGTGGAGGGCACCAGCTATGGGCCTGGGCTTGGGGAATAGCAAGGAGGGAGTTCTCAGGCGGGAGGCAGCAAGGAGGCTCAACCCACACAAATCAGTAGGAGCTGCCCAGATAGATGGGTATATGCATGCATTCCAGGGAACTAAACCAAAGGAAGCTTGAGGAGCAGTGAACAGACCTTGAGAGAAAGCTCGTGTGCCCAGGGTCATTGAGGAGAGTGAGAAGCAGCCTGAAGGAAAGACAATAAGAAGGGTTGTGAACGCCAGAGAAAGGGGAGACACAGACATGATGGGGTCCATGAACGATCATCAAGCAACACACCGAGGTGACCAGCCCTGCTCTCAGCAGCAGCGAGTCAGCGGCAGATTGAAGTCGAGAGAGATGAGTGTCGAGCATACCAGCTAACAGACTCTGAAGCAGCCCTACTAAGATTTGAGGAAGATCTGAACAAAGGCTTTGACAACGACAGTAGAGACAAGGAGCAAGGTCACGTGACACTTCTGCAATAGGATCTAGAAAAGTTGATGACCAATAGGATATCAGCTGGAAAAGAGAGAACAGACCCTAGAGTTTTCTTCTGAGTTCATTCGGGCAGCTATAATGACCATACAGGTGGCTTAAAACCAACAGAAATTCATTTCTCACAGTTGTGGAAGCCAAGAAGTCCATGGTCAAGGCGCCAGCAGATTAGGTGCCTGGTGAAACTCTCCTTCCTGGTTCACAGATGTCCATCTTCTCACTATAACCTCACACGGCAGAAGAGGGGAGGGAGCTCTCTGGGGTCCCTTTTCTAAAGACACTAGTCTCATTCATGAGGGCAGAGCATTTGACGTGGAGTCCAGGTGCCTTAGTGGTAAAGAATCTGCCTGCCACACAGGAGACCCAGGGTCAGGAAGATCCCCTGGAGAAAGAAATGGCACCCCACTCCAGTATTCTTGCCTGGAGAATTCATGGACAGAGGAGCCTGGCAGGCTACAGTCCACAGGGTCGCAAAGAGTTGGAAGCGGCTTGGTACAGCACAGCACATCCTGTCAGAGGGGCTGGCACCAGTCTGGATGTAGGTGCGGGAGGCAGCCATTGGCCACAGGTCCACCAAGAGTTTTCGCCACTGTCGGTCAGGTGCCTCTTGGTCTTCTCTGCACAGACAAGGAAAGGGCAGGGAGGTCAGCCTGGTCTATCCTGTGCCACTCAGGGCCGTGGAAGTCTCTGGACTATCTGCTGAGGCCACTGGCCTGGCCTCACTTGGCGGCCAGCCCTGGAGGTAGGAGACAGAGCGCCTCTCCATCTGATCATCACTTACCCACTGTCTTTACTTCTGTCTTATCCTCAGGGAAAACCCTGGCTAGATTTGGGGGTAATGATGGGCGCAGGGAGCCTGCCTCCTCTCCTGCCATTTCTCCCTAAGGGCACAGTCCTTTGAACCGGTGTGAGACAGCAAAAAGCAGGCAGGCCATTTGCTCTCCACTCTCCCACATCCTTCCCCCAGGGCTGGGAGCATCAGACTGCCTGGCCGCTTTTGAGGAGGGGCGGAGGAGGGGTTGGGGGGGGCATGGGGGGAGGGGGCTGGCAAAGGAAGAAGGAGGAGGGGCCAAAGGACAGAGGGGATGGAACAGAGTTAACTTTACAAAACCATCATCTTGGCAGCAGACCCAGCAAGGCTCCCTGTGCCTGCAGGCTTGCAGGAAGTGCATATCCATTATTAATCCACCTGGACATTCTTATCCTTTCCAGCCTGTATCCCCGGGTCTCTCTACTCTCTGCCATGCCAGTTTCCTCAAGCCCAAAATTGGAGCAGCTGTCATGCCCTCTCAAGCCAAGCTCAGTAGTTTGGAGATAAGGACATGCCAGTCCTGCAAAGGAATGATATATGCCAAAAAGCACTGCATTAGGCTTTTCATTAACTGGAGGGCCAATACATTTATGAAAATTGTGAATCAGTTAATCTACTACTTAGAGCAATTAATGGCTGATTAACATGAGGATGGGGCTGACCCTTCTATTCATCTCCATTCACTCCTGAGCACCATGCAGACAAGGGCTCCAGGGCAGGAAATGGAACTCTCATTGCCTGACTACTGTGTATTAGCATCAGATCCTGGGAGGCACCTTGAGATAGGATGGACTGAATGTCAGCTTCTCTTCATGTTGGAACTTCCCCTGAGGGTTCGGGCATTTTTTTAAACTTCTTAAAAAACTTTATTATGAAGATAGTCAAACATATGAAAAGCACAATGAACATTAACTATCTTCAACAGTTATCAGTATATGCCCAATTTTATTTCATCTATGCACCCTGTCTGGATTATTTTAAAGCAAATCCCAGGCTTCCTATTATTTCATCTCTAATTATTCAGTACATATCACTAAAAGAGAGGGACTTTTAAAAACATATTCATAATACCATTACCACACTTAAAAATTAATACAAATGATAATTCCTCAATGTCATTAAATTTTCTCAAGAATCTTATAGTTTTTAAGTTTGTTTAAAATGGGATACAAATATAAGCTCGACAGTGTAACTGGTTGATAGGCCTCTTATTATAACACTCTTTCAATCTCTAGGTTCCTCATGTGTCACTGCTTGTTCCTTACAATTTTTTGCCGAATAAAGTATGTCATGTGCCCTTAGCATTTGACACAGTCCAGATTTTGTTGATTGCATTCTTGTAATGCTGGTGTGTGTGTGTGTGTGTGTGAGAGAGAGAGAGAGAGATGTCTATGGAAATTGTTGGGTTTCCATAACATCTTCTAGAAAAAACCAGAATGAATTTCTTGGTCAACCCAATAGAATAGAGACTGAGTTCAGACCAATTTGTTTTTGTTCTGATTTGATGAGAATTTCAGAGGTGGTGGCGTGTGCTTCCACCAGGAGACGCGTGAAGTCTGCTTGTCACTCTTTTGGCAATGCTATCACAGCCACTGGTTATCACTGCTTGCAGCGCTGTTTCTCAGCTAAGGGGCATTTTGTCCTCCCCGGGAACACCTGACAATGTCCCGTGACATCTTTGGCCATCACAGGGCGGGGAAAAGATGCCCCTGGAATCTAGTGGGTGCATGTCAGGGATGCTGTATGACACACAGTCCCCCACCACAGAGAATCTTCTGGCCCCAAATGTCAATAGTCCAAAGTTGAGACACCCTGGCCTGCATCCATTTATTCACAAGAGGCTGCAAAATGATACATTTTTAATTTCATCATTCATTTTTTATTTATTAACAATAATACTGGGATAAAGAAAAACTTCCTAATCAACTATTTAGTTTCCCTGAGATAGGATTCATAGAGTAAATGTAAGCTAATGTTTAATTCTTTCATTTACCAGTTTTCAAAATAATAAGGTCATTTCCTAGATTCCTCCAAAGCTGACCAGTAAGGATTTTTTCTTATAAGAATCATGTATAACTTGAAGTATAAAGGAACTGAGTGGGTTCCAACCACTTCAGTGATTATCTTTTCTGATGCCTAAATTGTCCCATCTTTGGATATATGGAGCTTATTCAGGTGGGTTTCTGAGTCTTTTTGACACACGTTTGTAGTCTTGAAAAGTTTGCTTACATTTCAGGATGACAAGATCCTCTAGGGTCATCTTGTATATTTACTCCCCTGGACTGAAATCGGCCACTTCTCCAAGAAGCCCTGCTTCCTTACAATAGTATTTAGCAATCACTATCTAATTATGCATGTTAAGACATAAATAGCCCTTGTAATATTTTATTTCTCTCTGACCTATTTTACATATAGAAATATTTCTACAGTTGACCCTTGAACACCAATCCTCTGCACAGTTGGAAATCCAAGTTTAACTCTTCAGTCGGCCTTCAGTATATGTGGTTCCACACGCACAGATTCAACCAACCCCCAGATCATGCAATACTGTAAGAGGTAGTGAAAGAAATTCATGGATCAGTGACTCACACAGTTCAAACTCACCTTGTCCAAGGGTCAACTGTACACAAGAAAGAGGTTTCACCCCAACTCAAACCTAAATCCATTAGAAATTTTTGAAAGCTGGCAACACATCCACTTGCATTTTCAGATCCTCTCTTTTGGTCATCAGGCCCAGAAGTGGAACAGACTGTCCTGAGAATGCAATATTGAGGATAAAAGAGTCTGGATTCTGGCAGCCAAGAAGGCCTAGAAATGCCAGAGTTGGTCTGAACCCCAGGCTGCTGGTCTCTCTGAGGTTAAGACTTTCCCACTCCCCTTCTCCTGGGCTGCAGGTGGAAAAACAAGCCTCACAGGCAGAGGTGCCAGGCAAGCCTGGCAGATTTCGGGGAGGAGTGCCAGCCCCCCCAGAAGTCTGAGCGGATGAGTGGAACCTCTGCAATATCACAAGCCAGGTACAAACTTCCTATTAAACAGACAGGCTATGGAATAGGATGCTAGAGTACCACTCACACTTAGACTATGTGACCTTGAGGAAGTTTCTACTCGCTGCAGGTCCCGCTGAGCTACCTTTAGACTCTGGGTTCCTCCGGCATCAAGGTATTTTAGGAGAAAGAATGAGAAGCACTGTGAGGCCGTACAGAATGCACTCTGCTGCAATAAAGGGCTTCTTATTTTATCATAAAATTAGGTAGCTTAAATTATATTGAAAAGTCAGAAAGTATATCATTTGTTTAAAGTCAAGAATTGTTTTACCAAGGGAATTGTTATCTCCTATTTTCTCTTTTCTTAAAGAGTTTAATATCTCAGAGCTGCTGAGCTCAGGTTTAAGGTGAAGAATGTCAGGTTGAAGGGCTTCCCAGGTGGCACAGTGGTAAGGAATCTGCCTGCCAATGCAGGAGATGCAGGTTCAACCCCTGGGTCAGGAACATCCCCTGGAGGAGGAAATAGCAACCCGCTCCTGTACTCTTGCCTGGGAAATCCCATGGACAGAGGAGCTGGTGGGCTACAGTCCATGGGTCACAAAAGAGACACGGGACATGATTTAGCGACTAAACAACAATCTGTCAGGTTGAAACTTGCCATAAATCCTTTCAGGAACAAGGTAGGCAAATGACGTAGAAGGAGAGGTAGAGAGGTATCTCACGGACATATGTATTGTGGAAATATACCTGCGGGGTGCAAAAAAAAGTGCCTGAAAGCCCTGCAGCCACCTCTGAGTGAGCCCAATAACAACTCCACTGCTCAGGTGACGAGCTCAGATTAGTGCGCTCCAGCTCCCACGTCCTGTGCTGAGGGAATTAGAAAGGGGCTGATGGTGCTGGAACGGGGCTATTTTGCATTTCTCAGTGACATCCTCTAATGAGCTGACAGCGCGGAACACCAGGCTGCTGTCTTGGAGAAATGAAAACAATCCAGTGGTCATTTCACATCCTATCATCCTAATGACAACCCATGAGCTGCCTTCTCCTTGCCTTTGATTAAAGTTCCCCGGGACCTGCCGGGGAATCAAGAATAAGAGCTCCAAGAGGGAAGGAGACCAAAGAGGGCTGTATGCAGGGAAGGCAGAGCGTCCCCCACCCCACAGGGAAAAACACATTGGGAAAAGTCAGAAAGGTCAAGGGTAACTAGCCTTGGTATTGCTTGAAACTCGGGCTCTTGGAAATTGTCACCTACGCTGCCTAATTAACTTTCACCAGCAGAGCCAGTGAGGGATTCCACCAAAGAGATCCTGTGCTATGTCGTGGCTCAAATGTGGTTCGGTCCTCACAGAAGCACAAATTACAGGGATGATGCTCCAAGACGGAAATTCAGCAAGTGTTCACCAGGGCAACTGGATTTGCTGTTAAGATGTTGAAATATTGGCATATTGGTTGGCCAAGAAAACCCCTCCCTGAGCCATCTCCCACCCACTGCCTCAAGCTGTGCCCACTCCTCTCCTAAAACCTGTGGTCTACCCCCAACAACCCAGCATCTTTACAAAACGGGCCAGGTTTGATGCAGAGGGCGCCTGCCTGCACCCGGATATAGCATGGTAGGCGACTTCCATTCTGACTAGTCCATGTCCAGGCCAGACCCATGATTAAATAGTTTCCATATTCCATCAGACATGCCCCACGAGACTGGCCAGCACCGCTGAGCCTGCTCAAGCCCGGCTGACAGCCCACAGGGGGTGGGGCAGCTTCTGTAGGGCTGCTCTGCGCCATCTGCCCCCTGGGGCCTGCGGCCAGCACCATCACTCCCCCCACACCCTGACCCAGTGGAGGAACAAAGGAAATGAGAGGCCTGGGATCGGCCTGGCTCTCAGAGGACTGGACCATCTTCTCCTGCCTGGCAGGCTCATCACTGGGATTTCTTTTTTTTTTTTTTTACTGCCCTTTTCTTGTCGCCAACCCTCTTTAAGCTTCCTAAATTAGTAATGATGAAGCTCTTTAAGCTGTATCTCCAGGCTTTGTTTTTGATGATTTCCGTTCTCCGGGGCCTTTTTCTCCCACTCCAGGAGCCCCCTACTACTCTCGCCTTCATTTGTGTCCATTCTCAGATATCCACAATGATAATCACTGATTAGGTCATTGGTGGGGGAGGGGGAGGAAAGACAAGAAAAAGAAAGAAATAGCCATCTGGGTATTACCGAGCGGAGGGTTTGGGTCAGAAACAATGTGAAATTTCAAGAGCTATTTGCCCAGTGAAAGGACTCAGGAGGAGGAAGAGGGCGGAACATCCTTGAAGGATCAGGCGGAACATCCAGCACACAGCAAAGGTACAAGAGGGTGATGTCTTCTAACCCAACAAGAGGTCTGAGTGGGGACCTGGGACAGCACACCCTCAGTGATGGCCAAGTCCCACGCTCCTGTGTCCCTCTGCTTTGCCATCCTTGGTCTGGGACTCTCATTTTCATGATCAAAATTCCTACTCCAGACCCTGTGCTTTTTTTTTTTTTTAATCAGAAATGCAAGAGTTCTCCCAGACCATTCAGTAGGTTTCTCTTCCATCTCATTGGCTCGTTAGGAATTTGCAACATTCCTGCAACAAACAAAATTAGTGCTTGTCACCAAGGGAGAGGGGAGAAGGCATGCTGGGTAGGGAAGCAGTGATGTGGGCTCTGAGCAGAGTCCAGCCCCTCCGGCCTCTCACACTCCATCTACACCAGCTGGGACCTGCTGCCTGCCACCTTTCCGTTCCCCAAGATGCACTGGGCTAAACTACAAGGTGGGTCTTAGAGTTTCTGGAGGGAGGAGAGCCCCTCTAGATCGTCAGCATGATCAGCTGAGTGCGTTCCCATGGACAAGGGGTTGGTTGGTTCCTCTGGTTCAGCGGTGAAAAGTCCCCACTTTGGGAAGAGTTAGAAAGCCCCGGGTATTCACCCACCCTCCACGTTCCAGCACTCAGCTGCTGCAGGCTCTAATGGAAAAGCATCTGATGCTCTCCACAAAGCCCTTCTGCAGAAACTTCAGCCTCTCAAAAGGGCTCGACAATAAATTATGCATTAATCACCATCTGAAGATGAATGGAAATGATCAGACACGTGTAATTTCTGAGCAGCGTTAACCCGGAAGTTGGTGGAGGGCAAGAGGAAATAAGGTGAGATGAGAAGCAAAGAAACCTCTCGGAAGCATTGACTTTTCTAGATACATCTCTCTGGTCCTCCAGGTCGCTCTGGCTGGATGGGCCCAGGTGACTCAGAAAGCTGGATCCTGAGATATCTTTTTTCCTCTATTTTTTTTTTTATATTGGAGGATAATTGCCTTATAATACTGTGTTGGCCATCAACATGAATCAGCCATAGATATACATATTCCCCTCCCTCCTGAACCCCCCTGCCATCTCCCACCCCATCCTGGGATATTTTCACCCAAGAAAAGAGCCTTGCATGCACAGGTGGATGCTGAGACCTGGTCCCCTGGAGCTTATGACGTGTTTGATCACTCCTCCCGCATCTCACACTTCTGAAGAAGGGGTGGTGTGAACCTCACCCACAGTGCCTTCGCCCCAGGCCCAGATTGCTCCCTCCTCTGTGAAGAGTAAACCTCTGAGAAGCTTTGCTAAGCATTAAACATCTTGGATTTTTAGCAAACATCTTTAAAATTGAGACTCAGGGGGGAAAAATGTTCCGTGGGAAGTACTGTGTCATGTGAGGACTGCAGACCTCAGGGGCAGCGGCCCTGGATTCCGGACCCAGATTCTAGATTCACCATGAGCCTCCCTGGTCCCTGGCCATTCGTCAGTCTTCCCATCCGTAAGACGAGGGTTGGAATTATTGGAGCCAGATCACTTCTGGCTCCCATTCTATGACTCTAGGGATGGACTCTGTTACACTCAAGTATGTGGTATTTCCTTTCTGTATTCATTTTCTCAGAAAATGTGAATTAATCAAGGATATTCATGACAGTAACATTTGAGTGGTTACTATGAGCTCTGGCAAAGTACTTTAAACCTCATAACTCTTCACCCTCCCAGTAATCCTCTGGTGGAGTACGTGGGTATTATTAACAGGTCCAGTCTTCGGATGAAGTAACCAGGCTTAGGGAGATAAGTAATCAACCACTCCATTTCCACTGGGATGTCTTAGAGGCAACTCCAGTTTAGTACGCTGGAAACCGAACTCTGGCCTCCCCGACCCCAGCCCAGCTAAACGTGCTTCTTTCTCTACCTCTCCCTGCTCAGCAAGATGGCAACTCCTTCCTTTCTCATACTCAGGCCAAAAGGCTTCAGGTTTCTCCTACCTCCACTTCATCACAAATCATTTCGGCTTTGCTCTCAAAATATATCTGCTGTTTCTTACCACTCCTTGTGTGACTAGCCTAAGCCTTCATCGTGTGTTGTTTGGACCTTGGCAAGAGTCTTCTCACTGGTTGCCCATTTCTAGCCTTCTGTTCCCCATCACGTGAACACACATACATGCACATACACAAGCAGATGTGCACACATGCACATACTATGAGGTGGTTTTTTTTTTTTTTTTGCTATACCACAGCCAGAATGATCCTTTGCAAATGTAAGCTGTATCATGTGTGTGCTTCATGCTAAGTCGCTTCAGTCGTGTCCGACTCTTTGCGACTCCATGGACTGTAGCCCGCCAGGCTCCTCTCTCCCTGGGATTCTCCAGGCAAGAATACTGGAGTGGGTTGCCGTGCCCTCCTCCAAGGGATCTTCCTGACCAGGGATCAAACCTGCAGCTCTTATGTCTCCTGCATTGGCAGGCAGGTTCTTTACCGCTAGCGCCACCTGGGAAGCCCAAGCTATATCATTCCTCTGTTCACATCTTGCAGTGATTTCCCATCTCACTGAGGATGAAATCCCAAGTCCTCACTCTGGCCTCCAAGGTCCTCCAAGATCTCCCCCACCCACCCTCTGTCCTTTCCTCCTCTCCCCTCTTCCGTCAGCCCCCCAGGCACCCTCCTGGCCCAGCCACCCTTGCCCTAGATATCCCAATGGCTTGCTTCACCGCCTCACTCTGTCTCTCCACTGAACTGTTCCTCTTCCTAAATAAAACAGCACCTCCCTCATCTGTCTTGTCCCCCTGGCTTGGTTCATTTTTCTCTTTAACACGCATCTCCACCTGCCATAGTTTATACTATTTGTTTATTTTCGTGTCCTTCTCTCCACTACCAAAGCTCTACAAGGACAAAGACTGTGTGTTCACTGTTGAGCCCCCAGGGCTGAAGGAGTGCCTGGCATCTTAAACAGCCCCTCCGTGTGACCTATGATGGGGATCATTCGCAGTGTATAAGGGCATCAAATCAACACACAGGACACCTTAAGCTGACTCAGTGTTATATGTCAATTATGCTTCAGTAAAGCTGGGAAAAAAGTAAACCATTCAATAGATACAGGTGGCCCCTGTTATCTGAGTCTAATCCGTACCTGAAACTCCACTGGGTAGGGAATTTGTGAGCAGCAGAAGCCCATATTCTCTTACATTAAAGGGGAAAGTAACAATGTGTTCCCTGTATTACCTATATTTCTAATCACCTATGAAACAACCCACTGTGGATTTCTGCATGATATAGGGCATTTAATATACCAATTACCTAATTATTTGACTCTTAATGAACTCATTAGTGAATATGCTTGTGTGCAGAATGCTACAATACTGAAAGAATTACATTTTCCTTCTAGGCAGAAAGGAACTATGTACTGCAATGTAAATAAACAATAAAATGATTTGTTAAAGATACAAATGAATGCAAATATAATTACCAAAACAAAATAAACAGCTTTTTAAATGCTTACTGACTCAACCCAGAGCTGGCCGAGTGAGAGGTGGAAGTCATTGAACGGTGTGGCTTTGGGGAGAGAAAAGTCAAAGTGAACTGGGGAAGGAGCTGGTGAGACCATCCAATGCCCAATGCACAAACTGCTTCCTAATCATGGAAGTCGTAATCAGTCTTCTCTTTCCTGGCGTTCAGGAATCCGGAAATGGATGGACGACTGTGTAACATTACCCCAAGTTATAAATGAGACAGCAGGATTAAAAAAAAAAAAAAAACCCACTAAAAATAGGCATCTGTTTTTAACTACTCTGTAACTATGTAATTTATAATCCACAGTGGGGACAATTTTGAGAGTGAATGAGAGAAAAATATGTTTTAAGTATTTAAAAAATATATGTTTAAGTATGCATTCATAGATTGCCAAGTTGGTTTTATCATAACAGTAGGCCCATAAAATAATATCAGCCAAAACTTATTTTCAAAAATAAAATCATTTATAAAAATTAAAAAAAATCAGCATCTATTCATGCAAAACATTTAAAATTATTTAGATCTAAAGAGTTAAAAATAACATAAGCAGAATAATCTTATTCACAAACATTTATTGTAATAAATTCTAGAGTCAAATCTATATATAATACTACGGAACAGGTATTTTTCTAAACAATGTATTTTTAACATTTATATTTCTATTTTTTAATAAAATTGCCTGCAATCTTTTCAGAGTTGCATTTCATATCGAGATATTTAAAACTGTTGGCATTTCCCTGGCAGTCCAACAGTTAAGATTCTGTGCTTCCACTGCCAAGTGTGTGGATTCCATCCCTGGTCAGGGAACTAAGATCCCACATGCCATGCAGCAACCCTTCCTCAAAAAAACTGACCATCGATTTGAGATGGGTTTGGAACCTGGGACCGGGGTCCCTTTGCTGCAGTGCTTGCACCTGGAAAAACGTCTCTTTGAACAATAAAATACAAAGAAATAACATGGGACTAAAAATAGCCACCAGCATGTGCAGTTAGGGCAACTTATGGACAATAAGATACAAAAAGACCAGAAGACCAACTGCCACTTCTGAAGAGCCAGGGGCAAAAGCAGGGTACTGGGCCTGCCCCCTGCACTCAACACCACCAAAGGGGCAGGCAAACCACCTAAGCTACCCCTTGGTGCTGGACCCTTGGACACACCCCTACCTTCACCACATATAAGGAACCACCTCACCCCTGCCCAGTGAGGGAGCAAGCAAGCAAACAAGGGAATTTTTTCCTTGTTCTCGATCTGTTGGCTGCAGCAGGGGCCCCAGTAAAGCCTTGTCTGAATTTCCTCTCCTGCCTCTTATCAATTTCAATTGATTGAGGAGGCTAAAAACTCTGGTTAGTAACAAAATAATTCTTCTCAGTTGACCATAGTATTTCTAATTAAGAAAAATATTCTTTCTACAGGTGCTGAGGTATCTGGTAAGTGAAGAAGTAACTCTGATAAATGGAAAATATTCCCAATTCTAATTTTTTAAATTGAAATGTGTTACTATTTCAGTCCCAATCTTTTCACAGGTGTCATCCTTTTGTCATTCATGGAAACTGTGACAAATATTTTATGAGATGAAACTCATCAAGTAAGTTGTCTCTATTTATAATTTTTTAAAATGTTTTGCCAAATTTAGATGCTACAAAGTCAGACTTTCACAATCTCATTCCATTCCAGTACAGAATATAAACTCATCCAGTTAAGTATAAGTGACGTGAAAGTGAAAGTTTCTCAGTCATGTCCAGCTCTTTTCAACCCCAAGGCCAGAATACTGGAGTAAGTAGCCTTTCCCTTCTCCAGGGGACCTTCCCAACCCAAGGATCGAACCCAGGTCTCCCCCATTGCAGGTGGATTCTTTACCAGCTGAGCTACAAGGGAAGCCCAAAAATACTGGAGTGGGTAGCCTATCCCTTCTCCAGGGAATCTTCCTGACCCAGGAATTGAACCGAGGTCTCCTGCATTGCAGGCAGATTCTTTACCAACTGAGCTATCAAGGAAGCCCTGTTAAATATAAGAGCTCCAGTCAAATAGTTTTCCCATAAATAAGATATCTCAAAGAATAAGTATTTACTCTCAAATTTTAAATTATTTGATTGCTTCAATTCCTTCTTTGTTTTTGTAGGTACAAATCTTGTTTTCAATAATTAGTTTCCTAAAAGTTTCCAGAGCTGGTCTTTTGGCTCACCATTCCTTGAATACTTGATAAAAGATTACCAACTTATTTTAAGTAAGAGGCAAACAAAATTTTGAGGACTCATTTGTTTAAAAAAAAAATTCAAGTAGAAAGTCATTATGTATTGTATTATTCTTGAGTTGATTTATAAAACAGCACTTCAAAGGTCCAACATTTCTAAAATCTAAGAACATGCAGAAAAGAGAAAAAAAAAAGCACACACTGCCAGACTGAAGCGCTTTTTAATTCTACATCAGCTCTATCACCAATATTTTGTAGTTCGGTTTCTCTGTGTATAAATAAAAATATTTACAATGTCTGTCAACCATAGCTTCTACTTTGTTGGTAGACTCTCACAGCTTGTTTGGATGCAGTTTTGATCTCTGAATGCACTACAGCTAATTCCAAATACATTTCTGCTTCACAGATTTCTTAATTTAGTAATAACACTATTTTTTCCCATTATGCTGGGCTCCACTGAAGTTGGTATTTTTAGTACCACCACCATCTTCACTGTTGAATTATTTTTAAGTGAAGTGATAAACTATGATAATATCAGATGCTTTAATCTTTGACAGAATGATCTTTCAAAAGCTTTGAGTCCATGAACTGGATTAAAAATAATAATAACCAAGCCATTATTTAAATTAACTGACTTTTTCTGGAAGAAACTGATATAAAACTGCATCATTTAACTCTTTGTGACATGTTTCAGCTAGTGGGCCCATTTCACAAATTTCCCTTTACTTTTCCTATGTGCACAAGAAAAGATGAAGTCAAAATTAAGCAAAATTAATTTCAAAGAATAATCATTTTACCTAACTGAAAAGTCAAACTTCTCAGAGTGATATAAAAACATTACTACACAAGTGAAATCACCAAGCATAACTGTCTTTAAAAGTTAATAATTTTTTTAAATAGATGGTGGGGATTTTTCATGACATTTTGTCTTCTGAGTTTACCTGTGGTCAGTGCTATTATTATAGCCCCAAGAACATCTGACAAATGTTAACAAGTTTCACATCCATCAATATTCTTAAACAAAGGATACCTAGTACTGAATTTTTCATTCAACATGCACATTTTCTAAAGCTCAAGGCTGCAGAAGAGTTTGGTTTGGGGGTTTTCTTTTCTTTTGCAAAAATCTCCCCAGTATTATCACAAGATAAAAGCATATAGATTTACACAATGTAATAGATGACAAGCCACTGAGGTAGCAACCACAAGAGCATTCAGATCATTCTGTCTACACTCCACAGTGGCACCGACCACTAAACTCTGTTTCCAGCAGGTGTTTCACATCCACCCAACCCCCCACACTTCATGGGTCCTTCTGACTGCAATGACTCTATGTCCTGGTGGCCCCAGGGTCTCCCCAGAGCTGAAGCTCATAGCCCAAGTTGTCAGCAGGGGCAGTGGCAGTCAAATGCAGTCAGACCAATGTATCCACTATCCGTGGATCAAAAATATTTTTTAAAAAATTCCAAAAAGTTCCAGAAAGCAGGACTTGAATTTGTCACACTCTGATAAATATTTACATAGCAGTTGCATTGTGTTTACGATTATTCACATAGTATTTACATTGGATTAGGTATTATAAGGAATCTAGAGATGATTTAAAGTGTGCGGGAGGATGTGCATAGGTTATATACCAACACTAAGACCCTGATGCTGGGAAAGATTGAAGGCAGGAGGAGAAGGGGACGACAGAGGATGAGATGGTTGGATGGCATCACCGATGAGATGGACATGAGTTTTTGAGCAAGCTCCAGGTGTTGGTGATGGACAGAGAAGCCTGGCGTGCTGCAGTCCATGGAGTCGCAAAGCATCGGACACGACTGAACGACTGGACTGAATTGAGTCCCATTTTACATAAGGGACGGGAGCATCCGTAGATTGGGTGTCCTTGGGGTCCTGGAACCAACCCCCAGCAGATACCGAGGGATGACTGTGATCCTCCCATCGCTGAATACTTAGAGGGATCACTAGTCCCTGCCCACTCAGGCCTGAGGGGAACAGGCTCTCCCTCGAGTCCCTCCAGAAGGAATGGATCTTGCTGACTCCCTGCTTGGCCCCCAGAACAGTGATAGAATGAACTACTGCTGCAGCCCCAGGAAACCAGGACACTGCCTTCATCCCTAAAAGGACTCGATCCAGTCTTGGCTTGCATGCCGAGAATCACAGCTCTCTGGCTTGGCAAACCAGCCCTCACAATTTTTAAAGATTTTGGACTGTTCTGGAACTGACCTGGCATAGAAATAATTTGTACATCTTCCCTCGTGGCACATCCCACTTTAGGGTCCACTCACCCAAAGGAGAGGTGAAGGGGATGTGGTGGGTCTAGGTGGTGAGGGTGACAGGATTAGTTTTGCCATGTCAAATATTCTGGGGGACATCAAGATAATTACACAAAACTATGTATTTGTTGTTTGGTTGCTCAGTTGTGTCCGACTCTTTGCGACCCCATGAACTGCAGCATGCCAGGCTTCCCTGTCCTTCACCATCACCCGGAGCTTGCTCAAACTCATGTCCGTTGAGTCAATGATGCCATCCAACCAATGTAGACCTGCTCTTAAACCCTGCAGCTCCCCCTCACCCCCAAGGTCCTACTCTTCCGTAATACTTCAGTAAAATAGCTTAGTCAGACATCCATGAATTTCTAAAACATCCAGGGCTTACGTTTTCCAGGCTATTTTAAACTTTTTAAATTTTATATTGTAGCATAGTTGATTAAGACTGTTGTGTTTGTTTCAGGTGTACAGCGAAGTGATTCAGTTGTACATATACGTATATCTATTCTTTTTTTCAAATTATTTTCCCATTTAGGTTTAGTCCAAATTCCTGTCTCCACTCTGGACACCACCCTTCATTATTTCCTCAAGGCAGACTTAATACCAAGGAGGACAGTGAGGAAGAGTTTACTGCAGGTTTGGAAAGAATGGAGAAGCTGAGTACATAGTGTGGATTAGGAAACCACCTAAAATTGAACACTAGGCACCATGCTTAAGAGGCCCTTGGCATCTGCTGCTCCTGACTCCTGGTCCGCTCCCTTCCTGTGCTCATTCCCCCTGCACTCCTTAGAGGCAATGCTTCTCAAGGACACACAGGCTTTTCAGGTGGTCTTCTGGGTCCAGATCCTACCTCTGATATCTCCTCCTTGTGTCATCCTGGATGCATTAAATAGCCTTTATGTGCCTCAGTTTTTTTCATTTGAAAAACAAGTACAATATTACTCACCCATAAGGGGAAATAAGTATTGATATAGGCGACACGTGGATGGACTTCAGAAGCATCATGCTATGTGAGAGAAGCCAGACACAGAAGGTCACATACCGTCTGATTTCCTTCATAAGAAATGCCCAGAGTAGGTAACTCCATAGAAACAGGATGCAGACGGGGTTGCCAGGGGCTGGAGGAGAGGGGAATGAGGAATAACTGCTTACCAGGTATTATAGATTGAATTGTGTGCCCTCGAAAAGATGTATCAAAGTCCTAACCCCCAGTACCTCAGAAGATGACCTGATTTGGAAAGAGAGTTTTTATAGAGGAAATCAAGTTCAAACAAATTTACTTGGGTGGCCCTGATCCAGCATACGACTGGTGTCCTTATAGAAAGGGGAAATTTGGACATAGAGACAGACATGTAGAAGAAAGACAACATGAAGATGCATAGGAAGAACACCGTGAGCAGAGGGAGGCAGAGACTGGACTGATGCAGCAGAAACCAAGGACCACCAAGGGTTTCTGGCTGCACTAGCCGCTAAGAGAGGCAAGGAAGGCCTCCATTCAAAGTCTTAGAGTGGGATGATTTGAGGAATAGCGTTAAAACACATACATTACCATACGTAAAACAGCCAGTGGGAGTTTGATGTATGGCGCAGGGCACCCAAAGCCAGTGCTGTGTGACAACCTGGAGGGGTGGGGTGGGGAGGGAGGTGGGAAGGGGGTTCAGGAGGGAGGGGACACGTCTATGCCTGTGGCCAATTCATACTGATGTGTGGCAAAAACCATCACAATACTGTAAAGTAATTATCCTCCAATCAAAAACAAACAAAGTCTTAGAGGGAGCCCAGTCGTGAAGACACATTGATTTAGGAGCCCCAGACTGTTGTTTTAAGCCATCCTAGTCTGTGGTACTTTGCTACCACAGCCCTCAGAAGCGAACACAGTGGGTACAGGGTTTCCTTTCCAGGTGGTGAAAGTGTTCTAGAACTAGGTGGAGGGGGTGGTTGCATAACACGGTGAATGTCACTGCATTGTTCACTTTCAAATGCTTTATTTTGTGCTCTGTGAATCTGACCTCAACACACAGATATACATACAAGTATAATAACACCTATAAAGGCTGTGAACATTCAATGAGTCAACACGCAGGAAGTATTTAGAACAGGCCCTGAGACACAGTAGTTGCTCAGGAAAATTAGATAGTATTACTATTTTTGACAGTCTCTCTCCAGACTTCCCACCTCCAACCATCAAATAATGAGCAGTAATTAATCCCCCCAATCCTGTTTTTTCTTTATGCAGAGCATTTGTGCTGTCTCCTTCCAGAACAAGCCGAGTTGAGTCCTGAGTCTGAAATGCCTTCTCTTTACACACAGCCTGACCCTCAAGTCATTTTCCACAGAGTTATTTCTCACCCACAAGAGGAAGGGTACCTCCCATCCACCCACCACCCCGACCACCAAGTATTCAAAACATAGCAGCAGAGAAATTTATAAAAATGGCAATTATTTCCATCCCACTAAGAGGCCGCAGATAAAAAAGGACCCATTTCTCTATGACATAAGGTTAAGCATATTGAGTCCTTCCTCTTGGGGGCGTGGGTGGCACGTGGGGAGGCCTGACTTTAGGGGACCCAAGTCACTCTCCACCTGCCCCAGCTAGTGTTTCTGTAGACTGTAATGGCAGGAGCCAGGAAGGTGGGTTACCCACACAAAAATCAGATACCTAACCCAGGGCTCTGGGTTCTATAATCAAGTGAGTTGACTGTCCTGTAATCAGTTCATTCCACCTAGTGGGTGGGTAGTCAATGTATTAAAATAGTGGAACATCCAGAAGAACTAAGAACTAAGGTCTTGATAAAGGATAAGGAGACCAACAAAAAATTACTTCCTGGGGAATTCCCTGGCGGTCCAGTTATTAGGACTCTATGCTTCCTTGACAAGGGCCCAGGTTCAATTCCTGGTCAGGGAACTAAGATCCCATAAGCCACACAATATGGTCCCCCCCCTGCCAAAAAAAAATTTAATAAAAAGGAAAGAAAATTACTTGCTGACATTAAAGCGTTCTTGCTCTTTCACCCTACCCTGTAGAATTACAGAATAAAAAGAGAAAGCTTTGCTAAGTACTGAGAAACCAGGCTTCAAAAGATTTGATGCTTTGTGCAAGTAGGAAATTGATCATGAAGAAAAGGAAAAGAAAAAAATTGTGCAAGCAAACCGAGCAATGAAAGAAAAAATTCAAGGAGACACGTGAGACCACAGCAGCCGATTTGAATCAAGCATGCCATAGATTTGGGGCAAGCTCTTTTGAAAACAGATGCCTCAAATTACATTTCACAGAATTGCTGTTAGTGCCCTACAACTTGTTGTAACATGGGCATCTTCAGGAAGGTCCTTTTTTATTTTTAATACTGTATTGTTTTTATACTATGCACCCTAGGACAGAGTATGTAAGAGTGAAAATGTATCAGCCATGCAGCTGGCTGGCAAAGCACTGGTTTGAGTGATTCTATTACAAGCTAGATACATATTTATAGCTTAGATGCTCTCCTCTTCGTAAATATTTTCTCTGAGGTTTCCATGGTCTTCCTTATCCTTTTAGGGATCAATTAACCCCCAAACCAAACACCATTGGGTGAGCTATGGAAACAAGAGAACTGTTTCTCAAACAATTGCAAAAGGAGGAAAAACACATCAAATGTGCCATTCTCATCACAGTCCTAGTTGGTTGCTGGGAAAGGATATCCCCTCCCTTTCATCTGTTGAGGTTATCAGAAAAATCAAGGCTACATTTAGGAAGAAAAGAAGAGTCCTTACTATAGGACAGAGCAAGTGAAAAAATTTATGAGTCAAACAAATAGTGATGGTACAGCTATCAAAATAATTGCTGTCACCATTTACGGAGCACACAGGCCAGACCTTGTACTGAATGATCCACCCAATTTATCTCATTTAATCCTTCCAGCCACCCTATGGTGGGTAAATGTCTTTATACCTCTTCCACAGATGAAGCAACTGAGACTCAGAAATCATTGCCAAATTCACAAGCTATTAAGTGGAGCCAGTCCTCTGATTTAGGTTTATCTGATTTTGAAACCCAGAGGGTTAATTACAAAGCTCCTTGCCAAACTTAAAGTTCTCACATGCCCAAGGACAATGCCACCAGTTCTCTCCAGGTGACTCTTATTCTTTGTGTCAAAGGGCATAAATAATCTGTAGCTTCCAGGGCTGGCATTCCTATTGGGGGTAGGTCTGTTTTTCTGAAACTGAGAGAGATCCTTTTCTTCTTGCCACCCAAGGTAAGCAAAGCACACTTAGTCTTTGGGATTAAAAAAAAGCCAACAGATATAAACAGGAGAATATAGTTATTGCAAAGACAAACAATAAAAATGGAGTCCCTGAATGGAAAGATGATTGCCCTGCAGTCAAGACATAATTGCTAGAGAGTTAAAGAGAAGAGAAAGAGGAGGGAGGGAGAAGGTGGAGAAAGAGACCCACTCAGAGCACAAGATAAAGGCAGAGAAAAGTAAATGCTTTTCTCAGATAATTAAAACTGGGATCTTACAAGATACGAAGTTAGACACTGGGTAAATTATATATCTCTAATTCCTCTACTGAAGCGCCATGGGCTAGAGACAGCCTCCCAGGTATTAATGAAAAGGCCTCAGCATGGTGCTCTAAATTCGCCGCAGTGTGCCAAATCTAACAAAATAAGCTCAGAAAAACCCGCAAAAATGGCAAAGTCGAATCCTTTGATCAGTTGTATCTCTTACTGGCAACTCTTCTTAAGCTGACCGCCCCTACTCTCCACCACTCCACCACCTTTCCACATACATACGTGTACAAGCACGCACATGTTCATGCACACACAAGACAAGAGACAATTCTAAGAATACTTTCTGGATGGCTGGCTTTGCCTATGAATTGTGTTTCATTATTCTTCAGTGAAATTTAAGCCATGTCATCATCCTGCTGACAAACTGAGGCCTAATGACCTGCCACACTTAGCAAGAACAAGCCATTCAATCCTTAGACAATGGAGGTGCAGCTTAAGACAATAGAATTCCACTTCCTCTTTGGGCAGCTTTTGTTTAATTCCATTTCTTCTAAGTGGGTGAAGAGCAGGAGGGTTAAAGGTCAGCCATGCTTAACACTTTGAAGTAGGCAACTCACTGTTTCTTGGGCTGTCTCCTCCTTACTCAGAATCTTCAAGTTTCTGCACTTTTCTCTTTCAAAAACCTCTCCAATGTATAAGGCCCACTCAGATCCTACTGGTAGGGGTGTAAATTAATACCACCTTTGTAGCAAGTCATTTGGCCATGTGTATCAGAAATCTCAATAATATCCTTTTCTATGAATCACATAAAAATACAGAATTAAGAATTACTTAAAACAGGGGGGAAAAATACAGTGCCCAATTACAGGAGACAGTGTGGCTAAACAATGATCCACCCATTTATTCAAGGATGTTTTTGTCATTAAAAGTGATTAGAACACGATAAAAGTTAAAAATAGCTACACAATTATTTATAGGATAAATTCAATATATGAAATACCACCCACAGAATGCGGAGACATATGAGGTATAGTTACCTCTAGTTTAGATGGCTGAATTATGATTATACAGAAAATCATAAAGGAAATAATACTTTTCTTATAGCCATCTTTGCCTTTACTGTCTAGATTTCTGCAATGAGTATTAATGTCTTGAAGGCAGGAAAGCATAGTGGTTAGGAGCAGTCTCAAGTGATGACTAAATGACCACATGACTTTAAGCAGGTTATTTAATTCCCTGGACTTCAGTTCTCTCAATGATAAAATGAAGAGAATTTTATTATTGGAAGGATTAAATGAATTAATATACAGACATACTTCATTTATTACACTTTGCTTTACTGTGCTTCATAGACATTGCATTTTTTTTTTTTTTTTTTGCAAATTGAAAATTTCTGTCAACTCTGGTCAAGAAGTCAGTTGGTGCTACTTTTCCAACAGCATTCGCTCGCTTCATGTCTCTGGGTCACATTTTGGTAATTCTTGCAATATTTCAAACTTTTTCATTATTATTATATTTGTGATGGTGATCTGTGATCAGTGATCTGTGATGCAGCTATTGCAAAAAGATAACAACTTGCTGAAGGCTCAGGTAATGGTTAGCATTTTTTTAGCAGAGTATTTTTTAATTAAGGTGTGTGTGTACATTGTTTTTTCAGACATAATGCAATTACACACTTAAGAGACTACAGAATAGTGTGAACATAACTTTTATATGCATGGGAAACCAGAAAGAATTTGTGTGCTTGGCCTTATTGCAGTCGTCTGGAACTGAACTTGCAATATTTCCTGCATGCTCCTGTATATAAGGTGCTCAAAACAGTGACCTAGAGTAAACACTCAGGAAACATTACCCACACTATTTAACATTTATTGAGTGCTTGTTGTGTGCCACGTTGAATGTTAAGCACTGTGGCTAAAAAGATGACCACGGTTGATCCTTGTTCTAGAGTAGGGAAAGCAGACATGTAAAGAGACACAATTCAGTGGGTATCTCCCAAGATACTGTGGGAGCAGAGAAGAGAGTCCCTACCCTGCCAGGGAAAGAATTTTCACTACCACTGGGATTAGAGCTCCTCAAATAGTTTCAGATTCTTCTGTTACTTATCTTTATATATTTTAGGTAATTCGGTAGGGAATGAATATCTGTACAGTAGCTGGTATCTTAAATCTTTAGAGCATTTTATAGTTTCCAGACTGCTGTCGTCTACATCATCCAAAATTGCTCTAATGTGACACCTACAAGGCTGGCTATTTTTCAGCAAGGGCTTAGAGAGATGAAGTGGGCTAAGGTTCCTCGGATAATAAGGGACAGAGATGAGACACAGACTCGGGTGCTATGGGACAGAACTGGATGTCACACCAGAGATATTGTAGAATGGACTTCTCTGTCAGTGGAGGCTCATATTTTCATTCATTATGTTCACAATTTCTATTACTACAAGAAACAGCCATAGGAGGAAGAAGGCAGAAACGAAAGATCTAAAATGGAGACTTTGAGCCAGCCAACCATATGACTGTCTACACAATGAAGTCAGGATCTGAAACGCATGCTCCATATTTGACAAGGGAGTCTCCCGTGACACAGCGGCGGCAAAGGGGTTTGGTGCATCAGTGAGCTGGTAGAAGTTGGGGAAAGCCCAACATGAACCCCTAGAGAGAGAAGGTTTGGACAAACTACCACCAAGAGCTCAGACTATTTATACAGACTGCTTGTTGATCCAAGGACTATGGACCCTCTACTCCCTCATGACTGCTAATTTAATTTAGGCTTCCTTTTGCTGGCTGCCTTTGAGCCCATCATTCATCCATAAGATTTTCCGGTATGTCCCCAGCTATTGAGAAGCAGTGTAATCTAAAGAAGATAACAATGAACCTGGAAGCCAGTGACCCGAGATCAAACTTAGTTGAGCTATTCATCAGTTGTTGGACTTCCCTAGTGGCTCAGACAGTAAAGAATCCACCTGCAATGCAGGAAACTTGGGTTTGATCCCTGAATCAAGAAGATCGTCTGAAGAAGGGAATGGCTACCCACTCCAGTATTCTTGCCTGGAGAATTCCATGAACAGAGGAACCTGGCAGGCTACAGTACATGGGGTCGCAAAGAGTCAGACACAGATGAGCGACTAACACTTTCACTTTTCATTAGTTGTATGACTTTAGCAAGAGTCTTTCACCTCTTAAACCTTATAGTTTAGCTTCTTCCTTTATAATACTGAAATAATAATGCCCACCTGCTAAATTTGTTGGGAGATCAAATGAAATATATATTTCTGAAGCATTTAGCAAACTGGCATGGCTCACAAATATTACTTACTCTTCTGAATAAGGGAATGGACTCTCAATGCTATTCAAGCACATCATTAGCATTATGGGTTAGTCATGTGTCAAGAATCACAGAGTCCTAACTGTTCAACATGCGTGCCAGCTGGTTGGATTACTACCAAGTCACCAACAGAGGCCTTTTCCACCGGAACTGAAGCCTCACAGTGAAGAGTTTCCTTTTTATCCAACTTCCATGGCCTTCACCCAACTGGATGGATTAATCCACTATTTTGAACATCTAGGTCAATAGCCTTCATTGTTGTCGCAGAAAATTGAGAGCTGCTCTAGGATAAAAATAAATCTCTCCCAAGACCTACATTCCTATGCGGAATCTGAGATGCACTGAATTGCTCTTGATCAACACATTTTTCCATTGCCAAAACAGAGCTTCTTCATACAATAACAGCCACGCAGACAGTCACTTCACCAACCATATCTCTGTGCGCAATTGTCATGAATGATGAAATATGATTAACAAATTACAGTTCTTGTGTTTTATTTTAAGGGAATTTAAGGAAAATGAATGAACTGAGCTATCTTGCATTTTTCAGTAGGATCATTTAAAAGAGTTGGTAACAGAACTCAAGACGGATGGCAAAAAAAAAAAAAAAAAAAGCACAAATAATGTTGCCACTTCACAACCTATCAGCACAGCTGATTTGTGCCTCCTGTCCTGAGCAATTGTGCAATGTTGTTGTACATGGTTAAACAGCTGCTACTTGTTTCTGGCATCTTTATTTTAGCACTGGATGAACTGACCTGGAATTTGTTAAAAATTACTTTATATCTAAAGGCGTGAAAAAGACGAGATCATTATCATATTTCACATTGTGCATTCTTTCTAAGTTAGATCACTTTTAACAATATCTCTGTGACTTGAGTAATGAACTAAACTCCTCTGCAAGATACAGAGTGTCTTGTTTTAATCACTTCTATTTTACAACTTACTGTACTGTGGGAAAGGTTGGGTTCTTAGAAATCTTGTTAAAAATAAAGCTGCTTTCCTACTTTCAAATATTTTTTACTGATAACAATAGTGCTTTGGCATTGCTAACTTTTTTCTGTCTTCAAGTCCTAGGCTTATAATTCTTATATCTCTCTCCCATGAAGTTGGCAGTAAAGCAAAATTCTATAGAGCCTCTTTTATTTTCCCACTGATACCATTATAAAATTAGAGGAACATTTCTACGAAAATAATTTGGCCCTGAAATGTAATCAAAAGCACATTTAAGAATGCAACACATATTTTAAGTACGTTTTAAAAAAAATAAGGATAACTTGTGTTAAGCAATATTCAAAATAGCCATACAATAAGGGAAAAAGCACTTGGGTTTGACTTGGGTTTGAAAAAGGACTTGAGTTTCACTCTAAGCCCCAACACTTAGCAGCCATGTGATTTTGGGGCAAGTTATTTACCTTAGCAGTTTTTTTTTTTTAACTGGACTAAGAATACTTACTTCATGGGGTCATTATAAGAATTAAGGGACACAGTAGTGTAATATCTGTTATATAATATAGTTTAATAAGTATTACTTAAATTGAATGAATGATTAAATATAAGCTACAAAAGTAGATACATGAAGTGGTAGTGATGATTAAAGAAACTGAGTTTCTGAATATTTTTAAAGTATAAGCCTAGGATTGTCCATATTTTTAAAATCTTGGTTGACTTCCTCACAAATTACACATGTAATACAAAACTGAACAAAATAAAACATTTCAGAAAAACATGATACAAATAATGAAAGTTTCTCATAATTAATGAATCCATAATTTTTGAGCTTGTAGTCACACCCAGGTCCAATGAAGGTGACTATCCATTCTGCCTTACCTGAAGTTATGTCAGTTTACATCTCTCAACCTGGAGTAATTATGAAGAGTGTCCCTTCCACATTTAAGCTGTCTCAGTATGGATGATGCGTGTCCCCTCAACCCATATCCTAACTCCCAAAAAGAACCACTACCAGCAGTTGGCTGCCATGCTCTTCATCTCTCTGCTCTTCTTCATTATTAGCTACCCTTAAAAAGCATTATCTGCTTGTTTTCCACAATTTATTTTAATTTTTTCTCTTATTCTACAGATTGACTTTTTGTAGAAACATAACTCCCATGTGTTGATTTTCCTATTTGAAGTAAGACTGCCTAATTTTGTTTTAAACGCACTTTGTATTCCAAGAGGGCATGCTACTGAGCAAAACTGAAACATGATACTAGTTAATGCTAACTTTGTAAAAGTTCCATGAAAAAGGTAATTTTATTTGAGTTCTGCTCTGTAAATCTCATCCAAGTGAGCATAGATGCAGAAATAAACATTATTCAAATAAGTGAAGTGTAGTAAAATCTCACTAGTTTGGAATCCAACAATTTGGAATTTGAGATCACTCGTAAAAGATCTGAATTGAGGTTTATTCTTGCTTAAGAAGTAATTTCTTCATGACAATGAAAATGAACATTTTAAAATATGATTTTAGGGCCAAATATTTAAGAGATCAAGCTGCATGTTATAAAAGGGTTATAAAAGAAAAATATATGGTTTAGTCTAATTTGACAACGCCTGAGTTTTAAAAGTTTTTTTATTATCTATTACACAACTCTGGAATTCAGATTATTCCTTAAATTATAAGGTCTATTGAGATGTGAGGGCAAACTTCATTGATTAGTTACTCAACACCCACCTTCTCCCTTGCAGCCAGATACATTCCCAGCCTGCTTTGCAGCCAGTGATGAGCCAGTCCTAACCAAGTCCCTGGAGGTGGAGGTGGAAGGAAACAGCACAAGGTCTTCTAAGAAGACTTGCTTTCCTGAAGCAAATGGTTAGTGCTGCTTGCTCCCCACATTACCTGCCTTGTATGTTTTGGAGTTGCAACTGCATCTCACAAACACGAAGGGAAGGCTAGGAGCAATGCAGAGATGCCAACTGTAATAACACTGAGCAACTAAACCAATACAGGCAGCTGCTTCGCTCCAGACTTCTTACTACATGAGAAAATAAACCCGTATTTGTTTAAGCTACTGTGAGCTGGATTTCCTGTTACTTGGGGCCAAGTGCATGCCTACCCAATGCAAGGGTTTGGGGGCCTAGGTTCCTACAATATGTCAGTGCCCTTACAGACAAAGCAAAAGCAAAACTGTGTACAAACCAGTTATGTGGTGGTTTAGTCACTAAGTTGTGTCCATCTCTTGAGACCCCATGGACTGTAGCCCACCAGGCTCCTCTGTCCATGGGATTCTCCAGGCAAGAATACTGGACTGGGTTGCCATTTCCTTCGCCAGAGGATCTTCCTGACCCAGGAATCAAAACCAGTTATGAGCTGCCTTCAAACTGTCAGTGCACAGATGGAAGTAATAAGGTTGACTCAAAAGTAAAGTTCAGAACTCCACAGACACACACACACACACACACACACACACACACACACACACACACACAGTGCAAAGGGCTGAGCACTAGCTAATTCTTAGTCAAGAATTCAATAGAATCTTACGGAAATAAGCCTACTTTACTTTAAACTGATGTTTCACATCCTTCTAAAAAGTAATGTGGTTTCTTTCCAGCTATTAAAAAAAAAAAAGAATTCCTCTCAAATCAGTTTAGCCTTTTAACTTCAATTTGGACTCCACTATTCTATTTTGAAGTAAATATTCTCAGAACAACAGGCAAAGCTATATGCCAACATAAATGTTAAACCTATTCCAGATGTAATTCTTTTTATTATTAACTGCCATTCCACTAAATCATGGTAATAAAATCATGGGTTCCACTAAAAAATCATTCCACTAAATCATGGGTTCTAGAATTGGAATGCCCAGTTCCCAACCCTAGTTCTACCATGGATGGACTCTGTGAACTGAAATTTGAACTTCTGTGCCTTAGTTTTCTCATCTGTAAAAAAGAGAGAAATAGAGCTCCTTTTTAATGAGTAATTGTGATAAATTACTGAAATGTACCACGTTTGAAAAGCATATGGAGTAATAAGCACTCAGTAATATTAGGCATTATTATGAGTGTTCCAGAGTTGATTCTATTCTTATATACAAATACACAGACTATGCATATATGTATGTGCGCATGTGTAAGCATGTGTATGTACAATCATTTTTGTTTTACTCTGTATTCTCATCTAAAACATGGATTAATGTAAAAATCAGATTATCCAACCTCCCTCACCCCAGTGTAAATCTAGACTAAGCTATAATGAACAAACTGCCCTTAATCTCTTTTGCTTTTTTTTTTTTTTTTTGAGTTTTGTGTCTAAATTCATTTGGTTAAAATTTGTGTAATGAAACTCTAAAAACCGTTTATTCTTATTTCCATGAAAAACCTGAAAAAGTATGGGTACTTCTTGAAACGTCTTCTTGGGCTAGCCCTTTGAGCATCAGCTGTCACTATTCCCATTAGCAAACATGTTTGGGGTTGTGTTTAATTGGATTTTGTCTTTTTATCTTTCCCTTTCTTAAAAAAATTGCTGTTAACGTCTATCTGTTTCTCACTGTCTTCCGTGCCCTGGAAACCCTTTCCGTCTTTAAGTTTAAATACACGACCTTTGTACCTCTTAGCATCATGCTCTTCTTACTATTGTTGTTTGAACTTCAGCTCCTCTGAGAATGCAGGTATTAACCAAGTGGGTCACCTCTAAGGGTCCCAGTTTTTTCTTTTCTGCAGAGAAAGAGGTTTGTCTTTTCCCCCTTTGCTTACCCAAATGACAAGCACCCTTCCATCTCCTCTCCTGAACAAAGTGCCTGCGGGTGCTTCCTCCTCCTGTGGGTCAGGCTTCCTGCAGGCTGTTCTCTCCACCCGGCTTCTTCCCTACATCCCAGCGTTTATCATCCTGAATGCTCCCACTGCGAGATCACTATCTTTCAAATTGCCTCCCTGAGCTGCAGCTGCCACCACTCCTCTGCCCTGGTCAGTGTCGAGCCTAAGAGACCTGTCCCCTCGCCAGCTTCCTATCTCCCACATTAAAAAGTTGTCATCGTCACATTGCACTTGTCAGCAACATGATGCATGAATCAGATATTTCCTTTTACGCTTTCATCTTTGCCACACGTAAGAATTAGTGTCTAATGACACAGAGGCGAAAAGTTAATGGAAATTTAATTGAAAAAGCTACCATCCCAGCAGGAATTGAACCTTGTGGCCTTAACACAGACGGCAGATATTTCATCCACTAGGCTCTGGAATTTGGTTTAGCATGCTTGGAGAAGGATGGTATCACTTTGGTAAACATATAATTCCCACATTTTCCTAGTACTACTTTGGTCAACAGAATAAAGAAGGGAGTGGGTTCTGATTTAAATGTAAGGGCTATCTACTTTCAAGATTCCAAATAGGGGAGTTTTAATGAAAACAGGGTTTAATTTCCTATAAATGTTTGAGTTCTTCAACCCTAATATATAGAAATAATGAATATTTGTGCACATAAAACATACCTTCCTCTTAGTTAGAGCAGAATTTAGTCAATTCTGCCCAGAAGAACTCCAGGAGAATTTTTCAAGGATTGTAAGTCACACCTCAGATTTTTCTAGAGGAAAGGATGCTATCTGAATAATTTTATCCCTCCTCCTTTCATACTTTTCTCCAGAAGCCTAAATCATGAAGAAATGGACAAGGTACACAGTTTTGATGATTTAACAGTAATGGAACCCTGCAGGAATTTAGACCATCAGGCTATCATTACATATCTTTATTTAAGAATAAATTAATTAAGCTTAACAAACATGTATTATCCAGATTGACCTAGAGCTTTCACCCAATGTGTAATATTCAAGATTGAGTGAGGCTTCCCCTCAGCCCTTGGTTTGCATTCAGCATTTTAGAACATTTTGCTATTTCCCTGTGCCTGGTTAAGCAGCTGTATGCACCACAATATGTAACTTAAACTAATTTAACCTTCAAATCATTAAAAAAATATAAAAGATTCACAGAAAAAAGCCACAGGTTGAAAGTACTGCCAATAACATCAGCCCAAGCAAACCATGAGAAAATGGCAAAGCCCGCAGCTCTCACACTTGGACAAGCTCTACAGCAGTCACATCACAAGTGAACAACATTGAAGCCGTCATTTCCAAAAGGTCAACCAATAAAAGACCTCAAAGTTATTTTTTTAGACTTGTTTACAATGGGGACCAACACCTACAATCATTAACATTGAACCTTGCATTATGACTTGAGATATTAGCCAGTGATGGTATGGAATCTTGGTGATTAGCAAGACATTAGAAGAAAAACACGCAGAACTAGAAAGCAAATTCTACAGTTTTAATTAGGCTTAAAATTATGTGAAACCCAACCAGGATTTATAAAACTTGATTAAGCTTAATGATATTTAAAAGCCTTTCTATCATGAGGGCAAAAATGTTTTTGAGTTGCTAACAAATAAAAATCATGCTGCTTTCCCAGTACAGTGCATGCCAGTAGAGAACACAAGTTGTGTTTTTTCAAAAGGACATGGATTTCATTGGCTTAAACAATATAACATCCTCATGCAAACTACTGATCTAACATTAACAGTAAACCCGTATTCCAATGATAGGCTGATCCTTCCGACAAAAATCATAAAATCCATTGGCATGTTTTTCTGTTAATGAAAATTAGAAAGACGCAAGCTTTCCTTTTTTTCTTTTTCTTATATTTCACAATGACATTTACTGACTTATAGCTGGCATTTGTGAAACCTACAGTAAAGTGACATCACATGCATGTTTAACTTATACATATTCACTATATCCATTCAAGGGGAAAAAGCAGTGTAAGAAACAGGAGGGGGCACACACAGGGCAGCAGTAAGGAGAGAGAGGAGGGGAGGGAAAATTTTCCAATAACGTGAGTGATTCTACCCACCCTTTCTCTCAGTGTGCGAATACCCTGGAGAGCACAGGAAAGGAGAGATGTGAATCTACTCTGCCCTAAATCAATCTTTGCTCCTGCTTATCTCTCGGAGCCTCTTGCTGAGATGCTAATGTTTAAGGATTTGGCTCTGAAAGATTAAATGTTTCGTACATAGTCTTTAACTATATACTTGTTTTCGTATATACTATACATACCAATGCTATAAACTATGTATGCTGCACAAAAATGGGCAAATTATAACTGAATTTTTAAAAATATAATAGCTTTTCACCTGACATGATCCTAGTGTTATGTATACTGGGATTGAAAATTCAGTTGAGAGGTTGGCAATGGTGTGTGTGTGTGCTCAGTCATGTCTGACTTTTTGCGACCCCATGGACTATAGACACCCACCAGGCTCCTCTATCCATGGAATTCTCCAAGCAAGAATACTGGAGTCGGTTGCCATTTCCTTCTTCAGGGGATCTTTCTGACCCAGGGATCGAACCTGTGTCTCCTGCATTGGCAGGCAGGTTCTTTACCACTGTACCACCTGGGAAGCCCAACGGTGTAAGAATGGGGAAAAGGAGTTTCACCATCTAGAAAACAAGAGTATGGCTAGCCTTAGCTTCAGAAAGAGAAGCGGCGGGGCTGGGGGCGGTAGTAAAAAGCACTCCTGAAAATGAGTACAGCTTTCAAGGTTTATCCTCAGAGGGTGTTCCCAGGATGTCCTGTTCCTGTTTTTGAGTTTCCTCATGTGACTATATCAGTCACTCCCTTCTCTCTGCCTCAGCTACTCCTCCTAAGAAACAGGGCAGAATATCTGCTCCTTGTTTATTGTCACAAAAGAATATAGTGGTTGGTGATTAGATCTAACTACTAGGTCGTCTGTTCACCCACCGATGCTGAAGTATTCAACACACTGGAGAATCTAAGAAGACAGCCAAATTTTCACTAGAAAAACCCATCCTGGTTCAACCCCCAGAGAGGGCTGAATGTTGAGATGGAGAGACAATTATGACATAGTGAATGTCACTTTTCGTGACAAACATCAGAGTGATGCTCTTACTTAATCCAGTGCATCAGGAGAAGGTTTTTCCCAGTGTTAAACCCAAAACCAAAAGGCTGCATTTGAACTGCTTTGGCTTCCTAATCTCAACTGAGTGATATCCAAAATACATAAACAACCAACCAACCAATCTGGGAAAATCTTATATGAGCGCCTGCAGTCTGAAAAGCTGCCATGAGTAACACGCCCTCCTTATTCCCCCTGCCCCGAACTCTGGGCCCGTTGCTGCGTTCCACAGTCCAGTGCTCTTTAACATGCCAGGTTAATGCTGAGAAGGAACTCAAACCACAAAGGATCAGAAAGCAAATATTTTTGCCCAAAGCTAATGTAGCAAATTACATGCAAGATCTCAACTCCAAGAACCTTTTAAATGGTGCAAGTCTACACAAACACATAGCATCCAGTCTGCCAAGACTTAAAAACTAAATTAAATCTAAGTCAAGTCCCACTGGGGGACTTATAGAACCAGTTTAAAAGACTGAGGTTCTGGTCTTGGCAGGACCGCTAGCTTATATTGTCCCCTAGGTAGCTGATTTCTCTCACTGGGCTTCTGTTTGACTGCCTACGAAGCCAATATTCTACTCTGAGTGCACAGGGACTAACGGTGAGGTGAGAAGGTAGGCAGGGCACTCAGCGCGCCACTCAAGAAAGGTGTCTGCGCATCATCAGAAATTCACCTACACGTTCTGTCGCCCTAACTGGGCTGCCACAGATGACTATGTAGTCTGAAAAGCAAAAGGGCACAGGAGGAGCAAAAGCCAAGCCTCTTTCCACCTGGAGAAGGGCTTCATTCAACTAGAGGAAAGGGTCTTAACCCTCACATGTGGTGCTCTGTGTCTCCAGGCCCAGACAAAGGGGTTGATGTTTCAAAATTCCCTTAAAGATAGCCGGGCTTCCCTGGTGACTCAGACAGTAAAAAGTCCACCTGCAAGGCCAGAGATCTGGGTTCAATCCCTGGATCAGGAAGATTCCCCTGGAGTAGGAAATGGCAACCCACTCGAGTATTCTTGCCTGGAGAATTCCATGGACAGAAGAGTCTGGTGGGCTGTAGTCCACGGGGTCGCAAAGAGTCAGACATGGCTGAGAAAAGGGATGAAGGTTTAAAGACACCTAACAGATGGTGGCCCAAGCCCTGACTGGGGATGGAGCAACGGTCAGAGTTGATGTCATTTTGCAGAAAGCAGAAGAAGGAGTCATTTACAAGCAAAGCTGCTCTGGTGGGAGTCACGTTCACAGTGAACATTTGTGGTCAGAAGGCTGGAAACAAGCAGAGACCTTGGACTGAGAGCCATCTTGGCACCAAGGCCCCACCACCCAGGCTTTGGGCAGGTTCTCCATGCTCCTTTGCCCTCAGCTGCTGCTCCAAAAAGCCAAGCAGATGAAACTAGGGAAGCTCAGGTAGAAAAAGTAGGTGCAGTAGGAAAGCTGGCTATGGTGACGGGGCATCGGAAAGCCTGGAGGTCAACCGGCTGTGTCTGGCTTTGCTCCGCCACACACTCGGTTGGACACCAAGCAGCAGTGGTGATTACGTTTTGAGCACTTAGGGGAAAATGTATTTTTTTAAGTTAATGTGGGTCGTCAGTTCTGCATCATTCTCATTCCTGACTCTCTTTATGCTTAGATCTCAAACTGTATTTCAATGAGGCATTTTCATGTTTGTCTATTAGTAGGGAAATAGACAAGCATAGATCACAGACTTCCATGGATTCTGTGGCTATAAATGTTAACCCTGAGAAACCAGGCTAGTAGACTATCCTCCAGTACCCGGGCAAGAGCTTCAGTGCCAAGAGCAACAAGCAGCTGGTCACCAACAGAAGGCCCAGGGGCCTAACCTAGATTCAAGTGCAGAAGGTTAGCAACAAGGAAAATCTCACACATATCACATGCTGGTCAGATACTGTCATCCAAGCCAACATACAGATCTACCAACAAACTGTGTGGGGTTTTTGTTTATTTGTTTTTGATTTTCATGGATTCTGAATGTTTCTGAGCTGGGGCAGATGAGGAAAATGTGTAAGAGAAAAAATAAGGGTATTCCTCACTCCTTTGATATAAGCCAATATCAGGAAATTAGTAAGAACAACTACACCTCTGACAGCGGGTCATTTTTGTCATCTTTAGTCTTTTCTGTGATTCCCTAATTTTCTACCACAAATTAGTAGCTTCTAATAAGTGAGAAGTGGGAAAAAGACCCTTCATTATCTAAATTTATTCGATTTCTAAGTTCTGACAGTGTGTCTCTGGACAGTGAGTTTGGAGAGAAGGCAATCTATTTGGTTCTGAGTTTCAGAAAACAAGACTTGAGATTTCAGAAAGTGGTGGATTTATCTGAATCAACTTGCTTCCAAAGTTCTAAGAGGGAAAATTTAGATGACCAGAGGTTAAGTAGTGACATATACCTATATTGACCTCTGAATGAATAACCTTTTCCTACTCCTCTCTGCACAAAAGCACCAAAAGTCTACCCCGGTGGGCAATTTTGCAATGTCTATCTCTGAAAGTTTTATCCCACAGTACTTACTTGTAACAAAACTTTACACATTTTGGTTGCTTCTTAAGGTAAGGAAGTTTCTGAGGTGAGTCAGAGAAACAAAGAAATTGGGGACATCGCAAGTGATGCAGGTTTACCTGTCAAATCCACACAGTGGAAATACCTGAGAACAGATATGGTTTAATCTGTGTTCTCTCAACTGCTTTGTCAATGATCTGAGGTCCACAGTTAAAATATATTAGGCAAAGATGAAGTATGATTTCTTGGCCTCAGCTCACGAAGTCTTCACTTGTGCTTTAGACAAATTAAATTAGAGAGAACAAAACCCTGGCCAAACCCATGATTGTTACAGACTCTCTATGCCAAGGAAGTAGAACTCATCAAGAACTTGAAGGACCAGAAGGGAGGGCTCATGGGGGTTGAATGAACACAGTATTGCTAATATCCCTCAAAAAAAGATGTAACCAGAGAACCAAAATGGTTTCTAGAAAAGTGAAAGGGGAGATCAGACCCCTTGGAGAAGTTCTTCTCTTCCTTTAATATCTTCTAAATATATTTGAACTTTGTTTCCTGCTTGGACTCAATCTCCCCTGATCTATTCCGCAGATGTGAGTTATACTTGGAAACACAACACAGGACTGCGTGGTTCTGACCCACGTGCTGGGCTCATGAGCACCTCCGATGATTCCCACGGCACCGACGTCATTCACTGTCAGTACTGCCCACCTCCCTCCCAGCAAAGAGCCAGGTGACTCAGCAAACAGTGACCCCTGACTCAGTCACTGTGGGAGGAGCGCGTCATCCACGTCTGTGTGAGAGAAAGATCCCAAATGGCCTGTGCAGACTGCTGGGACTTGCCAAACAGCTCCTCTCACAGGTTAATTCCCTCATCCCTGTGCGTAAACGTGGCATAATTTGTAACATGTCAAAAAAAAAAAAAAAACCACACTGGCTGACTTACAGCTACTTAGGCTCAGCACTCCACATTCCAAATCACAAATCTAAGTAGATGTGTTTACAAGTGAGCAAGGCGTGCGAAAGGACAGAGGCAGAGGGGAATTGCCAGGGCTGAACAGTAACTTGCACTGAAATACACAAACGCCTCTGAAATTCTGATTTTAAAATAACAAGGGTCCCCACTTGTTGAAACCTAATGTTTACACTATAACAGCCCCAAGGAAACATACTGTCATTACCATTTTACAGATGAGAAAATCAAGAGCGGAAAGTTAGGTTAAGTTGTCCCACATCTCACAATTAGGAAATGATGGAGCTGAGTTTTCAAACTAAGTTGATACTCTGCTCTTCCATTCTCTAAAATCTAACAGAAATATTAAGCTACGAGTGTTAAATAAGTTTGGATAGAAAAAAAATGTAAAGAAATTTAGAGAATGGTTTGAGCCAAGATATTTAAGTCACATCATCATCATGTTATTCATGCTACTGTTGACAACCCAATTCAACCTAGCTTCCTTCATACAGAGAAATATCAAACACTGGGTGCTTTGCTTTCTTCTTAACTTCCTTCCAGCTTCCCTTACACTTCTTCCTCTCAGCTCATTGCTGGTGGGCCAACAAGGTCTCCCGAGGACCGCATCAATACAAGATTGCCTCTACCCCCCTGCTCTCCTAACCCAGCAGGCTCTCCTTCATTCCTCAGAATCCACCAACCTGAGCCTGTGGAACCCTGTGCTTAGCCGTATAAATGCTGCCTTTATCAGCACCCGAGACTTCATCCTCTCAGCCCTCCCTGCAAGTCAGCCCCACCGACTACCAACCCTGACCTCCTGAATCAAAAAACACAACTGGGGAAGGGCCCATAACCCCTGACGTGGCCCACTCCAGGCTAAAAACGGGCTCAACACAGTTTGACCCTGACACATGCTTAGTAATCCTGTTATTTGCCCCTCATCCATGCACTGGCTCCTTTTCCTGGCCTAATGCCCATCTCCTTCTTTACCAAGAGTGCCCATCTCCTTCTTCACCAAGAGTCGGACATCTTCAAGAGTCAGCCTTGCCCTTGAGCTCCACTTCACCTGCCATAATCCCTTTCTTCTGCCTGCTTCCCCTCCTCTTCCCTCTCCTAAGGCCGCGGCCCTTTAGCAGTCCTCTATCCATCCTCCCCTGAAGTGCTGAAGCATGTCTTGTTGTACCTCTTATCTGACTTGTAAGGTAGAGTTGCCAAGTACTTCTTATCTTTCTGCCTTTGAATCATCTTTTAATATTTTTAATTGCACAAACAACAGTCTGACTTATCTTTCTGTGTGCACACATCCTGTCTACCCCACTGGATTGGGTGTCCTCCAACGCTCCGTCCTTTCCCATCTGCTCACCTCCCTCTCTAATGACTCCCCGGGAGAGAGCTCATCCACTTGTGAAACACCGTGTGTGCTGCACAAACACCGTGTGTGCTGCACGTGTTCATGCCACCAAGCCCCTGCTCAGATGACCTGGCCTGAGGGCCCTCTCCTTTTCTTATCAATCTAAACCCACACTCTTTTCTCAGGCCACTTTAAATTCCACTGAAGCTTTTTTCAGCAAACACAGGTCCATGGTTATCTACTTATTCTCCGAATTCCTACAGCCCTCCTGACTATACACATTGTGATGCTTATCAATAGTCTTGTTTTACTGTGTCTATGAAAAATGAAAGCGAAAGTTGCTCAATCATGTCTGACTCTTTGCCATCCTATGGACTGTACAGTCCATGAAATTCTCCAGGCCAGAATACTGGAGTGGATAGCCTTTCCCTTCTCCAGGGAATCTTCCCAACCCAGGGATCAAACCCAGGTCTCCCACATTGCAGGTGGATTCTTTACCAGCTGAGCCACAAGGGAAGCCCAAGAATACTGGAGTGGGTAGCCTATCCCTTCCCCAGTGGACCTTCCTGACCTAGGAATCAAACCGGGGTCTCCCACATTGCAGGTGGATTCTTTACCAGCTAAGCCACAAGGGAAGCCCATGTCTAGGCGAGTGTAGCTTCTATTTCCCTAAATAGGTTGGGAGCTTTCTGAGGACAGTTACCAAGTCTTTGGTTTCCAATTCCCCAAGAATATCCTGCACAGTGCTATGTACTCTGAGGGTACTTATCAATATCCTCCTACCCACATACATCCTATATTTCAAAAATTAAAATGTAGCTCAGATTTCTTGTTTCAAATATGGCACAGTAAACTAAGGCTGCAGTAGCTCTAAACTACTTTCCATTGGAAAAGACCTTAATGCTGGGAAAGATTGAGGGCAGGAGGAGAAGAAGGTGACAGAGGATGAGATGGTTGGATGGCATTATTGACTCAATGGACTTGAGTTTGAGCAAACTCCGGGAGAGAGTAGGGGACAGGGAAGCCTGGTGTGCTGCAGTCCATGGGGTCGCAAAGAGTCGGAGACAATTGAGCAACTGAACAACAACAGCTCTAAATTAAGCAAAATCCGGAGCCAAAACTGAGCAAAATCTTAGCCCTTGAAGTTAGAAGTTTTATGTGCTTAATGCTCTCCCAAGGGACACCAAGTTTGTGACACTGTAGACAGCCCCCAGCTTCACAGGGTTGTCTTACTTAGTTATTTGAGCCCCCAAATACAACACCTTGAAAGAGTCTGTCTGAATCAAGAATGCAGCCCTCATTTGCCCAAGTGGAAAGTTGCACGTAGCCAAGCAAAGCTGACCTGATGAAAGCCAGTGTGTTCAGTTTCCTTTTCAATCAGCAACCATAATTGCCGCTAGCGTTCAACATGGCACGAACCACACCTGTGTTCTGGGGCCAAGAACAGTGGCCAGCTCAGCACCTTCTGAAGCCTGGGTGGCTGAAATCCAAGGCAAACAAGGCTGAACAGATGAACTGCGGCAGTGAGAACTGTAATGTGCCACTGTGACCCAGGGAGCTTCCCTACGATCCAGCAGGGCAGGGTGTACCCCATAATGTGCTAGATTTCGGGTTGAGTCAGCCTTGCACCCTGGGAAGGTAGGTCTCCACTAACTGCTAATGTAAAGAAATTCTCTTGCTTCTTCCTGGCCTGAAATGTTGTTAGCCCTCTTGAATTAAGAAGCTAAGTGAAAGCCAAAGTGTTAATCACTCAGGTGTGTCTGACTCTTTGTGACCCCACGGACTGTAGCCCACCAAGCTCCCCATTAAGAACTAGGCCTCACCTTAGGAGCAAAGTGTAGCAAGCCCCTCAGCAGACCCAGCCTTGAGGAGATAATTCTATCCACAGATGATAACAAGCCAACAACCAACATTCTCAGGTTCTTTTGTTGTGAATTAAAGTCCACGGGAGCTGGAAACCACTTAGAATGTTCCATAAAATTATCAGGATAGTATTCTAGGAAGGCAGCCCCTCGGCATCTATTAGTTCAAAAGCCAGAGTGGAGAGGGAAGGTAAAGGGGAGATACCATAGACTCAGCAGACCGCATGTAATGAGATACCATAACTCAAATTTTGTTAGTTGTTTTTCGTTTTGTTTTTTCCAGGTCAAGCAATAGCAATGGGTAGAAAAGAGAGAGGAAATATAACTTACTCTTCACAAGTACATACACCCAAGCCCATGCACAGTGGGGCTACAGACACTGCCAGTTCCGCCCCCCCCCCGCCCCCAGCCATGGAGAAAGCACTTATTTATTTTCCTATGATGTCAGCATCCTCTTTATGATCCTCCCTGAGGCATGAGGACGGAGTCACCTGAGCCTAGGGCACCTTTGTCTAAGTCCTGAGATTCTAGAACTCCAATCACTCATCCACTGGACCAATATTTATCAAGCATTTATTCTGTGTAAGGCTTGTGCTCTGAAGTCTGGGATATGCAGGCACTAAAGAAGGAAAAGTCTGCACCCTCCTGGATCCTATATTCTAGTCAAGAGGAGAGAGGCAATCGACAAACAAGTCAATATATAAACTATTAATATCAGCTGGTGCTATGGGGGGAACAAGGCAGATGAAGGAAGATGGGGATTCCCCAGGGGTGGGCGACTGTGGCCCATGTAGGGTAGTCAGGGAAGGTCTCACTGAAGAGGTGACATTTCACAGAGACGCTGGGGGTGGGCGGAGATGAAGAAGCCATGCAGACTCACAGGGAGAGTTTTTTCTAAGCAAAGCGATCCTGAGACTGCAGAAGGGTTGGTGTGTTTGCAGAAGAGCATGGGCCACGGGGGCTAGAGAATGAAACAGGCCAGCAGTGAAAGGAGAGGAGACCAGAGTGGGCGGAAGCCAGCTCACCTAGCACTTCAGCAGCCACGTTCAGAACTTGAGCTTGGACTCAGCCTATCAGTCGGGGCCTAGCTGGGAGATAGAAGCCATACGGGTTTTTGTTTTTGTTTTTAATTGGAGGCTAATTACTTCACAACATTGTAGTGGTTTGTGCCATACATTGACATGAATCAGCCGTGGGTGTACACGTGTTCCCCATCCTGAACCCCCTCCCACCTCCCTCCCCTTGCCATCCCTCAGGGTCATCCTAGTGCACCAGCCCCGAGCACCCTGTCTCATGCATCCACCTGGACTGGCGATCTGTTTCACATATCATACCGGTTATTTTAGCAATATTAATTAGAGGTAGAGTCACTTACCAGGAAACCCAAAGGGGAAAGGACAGCAAGTCCAGGAAGATGTCTCCACCCCTAGGGCTGGGCAAGTGAAGGTGAACTATCAAAACCTGGAAGCTCAAGGCCCCTGCAGAGCGGGCTTGGCCACTGGCTCTGATGTCCCGGAGGAGGCACAGCCAGATCGGTTCCTGAGGGCAAGATGAGTGCAAAGTGGACTTAACTGCTGCTACAGGAAGGAACTGCCTCTGCTGGGCTGAGGCAACCGGGCTGGGGTACTGCTCACAGGAGACGCAAGCTGACCGGAAACCTACAGACAACCGAACGGGAGGGACCAAGTTCCTTCTCCCTTCTCCTGGGTGCCGTCTCCCTCGAGCTCCTCCTGCTGACCGAGCCCGACAGGGAGCCAGCTGACCAGCCTTGGCAACATGAAGTCAAGTGCAAAAGGACAGGTTCAGGGCTGAGGGGCAGTAACTTAGTAACTGTTAGTGCTAGTTGCTCATTCGTGTCCGACTCTTTGTTAACCGACAGATTCCTCTGTCCACGGGGATTCTCCAGGCAAGAATACTGGAGTGGGTAGCCATTCCCTTCTCCAAGGGATCTTCCTGACCCAGGGATCAAACCCTGGTCGTTCTGCATTGCAGGCAGATTCTTTACCATCTGAGCCACCAGGGAAAGCGATGGCTACTCATTCTAGTGTTCTTGCTTGGAGAATTCCATGGACAAAGGAGCCTGGTGGGCTATAGTCCACAGGGTCACGCAGAGTCAGACACGACTGAGCAACTGTTTTTACTTACTTTTTCACTTTTACTTTCAGCTTAATAACTGACAACATGAAGGGACAGGAAGGCACCGAAGGATCTGAGCAAAGGGTGACAGAGGCTGACTCACTCTGAGGTGGGTGATGAGGACAGACAATGAGAGGGCGGTGACAGTGGAGGGGGCAGAGGCAGCTGGATTCGGGATACTGTTAGTCCCGATGGATTTGCCGATGACGTGCATGTGGGCTGGGAGAGAAGCAGAGGCGTCAGGGTGACGCCCACATTTTGGCCTGAGTCACTGAAAGGAGACACAGCTACGGAGAGAGGGGAGACTGAGCAGGAGCGCGCTTTGGAAAAGAGAGGGTGATCCGGGGCTCTGCTTGGGGCAGGCTAGAAATCCAGAGATGATGTGGAGAGGCCATTGGATACCCGAGCCTGGAGCTCAGGGGAGGGTCTAGGTTAGAGGTGTAGGAGTGAGAGTCACCCACTGTATGGATGGATTTCAGAGCCATGTGGCTAGACGAGGTGCTTCCCAGGTGGCGCTCGTGGTAAAGAACCTGCCTGCGAAAGCAAGAGACATAAGAGACGCAGGTTCAATCCCTGGGTCAGGAAGATCCCCTGGAGGAGGGCATGGCAACCCACTCCAGTATTCTTGCCTGGAGAATCCCTTGGAGAGAGGAGCCTGGTGGGCTACAGTCCATAAGGTCGCAAAGAGTCAGACATGACTGAAGCGACTTAGTATGCACACAGAGTGTAGATGGATGAGATCACCAGTGATGTGTCAGCATGGCTCAGGATGCACACGAAGGTTAGAAATAGGATTTGGAGTCAGGATGACGCAGACTTGAACCCAACTCCATCACCACTCATATTCCTGGGCAGCTCTCCATGGAAGCCTGGATTCCCTCACCTATAACATCAGATGAGAGCGCATCGGTCCTATGTGAGGATCCAATGCAGTAAAGTGAGGGAAGCCCTTACTGGCGCCTGACATGAATCCCAAGGTGGAAGAGGAGGTAGCAGTCGACTTTGTCCCCCTCAGTGAGAAAACTAAGGACAGAGGAGGGCAGAGGGGGACTTGAGCACCTCCTGATGTATGTGGGCATGAAGGTAGAGGAACAGCTCCTCATACTTGTGAATGACTGGCCGGGATGACCATCAGATGTGAACAGGAAGGGAAGACAGAGTCACAGAAGGATGCTCTTTAAAAAAAAAAGCAAGCCTGCAAAATGCCAAAACTGAGTTTGCAGGCCGAGAGCAACAGAGAAACAGAATCCTTGCCGCAGGAGGAACTATTGAGATGTCAGCGTGTGCCTGTCGTCAGCAGGGTGAGCTGCAGTTGAGTCAGGCTGAGCCCCGCATCACGACTCTCGGCCCCCACACACCAGACACTGCACGCTCCAGAACTGCCTGGGAACGGAGCCCCGACCTCCCGCTAATTGCTCACCTCTCATTAACCACGCTCGCATGAGACAGGCATTTCTTTCCAAGAGCTCAACTGCAGGGTTATGTAAGGCTCTACTGAATTCCTGGCCCGAGAACCGCGACCAGCTGCTTACACAGGGTGCTCCCCTCCTAGGGGCTAGGTCAATTCAGGAAACCAAACAGCAGATGACAAAGCTCAGAAAATGCAGCAGTGGTGGAGTGAAAGAGGCTGTCTGTCCTCAGGGGCTGCTTTCCTCAAGTGCAGTGAGCACCCTGCTTGCTCGACCCCTGCTGTGAAATCAGAGGTTTCCTCCACCCCCAACCCCCACCCCATCCACCTCTCACCCTCCTGCCAAGGTGTGACGGACCTTTTAACAAAGTCTCTGTACGGTCACCTTGTCTGATATTAGCGCTCTTTACGTGGTTCTGCTTACGACAGCCTTTGCCCACACAAGTTCCCAACACTTTCACAATGTAATAAGCTCAACCGTCCAGGGATGATATTCCAAACAGCTGTTCCTGGATGCTAGGGCAGACCCATCTGGAACCGTGATTCTCGACCTCAGCTGCAAGTGGAGTCTCCAGGGGAGACTTTGAAGTGCTTATGATGCCTCGGCTCCACCCAGGCCGATTGTTATGGGATGCCTGCCCGACAGATTCACATGATGGAGTCCTAAACCCCAGTCCCTCAGAGTGCGACTCGTGTGAGATGGGGACTTTAAAACGTGACCAAGGTAAAATGAGGTCACTAGGATAGGCCCTTTCCCAGTATGGCTGGTGTCATTATAAGAAGAGGAGATCAGGGCACAGACATGGACAGAGTGGGATGACCACATGGAGACGCAGGGAGAAGACAGCCGTTTTAGAGTCCAGGAGAGAGGCCTCAGGAGAAACCCAGGTGGCCAGCACTTGGATCTTGGACTTCTAGCCTGCAGAACTGTGAGTCGATAAATCTCTGTTGTTTAAGGCATCCAGTCTGGGGAATTCTGCTACAACAGCCCCAGGAAACTAATACACCAATGGAGTCAGCATCTCTGGGAAGGGGGCCCAAACATCAGTATTTCAAGTTCTTCAAGTGTTTTGACTGTGCAGCTGTATTTTAGAATTTGCTGTTCTAGACTATAAATCCCCTCTGCTAAAACCAATGACCCTTAAGAATGTTTCGCTAAGACTGTATCATGCATGACACTTGGTATGGTTTCTTTCCCTCCTTCCCCCTCTCCCATCAGTCCTTCCTTGACGACAATGAACAGGACAGATCACAGCCTTCACCTCAGCCTCAAGCTCAGCATAAACAAAGGGCCACCTAAAATCCTTCTGTTAAAATTGGAACTTTTGGGCAGCTCCTAAAGTGTTAGTTGCTCAGTTGTGTCCGACTCTTTGTGACCCCATGGACTAGCTCTGTCCATGGAGTTCTACAGGCAAGAATACTGGAGTGGGTAGCCATTCCCTTCTCCAGGGGATCTTCCTGACTCAGGGTTCGAACCCAGGTCTCCCTCATTGCAGGCAGATTCTTTACCGTCTGAGCTACCAGGGAAGCCCAGGCGGCTCCTTTATTTCTAATAAAGCCAAGGACCTAGAAGGGGTCTCTAACCTCACCAAAGACTCCAAATGAGAGCCAAGGCTGCTTCAAAGGCAAACAGGGAAAGACGAGGCAGTACCATCTCTCTTCAGGGAATGCCGCTGCTGAACAGAGCATCTTTTTTTTGTTTGTCAACAGCAATGTTGTCCGAGGAATGGTCAAATGGTCACCACAAGTGCAGGCAGACACAGAGCTGGAGACAGACCTGTGTGATTGGCCAGGCCTCATTTTTCTGCCCCTGGTCACCGCACTTCTGTAAATAATGATACCAAGAGGGACTGGAGAGCGTGAAAACCTCCTCGCCTGCCTGTAACACAGACCCAGGGATCTGGACCTCAGAGCACCACACATGGGAAGGTGGACTGCCAGGAGTTTTAACCCTCCTCCTTTTCAACAAGGGAACCTTATCCTCATGTGTTTCCCCAGCACGTCTGTGTCATCCCCTCCCCCTCTTTTTTCACTCATTCCTGAAAGCTTCTATTATCAATCACTGCATGGGGTAAATTTTCAAATCAGCAGTCAGGGTTTTTAAGCCTCATGATTTCTATTGCAGTCAAAAGGAGGCAGGTGACCAACACGGATGCTATCTCCAAAATTCACTGGAAGCTTACTTCCTTAGCATTCATTCTCAAGGCCTTAGCAAGGCTGGGAATTTCCTCTCATCCAGCCATTTGGACCTTGGTGTCTGACCTCATCTCACGCCCAGACCCTGCCTTTCACATGACATCCAGAGGTTAAGGAAACCTTCCTATAACCTCAAGGCCACCCCATTTTAGGCCACTGAATGTCCAAAATCTTCCCTGCAAGTTCAGGCAATTCAGGGGGCCAGCCTCACTGCCTGTGATCCCCACACTTGCATATACTGCTTCTGGGCTGCATCCTATTGAGCCCTCTACTCAATCCCACTCCTACAAAACGGTAAGTACCAAAGAGAGGGGAGCAGAGGGAAGGTCTATTATCAGGCACAAATGAAGAATCCATGATGTGTTCTCAAATCCCTCTTGGTGACTCCACAATCTGGGCGCAGATGGCAGGGTTGGCTGCTGTTGTTCAGTTGCTCAGTCATGTCCGACTCTTTGTGACCCCATGGACTGCAGCACACCAGACTTCTCTATCCATTACCAACTCCCGGAGCTTGCCCAAACTCATGTCCATTGAGTCAGTGATGTCATCCAACCATCTCATCCTCTGTTGTCCCCTTCTCCTACTGCCTTCAATCTTTCCCAGCATTAAGGTCTTTTCAAAGGAGTTGGCTCTTTGCATCAGGTGGCCAAAGCATTGGAGTTTCAGCTTCAGCATCAGTCCTTCCGATGAACGTTCAGGATTGATTTCCTTTAGGACTGACTGATTCGATCTTTTTGCTGTCCAAGGGACTGTTTGACCTGGGGGTTCAGAACCCCATGAACAGTATGAAAAGACAAAAAGATATGGCGGGGTGGGGGGGGGGTTCCTCTTTCTCTGCCCTCCTCTGGCCCAGCATCCAGCTCTCTCCAGGATTTCCCCTAGAAACTTGAATCTTCCTCCCTCCTCTCTGGAGAGGAGCTGAGGAAAAGCCTGCAGACAAAGCCCAACACAAAGGTCTCCCTCGTACAATAGCCCGAGGCCTGTCTGTGATGAAGGAGCCCCGCCTCGGGCAGTTCCTTACGCAAAGGTCGCCTCCACCGCCCAGGATCCTGCCTCCACCATCCTCTGACCTAGGGGCACCCCCGGGTCAAACAGAAGCTCTGCCCAGAGGGAACTGGTGCCAGGCCGTGACCCATCTGGTCACATCGGGTCTCCCAGGAAGCTGGGTTGCGGGCTCAGTCACAGCCGAGGCGGGCTGCCGCTGAAGGAGCTCAGGGAGCAGCAAGCAGCCTGGAGGCACGCCCAGGAGAGGTGGCAAGCAGACAGACACCGAGGAAGCCTTGAGGCCTGAAGAAGAAAACCCTTGAGGAGTGGAAGGAGACACAGGAGAGGCTGCAGTCGGGAGCGGAGGCCAAAGCAGGAAAGGAGAGAGTCGGCCGTGCGAGACCAGGCCAGGCGCTTTGGAATGAAGGAGGCGCCCCTTTCCCTGCCGTTGACTCCATGTCCTGGGCTTGCTTCCTTCCCCAGGTGAGCAGGCAACAAATCCTCATCTCCTCGGCACCCCAAGGACGTCTCTGCCCCTGACAACCTAAACCCGGGGGTCCGGGGCCCTTGCTACACACAAAATGAGCACTTGCTCCCCATCTGCCCACCCCCGCCCCGCCCTGGGAGCAGGCTCGGCTTCCAGGTCAGATACACAAGCTGAATTCACGGCCTCCAGCACAGAGCTGCCTCTCAGAGTTTGGTTTCCTTCCATCCAGCCCTCTACAGTACGCCTGGGGGTGCGACCCTAATTTCCTACGATTCCTCATATGCCCTGAGGCGAAAATAAACACTATAAAAATACACCCCTGAATATAAGACCTTCAACCTCCCTCCTCCGGATGACAAGCAAACTGCAAGGGGTAGTTTAAACTAGAATATCAACCGGTGCCCACGGAATGAAAGCTGTAGGAATGCAAGCTGCGATTCCTTCACCCTCACACTTGGGGAGCCGTCCCATCACTGCAGCAGCAAACTGGAGACATGGGGGCCAACTGGGGTCTCCGGTGTGAGGATGAACTCTAGGATGAGCAAGCTGTCCTTACCTCAAGCACAAAAACTAGGAATTTTCTGTGTGTGTGTGTTAGTCACTCAGTCGTGTCTGACTCTTTGCAACCCCATGGACTGTGGCCTGCCGGGCTCCTCAGTTCATGGAATTCTCCAGGCAAGAATACTGGAGTGGGTTGCCATGCCCCCCTCCAGGGGATCTTCCCAACCCAGGGCTCGAACCCGGGTCTCCTGCATTGCAGGCGGATTCTTTACCATTGAGCCACCAGGGAAGCACCAGGAGTTTTCTACTTCTACGAAGACCATTTTCCACAAAAAAAAAAAAAAAAAAAAAATCTACGGAGGAGTTGATTCTGCAAAATTCAGAAAGGGAGAAAATGGATCAACGAAAGCTATATAGGAAGATCAAGAAACCCTACCGCCTACAAGGGTGACCCTTACTATGGAATGGGCTGATGCCAAAGAATCAGGGCCAGCCTTTTACCTTCAGTCAGAAATGTATCAAAGGAACAGACTTCAGCTATTTTTTTCTGAAGGAGACCTTTCTTCTCTGTTTTCTTGAAAATTTATGACTTGATAGCTGATGTGTGTATATAGTTTATGTAGGTTCATGCCACATGGCATTTATATACATAATAATACTAATCTCAACTGAGTCTCAGCTTCAGAAATTCAGATTATGGTGGGATTAAAGTATGTAGACCCATTCTCCACCATCAGCCTCCATCCTTCCCCCCTCATTAACTAGAGAGGTCCAGTGGCCACTGTCCAGTGGAAACCAACCCCATCCTCCCAAGGCAAGTTGTGCAGACGCAGCCTCTCACAGCAGAACTTGGCATTTCGTTTGACCGAGCTCACAACCCAGATGATAAGGGGTATGTCATAATAACAGTAAGATATTGTTCACACCAATACATGCCCCACAGGCATGCCTGCAGGCCAGACGGACACCACCCCTTCCTCTCCCAATCAGGGAAGGATGTTAGAACACAAGAATCTCAAGAGCAGTATTTTTAAGGGGACTCAGTCAGTCTAAAATGCATTGCAATTTATCAAGAGAGTAAGTTATTCCAAACTTTGATATTTCAACAATTATTTTAGTTAACATATTCCTTCCCACATCCTGTGTGGACACTGTGGGCTGAGGACACTGACTTCTCAGACTCCAAAGCTGCCTACTGCTAGAACTGCTGACATCTGACTACAGAGAAAAGAGAATAAATGCTACTATTAACTGACTCACGGAAGATCCCAGCACTTTAGAGGGAATCAAGACACCTGTCCCTTTCTCAGAACACGTTCACAAAAATGATATACTCTCCAATGATGATAGCAAGTGTCGGATTTCCCAATAAAGGCTCTATCACCCTTGAAACAAAGTAAATAAGACAAAGCATGACAGCCTTATCATCATTAAGGATGATGTTTATTTTTTGTGGTCTTGTATACTTCCTGGGCTTCCCTGGTGGCTCAGCGGTAAAGAATTCACCTGTAACGCAGGAGACACGGGTTCGATCCCTGGGTTGGGAAGATACCCTGGAGGAGAAAATGGCAACCCACTCCAATTCTTGCCTGCAGAATCCCATGGGCAGAGGAGCCTGGTGGGTTACAGTCCACCAGATCACAAAGAGTCAGACTTGACCTAGCAACTAAACAACAAGAACAACAGAAACCTCCTAATCCCCTTAAAACAAACATCCATTACCTTTTTAATGGAATATTGCTTAACATGTTATATAAAAAACAGAAATATTTTCAGCAGTAGGAATGGAAGCTCATGTGATTCGAAGAGATTTTACAGGGCTAGGAGAAGAGGGGGCATTTAAAAATATCTCCAAAGTGGGGATGGGGGGCAAAAGATCAATCACTTTTTACAAAAAGATTTCTTGACTGCCTCCCAGTGTAATGGATATTATAACAACACTCCCAGCTCTCAACAAACAAGACACCTCCTTCTAAGTGTCTACAACATGAGACATGACCTGGAGGACCCACTATTTCAATATATGTGTACAAGTCACCTACGGCTGAGTTCCTATGAGTGAAAGGCCCAAGCTTCTAGAAAAAGCATGTCCCAGGATTGGCAATGAAAGCTAATCAAAGGTACATATGCCACTAACCAACACCAAAACCTGTCTGGTCACTGAGAAAACAAAGGCTCAGGCTATTTCCTCCCCACTGTCTGGGCAGGCAATCAGGTGATTAAGATGCCAACAAGCCTAAGGACCACTGAATGCCTTTTCCATAGAACTCACCATTTCTTGTGCTAGAGGATGTGAGCTTTGAGACTGAGTGGCAGCTAGGTAGAGGCAGGAGGGCAGCAGGAAATGGGGGTACAGTTACCTGGAGGCACATGGTCACTCTAGGAAGAAGAATAAGAATCAAGAGAAAGAAAAAAGGAGACTAGAGATAAAAATGAAGACAAGAGCAGCACTCCTCGTTACCAACACTGGGAAGATGATCTAGGTCTGCCCTTCAAATGCATCAAGAACAGGAATGCTGCTGCTGCTAAGTCGCGTCAGTCGTGTCCGACTCTGTGCGACCCCATAGACCGCAGCCCACCAGGCTCCGCCGTCCCTGGGATTCTCCAGGCAAGAACACTGGAGTGGGGTGCCACTGCCTTCTCCAGTGCATGAAAGGGAAAAGGGAAAGTGAAGTCGCTCAGTCATGTCCGACTCTTCGCGACCCCATGGACTGCAGCCCACCAGGCTCCTCCGTCCATGGGATTCTCCAGGCAAGAGTACTGGAGTGGGTGCCATTGCCTTCTCCAGGTGAACAGGAATGGTCACTCACAAAAGTCAAAGGACAGGGGAGGCCTCAGGGTAACAAAGACTTTGTGATGAAAGAAAACACACCGGGGGAACCGAGTTTCCAGACAGTTGTGCAACAGAGCTGGGGGGAGCCCCCACAATCTCACAGTCTCAGTCCTGTCAAATGACAAACTCCCCTTTTATGTGACTATCCAACGGTATTGGAGGCAGTACCATAAGCAAGACTTCAAGACACTGATTTTGCTTGTTTGTAGAGTTGCTTCTAAAGAGGAACTCCCTTGACGACCGGAGAGTTTCTTCACCTGCAAACTGCGATTGTGCAGCTCACTCAGCCACCACGTACAGGCCAACAGGAACAAATTCATCCAGCCCTCTGACAGCATCACGCTGACACTTCAATTACCTGATAACTGCAGCCATGTTTTCCTGGCTGAGCAGGAAAACTTCAAAAGAGCTTCACCTTTTTTCCTCTCTAGCTTCCGCTAACCTTCTACCTCCTTCTGCTTTCACGGCTGAGTCTCCACAGTAAGGTTGTAACCGACACACAGACAGAATACAAAAAGAGTCCAAACCTAAATTCAAATCCTGCTTCCACTGTTTACCAGTGGTGTGACCCTCGTCAGGACTTGCCTAGATGCTAATGAACTTCAATTTTCTCATCTATAAAATACAAGTTGTAGTAAGAAATCAACTAAGAACTCTTTCAAACACATAAGTACTGTGGTGATTCATTGTAATGACAGTAATAGCAAGAAAATAAGGATTCAGCTTTACTCTAAAACCTAAAAGGAAAAGTACATTTCTTCTCACCTAAAATGCTCACTACTTGAGCAGGTTATATGTAGCCAATCTATCTTTGGTTTTAAGTAAAAATAGTCTGCTCCAATTATCCTGAAAACTTCTCAAGGGAAAATTATTGTTTAATCTGATAACATCATCCTCCCAATATAAGCAAAACAAACAAACAAAAAACAAACAAATTTTCTATGTTCAAGAAATAATTATAGGTGATTAACATGATGATAATGTTAATGATAAAGAAAAATATGGTATAGTCAACACCCCAAATTTACTTACAAGGGGCTTGGGATTTTGTTCAGTCTAAAGATGGCAGCAGAGAATATTACAAATATCCCTGGGCTCCACTCTACTGTATACAAATTTCTTTCTACTAAAGCAACTGAAACACTTTCACTGCATTGGTTTGTTTGCCCCTCACTGCAATGCAAGCTCCTACAGGTAAGATCTACATCTTAGTCATCTTTATGTATCTGATATTTGGCACACAGTGGGCCATGATCATGGGTAGATGGTCAGTCCACCTGCACTGACAGGGAAAATAAGATACAATCTTAAAACGAAAGCTATTTTATAAGTTTATATTATACTTATATCAGTTGAGATTAAGCTCAGATGCACTATCAAAATGCTAACAAAAATGGCTTAATCAAAACAAATGTGTATTTGTCTCTTACATAGAAGTCTAGGGGTGGTCTATCTACAGCTTCACCTTGCCAGGTACTCATATGCCTTGAATCTTACTTACTTACTGTTCAGCTGTGTATGGCTTTCATTCCCAAGTTTACAGATTGGTCCAAGATGGCTCTGAAGTTCCACATGCTACACTTGCAATCCAGGTAGCAAGAAAGTGGAAGACAGGTGTGCATGGGTATTTGGGAAACAAAATGGTTAACCTGTGTCAAAGAATGCAATTTTCTTCTAATATCCATTTCTTCCCTTTTAAATACTAGACTCTCAATTTTCATTCTAGCCAATTGCCATCCACAAAAAATACTATATTCCCCAGCCTACCCTGCAGCTAAGTTTGGCCATACAATTAAGTTTTAGACCATAAGATAGGAGCAGAAGAATTGTGTGGAATTTCTAGGAAGTTCCTTCTCTTTAAAAGGAAGACAGATATGATGGCTGGAGCCCTAGCAGCCATCTTGGACCATAAAGACAAAAGCTACATTCTAAGAATGGCAGACTAATGAACTAGAAGAAACCTGAATATCTGAAATTCCCATAGAAGAACTGTACCAGCTACGGACTGCCAACTCTGAACATCTTTTATGCAAACAGTAATAAATTTTATCTTTTCTATGCCGCTATTATATTCCTGTTTCTCATTAAGCTGAATCTAGAAGAATAATTTTTTTTCCTCCCCATTCCTATCTACCAGTTTCCAGTATCATTCTCTCCACCAACAATGGCCATCACTGAATGTTCTTTCTCTATCTTAACCTTTCTCACAGGGAGTAGGAAATAAAGGACACATAGCTCATAACTTTTATTTTTGCAAACTATGAAGATTTTATAACAAAAGGAAATAAAACATGAACATCAACAATTCCCTGAACAACTGTTGTGAGATAAAATTAAAAGAATTCACCTCCAAAACTGCAGAAGCATTTCCCATTGCTACATAATATCTATGGCCATGTTTGCAGTGTGTACCTACCTGATAAGGGAGAGAACATATCTCTAGGTAAATGGTTCTTACTTAACTAACATACTTTAAAAATAAACTTGGCAGGAAAAAACAGTTATTATTCTGTATCAAACAGGTAGATCAAGACATCTTTGCCATCTGACCTAAAACTCATTTGAGCAAGATTATTTCATTTTATTTCTTATAAATCCCCAGAGTAGAAATTTAAGTCATGTACACTATCAAAACAACATTAGAAATAAGCTGCTGTATATGTATCATGAATACTAAAAATATTTTCCACACTAACAGTTATCTTCCCTAAGATTCAATTGGAGTTATGCTTATTGCAATAACCTCAATTCTTATTTTATTTTATCTATATTTAAAGGAGTTCAGTGCATCCCCAAGTATGAGATAAAGACATTTCTAAATTGATACTATGGAAAGATCAAGATTATTAAGTTTTATGAAGATAGTGAATTGGTGCATACTTAGTCGCTTCAGTCATGTTTAACTCTTTGCAACCGCATGGACTGTTGCCCACCAGGCTCCTCTGTCCATGGGATTCTCCAGGCAAGAATGCTGGAGTGGGCTGCCATGTCTTCCTCCAAGGGCTCTTCCCTACCCAGCGATGGAACCCACATCTCCTACATTGCAACTGGATTCTTTACCTTGGAGTTAATGAACTGAATCTTTCTGCAAGGTAATCTCTGACTGCAAATGATCACTACAGATCCTGTGGTGGAGGAGAAAGACTGGTGGACCTAGAGTTTACTTCAGTGACGTGGATTCTTGTCCTAATTCCATTTCCAACACATAGTGTAAATTTGAACAAGTGTCTTAATCTCTTCAGCCTCTTTTCTGCTAAATGAAAATAATATCAACTTAATAATTTTGATGAGATTCAGTAGCAGGTTGAAGCAGTTTATAATGGTAAAGAGTTGCATAAATATATTATCTGTATGTCTGTATTAGTTGGTAATGTTTGGGCTCTAAGTAGCAGAAGCTAAACTGTGCCACCTCAAGTGTTTGTATGTGTGTCTATGAAGATAAGTTTGTGCTTAAAGTATACAGAATGTCCTGGGAGAAAAGGAAACAGTATTTATTACTACCACGACTGAGGGTTTTTAAGAGAAGGGATTTAGAAGTAGCAAATTCCTTATTTCTGTTCTTTCAGGGATAATAACGAGTCCCCATATCTACAGTCCTGAAGGTCCCCACCCACGTGACCCACACAACGCCCACGTCAAATGCACGTTAATGGTAGGCTGGCCCCTGCAAGACAGCAACAGGAGTTAGGAAACAGAAACACTTAAAATCACTTGAAGAAGCCCCTGAATATTCAACATGAGGGTTTTCTGGTATTTGGGGCCAGCAGCACCCATGCTTCCGAGGACCACCTTTCTAAGCAGGCAGCACCTCTATCTGCACAGGTGCTACTGGAAAACGGTGTGTGGCCACCACAATTGTGTCAAAGAATGCTTCTCCTTCCCTCTGTCTTCTTCACTGTCTGTTCTATAAATACCCCAATACTTTTAACTAAAGCCCCATGGAAAATTTGGAGGTGATACGCTGAACAGGTGTTACACCTCTGAATAATACGTAGTAATCAAGGACCCCTTTGCCCTCCATTCTCCTACAAATAATGCAAACTCATTCATCTTTGTGCAAAATAAGCTACTCCCGCTGTCTTTACCGCAGTCTCCAGTGTCCACCGTGAACAGCCACGGCTCCAGCTTCTGCTGCCTTTTAGGCTCTAAAGCCCCCAGGACAGGCACCTAGAGAGTCCAGAGCACTATCCTAACAACAGCCACCACCTCGATTCATCTCCTCCTCTCCCAAGATCACCAAGGAGGCTGCTCAGGAGGAAACAGTTCAGGTGAAAATAATGTCAGAATGGAGATACTGCTACCAAAAACTGAACGGCGGTTCCTCAGAAAATAAAAACAATACTACCAGATGATGTAGCAATTCTACTTTTGAGTATATACCCCAAATGACTGAAAATGGGTCTTAAAATGATATTTGTATACCCATGCTCATAGCAGCATTATTACTATAGAAAAAAGGTAGAAGAACTCAAGTGTCCATTGACAGATGAGTGGATAATCACAATGTGGTTTATACATACATATAATAATGTGGATATTATTCAGCCTGAAAAAGGTAGGACATTCTGACATCTGCTGCGTGGCTGAACCATAAGGACATAATGCCGAGTGGAAATGAGCCAGTCACAAGATGACAAATGCTGTATGACTCTGCTTGTATGAGGTACCTAGAGCAATCAGCTCAGAGGGACAGAAAGTAGAATGGTAGTTGCCAGGGGATGGGGGTAGGCGAAGTAGGGGTTATTGTTTAATGAATATAGAGCTTCAGTTTGCAAGATGAAAAGAGTTCTGGAGACGGGTTACAAAACTATCTGAATGTATTTAACACTACTGAGCCATACACTAAAAAATGACTAAGATGGGACTTCCCTGATGGTCCAATGGTTAAAAATCCACCTTGCAATGCAGGGGACACCAGTTCAATCCCTGGTCTGGGAAGACTGCACAGCCCCAGAGTAACTCGCCTGTGTGCCACTACTACTGAAGCCCATGAGTCTAGAGCCTGAGCTCCGCAACAAGAGAAGCCACTGCAATGAGAAGCCCATGAGCTGCAACAAAGGGTAGCCCCCACTTGGCACAACTAGAGAGAGGCCCCACACAGTGACGAAGACCCAGAGCAGCCAAAAATAATAACTAAATAATAAAAAAGTTTAATTTTGAAAAGTGGTTAAGATGGTAAATATTATAATATGTATATTTTGCCATAGTGTTTTGTTTTGTTTTTTAAAAAAGAGGCCAGAATCTTCTATATCCTCCCCTGGAGTCATGAGCACCATAAATCCAGCTCCATAAAGCCCAACCTCAGAAGGCCAACCTAGCTCACACTCAGATCCTGACATGACCCAAATCCCTTCCAGCCAATGGGAACCTTTCCATCACTGAACTTCTCTAACCAGGTAACGAACGAAATCTCAGCCCCAAACTGTGATGTAGAAGAATAGCTTCAGACGTAACGAGGTCCCCACATGGGTAGGACTTTAAGAAACTGCAATGATGCACTGTTTCTTGATCTGGGAACACACATGAGTCTGCACACATGAGTCTGAACACATCTGCAATACTTCATCAAGCTGTATCCTTAGGATTGTGCATTCTTCTTTGTGTACGTATTTTCTTTATTTCTTTAAAGTTTTTAACAAAATTTCAGCCCTACTTTGTTACTGCTTGTTTTATTCACATGATCCTTGGTCTCTGGCAAGATGAAATGTCCTTGAAGGCCTCACAAGAGCCCAACAGAGTACTAGGCTTCTATTAAGAGCTTCATATTTGCCTACTGACTTCAATGAAGTCTGGAGATCCCAGGTGTATCAGAAGGAAGAGGCAGGGCCTGAGGCAGTAGAATGGTTTTTCAAACTCATTCAGCATCAGGGAAACAAAACCTTCCTGATCCCAAAGTTGCAGGTTAATAGAAGAGCCACAGCAATCCAAACAGGCTCATAGAGGGAAGTCAGCTATGCTGATGACAACCCACACCTTGGGAAAGTAACAATTGTGATTAAGAAAAAGATACATACATACACATGTGTACACACACACATATACACAGTAAAAGTGCAGTGTCAGTAGAGTCTGACTCCAGCCTTCCCACAAGAAAAATTAACATTTTTCTGTTGTTAACTGGTAGTACCTATATTGAGAAGTAGCTTAAACCAAAATAGATCTGCAAATGCCAGGCTCTCCTAAACAATATGGTAAGTCCATGATGGCTGATTCTCAAGGAAAATCAGTTCGAGTGTGAGTTCCTTGATCTTGAAAATGCTGATGACTACCATTTACTCCAAGAAACACAAGGGCTGGCCCCGAAGAAGACTGGCTAGATGCAAAGGACACTGAAAGGGTAAGATGGAGCCCCCAGAAGCACTGGTAAGAAGGGGTCAGTATGAGTCTCCAGCTGGAGTCCTCTGGACTCTAAGCTGCTAAGTCTTTACACATCCTCATGCACTGGGAGGTGGGTGGCAGGGTTGTTTCTCTTTCTGCTGTTTCTCCGGGTGCTGGAGAGCAGAGTCCTGTCTGGCAGGGCTGGACTGTCGTATCTAACAAGCAGACCTGGCTCCAAGAGAAGCTGGGAGACTCCCCCAGCCTCTGCCCTTGCCCCTCTATGCCTGGGCAGAGAGGAAGGAAGCGGCTGGAGGGAAGCAGGGGCAGGGTTTGGTACCAGGGGGATGACTGAAGTCTGATGAGAACACCATGCGTGTGTGGGACTCGTGAGACAGGCGGGTGTTCTCTTCGTGGGGCAGGGAAGCCCGGCAGCCCCCCGAAGCTCATCAGAGGAAACACGCATTTAGCATCCGGGTCAGTCTGAAGCAGAAGGGGACCTGAGATGCCCTTGGCTCTCCTGTTTCTCTCTCTTTCTGGTTTTTTCTTGTTTGACAAATCAAACCGAATCCCAAAGGACAAGCATGGGAGGGGAGAAGAGGCCTCCTTCTCCCCGCAGATTTATGGCATTCTGGATGCAGCTTGCGTCTGTCAGGCCAAAATGGTGAGGGTGGGCTAATAGAGTAGAATTACAGCTTCCTATAATGGGGAAAGTTAAATAGACAAGCTCTCCTACCCCGAGGAGAACGAAGCAGAGGTCAGTGCTGCCGCCTTTGAACATGAATAGCCCCTTCCCCTCGGCTCCCTTTCACATGTGGCCCGGCAACAGTAGCAGACAGATGCGACACAAAGACAGACACACCTGATTAACCATGAATACGACAGCTGTCGCTTCCCCACCGCCGCCACTGCCCACACCCTGGCTCTTTCCGCTGAGTTTTTTCCCCTCCTTTCACCCAGCGTGAGGAAATTAAACCTACTATTAAGACCCAAGTTAGTGGGAGGGTGTCAGCAGCGGCGGGGGCCTTTGTTTCTCTGCTCACAGACTTGTGATAGGTACCTTCTGATTTGTCCTTTCATCTGAGCAAGCGTGGGGGCCTCAGTCAACTCGGGACCCAGAACCCAGGGAAAGGCCAGGGGTGGGTGGGGTGGGACAGGGCTGACTCAAATGGGAGGAAGAAAGTGGACTGACTGAAAGCAGCACGTTTTGTGCACCTGAAAGTGGGTCTCCCTACTCCCACCCCCACCGCCCAACTCTCTGTTTTATTCTCTTGTCTCCAGGAGCCAGAATTCCCTGCTGCTAAAATCACCCACCCTTAAAACAAGCTGGTTGTCAGGAATGGGCCGATAGGAAGTGGCACTCAATGCAGCATTGTCTTTCCGTGAGAACTTACTTATTTTGCCCTACTGTGAGCTGACCTTAATACAGAAGAACCAGGGCAGGTGTCTGGGGTTTTTATTTTTCCCCCTCTTTTAGGTAGCCAAATCCTTGAGTTCCAGTTAACTTCCAAGGCCTCAAGAACCAGGACAGGAGGAAATCTAAGTGTTGAAGGGCAAATTTATTTCTAATGGCATAAAGTATAATGTGATTATAAGAGCTTCCAGAAACCTTTGCAATGGTAATTACAGCCTTGAGTGTGAACCCTGAGTTTTCCTCAGTATTTTTTTTTTGGTCAAGCTTGGGTTAATCATTTGACTTCTGTAAGCTTGCATTTCTAGACCTTCAGAGGTTCTCTCCATTGTCAGAAAGTCCCTTAAGCATTTGCAAAGAGAGGCTAATAAAAATGATCAGAAATCACTCAGTGAACATACAGCCTTATAACATAATGATGGGGTGGTAACTGGGTAATTTAACTCAACTTCACAGAAATTCAACAAATATCCCTGGTTTTAACCTCATAGGACTGGGTGTTCTAGAATACAAAACATGCTCACCTTTCAACTCACTGATGAAGAGCTATATCCACTATTATTAATAAACCAACTGAGCGTGTCTCACCTCAGAGCCATCTGAAAAGACCCTACTCACAGCTAAAAAAAATTAGCTTAGGGAAAATTTCCCTCAGTATTGCAGAAGATGGCAAAAGAATTGACACCACCACTGAGATGCCAGCTGAACTGAATTCATAAAAGTAGTAGCCTACTGTGATATTTTTCATAACAAACACAACATCTCATCATGAAATGCGCTGAGGGCTGGACCAGCAGTTAGGATCTTTGGGGCCTGGGCTGGGGGGACTATGGGGGCACACAGTACCTTTCGAGGCTCACTTTACATGTCTGTAACCTGTCCTCCTTTGTATCAGTTTGCTGGGGCTGCTGTAACAAAGTCCTACAAACTGAGCAATTTAAATAACTCCTAGCTCTGGAGGCTAGAAGTCCACGATCAAGGTGTTGGTAGGGCTGATTTCTCCCGAGGCCTCTCTCCTTGGCTGGTAATCCACCATCTTCTGTGCCTTTACATGGTTTTCTCTCTTTATGTGTCTGGCCCTAAGCTCATCTTCTTATAAGGACACCAGTCACATTGGATTAGGGTCCGTCTTAATGACTTCATTTTAACCCGATTATTTCTTTAAAGACTCAATCTCCAAATACATTCTTGGGTACTGGAGGTTAGAACTTGTAGGGGGATGCAATTCAACCCCTATGACCCTTTGAGGGACTCAACTGAATAAGTTCAGCTCTATCTCGACTCAGACAGACTCTGAGCCTGTGGTCTGGATCCACAAATAAAGTGAGTTGAGTAGGCATATGGCATTACTCTTGCCATGATTTACTCACAACAAAACATGAAGGAAGTAAAACAGAAGGGCATGTTGTTTGAAGGCAGGAGAGTCCATCTCGTGGATTCCAGGGGCTGTGAGAATCACAATGCCACCTCTCAAAAGAGTCAGGAAGACCAATAAACGAGATTACTTCCGCTCTAAGGTGAAAGTGTTTTATGACTGCATGTTCTCACCCTCATTGACCGTGCCCATTCACCAAAGCCCAGAACAAAAGGGCCTTTCCCCCCATTACATTTAGAAACAGCAAAGAGCAGAGAAATGAATCATCCAACGGGCAGAACACTCTTCCAACGACTCTGTTACCTGAGTGAAAACATTACTTCCTAAAAGAGTGAAAAAAGAGAAAAGTGGCAGGAGATGACTAACAGCAGTGACAGCGTTGATGCAGAGAACTTCAGGACAGCTCGAACTTTAGAAACAGGCAAGGTTAGATGATGAAACGCGCTGGGTAAGCACACTCCCTTGGGGAAACAAGGCTTGGACGGGGGGAGGAATGATGAATAAGAGGTTCCCAAAAAAAGATGTGTGTGTGATTTACTTAATAGTTCCACCAACGTGCAGCCGTGGGTTGGGTATGATGATTCTAAATACCCTGTGACACATATTTACAAAGAAACTGGGTGGCTTTACTTAAATGACACCTTCTTATTCATCACTGCCTCCTGCAGCACTGCTAGTCACCAGGGCTTCTGGAGCAGCACTGTTTAGTCATGAGCCATGTGCTGGCAGTGGCCCGGAAGTGAAGAGGAGACCACCAGCTCATGACTATGCAGTTCCACGGGAAAGATGTAGCTCTCACGATGGCGTGAGTTGTGAGTTGATTTGTGCCTCCCAAAAAGATGTGTTGAAGTCCTAGCCCTCAATATCTCTGAATGGGACCTTATTTGGCAAAAAGATCATTGCAGATTTAATTAGTTAACATGAGGTCACACTACAGTAGGGTGGGCCCTTAATCCAATATGGCTGGGGTCCTTAAAAGGATAAATCTGAGCACAAAAACAGAGATATACATGGAGAATGTGATGAGATGATAGAAGCAGAGCCAAGGAATTCCAAGAATTGCCAGCAAATACCAAAAGCTAGGGGAGGCAAGGAAGGATTCTCTCCTACCGGGCTCAGACGTCTGCCGACACCTTGATTTCAGACCTCCACCCCCCAGAACTGTGAGGGAATCACTTTCTGTTATTTAAGGCATCCGTTTGGTGGTACTCTGTTACATGGCAGCAATCAGTTCAGTTCAGTTCAGTCGTATCCGACTCTTCGGGACCCCGTGGGCTGCAGCACGCCAGGCTTCCCTGTCCATCACCAACTCTGAGAGCTCAAACTTGTGTTGAGTCGGTGATGCCATCCACCCATCTCATCCTCTGTTGTCCTCTTCTCCTCCAGCCTTCAATCTTTCCCAGCATCAGGGTCTTTTCAAATGAGTCAGTTCTTCTCATCAGGTGGCCAAAGTACTGGAGCTTCAGCTTCAGCATCAGTCTGTCCAATGAATATTCAGGACCGATTTCCCTTAGGATTGACTGGTTGGTCTCCTTGCAGTTCAAGGGACTCTCAAGAGTCTTCTCCAACACCACAGTTCAAAAGCATCAATTCTTCAGCACTCAGCTTTCTTTACAGTCCAACTCTCACATCCATACGTGACCACTGGAAAAACCATAGCTTTAGCTTTGACTATACAGACCTTTGTCAGTGAAGTAATGTCTCTGCCTTTTAACGTGCTGTCTAGGCTGGTCATAGCTTTTCTTTCAAGGAGTAAGCATCTTTTAATTTCATGACTGCAGTCACCATCTACAGTGATTTTGGAGCTGAAGAAAATAATGTCTGTCACTGTTTCCATTGTTTCCCCATCTATTTGCCATGAAGTCATGGGACCAGATGCCATGATCTTAGTTTTTTGAATGTGGAGTTTTAAACTATCTTTTTCACTCTCGTCTTTCACCTTCATCAAGAGGCTCTTTAGTTCCTCTTCGCTTTCTGCCATAAGGGTGGTCTCATCTGCCTATCTGAGGTTATTGATATTTCTCCCAGCAATCTTGATTCCAGCTTGTGCTTCATCCAGCCCAGCATTTTGCATGATGTACTCTGCATACAAGTTAAATAAGCAATATACAGCCTTGACATACTCCTTTCCCAATTTGGAACCAGTCTGTTGTTCCATATCCAGTTCTAACTGTTGCTTCTTGACCTGCATACAGATTTCTCAGGAGGCAGGTCAGGTGGTCTGGTATTCCCATCTCTTTAAGAATTTCCCCCAGTTTGTCGCGATCCACACAGTCAAAGGCTTAGGCATAGTCAATAAAGCAGAAGTAGATGTTTTTCGGGAATTCTCCTGATTTTTCTATGATCCAGTGGATGCTGGCAATTTGATCTCTGGTTCCTCTGCCTTTTCTAAATTCAGCTTGAACATCTGAAAGTTCTCAGTTCACATACTGTTGAAGCCTAGCTTGGAGAATTTTGAGCATTACTTTGCTAGCGTGTGAGATGAGTGCAACTGTGCAGTAGTTTGAACATTCTTTGGCATTGCCTTTCTTTGGGATTGGAATGAAAACTGACCTTTTCCAGTTCTGTGGCTACTGCTGAGTTTTCCAAATTTGCTGGCATATTGAGTGCAGCACTTTCACAGCATCATTTTTAGGATTTTAAATAGTTCAGCTGGAATTCCATCACCTCCACTAGCTTTGTTCATAGTAATGCTTCCTAAAATCCACTTGACATCACACTCCAGGATGTCTGGGTCTAGGTGAGTGATCACACCATTGTGGCTATCTGGGTCATTAAGATCTTTTTTGTATAGTTCTTCTGTATATTCTTGCCACTTCTTCTTAATATCCTCTGCTTCTGTTAGGTCCATACCATTTCTGTCCTTTATTGTGCCCATCTTTGCATGAAATGTTCCCTTGGTATCTCTAATTTTCTTGAAGAGATCTCTAGTCTTTCCCATTCTATTGTTTTCCTCTATTTCTTTGCATTGATCACTGAGGAAGGCTTTCTTATCTCACCTTGCTATTCTTTGAAACTCTGCATTCAGATGGATTTATCTTTCCTTTTCTCCTTTGCCTTTCATTTCACTTCTTTTCTCAGCTATTTGTAAGGCCTCTTCAGACAACCATTTGCCTTTTTTCATTTCTTCTTTTGGGGATGGTTTTGATCACCTCCTCCTGCACAATATTAGGAACCTTCATCCATAGTTCTGCAGGCACTCTATCAGATCGAATCCCTTGAATCTATTTGTCACTTCCATTGTATAATCGCAAAGAATTTGATTTAGGTTATACCTGAATGGTCAAGTGGTTTTCCCTACTTTCTTCAATTCAAGTCTGAATTTGCAATAAGAAGTTCATGATCTGATCCACAGTCAGCTTCTGGTCTTCTTTTCACTGACTGTATAGAGCTTCTCCATCTTTGGCTGCAAAGAACATAACAATCTGATTTTGGTATTGACCATCTGATAATGTCCATGTGTAGAGTTGTCTCTTGTGTTGTTGGAAGAGGGTGTTTGCTGTGACCAGTGCATTCTCTTGGCAAAACTCTGTTAGCCTTTGCCCTGCTTCATTTTGTACTCCAAGGCCAACCTTGCCTGTTATTCCAGGTATCTCTTGACTTCCTACTTTGCATGGCAGCCATAGGAAACTAAAACAGCACACAGCATGCTGTGGTGAAACCCACAAGACTTACTCCCCATGTTCTTCTGCTCCATGGCCTCTAAACAATACTCTTCCAAAGGCCTCCACTTTCAGGAACTTGGCTTTTTTCCAATTTTTAAAAACCTTTACTGGTCTTCCACCCTTTCATGCCAACATGTTGCACACTCAGTAGATCACAGCTGGAGACAGATTATCTACCTGTTTTCAGTGGTGACTTCTTTTGTAATCTTAACTTATCATAATGACCTTGGGCAAGTCTGTAGGCCTTCATCTCTTTATTACAAAATGGAGGACTTGAACTATAGTTATTTCTAGTCTGAATCACTGAAGACCATAACCCCTATTTTTCTTCCTCAGTGTTTTAGACTCCAAGAAGGTAAATGAGAAAGGGAGCAAAAATGTGATGTTTCTTTCTCTCTTGTGCTCTTTTTAAGGTCTTGTTACAAAAATTAAATGAAAAATATTTCTTGAATAAACAGTTTAGCAAGTTTCAAGAGGAAAGAGAAAGGATATAATTCAAAGGAGATGTTTCAAACTATAGAGCTATCAGTTAATCAACCACATGTATTGATGCCTAATGAGAGACAGAACAAACAAATGAACATTGGCCACATCATACATAAAAAGTAGAGTTCTGACCTACAACCTGCAGTAACCAAACCAGGAAAACAACTCATTTTCTACAGTAACCAGTCCAGGAAGTCAGCCTGCTGTGTCAGGCTTGTAGAAAGTCAGACTACTACCAGTAGTAACAATCCAAAATGACCAGAGCTTAAAAACTGGCATCTTTTCTTATTTTTGTCCACACCTTCCAACTTAGGACCAAAGAAAATCAAACACACACCCCAAACTGATTCCACAGGATGCCTTGCTTCTAGTTACCTGCCTCCAGGTTCCCCAAGCCAACAGTCTACAATTAAGACACGCACGAAGCCTTTTCTTTTTTCCACTATAAATCTTTCCCATTCTTTCGCTTGCCTTTGAGTCTCTGCCAAAACGTAAGTGATGGTGGCTAATCCCCTTGCTAGATCAAGTTCTAAATAAACACCTTTGCTCGTCTTATTTGGGTGGTCTTCATTTATTTCCACATTAACAAATGCAAATAAACCCTAAGGAGACTCTTGGCAGGTAGGGAAAAATACAAGGAGGTGTAAGACATGGTCTTTATACTTCACAAACTTTTAAAACCTTGGGATTTGAGATCAAATGCACAGAGAACAAGAACATCTACAACAACAGACAAGCAAGCGATTACTTTATTACTAAGCAAGTAATAAAAACAGTCAGGAAGTGTAAGTTCTAAGCAATGAGTGTAGAAGTCTGGAGGAGAGAGATTACTTTTGACTGGGGTGATCAGATATGAACTGGACCTCAGTATTCAGAAAGGAATTATTATAGTAAGTGAGTCCCCTTGATCACATGATTACTTAATCTTGGAAGTCTGGGGAAACAGGAAGGAGCCCTAGCAGGAAACCTGTTTGTTCCATGACTACTTTGTCACTTAGAGGAGGATGACTTATTGGGAAGCCCCCTCTTTCCTCTTCATAAGCTCCAAATGAGTAGACCTTCCCTGAGTCACTCAGACTGTAGATGGGATGAACTCGGCCAGTTGGCCTCCGTGTTTCTGTTCCAAATCTCTGCCACAAATTTTTGGCTGCCCATTAAGAGAAGACCTATATCCCCACCAGGCAGCTGTTGAAGGCCAAGGAGAGGAGCTCTCTCTGATGCTGAGGTTTTAGGGAATCGGATAAACAGGACCCTTCTTTCCTGACCAAGTTGTGGATCAATTAAGAGGCACAAGTATAAGACAGGGGTAAAAATGGCATCTTTTTCTTTTTTTCAAATTGACAAAGTCTTGATTAGAGACCACGACTTTAGGTCTGTGGACTTGTTAATACTGTACCACTGAAATGAAATCCCCAGCATCAGGCAATGCTGGAAGACAGGAAACTTGGCCACATGAGCAGCTGCCCCTTAAAACTTGAGACTTAAAGGAACAGAAAATGTTCACTTTCTCCACTCAATTCCCACACAGAGGGAGGAGACAGTGAGACACACATCTTCAACTGATTCTCCCAGACGAGTCATTTTCCTCTCCCTCCAATGAGGTGAAGGAGAGGATGGAGAGAGGCCCGGGGGTTTACTCACTGGAAGCACATTCCCCTGGAAACAAGAGGAGTGGAGAATAAACACTCCTATGTCACACCTACAACAAGCAGGACCAAGTCTCTGCAGGTTGGAAGTCTTTCTCTCTCACACACACACACATGCACTTGTATGCACACACACGTGTGCACACATGGCTACCAAAGCTGTGGTCATATTTTTTAGTTTTAGAATTTATGACAACTTTTTTAACTCTAAGGGGAACAAGTGTATTAATAGAGAAAATCTCCCAAGTAAGGGACTGCCCTCAGCATGGACCGGTGTTAAGTGCAGACCCCGAAGTCAGGTGTCTAGTCCTGGCATTAAGTGGCTCTGTCCCTAATTATACACTGGGACTATGGCACTTGCCTTGCTACCTGTGAAAGACGGGAGGCAAAATGAGAGAGGGTCCCCAAATAACTCAGTTCTATTTCCCAGAGGCACTGAGATGGGCTCATATTAAGAGAAAATAGTCATTTTTTTCTTGAAATATGGGATAAATGTGGAATAGCCTGGGGAGAAATGAACAGAAAAATGAAGAAGGCAGTGGGGCTGAGGAAGGAGGGAAGAAAGAAGGGTTAGCCTTGCAAATACAAGACAGGAAGGAAAAAAAGGTGGGGGGCAGAATTGGCATTTCCGAAGGTTCCCCTGAAAGGAGCTACAGGGACCTCGAAGTCAGAACTTTGTTCACTGGTAGATACACAGGAAGGCTCAGCAGGGAATGCAACTTCAGTTGGAAGGGTATAGAAGGACCTGCATTGTTTCCTTTTGTCAATAAGGGACTCATTCAGTTTCTCCACCTGTTCTTCTCTCTGCTTTCCGCTTCCCTTTCACGTGCTTTCATTCAACACAACTAGGCACCAGATGCTGTGACAGGCGCTGTGCACACAGAGGAAAACGACTCTCCCTGCTCCCCTCAGGGGGGTTCAGTTCAGGTAGAGGGGCACTGTGTTCCGTTACAGTATGATGGGATGAGTGCCAATGGAGACACAAACGGGGCAGTCAGGGGCCAGAGGAGAGGCTTGCACTTTGGGAGCAAGGGGGGGACCACCCGAGGGCTCCTCTTCAGGGCTCTCCAAGCCACAGACACAGAGAGGGGTGGGAGACGTGAGCCAGGACAGTGGGTAGCCAGGTCATAAGGAGCCCCACTGGCCACACTGAAGAGTCTGGATTTTGCCTTGAAAATAGGGAGAAGCCAGCAAAGGGTTTTCAATATGGCTTACAAAGTTGTTTTCAGGTTTATACTCACAAAGTTTGGAAACAGAGCTAAGTACAAAGGATAAAATAAAATACACCCATAATCCCACCACCCAGAAATAACCATAATTAATATTTTGATGGTTTTCCTTCTGGTATTTTTTTACTATTAATAGCTATATGTATCTAGGCAAAGAGAAAATGATTTTCAAAACATCAGACAAATTATACCATAGCTACAGTTCTATATCTTGCTCTTGTGATTTATACCATAAACACTTTCACATCATTAAATCTTTTTCCAAACATGTGATCTAAATAACGACATAGAATTCTATTAATTGGATTTAACTAATGCTTTCCTTATCGTTAGACAGTTTGGTTTCTTTCCAGATCTTTATCTACAACTCTTATTATATACCTAAGATAAATTTTCCCCAAAAAAGGAAATCATTGGGTTAAAAGATATGAACATTTTAAGATTAAGAGCACCAATATAGCAGGTTTAAAAGATAAAGATGGACACATAGAAATTTATATTGTTTATTTCCTTTATGTTCTGTTAACTCACTTATTTGTCTTCAGTGAAGGATAAGGAGAGAGATCTAAGCCACTAATGAGTGCTTCAGTTAATGGAAGGTTCATCGTGATTATGAGGTTATGACAGGAACCCACAGGGATCACATTCATGCTCTGACACTCTTGAGGTTGCAGAGATCCCATGGGATCTAAAATTTAATCTGTCCTGACCCTCAACCAATTGGAGTGTTCAGAGTTCATGTTTTCCTTCCTGTTGGAAAAAAATCTGAAGGTCCAAAGCCCCCCGCTGGATGACCTTTAAAGTTCCTTTTCCTGCTGAAATTCTCTGATTGTATCTCTGAATGTTCCTTACAAGTGAGCTACATTATTAGCAGTGCTTTTAACATGACGATCCTTTTCCAAAGGCAGACAGAAGGAAGAACACTTAAGCCTTCTATTGACATAACAGAAATTTCTCAAATGCTCTCAAATTTGTCTTTATTTGTGTGCTGCTGCCTATAAATTACTTTCTTGTGGGGTATGGTTTGAATTACAGAAACAATCTATCCCTTCCCCAGGGTTACAGACTACTTCTTTGTGATGTTCATATCCTAATTGTAATCCCACTGTCATGTTTTGTTGATGGTCCCTGGAGCTTACATCAGACATAATTCTTGGGCAACGGAGGTTGGGTTCCGGTAATGTGACCAGTTCCGTTCGTTAGAACCCTTCTGACAACAAGCTCTCTCTAAACAGCCTTTCTAACATGTGTTTATAATCACTTGGAGTTATCTCTATGGCACTTGAGTTGCCTTCCATCTGAAGTGGCCCTTAGGGTAGCGCTCACTCATCCAGTCTGCCCCTGGCTTTGTGGTTTTTTAATCTGGCATTTCAGGAGGCAGAGTGCTCTAATTGGAAAAGCTCCAAACTTGTATCAAGAGGTCTAGAGTCTTGGCCAAGTTCTGCCACTGACAATCCAAGTGACAGAGGAATCTGCCTCCCATTTACCCGTCTCTCAGAATTGTCATGAGGTATAAAACCAAGTAATACACATCAAGATAGAAAACAATGCACACGCTTACCTTGATGAAGTCAGTACAGTTGGTTCCTGGACTCCCTGCAGATACCAAACTCTGAGGATGTTCAAGTCCATTATATGAAATGGGGTGTCCAGTCAACTCTCTATACCCACGGTTCCACATCTGCAAATACAGAGGGCTGACTATATTTTATTGCAGTAATCTCATTTATATGAACAGTACAAGAAATAATACAGTCCATAAAGAAAATGTATTCATTCAAAAAATTTATTAAGCCCACCAGGGATAACAGCAGACACTTGGCGAACCAAGAAAAGCAGAATACAGTTCAGGCAGTCAAGGGGTTCAGAGAGGAGTTGGAAAACAGTACCTCTGGCCATGAGAAGCACTTTATTGTATGTAGCAGGATGTGGGGATGCAGAGGAGTGGGCAAAGAACCTGCTCAGGGAAAGTCAGCAAAAGTAAACAAGTGATGCTTGAGCAGAGTCTTGAAAGATGTAAAAGACAATGTCCAGGCAGCTAAGTAAGAAAAGGAAGCATTACTCACAAAACCCCCAAGAAGCAAAAGGACACAACATGTCCAGGAAATGGCAAGTCCATCAGGGTGAGAGAGTGCAAGAGTGTGTTGGGAAATGACAAGGCTGAAGATTTGTTTTCTGGGCAGGACAGAGCCATTGATGAGCATGGTTATATTAGTTATGGTCCAGGCAAGAAACATCTGGCACACTGAATTCAGTAATTTAAGAAGTATTTACAAAGGGATTACGTTCAAAGGTGTGGGTGGGGTGTAGGGAAACCACGTGGGGTCCTATTGCCATCTTTAGGCCTGAAGGGTGAGGGTAGAAACACAGATTGGGAGGACAGAGTTGTGTGGAGAAGCCATCTGACAGGAGTTGTATCAGTCGAGGGATGCAGCCAGTGTTTGGCGACCTCCATGGGAGGGGGCGGGGGTTGGAGGGAGGTTCAAGAAGAAGGGGACATATGTGGAGCTGATTCACTTCATCATACAGCAGAAACCAACACAAGAATGTAAGCTATTATACTCCAATTTTTAAGAAGTCACTAGTACCTAGAAGACAAAATATGTTCAAAACCAAAACCAACCCGAAAACAAAAAATATATGTCTGAGCTTAAGAGTGAAGCTTAAGAGAACATTTCAGATAACTGTTTTCCCCCATAAAAGCAAAAATTGTCCTTTTTTTGGATATATCTCTTTCTAAAGTGGCTCAATGGTGAAGAAGCCACCTGCCACTGCAGGAGACTTAGGAGATGAGGGTTCAGCCCCAGAGTCAGGAAGATCCCCTGGAGAAGGGAATGGCAACCCACTCCAGTATTCTTGCCTGGAGAATCCCATGGACAGAGAAGCCTGGCAGGCAACAGTCCAGGGGGTCACAAAAGTCAGACTGAGCAACTACACGTGCACACGTACTCATCTCTAAATGCCATTCATTTATAAATCATACATAGAATCTAATTTCCCTTCTATATAGCTCAAGACTTGCTTATTCTTACCAAAAGCAAGTTTTCCATTTGAATCCAACTTGTCCCGATCCTCATTAGTCTAAACGTCTAAGCATAATTCCATCCTTCTTGTTATAGTTGAAGATCAGCCATGTGACTCAATTCTGGCTAGCAAGATGGGAGAGCTAAAAGCTTCCTGAGAAAGGAGGTTCGTTGCTTTTCTGCTGGAAGTACTAGAAACTAGCTCCCTCTGACTCACACTCTCTGGTCACGATAAGGGGGCACCAGCGCTAGTGCTACTGGCAATCCTCCCGTGCACGTAAGGAGAGCCAGCCTGAGGATCAAGTCAGCACTGCACACACAGAGACGGACATAGTGTGAGTTCTTACACTTAGCACTGAACCACTGACTCAGCCTTTCTGGAGTCTCTAGATGTCCTTACCACTTCAGCCACTTTCACTTTTTCTATTAACTGCCAATGTAAGTACCCTAACCCATCCAGGTGTCTCCTGATTACTTAGACCCTTCTGGTGAGGCTTCCAGCAGTTGCCATTGCTCGGTGACAACAAGACAACGTGGGTTAAAGCCCCTAGCATGGAACTTAGCACACGCAGGGCCCTGGGTAAGTGTCCTCTCCTGTCCCATTGGCTTGCTGCTCAGGCTTGAGCACTCTCCCACCCAGATCCCCAACACTATTTCTGATATGCTTTATGTGCCAGGAACTGGGTCCCAGCAGGCCTCCAGATAGTTGAGTGCTCAGAAGCCTCACCACCTTGAAGGATAGAACTCCATGACCCAAAAACAGCAGCAAATGAGCCACCTTCCTTATTCGACTGCCAGCACGGCTAGTCACAGAGATTCTTGCTCTTTAAGGCACTCAGATATGGTGGGATAGCATGAACACCACCATTAGAAGCTCAGAAAACTTGGTTTCTGATCATTCACAGCTAGTTCAAGATGTTTACACCTGAGTCATCATTGCCAGTATCAGTCCTCGCATTGCAGATGTGCAGAAAGACTGATTAATAAAGAATTCTGATGACTGTAATGTTTGCAGTATCACTAAAGAAGGTTGAGACTCTAGCCAGTAATCTCTTTTGAAAAAGAATCCTCTGAATTTCCCCTCACTTCACCCTGAATGTCTTAGTTCTGGGATTTTGGCCCATCAGAAGTTGAATAAATCCTCATTTAGAAGGATGTCTCAAACTTCCCTGAGCTACACCACTCTAGAATAGCCCATACTATGTATGATAATGCATCCTAAAAAACCTTCACAAAATGGGAAGGTTTTTGTCCTTTTGGTTTTTTGGTTAAAATTCACTTGAATTTGACATAGGAGCCTTAGAGTACTCTCATACGACACTTGAAGAGTCCTTGGGGTGCTGTGGAAACAAGTGCTGAAGACACTGGTCTGGGGACACCAGCCTAGGTGGAAAGCGGCTTCCCCATCTTGCCAATGACACTCTGGTGACTCAGCACTTGTCACACCAAGACCCACTGTACCTCATCTTCCTCTGCCTCCCTGCAGGGAAAGTAGGGATTTGCTGGATCAAGTACATAAAGTGGTTTCAGTTTTCCAGATCCAAGTTAAGTAAACGTACGGCCTTGTCATCTCCCAGGTGTTAAGTAAGGAGGGTGGGGAGGATAGCAGGTAGGATCTTTCTTTCACAAAAGTGCTAACTAACCAAAGGCCCAGACAAAGCCAAAACCCAGAAACTTCATAAAATGGAGAAGATTCTGATAATTGCTTTAAGTATCAAATTTCTAAATTTCCTGCAAACTTTAAGAAATCTTGATGAGCTAGTCCAAATGTCTCTTGTCATATATGTTCAATTCCTTTCTTCCTGAAAGACTCAAGTATCCAGCAATATTTTAATATTTACATGTTTATTTCTTTGCCATATAATCATATCAACTTGGACTCAATGCAAATATGTGAAATTTCAAACACAAAGAGAAGCCAAGTTACTCACTGAAGGGAAACCCTGTGTCAGCTTTCACTACCACGTGCCAAAAATGTTAGGCAAATGCACTAACTTACTAAAACCAAGACAAAACTAGCCCACCAGCGCTCAGGACTTCCCTCTCAACACGTGCACTGCTAGCAAAATATTGAACCTTAAACTCATTTGGAAAATGAGCTTGTGAATTTTTTTCTTTAGCAAATGCCACTGGCTGACCCCGCCTTCAAGTCAAACAGCTAAAACTCAGCTTGTCTTGTTTCCCTTGAGTACTGAGTTGTAAAGGCCACTAGTTTCAATGCATTTTGCCAGAAATAACTCGAAGGCACTTCTGAACAGGCACTAAAGCCCTTGTAATGATGTAGTCATTTTAAATTAACAGCCTAACTTAAAATAACTAAACCTGATTTTTGTGTGTGACCAAAATTTATATTGGAACATCTCCATGGAGGTGAAATCTAGTGCATTCACCCCAGGCAGGGCATTTACTGACAAAAAAGAATTGGAAGAGGAGGTTTAAATTCAGATGCCAAAAAAAAGACTGTTTCTGAAAAGAGAGGCTTATCTACCTTGTCAGTCCCTCTGGGATGAACCTAAGCCTTGGTTAGGTAAAAGAACCAAAGCATGATTCCTCTTCCAAAAGATTTTCTTTACCTGCAAACATGTGCTGTGTTGTGCTGTGCTTAGTCACTCAGTCGTGTCCGACTCTTTGCAACCCCATGGACTGTAGACAACCAGGTTCCTCTGTCCACAGGATTCTCCAGGCAAGAACACTGGAGTGGGTTGCCATTTCCTTCTCCAGCAAACATGTGCTAGAAAGCAGTAACATGGAAGAAAAAAAGGAAAAGAGAGTGAAGATTCTTTGCAAACCCAAAACCTGGAAGCAACCAAAATGTCTTTCAATAGGTAAATGTTTGGAATACTACTTGGCAATAAATAGAAATTGACTATCAATACACACAACAACTTGGATGGACTTCAAGGGTATTATGCTGAGTGAAAAAAAAAAATCCAGTCTCAATAGGTTGCATACTGTATAATGTCTTTTGTATAGTATTTTCAAAATTACAGAATTGGAAAAATCTTAGTGGTTATCATAGATTAAAGATGGTGAGTATGGTTATAAACAGGTAGCATGAGGGAGATCTCCATGGTGATGAAATCATTCTGTTTCTTGATGATTACAGGAATCTACATGGGAGTGACAGAAAGGCACAGAACTCTGCACACACTGTACCAATGTCAGTTTCCCAGTGTTGATACAGTACTATAATTAACCTAAGAGGCCACCTTGGGCAACACTGGGTAAAACGTATACAGGAACACTCTGTGCTTGGCCACCTTGGGTGACACTGGGTAAAACATATACAGGAACACTCTGTGCTTTCTTTGCTATCATCACAACTTTTTACAAATCTATACTTATTCAACAAAGAAAAGTAAAGAGAGCATCAAAAGGAACGAGGAAGGAAGTAGGAGAGAAAAAGGAAAAGAAACAACTGAGGGTGACCACTGACAACGTCAGAGATGAAAGAAGACAGGGAAGACTTGGAGGGGAGGATGGAGAGAGTAAATATTAGAAGTTACAGTCAGGCAAGCTGACAACCAGAAACTGTTAGGATTGTACATTGTAAATGAACTCAGTGGGCAGAGAAGGGAAAGATCGTTGAACTGTTACCCTTGAATGACAAGGATAAAAATGAAGCACAGTGAGCAAGAAGACATGGAGTAACTGTAGCAGCAGGAGCCACAGGAAGGTCCAGGGGGAAGCGAGAAGGGGGGAGGTTGGGGGTGGGGGGGTAGCGGCTGATATTCCTTAGGATATGACATATCTCAAATGAGAGAAAAAGGATGATTGGGGACAATGTCTGATCTAGAAAGAAATACTGAGAAGGAAGATGTGCCATAGAAATCAGTAAATTGAGGAAGAAGAGGCTCGAGCAGAATTCCTGATCAAATAATGAGGAGGTGATCAAAGAATATAACAGGCAGGTGAAGCAGAAGGAGAAAAGAACACACTCAGTCCTGGGAAAATGACAGAAAACAGGAAGACAAATGATGAACAACAAAACACAATGACCTCCACAAAGGTGCTTCCTACATGGGTTTCAAAGCCAACAACAACACACCTTGATTTTTCCAGATTTACTTAACAAATCTCTTTCTTCGACAGCCTAATTCATATCAAGTATATATCAAGCCTCATTTTCATTTCAGAAAACATGACCTTAATGAGTACAATTCATGTAAAAGTAACACAGAACTGTAGGAGGTTGAATTCTGTACCAAGGAAAGAGTTTACAAGCCATCTCTTGGGCAAACATCTTGGAGTCTCCCAGGGCTATGAATGAGCATTACTACACCTCAGTGTACCCAAGAGCATAAGCAAGATAACATTAAAATCAAGAAATTGGTATAGTAATTATTAGATCTTTGAGATTTATTGTGGTCATAAAGGAGTTTGCAGCAATGGGGAAAAGTGAAGTTTCTGACTGCTGCAAAAGACAGTGGGAACTTCCAAGGAGGGCAGCCCCTGAGGAGAGAGAAGGAAGAAGATGGCTGGCCACTCTCCATGGATGGAGAAGCTAAAAAACAAAATACTGGTTTCTCTCCAACCTTCTGGGTAAACGTCAACTCAGAATTCTTTGGGCTCACTCACTCAACAGTAGGCAAAGAATTGATGGCCTCCTGAAAATGCGGTTGGACAGGAATCCATATCTCTCCACTGCCTCCAAGCCCAACCTCTGGCCCCAGATCAGCAAATAATATAAAAATTAAGAAGTAAAGCATATGGTAAATGTTGCCAGATATTATTCCCCGATAAATTATGTTCCTGTGGCAATGCAAAGAAAATCTCATTCTTCTTAGCAGTTTTACATGAATTCCTTGCAAGAAGCAGAGACATGCATTTTTAGGAGGAATGCATTGATAAACCTGATCTAAGGCTAGGTGCTCAGGGCCTGTGGGTGGCTGGTGCCAAGGACTGAGAGAAGTGAGGAATGGCTAAATGTTTCTGCAGAGTCAAGGGTGAATGAGGGGAAGAATTCTCTCAACTGGAGAATTTGAGAAGCTGTTTGGTAGGAAGTTTAAAAGCCACAAAGGCCAACAGCAGACAATAGACTTGGGAAGAGATACCTAACAGCAGTTTGGGGCATGAAGTCTGAGCACTGTGAGATGTAAATCCCCCTCATCGTCTTCCTTATAAAATCTTTAGTAAAATCTGTATTCTCAGCCTTCAGGAGTGAATTTTCATTGAGAGGAATGTGAAGAAGAATAGAAGTCTGCTTCAAGGTTGGCACAAGGGCAAAAACATAGTCTGCAGCAGTTACTTATTTATTAACTATTATTTAAGATGGGGCTTCCCTGGTGGCTCAGATGGTAAAGACTCTGCCTGCAATGCGGGAGACCTGGGTTCGATCCCTGGGTTGGGAAGATCCCCTGGAGGAGGGTATGGCAACCCACTCCAGTATTCTTGCCTGGAGAACCCCCATGGACAGAGGAGCCTGGCAGGCTACAGTCCGTGGGGTCGCGAAGAGTCAGACAGGCCTGAGTTACTGAGCACAGCACATTATTTAAGATATGAAGGACCAGAGGAAGCAAAGCAGGGGGAAAGAAAAAGAAGAGATTGGTGTTGAGCACTTTCTTCTTTTCCTGCACTTTTTAATTCTGGAGGCACTCGGTTTCCAATCAGGCTCTATGAGAAAGATGTGGTCACCCAAGGTTCTCATTCATTCTCTCCAAACCCTTAAGCAGCTTCAGGTATGACAAAGATCCTTGTCAGCTCTGTTATCCTTTCCCCTTACCAGCATCTCAAAAGCCTTGTCAACCTCCTCAGAAACAAATCTAGATGTCTTCAAAAAGATTACACATACTTCTGTTGTTCTGTTGCTTCTTTTTCCTACGGGTTATCATCTGATTACAATCTGAAACAAAAATTCAAGGCACGAAGTTCCTTATCACCAACCACACAAATATTAATTGACAAGAAAAGCAATCTATGACACTCTGCTCTCCCAGCTCGTCTACGATTTCTCTAAGTCACTCTTTTTTTAATGTTGTCTTCTCTCTGCCACAATTCTGCATCTTGATTTCTCTGTATTTCCCTCCTCCAGGATATAATTATTCTCCCTGCTCTCAGAAGAAACAGAGCTACAATCATTTAATATTAATACAATCATCACGAGTGCTGGAGATGCCCTGAAGTTAGGGGATGCTTGGCTGCTGAGTGGGAGGGATGGCAGGGTCAGGAGTTACCCAGTGTGGATATTGAGGCAGGGGCGACCCCATCAGAGCAGAGAGTTGGTTATTTTCTAGTTATTAAAGGCACCTTATTCTCCTTGTTCTCCCACACAACACCTCCAATATCCTCTTGGTAAAGTATCTTTCATCACGCATTCTCTGCTCAAAAATTTGTCAGTAATCCACTCCACAAATACCTATTGATTCTCTCAGGCGCTCCCTCAACCATCAGTCAAGATGATGCTGGCTTTACCCCAACAATAAAAGATCAAGGCAAGTGCTATGCCCACAAGCCTCCATGCCTGTCAGAAAGCTCCCTTTACCAGTCTCTCCAGACTTCTCCTCAGTGTGCAGGAGGAGTCCTTGACTGAAAGAAGCCATCATAAAAAGCTGTGGATAAAGAAAACCACGAGAAGCAGTTTTATAATACTCTTCTGCTTTTCTGTAGTTCTGGAGCCAAGCTTCTCACTCTAGCATCACAGTCTCTCACTGGCTTGTGGCCATTCCCCTCCTGTCCTTTTTTTTTCACCAGGTCTGACGCTGTTTTGCGTCCCCCACAGTTGTGAGCATGATGCCTTGCAAATGCTTGTAGGCACAGTGTCTTGATTTGATTTCTCCTAGGATCTCAACTTGATTGGCTTGGTTCTTAGGCTTTTGATGCACTTGATGGGTACAGATGCCACACTTGACAAATAAAAATACAGAATGCCCAGTTTGATTTGGATTTCAGATACACAATGGAAATTTTTATATGTTCCATGCAATATTTGGAGCATATTTATACCAAACAGTTCATTGCACATCTGAAATTCAAACTGAACCGGGCATCCTATATTTGGTCTAGAAACCCTACTGATGTGTCACCCAAAACTGAGCAAGGGAGCAGTCTATACATAAAGTCGATGACAGCTGGACAACAGGATGGCTTCTGTGCTGCAAGATTCGTAACCTCTGACTCCAGGAAAGACAGGAGGGGAAGAGAGGATATACCAGAGTTCTCTGGTAACTTGGCATACAGGAATGATCTGGCATACAGGAAAGGGGGCACTTTGTCCCACTCTACTGAGTCAAGGTGACCAATGGTATTTTATGTGATGGTGCAAGATGGGTTGGGCAGGGAGGCGTGGAGGCAGAAATGTCTGCATAAAAGTGACATTCAGCAGCTGCTGCCCTTCTACAGTAGGGCAGTTCTGTAGAACCACTACAGTCACAAAGTAAGTGATTTCTTCCATAAGATTTCCTGCCGTCTCTGCCTTATAAACATGTCCTAAATCAATGTGGAGTCAAGGGGACTGGTGTGGTCCAGTGGCTCCCTGGAAAGTCATCACCATCCACTAACACACCCCACTCCCTAGAGTCATAGCCTCAGGTATTTTTAGACAACAGAAAAGTGAACACCCATGACCAGAAGTCAAGAGCATCTCCAGAGATTCTGGGCAACTCCCACAGCATCCCAGAGAGTGGGCAGCCTATTTTCTACCTAGAGGATAAGGACACATTTTCTTTGGTAATGTGATTTCTTGGCTGGAGAGGAAGTGTTAGGCACCCTGAGATGCTCAGTAGAAATGCAAGATGATATTGTATTGTATTAATGTTGCTTAATGGTAGCTGTCAATGATGGTGATGGAATAAATATGGAAAAGGAAATAACTGTAATTGACTGACAGTCTGGAATCTTCCATATTTGACCTAATGAGAGAAACCTATGAGCAGCAGCTTCCAGTGCAGGCTATTAATGCAAATCATATGCACCATACTGGCATGCTGAATTATGCAATGCCATGTGAATGTCTAATCCATTTCACCAGGCTTGTCTTTATCCAGAAAAAAAAAATTTCACTGACATGCTGATTAGTATATTAGGAGAGTTTAAGAAGTTTGGTGCTAAAGTAGGTGCCATCATGGTGTTATTAATTTAGTTCTGAACAAGACAAACAGCTCTGTGCAGCCATCAAAATCACTACATAAGTCTACAAGATAACTTTGTCAAGACTGATGGGAATTTACAGAAAAGTCTTGTGATATGTGGAAGGAATTAGCAAATAGATAAGAAGCGCATCATTTTTCTAGAAAACCACTGTCAAGGACTCAGTACCCAGGCAGGACCAGACACCTGCCAAGACATCCACAATGTCTGCATGGTTGCTTTCTCAGATGCTCAGAAACTTGTGGAAACTTAGAAGCAGAGGTGAGAGGTCAAACAAACACAGGTACAAATAACATTCAGGGCCTCCTTTGGGGACTTCATGGAGATTTAAGTATTGCCCAGGCATCCTCAACAACACAACACTCCCGGGGGGAATAAATCAATATATCTTATGAGGGAAGAAGTCTGTTGGGATAGAAGAATGAGTTGCCATTAATTATACATCCCAAGAATTCATAGCTTTGAAAACTCCACAGCTGTCAGTTCTTTACTCCCTGCACATACCAATTCTTAAAATTTGGATCAATAAACAATGAAGTGCCTAGACTCCTATCTATGTAACCCACAGCTTTCTACGAGTCAATTGTGACCTGACTGCTCACAGGACTCCAAATGTCCCCACACCGGAAAGCCCTGGGATAGAAGAAAAAGAAAGAGAGGGTGTCGTACACTGAAATTTTCCACTGGTGGTCTCCAGATACTCTGAGATCAGTACACAGATGAATTTTTTATCCAATCCCACCAAAATTTTTTGAATATCTTTTATGTTCTAAGTACGAAGCTATCCCCTGGATATATAAGTACTGCTCCTGACCTTATAGAGATTATATTCTTGTGGAAGAGGTAGATACGAGGGGATAATGACAAATGGGGTATGATTATTATGAGTGTCACGAGAGAAAGCCAGGCAATATCGCAGGGGGACAGACTTAAGTCTGGGGCGCTAGCAACTGTGTCATGGAGGAATGGGCGCTTAAGTCCAGACGCCATGTTTTTATTTTTTTAATTTTAATGATCGTATAGTAATAAAACGTATATTGGAGAAAATATGCTTGACTGACTTATGACCTCATTGTCATATATAGCAATGCACATTTTTTCAAGTAAACCAATTTAAATTTTAAAAGTGAGTCAATAAAGAAAATATTAACCAAATAATAGTGCGATTGGTATTCAAATACACCACAAATTGCGAATTTGGTACGTGAATGACTAAAGTTTGGGAAACCTGTAGGAGGGAAAATGACAAGAAAGATGAGGGCCTGCCTGGAGGGAGGGGCCTCGGGCAAAGAGCTGTAATAACAAAACGAAGGTAAAGAAAGGCAGACAGAAAGCTCCTTGATGTGCTTTCCCATATATTGTTTCATTCTTTCACTATAGTCAGTCCCCTGTGGTGTAATGTATTCCTGTTGAATTTTCTGTAGAATAATTGAAGCCCTTACAAGGTTAAGTAAAACACAAAAGGTCATCCAGCAAATTAGCAGCAGAGGTAGAATCACAACGAAGGCCATCTCTCAGCCAGTGGAGAACAGTGCCTCTTGCCTCCAAAGTTCCAATTTTGCACCAAGATGGAAAATGAAACTTTATATAAAGCAAGCTAAGTAAAACAGAGGACGTCTGTTTATTTTTTAAGGAAAAAATAAAGGTTGCAATTGTTTTGAAAAACCTAACTCCGCTTTTTTGAATATTCATTGGAAGGACTGATGCTGAAGCTGAAGCTCCAATACTTTGGTCACTTCTTTGATGTGAAGAGCTGACTCATTAGAAAAGACCCTGATGCTGGGAAAGATTGAAGGCAGGAGGAGAAGGGGACGACAGGGATGAGATGGTTGGATGGCATCGCCAACTCAATAGACATGAGTTTGAGCAAGCTCTGGGAGATACTGAAGGACAGGGAAGTCTGGCATGCTGCAGTCCATGGGGTCGCAAACAATCAGACATGACTGAGCAACTGAACAACAACAAATTCTGTTTTTAATATTTATGTGTCCTTTGAAATGACTCAGTTTCAGGGTCCATGTAGAAGCTAGCATAATGTTTGTTCTGTATCTTTCTAAAGAAAAGACAGTCCTCTAAAAAGCAAGGAAAGGGGAAGTCTACACGTCCCATGCAGCCCAGTGGCTGGTTCTCATGGGGACAACAAGGGCACTTCATGGAAGATGGGCTTGTCCTTCTTAATATCAACTTTACAGTTGCGTTTTCCCTTCTCGGCTCCCCATTATCCAATAATTCAGTAAAAGGCAACCTGCCACCCGTCAGGCACAAGCTCCTCTTAAACCACAGGAAAGCTAGTTCTCTTTTTGAGTCTCTGCTCATCTGGGTTTAATGAATTCCACACTCTACTCCTCACTGTATGAAGAAAGGGGGCTTCCCCAAAAGCACTTCAGGAATCCTGTCCTCTCCTGTTTCGTGGGATGAGAACAGTCTGGAAAGTCCAAATGCTGTTAAAGTCACGGCCCTACCAGTGCCCTGTCACCTCTCCCACCACATTTCATAGGCTCTGCCTTCTCCCTGCCCTGTCTCCCTGCCTTCCTTCTCTCCCTGACCCCAGGCTTTTCACAGTTTCCAGTTTTGGGGTTAGGATTCATTTATCCAACCTATTCTGTGCCAGGCTCTGCTTTGAAAGTGAAAGTGAAAGTCGGTCAGTCATGTCCGACTCTTTGCAACTCCATGGACTATACAGTCTGTGGAATTCTCCAGGCCAGAATACTGGAGTGGGTAGCCTTTCCCTTCTCTAGGGGATCTTCCTAACCCAGGGACCAAACCCAGGTCTCCCATACTGAAGGCGGATTCTTTACCAGCTGAGCCACCAAGGAAGCCCCAAGAAGGGATAGACTACCCACTCCAGTGGATTTTCCCGACCCAGGAATTGAACTGGGGTCTCCTGCGTTGCAGGTGGATTCTTTACCAACTGAGCTATTGGGGAAGCCCAGGAGGCTTCCAGGATAGGAGGCTATCAGGACAGGAGGCTCTGCTGTAGATCCCAGGCTTACCACACAGTCCTGCTCCCATCAAACTCATGTTCTAATGGGAGGAGACAAACAGATAAACTAACAGGTTTTTAAAAATCAAATAGCAGTAATGCTATTTGTGCAGGGGTATTTTTTAAAGAATGATGTGACAGTGAGTGAACAAGTGGATTCTTTACCATCTAGAAAGCCTCTCTGAGACCACATTTGAGTTCCAATTTAACCCACATAAAAGAGCAGCGGGGAACATTCTAGGCAGAGGCCCCAGGAGAGCTAGGGGGAATGGGGACAGTTTCACAGAACGGACTCAAGGCCAGTGTGGTGCAGGAATTCTGATGATGTGGCCATCAGTGGCTATATTGTGGGGGGCTTTTCCATGCGTTTGGAAATTTCTAATATCCCTGGCCTCCCCTCCCATTAAATGTCAATAAGGCCCCTGATTCTAACCACCACCACTCCCACCTACTTCTCCCGTTGCCATTTGGGCAGCCACAATGTTGCCCAGTCAAGAAGCACAGTGACTTAGCAATGAGCATAATTCAAATTGGAGGCCCTACAGGAAGGGGAGTGCAGACCATACAGGCTTTGTAAGCAGGCATATTAGTTTCCGGGGACTGCCGTAACGCACTGCAAACCAGGTGGCTTAAAGAAGAGACACTTACTGTATCACAGCTCTAGAGGCTGGAAATCCAAGCTCAAGGGTCTCATAGTTGGTCCCTCCTGAGGCCATGACGGGGAATCTCTTCCAGGCCTCTCTCCTGCTTCTAGGGCCTCAGGCATTCCTGAGCTCACTGCTGGCTTTTGCCTTACATCTTCATGTCACCTTCCCTCTACGCATGTCTGTTTCTGTACCTGAATTCCCCTTTTCATAAGGACACAGGTCTCCTTTTAATTATCCCATTTTAACTTGCTTATCTGCGAAGACGCTATTTTGAATAAGTTCACATTCACAGAAACACAGGACTTCAATATCTTCTGGGGAGGGCACAGTTTGACCCGTAACACATGGTAAATTCCCTTTAGTTCGGTTCAGTCGTTCAGTCATGTCCGACTCTGTGACCCCATGAACTGCAGCATGCCAGGCCTCCCTGTCCATTACCAGCTGCCGGAATATACCCAAACCCATTTCTATTGAGTCGGTGATGCCATCCAACCATCTCATCATCTGTCGTCCCCTTTTCCTCCTGCCCTCAATCTTTCCCAGCATCAGGGTCTTTTCCAATGAGTCAGCTCTTCTCATCAGGTGGAATTTCAGCTTCAACATCAGTCCTTCCAATGAACACCCAGGACTGATCTCCTTTAAGATAGACTGGTTGGATCTCCTTGCAGTCCAAGGGACTCTCAAGAGTCTTCTCCAACACCACAGTTCAAAAGCATCAGTTCTTCGGTGCTCAGTTTTCTTTATAGTCCAACTCTCACATCCATACACGACTACTGGAAAAACCATAGCCTTGACTAGATGGACCTTTGTGGACAAAGTAATGTCTCTGCTTTTTAATATGCTGTCTAGGTTGGTCATAACTTTCCTTCCAAGGAGTAAGTGTCTTTTAATTTAATGGCTGCAATCACCATCTGCAGTGATTTTGGAGCCCCAAAAAACAGTCAGCCACTGTTTCCACTGTTTTCCCATCTATTTGCCATGAAGTGATGGGACCGGATGCCATGATCTTAGTTTTCTGAATGTTGAGCTTTAAGCCAACTTTTTCACTCTCCTCTTTCACTTTCATCAAGTGAAAATGAGTGATGAGATCTGAATTCTACTTGCAAAAGATCACATGGGTTTATATGCGGAGAGAGGCTTATCCTGGACAGGAGGCGAACAGGGATACAAGTTAGCACAGAAATCCTGGCCAGAGATGATGCTGGCTTGGAAGAGGTGTCTCGATTCCTGCAGCTGGTCAGGTCTCTACAGCGTTTAGCCAGGCGTGGTCTCTCAATGAATTGAGGCAATAGATACTTCTATCTGGAGAACCTCTGCTTGCTGACGGAAAGCTCTCTGGGGACAGTCCACCCCAAGAGGTCAACAGGAGTCTGAAGACCATCAACTCCCATGTAGAAACCAGAAAATGACTTGGACAGGTTTCTGTGTGCAAAGGGCAAAATTCAAAGGTAATTTGAGCATTCTTCCAACTGTACACAGTACTAGCAATTTCTACATTACAGGTCAAGGACCTACATCTGCCACCTTCAGCAATCCAGGCCATCAGCAGGCAATGGCACCCCTGTCTGTTCATCCCCCCATTCCACTCTCAGGTCCATGATGGTACCTGCCAAGGCCACACACCGCCACCGTCTTTTCAAAGCTGTGCTGATACACATCCCTTCCAACAAATTAATAGTTCCACTTCAGTGAACAAAAGCAAGTTAACTCACGGACAGTGTGGGCTACCTTCCAAGGTTTGTCTGTTGACAGATTAAAAAGTGTGTCAACATGGCTTTATGTTAACAAATGCTGCAAGACAGAAACCTTTGTTTCGTTTTGCTTTGTTTTCATGGTTTCACGGTAATATTGGTGAACCCACACCTGTATCCATACAAAGGCAGATGAACTACGTTCTATCAGCCTGGCTGGGGCACCGTTTGGGAAGGACACAGTTCAACCCATAACACAGGGTAGTGAATTTGGATTTTATTCTAAATGTAACCCCTTGGAGGATTTTTAAGCAAGTGAGTGATATGATCTGATTTCTGCTTTCAAAAGATCACTTGAGTTTATATATGGAGAGTGATTTATTTGGAATAGGAGGAGAAGCAGGGACACTGGTTAGCACAGAAATCCAGGCCAGAGATGATGCTGGCTTGAGAGAGGGGTCCTGGTCCCAGCATTTAGCCAGATGTGGCTTCTAAGGGAATGGCAGCAGGACATGGACTCCTGACCATCTGGAGAACCTCTGTTCAGTGAGGACAAGTCCACCCAGGTAAACTGGAACCAGAGGACCATCAGCCTCCATGCAGAGACCAGATAAGGACTTGGACGGATCATTGTAACAGTGTCAGCACATGTTAGCAATCAGTGCCTCATTCAGGCCAAAGGAATCGCCCCGAAGAGCACAGCCAGGTGAGAGGGCGTATAGTTTCTTTATTATGCAATTTGGGGTGAAGACATGGCTGTTTTAGGATGGCAACCTAACCTGTCACAAGATCCACTTTTAAGTTTTCTTTGAGGAAGAAACCCACCGAATCCTAGTATGTGGTCACCCTGTATTTTCAATCACTCTCTTAACTCTGTGTGAATTACTGTTTTGTTTTTTCCTTTGAAAATACATATTGAGCTTCTACTATGTGCCGGGCACTGAGCTAGGTCCAGGGGGTACAATTAGGAACAATAGCAGACAGTCTGTGCTCTCAGAGCGCCGAGTCCAGTAGAGGGCAGGTGTCGATGCAATGGCCTGAAGATGTTATAGACAGGAGGTAAATGGAGCTCTTACAGAAAATAGGTGAACTGGCCTCCTGTTCTGAGACAGCAAGTAAGACACAGCTAAGTATAGATTAATGATTCACTTGGGATGTGGAGGAAATGTTGATGGTAACAATGAGACGGGAAAGAGAAAAATCCCCTACTTCCATTTCCTGAACACACCACCCTTTTAACTCTCCTCAGCCCTTTACTATACCTCTGCCTGGGGTGGAACACAGAAATCCAGGGGAGTGAGAAATAGAGAGGATGCAGAGATGGGAAGGGCCAGGTGATACAGACATTTTGAGGCCCTCTGAAGGATTCTGTCTTTACCCTAAGTTTAGTTCAGTTCGGTTCAGTTCAGTCGCTCAGTTGTGTCCGTTGCAACCCCACGGACTGCAGCATGCCAGGCTTCCCTGTCCATCATTATCTCCCGGAGCTTGCTCAAACTCATGTCCGTCGAGTCAGTGATGCCATCCAACCATCTCATCCTCTGTCGTCCCTTCTCCTCCTGCCTTCAATCTTTCCCAGCATCACAGTCTTCTCCAAGGAGTTAGTTCTTCGCATCAGGTGGCCAAAGTACTGGAGTTTCAGCTTCAGCATCAGTCCTTCCAATGAATATTCAGGACTGATTTCCTTTAGGATTGCTTACCAAAGAACATTTTACCCTAAGAACAGTGTTCTTTACCCTAAGAACAATGGGAAATTATACAAAAATATTCTTAGCAGCACTGTTTCTGCTAACAAAACTCTAGAAGCAACCAAAAGACCCCTCTCCTGTAAATCAGATAAATTATGGCATATTCATAAGACAAAATATTATATTATAGAGGAGTTAAATCTACTACACCTATGTGCAACACTGTAGGTGAATCTTAACAATGTATTATTAAATGGAAAAAGCAAGTCCCAGCAAATAACACATAGAATGATAAACTTTTCATAACATTTAAGATAACTAAAATTTAACAGGGCACTTTTAAGGAATACATTTAGGTAATAAAACCATAGTTAAATAAAGCAGGGGAATAATTAAATACAAGGTTCAGAAGAGTGAGTTGGCAGCATTATCGGATGGAGCTCAATGCATAAGTAGATGAACGTTCTTGTTAATGTTCCAGTTTTCTGTGGGCAATGGATTCATAGGTATTTATAATATTTTTTAAAAATTTAATTGCAATGAGAAGCCATTAAAACAATTTATAACAGAGGATGACATGGTCTGATTTGCAATTCAAACAATCTCTCTGGATGCACTGAGGAGGCTTCCTGGGAACAGGGCAAAAGTGGAAACAGGCAGACCAGGCAAGAAGCCACTGCAAACAGCAATCAAGACTGGGCTCTAAGTAGAGACATGGTAGCAGAGACAGATATACTGAGTCGTTCCTTTGCTCAAACTGACTTGCTGTCTCGTTCCACATTTAAAGTAAAGAAACAGCAACTCAACACTGCATTAAATGGATGGTAGAAAAAGCAGATGGACAAGAAAGTACATCAGGAGAGTGCCTTTAACCAATAGATCTCCAAGCCTTCCCACTAGAAACCATGTTATCAGATGAATAAACATAGACTCCATCTGGATAAGGATTTGGAGACCATTAGAGTCATTATCAGCAAGGCCAGCTCTCTCAGAGGAGCTCACAGAAAACCCTCTTATCTCCTGGAAAAATAAATAAGAGTAAATCACCACAAAACTACACCCGAACAATGGCGCCCACCCTCCCAGACCAGTTTTCTCCCCTCACTTGTATCTCCCACCTCCACAAATGTACTGAAAATTCTCTGAAGCACCAATTCTGGGAAACTGATTTCCCAATTGGCATGTTTATTTTGGCCAGCCGCTCACTTGTGGGTACAATCTGAGGCACAAAGGTCAAGGTTAGAGTCCAGCAAAGGCAAGTGATGATTCTGATGTCCGTTCTCACAGGAATGCTTTGCAGAGTTAGTAGAGGACTGTCTTCTTCATCAGGCAGCGGTCAGGCCATCAGAAGGCAATGGGTTTCAGGCCTTTCCAGTTTAAGCTGCTCCATCTCTCACATGTTCTTTACAACGAGCGGTCCAGCCAAGGGGCCCTCGCTGGCTAAGGGAATGCGTCAGTGCCAACCTGTGAATCTGACAATACCGGGTCCATGAAGACCCTGTGTTGGCTGCCCTTCCCTAAGAAATAATCAACAATCATGTTGTCAAAAGATAACAAGCAACTTACCCAGCTTAGGGGTACCCTGTTCTCTGCATCATTATTAAACGGTTAAGAATAACTCCAACTTCTCTTCCAACTGAGCAGAAGCCGATGAACGCTATCCCTGGAGGTGACAGACTCTTGTTTTTACACCCTGGTGCGTCCAGCACAGCCCCCCGCGGAGCTGAGGACAGGCCGTATCCTCTGCAATGCTGAATGGCTTCCCTTTGTTTTCTCTTCTGCTTGGTTTTCAGTATCTGATTACTTGCTGGTTATTACGCTTATAAATCAAACAACTTCAAGGCAAAACAAAAACAAGTTAATGGGTCGACCGCCCTTCCGTCCACCACGTCCACCAGCTCCATCTCCTTTACCCACAGACCCCCTTCTCTTCTTCCCTCCTCCTTCCCCAAGAAATAACACTGGCCTTATTTACAAAACAGCTTCCATTGTGTCAAGCTTTAAAGCCTTTCAAGTGAGTTTTTTTTTTTTTTTTTTTAACTCTTGGGGCAGGGGGCAGGGGGGCCAAGGGATGTAAGATAAAAATCTGCCCCTCCAATGATATGAATAATAATAATGGTAATCTTTTAAAATTTGCTAGAATGACAAAGGCTGTTAAAGCCCTAGAGAAGAAGACATATTTAATTCTGAGAAATTTAGAGGGTGGTTGGTTGAAGCAGCCTCACACATGCATGCTCCAATGATGCGGGGGGTGGCAGGGGCGGGCTGCAGGGAGGTTGCGGGGGAGGAGGCGGTGCAGTTCTCACACAAGAGTTTCCCCGAACACATATTTACATGCCTTGTGGAAATGGGAATTACACACACTGGTAACCCTGGCGACATACAGTTGACTCATTTACATCGAAAGTTGAACACATTTGCCCCAAGTAACAGATAAACATATTAACTTGGATTGTATATCATAGGGCTAGGGCTGCAGAGCTGGGAAGGGTCTAGAGATCATCTCCAGGGGTCCCCAACCATTTTGGCACCAGGAACCAATTTCGTGGAAGACTTTTTCTAGAGACCAGGGTGGGAAGGAATGGTTTGAGGATGATTCAAATGCGTTACATTTATTGTGCACTTCATTTCTGTTATTACTACATCAGCTCCACCTCAGATCGTGGGGCATTAAATCCCAGAGGTTGGGAAGCCCTGATCTAACCAAACTTACTCATGTTATAGAAAAGTAAACTGAGGCCCAGAAACCCCAAGTTAGTGGCCCCGCTGCCTCCGGCGACAGAGCTGGGCTCACATGTTGCCATCCTGGCTCCCAGCCAGTCTACTGTTCTCGCAAGCCTCCATGTACCTCGGAACTTGAGTGAAATGATTCTGTTATCTTAGAACAGACAGAAAAGCAACGAGGGAAACAAGATGGGGGAAAAAAAGAAATTGAAACAGAGAAAAGGATGAGGATAGAGGGTGACAGAAATTACAGGACTCTCCTTCCGCCCCATGCGTCTCTATCTTTCTCTGTATCTGCCTGATCCTATTCTCTGCTGTAACCTGTCTATTCTGTCTCCCACACGCTGGTTCCTGAAAGAGCATGGTGTTATTCCATTCCTTTTAAATATCCTTCTGAAGAAGCCCTGCACAACGGCAGCTGCTGGCAGGGCTGGGAGCCGTCAGAACGAATTCCCGGGACTTGTGTACCATGGTGGCTCCATGTCCACCCCCGACTGCCCTCTCCACTACCCTTGAGGAAGGAAGTCCAATCACGTAGGCCTCCGACTGTGGCTTCATGGGCATCCCCTGAAACTGGCAAAATTGCAGCATCTCCGGCCCCACCCCAAACCAAAGGGCTCAGAATCTACATTTTAAGGAGATGCTCAAGTGATTCACGGGGACTTTCAAGTTTGAGAAGCAATGACATGGAAAACACTGGAAATATTTCTTCACAAGTATGCCTCCTTCAGTCACAAACTTTCTTCCAGGCCCAGGGAGGAAGATGGTGAAGACTGAGTAAGATTTATAGTCTTCTTTAAAATTTTTATTTATTTATTTATGGCTGTGCTGGGTCTTTGTTGCTGCTTGGGCTTTTCTCTAGTTGTGGCGGGTTTGCAGGGGGCGCTTCTCTCTAGTTGTGGTGCGTGGGCTTCTCACTGCAGTGGTTTCTCTTGTTGTGGAGCACGGGCTCTGGGGCACATGGGCTTCAGTAGTTGCGGCTCCCAGACTCTAAAGCACAGGCTCAGTAGTTGTGGTACATGGGCTTAGTTGCTCTGCAGCACATGGGATCTCCCCGGACCAGGGATGGAACCCGCATCTCCTGCATTGGCAGGAAGATTCTTTACCACTGGGCCCCCAGGGAAGCCCAGATTTAGAGTCTTTCAAATGGTAAAATCCATCCTGGGACCTGCTCAAGAACAGCTACATTCATTTCTCCATAGTTTACCCCATGGCACTTGTGGTTTGACCCTTTCTCCTCAGGCTGGTTGTCTTCTATGACCAGCTCTCAAGAATTCCTATAACAGGTTGGGTTTTGCAGAATCCAAAGGGAATGTAGATTTCCAATATTTCCAGCCACTCCTGAATCAAAAAAGTATAAACAGCAGGTAGGATTCAAATATTGTTTGAACTTGCCAAATTCTGTGGCAAAACAAATCTCTTTCCAAACCTTGCTGAAAAGGGAGGACTCGGGTGGTACCACGTGGGAAGAAGTAGATGCTTCCACTGCTTAGAGGAGGCAACCTTGCAGGCAAGGTTTTCCAATGAGCAGCCTTGTTGCAAAAGCAATAAAAAATTAACAGGAGAAAATTTTCAGGTGTCACTTCCCATCAGGGAGCAACAGATAAGAAATAAGAAGCATCTTATGTGAAAGCATTTCTATCTTTGAAGCTTGTGAGAGAATACTGACTTACATCTTTCTTTTTCCCAAGTGTGATGTCATCCCATGTGTCACGTTGAAACTGACAAGGATTTCTTGTTAAATGATCCCTTTGCCAACATTTGAGAATAAAATAGCCTTGCCCTTTGATCTAAGTAGATATGATCGTGAGAGTTACCTTGCTTACACATTTCCAGTTAGGCTGCTCAAAATAAGATTTCTGAAATATGACAGATGAGGAGAAGAATACACATAAAAGTAGAATGAGTAAGCTTCAAAGAGAGAGGGAGAGAAAGAGAACAAATTCTAGAACGTGCATCCTATGAATATACTGCCAATGTGCGATGTGTATATTCTACACCCTTCACAGATTTTATTTAATCTGCAGACTTTGCCAATCACGTTCATATTTATAGCTGCGTGCAACTCTTCATAACACAAAATCTACAACAAAGGACAAAACTTCTACTCCGGAGAATCTGAATTCTGTTGCTTTCCCTTCTTTCTATCACACACACACACACATCCACAGACCACCACCATATTAGAACTCTCCTGCGCCCACACATGGTGCCACGTCTGAACCAGCACAACAGCTTCAGCCACCAAGACTGAAAGTGAATCTCTCTCCCACGTTGGATTCCCCCTTGTCACATGGAGACGTTAAGCTTGGCTTCTGAATTAGAAATACTCAGGGGGAAAAGAAAGCCTTAGAATGGAAACAAAACCCGAAAGTTACCGCTTCACTCCCTGCAGTGACACCGTAACAGGAGACACAAACACACACACTCATGCCTGCACAGGTTTCCTGTGCCTTCAAACTTTACTTTGCTCTGTTTTTTTTTTTTAAATTTTGAATCCACCACTGCAACACTGAAAGTCTGAAGCAGTTCTAATCTGTTTCATATCCGAGCTGGCTCCAGGCAACGCAAGTAAATTGTTAAGTCAGTTCCATCCTGCTATAAAAACCAGCGAACCTGAGCTTGACGTCTTCTTTTCATAATGCGCAGCTTGACTGTGGCCAGGGCCCAGTTCTAAACACCTAAGGGTATTTTGTCTCTTCACAAGACGTCTGGGGGACACAGGGAGGAAAACTACTTTAAGTAAGGAATAAGCCCTCTGAAATGGAAAGTCACCCAGGAAGGGGGTGCTTGGCTCATTGCCACTGTGCGGAGGTGTTTTCAGAACCAATTACAGCCCAGTGCGCGGGCAGTACCCCCGGACCGCCACTGGACTGCTTACACCAACAAGCTGGGTGGGGCTTTCCTGGACACCCCTCATTCCTGGGAATGAGGAGACAGTCTACTGTAGAAGCCTCTGGAGAGAAGAGAGGATTCCTTTGAAAAAGGACATCTTTTACTTCCCCATCTGTTTCTTCTCACACTACAATTTGCGGTCAAATCGGGTCTTACAACATTCTGGAAAACGATTTAGCACTTTCCTCCTGTAAAGTTCAAATATGTGAAGAGAAAAGGGCTTATTTTTATAACTTCTTTCAGTGTGGACAGGGCTGGGGGGAGCACTCCCCAGCAGACTGTACATAAGAATCTGTTAGAAAGGGGGTGAACAACTTTTGAAGGGGCTAAAAGGACATCCCCTCTCAAAGAAAAGGGTGTGAACTGAATGTGTTTTCAAAAACTGCGAGTGTCCCTGTCTCTGCTTAAAGCCAGTAAGGTCTGGGCCCGAGGCACAGAATGGCCCCAAGTGGAAGGAGCGTGGATGGCTTCTGTCACGTGGCTATAGGATCTTCTGAAATGGTGAGGTTTGGGCTTCAAGTTCAAGCTACTGGGACGTGGAAAGAGGTTACGGTGGACACTCAGTCACAAACGACTTGAAACTTTTATATGAATCCAAATAAAAGGAAGAAAAAAAGCAAAGAGATTTTTTTCTCCAGCTGCTAAAATATGACCTGGCTCTGCTCCTAGCCTCCCTCTCCTCACATTAGCTGGTGTCAGTGGGGTGAGCTTCCCGAGTGGAGAGGTAATCAAGCTAAAGATGTGTCACTGCCATGGGGCTCAAGTCACCAAAAGAGCCATACCACCTCCATCACCACATCCCGTGCTCCCTGGCTAATTCCCCAGCAGAAGACCCCCTTCCCCTCCTCCTCATCACCAGAGCTCAAAGGTAAGCGAAGCAACACCTGCTACAAGCACAGTCCAGTTGTTTCCAAATATAGTTCTAAAGAGAAACTGAAAATGAAATCTCCTGCAACAAAATGGCCCTTGTGAAAGGAACACCAATCCCATACAATGACGGTGTTGTACCCCCAGCTAACAGAGAAGGGGAAGAAACAAAAGAGACAGAGGGATTGCTTAAATGGACAGGGAAGTTTCCCAGATGGTGTCAAGGGGAACACCTTGATGAAATTAGAATGTTACATTCTGAAACTCGAAATGAAATGAAAGTTTTAAGTCCATATCACATTACATCATAACTAGACTTAAAATCTAACTTTTAAGTCAATATAATTTTTAAGTTTCATTTTTAAAATGCTTAAGTGCAGGGACTTTTTTGTTTGTTGGGGGGGAGGGGGGAGTTGGTCAACTGGAAAGCTCCAATTCCTGCTGTCCGGTTCCAAGTTAAAGGCCACTACTTTGTTTTAGAACAGTAGAGATAGACTGCTCAGAAAGTACTTCAGCCTCCATCTCCAACCGGCTCCAATCCCCCTCCCCAGGGTGCTGGCCTCACCAGGAAGGGGAGTCCACAAGGCGCCAGATTTCTGGAGGCTGGAGCCGACCCAACGGGAGCAAGCTGGGCACAGAGAACTCCCCGTTCTACCAGGGCAATGTGAGCTGAATGTGTGCGTGCCCTGAGGCTCATCCATTGACACCCTAACCCCCAGAGAGACAGTATTTGGAGGTGGGGCATTTGGGAGGCAATGAGGGTGGGATTCGTGATTTTATAAGAAAAGGAAGACAGATTCTGCCTGTCTCTCCCTCCCTGCCCTCACTCCTTAACCACCAAGAAAAGGCCATGTGAGGACAAAGTTAGAAGGTGGCTGTCTACAAAGCCACCAGAAACCAGATCTGCCAACATCGTGATTCTGGACTTTCAGCCTCCAGAACCATAAGAGAGAAACATCTGCTGTTTAAGCCCCCATCTGTGGAACTGCTGCAGCAGCCTGAGCTAAGACACGTTCCTCCCGCTATGGTCATTCAGCTGTCATTCAGCTGTGGCAGGAGGTCACCTTCCTCCGCTGCTGAATATAATCCCTGCCTCAATCACGCCCAACTGACCTCTACTTCCTTCCCACTAAAGATCATGGGATTGAGCTTCTGGCTTCTGGGAGGGAAATACAGAAACAGAAAGTAAGTGTGTGTCTGTGTATATGTGTCTGTGTGTGTGTACACGAGGCAAAGAACACCCTCTTTCCAAAACTGTGTGTGTGTGTATGTGTGTGGGTACACGAGGCAAAGAACAGCCTCTCTTTCAAAAACCAGCTAGAGAAGCAGAACAGCCACAGGCGGGTTGCCCCGAACATCATTCCAGACAGAGGGACATAGGCCTTATGTGCTTGGCCTCCTCTGGAGTTATCTTTCTAACATGTGTGCCTGTCTGGTTCTTATAAATATCCTCTTGAAGAGGGTGAAAGGTCATCCTGATTCACATCAGCAGAGACAAGAGGGCATTTGGTTGGGCTTGTCTCCATCACTGATCTACTTTTGAAACCTCCCAGCCACAACAAGCTTCTTTGTTACTGAAGTGAGATGTTTTTGGAACATGGAGCCACGGAAAATACACAGTCTGGGTACATCCAGGCAACACAGAACTCTTGCACTAGACAATGCAGTTACATTTCAACAATTAGTTCAGTGAGAAGGACAGGGTCCAAACTGAGATGTAGTGTCCATACTACTTCCCCCCTACCTGTCCCTAAATAGGGCCCATTGCCACACTACCTGGAGTTGTATCTCTAGGCTACCCTAGGTATTAAGCTTTCCCAAGGTCAAAAGCATCATGAAGGATGCTGTTACAAGGAAACCACAGTTGCCATGGCCCCCCCCATGCTGCAGAAGAACAGAGGTATGGGGAGGAGGAGGTGTGGTCTGGAGAACAATGCTGAGAGAATTTTAGAGAAGAGGGAAGTGCTAAAGAATGTGAGGTGTGTGTAGGCCCCAGACCTCCAGGGAAAGAAAAGAGAAGACTTGCTGCGTAGACAGATGGAGAGCCTAAGGGAAGATTAAATATAACCCTAAGTGGACTGGGCCCTCAGAAGTTTCTGAAATGGTCGCAGGAGGGTGTGAAGGAGAAGACCTAATTCCACAGACAGGGGAATATTTGCTGCATCTTCTAAATGGTTCTGTCTTGGGACATGGGCCCCCACAGGCTATGTCCTGCTGTCTAGACAGGACTCAAGAGCATCCAGTAAGGATGGCTTTATCAGGTCAGATGTGCTAGGAACTGCTCATGTCCTGTGTGACAGAGAGTAAAAGGAGGACAGGAACTCTGGGGCAGGGACTAGGCCCTGCTTGTCCCGTGTCTACAGCACCGTGTCCAGCCTTCATGAGCCTATGGTTCTTCGGTGCTCTCAATTCGTTCTTCTCTGTGCCCCTCACTCCCGCCTCCCCCCCCCCCCATTTCCCTATTCTTTCCTCTATATTCTGATTTTTTTAATATGCAAGAGTGGCCTTGTCTCTGCCCCCAAGATAACCTGAGTGGTCTCCAGATGCGTTTCTCTTTGCCTCTGAAGACGACTGTAATGGCGGTCATCTGTCCCCAGGGTTGTCATCACCCAACTCTGACGGATGCTTGCAAAAGAATTCCTGACTGGTGGGTCAGGAAAACCTTTTCTAACCTTAGATGTGGAATGCTGATGGATATCATCATGCTTGATAGTTCTGGGCACAATTTCATCTTTGGTCCATATGGGGCCTTTCTCTTATCTTTCTGTTTTTGTCTTTCGCCTTTGTCACTATTATCCCCATTAACTCCTCCCCACAGGCGATTATTCCAATGTGTTTAACATCCATCTTTTTGTCCATGTGCTCTATAGCACAGTGTTTATTGCTCTTTGGTGTACATATATTGTAACTTACAGAAATGATTTGTACTGAGCCTTTTATCTGTTTCTTACTTTTTTCAACCAACAATATGTTTTTAAGAGAATCTGTGTTTCTATTGGGGCTTCCCTGGTAGCTCAGCTGGTAAAGATTTGCTTCTAATCACTGCATGGTATTTTTAGATGATGTAGGTCTACCATGTTTTACCTGATAATTCTCCCAGGGACAGAGAGACAGTCTCTAACTCTCAGTTTCCCTGTCCAGAGCAGTGGGGAAATGTCTCTGGGATATATACCTGCGTGCACACCTGCTAAGTTGCTTTAGTCATGTCTGACTCATTGCAACCCTATGGACTGTTGCCCGCCAGGCTCCTCTGTCCATGGGATTCTCCAGTCAAGAACACTGAAGTGGGTTGCTATGCTCTCCTCCAGGCCATCTTCTCAACCCAGGGATCGAACGCACACCTCTTACATTCTTATATTGGCAGGCAGGTTCTTTACCACTAGCACCCCTGGGAAGTCTGGAGGCATATACCTATTCACAGAATATCTGGGTTACAGTTTATGTAGATGTTTAATTTACCTAAGCAGTGCCAAATTACTCATTAAAATGGCTACCAGTCAATCTACACTCAATCAGAGGTGCATGAGAAATCCTAGATAACCCAACTCCCATTCTCCATCATCAGCTGACATCAGCCATTGTTTTCCTAATGTTTTCCAGTCTAAGTTCATGAAAGCAAAAATCTCATTGTCCTTACTTGCATTTCTCTGCTTATTAATATATGTGAGTGTTTCTCTATGTTTATTTCCTTTTAGGTTTTTCTCCTTCCTAAAATGCCTGTTCATAACTTTTGTTTGTTTTTCCGTTGGAGTTGATTTGCAGACCTACATTGTATACGCTACATCCTTTGTCATTTTGAAACATTGCAGATATCTTCTTCCACTTGAGTCTGTGTCCACCTTCGAGTCTTCTGTTCCATTTGGTCTATATGTCCGCTTGTAAATACTATTTGTCTTACTATGGCTTTGTTGAATGTTTTAACATCTGAATATATAAGTACTCCTTTTTACTTTTGTATTTCTTTTTTATTATTCCCTTAGCTATTTGTGAATCTTTCTTCTTTTATAAATTTATTAAGATCCCCCCCAAAAATTCCAGCTAGACTGCTGATTGAAAGTGCATTGAGATTATAAATTAATTTGGGGAGAATTACAACCTTTATAATATTAAATTGTTCATCCAAGAACATGATATTTATTGATATAATTTTCTCTGTCTTTTATTAGGGTATTAAAGCTTTTCCCCATGGAGGTCTGATGTAATCTTGGCTAAATCAATTCCTAAATATTATGCTGTTTTTGTTACTATTGGAATGGCATCTTACTTTTTTAACAAATTTTCTGGATGAGTTAACTGTGAAAAGACCAGGATAGCCATAGCAGGAACTGAAACAAGAACTTCTTTGTCTAACTGAGTTACTCCTTCTTGCTGAGAAGGGGAGGAGGTCATCCTGAAGCAAGGGAACATCCCATCTTGAAGCTTCACTTCCCACATTTCTCACTCTCTCTTCTATCCCCCTTCTTTTCCATAGTCCTCTTCTTCAAGTCTCCCAAAAGGCACATTCGCTCCTTCTCTCTGAAAAGTCCACTCCTTTCAACAAGCTGAGGACTTCTACAAAGTGCCCTTGTACTCTTGCTTCTTGCAGAAGCTCAACTTTAGCTGATAGAAGTGGAGTGTGAGGGCATGAGGAGGGCATGAGTGTGGCAAGGGATGAGCTCCAGTTCTGGGAAGGGGAAAAAAATTGGGTGCCCAGTTCTGGTTTAATATCCTAATCACCACCAAGAAGCACTCTGGCTAACCCCCAGCTGGTTTCCTTAGTAATTGCAAAAAGAAAAACACCTAGACAAGACAACACTGGAGACATCACAGTGTTATTTGATGTGAAGAAAGGGCATTCTCACAGTAATGTGACTGTGACCTTGCCCTTTGCAAAATAATGTGGGGGTGGGAGGGGGACCTCTTCCTCTTTCCTGAGCCCACATGTACTGCAACAATCACTGCAGCAACTATAAATGGCTCTTTCCATCATCCTCAGTGGACAGCACTAGCTCTGAGCAAGTTTTCTGGTTTGTTTTGTTTTGATGCTCAAGAGCCCTCTGCTAGGTGGGCTGAGTGTTAAGGAGCAGGGAGAGGTTAACCTTCCAGAATCTCTCTTCTGACTCTAGCAATGCTATGGACACAATGGGATCCAAGACTTCCTTTCTCCCTGCCATTCCAAGATCAACCTAGAAAAGACTACATCCTATAGATAAATTTCTACAGGCTTCAAGGGTACAATGGTGAGAATACAAAATGTTAATGAAGCTCAGTTGCAAGGGAACTTGATCGTTCACAGTTTTACCAAATTCCCAGGTTGTTGTTGTTCAGTCATCCAGTTGTGTCCGACTCTTTGTGACCCACATGGGCTGCAACATACCACGCTTCCCTGTCCTTCACTGTCTCCCGGAGTTTGCTCAAACTCATGTCCATTGAGTCAATGATGCCATCCAACCATGTAAGCCGGGATCATTCTAAACCTGAAGAACATTCCCCTTGCTGAAGGCATTATCTCCATTCATTCCCATAGCTGTTCAGTGCTCTTGCGCCTTCAATCAGACCATTCTCCCTGTTTTCCCTTCCTTGAATCAGGCTCTTAACAGCCTTCAAAATCACCATTGGTTTGAGAACCACTGAATAAGAGACAAAACTTCAAATTGTAAAGTTTACAGTGAATTTCAACAGGATTTTAAAAGCCAACCCCTTCAGGGCCCATTATATGCCTCTGTTTTCACAACAGAATTCACCACTTCCTGTCCTAAATCATTTGGTGCTGCCCTTGGGCAAACACACCCATCATACCCAATTAGGCAAAGCCAGGAATCTCAAGGAACCCAATTCTCTTCTCCTTCTTTCCTCTCTTACACTGAACTGTGACTGAACATAGCATTTTGGTGCTTAATTATCCCTGGCCTCGCAGCTTCCCTTAAACCTGCTCACACTTCACCTCTGCTGCTCAATTGTGTCCCACTCTGTGACCCCATGGACTGTAGCCCTCAAGGCTCCTCGATCCATGGAATTTTCCAGGCAAGAATACGGGAGTGTGTTGCCATTTTCTCCTCCAGGAGATCTTCCAGATTCAGGGATTGAAACCATGTCTCTTGTGTCTCTTGCACTGGCACATGGACTCTTTACCAATTGCATCACCTGGGGTCACCTCTGCACTTACGTCTACAAACTCCACAATGAGCTCCATGTGGAGGATGCATATATGTTAGATTTCTTCTGGTCTCACCCCACACCTTCCCTGGTGGCTCAGACAGTAAAGCCTCTACCTGCAATGCAAGAGACCTGGGTTCAATCCCTGGCTCAGGAAGATCCCCTGGAGAAGGAAATGGCAACCCACACCAGTACTCTTGCCTAGAAAATTCCATGGATGGATGAACCTGGTGGGCTACAGTCCATGGGGCCTCAAAGAGTCAGACATAACTGAGTGACTTCACTCATTCCCCACACAGAGGTCCAGCCTCAGGAGTTCTCAAAACATGTCCGACTAACGGGCCCAGTCAATTTCTAAAGCTTCCATGCGCATCCGGGATACGGTGGCAACCCTTCCACTCAAACCCAGTTTCTTGGGCGAGCCGTTTCATTCACGGGCAGGGAAGAACTAGAGACAGAGGGAGTGTTTGTATGTGTAGTTAAGTCAGTGCACTGTATGTTTCCTGAATCCCCTGGGTTTCACCTTTTCTCTTTGAAGTGGGGAGTCCTGTTAACACGTTCTACTGTCACATAAGGATTTACTCACATCCAGTGTGTAGGGAAGACATGCTCCAGCCTCTATTACTGGTGTCCAAGGAGGGATATCATAGCCCAGAGGATTTTTAAGTCCCCTGATGAACAAACCATTCCACGTTCACATGAGAGGCACATTGTTCTGTCTTCAGCAGCCTGTGAGGAAGAGGCCCTGCTGGGCCGGATGGAGAAAGCACTGGCAATTAATTGAGAGAGTTGAATTGTTAACATTCTGTCCGGCACAGGGCTCCAACAGAACTGCTGGAGAAAATAACCAAATAAGGTGGGGTGGGTGGAGGGTGGAGAAGGGGAGAATACTTTTCATTAAAATCCCAATCAAGCCACTTTAGCACCTTTTCCCCACAAGGCTCTGCTTGGAGGGCAGAATGCTATACTTGTTGCACACTATTTTCATGACAGATCTCCGCTCTGTCCTGCAACCTGAAATTATTTGCTTTCCTTGCGACACTTTTGTGTGGGGGGTATGTGCTGAAAAGCTCATATGCTGGATCCTCAAAAGAGCATATGTTTGCATTATAGTATGCATTTCTGTATATGGGCACACATGTACGTACCATGTGCGACAGATGTGTGTGTGTGTGTGTGTGTGTGTTATAACAGTACCAGCATTCATAACACATACCACGTACTGTCCTTTTTTTTCTTTCTTTTCTTTTTTTTCTTTCTTATTGTTGGGATGAAAAAGAACTGTCTATTTCTTAAAAGCGGGCCTTAGGTTAGAGCCTCAGAAGTAGTATAGTGTGTGCTCAGTTGTGTCATACTCTTTGAGACCTCATGGACTGTACCCCAGCAGGCTCCTCTGTCCATGGAATTTTCCAGGCAGGAATACTGGAGTGGGTAGCCATTCTCTTCTCCAGGAAATCTTCCTGACCCAGGGATTGAACCCACATCTCTTGCATCTTCTGCACTGGCAGGTGGATTCTTTACCAACTGCGCCTAGGAAACCTCTCCTCATATAAAGATGACTGTGATCAAAGACACCTATTAGAATGTATGTGCCAGTCTTTTTTCTGGAACTGCCCTCCAATCTCCTGCCCTGGTCACAGGGAGTTCCCAATTGCCATGTCTGTTCAATATGGTCCTTTAGCCCAAGTCAAGCTGACTGGGGCAACAGAAAGAAACAGACCCATTCCAGAACAGTGAGAATCTTGAATTACAGATCCCAGGACTTTGGAATAGGAATTAAGTGGTAGACACCAGGGTGTGTCTTTGTTCTCCACCATGTGGACTGAGGCAATAGTGAAATCATCTTACTGAAAGAAGAAGAAAAATAAAGCAAGCACACACAAAGAAATGGAAAAGCAAGACGGAGGAAAATTGCTGCCTGGATGCCCAATGGCCCATAGCATCTTGCCTTTGGGGCCATCCTGTCCAGGTGATTTCTGAATCTGGAGGAGCATCCATTCACTAATGTTCATGGCAAGGAAGAGAGGTCAGGAAAGGAAATCCCACTGAGGATCTCAAGAAGGGTATCATCCTGGGAGAAACATTCCTTTGCATCCTCTATTATTTCCACCTTCTTTAACACTGAACTTATGGCAACAAAATGTATCATCAAATACATCTTACTCTGAGTGAATATCAGTGTATCACTGACATGATGAAATTTAACCCATATCAGCATAACTACTCAGAAGTTCCATGTGCAATACACTTAATACACTTTTACTGAGAAACCTACAAATATAAAGTGTAGAAGAAAAAGCCAACTTTTGGGTGAACATACCAAACATATCCCTAAATACTGATATTTATAGAAATACAGTCATTTGAGTGACACTGAAAGGACTGGCTGACCCCAAATATCCCCCACCCTTTCTAACTACCATGTTGCTACTGGAAAATTCCATCGTCATCATTATTCCTATATATTACGAGTCCTCTGTTTCCAGGAATCCTCTCATAAGGTGTAAATAGTGCGTGGAAGGTTTTACACACTAAACCAGTAACACAGTAGTACGCATTTACTCTTCAGATTAGTTGCTTGATCTTTCAAAAGCTTGAGGATCCGAGCTATTAGATGGTAATCTATAATGGGCGAGAAAGCAGACTTCCCTCATCTTGGAGAGAATTACTGAGTCTCTACCATTTGTCTGAGATTCTATTGCTGATACATAATGAACATGGCCTGTTCCTTCCTTAAGAAGCCAGAGCAGGCAGATATGCACATAACAAGTACGAGACATCACTCTACAAGCAATAATTAAGGTTCATACTCAATACAATAAAAGCACCTGGGACCGGACAGGGTTTAATATGGAGTTTCATAGATGAGTCATAGCTTGGGTACAGGTAGAAGTCCATCAGGACACAGCTTGTGCACACAGGTAGCATGCTTAGGAGACCTACAGCATGAATTTGATGTGACTTACCATCAGATAGAAGTGGGAAGAGGTTAGAAGGAGTGGATGAGATTGAAACTATTGGAGGTATATCATAAAGGCTCTTAATATGTACAAAGGAATTCTGATTTTTATTAAATATACACCACCACCACCCCCCGGAATCATTACTAACTCTAATGAGCTACCTGCCAGCCAAGGCAAAACATGTGGAGCTAACATTTAGGTAATTTTATGGTTAATACTTTGGGACTTCTCTGCATTAAGCCTCAACTGAGTACCTCGTTCAGGCATGCTAAGGTCCACATCTGGGTAATGCTATCCATAGCTACATCTGAAAATATAGCAAAGTTTATGTTAGGGTGAAAAGCTACCCACTTTTGTTCATAATTAAAGGATCGTTTAGGGCTATTCAAAACTAGTCTTTGTAATACATTTTGGAGAGAAAAAAGTGATTTTTTTTTAAAGCAAAGGATGCCATGGACAAAGGTAACAAACAACTTTTTGAAAGAAGATATTTGCAATGTTAAAACCAACAAGGGACTATGATCTAGAATATATGTATCATTAACTCCAGCCAACCTGCAAATCCAGGTAGTCATTCTGAAGAGAATCTGGCAGTACTCAAACAGAGCAAGGACATATATATATATGCTGCAACCCAGCAAGCCTGCTCTTGAGTCCTAGGGCATCTGTGCCACAGATTCTCAGGGATTCTCCTCTGAGTCAACAAGGGGATGTGTTTTTCACCAGGGTGTTGGTGGTACTGGGGAGTGGGAGGCAGTCACTGGGGGAACAGATGAGTGAAACAGGGATGATGCCCAGAGCAAGGAGGTTGCCTGTCAACATGCCAAACAGAAAACATAAGAAGCAGAGTGAGGTTTCTTATGTGCCATTTATATAAACGTAGAACACATGTTCACAAGACAGAAATACATGTTTTACAAGAATACACGCAAATAAAGTAAAGACATATAAACACATTAAACGGATGGCCTATGGAGAGGACAAAAATGGGGGTGGGGAATGGGAAAAACGAAAACATCCCATCAATCAAGAGATGGGCCTTCTAGAAGAGACTATAGTGTGCTGTGACCGCGCCTCAGCACCTGAGCTGCAGAAACAAACAAAAAGGGGGCAGGGATGCCACCAGGGTCTCAGGCCCTTGGAGACAATGTGCATTGGGCTCCCTTCCTAATCCCTGACGGCAACCAGCCCCATGTCTTATCTTTGGGGCACGTCTGCTCTTTGGACAATAGATAGTTGACTGATAGATGTATAAACAAATGGGGGAATAAAAGACACAGACAATCTAATGGAGGGTGTCCAGGAGACATGGAGCCACTCTCCGTAAATAAAGATGACTGATGCTCTCGACATGCCAGGCACCACGCTAGATCCTGGGAACAAAATGAATAAGGAGTGAGACAGTCCTGCCCTCCTGCAGCATTGTTGAGCTGGGGAAATAGATGGGTCAATAGCAGTGATGATGCTGTGCTGATGCTGTGCTGATGGCTACGATAAAGATCAGGCCTGGGGTCAGTGAAGAGGGGCTCCTAACACAATTGTGGAAGTTCAGGAAGACGCCCCAGAAGAGACTGACTGAGTCCCAGAAGATAAGTCAGAGTTATACAACCAAGGAGGAGGGAGGGAGGGGGCGCATAAGAGACAGCAGAAATCACATATGCTAGGGTGCCTGGAGTCAGAACTTCACTTCAGAAGGGCTTGTCTTCCCAGCCTTAAGACATAACATCACAGTTGTTTAAACAGACAAAGCTGCACAGCATTTATTAGTGTTCTCAAGGCCTCTTTATCAAACAAAGAACTGATGCTTGGCTAAGGAGAAAAAAAACAAAAAACTTTCAGTTCTCTTTTTAGGAGCAAGCAAATGTGCACACCCAAGTTGATTTTGCCCAGAGCCGTCCACCAGGAGATGAATGCTTATCACTATCCTGTGAAACCATCTCAATTCCACTGAAGCAAGAGAGAGAATTCTGAACAGAAAGGCTTTCAATCTGCCAAGCTAGTTCACCTTTCTAGAGTTTTCCTTTCATCGCATGATTATAATTCTTCATTCATATATCAGCAAGGACGCTGGCAGCTGATACACTTGACAAGTCTCACTCTGGAAATGTTATCATGTGTCTGTAGGGCTTTGGGTTTATACTGGCTTGATGAGCTGAATTGAAGAAGTATACAAATGCCCATGATAGAAACACCATCCAGGGGTTGAACGTGCACCAGCATCTCTTGCAGGCCTCGTTGAAACCATGCAGCCGCCTGGGCCCCACCCAGGGGACTGGTTCAGTCTCAGTTGGGGTTTGAGAATTTGCATTTCTAACGCGTTCCCAGACAAGCTGATGCTGCTGGCCTGGTGACCACATCTGAGAACCACTGAACTATTCTAATTTTACTGATGAAGAAACTGAAACTCAGAGAATGTAGGGGGAAAGCAAACCTATACTTCTCCTCTTGTGCTTCTCCTTTACTCTCACACGACTACCACGCTCACAACACTCTGACACCAGATGTGTGCAGTTTTTTTCCCACACCAAGCAACTCTGCAACACTTGTCCTGCAACTTCACTCTCACACTGTCAGATGCCACAGGTGAAGGGCTCAGTCCCACACAACTGGTTCTCCCTACCCCCCTTCCAGTGCCAATTGCAATGTCACTTGTGCTTCTGACCCACTAGATATAAATCAGAGGTTCCCACAATCCCCTCTTCAGATTTGATTAATTGACTAGTGCAGCTCCCAGAATTCAAGACCCTACTTTACCAGTTTATGATGAAAGGATGATAAAGGACAGGAATGAACATCCAGATCAAAGAGATGCATAGAGCAAAATATTCAGGAACGGGCACCAAGTTTCCATCCTTTTCCCTGAGCATCACAAACATACACACACACACACACAATACCTTCATATGTTCACCAAGCTGGAAGTTCTCTGAACCCTACACTCTGAGGAATTTTATGGAGGCTTCCTCATATAGGCATGATCAATCATTAGCTCCATTTCCAGCTCCTCTCTGCTCTCTGGAGAATGAGAGCATGGGGCTGAAAATTTGCAGCTTCTAATCAAGGCCTTGTCTTTCTGGTGACTAGTCCATATTCAACAGCCCACCAAGAGTCCTCCATTAGAACAAAAAAATACTGTGAACACCCAGGAAACTCCAAGAGACTTAGGAACTCTGTGCCGAGAACCGGAGTCAAAGACCAAATATGAGAACAAAAGATGCTCCCAGTCCTCTTACCACTCAGGAAAAGACAAGAGTGTTTTAGAAACTGTACCAGGAACTGGGGGCAGAGACTAATATATATACATATTTTTTTCTATTATCTCACAGCAAGCATCTTAAGTAAGATCACACAAATTCTTGTCGACCCAGCCCAGATTTTAAAAGAATATAGTAAATGGGAAGCAAAGCACTATAAAGGAAAGATCAAACCAGTCAATCTGAAAGGAAATCAACCTTGAATATTCATTGGAAGGACTGATGCTGAAGCTCCAATACTTTGGCCATCTAATGCAAAGAGTTGACTCACTGGAAAAGACCCTGGTGCTGGGAAAGACTGAGGGCAGGAGCAGAAGGGGGCGACAGAGGATGGGATGGTTGGATGGTATCACTGACTCAATGGACATGAGTTTGAGCGAACTCCAGGAGATACTGAAGGACGGGGGAGCCTGGTGTGCTGCAGTCCACGGGGTTGCAAAGAGTCAGATATGACTGAGCGGCTGAACAACAACAAAAAGAACTACAAAGATTTTTAAATGAAGGCCATCTCAGTTAGTGGCTTATAGGTATGTATGAGACATCTTTGTGTGTGTGTGTGTGTGTGTGTGTGTGTGTATGAGACATCTTGTCTGGGTCTTACAAACTGCTTTCTTCACCCTTCATCCAAAAGCACCACCAAGTTTTGGGGTCCTGGGGGTTCACCAGCAAGAAAGAAAGGGGAAGCAGAGACTGAGCATCGACAAAGTCCTAGGGGTCCCCACAAGTCAGATTGCAGGTCATACTTGGCACTCTGTCTCCGAGCACTCCGCACAGTGGGCAAGTTAGAACTGTGGGAACTGAGGAGGACTCTGGCAGGGCCTCCTCAACCCATGCTGGCTGACACTGGGACAAGATGAAAATGTGTTCCTGCAGATGAGCTCAGAAGAGTCTGCTCCACCTGTTGGCCTCCAGTGCCTACAAGAGGACGGCCTCCCGTGTCTCTGAAGCCCTTCGAGGCACAAAGGAATCAGCGCCAGCCTCCCTCCCCATTGTGCCCCTGCCATTGTGCAGGCATTTTCGGGGAGAATGATGGCCAGAGCAGTTGTAGGACTTGCCGAGCTCAACAAATGGTGTGGGAGGGGGAGGGCAGTGGTGGTGGGGGGGCAGAACTATACAAAAAGAGCTACTGCAGGCCTGTTGACCAGAGAAGGCTTAATGGGCTTAGAGAAAAAGGGCAGGAAGTCTGTGCTTTCACTCTCATTTGTCAGCCTCGTGGTGAAGAGTCCAGACGGATAAAGATTCTGGTTTGTTACCCTGGTTTTGTTGTCCACGGACCCTCCTTCGTCTTATAAGGAATTTGATGGGACAGGAAAGTAAGCCATCACTGGGGGCCCTTGCCATCAGCGATGTCAGTTATTGAGTTGGAGGTGCATTGTTTAGGCATTAGGAGTTCAGAGGTCAAGTCTTTCTGTTTATTACACCTCTAGCCCAGAATGCTCAGGATATCTAAAACTCTTAACTGAAATATCATTACCAGATTATTTCCAGTGGAACTCATAAAATTATTATAAACTCATAAAATTATTATTACAAAGATGGAAACATGTTCTGCGAGAAGCACAATTTTGAATTCCACCAAAAACAATAGTTCTGTCCCATGAACAGTTCTATTCAATGAAATGTCACAAGAGAATGATCCCAGCACTGCTGAAGAACTGGTATTACTTTAAAGCTACAAGTTCTAAGTTTGCTTTTGGTTTTCTTTCAAAGAAAATTTTTCTTTCAAAATTTTTTCTTCAGAGGTTTCTAGTCACAATGTGACTTAAGAGGAGGATTTAAGTGTTTCATTCAAAATGGATTCTAGTTTTAGCTGACTAGCTAGAAGCTGAGCAAGCCATGCAACAATAAATATTTCATTTTATCATCGAGCAAAACCAATTGTCAATCTAATTTTGAAAGCTGATTGCTGGTGGATAATTATGGGGATATGACCACTAGCCTGAGCTACAGTTCACCTGGCCTCCTATGGCCACTGCTGAAAAGGTGAAGGAATCAGGACCAATTTGCTCAACACAAAAAGGCCCTACATGTTGGAAGCTAGGGATTCCAAGGTTCGCTCCAAAAAATGAAACTCTCTTTACTTCACCTTTCTTTCTGATTTTAACAGCCTAGTTCAGAATTTGGAACATTGAGGCTCCCAGACAGCAGCAGACACCACAATGAACCAGCCTCATATTGTGCTGGCGTTGTTCTAGTCTCTATGCTGTCTCTGACTCTTTTGCAACCACAGGGACTGCAGCCCGCCAGGGTCCTCTCTCCATGGGATTTCCCAGGCAAGAACACTGGAGTGGGTTGCCATTTCCTCCTCCAGGAAAACTTCCCAACCCAGGGATAAAAACTGCGTCTTCTGCATTGGCAGGCAGATTCTTCACTGCTGAGCCAACCAGGGAAGTCCTGTATTGTTTTATAAAGAGAATTAAAACCTCCCTCCAAAATTAAGCCCATTCCTGCGGTTTGCATCCTTCACCCTGCCCTTCCGGCCCACAACATCGTGCACACAGACAGAACTCTGATGTGGTTTTAGGCTTTCAAGGGTCATCACCTGACCACCCAAGACTTGTGTAGAAAATGCCCTCTATAAAATCCTTTACACATTTGTTTTGAAATTGTGGGACTGGCTGATTTACTCCCAAAGAATGTTTGGCAATTCTCAGAGCTATGCAAGGATCCATAATTATTAACAATTGCTAAGGCAGCTTAACCCTTATGTAAAATTCGATGCATACAAATGGGTTTATTTTGAACCAGTTCACACTATTAAACTTGAGTCTGGTACGGGGTTTATCCCAAGGCAGTGCTCATAACAGACTGTAGCAAACACCTTGGCTATATGTCTTCCTATTTGGTTGGCTCGTTTTTATATCTTTGCATGTTTAAATAGGCACTGGGAGTGCTAATTAAAATGCAATCATGCAGATAAATTATACCATGTTTCTAAAAGGTAAAATTAAAACCCTTTTGATTTCAAAATCTTTGTGATATTCAAGGCAAAAACAGTGTGATACTGAACACAGAGAAAACCTTTCATGATTATCGCATGTTTAAAACCAAAATTCATTTTTGTTTTGGGGGTGCTTTTTAGATGTAACAAATTAATTACAAGTAATTTCTTATGGGAATCAAGATTCAGGGTTTCTAATGCAAATGTTCAAGTTGTAGGTCACTCTTAACAATTTGTATTGTCTGTGTTCTGCCTGTAAAATGGGAAATGTAACAAGTATTTCAAAGCCTACTTTGGGCTAGGGGCCACAGCAACCCCCACGCTAGTGGTTAAGGTTCCCCCAGTGCATTTTCCCTTCCACCTACAGCTTACCCGGAGAAGGCGATGGCACCCCACTCCAGTGCTCTTGCCTGGAAAATCCCACGGACGGAGGAGCCTGGTAGGCTGCAGTTCATGGGGTCACGAAGAGTAGGACACAACTGAGCGACTTCACTTTCACTTTTCACTTTCATGCATTGGAGAAGGAAATGGCAATCCACTCCAGTGTTCTTGCCTGGAGAATCCCAGGGACAGCGGAGCTTGGTGGGCTGCCGTCTCGTCTATGGGGTTGCACAGAGTCGGACACGACTGAAGTGACTTAGCAGCAGCAGCAGTAGCAGCAGCAGCTACAGATTACCAGCTCTCAGGGAACCTCACTGCCAGAACCAAAGATAAAAACAATATGCTGATATCCAGCAAACTATTTCACCTCTCTATGCCTCAGTTTCCTCTCCTGTAAAATGGGCCTCAGGGAGGCACTGCTAACTGCTTTTGACATTAGAGATTGATTTGAGAATTTGATGAAAGCCATTCCCACTGAGGCTTCCCAAGTCAAATCTATGGTTTTTCCAGTAGACATGTATGGATGTGAGAGTTGGACTATAAAGAAAGCTGAGTACCAAAGAATTGATGCTTTTGAACTATGGTGTTGAAGCAGACTCTTGAGAGTCCCTTGGACTCAGTGGCTCAGTGGTAAAGAATCCGCCTGCAATGCAGGAGACTTAGGAGACTCAGGTTGGATCCCTGGGTCAGGAAGATCCCCTGGAGGAGGAAATGGCAACTCACTCCAGTATTTCTGCTGGGAAAATCCCACTGTGTCCATGGGATTGCAAAGAGTCGATACTATTGAGCATGCATGCTATTCACACTGTTCCCCAAATAGCAGGTGTACACATCCCACAAAACAGTGCACATGCATCCACTGATCCTCTGATACCTGTCCACGGACCTCCAGTGAAAAAACTCCAGATCTTTACAGCAGTGAGATTCTACGTTCTTTATCCAAGACCTGTTCTGGGATCTAACCTGCTCTTTTACTTACTGTTCACTGCTAAATTAATCTCTGCCCCCCAAAAATTGTATAAAAAATAATCTTTGGGCTTCCCTGGTGCTCCAGTGGTTAAGAATCTGCCTTGCAATGAAAGGGACACAGGTTCAATCCCTGGTCTGGGAAGATCCCACATGCCTCGGGGCAACTAAATCCATGTGCTGTAACTACCGAGTCCATGTGCTGCAACTACTGAAGCCCTTCCTAGAGCCCATGCTCTGCCACAAGAGGAGCCATCACAATGAGAAGCCCAAGCACCGCAGCTAGAGAGTAGCTCCTGCTCTCCAAAACCAGAGAAAGCCCATGCACAGCAACAAAGACCCAGTACAGCCCCAAATAAATAAACGAATAAATGAATTTAAATTTCTTTTTCTAAATTAATCTCTGCTTCAGAATGAGGGTTTTCTGTTGCGTATAGCATTCATAAGACTGGGTATAACTAGAAGTCATGGAAGTATCACAAATGAAAGTGAAGTGAAAGTGTTAGTTGCTCAGTCGTGTCCAACTCTTTGTGACCCCATGGACCGTAGCCCTCCAGAATCCCAGTCCGTAGAATTCTCCAGGCAAGAATACTAGAGTGGGTAGTCATTCCCTTCTCCAGGGAGCAGTCATTCCCTTCTCTTTGCCACCCAGGAATCTAACCCGAGTCTCCTCAGTCTCCTGCATTGCAAGCAGATTCTTTACTGTCTGAGCCACCAGGGAAGCCCAAGTATTACAACTGGTTTGGTCTACTTGAAAGCATCCGATTTCCTGGGAGTTCTTATGTGCACACTCCCTCCTTTTAGAAGTCATGGACTTTATCCTGGGCCGTCTCTTCAAGGTCCTGATTTCTCTGGCAGACCCCCACCACCTTGCAGTCCGCAGCTGCAGTCTCACACCTGCTCTCAGCCAGCTGTGGTGCTGCTTGTGTGCTGGGTTCTCACCTTTCAACTCTCCCCCACTTCCCTCAAGCGGGTCTAAAGCACACCCTGAACTGTCTTCTCCCTTCTCTCCAGGTGTGTTCTAGGACAGTATTTCCCCTGGAAATGTGTGTTCTGTGGCCAAATGAATCTGGGAAATTCTGCATCCTGGACATTCGCAAAGCATTGTGTCAATAAAGGACAGAAATGGTATGGACCTAACAGAAGCAGAAGATATTAGGAAGAGGTGGCAAGAATACACAGAACTGTACAAAAAAGTTCTTCACGACCCAGATAATCACGATGGTGTGATCACTCACCTAGAGCCAGACATCCTGGAATGTGAAGTCAAGTGGGCCTTAGGAAGCATCACTACGAACAAAGCTAGTGGAGGTGATGGAATTCCAGTTGAGCTATTTCAAATCATGAAAGATGATGCTGTGACAGTGCTGCACTCAATATGCCAGCAAATTTGGAAAACTCAGCAGTGGCCACAGGACGGGCAAAGGTCAGTTTTCATTCCAATCCCAAAGAAAGGCAATGCCAAAGAATGCTCAAACTACCCCACAATTGCACTCATCTCACACGCTAGTAAAGTAATGCTCAAAATTCTCCAAGCCAGGCTTCAACAGTACGTGAACTGTGAACTTCCAGATGTTCAAGTTGGTTTTAGAAAAGGCAGAGGACCCAGAGACCAAATTTCCAACATCTGATGGATCATCGAAAAAGCAAGAGAGTTCCAGAAAAACATCTGTTTCTGCTTTATTAAATATGCCAAAGCCTTTGACTGTGTGGATCACCACAAACTGTGGAAAATTCTGAAAGAGATGGGAATATCAGACCACCTGACCTACCGCATGAGAAATCTGTATGCAGGTAAAGAAGCAACAGTTAGAACTGGAGATGGAACAACAGACTGGTTCCAAATAGGGAAAGGAGTATGTCAAGGCTATATATTGTCACCCTGCTTATTTAACTTATATGCATAGTACATCATGAGAAACGCTGGGCTGGAAGAAGCACAAGCTGGAATCAAGACTTCCAGAAGAAATATTAATAACCTCAGATATGCGGATGACACCACCCTTATGGCAGAAAGTGAAGAAGAACTAAAGAGCCTCTTAATGAAAGTGAAAGTGAAAAAGTTGGCTTAAAGCTCAACATTCAGAAAACTAAGATCATGGCATCTGGTCCCATCACTTCATGGGAAATAGATGGGGAAGCAGTGGAAACAGTGACAGACTTTATTTTGGGGGGCTCCAAAATCACTGCAGATGGTGACTGTAGCCATGAAATTAAAAGATGCTTACTCCTTGGAAGAAAAGTTGTAACCAACATAGTCAGCATATTAAAAAGCAGAGACATTACTTTGCCAACAAAGGTCCGTCTAGTCAAGGCTATGGTTTTTCCAGTGGTCATGTATGGATGTGAGAGTTGGACTATAAAGAAAGCTGAGTGCCAAAGAATTGATGCTTTTGAACTGTGGTGTTGGAGAAGACTCTTGAGAGTCCCTTGGACTGCAAGGAGATCCAACCAGTCCATCCTAAAGGAAATCAGTCCTGAATATTCATTGGAAGTACTGATGTTGAAGCTGAAACTCTAATACTTTGGCTACCTGATGCGAAGAACTAACTCGTTTAAAAAGACCCTGATGCTGGGAAAGATTGAAGGCTGGAGGAGAAGGGGACAACAGAGGATGAGATGGTTGGATGGCATCACCGACTCAATGGACATGAGTTTGAGTAAACTCTGGGAGTTGGTGATGGACAAGGAGGCCTGGCGTGCTGCAGTCCATGGGGTCACAAAGAGTCGGACACAACTGAGCGACTGAACTGAACTGAACTGTGTCATGTTAAAAGCTCTGAGAGGTCTCCATAAAGAAACCAAATTAATTTTGCTGCCCCAATATTTTTAAAACGTAGGTGGATCACAGAATAATGTTGTTCCTATGACATTATTAGAAAACAACACTTAGAGAAGCTCAAAGAGCTGGTTTCTAAAATCAGCAATTCCTCAATCAATGGACTCTCAATGAGCTTAGATTCTGTTTTCTAGCTTTATTGGTTATTCCTTTCATATTAATGGAGAAGGAAATGGCAACCCACTCCAGTATTCTTGCCTGGAGAATCCCATGGACAGAGGAGCCTGGTAGGCTACAGTCCATGGGGTCGCTAAGACTCAGACACGACTGAGTGACTTCACTTTCACTTTCACATCAAACGTCTTAGGTCTTTCCCAACCTTGCTTGCTGGTGTTGTCAAGCCACCTGGGCCCACACTCTTCCACCAGCAGTTCACATCCACCCTCCCTTTTGGAACTCACAATATGTATTTGCATATAAAAAGACAGCCATCATCCTGTCCAGGAAATAGCCCTCATTGCCTCTTCTTCAATAGAGACAATGTTTAGAGGCTTAGCAATTTGGAGCTGAGACGGCTTTAGAGATCCCTCAATCATTCTTCTAACTTTACAAATGAGAGAAAGGACCTGAGAAGTTAACTGACTTGAGAGAAACAACACAGGAGCCAAGATTTCCTGATCTCCAGTCCAGTGTCCCTAGGAAGTGGCTCAAGCTTCCCAGAGGAGCATGAAACAGATTCCTACCAGAGTGTAAGTTTACTAATTTGCAATGAGGAGTGACATGTGTCTGGCACAAGACCAGTTATCCAGAGAGAGATCTGTGTTGTTTTAGTCACTAAGTCATGTCCGACTCTTTTGCAAGCCCATGGACTGTAGCCCGCCAGGCTCCTCTGTCCCTGGGATTTCCCAGGCAAGAATACTGGAGTGGGTTGCCATTTCCTTCTCCAGGGGATCTTCTTGACCGAGGGATAAACCCCCATCTCCTTCGTTGGCATGTGGATTCTTTACCTCTGAGCCACCTGAGAAGCCCCAGAGAGAGATCTAACCAATGATTAAATTATAGTTGGATGCTTCCTAGATAAGAGTGGGCTTAGAGGATGAAGAGTTAGATTTTGTTTAGGAAATGATGCACTAGAGAGAATTCTGAACTGGGAGCTAGGAGGCTGATTCTAAATCTTACTCTCCCACGATGAGATCTTACTGTCATTGGGCTTCAGTTTCATCGTTCACTGAAAGGGAGGAGAAAAGACCTTTAGACCTCTTCTAGCTCCACTCTTTAAGATTCTGTGAGTCTAAGTTCTTTCCTTCCAATTACTCTGCCTTTATATCTTCAGCATCCCTTATTTGTTAACCCTAGCCCCTGATCTGAGTGTCTTTCAATCCATAATCATTCAGTTTGGGAAGTGGGTCCTTTTTGTCCCAACATGAGTAGTAGATAAATCATCTCAAGATTCTCTAATAAAAGCCTTTTAAACAAACAAGCAAGCAAACCAAGTATCCACAGCTGCTGATAGATCCTGAATAAGTATTAACATACCCGGCTTTTCCTGGAACCCCTGAATTAATGCAGTTGCCCGCACTTAACAATATCTGTTTCTTCTCTTTCTACTGCAGGACCTAGAGCTCCCAGGGAAAGCAGAGCCACATTGTGGAGTCTAGACAACTGCATTTGGTAGTCTCCGCAGCTTCCTGCAACACCAAATCAGTGTCATTAGCTACAGATGATTATGGCAAGGTCTCCTAATTCAAGTCTGTCATAGTGCCTTTAAATCACAACAACTACTAAATTGTTCCGCTTATTTAAAGAATGTCCACTGCCCCCAGGGCCTTTGGGCATGGGTACAAAATACTGCTATCAGGAGTCTATTGCAATTCTCAGCAATCAACTAGCTGCTCATTATCACATTTTTACCAGCAACACTGAGTACGTCAAGGATGAACTATCACAAACATATGATTCTTGTTCACACGTACATAAAATAGTGACAGTGCTGTTAGTAATTAGTTACCAGATCCTCAATTGCTTTGTTCTTTGGCATTAGTAATATGCCACTTGAAGTTTTACACCAAATTAACATTACCCACATTCAACTGCTTCCAAGTCCCTTGAAAATGTGCTGTCCTTGTTCAGAAGCAAGACGATGTGCCCGAAAATAAGATGAGCACTGTGCTGTTTCCTCAAGAGTATGCAGTGTATGGTCCATTTTGGTAAAAGATCCTATTGTTCTTACACTTAGCCACTGCTGCTGCTGCTAAGTCGCTTCAGTCGTGTCCGACTCTCTGCGACCCCATAGACGGCAGCCCACCAGGATCCCCTGTCCCTGGGATTCTCCAGGCAAGAACACTGGAGTGGATTGCTATTCCCTTCTCCAATGCATGAAAGTGAAAAGTGAAAGTGAAGTCGCTCAGTTGTGTCCAACTCGTAGTGACCGCATGGACTGTAGCCCACCAGGCTCCTCCGTCCATGGGATTTTCCAGGCAAGAGTACTGGAGTGGGGTGCCATTGCCTTCTCCGTGACACTCAGCAACTGTCCACAATTATGAAAGATCATTTCACTATGTGAAGTTAACTAACCTGTTTTGGAAATAAATTTTTAATGTGTAACTGTCAAACTATCAAGCCTAATAGATTAAAGTGAGGGAAAGCAAATTGAATATAATCAAGGCTCTTAAACTCAACTAGCACTCATTCTGGTTCCACGGTCAGCTTGTACACAGAAACATCATGTCAGAATTTTAGGCATTAGTTTTGTAATCAGTGCTGCTAGGTCCCTTAAATTCAGTGTCTATTTTTCTACTTGTAGAAAGTTAATGACATCTGTTGATAGCTATATTTTTTATGATGATGAGTAAGGTGGTAACTACATGAATCACTTCCATTTAAAAGGAAAAATAAACGCTCTGGGAAGAAAGAGGATTAATGTTGGTTGACCAAAGTCCCAAAACCAGTATCCAAATTCCATTCCAAAAAAGTGGGCATCTACATTGTCAAGAGGAAAAGAAACAGCTGTCTCTCATTCCATCTGGAGTAACAACCCCCACCTTTGTCTTATAAATGACTCTGTAGACAGTGTTTATATAATACCTAGGGATTTGTTTGTTTTCCACTGACACTGTAAATCAAATGTTTCCAACTGACACTGTAACTAGAAAACTGCATCTAAATCTTCTCACTGGTTAACACAGCCTTGTATGATCCACAGTCATATGGCTTCATTTCCAAATCCATCTGAAACTCCCAGATCTTTGACTATCCATTTCCAATTGAAATATGAATGTGTCAGTTAGCTATCTGGCTGAGAGAGTAGATACTGAATCCAGAAACTCCAGATTTTGCCACAGGATTAAATATTTTATATGCTATAAATGCAGATCGTAGAATTATATTCAATCTTTTTCTTTCCTATATTCGAATGTAATCAAGTGCAGTGTTGTTCTTGTTGTTGATTAGCTAATGATGCTGTCTTTCACGTACGTAAGTTCTGATTCATCAACAGAAAAACATGCTCTTGAGGTTTTCAATTAGAAAAGAGAGATTCTGTTGTTATCATCCACCCTTCCACCAAATTCCTCTTGCAACCATATGAAAGATCACTGGTTGGACAAAGAGGCCCCTCTGTTAAACTAAAAGAGAGGGTTTGAGTGGGTTTTTTTCATTAAGTAACATGAAAGAGGTTTAAATTCATGATCTTTTGTTCTTAATATCATGGTCGAATAAACAGAACTAACTCTCCCAGATATTGTAAGAATGTGATCCAACATTTATTGGGGAAATGTTACATTAATATTTAGTTAATTAAAATATTCTAGATTATAATGTTTTCACTATGTTGACAAACAGAACTATAGGATTAGTAACAAATGTTTTGCTCCTGCAAATAATTATTTCACTTAAAACAAAATGCTCAACTTTTTTTTTCCTCTTCCACAATGTGAATTCTTCGATCTTTTTGGATAAAAGGCTTAGATGATCTGTTGTCTCTAGCCAGAATGACTGCATATGTTCAATAATATATCAGTTTCATCAGCTGCCATAGAATAGGCACACATGACAATAAATCATTTTGGGAACTTCCTGAATCCCAGCCAAGTTGTAGACAATAAAAGATCCTGCTTGTAAAGGCAGCTATAAAAGTTAATTTCATACAGGTTCCCCAGCACACATGCTACGGTTCAGTTCCAAACAGATGTGGTCTTGGAATAGCAATGGAAAATGGCATGAAGCATTTTTGCTAACTTTCCGTATCAGGAGATTCACATACTGGGTGTTTTGTGTAACCTCTGGTCATTAACACATTGCAGCAGGTATGAAAAATAAATTCTTCAAGCTTTTCTAATGCTTATGATCCTGTTGTTTCCAGTCTGAACTATTTTTCCACACTGGAAAGATTATCCATCAAGCCAGACATGCAGAGACAGAAAATCCACCCAGCAAAACAAAGAAGACAACAGCAGACATTTGGGGCTACATTCTGAAAGAACCTCTTGAAACAAGAACGTTTATTTATGTCCTTATTTGCTTTTGCCTGTAGATGCCCTGGCAAATCGCTGCAGACACAGCGTGCCACTCCACTCAGCCATGGAGTTGACAGGAAGAAGAGACGTGAAGGAAAGGAAGAGACTGGACTAGGCAATGGAAGCCCAATTACCCGAACTGATTTTTAGTTGGCATTTCAATACCAAACTCTCAAAAATTAATAGAATGAGTATACAGAGAGGTAGAAGGATATAGCAGACCTGAAACACACTGTGAACCAATTCAACATAATTAAGATTTATACAATTTTCACACAACAGTAGGATACAAATGCTATTCAAGTTCCCATAGACTGTAAACTAGGAGACAATGGAACATATCCAGGGACATAAAACAAGAAAATATTCTGTTTGCCAAACATCACACTTGGTCCTTGCCCTTATCTAAGGCCACTGTGAACGCTTCCCCTACCCAGGTCAAGGTACCACTGCCCACCCTCGTTCATTCCTAAGATTCCCCACAATATGAGGCTAAAATCATGCTTCTCCTGATTTCAAACAACAGTTGGAATGCTAGGAAGTTGCATGTTTGTCTGAATTTTTATAATTGGATCCATTCTCTATACAGGTCTGTGTAGCAGAGCTTTCTATTAATAGTTCTCTGGAAATGCTTTACAACAGTAATGATCAATCCTTTGGTTGATCTTTCACTGGAAAGGGAATTTTCAAAATGTATCAAAGATACACCCTCTCCACAAAAGGCCTGCAGAGCTTGAGAGGATAGAGGACAACTGGAGTCAGAGAAATTGTAGAAAAATTAAGTGCTGAAGGCTGAATGGGGTTCATTAACATATTAATCATACACTTGAAATTAATTAAGGCCAACCAAAGGATTAAGGTGCTCCAGGCCAAAAAAAAAAAAAAAAAAAAAAAAGGTGGGGGGCAGAATGGATGGGTGATGTTATATAGCAGAGTTATATAATCACATCTTATGTCAGCAGATTGCTTTAGAATTACAAACAACATTTTTCCATCCTTTAGTTCATATGAACATGAGCCAACCTCATACATTTGTGAGGGATTCTTATTTTGAGGATTTGCGGAAACAGGCTCCATGACATTAGGTGATGATTCCCCCCCACAAAACAAAGGGGACCGAGGCCACAATTCCAGAGGCATAGCCTTGAAAGGGCAGTAGACTAGGGATTGTAACATGACCCTGGGGGAACCACGCACACTGCACTCTGGGACCGTGGTCCACAGAAGACGCGAATTCCTCTAACGACTCGGCCACCGACCAGCCATGACCTTAGCAAGTCACTTTACCTCTTGGGCCTCTCTCTTCTCATCTTTAAAAGTGAAGAAGGTGACCTAGAAAATGGCCCTAAGTCCCTAAGCTCCCTTCAAAGCTGATATTCTACAAGCATCCTCTGGGTGGAGGTGGCAGAGACAAACAGTTATTGGCAAACAGGCAACAGGAACCATGCTTTGTGGGCCCGGGGTTGATGGTACCGGTGCCCCTCTGCCATGTTTTTTCACAAGTGCTTTGCATTTTCAAGTACTAGATGTGACCATGTCAAACCATGGGGGGGGGTGACCTCAAAGCCAGAGGATATTATTTGTCCTTGTACCAGAGTGAGAGTACCAAAGAAGCAAGGCAGGAAGTAAAGAGGCAAAAATAGGTCAATCCCACTAGACCCTGTGCAACTTTCGGTTGGTTTCACCTGCGGTTGGTTCCCAGTTTAGTGGTTGGTTTTCTTGGAACTAACAGCAAATGGTTTGTTTCAACAAGCAGATCAGAAACCACCTATCTGACCTGTGACTAGCCTGACGCTAAGCTGACTCCAGTTATACAGCCTCCACTTTCTACCAGGGGGGCTGGTGCCACAAGCGGGAATGGATCACGTCCTCAGTCCTGTCTCTAGTATCCTCTGCTTTCTCCCCCATGTTGCAATTCAGAACAGAGCACGTCTTCTCTGGCAATCTCCCAGTGGAGTATTCAGGGTCCCAACTGTTTAAACTGTATTCTGCAGCAGTCAATAGAAGTAGAACTGACAGGCTCTACAAAGAGAGTGACGCTTTCACTGAGCGGTTCCATGAAAACCATAGTCCTGTGTCTATAATAACTAGAACATCTATAGCTCATAGCAATCACTCTCTATCATTGTCTGTTGTCATCAGACATCACAAAGACAATAGAGCTGATTTTATTTTACTTACTGGGTCAGCTCTCTGGAAAAAAACTTGGTATTCTGTAAGGTAAGAAACAGTACTTTAATAGAGTCCTCCTCTGGCTCCCAGGGCATAGCCTTCTACCTAGTAGGATATGGATCACTGATTTTCAGTCCATATCACTTCCTAGCAGGTGTGGGCGGCAAAGGAACTCTTTTGCAAAGGAACTCTCTTATACATTCCAGTGTTTGAGTACATCTCTTTCAGTCAACAGAGTGTACTAAACCAAGACCAGATAGTTTTAAACAATTTCTACCCTCACATGCCTTGTAGCACACCCACAGAGCAGCCTTGTGAGGTAGGAGTCCAGCAGTAGGCTTCCCATTCAACAAATAAAGAACCTACCACAGAGAAGAGACGGGCCATTTGTCCAGATCACATGTGTCCAGACACATACTTCTGGCTTTCAGACTTTTTGTTCTGCATTACCAGCTCTGGGTGATAGCCCTAAGAACAGTTCAAAGGAACAGCCTTTTGCACAGATCACGGATTTCCTTTCATCTTAGAATCATTCTATAGATAACATAATGGTGCTCTGGGCACCTCCTTCAAGTAAGTAAACCTAGATAACATGATAATCTTATTTGAAACACTGTCATTCAGATACTAGACTTTAAGGTGGCTTCTTGTGGAGGCAGAAGGAAAAAGTCACACACAGGTACTGTTTGTAGGCCAGGAATCTTCCCTGGTACTTTCACCATCACTGGGAAGGGATTTTTTTTTCATTCCAGTTATAAAATTTATTTTATTACCAGTCAATTATTTAAGTCTTATATCTTAAGGAAGAAATTGAACCATGGAAACATCTAAAGAATGATTTCAAACACCTTAGAAAACTTGTGCTATCTCAAAAGGGGACTAGGCAGAGATTTTTCGAGCCTCAATTCAACCATTACAATAATTTTTTAGTTTTATACAATTAGTAGTTGAGCTTCAGAATGCCTGGATCGATAGCAGGCCACTCAAAGTTATTTAAAAGTAAACTGACAATTTGTAACAATAATAGCCATAATACAATCTAGCATCTATACCATGCTTGAGAGTGAATCTAGAGCTTTCACACCTAGCATATTTCATCCCACCACCTCTATAAACTGGCCACTATTATCTCCCTTTCATAAATTAACACCATGGCCAAAACAGCTGAAAAGTAGGACTCATACTCGAGTCTTCTGGATCAAAATCTAAAGCTCCTTTTGTTTTACCACGTAAATCTCAGCAGTGCCAGGGCAATTACAATACATATCAGGAAATCATAAGTTGAATAAAGAGCAATTCTATATTTTTGAAATTGTACATGTAGTAATTTCTAAATGGGTAAAACAGCACCATAAAAAACAAGAGGGTGAAGTCCTAAACACGATGTGTTCAGCCGTTCTCCCTAACCTTTAACACTGTGCACAATACCATGCCCATTTGTAATGTTTTCCCAATGACCAACCAAAATTACTTTTGTTCTCTGGGGCAAAAATCTCTTGACTCTCCCAACAGTTTGTGTCTGCACCCCATAAGGGGTTTCATCATCTCACTCCATCTCTGTCTCTAATATGCCTCCAGAGGAGGAGACGTCAGATTCTGGGAAGAGCTCTACAGTGTCAACATCTGTGGGATTACAGGTGGTTGGCAAATAGGATTTGGCAACTGCTGCTTCTGTTTCTGTAACCTCCTTGGAAAAGGGAAGGGAAAGGAAGCCTCTTAGGGAAAATTTAGCTTAGGTACTATATCAGAGGCTACTTGTCCATCGATACTCACTCTCTCTGTTTTATTCTGAAGGACATGGTAACCCACTTCAGTATTCCTGCCTGGAAGTCTCATTGACAGAGGAGTCTGGTGGGCTACAGTCCATGGGGTCGCAAAGAGTTGGACATGACTTCACGACTAAGCAATGACAAAACAAAACAACAACATTGTTTAAAGTTTATTTATTTTTGGCTGTGCTGGGTCTTCATTGCTAGGTGGGCCTTTTCTAGTTGCAGTGAGCTAGGGCTACTCTACTTGTGGTGTGAGGGCTTCTAACTGCAGTGGTTTCTCTTGTTGCAGAGCACAGGCTCTAAGGTGCATGGGCTTTAGTAGTTGTGGCATGTGGGCTCAGTAGTTGCAGCTCACAGGCTCATTAGTTGTGGGACACAAGCTCAGTTGCCCCTCAGCATGTGGGATCTTTCTGGACTAGGGATGGAACCAGTATCCCTTGCATTGCAAAGCAGATTCCTAACCACTGGACCACTGGGGAAGCCTTCTCTCCATTTTAATAATGCAATTCCTAAGTTGTACCTAGGCCAAGCCCCTCAGCTGGAGACTACATTTCCCAGCCTCCCTTGCAGCTTGATATGGCCATGTGATCATGCTGTAGCCAAAGGGACATGAGCAGAAAGATAGATTCCACTTCCTGGACACTTTCCTGGCTTTTTTCCTCTCTCTTGCTGACTACAGCTGTAGCTGCTGCCTTGCCTCCAGCCTCAGCCCACTGACCTCTGGACTGTTACATAAGAGAAAAAGAAAGTTCAATCCCATTTATGTCACTACATTTTGGGATCTTTCTGTTTTAATACGTTACCCTGTGCTCTAACATTATTAATTACAGGAGCTCAGAACCTTCATTTTACAGTACCTAGCAGGGCATATGTCTAAATTGTGACTTACTGGGTTCTCTTGTTCAAGTGAGCTTTCAATTTTATGCTAATCAACTTACTAATCAGTTAATATTCTCTGAGTATGTGCTCCATTCAAAGCGTTCTGCTTGGCACCAGAGATATGACATTATCTGGCCCTTAAGAAGTTCATCATCTAGCCACCAAGACCATACAGACACAAAAATACTACAAAGGGTCACTGTATATTGTTAACCTCCACACAAGTGGCACCAATGGTGAGCACAGAGCCACACTTCTTCCACCTGCACTAGTACTGCTCTATTCTACTCAGCCTAAGAGGCCTCCCCATTTGAAGTAAGAGTGTGGTGTCCGAATCCATTTTCCCTTTTACAGATCACTTAATTTTCCTCCACCTCAAATTTTCCAATTTTAAAACAGTCCCCGGTGTAACTATCCATATTTTCACCCCTTTACAACTCGAGGTTTCCCAACTGCTCCAATATGCCTTTTCCTCTCTGTCCAAAGGCACAAGGAAGTGGGCCCAGGCGACTACATGTTTTGTTTTTAGGCCATGCACTGTTAATGTTGAAGATAATTGCTCAGCGCCTCTCTGCCTGCTACCAAACAGCAAACCTTGCACTGCTGTATTGGCCAATGAGTTGCCACTCGCTGAATGACTGCTTTCCAGCAGCTGGAGAAAAGTGGCTGTGCAAATTGTACTGGGTACTTGGGCACCAAAACTAGAAAAGAAAAAAATAATTAGGCCTGAACAAAATCAGGAGACAGACTAATGAAATGAGGAGGAATATAGATTGACTTTCATTATATGCTATTGGTAAATGAGTCTAGAACTGTTTTTTTAAATTAGTCAAATATTTTCATTGTTCACTAAAGGCAAGATTAACGTCTGTTCATAATATTGACCAACATTAAAATACACACGTAAAATGAAGTTTCATCTATGACTTATGATTAATTACATCCACAGGCTAGTTACGTGGGGGAACCAGACAAGTTTCTCAATGTTAGGTGAATTTGAGAGCATCTCCATCTAGCTTTGAGGGAAACCATTTGAAACACAGAGAATTTATTTTGTGTTAGAAGAGCTGCTTGAACACTTAATACAAGTCTAGCTTATCAAGTGTACGTCATGTGTGAAATGGGACGGCAATGCAGAGTTTCTATTAAAGTTATTGATAAATGAAAAAGCCTAACACACAGTCTGACCCAGAAGAACTAATTATTAGGTTTAGCTCAAGCAGAATTGGACATTCAAAAAATGCTAACATTTGTCTTAAGATGAAAGTAAGAACTTAGAGTGACACAGAAGGAAGGGCTGCCAGGAAATGATATGTAAAAACTAAAAAACTGATTTGTGGGAGGAAAGCAATATCCTCTGAAATGGAAAGACTTCAGAAAACATGAGGAAAATGGCAAAGACACAGCATGAAGTGACAGAGAAATGTGTAGGAATGCTCTGAAACCAGAGGGGATCTCCAAGGACATGAACCCAAGGAAGAAAAAGAATAATTCACTGAAGTTTTCTATGAGCAGGAGATCAGAGCAGTCTGACCCCAACAGAAACTGTTATTTTCAACCACAAATGAGGGAGGGGCCTTGTGGAATTTCCCCAGCGATCAAGGTTGAAAAGAAGCAAAAGGAAACCCTATAAAGGGAACTTGGAGAGAGAGATAAAAGCCTACATTAATTGCATTAAAAATAATATAAGATTCTATATTCCTGCAATTTGCCAAACTGCTGTAGACTTGACCCCAGGAGATTTCCATATGGTGTGGTAAATCACTCTGGACACTGACTGAACGTGTGTGTTATTTCAGAGGTACCAGCTTAGGCGAGGGGGTGGAGCTGCTGAGGCCTTAACTTGTATGAGGAGAGAAAGAAACACTAATTCCAAGGGCACAAGAGTAAGGCCCTGGGAGCCCTTACAGGTCTCACCCTTCTCCAGTGACACTCCAGATTTTGGTCTCCAGGCATACTCTGATCCTGTGATGTCATTTGATTTGTGCATTTTAAACCCTGTTTTTGAACAGAGTAAAGGACTAGGACAGCCGTACACAGCATAGGCCATAGTGAAAACACCCACCTCTGGCTGATGGGTAAATAGCCCACAGAACAGAGAAGTGGCTCCATCAAGGGACTCAAGAGTTCCCAATAACTAGAGAGGAAGAGAAAGAAGAAAATCCTTCCCTGAAACCCTGAGTTCAAGGTCATGGCCACGTCCACCATAAGGCGTGGTTCTACTTCGCTTTCTCTCAAGAGGCGGGGGCGGAAATCCTCCCCCATTCACCCCACCAGTGTCCAGCTTGTGAACAAAGCTGGGGACACCTTCCCCATACCCAGGCCCTGGGGACACAAGGCAATTCTCAGCACACTGAAGTGTGATGCATGGTTTCCCCACCAGACGGTCTCCAGGTGGACACACCCGTCCTTCCCTCTCATGTGCCTCCAGTCCTGCCCCGACCCAGCATCTCACACCTCATCCTCCCAGAGTCTGTCCTTAAATTCCACAAGGAGAAGAGATGAGGTAAGACAGCACCACAGCAAGCAAGCTAAAACAAACCCAGGCGAAGCACGCTCTGACCCCCGTGGGGAGGCCAGATGGCTCTTTTTCTGCCTGGGAACACAGTTCCCTCAGAGAGCCCCAGGCTCCAAGGCAGTGAGAGCGCCTGTCACTGCATACGAACCCCAGCCTCACTCTCACACCCAGTTCCAGCAGAGCTGGGAGCCCCTGGTGCACCCTCGCCTCTCCGGACTCTCAAAAACCTCAGAGCTGTTTATTTGCCTTTGCTCCAGCTCCCCTTTTTGCCACCAGGACAGTGTGAAGTCTGGAAATCTGTGCTCAGCGCAAGACAAAACAGAGGGAGGAAGAAGCCAGCACAAGATGTTTGCTCCAGCGCGCTGCCTGGGGAGCCAGGCCTTGACTTTGACATGTGCTGGAGGTGTGGTGTCCAAAGTAAACCTTTGAACTATTTTTTTGGAACCTCCAAAAAGATCCTGCACATCAAAGGGGGATCTGATCCCTGCTCTGTGCGTTGCAGGCATGGTTAAGCATTTTGCATGAATCAACTACCTTCTGAAAAAGAAAGGAAGCCCAAACTCAAAGCATATTGCCAGTCCTGGGACCCAAATGTGGCCCCAAGCACATGCTCACCACATGGCTGCCCCCCTGGTTCAGTGGAATCAAACCCTGCAGACACGCCCAGGGTCCCCCCACCTCTCAGCAGCCATCACAGAGCCCCTCTCTGCAGCCTCCCAGCTCAGGATACAATGGGGCCACTTGTGGGAGCAGCCACATGCCCCTCGCCACACCCACCTTGAGGCAGCCCATGTGACCTTGAACTCCAGCCTCGAGGGCAGACCCCCTCCCCAGCGCCAGCACAGGACGCAGTTTGGGGCTGAACAGGGAGTCCAGTGTGAGCTCCTTGGCACCACGCCCAGGGAGACACCTCTTCTGCCAGGACCAGAACTGATGGGCACGGCAGAGAATTTCAGTCCCTGAAAGGAGGTAAACCAGGGAGCGCTTCCTGAGTCTCATGATTCTTCTGCCCTCCTGGAATTAATTCAGTTCACTGCAGGTAGCTGTGATGCTCAGCAGTGAAGGAGCTGAACCTCAGAGGCCAGAACTTCCCAGCAGCTCCTAGAAAGTGATATTTTTCTTCTTGACCAGCCCAAGCAGGAAAGTGTTTTCAGGCCCTTCCCTACCAGCTGTGCTATCTACAGACCCAAGGCTGGAGCCATCACTGGAGCGCAGCAGGGAGTGGCCTGGGAGGCCACTTGTGTCTTCTCCAGCCCCTCACGACTTTGACCCTCTCACAGCTTCCAAAGCACCGGGAAGATACCCGACCATATGATTTCACTGGAGAGTCAGGAAACAGTGCTGGGGACAAGACACTATCATTCTTGGCTACTGTCTTTCTTAGAAAAAATCATTTTCTCTGGCAAGCTAAGCTCCAGGTTTAGGAAAAGAAAAATGGTTTAAGACTGCTAAAGTAACCTGACTGGTATGAGTTTTAATCAGCAGTTCAAAAACTGCCCACATTCTGTGTTTTTCATTAATAAGCACAATTTCTGTTGGGTTCTATTCAATAGGAGCTATATAAAGCCAATGAGTGGGTGACATTATTCCATTCAAAAAAGAACTGTAAGAAGGTGGGGAAAGCTGATTTAGGAGGTACAGAGAAGACAAATGAACTGCTTCTCTGGGTTATTCTGTTATAAATAAACATTGTTACCTAACACCTCTTGCTGGAAACCCTTCACCCCATGACAATCAGTCCCTTGAACCATTTTAATACCTTGACATTCTGATCCTTGAGTCCAGACACTGGGGATCCCTGCCAGACACCCTCATTCAAAAATAGACTGACGGAACATACTATGTGCCCAGTGCCAGGCAGGTACCAGAGATGCTGACATGCAAGGGCTGGTCCCACCATCCAAGGAGCTCATAGTCTTATAGAAAGTGAAAGTGAAGTCACTCAGTCGTGTCTGCTCTGCGACCCTATAGACTGTGGCCGGCCAGGCTCCTCCGTCCATGGGATTTTCCAGGCAAGAATACTGCAGTGGGTTGTCATTTCCTTCTCCAGAGGATCTTCCCAACCCAGGGATTGAACTCAGGTCTCCTGTACTGCAGGCAGACTCTTTAACGTCTGAGCCACCAGGGAATCCAGTTAAATTTAAGAAGAAAAAAAAAATGCTGTATGACTGGACTATAAGAAACCCAAGCACAGAAAGGCTGTTTAAAAAAAAAAAAATGTGTATTTACCTGGCTGTGCCAAGTCTTAGTTGCGGCATGCAGGATCTTTAACTGCAGCACGTGGACTCTAAGTTACAGCATGTGGGATCTAATTCTCTGACCAGGCCTGCTGGGATCTGGGAAAAACAAGTTCAAAGAGTTTGGAGATGGACAAGTAGGAAGATGTGAGGGGTTGGGACGAAGACACTGGCAGGGGGTTAGAGGGGATGCGTGAGTAACGGGGATATTTGGGAGGTAGGTTATCTTCAGACAAAATTGAAAAGACTGCTAGATGTGAATGATGAGAGAACAAAAGTTTAAAATAACTTCCATCGTTCTGGTTTGGGCAACTGGGGAGATGGTTGTTTGACTACAATGACAGAACACTAAGGACTCCAGGCTGGGGCAAGGAAATGATGAATTTCACATGGTGAATGGTGCTTTTGCCATGACAGATAGTGCGATGGAGTGATCCAGAGTGGGTCCTAGAGTTCTAAAGCTCAGGCAGGCAGGAGATCTGTCCTGGAGAGCTGGACCTCTACTAATCTGGGATGGCACGGGGTGTTCTTCTACAGCCGCATGCAAACACAGACACACACATATACACCCTCCAAAAACTTTAGGATGGCATCTCTCTGATAAGAACATTTCCACATTTGAGGAAAACCTGATACTAATGCAGAAGGTGCTACAGAGAGCAGTGCACGATTACAAAGTGGTTATGACACTGATGAGCTGGTTATGACAAAGCAGACTCCAGTGAGACTTCCAAATAGGGAGAAATGTTCAAGCTCCATGTCTCCTATGTGTTCCAAACAGCTCAGAAAGAAAACTCAGTGCTCTCGGTAACCTTAAGAAACACTTTCTCCCTTTAAAGAAGAAAAGAAATAATGATTTTTAAAAAAAGAAACCTCCTTAGCACACATCATCAAAGCCTTAGTCCCTGCTCCGTTGCTCAGTCAATCTAAAACAAACAGTGATGATCCAACCAGACATCTACCTGTTGAATTCTAAAGAAATCCTGAACAATTAATAGATGGACTGCCTTATGATCTCTTCCCCTTCAGATAATTTTCTTATAACCCTGGCTTTCCCAAGAACCAAGCAATTCTTACTAAACCTTCACATCAATTAATCTGCCCCAGATTCAGTGAATCCACTCTTATCTGGAGCACACCAGAATTGCCAACCCAGGAAAAGATCCAAACCTATATGGTTGTAGCATCGCCAAACGGATCTTCATGATCACCTTGATCTTTTGCCAAATCTGCCTATAAATTAAGTCCATCCTATTAGTCTCATTTTAGTACCTGGCTGGGGCTCGGGGAGAATAAGCAAGTTCCACGAAATGGTACAGCAAATTTGTTGTGAGATAAGAATTCCCAATTATCATGGCCAAGGTTCCTTGTTATTTTGAGAAGTGAGTTCTAGCCATCCTGTGAAGAGAGCAATCTATACAGGTATTACTGGACCCTAATGCCAGACCAGGTGAGATGCTCAGAAAGTGGGACAGTGAAGGGTTTACAAGATCTTATGTGTTACAAATATTACTTGATCTTCATTATTTGTGGTAGTTATAGTCTATAAAGTTACTGAACCACTGCTCCTAGGGGAAATGCAAAGGTAGGTTCCAGAGAGCCTCTGGTCCCAACATCAACCAGTCTTCAACCAATCAATACAGAACTTTGCTTTATGTGAGTTTCTGCTCAAAGACATCTCATTAAGTATATATTGAGTGAAAGTCACTCAGTAGTGTCCAACTCTTTGCAACCCCATGGAAGAGTCCATGGAAGTCTCTAGGCCAGAATACTGGAGTGGGTAGCCATTCCCTTCTCCAGGGGATCTTCCCAACCCAGAGATCAAACCCAGGGCTCCCACGTTGCAGGCAGATTCTTTGCCAGCTGAGCCACAAGGGAAGTCCTTAATATACAGTGCTGATTTGTTAACTCTGAACTCTTAACCAACAGCCCTATTGCTCATGCCTGAATGAGGTTCTCTAATAGACATATGTAAATCACAATCACAGCCTTCTTGCACTCAGAACACTAGACATCACATCAACACTACACGAGGGGGCCATTTTAAATAGTGAAATCACCAACAAAAAGAGCACCAAACTGTGGGAAATGTGGCACTAAACAGACCACGAGAAAGACACTTGTTCACAACATGAGAGCCAAAACCAGAAGGCAGAGCAGAGCCTCAGCTAGAAATCTGTGCATTGGGCAACTCAAATTTTTCACCACTCTGTACACATCCACAAATGAGTGTGAAAGTACTGTAATACTGATTTGGTGGTTATAAATTTAAGCCGGTAGGTGAATTCACAGATACAGATCTGTGAATAACGAGGATCAACTGCAGGTTGTACTGTAACCCTTTCCAGTAACCCAGCTATTTCACAGGGAATCTTGGCTATATGTTTAAATGTATCACCACTTAAGTTCATCTTCAGAGTCATTCAAGCCACTTTCACTTGGGGGAGGGAATTTTAGTATTAAAATGTTCTTTAAAACAAAAATAAATATGAAGAAATGATCAACAGGGATATTTTTTTAATGTAGTCTATTTTAAATGGCTTTGTTTGACAAATTAAAGCCTTTTAACTCACAACATGGATATAATGCAATGCAACTGGCATTAATCATAAGATAATTTTTTAATATCAATTCATAGATCATCACAGGTAGTATGGTCTGGAGGAGAAATGCAAGTTTTTAGAGTTATATGTCAATCATCTTTTACTTCATCTGGATCTTTCTGTGTCTGTAACCTCATCTGGAGAGAGTCCAATGTCTATATTTGGACTCCTTGGTGAACATGTGGCTCCAGCACGTGATTTTCCCAATGCTCCCCATGATGGGCTCATAACTGAATATGATCCAGGTCTCTTCAAGGAGTCCATTATTCCCTCTCTAGTCCACAATGCAGTTAAAGAAAACTATCGTTTTATCTTCTGGATGAAGAGCAACAGAGGCCCTAGGAAGGAAAGAGGTCCAGACACAGTAAAGAAGCAGGTTAAACCAAAGCCACAGTTCAGACCGTCCTTCTGGGCTGTGTGATCTGCCCCAAGTCACATTCTGTCTCCAGGCTTTAGTTTCCTCAACTGGAGTTAGAAGATGTTGTAGGCCAGAGGTTGGCAGATATTTCTAGAAAGATCCAGATCATAAATATTTTAGCCTTAATGAGTCAAGAGGCAAAACCAAGGATATTTGTAGGTACTTGTTATAACATGAAAGAAAATTAATGTCCACATCTTTCTTCAACCATTTGAAAATGTAAAAACCATTCTTAGTTCACGGGCTGTACAAAAACAGACAGAGACTGGATTTGGCCATTGGGGTGTAGTGTGCTGACCCTTCTTTAGATCAGATCAGTGCCGCCCAACAGAACTTTCTGTGATGATGGAGACATTTTCTATCTGCACCGTGGCTATGGAACACTTGCAGTGTGCCTAGGGTGATAGGAGAATTGGATTGTTAGTCTTACTTCATTTCAATTAATGTAAACAGGCACACATGGCTAGCAGCTACACACAGCTTCAGACCTTTCCTTCACTCCTTTAAGCCCTAATATTTTTTGGTTCCACAGGTCACTGCCTTCAAGAGCTTCTGTTTTATGAAGCTAGCAGATGTGGACAGGTGTTGAAGGTTTTGCCCTCACTGATTACCTTGGCCTGCACTGACTTTCTCTTCTCTAGTTTCCACCATGTCTTTAGTCTGCCATACCCATTCTAATGCTAAATTCCAAACTGGGCAGGGAGGTAATCCAAGGTGCCCTAACAAACTCAAGGGATGCTACAGAATATTTTAAATTTGAAGAACCACACCATACTCAGTATTTGTCTACCTATGCAAATGAATACTAGCTCAACATCTATCCGATAGTTTACACACAACAACTGGCTTGCAGCGTCATCATTAGATAGAGCCACATTCCTTTCAATGAAGTCATATCTTCGCAAAGCTGGGTTTTCAACAGCTATTATAAGAAAGGAATGCAGTGCTGCCTTAGTCCACTCAGGCTGCTGTAACAAAGTCCCACAGTCGGGGTGACTGGTAAACAACAAACATGTAATTCTGTTTCAGAGGCTGGAAGTTCAAAATCAGAGTGCTAGCATGGGTGCTGAGAGCTCTCTTCCAGGCTGCAGATGGCCCACTTCTCATATCGTCTTCATGTGGTGGAGTGAGAGAGCTCTCTGCAGTCTTTTCTTACAGGGGCACTAATCCCACTTATGAGGTCTCCACCCTCATGACCTAATTATCTCCCAAAGGCCCACCTCCATACACCATCCCACTAGGGATTAGGGTTTCAACATACAAATTTGGGTAGAGAGGGAGAGATAGGACAGAAACATTCAGTCCATTGCAGGTGTCCCATCTGATTCCAAGATTTTCTTAAAGCACAACTTCTTTTATCCCTTTCTCTTTACCTCAAAATTTTGAGGTACCTTTCAATTTTTCTGATCCACAAAGTTCAGCAACTTACTTGACAAAACTCCCAATACCAATGGGTCCCGACAAGAACTGAATGGATTTTCCCTGCCAGATTCTCACTAAGGCAAGATATTGCCTAAGGTTTATACAAAAACCTTATTGAAGTATTTGTCAAATGTAAACTGGGGTTCCCTAATTCATCATCAGGAGTATCTGTTTTATTTTTAGAGCCTTTAGGAGAAGTTCTTATTTTGTCTCTTCAGTGGTTAACTTCAATTTATTCCTGCTTTTGGAAGGAATGGAAAGAAGCCTGGATCTGATATTGATCAACATTCTCCCTGCCAGGGAATAACAGCCCATTACAAGATTCTCCCTGCCAATGAGCAGCTCCTTCTCCACTTGACCTGCAGACAAAGTAAGTTTAAAAAGTGACCTGAAATCTTTATGATGTTCTTTCCAACTAACTGGGTTTCCCTGGTGTCTGGCTATTGCCTGCATAAAGAGCAATGAACCTAAACCATTAACATTTTTTCCATTTTGATCACGGGGGAAAACTGGGATACAGAGCAAGTGCCCACAGGAAAAAAAAATACATATAGTCTGTGCCCTGTTTGTCCCTAGAACCTCCATCAAGAACCTGAAATCCAAGGTGCAAGCTATGTGAGGGGTAATCTCTGCCAACTACTGAGGCAGCTAAGGGCTTTGTCCAGTTTCATGGGGAAATTTCTACAATTAAAGCTGCTGTTGCATTCCACACTCACCCAAGAGAGTGGGCCACACACAAATACCTTTTACCACAGGGTCAGGATTTTGGATATTCTGGCTTTCAACTTACAATTTCCCTTGGTTGAGATTAGCCCACTTTATTTAGGTACTTGCTACTGTGTCATGCTAGGGAAAAACCTCTCTTTTACACGGAAAACAAAGGAAGATCATTAAATCCATTTTACCAAAAGTAAAAAAAAAAACTCAAGTCCTGTTACAGCACTTTTGAATTTTGGCAACACCCACTAATGGGCTGGTGGTGGCAGAGAATGTCAGAGGAGGTATAATCCTAGCAGTTTCCTCCTCTGGAAAAAAAAGTGCTTACATTTAAAAAGCTAAAGGACAGCTGCATGACCTTCTCACTCTGAAGTTTCATGATTCTATGGATTGTTCTGAAGGATTTCATAGGCTCTTTCTGCTATATAACGTGGACAAATTCTCTAAATTTCTATTCCTTAATTTGGCTCAATTTAGAAATCTACTAGAGGCCCAGCGATGTTAAGTGCTAGAGATATATAGGTGAGCAAGGCCCAGTTCTTGTCCTCATATAACTCAAAGAAGAGGAAGGAAAAATACATTAAAAAATAACTCTGAAGGTCTTCCAAGAATGGGGCAAGGGAGTCAAGAAGCTCTAAGGAGAGGATGTTGCCTGAAAGGTAGAGCACATGTGCTTCTCCAGGAGCACTGGGTACCATAAAAGAGCATCTTCTAAAGGAGGGAAGTGTGCCCACAAGATGGACACATGTGATGCATTCAAGTAAAAGCAAGGTTAGCGTTTCTCAGCCTCCTATTCCCCAACCCTAGACGTCCCCCCTCCGATCCATTCTTCATGTTAAAGGGTGCCCCCAGTGAGATGTCTTTCTTCACTCCCAAGGCTGGTTTAGCTTTTTCTCAAGTGTCCCTGAGTGTCCTGTAGCACACATCAGACTGCTGTGTAGTAATGTTTGTATCTGCCCACCCACACATACAAGCACAGGACTGTCAGCTACTAAGTCATTCAGTCACGTCCAACTCTCTGAGAACCTCTGGATTGTAACACACCAGGCTCCTCTGTCCATGGGATTTTCCAGGCATGAATACTGGAGTGGGTTGCCATTTCCTCCTCCAGAGGATCTTCCCAACCCAGGGATCAAACCCGTTTCTCCTGCATCTCCTGTTTTGGCAGATGGGTTTTTTACCACTGAGTTACCTGGGAATCCCCTACTTAAGGGTAAGCACTCAATAAATATTTGTAGAAGAGAGAAAGGAGGGAGGGTGAGAGGAAAGGAAGATAGGACCCTAGAGAAATTTCAAATGTAAGATGTAAACTAAAGAAGAACTAAGAGTTGAGGAAAAAGTAATAAGAAAGATGGGTAGAAAGACTGATGACATGAAAGTAAAGGAAAAGAGAACATTCAGTAGGAGACTCTTCTTTTTTTAATATTTACTTATTTTGGCTGCACTGTGTCTTAGTTGCAGGATCTTCTGGAGATCTGGGCTTCTTCATTGTGGCATGTGGGATCAGTTTCCCAACCAGGGATAGAACCGGGTCCTCTGCACTGTAAGTGCAGAGTCTTACCCACTGGGCCACCAGGGCAGTCCCTGGCCCTTCTTATTGTATGAGAAACACTCGAGTGAAATCAGGTAACTAATGATTTAAAACTAGGTTCTTTGCCTTTTCTATGTCCCATGGACCTCCTTGGCAGTATGGTAAAACCTATGGGCCCCTTCTCAAAATAATACAGTTAGATATATAAAATACATTACATATGATAAATTACTTATATTGGAATACAGTTATTGAAATATTAAAACATTACACCATGGTCATACATATGCTTCTTTATTAATGCATTAAGTAACAAGATCCAGCAGTAGGTCCAACAACCACTGCAACTTCTCAATGAAAAAAAAAAAAAAAACAGTACTTCATGATATCTACCACAAATGGAATGTGAGACTGAAATATCTAGGGATAGTATTAACACTTCTGTGGTTTGTTGCCTATACTCATCGTTGAAAGAAATGCTAAATTTCAGCTAACGGTTAGTATTTTCCCAACCAAAATTGATAGACTGCAACCAAGTCACTGAATTGGCAATGAGGTCCCAGCTGACCTTTGCCTTAGCCGTTTCAGGCAAGTGAGGGGGTAAAAGTGAAAATTAAGTGACAAACGAATGAAAGAAGAGAAGAGGAAGAGTATGGTTATAGGCTCCTCTTCTCAGATGTTTTTGTGGCCAAAAGAATGCAAAGGCTTGGAGTAGCACGAAGGAGAAGAAATGTCCAGAGGATATAGAAATAGGACATGCCCTCTCCTTGTGACCCAAAAAGTAACGTTAGGAACGAGGCTAAATCACTGTTGGAGTAGTCCCCGCAACATGAACAAAGGGCAGTAAATCAGGACACGGAGTTATTAGCACTGTTTTTACTAGTGTAGGCAGATCGTGAAGATCTGTACAGCCTCAGAGGCAGAATTGCAGGGAAAAAGAGGCAAGTCAATGCCGGGGGATTCTTTTCTTTTGAAACAATAACTAACTATCGTTTGGAATAAAACAGATAATGGGCTGACTGTGGAGTTAGCCCATGATTTCCACTCTTTATGGACAGCTGATTATAGAAACGACCATAAAAAGAATTCTCCTCCTCTATGGGGAAGGCAATGGCACACCACTCCAGTACTCTTGCCTGGAAAATCCCATGGACGGAGGAGCCCGGTGGGCTGCAGTCCATGGGGTCGCTAACAGTCAGACACGACTGAGCAACTTCATTTTCACTTTTCACTTCCATGCATTGGAGAAGGAAATGGCAATCTACTCCAGTGTTCTTGCCTGGAGAATCCCAGGGACGGGGGAGCCTGGTGGGCTGCCGTAAATGGGGTCGCACAGAGTCGGACACGACTGAAGTGACTTAGCAGCAGCAGCAGCATGGGGAAGATAGAGTCTCCCAGATACCTGCTCCAGATAGACCTTTACTTGCACAGATGTGAGAGGACCTCAGTGCAATAAAAGTTATTTAATAAAAGTTATTTAACCTAATCTTTTTCTGAGTCAACATTGAATACTATTAATAACAGCTGATATCTGAAACATCAGATACTTTAAAAAAAAAAAAAAAGAATGTGCATATGAGAGACAGAAACAAAATTCAAGAAAATAGCAGCACAGACCCAACAATTACTAAACACAGAACATAACTAAAACAAAAATAGACAAAGTTTGCTTTTCTTAATAACCATCCTTTTAGAGCCAAAGCATGGGGCGGGGGGGTGCAGGGTTGGGGGGAGGCTCCTGAAATCCAACGAGCTGTGCGGTGAGAGCTGTCGCAGAGTGTGGGGAGAAAGTGAACAGAAGGAAAGCTGTGCAGATATGCAAATACCCTATTCAAACCCAGCTTCGCTTTTCCTGCAACTGAGGGTAATTAAGTGGTTAGAGAGCTGCCATTGAGCCTCTGCTCCTCAGAAACAATTGCAGATTTGTTGGCTAGTTGACTTCATCTGGCCTATGCCAGACCAAGATAAATCAAATTAAATGTCCACTGACACAAAACCCAGAGCCTGTGTGATCCTGGGAGCGACTATACAGCCTCTGTGGGTGTGGGGAGGGGGCCGTCTGGGGTGCAGCTCGGTACCGCGACTGGAGCTCAGGTGCTGTGAGGCATAAGACTAAAGGAACAATTGCACCACTCTGTATTCACCACTGGGCATCATTTATTATGCTTTCCTGCCCAAGGAGCCCACAGCCCTTTCCAGAAGTGACCTCCATCAGCATCTCGCATACCTCAGTGAGCCCCACCAGCAGCCAGACTGTATTAGCAGCCCACATGCCAACCCCAGGGTGAGTGGGAGAAGGATTTACTCAAGGTCACCCAGCAGATGGAGGCCAAGCCTTAGGTGATACTCACCCCTAACCTTGTGTCTTATCTGTCATGGCACTCTTCAACTCAACCTGCTGCTTCCAGGGAAATAGCACAAAAAGAGTTCTTTTCCAAGAGTGTTCAAGGTCATCCTTTGTGGGACCAACCCAAGGTCTCAGAGGACCTAACACAGGGTTTAAGGGGGAAAGATCATATTTTCCAAACCTAATCACTTAGGTTTCCAACATCCCACCTTCTAGCTGCATGGAATAAACTAACTCCAGATTCCCAGAGACAATATGAATTGAACACGAAATAGAAACCAGAGAGCTACACGCTTCTAAGGAGTCTGAGATGCCGTCATCACTCGGCTTTGGGGTAACTTCAGATCTCTGGGAGCAAGTCTCCAGAGAAGGGCATTGGTGCTTTGCTCCAAAGAGCCCCTTGGCACCCTGGAGGCTTACTGGGGAGGTTAGGAGGAGCGCCCCTCCAGCACTCCCTGCTCTGTTTATGACCAGGGTGCCCTGCAAAAACCCAAACCAAGTGAAGCTTCTGCCCAGAAGAGGATGGTTCAGTGCAAGGAAAGGGAGACAGGCCGGACTGCTACCCAGTGGGACGGTGGGAGGAATCGTCCCAGGCAAGCTGTGAACTGACTGACCTGCCCTTGAACTCTAACTTTTACTAGTCCTGTGAATTTTGACCTGCCCATGAACTCTGACCTGACCTTGAATTCTGACCAGCCCCCCCCCCCCAATTCTATGAACTCTGACTTGCCCTTGAACTCTCATTTACCAGCCCGTGAACTCTGACTGACCTGCCCATGAACTCTGATCTGACCTTGAATTCTGACCAGCCCCTGAACTCTGACCTGACCTTGAATTCTGACCAGCCCCTGAACTAACTGACTTGCCCTTGAACTCTGACCAGTCCATGAACTCTGACTTAGCCTATGAACTCTAACCTACCTGCCCACCCCCCCCCCCACTCCCCGGGGAAGGTTTGCCCTGGGTGGCTGCCCAGTAACTATCTAATAAGGGCCCACAAACATTCGGATTCTCTCCTGTCAAGAGAACAGCTGAGAGAGGGCAGGAAGGGCCAGGGGTGATGGCAGGTATCTGCACTCACCTGGAAAGCCTGCCCTCTAGCGTTATCTCAGTGCCGGCTCTGTGTAGAGCTTCCTCCTCACAGTCAACAAGAGGCCCAGTATCCAGAGCCCCGCCCCTCACGATGTTGGTGCCCTGCTCTTTCCGGTCAGGACCGGAAGTGCTAAGAACCGTGCTGCTTTTATTTTAAGTGCTAAGAACCGTGCTACTTTACAATATTGTAGTAGTTTTTTTGGATTAAACGGCGGCTCCCACCTCCCTCCCACTCCCATCCCTGTGTCATCAATGAGCATTTTCCGTCATGCATAGAACCTGAAGTTCTGCATCACATATGACAATAACATGTTTCAATGTTATTGTCCCAGAACGACCCAAGTCAAACAGGATGATGCATCTGTGTCTCTTATTCTGTCTCACATATAGCTGCTGCAGGTAAACAAGGTATCAATGAGCTGCCTGAAGCCGGTAACACCTCGACCAAGTAAACATGCCCATGAGCTGCTGCAGGTCAAGGTCTCAAATGGAATGCAAAGAAAGAACAGAGGCTCCAGTTACCCCTCAAACACACAGATCATAAGGGACATTATTACAGTCAGAGCAAGCAATTTATCTCCCCCCACCTCCACTTTTAGTACTTCAGAACTTCTTTAGTTCTTAACATGTATCATAAAACACAAGAGCCCAGTGACCAAAGGAAACCTTTCTTTCACCATCTGTTCTTGGGAAATAAAATGGTTGCCCGGAAACATCTACTAAAAGATGGGTAAAAATGCATCATGAAATTCTTTCTAAAGAAGAGATGGGGATGGGAACCTCCACATCTCCAAGAGACCTTTTTGCCTCCAGGTTACTGCCAAGTCCAGCTTCCAGTCACCACTGGAAGCCCATCACCAGGGCTTATCTGCTCGGCTCCAACAGAAGTCAGAGGGCCCTAAGGGAGAAATAGTCACGCGCAGCTCTGCTCCCAATGCAAAATTCACACTCAACAACAACAACAAAAAACACCTCTCTGCTGCCTTACAATCCTTGATTCCTGCCCACCTTCCCCCAACCCCACACCCCACACCCCACACATCCCCCTGAGGGCTCCAAAGCTCCTTCCACACCTTTTACCCTTGCCTCCTGCTCCAGCCTGTTTTTCTCTCTGCTGAGCATACCGATCTTGTCTTGTGTCCCTCTTGTCTTGTGTCTCTCCGGCCCAAGAAATACAGGTTTCCTCCACTCTAAGACAACAACCCCTCCTCTTATGCTTTAGCCCTCTAACCCCCAAAGGACTTCACATCCACGACCATTCTTTCTCCATAGCTTTATTCTGGCCTTTTCTACAGCTGCTGCCTTTTTGCCCTAAAAGGTATCATACCTCATACCTCCCAGGGTATGAGCATGGGGAGTTCCCTTTGAACTGCTTCACCTCCCTCCTCAGCCAAACTTCAGCTCAAGTAATCTCTCCTTCCTTACATTTCTTTAGCACTCATTTCTTTCTTACCCTAGGCAGTCTGGTCCACACCACAAGGCACCCCTGAAACCATGAGCTCTCAAATGTCAGCAGTAATCCTAGACCACATCTAACAACAACCTTTTCTCATTTCTCATTCACCTTTAATTCTCTGAAACAGTCAGAGTTTGGTAACAACCACCTCCATGCTACTTCTCAGGTGTCCCCCATTTTGATTTCTATGACACTCTGCCCTCCTGTGTTTAACCCTCTGGGTGTTTCCCTTCTGACTTCTTTATAGTCCTCTTCCAAAGGTGGGAACAGGAGGATCATCCATTCCCAAGCCTCATATTATTCCTCAACCTTGTACTTTTCTCATCATTCACCTTCTCTGAAGTAACCCATTGATCCTCACTGCTAATAGGACAAAACACCAATTTATTATCCTAGCCTTTGAGGTCTTCCACGTGACCCTACACAGCCCATCTATCTCCAACCAGGCTGTAGGTCTCCTACGTGGACCACATCTCTTCTATCAAAATTTTATTCCTATTTCAAAGTCTAGCTAAACTCTCATCTTGTCTCACTTGTATCACTATTATTAATGCACAGAAAACCAGGAAAGTATCTTTATCCTTATAAATCCCCTCAAATCTAAGGCAGACATACAGAAGCCAAAGCCAAACCAAAAATGGCAATAAACAACTTATTTAATAAATATACTTAGTCAATGAATTTAATAAATATATTTAATTTATGCATCCTTTTGTCTTGATTATCAGAGCAACAAGCAAAATGAAGGGCATCATTTTTCCTCAAATATTGCTTGCAGTGATCATAAGGTCTATCATGATACATTACAGTTTTCATTTCATAAGTTTAGGTTGACAAATTCAGTGCTAAATAGACCTATTTGTTTCCCCTACTTATTGAGATTAGGGTAAGTGGTCATTAGCTAGTGGCAGTGTGTCACACTTGACTATGTGGCTTAAGTGGATGGCTTTGCCATCAACGTAGTTTATCTGAAATAGTGATAAGCAGACTTTTCCTATTTTACAAAATAGAGCTCTTTGTTAAAGCATCTAATTTTAAATATCTAGTAACATTACATCAAACACTATGTTTAAAAGACAACCCTGGGAACTTCCCTGGTGGCACAGTGGATAAGAATCCACCTGCCAATGTAGGGGAAACAGGTTTGATTCCTGGTCCAGGAAGATCCCACATGCCTCGGAGCAACTTAGCCTCTGTGCCACAGCTATTGAGCCTGTGCCCTAGAGCCCAGGACTGCAAAGACTGAGTCCATGTGCCACAACTACTAAAGCATGAGCCCAACAGCCTGTGCTCTGCCACAAGAGAAGTTATCGCAATGAGAAGCTCAAGCACCACAATAAAGAGTAGCTCCCAGTCGCTTCAACTAGAGAAAAGCCCAAGCAACAATGAAGACCCAACACAGCCAAAAATAAATAAAGGAATTAAAAAAAAAGACAGGACTGGTGTAGTTTACTATTAGAGAAAATGAAATACCTATGAAAACAGCATCTTTTTTATTCATCTTAATCCAAATTTTTATTATTTCACATATCAATTGAAGTATCACTCTGTAGACCACATCTGCCATATCAGAAACAGCTAATGATCCCCCAGTGTGCATTCCCTTCTTTAACAGGTGAACCCCCAATTTTATCTGGCCATTGCCCACTCTGCCTTTCAGCTAGATATGGCCATGACCACGTCTGCCCAATAGGATCTAAGCAGAAATGTCATGTGCATCTTCTGAGAAGTATCCAAAAGGAAGGAGTGCCTTTCTTTCTCTTTATTCCTGATAATTAAATGTAGATGAATAACTTGAACCCTACAAACCTGCTGGCCCATGAGTGGAAGCACGTGTGAGGATGGGGAACCTGGCCCTTGATTTTTATAGAACAGACACACTAATCTTGCAATACCTGACTCCAGAGTTCATTTCATAAGAGAGTACAGATAACTATTTAAGTCATTTTTATTTGAGGTTTTCTGTTATGCTCCTAACTGATATACCAACTTGAGAATCAAAACTTATAACTCAGTCCAGAATTTCCAAAACAAAATTCTGCCCAATATACATATACACAGCTTTGCTTCCAAAGTCCATGTACATACCATCCCCACCTTTTTTTGTATACTAAATGGATCCATGGCTCATGTCAACAAAATAGACCACAATAGTATTTATTATTGTCTTTCCCCTTCCTTGTTCTTTTGTGACTTTCTTTACCCAAATAAAAGAGAGGCAGAGTGTGTCATGGAATACGCGTGCAATGTGCTGTATGAGAAGTTACCTCTCATCTCTGCCCTTTTTTAGCTACATGGTCCTGAATAAATGACATTCTGTATTCAAAAAAGTAGGGTGAATTATTTCCATTTGAATCATTCAAAATCCCCACTGGGGTTGCTGTGAGGATTTAATGATATAAATACATTAAAGTGTTTGACCAGTGTCTGATATGTTGGATGGGGCTTGATAAATGCTTGTGAAATCTAAAAACTAAATCTCAACCACAGGGCAAACAACTCCCAAGCCACTGACTTTTAATGCATAATTAACAATTTCCTCTTTTAAGCAGAGAGAAAAACGGTGCCCCCCACAACAAGTGTAAGGATCTTCTGTGTAGGTCTGGATGCTGAGGCCATTGGTCTTGCAGCATTAGAGCTGTGAAGTCCAGCTCCCCCATAGGTAGTAAAGATTGATGGGGATCCAAAACAAGAGGCATCATTTGGTGTAAGTTTAGAAGGACAGTGGGTCATCTACAAAGATGGCAGCAAACCACCCTCTCAACTCCATCCACACATGTGCACCCTACTGATCACAACAAGAGGCAGACAATGCTTCCCTCCCCGTGTGACTTGCTTTAACCAATAAAATGCAACAAAGTAGCATTTGGTGAATTACAAGTCTAGACCTTAAGAGCCACTGCTGCTTCTATTTTCTCTCTTGGAAACCAGCCATCAAGTAAAGAAGCTTAGGCTAAACTACTTACTGAATGATGAGAGACCTTCTGGAGCAGGTTGGCATTTCCTATTCCAGGGGATCTTCCCGACCCAGGGATTGAGCCTGGATCTCTTGCATCTCCTGCATTGGCAGGTGGATTCTTTACCACTGAGCCACCTGGGAAGTCAAATCAAGTAGGACCTTCTAATCCATGACAAGGACATTGGCTTCCTGAGCTGGGAAGGCAGGAAGAGTTTTGAGCTCATCTCTTTAAAGAATCACTCTGTCTACCATATGGTGGTGTAAGGAGGGACTAGTTAGGAAACTAAGGTAATAATAATAATAGATGGTGACTTGGACCAAGGTGGCAGCTGAGTACATGGTAAGAAACAGAAAGCTTCCAGAAATATCTGGAACACAGAGAGAGACTTATTACTGTTAGCATGATTATGCCTGTTTCACAAACGAGGAAACCAAAGGTAGAATAACCTGCCCAAGATGATATAACTTGTACACCTGGAGTCAGAATTCAATGCAGGTTTGACTTCAAGAGCTTGTCCTCTTCACCACGCTGGCCTCAGTTCAGTCACTCAGCTGTGTCTCTTTGCAACCCCATGGACTGCAGCATGCCAGTCTTCCCTGTCCATCACAACTCCCAAACCTTACTCAAACTCATGTCCATCAAGTCAGTGATGCCATCCAACTGTCTCATCCTTTGTCGTCCCCTTCTCCTCCTGCCTTCAATCTTTCCCAGCATCAGGATCTTTTCCAATGAGTCAGTTCTTCACATCAGGTAGCCAAAGTATTGGAGCTTCAGCTTCAGCATCTACTGAGTACACTGACCTACTGCCTGATAAAACCTCTGAGCTGGGACTTCCCTGGTGGTACAGTTGTTAAGGCTTTGCCCTTCCAATGAAGAGAGTGCGGGTTTGATTCCTGGTCAGGGAACTAAATTCCCACATGCTAAGCAGTATGGCCAAAAAATTTTAAAATTATTAAAAATTAAAAAAAAAAAAAAAACCTCTGAACTTTCTAAGTCAGAAATTTCATGGGTCAAACTGTCCCAACTCTAACCTGCCCTATTCACACATAAAATAGGAATAACCAAATGCCACATCTGTTCAGCAGGTTGTTGAAGGAGCACAGTGCCCTTGATGTGAAAAGACTCATAGCCATGGACAAGCTCTTGGCCCCAGTCACAGAAGGCATGACCTATTCCCCAGGATTGCCTAAACTCTATAGGTGAATGGTTCTTCTCTCTTGAGGCAGCAACAAAACATTTCCTCACAGCTGATGACTTACAGAGATCTGAATGAATGACAACGTGGTAAAACAGTCCTAGAGGAGACTTACAAAACCGTATGTTTTTACATGTTCAAATAATTTTATCATCACCTGCCACTCGGTAAATTAAAATGTGAGGTTGGGAAGGAAGGTTTCCACTAAAAATTTCCATGAGTTGGAGAGGTTTGATTCTCTTACTTGACTGGGAATTTTCTGGCTCATCAACATTTACATTGTGATCCAGTGATGATCCAAATGTATTTGTGGGGGTGCTTCTTAGAAGAAATTTGTCTCTACAAAAGCCCTGACACAGAAAAACATATCACTGGAAGTTATCAGGTGGTCATGACCTTGACACACTCAGTTTTTAAATTATAAAAAAAAAAAAATAAAAACCACTTTTCTTATTAATTTAAAGCCTTGTTAAAATTCTCTGACATGAGATAGTTTTAATAAAAGGAACCAAGTCCCCTTGCCCTGCTTTCAAATCTCCTATCAAAGACAAAAGGGCTTTCTCTCTCTCTCTCTCTTTCTTCTTTCCAAAGCAGAGGACTCCAAGATTTTCAGCTGCAAAGCCTTGGAGACCCCAGAGGTTCAACTGTTAAGAACACCAATTTCTGACCGACGAATCACATGCAAAGAGAGTGAAGGATAACTGACATCACAATTTATTGCCCCAAAAACAACCTTCTCAACTCAAAGCAAAACCATAATTATTGGTGAGAAAGACACTGCCTGTTAACTGGCTGTGAAAGAGTGATTTACAATGCATTCTCTCTCACAGTAGAAGGCCTCCTGGCAGCCACAAATACTGGTTTTGTGTATTCAGAAGCAAAGCTCAGAGGAGCAGAAGAGAGTAAAAAGGATATTCGGCATGAGAAGTGTGCCCTTTTCCACCACATTGATTCCATAAAGTCACAGCACTGAGAGCTCTTGGAAAATTCCCCATTAGGAAAACAAACTTTCACCGTCATAAGGACAAAGACTGAACACTTTCTTTTTTTCTCTTAAGTAGTTTCATATCCATTGAGATCTTGAGCCCGGCATTTACAGCTTACAGGAAGATACCTCTGGCACAAAAGAGGAAAATGCTAATACAATTTTGAGTCACAGAACGCCATGACCTAACCTTGCTGGAGACAGACGATGTAAAATAGTATTAAGTTCTTCTATCTGAGGGAGCTGTCGAGCATCACAGCTACAACAACACTGTAAGATAAGCTGGCGTCTAAGAGGACACTTTCCTGGCATTACCCGGAGAGAGTCTAGTTCAAAGAGATTGCGGGAGGATCTGGGAAATAAAAGAATAGGAAGATAGAAAAGGCGTCTGGAAGAGAGAAAAACTTGCCTGGTGAGCAGACTTTCAGAGGAACTGCCTAGAAAGGAACTCTATGCTTCCTCCCCACAGTCTCCACCCCAGGAGAGACTCTCAGAGGGTACTGGAGCAGGAACCCTCTGAGCCTTCTCCCCAAACCTGGAGAGCTTCTAACAGGTGTGCCTTAGTTCTTCCAACCAAAACAGATACCCCCGATGCAGGGGCACAGGACTCCTTTTCCTCCTAAGACAGACATGGTCTCCAAACAGGATTAATCTTTTGGGAGTTAGCCCATTTTAGGACTCCTGGGACATGGCTGGATATTAAGAGAGAAATGAGTGTAGATGGGCTTCCCAAGGTGCCGAGAGTGGTAAAAAATCCACCTACCAATGCAGGAGACATGAGATGTGGGTTCAATCCTTGGGTCGGGAAGGTCCCCTGGAGAAGGAAATGGCAACCCATTCCAGGATTCTTGCCTGAGAAATCCCATGGACAGAGGAGCCTGGTGGGCCACAGTCCATAAGGTCACAAAGGGTCGGACATGACTGAAGCTGCTTAGCATGCATGCACAAGTGTAGATAATGGTTTTCTTTACAGAGTTTCTTTAGCAGACATGAGTGTGTATAACCACAGGGTGAAGAGGTGTGGAATCCAGAAAAAAAATGAAACATAGGGTTCAAATGCAGTCTGTCTTTAAGCAAGTAACTTAAACTCCGTGTCTGACCTGTTAAATGGGGTTGGAGGATGTCCCAGGTGGTCCAGGGGTTAAGATTCCACCTTTCAATGCAGGGGATGCGGGTTCAGTCCCTGGTCAGGGAATTAAGATCCCACACGACTCACAGTGTGCCAAAAAAAAAAAAAAAAGGATAAATAGGGTTGGAATAACTATATCCAGGACTTGCTGTGGACCTGACAGGAGGCCCTTTATCCCAAGTGCCTGGCATAAGGCTGCCATTGAATTGGGACTCAATGCATGGGGGTCACTCCTGTACTGCATGGCCTGAGTTGATCCCCCCAAACCCTGACATATCAGGTCAATAGGGCTGAGGATCCATTGGCTATACTGACTGTGCTGAAGTTCAGAATGAGAAGAAAATAAAATAGCTAAGAAAAAGAAGTAGGTTGTCCCTGGTCAAGAAGGCTAGATGATATAATGAGAGGGGGTGATAGCTGACAGCCCACTGGCACACCAGCTGTGGGTCCTGACTATGCAGGGAGTCGCCAACATACAGGACGCCTAGGTACCTTTGAATTACAGGTAAACAAGGAATAGTTTTTAGTATAACTATATGCCAAATATTTGTTGTTGCTGTTTAGTCACTAAGTTGTACCTGACACTTTTGCAACCCAGGGACTGTAGCCTGCCAGGCTCCATGGGATTTCCCAGGCAAGAATACTAGAGTGGGTTGCCATTTGCTTCTCCAGGGAATCTTCCCAACCCAGGAATCAAACCTGTGTCTCCTGCATTGGCAGGCAGATTCTTTACTGCTGAGCCACTGGGGAAGCACATATCCCTAATATATTTATATGAAAAATGTATTTGCTGTTTATCTGAAATTCAAATATCCCTACGCATCCTGCATTTTTATTTGCTAAATCCGGCAACCCTGATCATCCAGTCCACCAAAACAATTTGGAAAGAGATCCAAAAAATTGTTTGGAAAGTCAGAAAAAGAGAAGTTCAGGGAGCCCGCCATCCACTTTGCACACATTGACTCCAGAATGCCGCGACCCCCCCCCACCACCACCACCATTCCCAGACAGAATCCAGTGCCTAAGGAGTGGAGGGTCTGTCTTCCATGAGTCCTTTCCAGCAGGCAGGGAGTTAAGGACCAGGTTTCATCATCATTGCAGCATCACTAAGCCTCCCAGGGAACCGGGACGCAGCTTAGGTTCCACAGCAAGAAGCTGGGGTTTCCACACTCAGATGATTGCTTTTCTCTAGACACCTTATTGCATTTACCCTAACTGCTATGTCTCTTCCCACCTGAGGATATACGTAACACACACACACACACACACACACACACACACACACACACACACACACACTACCACCACCACAACCTCCTCAGGTCCTGGGCTGATCCTCCCATTATCCAAGGTACACACCACATCTGCAAACTGTCAGCAGCAGTTCCTCTCTCCCCACGCCTGGCATGCAGGCTAAGCTGAGGAGGGTGTGGGAGGCGAAGAAAATAATATCAGAGCAATGAGGCCTTCTCTCGAGGGCCCATAGTCCCGGGCTGATGGACAAACAGGAGAAGGCCTTGGACCCTTGCAAGAGCAAAGTACAAACAAATACAATGTGGACAAGGTTGATTTGAAAAACCCCAGCCTTCAGTTCTCTAGGCCACAGGGAAATGTCCCACTCTTTGTGGCATGTTCAGACCTCCCCGCTTCAATAAACATAGTCCTGGGAAGCTGAACCCAGGAGTAGTACAGGACAAAGAAACCCAGGGGTCCCAGCAGCAAACAACACGGTTGTTTGTTAGCTGTGAAGAAAAGACCAACTCTTGAATTTCCTCCTTCCTGCTGTGGGAATGCATCATTAATGAATCCCATCCCATCACCGACGACCCCCACACATCACAGAGCGGAAGACACCAGCCTGAGAGTCAGAGGAGGAAGGTATGGGAGGAAATTGCAAGGTCAAAGTGACCACCTAGGGAAGTCTGATGACCTGACACGTTTCAAGAACTCTTAGATGGTCTGGAAGGAACAGGAGCAGAATGAAGGTGGTGGGGAGGGCGGTCTGAAGGGCTGCAGAAAGAGAATGGGCCATAAACTTGAGAGTACCTCCTGGAGTTTTACTGAACAGTCTGCAACCTCCCAGGGTTCAAGTTAAGAAAAGGCAAATGGGCAAGGAACCAGCCAGCCAAAATAAAAGGAGAGGAGTGTGGAGGAGAGGTTAATTGTGGCCGTCAGAGATGAGTGGTTACATGGGGAGCTTCATTTAAAATTAACGAGGCATTGGTTGCATTTTATAGGTCATGGTCCGGGCAGAATGGAAAGGCTCCTTGGAAACTTCTCCTGACCAATCCCTTCAGGCCAAAGAGACAGACATGGGGTCTCCATGCCAAGAAGCACAAATGGACATGGCTGCCAAAAGTCAAGGAAAGGAGAAGGGTCCCATCCAAAGATCACGGGCCGGGGTCAGTCCAGGAGAGGTCCTAGGGGAAGGAGAGGGCAGGAGGCCTAGAGGATCGACATGCTTGAAACTTGAACCGGAATCCCCTGCTCTGCCTTGAGATCACGTGCGAGAAAGAAAATCCCAACCCCATGCATGCTGCCAGAATCTGGCTTGGGATGGTGTTGAGGGTGGACTGGCCTCTTGACGGCTCCGTTAGGATGATCCTAAGTCATAAAACAGGCTAGAAGTTGCCTCCTCTGAGGCTCCTAAAGCCCAGCTGGAGGGAATTGCTCCTTTTCCTTTGTGCCTTCCGTTCAAATTTCTATTATCTCATTTTCTGGATTTTTTTTTCACCATTGTTTGATTCAGGAGTGAGAACTTCGTCTCATTTATCTTTATCTCCACCACACAGCATAATGAAAGCTTAATAAAATTGTCCGTAGGTAAAGGAATGAAAAGACGGAGTTTCTAACTGTGGTAACTAACTGAGATGGTGAAGGACAGGGAAGCCTGGCATACTGCAGTCCATGCAGTCACAGAGTCGGACACAACTTAGTGCCTGAACAACAGCAACCAGAGATTGGGACGAACCAGAAAAGAAGGAGGACTCAGGGAGAAATGAAATGCACCTATCCTAAAGCTGCAACCTCAGAAGGAAAGAGGATCATGGTAATGGGCAAGACCTCCAGAAATATTCTAGCGGAACTAGGAGCCTGACACCATAAGCACTGGGCTGCGGAGTGAGTAAAGAGAAGAAATTGAAATAAAAAGACAAAATGCCTATCTCTTCTTATAGGATCAAAGTTTCCTAACATCAGGAAATAGAGACTCTTAAGACTGTCAGGAATCAGAAATCATGTAAACGTTCACAGCCTCATCTAGCCCCAAATGCTTTGGCCCTAGCACCAAGACGTCTAAAATTGTAACTAACTGTTCACCAGTTGATTTCTCATCAAATCCACTTTATGAAGAAACCTACTGACTAGCTCATCTTTTTCCTCTCTAAAGAAGATAGTTTGCAGAGTGTTCAGGTAATATCCACAATCGAAATGAGCTGTTCTGAAGTGACATCAGAATTCAGAGTAATAAACTATAAATGCAAGGGGCTAAATTCCAAGCTGCATACTGGCCAATCTTACTTCTCCTAGGAAGACCCGCCTTGGGCTGCTTTGGGGATTTCAAGCATAAACCCAGTGGCCAAAAGGCCATCTTCCTCTTTATTCAACTGTCATTCCATCCACACAAAAATACACACATTTTGAACATCCATGGTAAGGAAACAAGGTCTCTTATTCTTTTACAAACTTTCTCGCTTTTTAATAAAGGGTAGGTTCATAGTAGGTATTCAAGGCACTATGAGGACAGAGGGGGAGACAAGCAGTTCAGGATTGTTATTCTGATTGTAAAGCTAGAAGGAGCTGGTTGGAGAGGAGCCATACAAGTCACTTAAGAGGCTTAATTCTGTAAGCAGTGGGGAGTCTGGACTTCCCTGGCATTTCAGTGGTTAAGGATCCGCCTGCCAATGCAGGAAACACGGGTTTGATTCCTAATCGGGGAAGATCCCACATGCCTTGGAGCAACTAAGCTCCTGTAACACAACTACTGAGCCTGCATGCCGCAGTTACTGAAACCCAAGCTTCCTAGGGCCTATGCTCTCCAACGAGAAGCCACTGCAATGAGAAGCCCACACAATGCAAGGAAGAGAAACCCATGCTCACCACAACTAGAGAAAGCCCCTAAAGCAACAAAGACTCAGCACAGCCAAAGAAAAAGAAATGCGGAGTCATTATGGAGTAAAGGAAGGGAGTCTTGAGTCCTTTAGCTCAGAGAGATGACTCTGAAGAGGGTAGACTAAGGGCAACAAGCCTGGGTGCCATTGTAATAGGACAGACAAAGGCTGATGAGAGCCTGAACTGGGTCCTGCAGTATAAAGGAAAGGGGGAGGGGAGTGAAGATGGTGTGTGCCAGGCATTGGACTAGACACTGCAAGGGACAATAAGGTAGATCACATAGTCCCTCCCACTGGGTTCTGAAGAACGACTTGACTGAGTTGCTGGGGATCCAAATGTTATCACTAAGTTGGTTTCTTGACCTTGGAAGCCAGACTCATCTTGTGGGTGAAAGTGGCACTTTCTTCTTAAGCAAATGAATGTTGTCATTCATTTGTTATCAACCACATTGGGCCATAAAGAGAAAATGAGAGGTTTTGGACTTGGGCAAGGTATAAAGGTATAAAGAGAAACTTCACCCAACATCAATTTAAAATGGCAAGACAGATTTTATTTGAGCTATTGCAGTAGAGGAAAGAGATTTCAGTGTAGAAGTCAGCTAAACTCTGAATACAGCAAAGACAGCTGGGGATTTATAGCCAGTGGGCAGAGTGAGGGAGTCAGTGGTTAGAAAGTCACTAAGAGGAACTTGATTAGATATCAAGGGTAGGGGGATTCTCACTAAACTGGGCTCAGCAGGCCAAGGACAGGGCTTAATCCAGAAAAGTGTTCAAATGAGCCTGACTAAAGTTTGGTCAAGTGGTGGGGTCCTTGCCAGGGGGAGGATCATCTCTGCTCCCCAGGGCAGAAGGCCCACTAAAAGGGCCCCAAGACCCCTTCACAGGTATGAAAAACTTTATGATAGAGAGAGAGACCAACAGAGCAGGGCAGCAGAACCAACAAGGGTTGATTCATGTGTCAGGTTTAAGTGACAAGATCCCACCAGGAGAATTTGTGGAATGAGCTGGCAGTCACTGGGGATACCCACAGTCTATAAGAGGAACCCTGCAAGAGTCACAGAACTTCTTGCTTCTGGATGTAATAGAGCTTTCACAGTGACTGTGGATAGACCATTACAAGAAATGTGACCTTATTTTATTTTCTAAACTAGTTAAGTAGGTTCTTCTGGCTACCACAGACTTTATCTGTATAAATGTCCTATGTTGCAGGGACCAACTCTAATAAAACAGATTAGAAATGTTTTGTTTGGGGGAATGGGAGCGAGCAAAGTTAAGCTGAACTCAGAGAAGGAACTCAACAGTTTCCTTTGTCCACCCGGACCCCTGAGATCAACAAAACAGGGCTTGCCCAAGTGACCCTTCCAACATTCTGCCGGGGAAAGCTAAATTTACAAGCTAAGAGCTCAGCTTGATTCAATTCAGGATGTTAAAAATCCCTCCCCCACTCAATACCCAATTTCTCTTGGCTTTATTATATATGATCAAGTGAGTTTGAATGAAACTGTCTCCAAGTCCTCATTTTTATTTCATACTGACAATATTATTTTTATCAAGCTCATATTTCAAGAAGCTTTTATTCTACTCTGACTTTCCTGAACCAGGGGAAATTATCTTGTTCCTTCCCTCGGGTTTGAAAGAAAACCTTTCCATAACTAATGTTTATCAGCAGTGCAATTTCTTTTGCAAGAAATTGAAACCCCCTTGACATAGAAAGGAAAAGAACACCAGAGCTAGGATGATAGACAGACACCAAAAAAAGCTTAAGGGAAAGAGAAGAGAACCTTTCTAGAGGCTCTGCGCTGCATGACCCTAGCTGGGCAAGTCTGGCCAAGAGCACTTTCAAAATGTGTAACAACCACTGCAGCCGGACACTGACCAATCAGAACAGAAAAGGTCCCTGGCTGCATTGCTGTTGGGCAGGCTTTAACTCTTTCACTTCTGGATGGAGGAGAGAGGATTTTTAGGAAGGCATAGCAGGTGGTGTGTTACACAGGGTTCTCCAGAAAAACAGAACAGGATATACATGTATATCGGTATATACACTCATATACAAGCATATACAGGCATACCACATTTTATTATGCTTTACTTTGCTGTGCTTCGCAGATAGTGTATTTTTTTTTTAACAAACTGAAGGCAGCCTTACATAGTCAGATGATGGTTGGCAATAAAATATTTTTTAATTAAGGTATGTACGTTTTTAGCTATAATGCTATTGACACTTAACAGACTACAGTGCAATGTGAATGTAACTTTTATATGCACTGGGAAACCAAAAATTTGTTTAACTTTATTGCAATACTTGCTCTGGTGCGGTGGTCTGGAACAAAACCCACAATATCTCTAAGGGATGCCTGTGTACATATGGAGAGAGACAGACAAAGACAGAGACAGACAGAAAGGAAGAGAGAGACGATGAGATGGAGACAGAGAGACTGCAGTTTCAAGCAGCTGACTTGTCTGAAATCTGTCAGACGGGCCAGCAGGCCAGGCTGGATTTGAGGCTGCAGCCTTGAGGCAGAGTTTCTTCTCCGGAAAGTCTATTTTCACTCTTAAGGCTGTCAGCTGATGAGATGAGCCCACTCACATTATCAAGGGAAATCTCCTTTCCCTAAAGTCAACTGAGAGTAGATGTGAGCCTACAGAACGCCCCACAGCAACACCCAGACGAATGTTTGATTGAGTAACTGATACTAACAACAGCCTAACCAAGGTGACATATGAGACAAACCAGTGGGCATGGAGGCAGCAGGAAAGGGGGTCATTCGGGGGATTTGAGGTGGCTGCTGTTCACCGCCCCACAGAGGAGTATTTTACTGTTTTAAATAAAAGTCCTGGTGTCCTCTCTAAACGAAGCTTCTATAAAAGCTCCTCACCCCTGTGTAGTTGTAGCTACAACTTTTTCTCCTGGTTCTGGACATGCAACCTCACAAGGGTTGTTGGTGAGGAAAGCAGAAAGAAATAGGGCAGCCCCATAGGGATTCTAGGAGCAGTGAAAGATGGAATGTCAAAACATCTGGTCTTCATGACAAAACTCAGTTCCCCAAATTCATACTCACTCCCAGGCCATTTGCAAAAAAATGGCCACCATCACCCTAAGAGGAAAAGCAAATAACTATCATCATAACAACAACTACTATTCATTGAGAACCTGCTGAACAATGTGTCATGAAATTTTTCAATAATAGCATGTAAAAAGTGGGACTTCCTTGTGGTTTAGTGGCTAAGACTCTGAGTTTCCAACTCTGGGGGCCCAGGTTCAACCCCTGATCAGGTAACTAGATCTCACATGCCACAACTAAGAGGCCACATGCCGCAACTAAGATCCGGAGCAGCCAAATAAATAAATAATAAATATTATAAAAAATGTAAAAAAAGGTAAGAGCGAGTATCCCCCTTCTACAGATGAAAAAACTGAGGCTTGGAAAGATCAAGCGGCTTGTCTAAAACGATCCAGGTAGTAAGCAGGAGAGCTAGGGTTTAAACCTGGCTCCATTCAGTTCAGAGTCCATGATCTTGGCACAAAGTTATGGAAAGCAAATAGAAGTGCTAACCAGAGGTTGGTGGTGGGATTTGGGTTACCCTAGCTTTGATAGTCTGGTAAAGGATGCCTAAGACTAAAAGATCAGAGGTTTTAACCAGAGTGGAGAAGTAGTTTTCATTGTTGCTGGTTCATCTCCGGTCACTAAAACTCAGACACTATGGGTAATGCTAATTTTACAGAAGATCCATGAATCTATGATTTTGCTTTGGTCCTGCTCAATTCTTACATTTCCCTCCAGTTCCATGAGTCTAAAGCTGAAGTTTCTAACAGGATGCTAATTATGGTTGATACTCTAACACACATAACTTTCTATTAACAGTGAGGTAAGTATCTAAAAATTTATCAGCATGCTTTGCTGCTATATTATTCTGAATGACATCTTCCTTGCCCCCAAAGCAATAATACTTGGATTGCAAACTATTTCCCTAACCAAATATATACTCCTTCCCACAGAGAACCGCTACCATGGAAATCTATGCAATAGATTCATTTTGTGGCATTGCATATCAAATCTGACCATGTAATTTTGACATTTGGTAAAAGTGCATCTTTGTCTATTCCTCATAAGAAGATTCTGCTTAATAGGAGTTTTCCCAAATGTTCCTACCATTCATATTTTATGCTGACATCCAAAAAATGGGGGGGGGGTAATTATTTTAGGTCTTGCTTTTAGATTTATACCTTTTAGACACCTGAACAAGTAGTTTTCACAAAGTTCAAAAAACCTGCAATTGGGTTGTAATGAAAATGACTTGCAACTCCTCTATATCCACTGTCATGAAGTCGGTACTAATGACCAATCCCCCCTTTACATACCCCCAGCCTCATGTGTTCCTCAACCTTCTCCCTAATGCCAAACTCCTTTGGAAGGATAACTCTGAATGGATTTATGGGAAACAAGATGGGCTTATTTCAGTCCAAGAAATTGGAACCACATATAATAAAATAATGCCGAATTATGTTTGAAACCAGGATATGCTTGGTTCCAATTTCTTGTGACAAGAGTTCCAGATTACAACCAAAGTATACAATGTGGAATAAATCTTTTCTTATTTTTGGACATTATAAATATCCCTAGAATTGTGTTATTTGCAAGAGAAATTCTTAACTTTACTCAATCTTCACTATATTACTGTTCCTGAAAGGGTGGGATTTTCTGTAAGAAGGTATCTTGCACATCATCCAAAGGTGTTTACATATTGAGGTTGTAAAAAGGGCTTATTATGAAATGGTCTCTGGGTTGATTCTGTGAAACTCAGGTAGTGTTTCATAGAGACACTTTAGTGAATTCCTTTTAAATATCTACTGAATTCAATGTTAACAGCTTACTACTGACAAAATAATCTGTCATTTTACTCTCTGCCCAAATGAAAATTGTCTCAAGGTTAGTCCTGTTTTAACCTCATATATAAAAACAAGAGAGAGGGGATACCTACTTTCTGGCCTAAAGATGAACTCAATGCCTCAAAAAGCATATTTCAAATAATGATTTTTAAAATATGTATAAATGAAGCTATTGATATGTTCAGTTTCTATATCCCAATTCATTTGCTAGTATTCTGTGTCATTATTTGGAACTTAGACAAAAGGCCAAATAGAAATGATATCCTCCCTTTGTTCCTGCCAAAATATTGGCAGAGAAGTTCTTTGATCTGTACTTGCAGTAGGAGCAATAAGAGAGAGATAAGCATTACAATGGTCCAACCCTCCAGAAGCTTAAATATCGTATAAGATGACATATGCATTTGCTTAACGATTATTAACAATGCAGGCCAAAAAAAAGACAAGTACTCTAGTTTATCACGTCTATCCATCTATCAGTCTCTTGACCCATCTATCAATTCATCTTTTTTTTGTGTGTGTGGATTTCAATGCAAGTTTCAGTCTTATCCCTAAACACATCAGCATGTAGAGCATCAACTAGAGTTCAATACCACAAAAAATGTTGAAAATAATCAAATTTGGGGTGAGAAAAACTCACTGGTGTCAGTGCGAAGTATGACACCCAAGAAAAACACTCAGAGGCCGGGGACAGTTAGGGGAGCCATTGCCAAATTTCCAGAGAGAGATGATGAGGGAAGGGCTTGAACCAGGGCAGGGATGGAAGGAGCAGAGAGGAGACAGTAGAAGTGGCAGCTCTTGACAACTGATTAGACGTGATGGGGGTGGGGGAACGATAAGGAAACGGGAGGAATTTCCTCCCAATTTTCTACTTTGAGCCACAGTTAGGGAACTGGCTTTAGGTGTCTGAAATACATCTGTGGGGAAAAGCTGTAGGTTGAATTTCGGATGTAATTTGTTTTGTATTTTTTGCCATGTCTTTCAACTTGTGGGATCTTAGTTCCCCAACCAAGGATGGAATCCAGGCCCCCTAACCACTGGACTGCCAGGGAAATCCCAGGCGGTAATTTTTAAATACCTGTGTGTGCTCAGTCACTCAGTTTTTTCTGACTCTGCAACCCATGAACTGTAGCCCGCCAGGCTCCTCTGTCTATGGGATTTTCCAGGCAAGAATACTGGAGTGGTTGCCATTTCCTTTGCCAAATACCTGCGAGACGCCCAGATAAATTTGCTGGTGGAGAGGATAGAGGTCTCAGTTAGAGAGACAGATTGGGGAGGCAGTAGTGTCTGTGTGGTGTGAAAAGGCGACTATGCAGCCAGGGCCAAGAACAGAGCTTAAAGTCGTGGATTTAAAGGGCAGGCAGGGGAGGGATGCCCATAAAAGAAATGGAGAAATAGTAGCTGGAGAGGAAAGAGAAGAACCAGAGAGGATGAGGTCTTGAAAATAAGGGAAGGAGACAGTTTCAAGGAGACGAACTTGTCAACGACATAGACTCTGAGAAGTCGAGAAAATGAGGGCATTGCAGAGTCTGTTGGATTTAGTAGTTGATAGTGATCTTGTAGAAAAGAGTTTTCATGAAATAGGAAATGGAATCCAAACGGGTGGAGAATGGAATCAAAGTACATGAAGACTCACTGTTCTGGATATTTGGCCATGAGAGGAAGGAAAGCGGTAAGGCACACACATTTACTGGAGAAGCTGAGGGTCACGGGAAGGTCGACCTTACACTCAGTGCACCTTGGGACACACATAACTATGAATGCCAGGAGTATTTAGTTGGAGGCTTCCCTGGTGGCTCAGTGGTAAAGAATTTGCCTGCCAATGCAGGAGACATGGGTTCCATTCCTGGGTCAGGAAGATCCCCTAGAGAAAGAAATGGCAACCCACTCTAGTATTCTTGCCTGGAAAATCCCATGGACAGAGGAGCCTGGCGGGCTACAGTCCCTGGGGTCACAGAAGAGTTGGACATGACTGAGTGACTAAACAATAACAACCAAAGTATTTAGTTGACGCTAAAAATATGTGACCTTGGGTTGACCACTTTTATTGTGCAGACGCATTACCATCTTGGTCAGTCAGAGACTTGCATGAACAAGTGGACCGTGTACTATAGTCTAGTGAAACGTAAAAGCATGAACATGCCAGGATTATTTACTCCAGCCCCTGATCTACGGTTGAAGACTCTGAGACCAAAAGACAGTGAGTCACGGAAGGTCATGCACTGAGTAGAGAACCACCCAGGCCCTTCACATGGTGTTTGGCAGTAAGGAGAAAGGTTTTGTTTTCCAGCACAGTTGTGTGAAAATTCCAGTCTAGGAACTATCTCAAGGGGATAGCCCTGATCACATGGATTTCTTTCACGTGGTCATCTCGAGCTGGGTATAACAAAGCCAAGTTTCCACCAGTGTCCCCAAGTTGAAACTGATTTGTTGGTATCAGATTCCCAGGTAATGTGATTTTTCAAATCCTATCACCTCTCAGCTTTGCTGGCATCTGCCCATGGGAGTATTTCACATTGCTAGGGGGAGACAACTTCTGATTTTCCTGGCCTGTCAGTAGCGGACAGAGAGCAGAGCTGTCGAAAGAACACTTGCCTTCAGAACCTCACATACTTCCAGCAAGAGTGTTCCATGGGTGCATTTCAGATTTCAAGTGATAAATGGATATGGGCCAAACCGTTTCACCTTTTCAATTTTCTACTACTGCTTCTCTAACTCCCTCTTCAACTTCCTTTAATTAGCTCAGCTTTAAGCCTTTCAGAATCACCTAATGTCAGGCAAATGTAGTCGCCTGGTGCAGAGAAAGAGAAGTATGAGGTAACCCACTTTCGGGGGAACTGATTTATGACATGCAGAGAAACTCTTGTTAGCTTCCCAAAAGTTATCTTTTCTCTTGTTATTTGGAAAGCACAGTAATTTTCCACTTATTCTCTACTGATGTAAAACAGATTTGTTTGACTCTTAGAGGAACCTCTATTTTGCACTCCTGTGCGTGTGTGTTTGTGTGTGTCTCTCTTCCTGGTAGACCGCTACACTTTTTCGGCCATACACAGCTGTACTGGACTTGGTTACCGCACTGTACAACACTTGCAAAAACGTCCTTTTCTAGAAGAAGCCTCCACAAACTAAACTAATAGCATCTGCCTCTCCCAAATGCCTTAACTGTATTGGCGAAAGAGCATCTCTTATGTTTTAAAGCTTACTTTCGCTGGATTGTTGGAGCAGTACCATTAAAAGGATAATGACAATGTTACCCTCAAATAGCTTTTCTTCAAATAATTGCTTTCCCCCACTGAGTGCTGGCACGGTGCTAGTGAAATTCTGATAGGGTCAGCAGGTTCTTTGATGCTGCCCACCAGCAGACTGTCTCTTTCTGACCCCCTTTCTTTTTTTTTCATCCACACTCACCCCAGTTTTATTTCACTATTGCAACTTGTTTTTGTACTTGTATCACACCCATTCTTTTTTTTTTTTTTTAATGGTAAATGTGTAGCTTTCTCAATGAGCCAGCACTTACTGCTGCTTTATGTTGTCTTCACGGAAAGCGTTTTATTCTGGGAGGCAAACAAATATTGATTTTGAGAGCATCACAGTCCCAGAAATGGATGGGTTGGCTACGAAATCATAGGTCTGCATATTCTGATGCTTATCTTGGCTGAACTTAAGAAGAGTGGGGCTGACCTGCTGTGAGCAGGGAGCATCCCGCCCTTGCTGGAAGGGAGCTGGAGTCAGAACAGGCCTGCCTTACCTGGGCTGTTCTTCTGGGGCCAGGAGAGGAGGGGAGTCTGGCTTGTGGATGGGCGTGGGTGAGGCTGGCACAAGACTGCTGAGAGGAAGCAATAGGGAACTGAAGCCTATGTCTCTGAAAAAGGAAGGCTCTAGAACCAAGTCTAAAATGTCAAGCCACAGGTGTGTGGCAGAGAACTGAGGAGGGGCAGGACAGAGAAAGGCGGGGATTCAACGGAGACACATGCATGCAGGTGGAGGGGGCATTTTATACTTGCCCTTTGCCCTTACTCTGGGCAAGGAGGAACTTGTTACAAGAAGCAATTTAGGGACTTCCCTGGTGGTCCAGTTAAGAATCCACCTGCCAATGCAGGGGACAGAGGTTCAATTCCTGCTGGGGGAACTAAGATCCCATATGCCTTGGAGCAACAAAGCCTGAGTGCTACAGCTAAGACCCGACACAGTCAAATAGATATTATATATATATAATCTGTTTGTATACTTATATCTATATATTGTATTTTTTAGGTTAAATATATAAAGAATAAATTTATACAGGAGAAAAATTGGACCACATATTAATTGCTTTATTTTATGTCCAACTCAAATGGAGGCAGCCCATAAGCTAATGCAAAATATACTTAATATCTGTAGGACTGCAGTGGCTCCATATCCCTACACACACAGAATACAAGGCACTGACTGACTTTTGTTGATGTTGGACTTCAGCCAGTGTCACTGGATAGACAGACCACCTCATTGAACCTATCCAGTTATTGAACTAATGGTTTATATCTCATAATGTGAAATTCCTCACTCCTTCCCTCTGTTTATAATGGTATTTGCAACACACAGGCAAGCCTGTGAGCACTTGGTTTCTCCCTAAGTGAGGCATGGACGATGGATGAAGGAAAATTGAAATACTTTTCCGCTATGTTACCTTTTCAACCCGTTTGTTTACAATTTATCAACCACTTATTGGTTTCAAAGAAAATTCACCACCATGTATTGCTTAGAAAAATGATGCAGGGGAGTTTGAGAGAGAATCACTAATAAATTGATGGTGAAGTGCTTTGTTAATATGGAGTGCTATTGAGATGTATAATGAGGAGCGGCCCCTTCAAGGTCATGCAGTGAAGAAGCAGCTAGAACTCTGGATGCCTCACTCTTCATCTAACAGATGCTAGCACACAAAGCCTGAATGGAGGATATTTTTAACCCCACTTAGGTAATTCCCAGGAGGGGTGGCTACTTATTTCTACCAATAACTTGGGCAAGGTCAACAAAATAAACAAGAAATTGAGTAGTGCTTCTCAAGCCTTAATGGACCTACAGATCATCTGGAATCTTATTAAAATGACAAAGTTGTGATGCAGGAAGTCAAAGGTGGGGCCTGAGATTCCACATTTTCGATAAGCACCCAGGTGACACCGATGTCCAAAACCCTGCTCCAGTCTGGGACATTTGGAGAGGTACCTAGGTTCTTTTAGGAATTCAACATGTTGGAAAAGACCATCTCTGAAGGATGATAAAAGGTTTTCTTACGTGTTCAAGATACAAAACTTAGAGCATCCAGGTAGGGGTAACTTGAAGGCCACTGGACATGTAGAATTGGATTCCAGGAAGAAAGTAGGTCTGTGGATAATGTTCTGAGAACCATCCATGTCAACTGATGCCATGATAATTCCATCAATAGATAGACTGATAGATAAACAGATGAAATATATGGAAGGACCTCAAACTTCCCAGTTCATAGCACATTGTCATCATTGGCTCATGAAAAGCCCTGTTTTTATTTGATCTTTTAATTATTTCATCCATTCATTCCCTTTATCCCTACCTCCCCACCAAAAGCAGTGTTCTAATGTGTCTGATGTGTAACCTTTCATCTTGATAAGTCTTCTCACATAATGTATCTCACTTTGTGTGCATTTTTTAAATCGAGGTATAACTGCATACAGTGGAGTGAAATAACCTTAATTATACAGCTTGTTGAAGAGACACACATGTACACACCTACATAACCAGCACCCAGATCAAGACAGAATATTTTCTCCAGCTCTGTGCATGTATTTTTTGTTTTCATAAGTGACATTGTCTAACAGATATCATTGTGTTTCATACCTCATTCCACAGCACATTTTCAAGGTTGATGTATGCTTCTGTTTACATATTTGCTTCCAACTATTTCAGGGCATCCTCTTTGTGCATCTGCACATTTTATTTAACATTCCCCAGTGAAGGACATCCAGATTTACCACAATACATATAAATTCCTAGTTTAACTAAAAGTTGCCAAATTGCCTCCCAGAATGGCTCCACCAATCTGCACGTACAAATACTTTTTTCTAGAGTCAAATTTACATTTCTTGTGAATGTTCATTATGTTTAACAATGAACAGGGGCTCTAGGGTGTGTGGGCTCCAGTAGTTGTGGCTCATGGACTCTAGGCCACAGGCTTGGGAGTTGTGGAGCATAGGCTTAGCTGCTCCGTGGCATGTGGGATCTTCTCAGACCAGGGATCGAACATGTGTTGCCTGCATTGGCAGATGGATTCCTTATCACTGAGCCACCAGGGAAGCCCCCTTTTTTTCTTTTTTTGGCTTTTTTTTTTGGCCTTGACATGTGGTTTGTGGGATTTTAGGTCCCTGACCAGGGATTGAACCTGCATCCTCAGCAGTGAAACCAGAGTTCTAACCACGAGACTCTCAAGGAATTCCCAGCTAGATTTTATTAGAGTTACATTTACACTTTGCCTATGACTGGCAACAGATTCATTCACTGATTAACTATTTATGGAGCACCTATGATACGCCAGCTACTCTTCCAGCAAAATAAAGTTGTGATAAATTCCAACACACATGGACTTTATGTTAACAGTAATTAAAAGAAAATTGGGTGAAATCACTTAAGAAGAGAATATAGAGCAAGAAAGAAGGAAAACCAAGAGTAGAATTCCAAGAAACATCAAAAGATTAAGGTGTAAAGAGAAGAGAAACCCTAGAGGAAGGTCAAAAAACTTCTGAGAGGTCGCAAGGGAACCAAGAAAAAGTAATGACACAGAAGCCGAGAGAGAAGATTTCAAGAAATGTCCAGTCTTCAATTATATTTCAAGAGGAAATATAATCAGGTGATTGGTCACCAAGAAGTCTTTGGCACAAATCACTGATGGAGAATTGGAGAATGTGGAATAGTGTGCACCCAGTGGTACTCAGTCATGACCCCTAGTACATGTAACCATGACCCTCACCCAAGCCCATGACCTCCACTATTCTGAAAGCAATGGGACCCTCTTTTCTTCCCTTGGTGTGCATTCTTTCTTAAGAAACTCTTTCCCTCAATAAATGCATCTGTCTTTTCTATCCATCTGGAGGAGAGCACAAATTTTGAATTCTGGGGTACATACTGCTTATTGAGCAAGGACAATATTTTGCTGGCTATTTCAAAGAGTAGTATTCTCATCCTATCTGAGAATTTTGCAAATCAGTGTTCATTTATGAAAATCAATCTGTAGAATTAAAAGAGATGGAAGCGTGAGGAATAAATGGAAACTTTTTTCTAGTCTGAGAATTGAAAAGAGAGCCTCCAGTTATTATTGGTTTGATGTAGGACGTTGCTCTTATTCATCCCCATAATCATTATATATCATGTACGTTTGATTTTTTTTTTTTCTGTAACATATCCCATGTGTTCAGTCCTCTGTATTCTCACGGGTCTCCCCTAGGACTTGGGTGTGATCCTCATCGTCTCAGGCCTGAATCACACAACAGCTTCAGGACAGACAGTCTGCCTCCCATCCCCAATCCTGAGCATCACCACCAGATGGGACACTCCCACTCCCAGAATCATCAGTGCTTTCCCATGGCATCAGGATGAATCCCACAGTCCTGAAACTTGGATTTCCCACTGCCTCACAACTGTAATTCTCTGCTCCTGCCACCCTAGACTGCCTTGACCTTCCCCAAATATACTCTGCTCTTTCCATCCCTCATTCCTTGTTCCCACCATTTGACATGTTTGGAATTCCCACCCCATCCCACAGCCCATCAAGCCCCATATCCTTAACCTCCTACTGCTCTGTCCAAACTCCCAGAATGGCAGCTCTCAGACTTGCTGGTTTCAGGACATTTTTACACATTTAAAAAGAATGAAGGACCTCAAAGAGTTTTTACTTTATGTATTATCACTTTATCACTACATAAATTAAACTGAGAATGTTTATAGTTAGCAATAGTTTCTAAAAAGCCGTTACATATTATCATAAAAAATATATTTTATGAAAAATAACTATCTTCCCAAATGAAAAAAAAAAGAACAGTGAAAACGGTGTCAATGCTTTATATGATTGTAAATCTCTTCAATGTCAGGCTTCACTGGAAAGAAGACAGCTAGTTTCTCCTATCTGTCTTCCCATTCAAATTTTTTTATGATATGTTGTTTTGGTTGAAACATGTGAAGAAAATCCAGCCTCACAGAGATTAAGGGAGGGGCATTTTAGCAACCTTTTCAGACAGTTGTGGTCATTCTTTTTTCATACTAATCAAAAATGGAAAAGTGATAGTTTCTCAAAAGTTAACTTGCAGTGTACAGTCTGAAACCTTATCAGCAAAGTTTTTACTCTTTTATATTAAAATGTATTTGTTTATCTTGCAGTTTGAATGGATCTTTTATCTACTTATAATTAACAGCATCAAACATGGACCATTTGGAAAATATTGGTTCTGGGAGTTTTGCAGAACTTTCAAATATTGACACATTCTATTAAAGAATATAATATTTTAAAAATCCCATACATTCACATCATCACTGATCTCATCAGAAAAGCCTCAAGTATTTATAAACTGTCAAACTCATGATGGTGAATACAAGGTTTCCAGAATTCTACTTTTTACTTGAAAGCTCAGCTTTTCTAGTTCGTAACAAAAATGTCATTTGCTTTCTTTGACACCACATGTTTGCACTGTTCATTTCTAAGAAAATGTCTGGCAAATATCCAAGTCTGAAAACCATAGTCATTGCTGTAGGACTTCCCAGGTGGCTCAGTGGTAAAGAATTCACCTGCCAATGCAGGAGACACAGGGGACATGGGTTAGATCCCTGGGTCGGGAAGATTCCCTGGAGGAGGAAATGGCAACCCACTCCAGTACTGCTGCCTGGAGAATCCCATGGACAGAGAGCCTGGTGGGCTACAGTCCAGGGAGAATCAGAGAACCAGACATGACTGAGCAACTGCTTATGCATTGCCGTAGGTAGGAAAATTGCCCTCTATGCACCAAAGGTACATTCACTTGCCAGTCTCTGGAACCTGTGATTACTACCTTCTACAAGCAAAAGATGTGATTAAGTTAAGGGTCCTTGAGAAGAGGGGCTCATCCTGGGTTATCTGGGGAGCCCCTACATCAATGACAGGTCTCATAAGAGAGGGAGAGAGAGAGAGATGAGAGAGAAGAGCAGAAGGCATAGAGATACAAAGAGGAGAAGGCAGAGTGAAGATAGTGGCAAGGTTTGGAGTGATGCTGCCACCAGCCAAGGAATTTCAAGACATTGATCAAGGCATGTCACCAGAAGCTAGAAGAGATAGGGAACAGATTCTCCTCCAGAGCTTCCAGAAAGAACATGACCCTGCCAACACATCTTTGGACTTCTGGCCTCCAGAACTGTGAAAGAATACATTTCTGGGGCTTCCCTGTTGGCAAAGTGGATAAGAATCAGCCTTCCAATGCAGGGGCCACGAGTTCAATCCCTGGTCCAGGAAGATCCCACATGCCGTGCAGCAACTAAGCCCATGCCCACAATTACTGAGCCTGAGCTCTGCTCTAGCGCCCAGGAGCTGCAACTACTGAGCCCACATGTCCAGAGCCCATGCTCCACAACAAGAGAAGCCACTGCAATGAAAAGACTGAGCACTGCAATGAAGAGTAACCCCCTCTCGCCACAACTAGAGAAAGCCTGCACACAGCAACAAAGACCCAGCACAGCCAAAATGAAATAAATCAATAAAAACAATACATTCTGTCATTTTTAAGCTGCCAAGGCTACAGTACTTTGTTTTGGCAGCCCTAGCACACTATTACGGTCATTCTTGCAAGTAAAAATTGGTGTTCCATGAACAAGACTGCTAGTTCAGATGGCAACTTAAACAATCACACAACCGCCTTTCCTCCAGACGATCATAATGCTTCATCACAGACAAGTGTGCTTTCTGCACGCTTCTCATTTCACCACTCTGAATATTAAAAAGAATTGGGATTTAACAAAACTAGCATTTTGTAATGCTTCATCAAGGATGCTCTTAGCTGAAGTTGGCATTTTTTAATACTACGAGTGTGTGGCAGTGGAGGATACCCTAATTGCAGGTGTAGTGGGCGTCACTGCCCTAGTTCATGCCAAGGCACCGGAATTTCACCTGCTCTCATTTTTGCCTGATCGGTGCAAAATCAAAACAGGAAAAAAAAAGACAAAAAGGAAAAGACAAATCACATTTTAGTATCATTATGAAAATTGTTTTCTGACTGCCAGCATGCCCTGAAAGTGGCCCCTCCTGGTCTGTGGGCAAAATTTGCAAACTGCTGAAGCAAATATAGCAAGAGACTAACTATGAAACTTAGGTGGTAGGGGCAGTCACATTTCTCTTTTCTAAAAAAAAAAAAATTATAATAAAACGTTGGGGGGAGTTTTTTGTGTGTGTAAAAAAATAAAATACAATTGTTAACTCACTTTTCGTTGCCAAAACTGAAGTGTGAGGTGACTACCCCTGGCCTGCTGTGCTCCGGCTCAGGGCTCCCTGTCTGGCCTCATCACGTCCTCTGACCATCCAGCGACCTGATGACCTGCAAACCCTGGACAACTTAGGAGTCAGCTATACACCACAGTCTTTCCTGTCCTCGTACATTTTTTCCACATGCGACTCCCTTAGCCAGAATGCAGTTTTCTCCCCTTCCATGCCTCCTCCTGCTCCAGGAAAAATTTAATTTAGCCTCTGAAGGTTGGCTCCAGTCCTTCCTCCTCTTGGAGCTTCCCTCCCCAGCGAAGAATGACTTCGGGGTTTCTTTCTTCTCCCAGAGTCACATTAAACCGCAGAGCAGCTGGGCACCTGCCCAAGACACTCACAAACGTGGTCAGTGAGAACATCACTGGAGGAAATCAGACAAATAATGCCCATTACCTCGGGTTCCCACAGGCAACCCTTTACAGAACCGGTGAAATATACATCAGTAATGACTGTCGAAGCCCACAGTGATCCGAAGTGGAATCCCTCTGACTCTGCGCTGGCCTGCCTCTCCTCAGAGTGCTTGCCCTGGACTTGAGACATCACCCTACACAAACACAGGCCATTTCTGAGACACTCTCCAGAAGTTATAGTTGGAACTTGCAAAGACTCTGAAACAAAATAAGGCGAGGTATGGCAGTATTTACTAGGAATAGGTGGATCATATCACGATAGAAATCTTCAGCACTTTAATACGCCTTCCCCAAAGCTGCCTGGTTTCAAAAACTATAGTACCAAAAAGGTAAACTCTTTTGGCACATTCAGAGTCTGTCTTAAACCCCATATTTTGAACAAGAACAAAAAGGTAAACGGTTTTTAGTACTAGAGAATCCTCCTCTCCACATCCACACTGATTACTGGTTGAACGTACATTAAAGAAATGTCAATGTGAAGAATGTCAAATCATTAGCATGTCTGGGACACCCACGTGTTTTCAGCCAGTCCATCCTTCTGGCTCCCTCTTACTCTACCCATTAATCCATCATTGCATGATTTCATTATAACTTAATCATCTGGACTTCTATTTTCCCTTTTGATAACAAGCTTCTTGAAGGCAGGGACTATCTTCATTATCCCAGGGTTTCACCCAATGGCTGGTACCTGAGACATGCTCAATAATGGTTTGTTAGTTAGGTGAACACACGATGTTGGGAGAGGCCTTGGCACACGTAAAACTTCAGATCTCTATTATACAGATGCCACATGTAGAACCTGCACTGATAATAGCAGCGGAAACCCAAGGAGAACACCCAGGTCCTTTGGTGATCCACTTAATCAATCAAGTATTTGTTGAATGACAAACACCAGCAACTTGCCAGCCTCAGAGCTGAATGCTGGAGGAATGTGGAACAAAGCAAGGTTCCTGCCCTTCTGGAGTGAATAATGCCAACTCTATAGACAGCCAAGAAACAATTCAAGAAAGAGTAAGTGTGTGGAGTTCCATAAAACAAAAGCTGGCAGACAGAGGCCCCTCAGGGGACGCAGAGTTTGAATGTAGGATGCTGCAGAAATCTGCTCCTTCCTCCATTGTACGACACGAATGCAGACAATGGAGTAGGGAATCCGAGGCCCAGATTTTCAAGTAAGCTAATAGACCATGCATTATGTTATCAAAAACAGAAAAAAAGAAAAAAATAAGATCAAGTTAACAAGAGAGGAAAGAATTCTAATATTAGTATATTCAAATGCCTAGTCAACAAAAAATACACTTTAAAAAATCTTTTTTCTGGGCCAATTGATTGTTTTCCACATTTGAAGGTAAATGTACCATTTTCCACACCCAGGAGAGATTCACAATAATAATAGCCAACCTTCATTCATCAAGTCATTTTAAGCTACCCAGCTCAATCCCCCTAACACCTCTAAGGATTACAGTCCTTAGACCTGGCAACTGGGGTCCCTGTTCTGGACCCCAAACCCTGGGCACCCACTTCCCACTCTCCTCCAGTCATGCCCTTCCCATGGGGCTAGAGGCCAAAGCAAGGGGCCACCCAGAGCTCTTACCCCCATCTGTCTCCCACATGGTGGGCAGAGGCAGCACACACAGGATGCCCAGTTAAATTGGAATTTCAGATAAACAGGGAATCCTTTTTCATAGTGGCTGGTATTTAGTATCTGCACGTCGCAGAATAGTGGATTTGCACAGACCTGATGGCTGAGCCAGAGGCCCTCATCTCCGCTCATCCCTACCCACCCCTGACCACAGGTGGCAGCCATCATCTGCTCCTCCGAGCATCCATTGGCATTAGCTGTACTTTTCTATCCCACAGCACAGGACCAACCCTCCTGTCCACTGTCCAACAGCTCTTCACTGACAGACTCAGCCCTAGGAGGGTGCCTGGCATCGCACCTTCACCCCCTGAGCTGTCTGAGCCTTGCCTGCTGAAGCCTCCACCTTCTTCACATGCTGGGGTTCATGGCAAGCTGGGGTGAGGTCCATTCATGGGACCCATGCCCGCTGCTGCAGGAGCTCCCCTCCTCAGTGTCATGGGGTCACTGGGAGCCCAGGGGACCTCCTCTCACTGTCTGTCCCAAGGAGGATGGCTTTCCAAAGAATTGCTGAGCAAAGTGGACACCACGGAGCTGCCCGCCTTCCCCTCGTTCTGAAGGATCTTGAACTCTCATCCAGAAACGTCTGTCCTATACAAATCTGTCTCATTTTTCTTCCTGAAATGGGATCTAAAACCAAACTATTTAAATCAACAAGAATCCTAAGAGTTCAGAAGCTGGAGTGCAAGTTACAAGTCAATAAGAAAAAGACAAAACATCTCTAGTAGGTCAGGCCATGCTTCGTATCATTCACAGGACATACAAAGAGTCCAAAGGGCATTTAAAGGAGGTTCAAACTTGTTACTCAAATAAATGGCAATTATTTTTCCTTTAAAATGGCTGAAAAAAATATTTCAACGTTTAAGACGTGACTTTGGCAAGTTGACATTGAAAGGGGCACTCTCGTGTGCTGCCAGAGGAAATGTAAACTTGACAAATGTCTTAGGAGAGAAGTTTGTCGATTGGTATCCAGAGTTTTGAAAGTATTCATATTAACTGACCAAACTCCATTTATAAAAAAAACTTCCCGTGAGAACATATCAGATAAGCACTTGAGAGCTTTCACAGCTGTGCCATTTAAAAAGGAAAAAAAGAAAAAAGTGTGAAATAAATAAATGCCTAACAATAAGGAGAGGACCAAATACAACCTAGAATACACTTATAATGAAAAATTAGTGTCATCATTAGAAAACAAGTTCTCAAGCGTATTCCTGACATCAGAAAGTATTGCATTAATTGGAATAGGCCCGATTACGCTGCAGTGACGACTTCAAATTCTCAGCAGCTAAACAGAAGGGGAAATGTTCTTCTTGCTCACACTTGACATTCAAATGAGACTAGGCCAGCGGGGGTGGGGGCAGGATTTGTTCTCAGTACAGTCAGCCAACCCCCTCCGCAAGGAAGGTGTCCCTACTTGGTCCTGCACAGGCCATATATGTTCAGTCCAGAAGCCAACACCCTCACGTTTGCTGACATTCCATCTTCTGCAAAGTGGGTGGGAAAAAAAATGTAATCCTACTATGTGCCCAGGAGAAGTGAGCCAGCTATGAGGCAGCACTAAAAGTTTCTATTATTATACTTAGGATATAATAGTAAGAAAAATGGAATACAAAACTGCATATTTAACACAATCTAATTTTAGAGAAATATTTATGATACTTTCATATTTGTATGTGTAAATGAAGAAAATTCTTATAATAAAACAGGGACCTGGGTTGTGAAATTACAGATGGTTCTGATTTTCTTCTTTAAACATGTTTGAATTTTTCAGATTTTATATAAAGAACACATTAACTACAAGGAGAAAAAAAAGTTCTATGCTTCAGTATTACTCAGGCTATCCTGTATTTTCTTGCCTTCAGAAAACAAATTTTTCTTTTCCCTCACCTAGAAAATTCCTTTCAAGTCTCAGCCATCTGTAAAATGGGAGTAATATTACTTGCTCCTCTTCTATGAGAAGTAAGCTAAACAAAAGGTATAAAATTTCATTTAAAGGCATTTGCATTGGGGGAGAAAATATGTTTATAAGACACAAAACATTATGATGCTTCCTCAGAACTGGAAATTCAATTATGTTCATAAGAGATTAAATACTCTATATCTCTACCATTTAGTCAAAATATATGCCTAATTCACTTGCCTTATTCCCTAAGAAAACATGAACCTTACAAAATAGTTCAGACCGAGGGTGAAAAAATAGGTCAGAATATCCATTCTCATGAGTGAATTCAAACGCATGGATTTTATGACACGGTTACCAGGTTCATTGTTAATTATCCATATGCCTTCATGGCTAACGTGGGTTCCAAGAGTGTTTCCTTTCTCTGTATCTTCGTTGTTCACATAATCTATTGGAGAAACCAATCCAAAATCACTTAACACCCTATTTCAAGTAATAATTTCCAGGCTTCTTGGAAAACAGGGACCCCCTCCTCCTGGCTCCTCTCTTTGCGCCCCCACTTCAACCAAGCCTAGCGCCAGCATAGCTCAACACCACTTGATAAAGACTGCCCATCTGACCTTATCCCTTAGGGGAAAAAGTCAGTTGTGGGTGTCAATCTGGCCCCTTCCTCACAAGCATCTAATGCAGGGTCTTTGGGCTCCTGCCGGCCACTGTCCATCAGCTGACAGACTAAACCCAACCAAAGAAACACACAGATCAGAAATAAGAGCAGAGTAGAGCATGACCCTCAGAAACCAAACTGAGATTCCATTATTAAAGAAAGAAAGAAAACCCACATGTTCTATGTATTCAAAGAGAAAAGATGTCATTTTACAAGCCTGTCAGCTCATCTTCCAATGAAGACTGAAAAGAAAATGTGGCTGAAGGAAATCCCAGAGCATCAGGGACAGATGGAATGCTTGCTTGTGTTGGAGTCTTTTTCATCTTGAATCTGCCCCACTGGCCAAAGGTCTCCTTCGATGTGAGGAAAAGTTAATTAGTGGCAGCATCTCTGTTGTAGCCTAGTTTTAACTAATGCTGATACGACAGGAATTGGGAAGGAAACAGAAGACAGGGATTATCAGAAAGCAGGAGAAGTTTTCATTAGCAGTGCTTTGAGACGTCACTTTTTCTGGAACAAAGAATGACCTCTTGACAGGTGACTGATCCAATGCCACATTCACTGCACAACTGCAGTACTTGCTTTAGCCACGTGCTTCCCAACTTGAAGGGGAAAAGTGGGGGAAAGTGCTCAGGCGACAGGAACATTCTCTGAGCTTCGTCACACACCATCTCTGCAGACCCAGAGACATAGAGTCCATATGGAGCCTTGCTGGGTGATACATGGGCACGGCGATTTTACTGACACATTCACGTTGGGCTCAGGTTGCACAAAATTGTGTGTTTTTGACACAGGAATCACAATCCTACATTAAAGATGATTACCAACTCCTTTTGACTTCCTAGTCATAAATATGGGAAATAATCACCATGCTTGGCTCTGGGACTGATGGATATCATAAATCACATTGTGTTTTCAGTCTAGCGGTATTTGCCACAGCTTCAGGAGACCAGAGCACCTGGCATCTTCGGAAGAGATAAAAACAAGACTGTTTATAAAGATATTTTGGACTGGGGGCTGGAGGAAATGATCCGAACCACAAAAGTCTTTCAACATTCCCTTTTTCACTGGGATGTGGGCAGGGGCCTGTTGCTGGTCTTCCTCCACCATCCTCTGATCCACCCTCCCCAACCAAACACCAGCACCACTCATCACAGCCTCCCTTGATAGGGACACAGATAGCACTGCTTATAAAATCAACGCCTCTCTGCTTTAGCCTCACTTGAATTATTCCTCTCCAAAGGCAGCAGGAAAAGTTGCGAAAGGAGGACCGATTTATATCGCCTCCTGGCCCTGCGCTGGCTGGGGGAACTCGTGGAGGAGAAAGTCCATGCTCACGACGCTCATCAGGTAGATGTATCTGAGCCACCTCAGAGCCCTGCGCGGACCGTCGCTCAGCATGCCGAGCCTCTCTATCATGTTTCTCCCTTTGTTTCTGATCTACATCACACCAAGAACTCACTTCTGGGCCGCTGCAACTGCTGACTTCCTCCTAATGTTTAATCATCCAGACGAGGTTTATTCACTCTGTTTGCTAGCATGCCATGACGAAACATCACTGACTGGGTGGTTTACACAAAAGAAATTATTGTCTTATTATTTTATGTCCAGCTCTGGAGGCTGGAAGTCCACAGTGATGATGTCGGCAGAGCTGGTTCCTTCTGAATCCTTTCTCCTCGGCTTGCAGACAACTGTCTTCTTCCTGCGTAACCCCTGGGGTGTGTCATCTCTGACTTCATCTCTTCTTATAAGGGCTCCAGTTGCATTGGATAAGGGCCTATGCACATGACTTTATTTTATCTTAATCACCTCTTTAAAGACCCTGTTTCCAAGAAAACTTACACTCTGAGGAACTGGAGAGGTAAGGCCTCAACATATAAATTTGGGGGCGGACACAATGCAGCACATAACATTTGTTTTTTCCCCAGCATCACCAAGGCCAGCATTTACATGTGTGTACACAAGAGAGTTCCAGAAAAACATCTACCTCTGCTTTACTGACTATGCCAAAGCTTTTGACTGTGTGGATCACAACAAACTGTGGAAAATTCTTAAAGAGATGGGAATACGAGACCACCTGACCTGCCTCTTGAGAAATCTGTATGCAGGTCAAGAAGCAACAACTAGAACTGGACATGGAACAACAGACTGGTTCCAAATTGGGAAAGGAGTACGTCGACGCTGTATATTGTCACCCTCCTTATTTAACTTATATGCAGAGTACATCATACGAAATGCCAGGCTGGATGAAGCACAAGCTGGAATCAAGATTGCCGGGAGAAATATCAATAACCTCAGATATGCAGATGACACCACCATTATGGCAGAAAGCGAAGAGGAACTAAAGAGCCTCTTGATGAAAGCGAAAAAGGAGAGTGAAAAAGTTGACTTACAACTCAACATTCAGAAAACCAAGATGATGGCATCCGGTCCCATCACTTCATGGCAAATAGATGGGGAAACAATGGAAGCAGTGAGAGACTATTTTGGGAGGCTCCAAAATCATTGCAGATGGCGACTGCAGCCATGAAATTAAAAAAAAAAAAGACATTTGCTCCTTGGAAGAAAAGCTATGACCAACCTAGACAGCATATTAAAAAGCAGAGACATTACTTTGCCAACAAAAGTCCATCTAGTCAATGGTATGGTAGTACCTTTTTCCAGTAGTCATGTATGGATGTGAGAGTTGGGCTATAAAGAAAGCTGAGCACTGAAGAATTGATGCTTTTGAACTCTGGTGTTAGAGAAGACTCTTGAGAGTCCCTTGGACTGCAAGGAGATCAAACCAGTCCATTCTAAAGGAAATCAGTCCTGAATAGTCACTGGAAGGACTGATGTTGAAACTGAAACTCCAATACTTTGGCCACCTGATGTGAAGAACTGACTCGTTTGAAAAGACCCTGATGCTGGGAAAGACTGAAGGCAGGAGGAGAAGGGGATGACAGAGGATGAGATGGTTGGATGGAATCACTGGCATGATGGACATGAGTTTGAGTAAGCTCCAGGATTTGGTGATGGACAGGGAAGCCTGGCGCGCTGCAGTCCATGGGGTCGCAGAGAGTCAGACACGACTGAGCGACTGAACTGAACAGATGCACATAGACACCTGAGCTTCCCAGATGGCTCAGCGGTGAAGAATCCACCTGCCAATGTAGAAGACACAGGAGATGTGGGTTCCATCCCCGGATCAGGAAGATCCCCTGGAGTAGGAAATGGCAACTCACTCCAGTATTCTTGCCTGGAGGATTCCATGGTCTGAGGAACCTGGCGGGCTACAGTCCATGGCGTCGCAAAGAGTCGGACATGACTGAGCATGCACACACACACACACTCTACATTTTTCTGTACCTTGCTCACAAATTCCTATTCCAACAGTATGTGGGAGCTGGAGGAGTGAGGGAAGAATTCAGTTTCTTGTGGCTCAGAGCAGTCTCCCTGGAGTAAACCCATCTCTTCCCGTAACTCTTCAGCTCTCCGGTGTCTCCCCTTCCTCATGGACTCACCCGCCCCCTTTCCCAGGCCTGGAGGGAAGCCTGGTGTCCCTTCCATGGGGCGATGGAAGGGGAGCCTGGGGTCCCGCTCTCCTCTGGTTGGGCCACTGTCCTCGCCGCTGCTGCTGCTAAAGTGCCCCAGGCCAGCGGGACTTGACGTCTGTTCTCCTGGCTGGGGTGCCACCCGGCCACTGCCCCCAGGGCCCTCGGCCTTGCCCCTCCGCCGACCAGGCCGGGCTCTCCCCGAACCGGGACCCGGCCCCAGTTCCCGTCAGGAGCTCAGCTCCGGCAGTCAGTCGTTTCCCCAGCCCTCTCCTGCCCCATGCTGCAGCACTCAGCAAGCTCACCAAGCCAGCCCTTTGGCCATGGTCCACACCTCCTGCCAAAATGCCTCGTGACAACAGCCAGGGTCTGGGGTCTAGGCCCCCTGGAGTAACTCCCCACAGCCCCTTCCTTCTCTGCCTGGCCAGCACCACCGGAGGGGCTCTTTTGAGCTCTGATCCTGGAGTGGGAGTCCAGGCCCTCCCCGCTGACTCTCCTCGGCTTCTCTGAGATGTGTTTACTATCTGCCACTCCTTGCCCGACATAGACCCCCTCACCAAGAGGCAGGAACTCAAAGGAAGAAACGAGAACCCCCTAATATTACTCCCTTTCTGGCTCCCTCGCTCCTCAGCTCACCCCCGCCCCTTCCCCTCCTACTGCCAAACTGCGAGGACTTCCCATTTCCAGCTGAACGGGAACTTTCCTTACGTCACAATCTCTCTTCTCAACATCATGGTTCAAAATAATAACACTCTATCTCAGACCTCCTAGGTTCACTCTTGACATACAGATGGAAGCTTTTTAGAATTTGGAAAACACTCCTCTCTCACTCAGCAAAGCATGGATTTAAGACTCTCTCACTTTTCACATAACATTTCTAACACGAAACACAAAGTGGAGCAGAGACTCTTTATTCTGGGTGGTCTGCCCCCTACCTTCCCCTGAATTGAGATTCACCACCCCCACCCCCAGGACATGCCAATAGCCAGGAAGAAAAATACCTTGATAATGTTGGGAGTATGGCTTCTGTGGCATTAGCAGCTGTGAAACAAATATTCTAGTGCATGCGTGCATGCTAAGTCGCTTCGGTCATGTCCAACCCTGTGACCCCCATGGGCTGTAGCCCGCCAGGTGCCTACGTCCATGGGATTCTCCAGGCAAGAATACTGGAGTGGGTTGCCATGCCCTCCTCAAATATTCTAGTCCAAACCCCAGAATAAGCTGATTTGTTCAGATCATCTATTGATCTGGCGAGCACTGGCATTATTTTCCTTAGCAGAGAGGGAACTAGGGAGGTAATGCAAAGAACTGTAGGATTTGTTTGTTAAGAATTCACCAGCTGGGGCTTTCTCTGGTCCATAGCCAGAAAACTTTGGCATCCAAAGAGCTAAGCAACAACAGTTATAGCAGTTGTCTTCCCAGGAGCATGAAGGTGACCGCTATCCTTCCTGTTTATTCTCATCTTGTTTGGGACCACTAAGGGCCATGGAAACTGGCAGAAGAAAAACCTCGGAAAACTTCCAGTACAAACATAGGAAATATGGCCATTATTTTATAACTATACATGGACTGACTGGCTTGATATCTTTGCTGTCCAAGGAGATCAAGCCAGTCAGTCCTAAAGGAAATCATCCCTGAATATTCTTTGGAAGGATTGATGCTGAAACTTGAAGCTCCAATAGTTTGGCCACTGATGGGAAGAACCCACTCACTGGAAAAGACCCTGATGATGGGAAAGATTGAGGGCAGGAGGAGAAGGGGGCAACAGAGGATGAGATGGTTGGATGGCATCACTGACTCAATGGACATGAGTTTGAGCAAACTCCAGGAGATAATGGACAGGAAAGCCTGGCGTGCTGCAGTCTATGGAGTCGCAAAGAGTCAGACACAACTTAGCGAATGAACAACAATAACAATAAATGGATTATAACGTTTAAAAATTGTGAATCACTATGTTGTACATCTGCAACTTATATAATATTGTACATCAACTAAAAAATAAAAATATGTTAAGAATATTGTTCAATAAAATGAAAAGGTATAATAAGAACACTTTTAGAAAGAAAAACCTGAGAGAATTTTTAGTCATCAGAACTCACCAAAGAAAATCTCAAAGGAAGTTCTTAAAATTGAAATGAAATGATGGATGAGTGAAGACTTGGGTCTACTTGAAGTGAGGCAGAGTTCTGAAAGTGGTAAGCATTTCAGTAAACATAAAAAAAATAAATATAATATTTTTTAAGGCTAGCCAAATACTTAAAGAATGAAATTAAATACAAAATACCAATGTTATGGGATTTATAATATTTAGATGTACAGTATATGACAAAACAGAAAAAAAACTCAATGGGGGAAATGAATGTATAGGGTTGTAAAAGTTACATTATAAATAAAGTGTTAAACAATATTTAAAAAAAAAAGACTAGCAGTACAGAAGGATCAGATTGACTGGAATCTTTGACCACGACACTAAGACACAAAATCTGACTTAGAAGCAATACAAGATGGTGAGCGACATGGGAACTAGAATCAAACTGCTTGGCTTTCTTTGTCACTCCAAGCAAGCTACTCAGTCTCTATCAGTTTCCTCATCTGGTGCTGTCGGGAAGTTTACAGGAGGTGAAGGAAGTAAAACACTAGAACAGCATTGACACATAATGGATTCTCAGTAAATGCTCGTTGTGGGAAAATATCAGATTGTGAGAAAGTGGTTATTATGAACAATATTAATAGCTGAAATTTATTGAGTGCTTATAATATGCCAGGCAATGCTATAAATTCCACACATGTATAACAGGGGCTAAAACATTATTATTCTAAGAATATTTTTAAATGTCTTTTTCCGTCCTTCCAACGTCTGTCCACCCCCACTTCCACTAGTAAAATTCTCATTTGGTTCACTTGGCACTTCCCCATATCCTCAGCTTGTGGGCTTTAATCCACAGACTGGGGGAAATACTGTAAGCCTGAAAGGCAAGGAGATTTATATTTGAAATGAAGAGAAACTCTGGCAAAAAAAAAAAAAAAAAAAAAGACTAGCTCTCAGAAAACATGGCAGGGAAAACAGGAGAAATTTTCGTTGGCAGTTGAGAGTGGAATAAAGAGAGATTTTCAAGTATAGCTACTCTCTGTTGAAAGTGAGAAGTGGACACGTTGAAAGCAGAGAATTTTTTTTAAGTTTACCTATTTCTTAGGCATATACTACCCTCTTGGAATTTTCTTGAGAAACTGCAGTAAACACTTGAATTGCTTTTGATTAAGCTTCTCTGCTAACTTGTTTTTTTAATGTGATTCTAGGCAAAGACAGGGTCACTTGAGAAGCCATCTTTATGCAAGTTATACACACACTTTTCATTTTACCCTCACAGCAACTCTGAGTTGGATACTATCATTATGTCTTATTTGAAGAGAAAACCCAAGTGTAAAGAGCTAATTCACACACAGTCACACCAGAGCTTGAATTTGAACCTATGTAGTTGGACCTCATAGTCTACACACTGACCACTGTGCTACACTAACTAATCAATCATCCCTTTTAGCATTCATTAATTCATGCTTCCTCAGTTGTCCTCCTGAGATTGTTGTCAAAGAAAACTAACTCCAGGTTTCTTCCCAGTACATAATGTTTCCTTTCAATTAAAACCAAAAGTCAGTATGTGGGCATGTGTGTGTGTGCCTTTGATTTAATTATATATTCAGATTGTTTAAAATTCAAAAGGTACAAATGAGATAACACAAAGTCTCTCTTCTAACCTTGTTCCCCTGGCCATCTGGTTCCCCTTTCCAGAGGCAAACAATACTGTCAGCTTCTACTGTCTATTTTCAGATAAAAGCATTACAAACAAATACATTTCTCTCTCTCTCTTTAAAATGATACCACAACATATTCAGTGTTGGGTACTTTGTTTCTACTTATCAATATATCTTGGATATAGTTCCATATTGGTCTAGAAAGAGCGTCCTCATTTTTCTTTACAGGTAATAATAATCTGTTAGGACGCACCATCATTCGTTTAACAATTCTCACGGTTGGACATCACAATGTTTCTAAACATGTACTACTGTAAACAATGTGATAGCGAATACCCCTCTACATAATGTCATTTTGTATGGTAGTACAGCCATAGTACAAATCCCCAGAAACAGAATCATTGGATCAAAAACCATGTGCATATGTATTTTTAATAGATATTCCCCAATTGCCCTACATAGATTATTTTTAACAAAGTACATGCCTAATAGCAACATGTGAGGTTGTTTATGTTCCCTTACCCTTGCCATCAAAGTGGATTATTAAACTTTTTGGTCTTTGCCCATCTGATATTTGAAAATGGAAAATCCATTTCTTCTCCTGCCTCAGGTTACTTGAGCTTAAACTATAACTTTCTGCCCACAAACCACTCCATTCATTCGTTTAAATGTAACAGTATAAGGCATTTACTGCATATTGATAGAAGGCTCTATTCTAGTCATCCCTTTGCCCTGTAAACCAGAATCTTTCTCCAAAATCATTCATGGCGTAAGATCCTTCCAGATGGCTGGGATCTGAGTAACTCCTGATATCTTAAACATAGAAGAGTAGAGTGATAATTGGGGCTTTGGAGGAGCAAATAAATTATATTCCTGCCCCAGTTCTCTCCCCCTCCCCATCCCACCCAGTTTCAAGCTGGGACCAATCAAGAGACAGTCACTGTAGTCTGACAGATGGAGATGAAAATATCTGCTTTATGTCTGATAAAGCCGATTGGAGTCTAAAGCTCAGACCCTGAAACAGATGGGTTTTCTAATATCTTCCCTGAACCAAAAATAATAATAATAATTAAACCCATACGTCCAGTCACAGGCAGGCCTGGACAAGGGCAGGCGCTCGTGCAGTAATGGCCACTTATTCCAGGGCCTTGGAGGAGAGTGGGTTTCTGGGGACAGCCTGCAGAAGGCTGGGCTACATGAGCCACCCAACCAGAGCAGCCACACATGTTACCTGTAGACACAGAAGCGTCCCTCCCCTTCTCTCTCCTCCTGAAACAAGAAACTTCTCACACCCATGCAAATGCAAGGAGAGGGGGATAAGAATTCTCCACCAACTATTTAAACTTTAGAGATGAAATTATAAAGAAAATGCAATCTTTCTGGGGGAAAAAGTTTTTGAATGTGAGAAAAATGAATAAGGCATTCATTACTTCATTCAACACACATTGAGAATTTACCATGCACTAGGATCCATGCTAGAATCTGGGACTATGAAGGTGAATACAACTCAGATCCTACTTTCTATAGAACTGATATTGTACAAGAGAGATAACCACATAAATAAATCATCCATATACAAATGCTAATGGAAACGTGGAAGAAGGACCAGACAAGGTTTCGCAGAGAAGGTGCCTTGAGCCAGGAAGGATGAGTGCAGGGTCTTGTATGGAATGGTATCCTGCATCAGGTGTCTGTGGGTCGGCACAAGGGAAGGATGTATCAGAAAAAAAGCAGAGAATGGAATCAGGTTGTGTTTGGGGCCTGGAAAATATTTCTGGTGGATAGTGACCTGGACAATGTGGGAAGACAGGGTCATATGTGCCTTATGAAGAGGCTGAGAAGGTACCATGGGCCAGACTGAGATCTTTTTGCCAGACACACTCAGGAGCTCATGCTCAATTCTTAGGTCATGGAAAGGCTTTAGTGTTTTTTGAGCAAAACGGATATGATCCAATTTGTTTCAGAAAGATCACTCTGGCCAAAGATGAGAATAGATTGGGAGGAGAGAGCGAGAGCGCGCAAGAGGCTGAAGGCAAGAGGGCCAGTTAACAGGAAACAACCTCTTGAAAGAGGTTAAGGAACAATATTAGCACGTGGGTGATTAAGACAATTGAAAGAGAGCCAGCAGACATTTCACAGGTAGAATGATCAAGACATGGTAATTGACCAGACACAGGAGGTGGGTGGGAGGGAGTCTAGGGCAAATAGGTGTCCTATTTGAATGGTGATGCCATAACTGAGACTGGAAGTCACAGAGGAACAGGTTTGGAGAGAGAAGGAAATGAGTTTAGTTTGGGATACATTTTGCTAGAGTTGCCTGAAAAGATACCTCAGAATGCGTCCAGCAAGTGCCCTGGAAATAAAAGCCTGAGCTCAGGAGAGAAGGCAAGGCTATCGGTACAAGGGCTATAGAGGAAGCTGTGAGAGTACTTAATAGGAGCAGTCAGCAGAGAAAACAGTGAGACCTACGAGAGAAAAGGGATGGTATAGGAGATCCAAACAGGCAACAGGCATCTGAAACAGAGAAGAGGCCAACAGAGGACATGTCAATGGGGAGTGAGGGGGTTGGGAGATGTGGAAAAGGGAGACTCTTTTACTGAGTCATGGAGGGGATCACATTCCTCCTCCTCCTAGATGCTCAAGAGCACTGCATCTTTAGAAGGGGCAGTTTTCTCATCTACGCTTGTCCTATAACAAGGCTGCCTGGAAAACGGATGAGAAAGAGAAGGACGAGGGTGACGGTTCAGCAGAGAGGACCAGCTTCCTCCTCCTGCAGCCGTCTCTGCAGGAAGCATCTCCTCCTCTGCCCTAGAACCAAGGACCAAAGAGCAGGGTGTGTCTGCAGGAACACCTTCCGACAAAAGCTTGCAGCGGCTCTATGTTTACAAATGTCAGAAGGAAATCAAATATCCTTGTTTACGATTTCTCACCAGCTAAGCCTGTTCGATCTCTCAGTGATCCCTGCCAGCCTTCTTCCTGCCCACACCATCTGCTCCAGTCAACAACCTGGCTCCTCTATGCTCACCTTTCTCCAGCCATCAGATCTGGGCACAAGCTCATCCACGTGCCTGGAATATCCCTGTTCTTTCTATAAAATTTTCGCTGATTTCTTCAAAACCATGTTCAATCCTACCCAGTCTGTGAAGCTTCCTTTCCTATTCTGAGTGTGAACTCAACATATATCCTTTGGCTAGAAACTTGGCCTGTTAATTTTGTTGTTGTTGTTAACAGAAATCATTTCATTTGTCATAATGATTTAGGGGAAATAAGCAGATTTTCTAGACGAAAAGCTCTGCCTCTCAATATCAATATTTTATTCCATTCATTCAACAGAACCAATATTTATTGAGCTCCTACCTTTTATGTGCCCAGCACTGTGTTCTATGACAGAGATTTTAAATAAAGAAAAGGAAACAAAGAAAAGGTAATCATTTCACAAGCTAAGAAACAAACCTGGGCCTTGTTTAGGTGGTAGAAAATTTATCTTAACTACCCCCACTGCCTTGTTTGGTAGATCTTGCTGAAGTTGATGATCCTCTTCCCTGCCTTTTTACACAGAAAGGAATGAATAAAATCTGAAATATTTGTGTTGTTTCTGGTGCATCACATTGGACATCATGTTTTAAAAGAATAGCTTTTCTTTTTTCATTAGAAAAACAATGTGTTCCTTGTGAAAGTTGAAAAAGATTTTTCCAATCACCCATGGTCAAACCTCCAAAAAGCAACTGCTGCTAACATTTTTGTATATCTCTTTCTAGGCTACTGTCCAACACATTTTTAGGGAGTTTTTCCTTAATAACAATGCAGTACATGGAACATAAAAGTTTACAGCTTGGGGACTTCTCTGGTGGTCGAGTAGTTAAGACTTCGCCTTCCAATGCATGGGGTGAAGGTTCAATCCCTGATCGGGAAGCTAAGATCTCACATGACTCTCAGCCAAAAAACCAAAACATAAAACAGAAACAGTATTGTAACAAATTCAAGAAAGACTTTAAAAAGTTCATAGCTTTCTATCTTACAAGTTCACATAACAGCGTGGACAGTAAGATCTTTTGTTGAGCAGTGTCTTGTGGCAGAATAAACTGAGACCCCTTCCCCTGCCTTCATCCTTCCCACACAGTCCGGCCCCCAGGTGCGAAATCTCAGCCCTCACGGTTTCCCAACTTCTCTGCACCTTCCCACCACTGTGTAGAGGACAGAGCTCACCCCACCCTCTGCTATGACAGCAGAAGCTTTAAAAAGAGGAGAAGTGGTAGATACTTAACAAATGCCCAAAGGTGTGAAATATCTGGGGCCCAAGAATGAAAAATGAGACATAGTTCTCCTCACTTCCATAGAAAAGAGTTCCAAGTCCCAGAGAGCAGGGTTTGACACCAGGAAGTCCTGGACACTGAGACAGGAAGAAATAAAAGGGAGAAGTTATGGAAGGTGGGAAAAGATGTCCAAAGAAGATGGGGACACCCATGTGGGGTGCCCTTTGACTCGTGGCGGTGTCCACTGTCCTCCAGAGTCATTGGTGAAAAGTGACGATAGCCTCCTGGATGCGAGGCTGTACTAGCTGAGAGGGACCATCTCTGAAGGCCATCACCCAAATGGTGACGAGAATATGCCTTGAAGACCCACAAGTTCCCATTTTTTCTACTTCCAGACCATCTTTGAGAACAAATTTTGCAAGACAATAAAAGGCACCTTTCATGTGGGTTGTATCTGCAATACAGTGACATTTCCCAGGACTAGCGCTGACCAGGAAGCAAAAGCATACCCGTGATCCCTGTCCAGGACGTTTTCTCACCTTCATGCACTCCAAGGAAGACACAGACTGCTTACAAAATTCTGAAGGATAACTGCTCCTACATGAAACAGCCCCAGAATGGCACACAATTAAACTTGCATTGCTCTTCCTTAACCATCAATGCAGTGACTCCCAACCTTGTCTGCACACTGGAATCACCTAAGAAATTTCCAAAACTATCAGTGCTTGTGTACCCACCTCTGAAGATTGTGATTTATCCATTGTAGGTGTGGCCTGGGTTTGGAAATTACTGAAGATGCCCAGGTGATGCTGATGTGTGTTTCTCCTTGCTGGTGGTCTATAGCCAATAGAAATGCTATCTAGAATATATCCAAGATAAGGAGAAATGAATTTGGAACAATGCAATAACATGCATGAACTGTAGAATCGTAACCTTTTAGGTATCAATATTTCTACTCAGAGAAGCTCAGGAGAGCTGAGCTGGCTAAAGAAGTGCCCACCAAATAAGCAAAGTTTTATGGCATCCCTTTATGAGTGATGGATTATGTGCTTATATATGCATATAAGTGTTAGTCCCTCAGTCATGTCTGACTCTTTGCGATCCCATGGACTGTAGCCTGCCAGGCTCCTCTGTCCACGGAATTCTCCAGGCAAGAATACTAGAGTGGGTAGCCATTCCCTTCTCTAGGAGATCTTCCTGACCCAGGATCAACCCAGACCCCACCCACACCTCATGCACTGCAGGCAGATTCTTTACCTTCTGAGCCCCTAGAGAAGCCCATATATGCATATGCTTATAGCTATTTAGCCTAAAATTGATGAGTTCAAACTGCAGTGCCTTCCCTGATTGTTTAGGCAATTTGAGGGCAGGTATCATATGGCTATTGCATCATCATGCGGCATTTTGAAGAGAAACTTTACACCCAAGAAGTTCCCAGTAAATGTTCAGAGTGGTCTTTAACACTCCTGTCACTGCTGACTCTCCCAGAGCTCACTAGCGAGCCAGGGAAGAGCCACAGCTCTTAAGTGACAAGACCCTCCTTTCTGAAGTGGTGTCTGGGGTCCTTCTTGGGGGAATCAAGTAAGGGCTCTATCTAGTTAAAATATTCCAGATGAACACTATTACTTGTTCCTTAGGGATGGCACTATTAGAAAAGCTAAAGGCTATGAGTTCACCTCACAACTGCCCTTTAAAGGTAAAAACAATTATTTTGATCATTCTGAACAGAACGCTAGCACAAGTTCTCTGAGCAATCTTGAGAGGCCTGGACCATAGAGAGAGCCAGTCCTCAGAGCTCCTGGCTGATGCAATCTGAGGACATTCCCCAGAAGACATACTCCTTACTTCTAAGTTCAAGAAAATAAATTAAAAGTTCCAAAAAACAACCCTATACATTAGACTAATTGACTTCAGAGATGAAAGACAGCTCTAGTACTCTTGCCTGGAAAATCCCATGGACGGAGGAGCCTGGTAGGCTACAGTCCATGGGGTCGCTAAGAGTCAGACACGACTGAGCGACTTCACTTTCCCTTTTCCCTTTCATGCACTGGAGAAGGAAATGGCAGCCCACTCCAGTATTCTTGCCTGGAGAATCCCAGGGAAGGCGGAGCCTGGTGGGCTGCCGTCTAAGGGGCCGCACAGAGTCGGACACGACTGAAGCGACTTAGCAGCAGCAGCAGCAGCAGCAGCAGCCCATGATAGCTCAACATCCACCAAAGACCATGGAGCCCACGAGAGTCTGGATGCCACCAGTGGAGGGTAGATATGTTCTGTGGGTGCCATGGCCACACATGCAGGGCAAACCAAAGCATGCTTGCACTCTGCCTTGTCTTTCCTTTTTCACCTTTTTAATTGTTGTTGCACTGGGTCTTCATTGCGGCGTGCAGGCTTTCTCTAGTTGCGGTAAGTGGGGTCTGTTCTTTGTGCTAGGGCTTCTCACTGAGGTGGCTTCTCTTGTTGCAGAGGACAGGTTCTAGGTGCACAGGCTCAGTAGTTGTGGCACATGGGCTTTAGCTGCTCCATGGCAGGTGGGATCTTCTTGGACCAGGGACTGAACCCGTGTCCCCTGTATTGGCAGGTGGACTCCTATCCACTGTACCACCAGGGAAGTCCTAACCTTTAAACACTTTTCTCCTCTTACAGTAGAGCACTTCCTAGAGACTTCCTGGTGACATATTAACAGAGCCCAGGATCTGATCTCAGCTGCGTTTCACTTCAGGGTGCTACAGGGGATCCCCCAAAACCTTTTAGGAAGAAATAACTCAAAATGAATATTTGGGATCCGCTTTGATCTTAAATAAAATACATCATATGACACATCTGGGGAGACAGATCAATTGGTAAAGGAAGGAATGGTGTTTTGATTTTTTTGTTCGTTTGTTTTAATGAAACAGAAAAGGTATTGTAAGACTTCAAAAGAATTACAAATGCTGTGGTGTCATGATAAACATGGTCCCTGTGACCACTTTCTGTGGAAAGGTCATTCTGAGAAGGCTATTTGGAAAAGGAAGGAATCATCTGGCCACTTTCCTTTCTGAACCCTCTCCTGTTTTCTTTCTTTCTTTTTTGCCACCACACAGCTTGGAGGTTCTTAGTTCCCCAATCAGAGATTGAACTTGGACCCTAGGCAGTGAAAGCTGAGAGTCCTAACCACTGGATCACCAGGGAATCCTCTCTCTTCTATTTCTCTAAGGACTTTCTGTGTCTTTAGTAACCACTCTGTCCTCTGAACATTCTTGATTTCTATGGTACCACTCTTTTCAGGTGGCCCCGCTAACTTTCAGGATGCTTCTTCACTGTCTAGCTCACGGGCACTTTAATCTCAAGAGCTGGGATCCTTGGGCCCTGTCCTTGGCCCTTTTCTCTGATGCTGTCTCTGGGTGACCTAAAACACTCCTGTGATGTCAACAGTTATCTGTAAAGTGATGACTTCCACATATTTGTCTCTAGCCAAAGTCCACATCCCATTATTTCCTGGACTTAAAGCGTGGCCATTGTAGAGATTCCTCAAACTCAACATGCACAAAGAAAGGTACACCGGGTCCTAAATTCCCCTTCCATTTTTTATCTTTGCAACTAGCACCATCATTTACCCCATCAGCCAGGAACAAATTCGAGTTCATCCTCCAATCCTTCTGCACCCTCCACCCAGTTTGTCAATATATTGTCACAGTTAGGAATTGCTTTTGGCTGCTGGATGGAAATAGATGGAAATCACAGTGATTTCAACAATGGAAAGATTCATCTTTTTCGTACAACTTGAAATTCTGGCCATCCAAGGCTGGTCCAGTGGGTCCACCGTGTCCTCAGGACTCTGGACTCCTGTCTTTCTTCTCTGTCATGCTTTTCACAAGGTTCCCATCTTTAAGAGCACATTGGGGTTACAAGATGGTTATCCCCAAGTTCCAGGTTAATGGAAAGAATGAAGAGAATTAAGGCACTTCATTTGGTTCATGTTTCATTAGCCATAAAGAGAAGGGTAGAGTGGCTATTCGTAAGGCAAGACAGAAATCCCTGCTACCCATCTACTTTCTTAACATATTTCAAATTCATCTCCTAATGTCTTGGTTCACACCCTCAGAACTTCTCCTGTAAACTTCTTCAATACCTTCCTAATTGGACTCTTTGCCTGCCATCTGTGCCCCTCATGACCACCCTTCACACCACTGCCACAACTTCCCTTCTTAAATGTGAACCCGGTCCCTGCTGAAAATCTACTCGGGGTTCGCCTTTATCCTTCAAGAAAAAGCCCACGCTCTTTGCTGGCTTGAAGCCCTTCCAGATCTGGCTCAGAACCACTTCTGAGCCTTCACTCTCTTCTCCCTTCCCCCAAGCGCTCAGCACACCAACCATTTTTTTCATCTCAGAACGTCTCCGTTTTCTCTTGCCATCCCATCTTACAAGTACTGCCACTCTGTCTGCCTCTATTACGCATGAAAACGAAGACATTTTCAAGTGTAATCAACAGCTAAAGATTTGAGGAAGTGCCTGCACAGCAAGACCACCTGTTCATATGGTGAAAAATAGTCAGCAAAATATGTTTTATTACACATGTATAAAGATACCAATTAAAACACAACAGACCTTCCTCCTCTAAAGATACCTCTCCGAGAAGAAAGATGTGGGAGACTTTCACTCCTCACTTCCTCAATACAGTAAGTCCCCTACATATGAACCTTTCAGTTGCAAACTTTCAAAGATGTAAACACGACCCTGTATGCCAGCTGTTGTACTGTACTATTGTACTTTTCAAGATCCTGCACTGTAAGATTAAACAGTTTTATTTACCTTTTGTGTTTGTTATGTATTATTTGTATGAAAAGTATTATAAACCTATTGCAGTACAGTATAAACCTCCTCACAGTCGGTACTGAGGAGCCGACTGTGTTAGTTGGGTACCCAATCAAACTTTACTGGACTTTTGAACAAATTGGGCTTAATGAACACACTCTCGAAACAGGGTTCATTTGTATGTAGGGGACGTACTGTGATTTAATTTGTCCAGACCTCCACACATCTAAGAGGAGAAGGGAGAAATGCAACTTCTTACTTCAGGATTCCAACCTTGTCAGCTGAGACACTCTCGTGGATGTTGAAGCAGACCAAAGAGAAAGCGAATAATGATGAAAGAAAAGGTGAAGAATGAAGAAAGAGGAGCTGTACCCTAGATATATAGAAACTCCTGCAAAATACACTCACCACCATGGATTTAGACCTGAGATGTGTGGCTTGTGGGCAAGAACAGAGAGAATCGAGAAAAAGCAAAAGGCCAGTTGAAGCCCAGGGTGATGGTGCTTTTCCTGTTTTTTTTTTCTAAAAACTAAACTGCTTCCTGCAAAAGCCAGAGTCAAAAGTTACCGCCAGGTCAATAGACGTGAAGGTTAACACAAGGTGACGTGTGTGCAATGCCCTGGGCACAGCACTTCGGGCTATTTGGAGACCCCTGTGGAAATTGGGGCCCTGAGTCTGTTTTACCGTCTGTCAGCTGGCGCCTTCCTGGGATCTTTCCATGGACCTTGTTCATGCTAGTTCAGCGGTGTCCCTTGTACTGTAAACTGCTGCCTGAGGGGAGCTGGCCCACCACCCCAACCGGGACTAATACTTGATCGCTTTTTCCAGCACACACATCACCAGGAATGAGGCTGGCAAATGAGTCAAGCATTCTGGAGAAAGAAATATGATGACCACCAAGGTTGGCCAATGACAGAAACCACTAAGGACACTTACGTGCTCTCTGTCGATTTATGATACTGTAGCTCTGTGGGGGAAATTCTTAGAACACACAGGACTTCTCCTGTAGTTAAGAGTCTGCCTGCCAATGCAGGGGACACGGGTTCAATCCCTGGTCCGGGAAGATCCTACATGCCTTGGAGCAACTAAGCCCCCGTGCCACAACTACTGAAGCACTCGGGCCTAGAGCTTGTGCTCCGCAACAAGAGAAGCCCAAGTACCACAACCAGAGAATAGCCCCCTCACTGCAGCTAGAGAAAGCCCGTGCACAGCGATGAAGATCCACTGCAGCCAAAAAAAACAAATAAATAAAAATAATTTGTTTCTTAAAAGTAGTTTTAAAAAAGAACAAACTATTGGGGATCTTTATGTTTCAGTGATATTTCTTCTTGACCAGTTATTGCTTGTTTACTCTGTATTCTTCAAAGAAAAAAAATATCTAAAAAATCTTTTAGGCACAAATGACTAAACAGAAATATAAGGCAGAGCGGGAAAATTCCAAAATAGTCCTCTACTACCAACCAAAGCAATGTCTGTGAGAGAGACTGGATGTGAGAGGAAAGTGAAAAAGGTATGGAAATGAAAATGTATGGAAAAGGGAGGTTGAGTCATAGTATCTTTTAAAAAAAGCACCACCCAGCCTTTAGCTTCCCTGATATTCACATAGCCTTTGTAGTCATGGATCGCAGCCATCTTTGTGGACACCACAAAGGAAATGGGCCATCAAGACTGGAACACTTTGGTGTGATCTGCAGTTAGGGTCATCCCCAAAGAACCACCCGGCAGAGCCCCGATGAGTGGGTGGAGTTGTGGAATTGCCCATTACTTATTTCATTCTCAAGTCCTAGGATAGCTGGAGGTTGGCTGGCTCCAACTGGCCAAATGCACTGGCCACATGTGGAGAAGGAAATGGCAACCCACTCCAGTATTCTTGCTTGGAAAAATCTACGAACAGAGGAGCCTGGTAGGCTACAGTCCATGGGGTCACAAAGAGTCGGACACGACTGAGCGACTATCACTCACTCACTCACACCAGCCATGTGATTGGCTTCACATCCATTTTTTTCTCGTCGTGTTTATTTCCCCAATATTCATCAACAAATAACACATCAAGGAAGCCTAGCCCCTTTGGACAGCACTAGTGACCTGCTCTATCTAGCACACAACTGCCTCATTTGACGTCAGCTTGTAATGGACTTCTAAGGTTATGAAGATAACAATCTGGTCCACTGTCCTTGCTTGGAAGCTCTTTGCTTAGTAGTAAGGACTTGGATTCATTTTCACTCATCTTTGGCTAGGCCAAGGTTGTCAGTGAAATTGCAGTAAAAAAAGATTTAGAGTAAGTAACACAGCAGTAAGTTGCACAGTTAATCAAATGTGCATCTAACAACAATTTTGGAACAAGACCAGGTACAAATCAATAAAATACGGTGTATCTTGGAAGGTTTTTTTTTCATTGCAAGCTGAAACTTTTCAGGTGAAATTCGGGAGAAAAATATGAAGGCAACGAGAAAATTTGATACCCCTAGATGTTCCTAAACTTTTATTTTACTATTTATTTATATTAATGTAAAGGATAGACTTTATTTCCCAGATTTATTTATTTATCTGGACTCACGGCTTGTGGGATCTTAGTTCCAACCCATGCCCTCTGCAATGGAAACTCAGTCTCCACGGCTAGACTGCCAGGGAAGTCCCAGATGTTGCTAAACTTTTAAGTTTCACTTTTGTCTCTCACAGGCTTTTAGCCCGATTAGATGAACTAGACAAATGTTACCATCCCAAACCAAGCTAGCCAAATGGCCCTGTGTCTGTTGAGATGCCCATGAAGGTCACCTTCTCTTGATTCCCAGCTCAGAGGTGACAGTGGTGGGTGCAAGGCAGCTGCCTAGGACCAGAGGCAGTGGTCAGAGTAACAACCGTTCTTTCCTTTCTGCGTCCTCTTAATTTCTTTGTGTCCCCTGAAAAGATCATCATCTACTCACTAACAAAACTGTGGTTTGGGTTGCTGTTTTAAAGCAAAGAGTTCCTGAGCTAAGGAAAAATGGGGATGTCAGCCACACATTTTTCTTGATTTTCTTCTGAAATTGCTGGTACACCACCAATGACTATGGTATTGTACCTACACCATTCCAAGGATTTTACATTTCAATTTGTTTTCTAGTATGCATGCACTGGAGAAGGAACTGGCAACCCACTCCAGTATTCTTGCCTGGAGAATCCCAGGGATGGCGGAGCATGGTGGGCTGTCGTCTATGGGGTCGCACAGAGTCGGCCACGACTGAAGCGACTTAGCAGCAGCATGCGTTGCCCAAACTTCCTCCAGGGAGCCACTTATTAATACTTAATTCACCAGAGAGAATAGGAACAAAGCAGGCAAAATTGCCATGCCTGACGCAACTTCTTTTAGGATTGAACCAAGCGCTGATGTAAAACCCTGGGGAGGCTCATAGTTAAATCCACGTAGGAAAATGAATAAGGGGAGAAGCTCTTCCTTTTTGCCACCACTTAGCACATTAAATTAGAAAAACAAAGGACTTCTGGTACTGCAAGGCCTAGAACACTTTGGGGACAGATGGATACTTGAAGGAAGTAATCACATGCTCGTCTCTGAAGCATCCATCTCTGAGATATGTGGTGACATCTCTGCATCATTCCATGTGCATATCTGAGAGTTAGTTCTAATGTGACACAGAAGGCACTTTCTTTGGGAGGATGTGGTAAACGATGGGGAAAGGAGACGCAGGGACCATACTCAGGGATATGAATTCAAACTCTTGCCCTGTCCAAAGTTAGCTGCATGTCCATCCCCACACCCTCTGGTGTGACTGCAGGAAGTTACATAAGGACTTCTGAGATGACTGGATGCCAATTATGACGCTGCCAATGTTTTTCACAAAAGCTTGTTCAGTCACAGTCCTTCTGATGAAAAGGCTGAGACAGAGAAACATCACCACTGCATAAAAAGGTCATTTGATCCTTTATGTCACCAGCCTTCCCGGTGAGAAAGAACAGCAGTGACCATTCATAATGAGTATTGTTTTCACTCAGCTATATCTTCTAGGCTTTCTTGAAAGTGCTGTGGACTGTAAACATGGAAAGTTCCAGACTTAGGGCTTGTTTTCAAAAGAAATCAGATCTGCAGCCTAAGTAATGAAGTGTTGGACCACAAAATACATCATCTCCCAGGAAAGCCCCTTAAACAGAGGCAAAATTCTCTCTGTATTCACCTGTGGTATTTCACCAGAACTGTCATCATTAAACATTTCTAACCATTAGACAAATGTCAGGTGCAAAGAAAAGAGAAAATATATAAACCTACGTGCCAGGCCAGGTGAATAACGGGATTTTTCGTGGGGTTTTTTTGATAAATTTAACCAACAGATTATACTTTCCTTTTGTTTTCCTTTTAAAAGTCAATTCCAAGTTTTATCTCCATAGCATCCTGTCACCTAAGGAGTGATAAAGATTTAAGGGGAAAAAAAAAATCCAGTTCAGATTGATTTTTTTTTTTAAATTGGTTTTCTAAAAGCAAGTGATAATGACTGAAGACTTTTTTTAAAAAAGAACTCATTTCTAAATGAGCTCATCTTTCAGCCTTGCACACATATCACTTAATTCAATACTCTCAAATAGGACCATACATTCGTTAACTTCCCCACACTTCCTTTATTGATTATCATAGATCATCCTATTAAAAGGAAATGGATGAACCAGGATATCTCACTTTAATTTTTAAATCATAATAGTTTGTGGTAAGAGTGAAGTGAAGGCCCATCTAAGAAAGGAATAACTCCAGTAAGTGGCAGTTAGGAGAGAAAAAAAAAGAAAGCAAAACAGAATTTCCCTTGCTAGTCTTATCCCTATTTTGTTGGGCGATATCTCTCTTTGTGTCTCTCTCTCCACCCTGCCTTAAGATCTAACAAGGCTGCTAGATGGAAAAACTCAAGAAACTTAACCTGTTCTTGAATATTCAGCTGTGGATGTGCGTGCTAAGCTGCTTCAGTAGTGTCCAACTCTGTGTGACCTCATGGACTACAGCCTGCCAGGCACTTCCATCCATGGTATTTTCCAGGCAAGAATACTGGAGTGGTAGGCCATGCCCACCTCCAGGGGATCTTCCTGACCCAGCGATTGAATCCCCGCCTCTTATGTCTCTTGCACTGGCAGGCGGGTTCTTTACCACTAGCGCCACCTGGGAAGCTCTCAGCTGAGGACACTTTCTTTCAATAAGGGATGCATGGCAAGACTTGGAGGTCAAGACTCACCACCTCCCATCCCATCCAGGTTTTCCTAGGGAGACATGAAGAAGCCTTTCAAAGGTCAAGGTCACCCTGGGTGCCCTTCCACCACACGGCACCAGCCTCTGAGGCAAGACCACTCTGGGGTGACCCCGTCAGCTTTAGATATTGAGATGTTAAACCACTTTGTGCTTTTGAAAACTATTAATATGAAAAACAGGCCACAGCCATTCTTTGACAAATCGTGTGATTCTCTACATAAATCAGAGCTGTAGAACCCTAGGAAGGGATAAATGGGAGCACGGAGCGAGGGTGACTGGACGCCGTGAGTCATCGCAACTTCCTGCTAATCTCAGGAACTGACAAAAGCTTCATGTGTCTCAGATTTGGCCGGGGGTTTCCTTTCTAGTTCAGTCTCAGCTTTCTATGGCTTACCCCTTCCTTCTTTGCATTTCTCCCTACGCATCACTTTTGTCTGAGATCCTTGTTGGTCTATAAATAAAATCATTGTGTTACGCTGGACTTGGGGTTTTCTAAAGGTCAGCATCCTGTACGGAGCCTTCCACAATGAGGTAATATCCAGTTCTTCTAAATGCATCCCCATGACCCTGAACTAACTGAGCTGTTCAGCTGCTAAACATTGGTCTTTACAGCACTTTTTTTTTTAGCACTTTTTCCATTGTTTATCTGAAATTCAAACATAACTGGACATCTTATATTTTTTATTTGCTAGATCTGTCAACCTTAAATACAGAGTTCTCTTCTAATCACTGGCTTAGGCAATTGATAATATGGACAAAGAGCCTGACTGAGAGCACCATGTATACAATCAGGCCTTGAACTAGACACCAAAATGGGTGAGTCAAATAATGCAGCAAATCACCTTCATCTCTTTGGCTTCCAGTCCTGCATTACCTGTCTCCACGGCAAGCTGGGGTTGCCACTGTGCTGTAGGTGGGATACCATGTTTCTCTTCCCTCCCTAAGCCCCTCACCCCCACCACTCCACCCTTCTACCCGGCAGCAGGCAGCAAACCATCACACAGGATGAGTGTCGGCTGGAAACACTTGTTTCCTTCGCAGGCTCCTCCTCCAAGTCCAGGATCGGGCCCTGACATGGACTCCTGCTCTTTCTTTCCTCACTCTCTCTAACAGGACATTTTTCCAAGCTCATAGGTTCAGTCATCACCTCCAAGCAGACCTATCTCCAGGACTTCAGGAGGTAGCCCGCTGTTAAGTTCCACTTGAGTTTCCTCATCATTTTCTTAACCTCAAACAGCCAAAGCAAAACTCATAAGCTTCCTTCCAGCCCATCTCCTCCTTGCATTTTTGGTACCCAGGGCTCCATGGGCCCTGCTGTCATGTTTACCATCACTTCCCTTCCCTTCCCATAACCGTCTGACCTCCAAGTCTCAGCACTTTTTCTCTGTAAATTGTCCTTTGCACCTGGTCCTTCCCACCGAGACCACATTCACCTAACCCTCAAATTACAACACCCCCAAACCTGGGGTTTTCTCTCTAGTTCAGTCGCTCAGTCGTGTCCGACTCTTTTTGACCCCATGAACCACAGCACGCCAGTCCTCCCTGTCCATCACCAACTCCCAGAGTTTACCCAAACTCACATTATTGAAGTCAGTGATGCCATCCAACCATCTCATCCTCTGTCATCCCCTTCTCCTCCTGCCCTCAATCTTTCCCAGTATCAGGGTCTTTTCAAGTGAGTCAGCTCTTCGCATCAGGTGGCCAGAGTATTGAAGTTTCAGCTTCAACATCAGTCCTTCCAATGAACACCCAGGACTGATCTCCTTTAGGATGAACTGGTTGGATCTCCTTGCAGTCCAAGGGACTCTCAAGAGTCTTCTCCAACACCACAGTTCAAAAGCATCAATTCTTAGGTGCTCAGCTTTCTTTATAGTCCAACTCTCACATCCATACATAACTACTGGAAGAACTATAGCCTTGACTAGATGGACCTTTGTTGACAAAGTAATGTCTCTGCTTTTTTTTTTCCTCTCCAAGTCTATCTCATTATTATTTCCATGGCGTCTACCTTCCTGCAGGGTTAAATCTAAGCTTCATTCCCTGGTTCTCACATCCCTAGTAACAAAGTCCTGCCCCGCTAGAAACTCCTATTCCCAACACATCCCTTCTCCAAGACAGAGGCCCTGGACTCCGCTGTCTCATGTCCACCCCACTTCACTCGTTCCCACCGAGAACTGCATGCTGTCTAACACCTGCCCATCCTTCAGACACATGGGCAATGTGTTTTCCCCTGGTGGAGATTTCCCTGTAAAACCCAGCCTGCCTGGGTTTCTTTCTACAATCAGTCTTGACCTTATAACAAAATACTGTAGGGATAAAATGATGACATTTTCTTTGTCTGATGATGAAGATGGGGGTGCCTGCCTCCCTTACCCAGATCCTGACTTACTTCTTTGAGTAATCTCCTCAGTGATGGAGTTCAGGTTGTGTGCGCGTGCTAAGCCCCTTCAGTCTTGTCTGACTCTAACCTTATGGACTGTAGCCCACCAGGCTCCTCTGTCCATGAGATTCTCCAGGCAGAAATTCTAGAGTGGGGTGCCATTTCTTATTCCAGTGGATCTTCCTAACCCAGGGATCAAACCCGTGTCTCTTGTGTCTCCTACATTGCCTGGTGGATTCTTTACCACTAGCGCCACCTGGAAAGCCATATCTTGTGGAACACATACTAAAAAAGAGCTTCCTGAAGTTTTTTCTTCCCTTCAAAATGAACACAACAAGAAAAATTTAAACTGCAGGCATTGTGATAGAATCTTCCTAAGTGATAATTTAATGCATAAGCAGTCCTTATGGCTCTTTTCTGGTCTTAGAAAAACATTTTTTAAATGTTCTGATTGTAGTTTTTTGCTCTGGTCAATGTTAAGAGCCAGCTCTTTGAGGAAGTCTCAGTGTCCTGATTTCTCGTATCGCGGTCTGATTCATATGGTGCCTAATTAATACCCTGACATTCTATTTTCACCACTCTGTTCATCCAGTGGTTTTCATCGATATGTATACATGATACTTCAGAGCAGGGTAGCATTCTCTAGAAAATCCATTTCAGATAGAGGCCTCAAAGCCCACAGTGAATAAAGTTAGGGTTGGCCTAATTCCAGTCTTTCTTTTTGAAATTTGGTAAGGCTCAACATCTCTATAAGAGTTGTAATCCTTGCCAGTTTCATAGATGTCCAGGTGGAATAAATAAAGATGTTGATTCTAAACAGCCATTCCACTCAATATGGATGGGCTAGGACTAACTAGAAAGATGAATGGAACTTTTCAAATTCTGTTTGAAAATGGGTAAAATAAAAACTGTATTTGTAAAAATATTTAATAGACCAATAACCAGCAATGTGATTTTAATGATACCCTGGGACCTTGCTCTCACCGGCAAGAGGAATCTTGTAGAAGAAAGCTGATTCCGTCAGGATCCCATCCAAGCAGGGCCATTTATTGAAGTAACTCTGGGTTCAGGATAGGGAGGCCAGAGACTGGAGGCAGTGAAGCCAGGTACGAATCTCTGACAGCTGTTTCAGAGTTTCAGTGACCTCTGGGAGGTCACGAGGGACCCAAATAAAGAGGAGGAAAGGACATACTCAAGAGGAATTTGGCCTGGCCATGTCTGGGAACTGAGGCCCAGTGGCCAGTCTGTTTAAGGAAGTGATTCTTACAGACAGAGGAGTTAATTTCTGCAGTTATGCAATGGTGATGATGTCAGCAAGGAGGTGCTTCTTGTCTTTATCAGAAGCTTTGGCCGTGGACCAGGCCCCATGGATTTATACCCAAGTTCTGCAGGAAGAGATGCGGCGGGAAGAAGCCAAAAGACCATGTGAGGTACAGAAGCACAATCATGCTGCTTCCTGCCCAGGTGACAAAATGTAACCCAAAAATAGAGAGTGATGCTCTCTGCTCCGAAGCCCAGGATGCCAAGTGGCAGGGAAGGTGGCGCCCATCCTTCGGAGCCCAGGGAGGGTCGGCAGGCACACCCTTTGGCAGAATGCTGGCGGCAGAAAAGGCCAGGTCCAAAAGCAGGGTGGGAGCAGAGACCGCCCCAGGGGCCGAGCCACAGAGCCTGAGAGAGACGCTAGGGATTCACGGAGATAACCGGGAGAGGGGGCAGAGGCCAGTGAAAGTCAAGTTCTGACAGTGAATTTGACCTCATCTGTACCCACAGGCCAGCAAAGCCTGGAAACATTCACATTACAAATAGACACAGGACCGCCTGCCCCTATCACTTTACAGGACAATCCCAGATTACATAACTTCCTCCCTCCCTGCGAGTCTCTCAACATAGGATGCCGTTCATCTTTCTGTTCTCAGTACAGAGCGCTGAGCATAGCAGGCACTTGATCTATGTTAGCCTATAAACCAGCTGAAACGCCAAGAAGGCACTCGTCATATAACCGTGGAACCCAGTCCCCTGATCTGAAACCAGCATGACTACAAAAGTCCAGATGAGAAATAAAAATCCACATGCCAGCAGTGGGAAACGAGGAGCCCAGGATGACGCTGGGGGAACCCATGAAAGGAGCCGATCTCTTCAGTTACTACCAGCAAATTGCCTCCGTGTCTCTATTCCTTGCAAAACAGATGCATTTAAACTTCGTTAAATGCGTTGCTTGGCCAAGAAGAGGGAGAAAACTTAACGAAGAAAATTCTTTCCCTTTGGGGGAGGAGTGTAGAGAGCATGTTAATTAACTATTCTGGAGTCCAAAAATTTAAACAACAACCACGCTTACACATATATCCACCCCAGTAGCAGTGTTAATTGCTCAGTCGTGTCCGACTCTCTGTGACCCCACAAACTGTAGCCGGCCAGGCTCCTCTATCCATGGGATTCTCCAGGCAAGAATACTGGAGTGGATTGCCATTCCCTTGTCCAGAGGCTCTTCCTGACCCAAGGATAGAACACAGGTCTCCTGCATCGCAGGCAGATTCGTTACCATGTGAGCTACAGGGAAGATCAGGATATATCCACCCCAAATAAGGAAAATCTAGCGACAACCCAACTGGGAGACGTGGCAACTGGTTCAGGAGGGAGGACCAAGGGAAGAAGCACTGTGACAGAAAGGCCACGTGGAAGCAAACAGCCACCAAGTCAGTCTGCCGCCCCCAGGAGCAAAGTGGCCAGGACGGGGAGGAACCGGCAGCCCGGAGAAGCCACTCTTTCCCCCAGGAGGTCAGTCAGCTGTCCTGAGTTAGGGGCTCCAGGCGTCATCAAGACAACATGGAAGCCATCACGCGATATGAGTCCTTTGCAGCTCACAGATCTCAGGACAACGTCAGTGTCCCCGGCAGAGGTTGCAGAGACAGCTGGCTCCCCAGTTGGCTTGCCTGGCAGGGTCACATCACCGGGTAATCTTGTTATGTTCCAGGGCTGCATGCTCAGCCCCATGATTTACGGTCACCGGAGCTGGGGTCTCAGCAGTTAAAGCAAATTTCAACCCACCCCTGGTGATGATGCTGTGTGGGAGCTGGCCTTGGGGTGGATGGGGGGGAGGTGCAGAGATAGAGGAGAGATGCTGCATTTCTGGTCCATACTGTCCTCCCTCCCCAACCCCCTTTTCTTTTCTGCCAGTCGTTGATGTCTTTTCTCACTGCCCTGATAGAGGCCCATACTTCCAGCCCCTGGCCCCCTCTCCCCCTGCTGCCAACTACCAAGGCCAGAGTAGCTCCCAGACCCAGGCACTCCCAGACTCACCACATTCAAAGGCCACGGGAGCCTGAGTCTGCTGCCAGGATCAGAGGAGGTGGTTAGCTCTGCAGAGGATTGTTTCCAAAGTCAGAAAAATAAAAAATATTCATTATAACGTTAAAGGATTTTAACACAAGCGTTTGGCATTTCAGCTTACTTTTCTAGTCTTGGCATTTGCCAAAAAAAATCATGTGCTTCCAAATATGATACTGTTTGGCTTTCGACTTTAAAACGGCCTGGTAATGTTCTTCTTAGGATCTATGTGGTAGAGCAAGTGGGACGTATCTGCTCATCACAACTGTGGAAAAAGACTCAAGAGCCCATACTAGCTGAGACAGGACACAGAAGCCCAAGAGGATCAATTCCAGACAGAAGTGAGATGGGCTTAATAGACACGTGCGTACTCAGTTGCTCAGAAGTGTCCGACTCGTTGTGACTCCAAGGACTGTAGCCCACCAGGCTCCTCTGTCCATGGGTTCTCCAGGCAAGAATACTGGAGTGGGTTGCCATTTCCTCCTCCAGGAGATCTTCCCTACACAAGGGTCAAACCCATGTCTCCTGCTTCTCCTCCACTGGCAGGTGGATTCTTTGCCAATACCCATTTTCCAGTCACCCACTGAGTCGGTATTTTCAAACACCATTGATGAAACTTACATTAAGATAGATTAACCATGGCTCTTGCCCCCGTGGACAATCCATCCTAGTCTTCAAAATCATACATGTATATGAGTGTATTAAAAAGCAAAGACATCACTTTGCTGACAAAGGTCCCTATAGTCGAGGCTATGGTCTTTCCAGCAGTCATGTACAAATGTGAGTTGGACTATAAAGAAGGCAGAACACCAAAGAACTGATGCTTTCAAACTGCGGTGCTGGAAAAGACTCTTGAGAGTCCCTTGGACAGCAAGGAGATCAAACCAGTCAATCCTAAAGGAAATCAATCCTGACTACTCATTGGAAGAACTGATGCTGAAGCTGAAGCTTCAATACTTTGGCCACCTGATGCAAGAGCCAACTCATTGGGAAAGACCTGACGCTGGGAAAGATTGAAGGCAGAAGGAAAAGAGGGCGTCAGAGGATGAGATGGTTGGATGGCATCACCGATTCAATGGACCTGAACTTGGGCAAACTCCGAGAGATGGTGATGGACAGGGAGGCCTGGCGTGCCGCAGTCCATGGGGTTACAAAGAGGCAAACACAACTGAGCAACTGAACAATAGCAGCATGCAGCATTAGTGAAAAAGCAGAGGGGACCCATGGTAACAGGGCTTAGGAGACAGGGTACAGGGTACAGGCGTTCAGGAGACAAGACAGATGTGCTTCAGGATGTGGAGCGGGAGGAAGCTGCTATAACTGAGGGAGTTTCCAACAGGCAGAGCTAGGCTGAGGGCAGGAGAGCCACTGGGCCGGTAAGAGCAGCTGAGATGCCTCAGGAGAAGGACAAACTGTCCTTATGGACGCCAACCACCCATCCTCGGATGAAGGCTCTCTCAGGGCAAAAGAGGCTCACACAGAGAGCTAGAAATAAACTCTTCCAGTGCAGCTCCCCTTGGACCACTGCCAGCAACCAGAGAAGGAGAAGATGAACTGATAATCAGTCAAAAAGCTCTGTCATCATTGCTGCCCTGCAAATAAATTCTTCAGTACCATTTTTCTAGATTCCGTATATATGCGTTAGTCCACGAGGAGGGGTGAGATGGGGAGGGAGATGGGAGGGAGGTTCCAAATGGGAGGGGATATATGTACACCTATGGCTGATTCATGTTGAGGTTTGACAGAAAACAACAAAACTCTGTAAAGCAATTGTCCTTCAATTAAAAAATAAATCAATTAAAAAAAAAAAAAAAAAAGCTCTGTTACTGTCCTGGCAAGGTGTGACCCTGGAGTGGGGAGATAAAAGGGAAAATGTCAGTCGCTCAGTTGTGTCCGACTCTTTGCGACCCCATGGACTCTAGCCCGCCAGGTTCCTCTGTCCATGGGATTCTCCAGGCAAGAATACTGGAGTGGGTTGCCATTTTCTCCTCCAGAGGATCTTCCCAACCCAGGAATCGATCCCAGGTCTCCTGAATTGCAGGCAGACGCTTTAACTTCTGAGCCACCAGAGAACAAGTAATTCCCTACCCTCTCACCAGCCCCCTCTAAGCCAGAGCCTCAGGGAGCTGAATGGAGAGGAAATCACAGAGGCTCTTCATTCAAGAGGCCTCCTTGAAGGAGACAGAACCCACCTAGGGTGACCAGGTCAGCCGTGCAGGTGCGCGGGTTTTGGCAGCCAAGTCACTGTCACAGCCACTTGCAAACACCGAGGGGCTCCCCCTCGGTCCCCACCCCTCCACCCCGAAGAGCCTGGCAGCACTGGAGTCCCAGGTGTGGGCTGGTGGCTGAGCCAGGCAGCCACTGCCGGTCCTCGCCCGGGACGGGGCCTCACACCCCAGCTGGACAGCTGGGAGAAACTCTGGGGACCCGGGGATCAGCGGGTTAACTCCAGCCTACATGGAGGATGTGTGATGTGAGCCGGGCCTTGGGGAAGGAGGGGCATTTTGGTCTGCATCAAGGAGATACACGTGTCCAAATGTTTCACACAAAAGTGCTCAGTGAGGGGGAAAACATAAAGGAGGAGAAGAAAAGGGGCATTTCTCAGAATAAAAACCAATCAGATCACAGATCCACACAAGCATCCTCACTGTCTCTTGCCTCCCTTCCTGCAAGTCTCCTTACTTTCTATCAGCTCAGGGACAGACCCTTGACTTCCCTGCAATTTTTTTTCCCACCACCCAGCTCTCTAGGGCTCATTCATCATAAATTTTAAAAAAACTGTTAGAAGACATCCTAAATAGATGAGGCGGCCCTTACACATACACTTTTGCAGAACACCTGTTTCCGTGTCTGTCCCCTTCATTGTCCCCATTTCAGTTTTTATTTTTATAATTTTTTTAGTTAGTTATTTTTGGCTATCCTGGGTCTTCATTGCTGCGAGAGGGCTTTCTCTAGCTGCAGTGATCGGGGCTACTCTCTAGACGTGGTGTGCGAGCTTCTCATTGCAGTGACTTCTCTTGCCTAGGCTCAGATGGTAAAGAATCTGCCTGCAATGCTGGAGACCTAGGTTCGATCCCTGGGTCAGGAAGATCTCCTAGAGGAGAGCATGGCGACTCACTCCAGTATTCTTGCCTGGACAATTCCCATAGACAGAGGAGCCTGGTGGGCTACAGTCCATGGGGTTGCAAAGAGTCAGACATGACTGAGCGACTAACACTTTCACTTTCTTCTTTTTCTCTTGCTGGGGAACACAGGCTCTAGGGAGGGAGGGCTTCAGAAGTTGTGGCACGTGGGTTAGTTGTGGTTCCCAGGCTCTAGAGCACAGGCTCAGCACTTGTGGTATACGGGCTTAGCTGTTCTGCGGCATGTGGGATCTTTCTGGACCAGGCATCGAACCCTTGTCTCCTGCACTGGCAGGCGGATTCTTTACCTGAGAATCCAGGAGGCCCTTCCCTTGCACTGAGCCACCAGGGAAGCCCCAGTTCCCCTCTTTTAAATTCACCCCCACACAGACACATTTCTTTTCTTCCTCTGCAAATAGTTCCTCCCTGTTGCTGGTCCCCTGGGTTATGAAAGGTGGAAACAGATCTGTCAGGGAAGGACGGAGAGGAGGGAGGGCAGACCAGGGGTCTCTGGCCTGAAGTGAGGGCCTCCTTCTGGGATACGGCAGGTGTTAGAGGCTGCAGGTGCTCAGAAGGGAGTCAACGTCATGTCCGGCAATTCAAAGGGTGGTCTGGGGCCCAGCCATGTCAGCACCAGCTGGGAGAAGCTCAGACCCAGCCCCAGAGAGACTGAAGCAGAATCTGCATTTGAATAACCTCTGGATGGGTGGATCTGAAATTGTTGTTGTTGTTCAGTCGCTCAGTCATGTCCAACTCTTTGCAACCCCACGGACTGCAGCACATCAGTCTTTCCTGTCCCTCATCAACTCTCAGAGTTTGCCCAAGTTTATGTCCATTAAATGACAGACTCTCCACCTACATTTCTCTGTTATTCCTAAGAACAAACTGCTGTCTTATCTCCTTTGTACAGATTAAGAAACTGTCGCTCAGAGAGGTTAAATAATTTGCCCAAGACCACACAGCTACTTTGTGACAAATCGTCTGAGCCTCAGTCTGGTGGATTTCAAAGTTATTGTCTTTTCCACTGCATTGTTTTTGTTGTTGTATGCGTGCTCAGTCGTGTCCCACTCTCTGCGACCTCATGGACTGTAGCCCACCAGACTCCTCTGTCCACGGAATTTTCCAGGCAAAGATACTGGAGTGGGTTGCCATTTCCTTCTCCAAGGGATCTTCCCCACCCAGGAATTGAACCCTCATCTCTTGCATCTCCTGCATCGGCAGGCAGGTTCTTTTACCACTGAGCCTCCTGGAAGGCCCACTACCTACTTGAAGCCCAATTCAGAGGGGAGAGAGGGGCAATCTAGCAACAGGACACACTGGGAGATGTGGGAAGACATGCAGCTAGGCCACTGTCTGACCATCTGTCAGCAGGTGACTGAAGCCAGTGGGCTAACGACCAGGACAGGAATCCATTTCTGCAGACACAGGGAGACCGGTGAGAACAAACCCAAACACTAGTTCTTAGGGGTCTGGAGCACTGGGCAGGGCCATGGGGGAAGAGACTGATCCCATCTTGCATCAGGAGAGAGGCACAAGCCCAGAAACCAGGATTGGACCCCACTCAGCAGGCTGGAAGCAAACTGGTCTGTGGTTTTCATGTCCAAGCAATAAACTGGAACTCCTTAAATCCTTCCTGCCTTCCGTCAACCCGGGCCCAGAAGGAAGAGGCAGGGGACAGGTGCTCCGGATAGGAAAGAGGGCTCTGAGAAGATGCTGGTTGAAGTCACTGCCGGGTCAGGGTGAGGGCGGTGGTGACAGGTTCCCAAAGGCACAGGCAGCTACTGGGTCACTGCCACGCTATGGGGACAACCTCTGCATCTGCCCTCGCAGGTCAGGGAGCGCAGGGCAGAGGGTGCAGGGCTCTGAGAAGGGCGAATCCCAGGTGCGACGGGAACCCCTGCGGATAGTCTCCATGGAGCCCCCCAGTCTTCCCAACTTCCTGCAAAGGCATAGTCTCTGTTTTAAAATGAGATCCTCCATGCATGTCTGTGGTGGAGAAAACGTTACTGAAAAACTACTTCTTCCTTTCTTCTAAATATCCAGAAGGCAACAGAGGGATGGGAGAAAGCCATGTGCCGGTCATCTGGCAAAGCTTTTCAGACTGCTTTTCTATTTTTCTGTTTTGCAAGCTCTGGGGGTCCACTGAGACTTACACAGTCAAACAAGGATCCCGTTTCCTAACATTCTGCAAGTCTTCTTTCCAAATGCCACAACACAGGCCTCAAGCCGAGCCATCACGCTCTGAGGCGTTTTCTAAGACGAAGACCGCAGTCGCCTCTGGCTGGTCTTCTGTTCCGTGCGTCCCTCACATTGTCTCCTGACCCATCTTGTTGAGTCAGCACTTTCACCCTGTCATTCCCTTGCAGAAGGACTTCTGCTGCTGCTGGGGGTGCGTCCGAACTTGGATATGCTTCTGAGGCCCTCCGTCAGCAGGCCCACTTCGCCCCAGAACTCTTGGCACTTGCTGTTCCCTCTCCCAGAGCAGGTTTTAGCCAAGCTGAGCCCCTTGGTGCCCCTGAGATTTTCTACCACAATTGTTCCCACCAGCAGCGCTCTCCTCGACAAGCCAGACCTACACAGGAGTGAAACCAAGCCAAGGCCAGAGTCATATGGCAACAGACCCACGATCTGGGTGGCCTCTGCTCAACTGTGAGTACTGCACGGAAATGGGGGGCATGGTGAGCTGGAGGATGTTCAACCACAGGCTCTCCAGGGGACACAGGTATGTGCTTGTGTATACACGCATTGTGTATACTTACAAGCCGGCAAAGAATCCGCCGGCAATGCAGGAGACCCCGGTTCGATCCCTGGGTTGGGAAGACCCACTGCAGAAGGGATAGGCTACCCACTCCATATTCTTGGGCTTCCCTTGTGGCTCAGCTGGGAAGGAATCCGCCTGCAGTGCGGGAAACCTGGGTTTGATTCCTGGGTTGGGAAGATCCCCTGGAGAAGGGAAAGGCTACCCACTCCAGTGTTCTGGCCTGGAGAATTCCATGGCCTGCAGTCCATGGGGTCGCAAAGAGTCGGACACAACTGAGAGACTTTTACTTCATACATGCACTGGTTTGTTCTAAATACACACAAATAAATGCCCTGTAGTCGATTATTCTCACAGATGCTTCCACTGATTTTCCACAAACGCTCATGTCTATTGCCAACCCTGTGGTGGCAACTGACAAACAAGGATATCTCTGACACATATGCTCTGACACATACGACACATTTTTATTTACATGAATGAGAGGACAGCAAAACGACCAAGATCTCTGTCAGATCTTCACTCGTTCGTCCCTGATAAACAAGAGCAACCACTCTGTGGAATCAGATCATAGTTTTCAAATACTGCAAGTACATTTTCTCCATTTTTGGTGCCATCACAATGTAATGGCTACCCACGGGCACGCTTTAAAAGTTTTATCTGTGTTTTTAAACGTTGCCCACATCACTTTCTCAAGTGCAGGCCAAAGGTCAACAGACTTCTCCTCTAAAGGGACAGATGATAAACATTGCCAGCTTTGTGAGCCACCCTGGCCCCTCTAGTGTGACAGCAGCCACGGACAACAGGTCAACGAATGAGCACAGCCCTGTTCCAGTGAAACTTTTACAAAAACAGGAGGGGGGCCCGGGTTTGGCCCACAGGCTGCAGTTGGCCAACCCATGTCTAAACAAACACGGAAACGAAGAATCAAACCCTCATTTGTGGTGTCTGTTTACAAATGAGCATACTCTGGTGGATTTCAGGCTCTCAGCATGAAGTCAAAGAAAAAGGAGCTGTGGGAATTGACTGGGGCGGGGGGGGGGTGGGGTGGGGGTGGGGCAGTTGGGCAGAATTGGGGGTGGGGGGAGCGAAAAACAGCAATACATTATCACACATTACAGTGTTTCCACCTGGATTCGCTTCTTGGGGCTGCCTCCCAGAACACCAGAGGTGGGGTGCCTTCAACCACAGAGTTGTGGGGACTTGGAAGCCTCAGATCAAGGTGTCAGCAGAGAGGTTCTTTTCCAGGGCTGTGATGGGTAACCAGTTCCAGACCTGTCTCCCACCTTCCGGGGATTGCCTGGCCATCTCTGGCATTCCTTGGCTTCTGCAGCATCGCCCTGATCTTTCTCTCCATGTTCACATGGTGTTCTCTCCGTATGTACATCTGTGTCCAAATTTCCATTTTTTATAAGGACATCAGGCATATCAGATGAATGGACCACCCTAATGACCTCATCTTCACTAATTACATCTGCAAAAACCCTATTTCCATATAAGGTCACATTCTGAGACTGGTAGATTAGCAGTTCATGTATGAACGTGGGGAGTTAATTCAACCCATGAGATCACCAAACAGTTATAATAATTGTAAGAACCTGTAGAGCACAGATAATAGAAAAACATAGCCAATACTAGGGAATTGATGCATTTGAACTTTAACTTTGTTTTAATATAATTTGTTAAATTGTAAATTTGTGTAAGACTTACACAGTTTAAATCATAATCATGATAGATGTGTTTAGCAACTGGCAAGCAAAATTCTTGAAAAGGTGTCCATCGACCCTCTCAAACCCATTCGAGTTGACTTCAGCACACACTGGATGAGAGGAGTGTGGCCTATGGACAGGGCCCCCTCAGAGCAGTTATGTCCCCGCTCCGAAGCCTAGAACAAGGGAAACAAACCCAAGGCTCTTCCGTCTCTATCTTGTGTTCCTCTACCAGGAGGAACTCAGTGAGAACAGAGTGTAAACACCAGTCATTTCCCCCACCCTTCTAGCTTTCTCCAGTCACCTCAGATCCTCAGCTTTGCTCGGCCAAACCTTACTCTCTTCCTCCACAGAGAACAGAACAGGTTCTCTTTGTGTTCAGCAAGGCACATGTGACTTCACATCAGGGCCCATTTTCACTCATTACACTCTGGTGCCCAGACTCTCTTCTAGACCAAGTAGAATCCTTAACTCTGTGGGTCACTTCTCCAACCAAGCACAGTCCACACGAATCTTTCCCTTTGCTGAATTCCTATTGAATCTGTTTACATATGGCAGCATGTTATCCTCTGGTGGATTTCTATATGAATATCTTGCTTCTCTACTTAACTGATATAATTTGAGAAGAACAACTATATTCTTTAGTATTTCTCTCAGCCCCAGCCCAGGGCTAGACAGATGTATGTTATGTATGTTGGTCGCTCAGTCGTGTCCAACTCTTTGTGACTCCATGGACTGTAGGCAGATTCTTTACTGTCTGAGTATTTCTCTAGATAGATAACAGGGGCTTAATTAATGTTTGTCAATAACACAGAGAATAACAAATCATCATCACAAATCAGTTTCATCTTAGCCCTGGGTCGGAAAGAACCAGCCCTTGGTTCCGGGGAAGCAGAAGTGAAACGCAAGGATAATCAAGCATTTCTATCCAGAAGCTTCAGCAAGCTTGAGAAGAAACAAACAGCTGAGACCGGGGAGAGGTCTCTTGACTTTTCATCATGGGCGTGTCCAGCGTGGAAGTGGTGGCCAGCAGCCCACCAAAGATAAGAAATTCCCTGAGTATGAGTTCAGCTGATACACTCTGTCATAACCAATGTGCTACAAATTCTCAGCGGCTTAACAAAAAGCGTTGTTGAATTTTTCTTACATAAGCCAAGTGGTGGACTAGTGGTGGGGGCGGGGGATGTGGCAGGGAACGGAGCAGTCAGACCTCAGTTCACACAGCCATTGCGGACCCAGTTGGCAGAGGCTCTTGCACACATGGCTCCCATCCCCTTGGCCCTGGGAGCTGACAATAGCATGCACCCCAGGAGGGAATGCACATACAGGATCACTCAGGAGGGGCTGGGGGCCAGATCTGGACGTGGTTTCATCACTTCTGCCCATAGTCCATTGGCCAGAATCTGGATGGTCAATCTGATGATTCCACCTAGATCTATATGGGCGGGGAAGACAACAGCTCTACACTGTAGGAGGGGCACACAGATCACTGAGGGGCTGGTATGAAATTTTCCATGAAAATGGGCCTGCCCAGGGCCTCCCACAAGCCCTAACAGGGAAAGACCAAGATGGAGGCTTAATCAACTCTGATACATAGGATTTGGTTTACATTTCAAAAGGGGACGAAAGTCAGAAATCATCCATGAAAATTGTCCTAAGCCAGGATCAGCCTTATTTAGCTGGAAAGGATCATTTAATAAATGACAATAGATGATATCTCAGATTTCTTTCAGCCCTGGGAGAACCCATATCTGACCTCCCATATGGCTGGAACACCCTTAAGTTTAAGAGAAGTGGCAGGAAAACTCTAAGTAATCTCACAGCATGTGATCTTCTCCCTTCTGATGGTTCTCAGTTGCACTGAGCCAGACACCAACAGCTGTCTGAGGCTGGCAGCAGTATACAGGCTCAGGCTTTAATGAACGCTCAGGGGAGAAGGCAGTGGCACCCCACTCCTGTACTCTTGCCTGGAAAATCCCATGGACGGAGGAGCCTGGTAGGCTTACAGTCCATGGGGTCGCTAAGAGTCAGACATGACTGACCAACTTCACTTTCACTTTTCCCTTTCCTGCACTGGAGAAGGAAATGGCAACCCACTCCAGAATTCTTGCCTGGAGAATCCCAGGGATGGCGGAGCCTGGTGGGCTGCCATCTATGGGGTCGCACAGAGTTGGACACGACTGAAGTGACTTAGCAGCAGCAGCAGCAGCAGCAGGTAATTCATCTGTACACCCAGAGATTCCAAAAGCTATAGGTATTCTAAAGGCATTCTCTAAGCTTGAGCATCTCAAAAAGGGAAACTGATACCCAATTTTGATTTTCTAGAATAGGATGGAAATTCAATTCACTATTTGCAAATGGTCTGGAAATTCACTGGATGGAGCCATCATCTGACTTCAAAACATTTTACCACTGAGAGTCCCCAGGAATGTGACACTCTCAAATTATTTCTTCTTTATGAGCCGTGAAACCAGAGTTAGAAAAACAGCTAAAGTGGGGTGGACACATCAATAGAATAAGTTCCTCCAAAAAATGCCAAGCTAGGAGATAAAAGAGCAAAATTCAGATATTTGAAATGAGAGGAGATAATAAAATACTAAGCTTTAAACAGCATCCATATGTGGAAAGAAGTGGAGCTGAATTAAGAAAACTGTTGTGCCATGTCCCTTGAAGGAAAACAGAAAATAAACAATCTCACACACCCTCAAATAATGGATTTGATAAGAATATGGAACTTGACAAATCCTAACCCTGCAATTTAGCAACCTGAATATATTCAAACTGGTTTTACATTAGAAGGGGAGAAGGAAAGAAATAGAATCAGGAAGATAAGCTGTATAGGAAAAACATGCCAATTTTAAAGCCAGGCTCCTCTGTCCATGGGATTGTCCAGGTAAGAATACTGGAGTGGGTTGCAATTCCCTTCTCCAGGGGATCTTCCGGACCCAGGGACTGAACCCAGGCCTCCCACATTGCAGACAGATTCTTTACTGTCTGAGCCACAGGGAAGCCCTTATAGGAAAAAGATACCAATTTTAAAGCTGCTTTACTCACTGACAGAAGAAACGGAATGCCCACAACCAGTACAAAGCAGACAGATTCAGGTCCTTGGGAAAGCAGAGATTAGACATTTATTAGCTGAACAATATACAAGAGGCTTATAGGAGGCCACTGGGTGGGTGACAAATGGCCTCCCTTTCTCTGCTTTTTGTCCCAGCGGAACGCCAAAAGTAAAACATATGCTTTGGGTGTCTGGAAAAGATGATGAACACTATAGCATCCTACCATGGCTTTAGACATATGAAGCTCTCAAAACAAAACCTAAGGGGGTGGGGGAAGAAAAAAAAAACCAAGTCCAACAACTCAAAGTTCAGCCCATGTTTAAAAAATAAAACCAAATAAAAATAAAACTCCATACTCCCAAGTGCACATCTGGGACAATTTATACTGTGAAAGCCAGGATGCGGTAGAAACTGCAAATGCCATTAGCTTCGGAGCTGCCAGCAGACCCTGCTGCAGGACAGGGGCACAGCTGCACCTTGCAGTGGTCCTCTGACAACCCACTGACGGGGCCTCCAAGGAAAGGCTGCGTTCTTGATTGGTTTGATTGTGGATGGTAATTTCCTTCAAAGAGTAGAGATGTTTTAAAAAGAGGCTTCTGCTCCTTATCTTGGGACAGAACAGTTTCTGCCTCGGTAGAAGAGACAGAAGTACCCCACTGTGGTCCTGACACTGGGTGGCCTCCAGTAACCTAAGCCTTCAGATATTCACAGCCTTGTGTAGATTCCTCTCATATTGATGCTGGGTTGGGCCAGGTGACTTGTTTTGTCCTGTGAAAACTGGCAAGGACGGTGTAAGCAGAGGCTTATGCTTTTGGGAAGGAATGCTTATTCTTGGAGGCCTGGGCCACCACGTGAAGGAATCTGTTCAGCCTACTGTTGAGGCCCCGATGGAGAGAGAAATGCCTAACAGCACCCAGCTCTTCCAGCCACCCCAGAGGAGGCACCAGACCTGGATGATCACACCTCCTGGAACAAAATCAACCCCCAGATGAGCTCAGCTTAGACTGCAGAATAGAATGTGAAATCATACCTGTTCACTATTTTAAGCTACTAGTTGAGGCAGTGTGTAATGAGGCAACAGACAACAGAAAGAGCATCCTGTGAGAGGAATCCCAATCAAACACATATGGTCTCAGGGGATTACCTGGACTTCAGCTCAAATCTTATAACTAACATTTACTAGATGTGTGATCTGGGGTAATTTCTTTAACCTATCTTCACTTTTTTTTAGTAATAAACTGGGCCCCTGTTCCTTGCTCCCTTACCCTACCACCCATGCTTCTCCCTGCTAGGGAAGCCAGTTGTAACATAGCTCCAGAGGTGGACCAAGGACCTAGGAAAAACCAGCTAGTGTGTTCCATCAACGAAATGAGTCAGGGCTAGACTGGTGATGACCTAAGCCAGTCCAGTCAGAATGAATCTCAGGATTTCAGCAGGTAACATGAATATTTTTTGTTCTGGAAGCTAGCCGGAGGATGCAACTAACACTCACTGCAGGAAATAGCCAAAAAAATGAAATAACAGAGAAAAGGAGCTTGAATCTGATCAAAATGTTCCTGAAGCTAGGATCTATCTTTTTAAGTCATGTGAACCAACAAATTGCCCTTGCTGTTAGGATTTATTACTTGCAACCCAAAGCATCTTACCTGAAACCATAGATACCTAGTGTTTTTACTGTCTGGACCCCTTGCTTCTTCTGGAAATGCTTCTTCTCTTTCTCTGAGGGAACTGTTCCTCCCCAGAAAACCACATATTTCTAAAGGAGGCTGATGAGTCAAGCACACCCCAGCACTCCTCCCCCAGCTACAAGAGGAAGTGTAAGCCCCAATCAGACCAATCAGAACCAAGAGAGATGGTCCCTCTCTGGTAGTGACACTGAGATGGGTAGTTCCAGCTTTGGGAAGAAAGTCTTCTGAGAGGAAAAACTCAACTAAGAGATGAGTGGAGAGTCTTGGAACATTCCAGACACTGTTTCCAAATGATACTGAGGCCATCCATCACCTAACTTTTGACAAATCAACTTTGTAGACCAGTGAATTTCCCCACCCTCATCTGAGCATCTTTGGGTGATGGGTGCATCTTCTTGCCTTTGACCAGGACTCCTGGTTCTGAACACTGAAGCAGTCACTCAGAGGCTCCCAGGAACAAGTCACAGAACTCTCTAGGTCTTCGGTGTGGTACATGAAGGGGTTTGATGGAACTTTCTAGAGTCCCTCTGGCTGCATTCTGTGCCTAAAGCCCTCCTGGTTGTTGTTGGCCACTGTAGCCTCCATGGAAGATGAAGATGGCCAGGTTCCTCTGTCCATGTGGTTGTTCAAGCAAGAATACTGGAGTGGGACCTTGATCGTGGACTCCCAACCTCCAGAATCAGGTGGTCCCTGGCTTGCTGCAGCTGGCATTGTCTACCAAAGAAAGATACCCCATGTCCAAGGGCAAAGGAGAAGCCCCAGTAAGATGGTAGGAGGGGCAAAATCATGTTTAGAATCAAATCCCATACCCACCAGAGATGCTTGGAGGGCTCAAACAAAGTGCCAGGACCCAGAGACCCCACAGAAACTGAGTCAAGCCTGTGTTTGAGTCTCCTGCGGAGGGATGAGTCAGCAGTGGCCTACTGCAGGGGCAGGGGTCTGGGTGCAGCTACCTGGTCACACAGCCTGTGGCATAAGCCCTCTTGGAGGCTTACAACAGGGGGGGAACACAGCCCTGCCCATCACTGGAAAGTTGGATTAAAGACTTACTGAGCATGGCCCCACCCATCAGAATAAAATAAGGCCTTAGCCCAACATCAAAATACTGGAGTATGTATGTATGTACATTTTTCAATGGAGTATGTATGTATGTATGTATGTATGTACGTATGTACATTTTTCACCATTAAACCCACCATAGAGCTGCCGAGCAGATGACCCACAAACTGTAGGACAATTACACCAAAGAAATTCTCACACTGTTAAGAAAGTTCTGGGACCCACAACAGATTTCCCAACCTGCCTTCAATCTTTCCCAGCATCAGGGTCTTTTCAGATGAGTCAGTTTTTAGCCACAGCTGCATGGTGCTGGCCAAGTGGGCCTTAGGAAGCATCACTACAAGCAAAACTAGTAGAGGTGATGGAATTCCAGTTGAGCTTTTTCAAATCCTAAAAGATGATGCCGTGAAAGTGCTGCACTCAATATGCCAGCAAATTTGGAAAATTCAGCAGTGGCCACAGGACTGGTAAAAGAATTCCAATCCCAAAGAAGGCCAATGTCAAATAAAGTTCAAACTACCGCACAATTGCACTCATCTCCAACGCTAGCAAAGTAACACTCAAAATTCTCCAAGCCAAGCTTCAACAGTACCTGAACTGTGAACTTCCAGATGTTCAAGCTGGATTTAGAAAAGGCAGAGGTACCAGAGATCAAATTGCCAACATCCACTGGATCACCGAAAAAGCAAGAGAGTTCAAGAAAAACATCTATTTCTGCTTTATTGATTATGCCAAAGCCTTTGATTGTGTAGATCACAACAAACTGGAAAATTCTTCAAGAGATGGGAATACCAGACCACCTTACTTGCCTCCTGAGAAGTCTGTATGCAGCTCAAGAAGCGACAGCTAGAACTGGACATGGAACAACAGACTGGTTCCAAATTGGGAAAGAAGTACATCAAGGCTATATATTGCCACCCTGCTTATTTAACTTATATGCAGAGTACATCACTCAAAATGTCGGGCTGGATGAAGCACAAGTTGGAATCAAGATTGCCAGGAGAAATATCAATAACCTCAGATACGCAGATGACACCACCCTTATGGCAGAAAGTGAAGAACTGAAGAGCCTCTTGATGAGGGTGAAAGAGGAGAGTGAAAAAGTTGACTTAAAATGCAACTATGATCTTGGCATCCAGTCCCATCACTCCATGGCAAATAGATGGAGAAACAATGCAAGCAGTGACAGACTTTTTTTGGGACTCCAAAATCACTGCAGATGGTGACTGTAGCCATGAAATTAAAAGACACTTTCTCCTTGTCTCATCCCCTGATGGCTCAGCTGGTAAAGAATCCACCTGCAATGTGGGAGATCTGGGTTCGAACCCTGGTTGGGAAGATCCCTTGGAGAAGGGAATGGCTACCTACTCCATTATTCTGGCCTGAAGAATTCCATAGAGAATTCCAAAGAGTCCATGGGGTTGCAAAGAGTCGGACACGATCTAATGACTTTCACTTTTTACTTTCACCCACACTAACAGCAATTTTTTTTTTTTTGCAACTGCCTTTGTTTAGCCTTTACCAAAGCATTCGGCTTAAATTTTATTTTTAAAAAACTACATCTCTCTCTTTTCTCACATGCATTTCATCGGTTTACAAAATTTTTAACTCAGTAAAGCAATTAGAATAATGGAGGTGGGGGATGATAAAAATCAGACAAATGAAACAAAGGCTTTAAAAGTCAGGATAGTGGCATTCCTGAGGAGGGATGACAGGGGACAAAAGTGGTACTTCTGGGTGCTGGTTACATTTTGATTCTTGATCCCGGTCACAGGTTGGGTAAGTCTACAAATGGTCACTGAACTAGACACATGGCACGTATATTTCCTGTATCTTTTATATACTCCAATAAAAAGTCTTAAAAGAAGGAAAGGGAATGAGTTGTTCTGGTGTCTGGCTGTAAATCTGGGCTTCCAGCATCCTGATTCCTCACCATTTGCTACTTAGCTTTAATCAGGAGCCAACACTGCATCTGGGTCATCTGACCTACCCCAGACCACAGAGGTCCTGGTTCCTATGCCAGGTCCCTCTGCAGCCATTGCCTTCTGAAAGCCTTCCACTCCCTGCCTGCCAGTCTCCAGAAAGTACCTCCTTCTCCATCTGGTAAACAGCAACTTCCTCTCTGATGTCTAACTCTTGTGATTCAGGGGCAGGACACCTCTCATGCCACAGTGACTTTTGTTTGATCACCCAGTTCTCTAAGAAAGCTTTCCCCAGGAGAGTTGATTGTGTTTCCAGTAATAATGGCCCTGTTTCCACCACCATTTCTCCTGTCCCGGGTGTGCTGGCACTGTGAGAGCCACAGGGTGTAAAGATTTGTCCTCAAGCCCAGCTTGGCCACTTACAGCTGGGTCGCCTTGGACAAGTTATTTAAATTCTCTGTGCCTCAGTCTCCAAATTCAAAAACTGGCCTCCTTCATCAGGTTTCAGTTCATTTCAGTCGCTCAGTCATGTCCGACTCTTTGCAACCCCAAGAATCGCAGCACACCAGGCCTCCCTGTCCATCACCAACTCCCGGAGTCCACCCAAACCCATGTCCATCGAGTCAGCGATACCATCCAACCATTTCATCCTCTGTCGTCCCCTTCTCCTCCTGCCCTCAATCTTTCCCAGCATCAGGGTCTTTTCCAATGAGTCAGCTCTTCGCATCAGGTGGCCAAAGTATTGGAGTTTCAGTTTCAACATCAGTCCTTCCAATGAACACCCAGGACTGATCTCCTTTAGGATGGATTGATTGGATCTCCTTGCAGTCCAAGGGACTCTTGAGAGCCTTCTCCAACACCACAGTTCTAAAGCATCAATTCTGCAGCACTCAGCTTTCTTCACCGTCCAACTCGCACATCCATACATGACCACTGGAAAAACCATAGCCTTGACTAGACACACTTTTGTTGGCAAAGTAATGTCTCTGCTTTTAAATATGCTCTCTAGGTTGGCCATAACCTTCCTTCCAAGGAGTAAGCGTCTTTTCATTTCATGGCTGCAATCACCATCAGCAGTGATTTTGGAGCCCAAAAAAATAAAGTCTGACACTGTTTCCACTGTTTCCCCATCTATTTCCCATGAAGTGATGGGACCAGATGCCATGATCTTAGTTTTCTGAACATTGAGCTTTAAGCCAACATTCTCACTCTCCTCTTTCACTTTCATCAAGAGGCTCTTTAGTTCTTCTTCACTATCTGCCATAAGGGTGGTGTCATCTGCATATCTGAGGTTATTGATATTTCTCCCGGCAATCTTGATTCCAGCTTGCTTCTTCCAGCCCAGTGTTTCTCATGATGTACTCTGCATATAAGTTAAACAAGCAGAGTGACAATATACAGCCTTGATGTACTCCTTTTCCTATTTGGAACCAGTCTGTTGTTCCATGTCCAGTTCTAACTGTTGCTTCCTGACCTGCATACAGGTTTCTCAAGAGACAAGTCAGATGGTCTGGTATTCCCATCTCTTTGAGCCCTTACATGTTAGTTGCCTAGAATGGAATCTGGCGTATAGCAAGAGGACTTCAATCTTAGCAATAAGTTATCATTTGTCCCTACCTGCAACATGGCTTTTATTGCTCTTTCTACCCCATATTACATCAGCAGTGTCTGTTTACTTTTGAACCCTGATTACAGGTGACATTCATGTGCTTCCATAAAAAACTCCCAGGGGACTTCCCTAGTGGCACAGTGGATAAGAATCCACCTGCCAATGCAGGAGACATGGGTTCAATCCCTGGTCTGGGAAGATTCCACATGTCATAGAGCAACTAAGCCTGTGTGCAACAACTACTGACCCCGAGCTAGTGAGCTGCACCTCACATGCTACAACTAACTGAAGCCCATGTACCCAGAGCCCATGCTCTGCAGCAAGAGAAGCCACCACCATGAGAAGCCCGTGTACCACAGCGAAGAGTAGCCCCTGGTCACCACAACCAGAGAAGGCAACAAAGACCCAGCACAACCAAAAATAATTTTGTCACTCAGTCATGTCTGACTCTTTGCAACCCATGAACTGCAGCACACCAGGCTTCCCTGTCCTTCACCATCTCCTGGAACTTACTCAAACTCATGTCCATCAACTCGGTGATGCCATCAACCATCTCACCCTCTGTCAAGATGGTTGGATGGATTATATATAAAAATAACTTTATATGTATATATATGATTATTTTTTTTAAAAAAAAGAAACTTCAGGGACCCATGCAACCCGAGGGTAGAGTTGAACTTCTGTCTAAGTGTCCCCTGACACTCCATGCCAGTTAGAGACGTTTTATCTACACAAAGTACACAAACAGCCTTCCTGAGTGGGCCACCTAACTCGACATGCTGGCATTGCTGTGTCTTAGGTCTGAGCCAGCCAGGACACCATCAAACTCCCAGGAACTCTCTGGCATAGGTAATGTGATCCTATTGTGCAAACATATTGAGCTCAGAGAGGCTGAGCAATTCACCCGAGCCAACATGGCAGGTAAAGAGCTGAGCTGCATTCAAGCCCAGCTTTTTCTGACTCTAAAACCCAGCCTTCCTGGGACTTCCCTGGTGGTCCAGTGGTTAAGACTCCATGTTTCCGAGGCAGAGGGCTCCAGTTCAATCCCTGGTGTGGGGCTTGGTCAAAATAATGATAAATAAAAATGTAAAATTTTAAAACCCAGCCTTCCAATGAGGCCATGCTGTCACCTCAGGCACCAGGCACTACGTACGCATAGCAAGCAAATAAGAAGCACTATTGACTTCACATGAAATGATCTAGTAGGGGAAGTAAGATATAGACCCACATCAGAAGTTAAACATTGGGGCTACCCTGGTACCTCAATGGTAAAGAATCCCCTTGCCAATACCAGGGACACGGGTTCGATCCCTGGTCCGAGAAGATCCCACATACCAGGGAGCAATGAAGCCCGTGCGCCCTAACTGTTGAGCCTGCGCCCTAGAGCCCAGGCTCCACAACAAGAGAAGCCACTGCAATGAAAAGCCCAAGCTCTGCAACTAGAGAGTAGCCCCTCTTGCTGCAACTGGAGAAAAGCCAGGGCAGCAACGAAGACCTAGCACAGCCAAAAATAAACAAAAGAAGTTAGATATCAGTACAGAACATAATTATTAGGTCTAAAGAAACAGGAACCCTTAGGAATTCTGTTATCAGTCAACCATCTGAGGTTGGATATTTTCTTTGCCAGAACAAAGTCCCCAGAGAACACTCTTTAGATCAAGCAGACAAAGTAACAGCAGTCAGTGGGTCCAAGGGTCATATCAGGGCTAGAAAGGATGGACAAGCCACGAATCCGAAGTAGGGTAAAGACGCAACCAAAGTTACTCTGTGCCAGGCCCTGAGCAAAGCACTGCATATTCCTTATCCCTGCTTTGGGGGTCCCCACAAATCACTGAATCTCCTAAGATTCACTGATTTGCCAGAACAACTCATACAGTTTGGAAAAGCTGTTTTGCTCACAGTTGCCATTTATTCTAGAAAACAGATACAAATTAAAATCAGCAACAGTAAAGGCATGTAGGGCAGAGTGCAGGATGGACCAGGCTTGAGCCTCAATTGTCTTCCCCCATTGAAGCTGCACAGACAATGCTTAATTATCCCAGCAACAATGTATGACTCGTACAGAGTGTCATCAACCAGGGATGTCACCAAGCCTTGGTGGCCAGGGTTTTACTGGTGGTCGATCACATAGGCATGACGAGGCAGCCAGCATGCCTCAACCTAACTTCTCAGTCTTCATCCCTGCCAGCATTCAGACTGGAACAGTGTGACCCAAGGCCTCCATCATAAATCACATTGTTAGCTTGAACTATCTGGCGTGGCCTGAGGTCCCAAGTAAACAGACACTCTCAATTGATAGGATATTCCAAGTGTTTAGGGGTCATCTCCCAGGAGCCGGTCAAGGGCCAGTTTCTTTGGAACAAGGTTTGAACACTCCAAACCTGCTGAGTCAACCCTTTACTATAAGCCTCACTTCATTTTCACGGTAATCCTATATATCCGTGCTATTATCCTCACTTGATAGATGAGAAAACTGAGGCTTAGACAGTTGAACCAAATGGCAAGGTCACCCGCTAGTAAACAGAGGAGCCAGGGTTACATGCCAAGTGTGTCTGGCTTCAGAGCCCACACTCATGTGCTTTATTCTGCTGCTGCCCTGTTCAAGTCTACTGGTCTCAAGAGAAACTAAATAAAGCTTGTGAGTAATTCTGTGCTCTCTGTTCCAGTGAAGAAAGAACTTCAAGCTAGGCTGGGCTCCACAGGCCTGGACTGTCCACCTGGAACAAATCTCTGTCCTAGCACTCAGCACGTGGCCTTGCTTATCTGTCCCTCCCATCAAACTGTGGGGGCTCCAGAGGAAGGCTGTGGCATGAGTCACTTGACTGTGTCCCCTATACTTGGCACATATACTATGAACACAATTATTTTCTTTTAAAAAAAAAATTCATTTATATTTATTTGGCTGCGTTGAGTCTTAGTTGCAGCACACGAGATTTTCATTGCATCATGTGGATCTTTCGTTGCAGTGCACAGACTCTTTAGCTGTGACCCGAGGGCTTAGTTGCTCCTAGGCAAGTGGGATCTTAGTTCCCCAAGCAGGGATCAAACCCCGTGTCGCCTGCATTGCAAGGCAGATTGTTAACCACTGGACCACGAGGGAAATTTCAACAATTATTTTTTAGCTAAACTAAATGTCTTCCTGATCGTCACTTTGAAAAACTATCTTCACATGTTAAAGACAGAATATTTAATTCATTTGATTGACAACTGCAATTAGAAAACAGCAATACTTAGGACCACGAGTCACAGATACACAAAAACAACATGGCTAACTTAGGGTCATTAAAGAAAAAAAAGATAATTTTCAAAAAGTGAAAGACATCAAACATTGACACATGTAAAACATGTATCAAAAACTTATGTAATCCACCAATGAGGGATCATGAGGACAGGAGAACTAATTCAGAGAATTCAAGGAACAGAGGTTTATACGGTCAGTTTCATAAAGTCTGCCAAGATGACTTTTCTGAGTTAGAGGCCAAACTGGTTAATGACCTACAGGACAATAAAACTGTAAGTGCCAGGGTTATTTTCTCTACTGTTCAGAAGCCTTTTTTACTCTAATGAACAAAAGTCTCTAGGTTAACATGTAACTTCACAGCGTCTTGAGCCCTAAGCAAGAGTAAATAATAATTCAAGCAAAAATACGTTCTTTAGTGAATTAAATAACACTTGGATGGGCTGGTTGGACAAGGTCCCAGGATGACACTGAAAGTTTTAGGTAATTTTTCTTAATAACTGATATAATTTTTAACATAAACATAGCTTAGAGTTTCACGTCAACAAATCACAATTAGATTGATATCTTCAGAGTCTCTATCTAAGGTCCAAAGCAATTTGCAAACAACTAGTTTGTCATTTCCCAAGCTCACCTGATATGCTTTTGCACAGCAAACAGAATTTCATATTCTGTATTGCAGGAATAATGTCAAAATGCAGCATATTAAAAAAACTATTGCCAGAGCAAACAGAAGCATCAACTGCCAGGGAAAAACAGGGATTATCAAAAGAATATCAGCTAAAGCTCTATCAAAACTAGAGCCCTCCAAAAATACTAATCCTCCAGTATTACAGTTAACTATTTGTTTAAACACATTTAATCCATCAAAGATACTGTTTTGATTGAGTCACTTGTCCTCATGAATAAACGGTAATGGGCTTGAATTTCCACTACAGTTTTTAGACTCTTCAGAGTCCAATAATTGCTAAATTTTTTTTGAAACTCCAGCAGAGGCTGTTCTGAAGTTTGTTTTTCACTATGCATGAAAGAATAGTTTGATAAGAAGCTCAGCAGTGGCAATCAAGTTTAAAGAGCAGGCTTAGGAAAGAGTATTTTAACTACTTATTAACTTTTAAAATATTGCGAGCCCTTTATAAGAATCTGTTTACATAAAATCAACGTAGTAATTAGAGATTATTCTCATCTTTTCATTAAGATAAGTCCCTAAGAATCTCAATTCTTCACTTTGTGCTAGTCCTTCATCTGGAACACCTAGAAAACGCTTTAAAACTAGAACTCAACCCACCCCTGAGATTCTGCTGAAGCAGAAGAGCCCAGAAAACACACACAGGGAAACATCACCAATGAGTGTGATGCACACCCAAGTATGGGGATAACTAACAAGAAAGGGCATGGTCCTCTGGTGGCCTTTTTCTTATGAAAGGGCATCCTTGGAAATGCTGGCTCCCAGATACTAAAAATAACTTAGGAAACTTGAATCTGATACACGAAACTTGAACCTGATAAACTTGCAGAAATTCTCTCCATATATTCTACAATTCTAACCCACATGCAGGGGCCTGGACGTAGCCCCCAGATTGTTCTAGTTAATGAGCTTTTACTCTGTATCCTTAATCTTGCATCTTGCAGAAGTCATTCGGTTTCAGTCCACCCTATCAAATGCTATACACTGAAGCCTAGGCCAAGGGTGGAAATGAAGGTCCATGGACCATATTCATTCCTCTATTTTGGTAAATAAAGTTTTATTGGAACACAGCCATGCTCATTTATTTATATATCATCACATACTGCCAAGTTAGTCACTCAGTCATGTCCAACTCTTTGGGACCTCATGGACTGTAGCCTCACCAGGCTCTTCTGTCCACGGAATTCTCCATGCAAGAATACTTTAGTGGGTTGCCATTTCCTTCTCTAATATAGTGCCAATGTAAAATACTAAAAAGGACATAATCTCACTCCTGTGGTTTTCCTACCAGATATGCAAAATCCAAATGGAAGCATGAGAAAACATCAAATAAAAATTAAGAACATTCTATGAAATAATTGGGCCTCTGCTCTTTGAAGATGTCAGAGTAGTAAAAAAAAAAAAAAAGAAATTAATGGAAAACTATTCCAGATTAAAGGATATAAAATGACATGAGAACTTAATGCAATGAATGATTCTGGATTACTTTCTGAGCAAAAAGAACATTACTGGGACAATTAGTAAATCTTGAATAAGATCAGTAGGTTACATAGCAGTATTATTAATGTTAATTTTCCAGTTTTAATGACTTACTGCACTTGTGTATGGCCATGTCCTTATTTTTTAGGAAATTCATTCTGAAGTATTAAGTGATAATGGGGCAATATATTTGCACCTTCTTCTCAGAAAATAATAAAAACATGTGTATGCAGTAGTATGTTGGTATTTAATAACCAGGCTTCCAAAATACATGCATATACATGTATACACAAAAGTTTAGTATAAGTTTAACTGATAAAAAAGTGTAGAGTACAATTTACCAAAAAAAATTAAATATGCACTATACTTTGTTGTAGATTCTATATAGCCAATTGATTCTCACAAAATGCTTTTGATGATTTTTGCCAATCGTTTACACCTGTAGACAACTTGAGGTTGCTGCCCACAATCAGCGATAGACACAACACACACTAATCTGCATTATCATCAGTGTCTCATTACTTTCTTGAATTTAGATAAACAAGGGACTCCCTTGGTGATCCAGTAATTAAGACTCTGGCTTTCAATTCAGGGGACTCAAGTTTGATGCCTGGTCAAGGAACTAAAGTTTCATGTGCCATATGGCAAAAAAAAAAAAAAAAAGATAGACAAAGAAAAAAAAAAGTAACTCAAGCCCTGATTTGTCTCTATGAGTGCTCACTAGATACGGAGTTGGAAAGAGATGAACAGTAACTCCGTGATATCATATTTCCACCATAAATAGAAGAAAATCACCTCCAAGGTATAGAGGGTAGTAGAATAATCAGGAGCACTGATCATCTGAGTATTGATTTATTGTGTATTTATTTGTTTGGAATTTTCAGGTGGCCTTGGTCACTGCAACATCTGCCTTTTCACTTTCACTTTTAATATTGAATTGTAAGCTGAAATAATTTAATGTTTAACAATGACCATGTTAAACAACCAGGGCTTCCCAGGTGGCACTAGTTGTAAAGAACCCACCTACCAATGCAAGACATTCAGGAACATGGGTTCCATCCTTGGGGGTAAGATCCCCTGGAGGAGGGCATGGCAACCCACTCCAGTATTAATGCCTGGAGAATCCCATGGACAGAGGAGCCTGACAGGCTATGGTCTATAGGGTTGCCCAGAGTCAGACATGACTGAAGCAACTTAGCACATAGCACACACACACCCATGTTAAACAATTAGCTCACAAAGGTCCAGAAATTTTATCAACAGAGTCTTTTAAGACAGAACCAATTGGCCCTGGGACACCACCATGAAAGAGCCATGAAGCAAATGGGGTGAAATTTAAGTATTCACGAAATTTAAATAGAGGGTATACAGGAACTCTACCATTCCTACAACTTTTCTAAAATCTGAAATCACTTCAAATCTCAAAAGTTTAGAAAATTCATCAACAGAACCAATTCATGGATGTATGTCAGTTCTCTCCTTATATAGACATGACACAAACTAGGCACCTCCTTTTGGCACTGCTAAAAAAAAAAAAAAAAATGCAAGGAAGGGAAAAAGTGCATTCAGGGGAAGGTGAGCACCAGCATTCCAAGGACCATCATCAAGCCCCTCAGCCACTTCATTAACGGCCCCTCATTTCACGGGGAGGCCTGTTCAACTTGTCTATGGTTAAGTTCCCCACCACGCAAACAAGTGTGATAAAGCAGGTGCATACACAGTATCCTGGGAGCATGGTGACTTTTGATCTTTCCTCCCGTCCTCCTTCACAGACCTTCACCTGTTCATCCCTGTCCTCTATTTATGAAAGAAGCAACACGACAAGAACGCGAGTGTGATATATGACAGTTGGTTAACACACAGCGAGGAAGTCTTTTCGCCTCATGGGGCATCTGTGTTTCATCTGTGAAATTTGAACGATGGTTCTGATCTCTTCCCAATCAAACATTCTAACATCCTGCTTTAGACATCAGCGTCCAGACGGCTTGAGAGTCGGAGACCCGGCGTCTACCCACCTACGATAGCTGCCCTGCAGCAGGGTGGCACACCAGACTGCCCCCTCCATCCTCTATTCCCCCGGCTGGAACGTGGCCACGCCTTGATGTGAAGCAGCTGTCCATGGCGCAACAATGCAGGGCAGTTTGGGACAGGAAGTGAAAGATAACCACATCCTCTTGAAACTGCAAGGAAAATTTATTAGGGCCTATTATCATGGCTTCACAGTTGTTAAGAAGTAGCAGTTGGGCTCTCCTATTACCAGGCCATGTGGGGGAGGCCTTGGTTTCTGCAGTGTCTGCCTCTCGACTTTGATCTGGAGAGAAATGTCATTGCCCACCCCCATGCTTGACTGGAACACTTCTAAGGCAGTCCCTCCGAAAGCCCCCGGAGGGTGGTCCTTGTATATATGTATTGAATGCTGACTATGCCATTAGGGGCTTGGGTGAGCATTAAGATAAAGTTACCAAGATTCTGCCAGAGTGCTTCAAATATGTGGAATCGGAGGATTCTAGTAGCCGTAGAGCTCATTTCATCCAATCTGACGATCTGGTTGGAGACAAAATACACAAACTGCCAAAGATCCCTTACAGCTCAAGGCTACATATTAGAGATGTCAGATGCATGCTGAGGATAAAGTGCAGGAAGGCAAGAGGAAAGAGTGATTATGGAAATCTTCAGGATGCCTTGCTCTACCTAAAGAGAGGAAGCTGAGGAACCCTGTCTTCAAAACTTTCATTTATTTCCAGAACAAGTCTTCCACCTGATGAAACAGGAATTAACAAGCAACAGAGATAAAAGGAGCAGGGGTCTCAGGGTCTTAGGGCCCGGGAAGGAGACAAACAGGTGGCAAAGTTAAGGGAGAAGGTTTAATAATCTGAGATTCCATTGGTTCAACAAAGAAGGTCCTAATCTTCGAGCTGACTCTCTACACATATGGGTTTATAATCAGAGGCCCCAAAACAGTAATCAATCTTCAGCCTCCAGCAACACAGACTTGGTGCATTAGAAGAAGGAAGTGTGGAAGAAGTGTTTGCCTTTGGTTTTGATTTCTGTGTTTTGTTTCCTTCTGGCTTACCTACATCTGTTTGCAAGCTCAGCCCAGCACCCATTGCCCGAGGGACTGTTGGCACCTCCTCCTCTGGCTTTCCCCCCGACACACACACACACACACACACACACACACACACACACACACACACACACACACACACACACTCGCCTTTCTTTGGCATCCAGAGCTCTGGACATGGGGTTCAATAGGTGCATGGCAACCCCCAGCACTTACAGTACATCAGACATAAGGAGGAGAGCCTACTTGGCCAGCCACCAAGCTTGGCTCTCTCGGAGGTTCTGGAAAGGGAGATAAAATGTGCCTTTTGCAGTGAAATGTTTGCGGACTTCGTATCAAATTCATGTCACAGACGGCTGGACACAAAGCAGAATCCTGAGTCCAGCTTGCTGCCAAGGCTGGCCTCCCACTGTGAAGGCGAGGAACTGTGCCTCCAGGGGTCTACAGAGAAAAAGAGAGTGGCCAGACCGGGGATGGGCGGGGGGCTGTTCTCACCCACAGTGGTCACACAGGTTACCCCTGACAGAGGTCCACTGCTGCAGCCTGAGGGGCTGCCTGCCAGCCCCCGGGCTCTCCACCAGCTCACACTGTGGGAACTGGCCAGTTGAAGCAGGTCGGGGACCCTCCTGTTTGCAGTCGGCAGTGACTTGTTGACACATCTTCCCCATTTCTGAGTTCAGCTAACAGACTCCTGCTGGCGCACCCTGAGGGTCTCGCAAGCACATAGTTCAAGGTTAATGCCCTCCCAACCTCAAGCCTGAAGCGAGTACTAAGGTCAGAAATGGATCGTGGAGAGACTAAGAGCAATTCTAGCTCCCAGCCCCTCGAGCCCTTGTGACATCCCGCTCACAGGCAGGGCCGAGGTCAACCTCAGGCACCTCGAGGAGAGCAGCTGCTCAGCCGCAAAGGCCGGCGTGTCAGCTTGCCTCCGAGCCATCTGACCCGGGCTCCTCTGTCCTGTCAGATCGGGTCCAGGTCCAGAGACAAACCCAAACGTCTCTCTCCCCCCGTCCTCCCCCTCCCTCAGGTCTTGAGCTCCTGTAGTTACCAAGGATCAGACTAGTTCTTTTCACCTTGCCTGGCAGGCTACAGTCCACTGGCTCGCAAAGAGTCGGACTGAAGTGACTCAGCAAGCAGGCACGCAAGTCACCTTGCTCAGATTGAGGTGAAAATGAAAGTGTTAGTCGCTCCGTCGTGGCTGACTCTCTGCGACCCCACAGAATGCAGCCCGCCGGGCTCCTCTGTCCATGGGATTCTCCAGGCAAGAGTACTGGAGTCGGTCCCATGCCCTCCTCCAGGGGACCTTCCTGACCCAAGGATCGAACCCAGGTCTCCCTTATTGCAGGCAGATTCTTCACCATTTGAGCCACCAGGGAAGCCCCTGTTGGACGTTAACTGTTCTTGTTTTGCAAGAGTTAACTTCTCAGGAAGAGCTTGCTGATGCCCAGGAAAGATCTGAGGGAATCATGGCAGGACCAGGTACATTATGTTAAGGAGGCTGAGGAAAGGGAACTTTGAGGGGAAAAAAAAAAGAGAGAGTGAGACAGGGAGATAAATGGGCAATGGAAACAGGATAAAAGAAGAGAAAGATCAAAGCCAAGTTGGTGGGAAAAGGTGGCACAGCTAAGGACATACTGTTTACCTCGTGCAATTTTTGCTGGAGTCAAACTTTAAAAATTGATTAGCCTCCCAGTAGCTGCTGCATCTCTCTTCCCTTTGCTGGAAGTAGCATTTGGAAGAGAGTTACTCGTACTTGAGCTCTGAAGAAAGTATATTAGATTATATGTCTGTAATGCTCAGACCTTGAACAACCTCAGCCTATACTAAATCAGCCTTGACTTCCTCCTTCTGTGGATTCAGAATTGTAGCCACTTCTTAGGGCAAAGGTGACCCTCTGGGTGGCCTGCACTCTCACCCTAATTGGTATCAGCCGGCCTTTGGGGAGAGTGAGTGGAGGCATAGGAAACACTGTGGATGGCAAAAACTCTGCTCTGATTAAGAAAACAATCCTGGGGACTTTCTTGGTAGTTCCAGCAGTTAAGAATCCACCTTCCGATGCAGGAGACGCAGGTTCGATCCCCATTGGGGAACTAAGAGCCGTGGGGCAAATAAGCCCAAGCACCACAACCAAGACCTGATGCAGCCGAAGAAATATTTTTAAAAAAGAAAACAATTCTATTTACAACAGCATCAAAAAGAATAAAATACCTAGGAAAACAATCAACCAAGGAGGTGAATGACTTGTATAGTGAAAATCACAAAACATTGCTGAAAGAAATTAAAGAAGACACAAAAAGGAAGACATCCTGCATTCATGAATTCGAAGACTTCATATTGTTAAGGTGTCAATACTACTCAAAGGAAATCTATAGATTCAATGCAATCCCTATCAAATCCCAACAACATGTTTTTGCACAACAAGAAAACTTCATCCTAAAACACATACAGAACCTCAAGGGACTCCAAATAGTCAAAAAAAATCTTGAAAAAAAAGAACAAAGTGGGAGGTCTCACAGCTTTGTCAGCTTGGCTTAATTCAAGTCTCATCATGAACTGATCTCCAATTTTCCACAACTAACCTAGTCTCTTCTCTTCCTGGTCCTTTGGTCCAACCAAGGCTGTGGGTCTTACCTCCAGTTACGCCAACTACTTAATATATCTCCTTCTAACCCATGTAACATCTTTCCACTTTCCTTCGAGATCAGGCTCATGCTCCCACCTTCTCCACAAAGACTACACCTGCTGTTGGCAACCCACATCTCCCCATTCCCTGAGATCCAACTATACTATCATCTGAACTCCGCGGTTTAGCACTTTATTCATCTGACAGCAATCGAGTTCTTTTCACACACAGAGCACTGGAGATTAGGTCCACCAACTACTGCTCTCCAGTTGACTCATTCATAAATCTCACCTGGACCACTAGAGGGTAAGTTTCTTAAGGATGACTCCATGCATATCTTTCCAAGCTTCCACACAAGAGATGGTACCAGATCCAACATACGGAATTCATTGGTTCTCACTGCAAATTCAACGGCAAAGTGGATATAACAATGAAAACACTTTAAATCTTCAGACTTTGAATGGAAGTTCAAGAGTTGGAGAGTTTGCCAGATGTAAACTAGACCTTGTCATGATCATTTCACAGTATATTCAAATATTAAAACATTGCACACCTGAAACATATAACATTGTATGTCAATTATATCTCAATTTTTTAAAAGGGGTTTCAGAATTTATTTATGCAAAATTCTTCCTTGTACCCCTTCCATCCTCGATTCTGAAAAACAAAACTCCCATAAAGTGAATAATAGAGAGGCATGGAATCAAGATAGGCATTTGGGAGGAAAAAGTACTTGGAGTTTGTCATATTTCATTTGAATTTAGTCTGTCGGTAATGTATTAACAGTGTTAGGAAGAGAGTTTAAGGAGAGAAAAAATAGGCTGAGAATTCTCCCTTATAGTTTGGGTTACCATATCTCAGCTTCACCTCCTGCAACAGTAACTAGATGTGCTGTTTTTAGTCCAATCATCCCCCAGTCAGCTCACAAGCACAACCTCACAATCGGGAAACCACACCCTGGACTCAGTGAGTGGACTTCTGCTTCTGACATACCCCATTCAGAACATCAGATTGAATTTGGGATTTGCAAGTAGAGAAGTCCACTCTCCATTCCAGCGAGTTTGTACATTAAGTGGAGTCTGAGTAAATACAATTATGCGTGATTTAAGATTTCTTTTTTCAAAAGGAACCAACTCATGAAAATTTCATAGAGAGGAAATAGAAAATTGAGGGCAGGATGTAAAAATGTGAACAATCACAGACGCAAATGTGTTAAGTGGGGACTTCCTAAAGGGTTTTTACTGTCTCTGGCTATATATTCTACTTATCGCCAAAATTGAGACTAACAAGCTTCTGTTTTTCTTAGCAGACTTCCTGAAGGAAGGAACCAAAGGAAGCAGTGTTTGGCATGTCCCTTTTGGAAGCTGCTCTGAGAGTATTTACCCCTGTCCAGCCCACCTCAAAGTACAGCTAATACTGGATCCGTCCTGAAAGGTCTGGCAGCAACAAAAGGTGTTGACTACTGCAATGGAAGACCTACTTAACCCAAGCGCTCCGCACATAGACATGCTTGTGCCCCTGCTTCTGTTTGCCCGGCATCCATGCCAGGTCAGGCCCTTCAAACAAGCCCCTTATGTCCCCAGGAAAATGGCAGGGCCAGCCCAGGTGGGAAAGGGCCCGTGTTTAGACGTCCACAATCCATCATGCCAAAGGAAAAGCAAGGAAAATATTTAACCAACAGCCAGACCAGGGCAACTGGGCCAGAAGGCAAGCAGCTGAGATGTGCTGAGGGATCTGAGGGGCTTTCTCCACTCCAGTAGCTGTTGGGGGATTAACTTTCCCTTGCTGTCTTTCCTCCTTCGGAGTCCTGCCTCACTCACAGGGATCTTTTGAAGGCTGTTGTGCTGATAATACAGGGTCTGTGCAGAGCTCAGAGCTTGTGCACACTGTTGAAAGGCAAATGATCTGAACATGAAAGACAGATTAGGCAGTTCTTATAGCACAGCCAGCTTCCGTGGTTTCTGTTTTACCTCCCAGAATTTTTTTTTAAACAGAATGCATGTTCACATTTTATTTCCCAAAGATGAGTGAACTTGTCAACCATAAGAATGCCTTTTAGGCCAAATAACGTCTTGGACTACCACGTGCTAGTAATTGCATTTTAATTTCCTTTGATGGAGAAAATTCAATGACAAAAGGCTATTATAGGTTATGTAACTCTATAAATATGTATAATACCACAATAGCCTCTATAGACATTTGCAAAACTTATGTAGAAGATATTATTCATTGACCACCCCCAGTTTCCACCCTGCCAATGCCACCCCTCTGTTCCCTCGTGCCCTCTTCAAGGATTAACCTCACAGGTTGTTCTAGGGCCAGAGCTCACAAATTCCCACTGAACTAGTTCTCAGGGCAGAGATTTAAGGGAGGAGAATATTATTTTACCCATAGCTCATCTCCTCTCCTCTTCATAACAGCAGAGACCAGAAATAGAGCAGACACTAGAGATGCCACAGCTGAGGCGGTCACTCCCAAATACCCAGGGTTTCCTAGCACCCATGAAGGGAGCAATGGCTAAAAGGCCTAGGAGACAAAAGCATTGAATTTTCAACGTTGGTTTCTCAAGAAGAGAGTGACTAACTGAAATCCAAGATTTATAAAACTAAGAATAGATGGCATCATCTATTGAAAATGATTTAGAACTGTGGAGAGGATTCTTGAGAGTCCCTTGGAGAGCAAGGAGATCAACTCAGTCAATCCTAAAGGAAATCAACCCTGAATATTCATTGGAAGGACTGATGTTGAAGCTCCAATTCTTTGGCCACCTGATGCAAAGAGCCGATTCATTGGAAAAGACCCTGATGCTGGAAAAGATTGAGGGCAGGAGAAGAGGGCAACAGAGGATGAGATGGTTGGATGGCATCATCAATTCAATGAACATAAGTTTGAACAAACTCCAGGAGACAGTGTAGGATGGAAGCCTAGCGTGTTGCAGTCCGTGGGGTCGCAAAGAGTTGGACACAACTGAGCAAATGAACAACAACAAAATTAAAAAAGTCAAAGCCTGAAGCTGGATGCTTGCTACCCGCCAAAGGCAAAGTAAGACAAAAAAGGTCCCTTTTCTCCAGAGAAGTGTTCTTTCTGACATCTATCAACACAAATCTTGGCCATTGAAACAAAGACAACAAGGTTGGTGATGCAGTCTCTGGTCCCAAGCAGGCAATCAATTAATATTTCATGACTACATGAAGAGGAAAACAGTAGCTCTGGCCACCAGACCTAAAGGACAGCATGGCTGTCCGAGCCTCCTCACTCAGGTTCTGTGGCTCCAGCACCCGGGCCTGGGGGCCTCGGACAAATTAGGTCTGCGGGTTGGACGAGCGCGAGCCACGCCTCCACTCACTTCCCATCTTTCATCCAGGCAGGTCCCAAAACACTTGTCTGGCCGAGCTGATGGATGGGCCTGGAATGGCCTTGTTTGACGCCTGGGTGAGGCGCAGCAGCTGTTTAACAGCCCTGCAAGTGACCCTGGTCAGGACTTTCAAGGCAGGAAGCGCAGAAGAATAGAGTATCCACTTAACACTACCACAAAGGCACTGGGAGGAGGGACTTCCTCCCCTTGTAAGTGGCCTGCCGCCGGGCGCTCTAATTACACATACACACAAATGGGGGAGGGGGAGGGCTAGGAGGGGAGGGGGAAGGGCTCAAAATTGCTCCTGAGACATCCTAGCTGGGCTCTCTTTCTCGAGAAGACACGGGAGCCCATGGCCCCGTGAACGGCCCCAGATGGGGAACACTGAATCTCCACCCACGACACATGGAACAGCATCCCCGTCCCAGCTACTCTCTGGCTCTTCCTCGGTCTCCTTCTCTTGTCCCTCTATTGGGGAACTGTCCTGTTATGCATCTCCATAGTCCACGGAGGCCTCCACAGCCTGGAGACTCTTCCTGGGCCTTCTCCACATCTGCCCCCATGCCCCACTCACTGGTTCCTCCCCCTCCTTCCCAGATGTCACCCTTGAAAGAAGGAAAAAAGGAAGCAAGAACACTAATTTGAAAAGATAGTTGCACCCCAGTCTTCATAGCAGCCTTATTTATCACTGCCAAGATACAGAAGCAACCCAAGGGTCCGCCAACAGACGAAACAATAAAGATGTGATATAGATACGGATAAAGATATAGATAGGTTAGTTAGACAGAGATATACGTAGATCTATCAAGTGGAATATTACTCAGCCATCAAATAGAAAATTTTCCATTCGCAACAACACAGACATGGAGGGCATTATGCTAAGTGACATAAGTCAGACAGAGAAGGACAAATACTGTATGATGTCACTTACATGTGGAATACAAAAAATACAACAAGCTAGTGAATGAAACAAAAGAGAAACAGACTCACAGATATAGAGAACAAACTAGTGATTGCTATTGGGGAGAGGAAGACAGGGGTAGGGGATTAAGAGGTATATAAACTCTCATGCATAAAATAAATAGGGATGTATTATATAACAAAGGGAATATAGCCAATATTTGCAATAACTATAAATGGAATATAATCTTTAAAAATTGTGAATCACTATATTGTACACCTGAAACTTATATAATATTGCACATCAACTATACCTCAACAAAAAATAAATCAATTAAAATAAACATAAAACACACACCAAAAAAGAAACAAAAAAGAACGAAAGAAAGAAAAGACACCCAATCTCAGTGGACTCTCATTGCCCTCTCTGATACTGCTGATGTTTGTTCAAGTGTGGTGGGCAGCAGGAAAGTTCCAGGTAGAACTTCTTCTATTGGTGCATATTTTCTACTCCCTCTTCACCCAGCCACAAAGCTTGAGGTGCCCCCAAGCTTTGTGCCTTTTCCCGGCCAAGTTTAATTGAAACCCAAGAGATACTGTTCTACCAAGGGCTTTGGTTTCCTGCTGCAGAGGTGAATGGAGGCAGGTCCACGTTTTGCAAGACCTGAAGATGGTACAATTTTTTTTTTTTTAATATACATGTATTTGACTGCACTGGGTCTTAGTTGCAGCACACAGACCTTCAATCTTCGTTGCGGCATGTGTGATCTAGTTCCCTGATCAGGGATCAAACCTGGGTCCCCTGCACTGGGAGCTTAGAGTCTTAGCCACTGGACCACCAGGGAAGTTCCCAAAGCTGGTACAATTTTTAAAATGCAGACTGTATAAAAAATTATAAATACATATTAGGTGAGGGGCCTGGAAAGAGGCTTATGCAAGTGATGGGCTCCACAGCATAAGTTTTGTTCAGTCGCTAAGTCATATCTGACTTTTTGCGACCCATGGACTGCAGCCCACCAGGCTCCTTAGCTTTCTGGTTAAATCTGCAGCTGGGTAGACATAAGGACATAAACGCTCTTCTCCCAAGTTTCAGCGTCCTGAGAAGGGGCCAAATCCCAAGTGGGTACTAGGGAACCACTCGCAGGAGTCAGGAGGAACCACCCTCTGCATATCTTTCTTCTTTATTTTCCTTCCTCCCTCCCACTTAAAAGCTGCACAGATGGATGCAGAGATGTGCTGAGTCCGAGCCAGCGATGGCCCTCCTAGGAGAAGCTGCAGCGGGCCCACCTTGACGGGTTGGCTAATGAACCCAGCCTCCTGAGGAGTTCCTGGCTAGAGCAGGCGGGCCAACACTGAGTCACCAGCCCAGGTTGGCCTTGGACAAGCATGTATCAGGGCTTCCTGCATGCACTGCTCCCAGCGAGGAGCTATGAAAGCATAGTAAAAGCGGAAATACTAGTTAGCCCTTTCCTCCACGTGGGAGCTAAAATTCTTGGCCCAGGGATCAGGGAACCCGGTGATACTTGGTCACGCTGTGTCGTGCTGGGCTAATTTAGCATGGCTGAATGGACTGAGGTCACAGAAGACTTAAGTGCCTGGTGTTAGAACTGTGTAATGTGAGTAAGTCAGAGCCATGTGCTCTGGGCCTCCCCGACTTCATGTATGAAGCTGCAGAAGCAAGCTTGCCTGAGGTCCCCTCTCATCCTGTGTGTCCCCAGGATTTCCATCTTGGCATTTGCTCTATTTATTTGAATCATCACATTCCTCGTATGGTTGCCAAGGCCTGTACTTCAGTTGTCCCAGCTTCCCAGGCTCCCACTGCCCTATCTCCTCTCCTGCCCTAAAGAAGACTTCTGACTGCAAACAAACAATTTTGTATGGAAATGGGAAAACAGAGCATCAACCTGCAAAAGGGTTTATGGAGATATGATAGAGATGCAGGGACGAGGGAACAGGTGAGAAAAAAAAGACAAAGTGTCCTCTTTTTTCTCCTCTTTTGAGGAACATGTCCTGTTGGTGCTGGGATGGCTACTGTATGGGAAAAAAAAAAAGGCAAAGGAGCCAACGCCCTTTGCAGAGGCCTGTGCCAGGGGTAAGGGGGGGGTGCCCAGGGAATGATAACTTCGACCGAACCAAACGGGCAGTCTCCTGTGATACCAACCAGCCAAAGAAACGGTCCAGGGCCCAGTGAGCCTTAGTGAGCTTCCTCTGTACTGCTCCACCCACCTCCAATAATGCAGCTCCTTGCAGGGGACACTTCAGGGTGTTTAATAAACAATATGGATCATGACCCTGTCCTGGGGCCCCTGGTGACCGAGCTTCACACAAATCTGATTCCAGGGGCTAATATTAGGTTGGACCATATGAAACTGACATTATTCAACCATGTTTATATCCAAAGAGAATGACAATTCCATGAGCTTCAATCTAATAAAGCAGACTGGTATTCAAATATTAAACACGTATCATCTGACTTCCCACCTGCTCTCTTTCTGAACAGTACACACAAATTTGGAGGTGGGTGGGGGAGGGGCAGTGTTTATTGTTCTCGGCAAAAGGCAGTGCTTCTCAATGGGGTGATGTTGCCTAGCCAGGGGATGTTTGGCAAGGCATAGAGACAGTTTTGGTTGGTACGACGGTGGTGCAGGAGTGTTACTGACATCTGAGAGGTAGAGGCCTAGGAAGCTGCTATGCAGCCTCTCAAGCATAAAGAAGCCCCCCAACCCAAAAAAGAATGATCCTGCCCAGTTGTCAACAGCACTTACCAAGCTTGAGAAACTATGCCACCAAGTATCACTGGGGGCTTCCCAGGTAGCTCAGTGGTAAAGAATCTATCTACCAATGCAGGAGACGTGGGTTTGATCCCTGGGTCAGGAAGATCCCCCAGTGAAGGGCATGGCAACCCACTCCAGTATTCTTGCCTGGGAAATCCCATGGACAGAGGAACCTGGTGGGCTACAGTCCATGGGTTTGCAAAGAGTCAGACATGACTGAATGACTGAGCATGCACACACACCGTATCACTGGAGACCCAGAGCCTTAGCTGTGCGGTTAAGCAAGTATATTGAAAGTACAGCTCTATACGCCATAAAGTACAGAGGCCAGCACCGTGTGTCCCAGGTGGTCAAATCTGCAGCTTCTGGTCCCCACAACTGGCCTCTGATCTAGAACTACCCTCCCACCCCCTGGCCAGGATCAGCCACCTCTCAGAAAGTCCTTCCTCCATTTCTGCTCGGTAGCCTGAAAGGATGAGCATTTTCTGATGATTCCCAATCTGCAGACCAAACCTGCAGCTCACAAACTGGACTCAATTCCCAAGCCCTCAAAGTTTCCCTGCAAAGGATGGGCCATTGACTCTTTCCTCCCACCGGCTTCGCCCGGCAGCATGCAGAACGTACCACAGGCTGCTGCAGCCCGGGCTGCTGAAACCACAGCCCAACCCTCCAGACCAGAAGAGAAAGCTCAGGAGCCAGCTGTGGTGGGCTCACGCTGTTTCCTGGAAGAGACCGTGTGTCACTCTCGGTGACTCCCTGGCGCAGTATCGCTCACTACCCCGGCTGCCGCTGCCCACCGGTAGGCAAAGTGCGGCAACCCAAAGGGACTGAGGGAATACCGCTCCTTATCCCTGTTCGTGAGCTGTACTTGCTCTTAATGTGCAACCACCCTGCTCTCTGCAGATCTTTCTGCTTGCAAATACGAGGCCGGAGCACACTCACATTTATTTACGAACTTGAACCCGAGGTACAGCCACAAAAATCACCCCCTCAACAAAGCAGAAGGAATGTGGAGAGTCATCTACACAAGGCTAAATCGGAACTTCCAAAAATAACACAGTTGGAATATTCTGCTCCAGAAGATGCCTGATAAAAGAGATTCCTTCATCGTTTTGGAAAACCCACCCTGGCATCATGTGACGCTCAAAGGCAGGGCTCTCTTCCTGTTGTCCCAGCCTCAGGGTCCAGCTGCAACTCAACACTCAACAATAAAATGGGGGGGAGGGTATTTTTGAAAATAAAAACGGTAGACATAAGATCCTATTCCAGTACTTTGCTTGTTCTCTGCTTTTCGGAACTTAAAACCTGCCTGCCATTCAGCAAATGACACAGGGTGCTGGCAGATGGGGCTAAGAGAGATGGCAGAATGTATTGTAATGGGACCATTAGGGTCATGTCAAAAGGTGAGGGGGAAAAAAAAGCGTTCATCAGCGGAGAAAATAAGCATTCGCCGAAAAGAAATATAACGTGTTCCATCTCTTTTCCCTCCACTCCCTTTTCTGCTTCCTATGAGAAATTCATTCATTAGGAGAGTCCCCAGTTCATGCATGACAGGCAAATGCAGGGTTTCTTAAGCCCAGCGTCGTGGGCAGAAATATTTGTAGACAGAAAGAGGTCAGCCCATTGGAACTGGGGAAGCCAAACAGGATCAGTGCAAATTTCAGACTAGGACAGATTACGAAGTTACAACCTTCCTTTTGACAAACCAACCACCGTATCCTCGACGCCAGCATGAATAAATAATCTTTTCTCTGTGCTTCCTAATTCTGACTATGAAACCTTGGAACTACACAGAAAACTCAGAGCAGAACAGACATCTTCACATGAACCAGAAAACATTCTATTTCTGACTGCTTTCTTAGCCCTTGCTCAATGCTGCTGAGGAAAAGACAGGACTAAACACGCTCCATGATTGTAGCAGGTCCCCAAGATTCAGTCGTCCATCCCGGGGAAGAGCCAGTTCCCAACAGCCTCTGCTTCTGTCTGGGCTTCCATGGTAATACGACAAAAGCAGCTGGCATTTGTATAGCTTTTTTACAGCTTACACGGCAATTTAACGCACGTGCTTTCACAGGCTCCTCAAGAGGAGAAGAAAACCCACAATTTAAGTGAGTTTATTAGCCCCATTTTACAGATAAGGACACAACCCCGGAAATTAATGTGAAGAGCCCATGGGTGACAGGCCGGCATATGTCATCACAGCAACACTGTGAGGACACCAAGCCACTGGGAAGGTGCTGCTCGGAGGGTCTCCCTCTGGGGGTCAGGGATGTGGAGCAGCAGCTAAAACTCAGACATCTGCCTCTGCTGATGTTCTTCAGTTCCAAAAACATTACACTGCCTGCATGGTGATTTACTCCAAAACACTTCAGAGTCAACAGTGTGATATTTGCATATGCATGTTCATCATAGGTGAGCAGCAGAATGATCAACAATCCACCAAAGCTGCTACAAGTGTGCATCAAAAAACCTAATGAAAATGTACACCAGAGGGTTCGGGATTAGCACCAAAGAATAACTTTTGTCTTTCTTTTGGTGAAACATTTATGGTGCAATATACAGGCCAAAGGGTTCCCCGGGTGGCGCTAGTGGTAAAGAACACACCTGCCAATGCTGGAGACAAGGGTTTGATCCCTGGGTCGGGAAGATCTCCTGGAGAAGGGAATGGCAACCAGCTCTGGTATCCTTGCCTGGAGAATCCCATGGACAGAGGAGCCTGCTGGGCTACAGTCCATGGGGTCGCAAAGAGTCAGACACGACTTAGTAAATAAACAACAAAAGTATTGGCTGAAAGAAAAACTGCTCAGATACTACTACCCAGTATGAATAACTTACAATACCTTGTATGGCCTAACTTTAATATTTTAGAAGGGAGCACAGTGAGTCTTCAACTCTGCTTTGGCCTGTGTTCATCAGTTCACTGGGAACACTGTCACTTGACCCCAAATCAGGACAACTGTGTCACTTCAGAGTGAGCCTGTGATGTGAGGTGCTTGTCCATGTGCCTGAGGACAGAGGGAACCACTTCACCCACCCACAGGAACTTCCTATCAAGTATTCAGTCTCGTACTTCACTTGGCTTTCAAGCTGGCGATGAGGCCATGGGAGACATGCTGTCTAAACCCTCGTCGCTATTGTTCAGTCGCTAAGTTGTATCCGATTCTTGACGACCCCACAAACTGTAGCACACCAGGCTTCCCTGTCCTTCACCATCTCCTGGAACTTGTTCAAATTCATGTCCAGCGAGTTGGTGATGCCATACAACCATCTCGTCCTCTGTCATTACCTTTTCCTCCTGCCCTCAATCTTTCCCAGCATCAGGGTCTTTTCTAATGAGTCAGCCAGCCCTTTGCATCAGGTAGCTGAAGGATTGGAGCTTCAGCATCAGTCCTCCCAGTGAATATTCAGGGTTGATTTCCTTTAGGATTGTTCAACCCCTTGTTGCTATTGTTGGCTCGCCCAGTCGTGTCCAATTCTTCGTGACCCCATGGACCAGCACGCCAGGCCTCCCTGGCCCTCACCATCTCCCGAAGTTTGCCCAAATTCATGTCCAGTGCCAGAGAAGTCAATGGCACCCCACTCCAGTACTCTTGCCTGGAGAATCCCAGGGACAGGGGAGCCTGGTGGGCTGCCGTCTATGGGGTCACACAGAGTCGGACACGACTGAAGTGATTTAGCAGCAGCAGCAGCAGCATGTCCAGTGCATCAGTGACACCATCCAGCCACCTCATCCTCTGATGACCACTTCTCCTTCTGCCCTCAATCTTTCCCAGCATCAGGGACTTTCTTGTCCATAATTCCAGAGGCTGCCAATATCCCAAGTGAAGCTAACAGTGGCTGAGCACCGACCAGCTTGCCTCCACTGTGAGGGGACCTCCTGAGTGCTAACCATGGCCCAGGCTCTGTCCAAGAGGCAGAGAGGAGTAGGACAGGCCCGAATCTGCATGGCCTGGCTCCCCAGGAGAGAGGATGACCAGTGCCCAAGGGAGGGGCAAATAAATGCTAAAAGCGTTCAGACACAGGAGAGAGCGTCTCTGCCCCCACCAACATTCCCGGCCTCAGTGCCCATCCAGCACTCCACAGCAACCTCCGGGTAGAACAGAGACAGGCTGCAAAGGGAAACAAGAGCGACTTTCTCATAAAGTCAGGATTCATCCTCTGAAGGAAAACCTCCTGGCAGCAGAGACTGGTGGTGGCGGAGAAGGTGAGAGCAGTAGAAAATATCCCCTCAAGAACAGGAGGGGCTCAGAGACCACCAGGAAAGAAGAGAAACTGTTTCCCACCTACGGTCCCTTGCACACCACTTCCAGAATTTATGTCACATCCAAGTATGGCCTGCTGTGTAGTATATTTCTTTAAAACCAGATTGCATTTTATCTTCAAGTACTTTCATGTTAAATAAAATTTTGACACCAACCGTGCATTGAAAACTAATATCACTTGCCATGAATAGAAGAGAATCATGAAAATAAACACAATGAATGCAATGCTATGAATTCTGGCTGAAGATGCAGAAGGCTGGGAGCCTGGGGCTTGCTCCCTCTTTGTTTGACAGTGATAATGAGGAAGAGGAATAAAACTCAGAAGGAAGAATTAGAGGTAGAGAGTCTTCCTTTCAGGACCTTTTAGGACCAAACTGAAACTCTTTTACTTCATCATGCTAAGTCACTTCAGTCGTATCTGACTCTTTTGTGACCCCATGGACTGTAGCCTGCCAGGCTCCTCAGTCCATGGGATTTTCCAGGCAAGAGTACTGGAGTGGGCTGCCATGTCCTGTTCCAGAGGATCTTCCTGACTCAGGGATCGAACCCACATCCCCTGTGTCTCCTGCATTGGCAGGCAGATTCTTTACCACTGAGAAAAGGGGGAAGCCCTGGGCATTAAACAGATATGAAAAATCAATGTTTTCTCACTATGCAATTCAATACATTATCTAATACCAAGTGTGAGCACCACCTACAGCCATCTCCCACTCTCCAGGAAACACCTTGTCCCACCAGTGCTGTCAGGTAGAATGATCTAGAACCGTCCTCAGAGGAAAGACAATCCAACCTCACCACTCAGAAAAAGAAGATGCGTCATTACCCACAATAACCACTATCAAGTTTGTTTTCTTATGAAATGTAAGGACTATTTGAGTGTTAGTTTCTTAAGTCACTTGCTCAGTCATGTCCGACTTTTTGCAACCTCATGGACTGTAGCCCACCAGGCTCCCCTGTCCATGGGATTCTCCAGGCAAGAATACACAAGTGGGTTGCCATTTTCTTCCTCAGGGGATCTTCCAAACCCAGGGATCAAACACTGGTCTCCTGCATACAGGCAGATTCTTTACTGTCTGAACCACCAGGGAAGCCTTATTTAGGTATGACATTTATTCTTTAAAATAAGTACAAAGTCAACTCTTAACCCTGGAAATCTCCCTTGTAGCTGTAAACTCTTTGATAGTATTAATATAAAAAGTTGATTATATATCAGTTGGGGCAGGAAAGGAAAATTCCCCATGAAAGTCTCATTTTTCAAAATACCTGAATGCAGGCATTCTCAAGAAGTTGACACTGGCAGACAGTTAGTTAATCAGAACAAACCCCTGAGGAAGAGTTGGCAGGATAAGGACAAAAGCTTACCTGGTGGGCATGGCCAGTGGCAAAGCCAACAGCAGATCAGAGGTAAGACTCAAATCACAGCCTCCCAGAGGTAACTGGATGCCCAAACACTGAAAACTTAGCACTTGGCTTTGAAATCTTACAATTCCCTTGTGCCCAGAACAGATAAGGAAAAGGTGGACTGCTCTCTGGTCAGCCCACTGAGTGCTGGGCCAAGAAACGCCAGGTTAGAGGGAACATACCTAGAATTACGAAGTGAGGTGTGCTTCAAATAAGCTGCTAACATACTGAATAGGGACAAACCTGACCCGACATCCCATCTCAAACCCATAACTCAGGACTGGTGCAGCGATTCACCCTCTCCCTCCGAACTGCACCTCACCCGCCTCAAAACTCCACCAGCATCCTCTGCAGCTCTCAGCTGAAGCGCTGTGTGATAAGACACAAATTGGTTAGGACCCTTTGTATCTATTCAAACGCTGTTACTCAGAGTAACATACTCAGTTTTCATTTACCAGATCTTTTTGGCAGGCCTAATGGGGAGCCAGGGGCTGTGTTTGGTACTGCCTGAGTCCTCAAAGACTTTCCAAACTAAAGAGAGGTCTTGGTAAGGTGAGGGGTCTAGAATAAGCCACTGTGGCATAAAAAAATTACTTTGAGCTGAAGGCATTTGAGTTCCTGAAATCCCTTATCTACCTAAAAGCAGAGCCTCCCAAAGAATTCAGTTGTCATAAATCCCCTCCCCAGAGCAGACCTAATCTTCTGTCCTCCAGAGAATTCTGTATCACACCTAGACAGACATTGTCACAAACTACAATACCTCCCCTCCTACTCTGCTGAGGGCTTGCTTACCCTCCCAGAAAGTCGTTTGCTTTCCCATAGTGACCTTTCTCCCCTCTCCCTTCTGAGAAATCCTCCAGAAGTCCTCCTCTGTCCCTCCCCATCCTCTATTAAGATGGCATGTAAGTCCCCATTCTAACCTCCTCGAGTCTCATTTCTTTGTGAGTTCTCATAAGGGCCCTTGTGGCTCAGATGGTAAAGAACCTGCCTGCAATGCAGAAGACCGGCGTTTGATCCCTGGGTCAGGAAGATCCCTAGAGAAAGGAATGGTAACCCACTCCAGTATTCTTGCCTGGAGAAGTCCATGGACAGAGGATTCTGGAAGGCTACAGTCCATGGGGTCGCAAAGAGTTGGACACGACTAAGCAACTAATACATCATCATATATATTATAAAATTAAATGTTTTATTTCCCTTCTTGCTAATCTGTCTTTTTGTCAGTTTAATTTGCAGATCCCCGACCCCAAATACGACAGTGTAGAAGAAAAGATTCTTCCTCCTCCACACAAGCAATAGCCACACAGGCCAGTTGGTACAGGAAAGGCCTGACACTGGCCACCCTCGGCCTTCTCACAAACACCTCCCTGGGTATTGCATGAGGGAGAGCCCTGCAGGTCACAGCACTGGAGAGAAACTGCAGGCTCACGGGGGCCTTCAAGACACACAACCTCAGCTAAACACAGGCAGGGAAGGAAGGAAATGGCTCCACTTGACGGACAGCCAGCACATCGGAAGAGCCTACTCTCCTGAGGCACACACGACCAGCCAGCCCAATGGGCCGCGTGTCCGGGGCTGTAAATGGAGAACTTCTGCTCTCTGGTCTGTCGGGCCAATACTTTTTGCCAACATGAGTTTAATAGACTTTAGAAAAGAAAAGAAAAATGGAAGGGGCCACATGTGTGCCCTCCCACCTGGCCTAGGAAAAGTGGGAGTTCTTTATTTTCCTTAGGCCAAAATGTGTTTTGCTGGGAGAAACTTCTTTTCACCAATCCTCCAGGCTCTTCACCAGCCAGGGTCAAACAAAGAAGCTTAGAGAACCACAGAACAAATAAACCAAAACAGCCCATAGAGAACAAGGAACAGGAAAGCCCCTTATCCCAAATGAAGCCAGCGTCCCCCAGCTCGCCCTCCCAGCCCAGCTCAGTCCCTAACGAAGCCACGAGGACGGCCCCCGCCTCGACCAGCTCCCCATCCTCACGGCGAGTGTCAGGCAAAGAATAAATTCAGAGAACTTGTCTCTTTTTGCACCCCCACTCCTTCTGAAAATTATTAACATCCACTTAAAAGAAAGGGGGCGGGAGTGGGGTGCCGAGCTTGCCCTCTTTTCAAATTGCTTGTGAAGCGAGTATTGCTTATCACAACAGGTGCACCGGTCACTCACAAAAACCAGAGGCAGTGTGGAGCTGAAAGGCTAAGAAATTACTTGTTCCCTTTGTCAGCTGCTCCTATAGGCCATGCAAAGCCTGCTTAGGAGGCAGATATTGTGTCCTTCTTTTAAGAAAAAAAAAAAAACAGGGGTGGGAAAAAGATTGCCAAGAGCTAAGAGAAGGGGAGAGGAGTGTTGGGGATGGGGGAGGGCTTGGTGTTCCCAGGCAATTTAGGAAAGGCAGTGGAGACTGAGGCTGAATTGTAAGTCTGTCCTGAACTTTCTGGAAAATTCTGGCAGCAGATCCCAGGCCCCGTCAGCAGGATGGAGAGAAAAAAATGACACCCAGGCTGGTTAAAGCAAATATCAGGGTGACCAGAGAACAATGTATGTAGATTATGTACAAAGTATATCATAATATCTTACAGATATTAATAAGGGCCCCCGTGGCTCAGATGGTAACGAATCTGCCTGCAATGCAGGAGACCTGGGTTCAATCCCTGGGTGGGGAAGATTCCCCTGGAAAAGGGAACATATATTAAATAAAATTAAATTAAAAGTATTACTCAGACACTGCCTTGTACATCAGATAGCTGACTTAGTCACTCCTTCAGAGGGAATATGTCTTCAAAGCTATACTCCTCAACCAACTCTTCAGACAAGCAATTTATTTTTAAATTAGAGAGTTGCCTGCATGGTACTGGCCAAGAGACCTCCAGCATCCATGTCCTGTAGTTTTCTCATCCTGTGCTTCCAAGGCTGTACAAGGGCCCCAGTCAGCTTGCAGGGCCTGACCCCAAAATGAGGGGGCAGCTCTTCCTCAAGCCAAGTTTTGATCTCTCTAAGATCTGTAAGATCTGGATAAACTGAAATTTCTTCCTATGTCATCATTATCATCTGGGAAGATTATTTGTTTTGCTTAAAAATAGAGTGGCCTTAGGAAGCATTACTACAAACAAAGCTAGTGGAGATGATAGAATTCCAGCTGTTCTATTTCACACCCTAAAAGATGATGCTGTGAAAATACTGCACTTATTATGTCAACAAATTTGGAAAACTCAGCAGTGGCCACAGGACTGGGAAAGGTCAGTTTTCATTCCAATCCCAAAGATAAGCAATGCCAAAGAATGCTCAAACTTCTGTACAACTGCATTCATTTCATATGCTAGTAAAGTAATTCCCAAAATTCTTCAAGTGAGGCTTCAATAGTACATGAACTGAGAACTGCCAGATGTACAAACTGGATTTAGAAAAAGCAGAGGACATACAGATTAAATAGCCAAAATCCGTTGGGTCATAGAAAAAGCAAGGAAATACCAGAAAAACATCTACCTCTGCTTCATTGACTATGCTAAAGCCTTTGACTGTGTAGATCACAACAAACTGTGGAAAATTCTTAAAGAGATGGGACTACCAGACCACCTTACCTGTCTCCTGAGAAACCTATATGCAAGTCAAGAAGCAACAGTTAGAACTGGACATGGAAAAACAGACTGGTTCAACACTGGGAAAGGAATTCATCAAGGCTGTATACTGTCACCCTGCTTATTTAACTTATATGCAGAGTAAATTATGCGAAATGCTGGGCTGGATGATTCACAAGCTGGAATCAAGATTGCCAGGAGAAATAACAACATCAGATATGCAGATGATATCTAATGGCACTCTAAAGGCAGAAAGTGAAGAGGAACTAAAGAATCTCTTGATGAGGGTGAAAAAGGAGAATGAAAAAGTTGGCTTGAAAAAGTTGGCTTAAAACTCAACATTCAAAAAGCTAAGATCAGGGCATCCGGTCCCACCACTTCTTGGCAAATAGATGGGGGTAAAGTGGGAACAGAGACAGATTTTATTTTCTTGGGCTCCAAAATCACTGCAGATAGTGACTTTAGCTATGAAATTAAAAGACAATTGCTCCTTTGAAGAAAAGCTATGACAAACCTAGACAGCATATTAAAACACAGAGACATTACTTTGCCGACAAAGATCCATATATCTAAGCTATGGTTTTTCCAGTAGTTATGTATGGATGTGAGAGTTGGACCATAAAGAAGGCTGAGTGCCTAAGAATTGATGCTTTTGTACTGTGTTGCTAGAGAAGAAATTGAGAGTCTCTTGGATAGCAAGGAAATCAACACTCAATATTCATTGGAAGGACTGATGCTGAAGCTGAAGCTCCAATACTTTGGCCACCTGATGTGAAGAGCTGACTCATTGGAAAACACCCTGATGCTGAGAAAGATTGAAGGCAGGAGGAGAAGGGGGTGACCAAAGACTAGATGGTTGGATGGCACCACTGGCATGCTGCAGTTCATGGGGTTGAAAAGAGTCAGACACGACTTAATGACTGAATGAAAAACAAGTGGAGATTACGACAGAAGAATCTGTCCCATTGCCCCAAGCAAGTGATCAGAAGACAGAGCCACAGGCCACAAGGCCAGTTGGGCCTCAAAGACTTGCAATAATTCTGCCATTAAAAGGAATAACGGAATGCAAGGAACCCAAAGCTGGTGCTCTGTGACAACCTAGAGGGGTGGAATGGGGTGGGGGGGGGGGGAGTGAGAGGGTAGTTTAAGAGGGAGGAGACATCTATATAGCTATGGCTGATTCATGTTGATGTATGGCAGAAACCATCACAATACTGTAAAGTAATTATCCTCCAATTAAAAATAAAATTTTTTAAAAACATGACCAAAAAAAGGAATGACATAGATCTGAATACAGGGCTTAGAAGAGCAGACATGATAGATAATTAATTAAAAAGAAAGCAGCAAATGTATGGTGAGCACAAATCCCATTTTTTGTGTGTGTGCCAAGTCACTTAAGCCATGTCTGACTCTTTGCGACCCCATGGACTATAGTCCACCAGGTTCCCTGGTCCGTGTAATTCTCCAGGTAATAATACTGAAATGGGTTGCCATGCCCTCCTCCAGGGGATCTTCCCGAACCAGGGATCAAACCCACATTTCTTATGTCTCCTGCATTGGCAGGTGGGCTTTTACCGCTCAATCATATTTGTTTTAATCTTGCAGTGAATTTTTGAGACCCAGGACCATTTCCTGCTGCACACAGGCTTCGGACATTGAGGACACACACCCACTAATCCCGACCAAACACACTTCATTAACTTGCCTTCCACCATCTCCTTTAGCACAGTTGTCACTATTCCTGCATAATCTAGTCAGGAACTTCCGGAAAAAACTCGTTAACCCTTCACTGGAAAACAGACGCTATGAGCCTAGAGTTTTGCACCTCTCACCTCAAAATCCTCCCTTTGCTGTTTCCACCAGTCCTGGACTGTAGGATCATAATCCTCACCCAAATCTAGCCAAGCCTCTGCATTCAAAGACTTGCCTAAAACTAAATGTCCAATCCTGTCTCCATTTCAACCTTGCCACTCCCTCTGGAGACACTGCCAAAACTCTAAAAGGTGTTTCCCTCATCACGGGAAACACAGGATGTGTTGGTAACCTTTAGGAAGCCTGCATTCAACCGAAGGAATCCAGAATCTAGCATTGAGAAGAGGGTTTGGAGTTTGTGCTGTCCCATCCCACCCACTCCTAATACCCCTTATCTCCCTAAAAAGCAGAACCTCCCAAAAGAATTCAACTGTCTTAAAAGCCCTTGCTGAGAGTTTCAAAACCAGTGAAAACTGACTCCTATCACTGGAGACAAGAAGCTCAGCGCTGGGAAAAGAAATTACCTAAAAAGACATCATCACAAAACTATCATATCTCCCATCTGTTCTCGTAAGGGCCCATTTCTCTTTCCTAAAATTCACTTGTTTTCTCACAAAAGCCTTTCTCTCTCCCTCTCCTTCTCCTATTAAGATGGTAAAGTGACAGTCACTCAATCATGTCCAATTCTTTATAACCTCATGGACTATACAGTCCATGGAATTTCCAGGCCAGAATACTGCAGTGGGTAGCTTTTCCCTTCTCCAGGAGATCTTCCCAACTCAGGGATCGAACCGGGGTCTCCTGCATTGCAGGTGGATTCTTTACCAACTGAGCTATCAGGGAAGCCCTGTTAAGATGGTATGTAAGTCCCAAATTATAACTGCCATTTTGAGTCACATTTTTCTGTAAAGGCCCTCTTATGTGAATAAAAATCTGTTTTTTCTCTTCCCTAGTCTGTCTTTTGTCAATTTAATTTGCAGACCTCCAAGTACTGAACATAAGAGGGTAGAGGAAATGTTTTTCCTGACATGACAAATCAGAGAAAGGATATATGCAGAAAAAATCACTATCTATGATGAAAATTGGTAAGATATTAGTACATATCAACTCACTGAAGTCAAAGTTACTGAACTGTTACTGAAAACAGAAAATGTTTGACATTCAAAAGGGATATATATTCCCAGACCTTCATGACCCAGATATAATTTCTCCAATGAAACTTCTACTGTCTGCTTAAGAACCATATTCCTTAGACCTCTTCACCTCATTGGTAGCTCTAGCAATTGTATTATTTCCAGAGGCTTTTCTTTTAACTAATAGACTTCATTTTTTTTTTTCAGAACAGTTAAGATTTATAGAAAAACTGAGCAAATGATACAAAGAATTCCATTTGTCCCCACCCCCGCACAGCTGGGCTTCCCAGGTGGTGCTAATGGTAAAGAATCCGCCTGCCAATGCAGGAAATGCAAGAGACTCAGGTTCGATCCCTGGGTTGGGAAGATCCCCTGGAGGAGGGCATGGCAACCCACTCCAGTATTCTCGCTTGGAGAATCCCACAGACAGAAGAGCCTGGCAGGCTGCAGTCAGTAGGGTGGTAAAGAGTCGGACACAACTGAAGTGACTTAGCACGTGGCACACTCACACAGTTTCCCCTATTATTAACATCTTGCACTAGTATGGGACACTTGCTAACAACTGGTGAATCAAGACTGATACTTTAATGCAAACTAAAGTCCATAGTTGACTCAAATTTCCTTAGTTTTTACCAAGAGTCCTTTTTCTGTGCCAGCGTTCCATCCAAGAAACTGCATCACATTTAGTTGTCATGTTTCCTTAGGTTTCTCTTAGCTGTGACAGTTTCCCATATTTACCTTGCTTGTGATGACCTTGATAGTTTTGAAGAGTGTCAGTCAAGTATTTTGTAAGACATCCTTTTGTTGGAATGTGTTGGTAATTTTTTCTCAAGATGACTAGAGTTACGAGTTTTGTGGAAGAAGATCACAGAGGTGAAGTGCCATTTTCATCATGTCATGTCATAGTACATACATACAATCAGCATCACTTAGCACTGCTGATGTTGACCTCGATCACCTGTCTGAGGTGGTGTTTGTCAGGTTTCTCTACTGACAAGTCACTCTTTTCTTCCCCTTTTCCAGACAAAGGACACTCTTTGGAAGGAGGAAACCATATCCAGCACACACTTACAGAGTGAGGAGTTAAGATCCTCTTCCTTGAAGGCACAGATTTTTCTGCACAGGAGATTTGTCCCCTGCCCCCCATTTATTGATTCAATCATTTATTCACATCCATATGGACTCAGATATTTACGTTATACTTTAGGTTAGAATCCAATACTACTTTATGCATTTTGTGGCTCAACCTGTTCCAGCTTTGGCCATTGGGAGCTCTTTCCCAACTGGCTCCCTTGTTCCTTAAACTCATTCCCATTACTGTGTGGGGTTTGGGGTTTTCCTATGAGTTTTGTTTTGCTTTGTCTAGCATTTCCTTACTTAACAGGCACTACAAGATGTTCCTGGTTCACCTCGCATATTTTCTGCTCCAGCCCTAGAACCAGCCATTTCTTGGAGGAGCTCCAGGGCCATTTTTCACAAAGAAATTGAGTTCCTGTCACAATTCAAAAGAGTTAAGAGTGCAGACAAGACGAGCAGAGAACAAAGCTGAACGGAGAGGCTGATGAAAGCTGGGTGATGGATTCGCAAGGCATCCTCCTCTGGGCGGCCTAGTGCTGCCCACACAAACAATATTGGAGTGGGTTGCCATTTTCTTCTCCAGGACATCTTTCCTATCCAGGGATCAAACCTGCATTGGCAGGCAGAGGCTTTACTACTGAGCCACAAGGGAAGCCCACAGTAATTCTCCTTATTTGGCATGAAATAATCCATTTCCTCAGGCTCTATTAGAGAATAGAATTCTTGCTAAAGTATTAATGACTGATATTCTACAACTGTCTTCTAATTACACATGTTTTTTAGTAAAGGCCTTTGAATTTTTAAAGAAAGCTTTATGGAAGAATTTCAGATGGGAGGGCATGTAATGAGAGACATTTTCAGAAAGACAGGTTTCTCCCTATTTTGCAGGGATACAAGGACAGTAAAATTATTATAATAATACAAATAAGAAATATAGTACTGACTACAAAACAGGAACTACTCTAAATTATTCATGTCTTGCACATGCTAACTTAAATAATCATCACAAAAAATCTGTGAGATAGGTACTATTGTCATCTACATCTCACAGATAAGAACACTGAGGTTCAATGAACTGGGAGATTGGGATTGACATGTATACACTATTATGTATAAAATAGATAATTAATAAGAACCTACTGTATAGTACAGGGAACTCTACTCAGTGCTCTGTGGCGGCCTAAATGGGAAGGAAATCCTGAAAAGAAGAAATATATGTATACAGATAGCTGGTCCACTTTGTTATATAGCAGAAACTGACAGCAGTATAAGCAACTATGCTACTGCTGCTGCTGCTGCTAAGTCACTTCAGTTGTGTCCAACTCTGTGCGACCTCATAGACGGCAGCCCACCAAGCTCCCCTGTCCCTGGGATTCTCCAGGCAAGAACACTGGAGTGGGTTGCCATTTCCTTCTTCAATGCATGAAAGTGGAAAGTGAAAAGTGAAAGGGAAGTCACTCAGTCGTGTCCAACTCTTCGCGACCCCATGGACTGCAGCCTACCAGGCTCCTCCATCCATGGGATTTTCCAGGCAAGAGTACTGGAGTGGGATGCCATTGCCCTCTCCGATAAGCAACTATACTCCAATTTGAAAAAAAAAATTGGGGGTCCAGAGAAGTTAAAAACCTTCCCAGTTCATACAGCTTGTAAGTGGCAAAGCTAGGACTTACACCAAATCTTTAACAGTATACTGCCTCTGGACACCACTATTTTTGTAGTCAGTAGACCCATAGCACAGTCACAGATTTCTTTTACAAACATGGCTGTTTGCAGAGTGCCTGTTCACAGCCAGGTTCTCTCTTGGATGATAGAGAAATGCATCAAAGTGATCAAAGTTCTCTACCTTCCTTTTCAACCTTCAGCCGCCCATCTGCAGCTTCCACATTTCAGGCCTGTGAGCCATTCTTCATCATATCCTGTGCTCTTCAAGCTGCAGCTAACAAGCCTCTCCCTCGCCGACTAGTGAAATTCTTCTTATTTAAGGCCCAGCCCCAATCCTATCTTGTCCACAAAGCTTCCAGAGCCGCTGGATGAATTTCTCTCTCTTTCCCTTCCATTTATATATACTTTTCTCAGTATTTCTATCACAGCAGCTCTCAAGGATGGTGGACTTCCTAAGAAAAAAAATTATGTCTTTTTCATCTTCTATATCCACAGCATTAATATATATATGTGTGTGTGTGTATGTGTATATATATATAAATGTATATATATATATCATATTTAAATGTATATATATCACTATATTCACGTATATATGTAAAATATTACACTCAAATATAATGAGTGCTCTAAAAATGTCTGTTGAAATGCATGAACAACATATTCTGGGTGGCCCCTGGGAAACTAACCACAGCCTAGAGAAGATATAGTTCCTGTTTTCAGGGAGCTCCTGGTGTAATTTGCAGAAACTCTAGAAAAAAGAACCACCACAAATGACTGACAGGTAGACAATGAGATACAGCTGAAACACAGAGACTAGACTTCAGAAGATTCAAATGTAGTCCTGGCTACAAAATCAACTGTGTGAACCTAGACATGTTGTTTTATTCTTCTGAACTTCAGTTTCATCCTCCATCAAAGGAAGATGGATAGTATGAAGGTTCCTCCTGGTTCTAATAGCTATAGTGAGTCTATGAGCAGATTGGTGATCGCCAAGAATGTTTTCTGAAGGAGTTCATCCTTTGAGAGATATAGCAAACCCTAATCTGAGATGAAGGTGCCTCTCTCCTTGGCATCAAGAAGCAACCAGACTTGCTGGGTGGAAGGGATAGTTAGGGAGTTAGGGATGGTCATGTACACACTGCTATATTTAAAATGGGCAACTAACAAGGACCCACTGTGTAGCACATGGAACTCTGCTCCATATGGCAGCCTGGATGGGAGCAGGGTTTGGGGGAGAATGGATATATGTATATATATGGCTGAGTCCCTTTGCTGTCCACCTGAAACTATCATAATGTTGCTAACAGGCAAGACTCCAATATAAAATAAAAAGTTCAAAAGAAAAAAAAAATTAAAAGGCAACCAACTACCACACGTGATGAAATCAATAAAATTCAGAAAAGGACTCGATCAGGGAAGTATTGACGTAACAAAGAATGTTGTGGTGACTGATCCAAGAGAGGGCAAGGTCCGAGTGGAACCCAGGAGAGCTGGGAAGGAAGAGATGGTTAGGGCTTACCCATCCGTGAATCTGGCCAGAGTCACACCATCATTAGAATGACACACTCCTGCATAGCAGAGAAATGCCAGGACTGCCCTCCACTTAAGACTGACATCTCCCCCGGAGCCATCCACGGACTGCACTCTGATTCCCTGAATGCTGGTTGAGCAATGTTCTAATGACTGGTTTTGCTTTCCAGCTTCTGGTGTAATGAGATGGAGGAGATCTTCCTTCTTTAGCAGCTGGAATAAGGCTTCCTCTTAGGGACAGTCCTATATTTATAATAAGGCTTCCTCTTGGGGACAGTCCTGTATTTATCAGGAAGAAATCCATTGATTAAGCACACGGGTTGAGGAATGAGGTCCCACGCAGTAATAATAACGTTGATCTGCCTTCTGAAGAAGTTGGATCTTAATACCTTAAAGTCCTTCATTTTGTGAGCATGCCACTGGGCTTGGGTGTATAAACTTAACTATGAGTTTCATTACAAATGAATTGCTCTGTTTGATAAAAATGTGAAGAATTTGGGACTTCCCTGGCAGGTCAGTGGTTAAGATACCATCCTTTCACTGTGGCAGGGAACAGGTTTGATCCCTAGTCAGAGAACAAAGATCCCACCTGCTGCGAGGTGCTGCCAAAAAATAGGGGGGAAAAATGTGAAGACTTTGAAAATGACAGAAATACCTGGGTGAGAGGTGGGGAGACCTGCCAAAGAGCTTGGTGGATTCAAGGGACTTTGGCAAGAACAGAATATTTAATGGGAATTTTAAGTGGTTTGCTGTTGAGCATATGGTTTAAGTCTCCTCCTCCATCTCCCTTATAGAGAATTCACTAAAGTCTTTGCTGCTCTTTTGAAGAAATCCGAAGATGTTCTAAACTCTGCAAGCAGAGACTGCATGTAGAGCCATTTAATCTAGAACAGAGGGAAAGAGAAGACATCTGTTTCCCCAGGAGACAGGCTGGGGCAGGGAGATCCTGGGTCATTGTCATAAATACTGCCCCATCGTAAAGTGGCAGCTCAGCTCTCTCTGGCATTACGCCACCCCGGTGGGAGTGAGGTTAGATTTCATCAGCCTCTCAGAGAATGATCACCACCGGTGAAGTCATGAAACACAGTTTCCAAACTCATCCAGCTGGGGAACTGGCAGAAAAACCCAATGGCCTTCTCATTCTCGGCACAGTCTTCTCCATCATCCCCTGAAAGACTGCAGGCATCTAAAGGCTTGTCAACAGATGCCACACTCACTCACACTCCTCAACTGTGACCTTGGCAGGCTGACCCACAGAGCTGGTAGAAGACAGGAACTGGCCTGGTCAAAACTTTTACATCCCTCCCTTCCACTCTTGTTCGCATTAAACTTCCCCATCTCCTTCAGAGCAAGTCACCTACGGCAGTTTTCTAACGGATGCTAAATCGATCATTTCAATTTAGCACTTAAGCCCCTCCCTCCACTGGCATCACCAGCAGCAAAAGGAATGTACTCGTTCCCCAAAGTGATCGATCCGTCCCCAGAAGTCACTGTAGAATCCAGGAGTCTGCTCTCTAGTTCTGCACGTAGACAAGAACATCAAAGCACAGAAGGCAGGGACAGAGATCAGAGCTGGAATCTCCCCACCTGCACACACGCACATCCTGTCCCGTCTAAATTACTAATTACTTTTAAGAGAGTAAATGAAATGGCACAGGGGAGGGAGGAAAGGCCAAGAGAAGACAGCAGACACTAGATACCTAGGAAGATCTAAGCCTCAGGCTTTGTGAGTCCCTTTGGCGAGGGAGGACCACACCAGCCCGGGCCAGCAGCAAGAGCAGCTGTGAAGAGAGAAGCCGACTTCAAGGAACTACAGCAGGAAAGAAAAAAGGGGAAACATAAATCACAAAATCCCCAGGAAGGATCAGATAGTGCTTTCCTGAGCATGCTCACAACCCCCTGCCCAACTGCCTGCACACTAGCCTTAAAGGCAAGTCAGGATAATGCAAACCAGGTGTTTTAACTTCCTACCATAATGGCTGGCAAGACCATCAATGGAGAAAAATAATAACTACAACAACATCTGAAGTGCATCTGGGTTTAAACACATCGCAAGCATATTTTTTTTCCTTTCTTCTCCAAGTAGGTGTCTGTTCTGCATTTGTATTGTGATGGCATCAAGGAGACGAGGAACCAAGATCTTTTCTAGAAATAGCTCCCCCAGCCTTGAGAGTAACACTGGTGTTTGGGGGTTTTGTGTTTGTTTGTTTGTTTGTTTTAAAGGAGAGAAAATACTGATGACAGGAGATGTTGCTTCAGGGAGGCAACTAGAAGTCTTAAATTGTGGGAGATATGAATGCTCAGAGGTAACCCCAGGCAAACATAAAACTAGAAACTTAGAAAGCACTAAAAATAATCTTCCCCTGATTATATCCTCTCAGGCTGCTCTCTTCCACCAAAAAAAAAAAAAAAAGCCCCCCAAAATGTCCTCGTGAGCACAGGCAACATTTTTCAGAAGTAAGACCTCAGAATTAAATAAAAAGCCCCTTCTCTTTTTGGAGCAATGTCTCCAATTGACCTGTTTGAGACTGCAAACTGAGATTCTTCAAAGAAAGGAGGAAAGGGTGTGGTGAGTATTCACTAGTGAATCACAGCCCCTCATATTATTCAACTAAGGTCCAGGCAGGCCTCAGAGGGACCCAAACTGGACCTGGAGAACAGAGGCACACTTCCAGTCCCTCAGCCGGTCTCTGTCTCTTTCTGCTTCTCTCTCTCTCTGCATTTATGCTCTGATCTCTTCCAACAAGTTTCTTCTGCTCACTCATCTGAATCCTAATCCAGAAAGCCAATGCCTGGCCTGTGTCTCTAGAACCTTTTAGTCCTAGGCCCCATAGCCAGTGGGAACATCTCAGTACAAATTTCCAGGAGATGACGATGGCTTAGTTCACTTGTTTGAATCAAGCCATACAAGTCACAGGGGGAGGCCCCAGCCAGGGGTCCTCCCTGGATCCAATCAGCTGTGGCCTTTTCCAGTCAATTGCTAGCGAAGGCATCCTCAGAAGCAGACATGAGGACTTCCCTGGTGGTCCAGTGGTTAAGAATCCACCGGTCAACACAGGGGACATGGGTTTGACCCCTGGTCTGGGAAGATCCCACGTGCTAAGGGGCAACTAAGCCAGAGCTCCATGACTACTGAGCCCACTCTCTAGAGCCCAGGCCTCCACAACAAGAGAAGCTTCCTCAATGAGAAGCCCAAGTACCGCAACTAGAGAGTAGCCCCCACTCTCTGCAACTGGAGAAAAACCTGCATAGCAACAAAGACCCAGCACAGCCAAAACTTAATTAATAATAATAATAAAAGAAGCAGACATGACAGGAGGAAAGAGATTACACTGAGCAAGTGCCTTCGTTTTTCTTTACTTGATCAGGTTTGTATTTATATAACCTACGTGATGCCATCTTGTCACTAGTTATAAACCCCATGACAAGACAACAGGACCACAGGACAGAAAGTTGGCTTGGGTTTATGAAAGTGATCCTTTGTAATTTCCAGGCCTGGGATATATACCTGAGACCACAGCCCCGAGCATGCCTGGCAAAAATCGGGAACAATTTCTGCAAAAGTGGGAACCCCCACCCTGGTCTCCTAAGGGTACCCACAAAGCTGAGAGCACTTCTGGGTAAGAGACCCAATGGCTCTGGGGAACTGAAAAGACTCAAAGGTCCCACAGCCCAGAGACAGAGCAGCTCAGGGAAGTGTTCCCGGCCTGTGGGGCAGTCGTGGACTGAGACAGGACCGCACAGTGTTGGCAGCATCAGCCACAGCCCGGGAAGTGCCCGCAGCGCCCAGACATCGTGACAACAACAACGACAAATCACAGTCACTCGCCACGTGTTTCTAAAGGCCCTGCTGTGGGAGGTACCAGCCCTGGAGGAAGCCAGAACCAGATGCCACAGGGCAACTCTCCAGTTTGAGAATAGCTGTGCTCTGACAGAAAGAAAGGGAACAGATTTACACCCATCAAAAAAATTCAGGTGTGACCTGGGCAGAAACCTTCTTGGGAGTCAGTTCTAAAATACTATAGCAAATTGCCAAAGAAAGGCCATAGACTTTTCGGAGTTATGAGGGTATGTGTGTGTCCGTATGTATCTTTAATAAGACAATCATCTTCCTAAAACAGTTTAAGTACAGCCCCACTCAGACGTAAGAGAACAGATGAATTGACTGCTTGGGGCTTCGAACTCTACCTGGAGAATTGGTACTGAAGAGTCTAAGGGATGAAAATTAATGCCCCACATTCTGTTAAAAGACACATAATAATATCATTACTGACAGACACAATTACACATTCTAATGAGGCACTGTCACATGTTAATAGTAGTTATGGTCATTTTAAAATAATTAGCAGTAATGCATAGGCGATACATCATTACAGTATGCAAATACATTACTGTCCTGTAAGCAGGCACATAACGATGCTGAAGACTTTTTTAGATGAATCTTCCATTCGGAGTCAGCTTTGCCCGCAGCATTTCTCAGCCCCCTATTGATTTCCTTCCACACAGACCAAGCCCCCAGTCCCTTTGATAACAATAACCAGTAGCCTTCCAAATTTCCCCAGAAACATGACCAGTTAGATTTTGCACAGCTACAAGGAAGAAATATAGGAGCCAAACAGGTCTCATTCTGCCTTCTCATCCACTTCATCCCGACCTGACACTTTAATCAACTTCAATCTGTTTAAAAATAAATCTTCCTGCTAAAACTCTTTCAAAAAATTGCAGAGGAGGGAACACTTCCAAACTCATTCTACAAGGCTACCATCACCCTGATACCAAAACCAGACAAAGACAACACAAAAAAAGAAAACTACAGGCCAATATCAATGATGAACATAGATGCAAAAATTCTCAACAAACTTTTAGCAAACAGAATTCAGCAGCACATCAAAAAGCTCATACACCATGATCAAGTTGGGTTTATTCCAGGAATGCAAGGATTCTTTAATATATGAAAATCAATGTGATACACCATATTAACAAATTGAAAGATAAAAACCATATGATCATCTCAATAGATGCAGAAAAAGCCTTTGACAAAATTCAGCACCGATTTATGATTAAAACTCTTCAAAAAATGGGCATAGAAGGAACCTACCTCAACATAGTAAAGGCCATATATTAAAAGCCTACAGCAAATATTATTCCCAATGGTGAAAAACTAAAAGCATTCCCCCTAAGATCAGGAACAATACAAGGGTGTCCACTTTCGCCACTGTTATTCAATATAGTTCTGGAAGTCCTCGCTACAGCATTCGGAGAAGAAAAAGAAATAAAAGGAATCTAGATCAAAAAAGAAGAAGTAAAGCTCTCACTGTTTGCAGATGACATGATACTGCATATAGAAAACCCTAAAGATAGTATTGGAAAATTACTAGAGCTAATCAGTGAATTTAGCAAAGTTGCAGGATACAAAATCAATACACAGAAATCACTTGCATTTCTATATACTAACAATGAAAAATCAGAAAGAGAAATTAAGGAATCAATCCCATTCACCATTGCAACAAAAAGAATTAAATACTAGGAATAAACTTACCTAAGGAAATAAAAGAACTGTACACAGAAAATTATAAGACACTAATGAAAGAAATCAAAGATGACATAAACAGATGGAGAGATATTCCATGTTCCTGGGTAGGAAGAATCAATATTGTAAAAATGACTATACCACCAAATGCAATCTATAGATTCAGTGAGATCCCTATCAAATTACCAATGGCATTTTTCACAGAACTAGAACAAAAAAAAATTCACAATTCGTATGGAAACACAAAAGACCCTGAATAGCCAAAGCAGCCTTGAGAAAGAAGAATAGAGCTGGAGGAATCAACCTTCCTGACTTCATATTATACTACAAAGCTACAGTCATCAAGGCAGTATGGTACTGGCACAAAAACAGAAATATAGACCAATGGAACAAGATAGAAAGCCCAGAAAGAAACCCATGCACCTATGGGCACCTTATTTTTGACAAAGGAGGCAAGAATATACAATAGGGCAAAAACAGCCTCTTCAATAAATGTTGTTGGGAAAACTGGACAGCTACATGGAAAAGAATGAAATTAGAATACTTCCTAACACCACACACAAAGATAAACTCAAAATGGATTAAAGACCTAAATGTAAGACCAGAAACTATAAAACTACTCTTAGAGGAAAATACAGGCAGAACACTCGATGACATAAATCAAAGCAAGGTCCTCTATGACCCACCTCCTAGAGTAACAGAAATAAAAATTAAAGTAAACAAGTGGGACCTGATTAAATTTAAAAGCTTTTGCACAGCAAAGGAAACTACAAGCAAAATGAAAAGACACCCCTCAGAATGGGAGGAAATAATAGCAAATGAAACAGCTGACAGAGGATTAATTTCCAAAATATACAAGCAGCTCATACAACTCAAAGCCAGAAAAACAAACAACCCAAACAAAAAGTGGGAAAAAGACTTAAACAGATATTTCTCCAAAGAAGACATACAGATGACTAGCACACACATGAAAAGATGCTCAACACTGATCATTATTAGAGAAATGCAAATCAAAACCACAATGAGATATCACCGCACATCAGTCAGAATGGCCATCATCAATAAGTCTACAAACATGGTGAAGGAAATGGCACCCCACTCCAGTATTCTTGCCTGGAAAAGTCCATGGACAGAGGAGACTGGTGGGCTGCAGTCTATGGGGTTATATGACTGAGCACGTATGCATGAGGGCGAAGGGAGATGGGTTGATAGCAATAAACTGGTAGAACTAAAAAGAAGGAAAAAAAAGGTCTACAAACAATAAATGCTGGAGAAGGTGTGGAAAAAACTGAATGCTCTTGCACTGTTGGTGGGAATGTAAATTGATGCAGCCACTATGGAAGACGGTATGCAGATTGCTTAAAAAACTAGGAATAAAACCACCATATGACCCAGCAATCCCACTCCTAGGCATATAACCTGAGGAAACCAAAATTGAAAAAGACACATGTATCCCATTGTTCACTGCAGCACTATTTAAAATAGCAAGAACATGGAAGCAAACTAGATGTCCATCGACAGATGAATGGATAAAGTTGTGGTACCTATACACAATAGAATAATACTCAGCCATAAAAAGGAACGTATTTGAGTCAGTTCTGATGAGGTGGATGAACCTAGAACCTATTATACAGAGTGAAGTGAGTCAGAAAGAGAAAGATAAATATCATATTCTAACGCACATATACGGAATCTATAAAAATGGTACTGAAGAACTTATTTACAGGTTTGACAGAAAACAACAAAATTCTGTAAAGCAATTATCCTTCAATAAAAATAAATTTAAAAACAAAAAACAAAATAAATAAATAAACCCCGTTATATCAGGAAAGAGAAGCTGCTCAGGGCTCCATGGTCACTCAAAACCGAAACTCCAAGGCACTGCCTCATTTTTCAGGAGTCTGGTTCTTGCGTGTATTACTTCTCTTTATTCCCAGTCCCCAAACGAAAGCCGGGGGTAGCAGGGAGTAAGCTTGGCACTAGCCAACTAGGCTTGCTTCCTAAATCCTTCACTGGCCAGTTTTTGAATTGGGGCAAATATTTAACTTTCCTGAGGATTCTGCTGGCTTCCCCGATGGCTGAGTGGGTAAAGAATCCACCTGCAATGAAGGAGACAAACAGGAAATAAATGCAGGTTGGTTCCCTGGGCCGGGAAGATTCCCTGGCAAAGGAAATGGCAACCCACTCCAGTATTCTTGCCTGAAAAAGCACATGGACAGAGGAGCCTGGTGGGCTAAAGTCCAAAGGATCACGAGTCAGACACGACTGAGTGACTAAGCACGAGGATCCTGCAAGGCAGTAGAACGAGTCTAATAAAACATTCCTTGCCTACTTTGTGAAGTTTTGATGATGAGATCAAACGACCTAATGTATGAGGCAGAAATGGTGCTGCTCACTGCGAATATGAAACACAGTAAGCCAACTGCTGGTGACATAGCACCACCGAGCCCAGAGTTTTAGTGAGGGCACCCCGAAGGTGAGGCTGCTTCCTGGGCTTGGGAAAGTTGGGGTTTGGGAGGCAATATGGTGATTCTGACCTAAATCCTCCCACATTTCTCAAGCACTCATTGCATGCCCTCACCCAGGACTGAGGGAACACAGCAATGACTGGATGCAAACAGAGAGATCCCAGAATACGCCACCCCAAAATATGCCCGAATATGTCTCCTTGGCATATGGGTTATTTTCAGCTAAAGACCTCTGAGAACTAACAGACTCAGGAAAAGCATTAAAAACTGGGCACAGTCTTCCTTTTGTAAAGGAAATTTACATTTATAAAGGAAATTTCCTTTTGTAAAGACGCCTTTCTCTCCCATACCAGAAAGAGGACTCAGAACAACTCTCATGATGGAGAAAACCAACCGCAGAAGGCACCACAAAGCTCACTAAGCAACCTTGCTTACCTTATTTCTCCTGGGCACTTTCTCGTAACTTGTCTCTCCCACCCAGAAGCTCAAAACCACTTTTTCTCTGTTTTAGCATAGAAACCCAAGTTCTAAACTCCCCTTCGAGTTATTCATCACCGGACGTTCCCATGTGTACATGCACACTGCACGTTAATAAACCTCGGTTTGTTTTTCTCTTGTTAATCTGTCTTTGGCCAGCCTCATTTACAGGACCTCAGCTGGAAAATCTCTAGACATTCTAATATGAAGCACTCTGCCTGCTGCAGTTTGAGGTATTTAGTCCCACCACTCAGGGAATCCCAGAAAAGCATGTCACTCGCCTCTACTGGGGTACTAGTTGCCCTGAGTCATTCACATAGATGCACAGATTGTGAGATTTCTCATTTTAGAGATAATAAAACTGAGGCCCAGATTAGTAAAGACTCTCATTCCTCAAATAAGAACGCTTTCTCCTGAAAATTGCCTCCTTTACAAATCGTCAAAAGAGTAGGTCATATTTGAATGCCGAATGATACTGCAAGGCAGACGAGCATTGATTTAAATGATGCTATCTGACAGATCAGGCCATCAATCATAACCTGACATCTCAGGAGAGTCATTCTTTCAGGACTTGGGGATAACATGACCAGAATTTGTAGCTGAACCACCTCTGCATCACAACCATCCTTTCCGTGACTGCTAAGATCCTGGGTCTCAAACCAGAGCCTGCATCCAAATTGCCAGGAGCAAGCTGCGGTCCCCAATCTTTTTGGCCCCAGGGACCAGTTTCACCAAAAACAATTTTCCCACCGACTGGGGTTGGTTTGGGGATGATCCAAGCGCATTACTTTTATTGTGCACTTTATTTCTATTATTACTGTATCAGTTCCACCTCTGATCATGAGGCATTAGATCCCAGAGGTTGGGGACTCCTGACCTGGAGGGTTTACTGGAAGCAAGAGTTTGCATTTCTAACCAGCTGGGGAGCTGGTGCCATAGTTTGAGAACTCTGTGCTAAGACAAAGAAGGCCCCTACATATGTTATTTATAGAAACGTAAAGAGAACTGGGCATTACATTCATCAAGTCTTTTATACAGTGCCAGGGGCTGAAATGTGTCCCCCACCTGCACCCCACCCAAAAAATTACATGTGCTGAAGTCCTAACCCCCAGCACCTCAGAATGGGTCTCTATTTGGAGACAGATCCTATATAGAAAAAATTAAATTAAAATAGGGCCATTAGGTGGGCCCCAATCTGATATGGGGCTTCCCTGGTGGCTCAGCAACAAAGAATCCACCTGCAACGCAGGAGATGCAAGTTTGATCCCTGGGTTGGGAGGATCCCCTGGAGGAGGAAATGGCAACTGACTCCAGTATTCTTGCCTGGAAAATCCCATGGACAGAGGAGCCTGGTGGGCCACAGGCCATGGGTATCACAAAAGCACCCGATACGACTCACAGACTAAAAACAACAATCACAAGAAGAGGGAATTAGGACCCAGACACACACAAGAACATGTGAGAACCCAACAAATAAGCAGCACCTACAAGTCAAGGAGAGAGGCTTCAGAAGAAACCAACCCTGCCAAGATTATGATCTTGGACTTCTAGCCTCCAACACTGTAGAGAGGACACATATCTGTTGTTTAAGCTCTCTCCCTCCCAGTTCACAGTATTTTTTTATGGCAGCCCTAGCAAAACACACGAGAGACAGGATGGCATGAAATCACATATTATACTAGGAACTGAGAAATGTGGGCTCTGGTGTCTGCCCTGCCTTTAGGTTCTTCCCCCAGACTCTCCAGACCCTCCTCAGCTTGTCAACACCCTGTGGAACAGGAATAGTGACCTGTGGCCTTTCTCCCACATGGGGTTTTCAAGAAGATTAAAAAATGGGAACTTCTGAGAAAGTGGTTTCTAAATTGCAAATTTCTCGGCTCTGGCTGTGAATGATTGAAAAAATCCGAAAAATAATGATCTGTCTGCAGACCCTGGACGGTTGCTGAATTCTCCAGAAGTGCCAGGATCCAGAGAGAAGAGAAGCCTGGAGAAGTGAACAAACAGCTCATTTACTGGTTTCGAAGTAGTTTTGAGCTAGAGGCTGAGAATCAATGCAAAGCTTTCGGCAATCCCTCAGGGCTAGGGAAACACAAAGTGGAGTTGGAGCCAAAATGCCAGAAAGAAGAGAGTCGCAGAGCAGTGAGCCCCAGGCTCTTTCCTGGCCTTGCCCTCCAGTCGTTTGATAATTCTTGAACTATGAAGGCAAGAAGCTCAGAGACCCAGCGAAAAGCAGCTAGAAAGCTCAGTGGCACTTTCAAGTCTCCAGGGTGCTGAAAGACAAAATTTCTCATTTGGGATCCACCAAGACAGAGACAGAGACAAAACCCCAGGCTGTCAGCGGGATCTGTGGGTGCTGGGAGGTCCCAGAGGCAGGAGGCACCTTGCAAAGAACCCACCCTGCCTGAGATAGTTTTGGATGCTGACTGATAGAAATAACGTGACTCACTTCTGGCTGACTCGGAGAAGTATGTGTGAATCTTCTTTGGAAGAAGGTAATATCAATCATAATCTCTACACTATTTTATCCATAATGCCTGGCAATCAAAGATGACCAGGTTAAACTGTGGGTAAATTATTACTCATAGCCACTTCACCTGCCTTTACTAATCAAGGTCGTTTTAAGGCTTGCACATGTCCCGAGTAGCACATGGCCTAAACAAGTGAGATGTTTGCCTGAGATGTTTTCCCAGAGCCTGGAATCTGCTGTGTCGGGTTCCAGCTGAGCTGGCTGAAACTGATCAGCAACACTGCCCCTCCAACTGGGCACGCACGAGTGTCCGCCAGGTGACCTTCTGACGTCAGAGGCCTAAGACTCCACCCTCTGATCCCGCTAACGACCTTCATATTGGAAGGTGGGGCAGCCGGTAGCTTATTGCCCCTTCGCAGAACTGAAGAAGGGAATGGCAACCCACTCCGGTATTCTTGCCTGGGAAATCTCATGGACAGAGGAGCCTGATGGGTTGCAGTCCATAGGGTTGCAAAAGAGTCAGAGACAACTTAGCACCTATAACAACAATTTAGGTTTGGTTGGGGTGAGGGTTGGAATGAGGAGTATTGATAAGATGTTGGAAATGCCCAAGTATATGTGGCTTATGTCCTCTATAAAGATTTAACCACCAGTGTTAGTGTAACTGGAGTCCTGAAAAGGAGGATAATGGGGTAGAAGCAATAGTGGAAGAGATAATGGCAAATAATTGTCCAAAACTACCAATAAACATTAAATCACAGAATCAAAAAAAAAAAAAAATAAAAACTCTACAAATCCTGTCAATGATGTGGAGAAAGGGGAACCCATGTACACTGTTGGTGGAAATGTAAATTGGTGCAGCCACTGTGGAAAACAGTATGAAGCCGACTCAGAAAAAACTAAAAATAGAACTACCATATGACTTAGCAATTCCACTCCTGGGTATATATCCTAAAAAAAACCAAAAACATTAATTTGAAAAGATACATGCACCCCAATATTCAGAGCAGCATTACTTACAAATGCCCAAGTATGGAAACAACCTAAGTGTCCATCAAAGGATCAAGGGATAAAGAGGCTGTGGTATATATATATATATATACAATGGACTACTGGTCAACCATTAGAAAAAAGAAAATGAAATTTTTCCATTTCCAGCAACATGAATGGACTTGAAGAACATTATGCAGAGTGAAGTAAGACTGAGAAAGAGAAATACTGTGCGATAGCACTTATGTGTAGATCTAAAAATTACAACAAACTAGTGATAAAACAAATAAGAGCAGACTCATAAAGAAAAAATTAGTGGTTACCAATGGGGACAGGGAAGGGGGAAAAGGGAGAAGGAAAGGGAGAGGAAAGGGAGGAGGGAAGAGAGAGAGGAGGGAGGGAAGAGGAGGGGTAAGGGGAGGAGGGAAGGTGGGAAGAAGGAAAGAAGAGAGGAGGGAGGAGGGGAGAGGGAAGAAGGGAAGAGGGAAGGAGAGAGGGAAGGGGGAGGGGGGAAAAACAATCTTTAAAAAAAAAAAAAGCACTATGAATCCCAAGCAGAATAAATACAAAGAATATAGTGAAAAGTTATACAAGTAGATATAAAGTTTCGTCATGTCCTAATTACACAGACAGACTGGTAAAAAAACAAGAAAGTATAGGGATTATTTGCTAACTCCAAAAGATGAAAAAGAGCCAAGGAGGAACAGCCCCCAAGAAAAGGGTGTCACAACCAAGTGAGTAACATACTGAGTGAGTCTTTGTAGATATTAATTCAGTTTTACCAGTAAATAGTTGTAAACAATTAATTATTAGACATAAGGTATTTGAAAGAGTACCTGACACATAATAAAATGTCTTTTTTTATAACTAGTAAAAGTAAAATAAATAAATATTAAGTACAATGAGAGTTGGACTATAAAGAAAGCTGAGCGCCAAAGAATTGATGCTTTTGAACTGTGATGTTGGAGAAGACTCTTGAGAGTCCCTTGGACTGCAAGGAGATCCAACCAGTCCATCCTAAAGGAAATCAGTCCTGGGTGTTCATTGGAAGGACTGATGCTGAAGCTGAAACTCCAATACTTTGGCCACCTGATTCGAAGAACTGACTCATTTAGAAAGACCCTGATGCTGGGAAAGATTGAAGGCGAGAGGAGAAGGGGACGACAGAGGATGAGATGGTTGGATGGCATCACTGACTCAGTGGACATGAGTTTGGGTAAACTCCAGGAGTTGGTGATGGACAGGAAGGCCTGGCGTGCTGTTGTCCATGGGGTCGCAAAGAGTCGGACACGACTGAGCAACTGAACTGAACCAAACAATGTATATTTAAGACACTCTGCTTAGAATCTCAATGAGAGAAATACCAAGAGAGGAAACAGATATTTTAATCAAAACACGGATTTTACATCTACTTTTTTTTAATGTTTATTTATTTAATTAATTTATTTGGCTGCACTGGGTCCTAGTAGTGGCATGTGGGATCTAGTTCCCCGACCAGGGATCAAACCCCGGGGCCCCTAGGTTGGGAGCTTGGAGTCTTAGCCACTGGACCACCAGAGAAGTCCCTAAAATCTACAATTTTCTAAAGCAAGGGATCTTAACCTGCAGTCCTTGAACCCTCAAGGAGCCCATAGACAGAATTCAGGGGATTTAAAAATGGTGGGGTGGGGGTGTATTTTCATTATTTTCACTCGCTTCTAACTGCAACTTAGCATTTTCTTCTATTCTGAATGTAAGCAATAACCCCAGTAGTATGAGCAGTAACTAGGACTTTTCACCAGGAAGAATCGCATATCACATACAGTTTTTTTTGGCATTGCAAAATATTGTTTACACATTACTATTTTGGAATCACGGTGGTTATTAGATCTGCCACTAGGTCTTGTTTGATGCACTTATAGCGAAACATGTATATTACTGTGTGGCAAATTTGGTTTTTAAAAATATTTTTATAAATGTACTTTAATATAACCGGTTTCCTTTGTAATTTGGTATTTGTATTTTATGCACTTAAAGATATTATTCTGAGAAGGGGTGCAAACATTTCAATCACCTAACAAAGCGTCCATGACATTTTTTTAAAAAGGTTAAGAACCCTGATCTAAAGGAGCATTGATCAGTTTCTCAAATTCTCAAGATCAAATTCTCAAAGTAATTTCACTTTACTGAATGCAAATAAAAGCCCCCAAATAAGTAGGAGTGATTGTACTGACCAATTAGCTTAAAGGATCAAGATGAGCTAAATGTAAAAGAAATTTTCATTTTTAGGCTTCTAATTTCTGAATAATTCGTTAAACTGGGTCCCTTGATTTAGACATTGAACGCTGTTTCCCCCTCTCCTTTCCCCTTTCCTCCTCCTTGCTGTGTCTTTTGTGGAAAGCTCCTCCTGCAAGCAGCCACCAAGACGAGATTTAGCAATCAAAACCAGGTGTCGCCCGCTCTCCACCTAGCTCCCACCTTGTCTGAGGATCCTCACATTGAAGACTGTTATCTAACCAGTAAGACCACTAATAGGCACACACTTGGGCTTCTCCAACATCTTATCAGCACCCCCCAACCCACCCCAATCAAACCTAAGACCTCAGTATAGTTACCCAATTCAAAATAAGGAGCTCATCCACTCTATAACTGAGGCTTCTCTGCTTTATGTGCCTTGAGTCAGCTCCAGTTTGAACTCCAAAATATATGTATAATTACATGTGCATGCTAAGTCACTTCAGTCATGTCTGACTCTTGCAACCCTATGGACTGTAATCTGCCAGGCTCCTCTGTCCATAGGGATTCTCCAGGCAAGAATACTGGAGTGGGCTGCCATGCCCTCCTCCAATGTATATAATTACATATATACATATGTAATTTCTAGTCAGGAAAAATTCAACTGATCAAAAAAACGTATGAAGAATAGAAAGAAAGCAGTACCTTTTCTCTACTGTCCCTTTATGTCAGCTTTTGAATATAAAGGTTGTATTAAAATTAAATTTTTTCTCATAAAAGAAACAAGCTCTTCTGCATCCAATAAGACACTAATTCCTAATTCCTAAGTACATACAAATTCATAACCATGATTAAAGTATCTATATGGAGAGATTAAACTGTGACATAGATAATAAAATATAATGGGAAAGTAATATTTATTTGTATGTGCTATTATGTGAGAAAGAGGGAAGAACTGACCTTTTATGAACACTGATCACTAAGGCCAAAGAAGACAGCCCAGAAGCATGCTGAATTTGGGGAAAAGTCAGCCAAAATCCATGCTCTGAGATACATCCATCCATCCTTCTTTGCTGATGACTCTCAAAATTCTCCGCTCTCTACTCCCTCACCATTCCCATGGTGTATGCCCACTGCCGCCCCGCTGGACCCCAGCGTCAATCTCTGACACAGTCTTCCTGCCATATCCCTGTTCACAGCCATCCCTCCGCAGAAGGAGCAGGGCTGTATGCACCCAGTAACAGGGCCTCCCAGGGATGGAGAGAAGCCTGGGTGCCTTCCATTCTTTGCAGCTTCCAATATACCATTTAAAAGAGGCAGATGATCAAGAAGGAGGAGATAAGAAAGAAAAGGGAGAGAATGTACAGAAAAGAGTTAACAAAGCAAGCTACTGCTGTCTTTAGAAAAGTCAACTTACAGGGTTGGTTCCTGGCTGGCATCTAGGAACTTGGATTTCTGGAGAGTACCCCATTCCCTAAGAAGGGTGTCTCATTATACCTGCATCAGTTATACAGATAATGTGGCTTATGCTTTCCTTCTTGGGGTCTGGAATTTGGGAACATATCAGTCAAAGGTGCCTATGTGACGAGCCAGTGAAAACTCGGGACACTAGGTCTCTAAGAAGCTTTCCTGATGGATACCATTTCATATTTGTTGTCATAGCTTTGACTGGAGGAATTCAGCATGTCCTATATGACTTCACTGGGACGGGATTCTTAGAAGCTTGTGCCTAGTGTCCCCCAGACTTCACTCCGTGCATTTTCCTTTTGCTGAGTTTGCTTTGTGTCCACTCACTGTAATAAATCACATCCCTGAATACGATTATATTATATGCAGAGTCCTATGAGTTCTCCTGGGGAATCACTGAACCTGGAGTGGTGGTGGGTACCCCCAGCACAGAAAAGAAGAAGAAAAGTAATACTAAAAAAGAGAAGCTACCTTGTGAGTTTTATCTTTGAATGTTTGTTGATTTATTTATTTATTTATTATTTTTTTTTAATAAATTTATTTATTTTTGTTGGGGGCTAATTACTTTACAATATTGTAGTAGTTTTTGCCATACATTGACATGAATCAGCCATGGGTTCACATGTGCTCCCCCTCCCAAACCCTCCTCCCACCTCTCTCCCCATCCCATCCCTCTGGGTCATCCCAACGCTCCATCCCTGAGCATCCGTCCCATGCATAGAACATGGAATGGTGTTCCGCTTCACATATGACAATATACATGTTTCAATGTTATTGTCCCAGAACGTCCCACCCTCACCTTCTCCCTCAGAGTCCACAGGACTGTTCTATGCATCTGTGTCTCTTATTCTGTTTCGCATATAGGGTTACCATTACCATCTTTCAAACTCCATATACATGCATTAGTATACTGTATTGGTGCTTTTCTTTCTTGCTCACTTCGCTCTGTATAATGGGCTCCAGTTTCATCCATCTCAATAGAACCGATTCAAATGTATTTTTTTTAATGGCTGAGTAATATTCCATTGTGTATATGTACCACAGCTTCCTTATCCATTCGTCTGCCGATGGACATCTAGGTTGCTTCCATGTCCTGGCTATTGTAAACAGTGCTGCGATGAACATTGGGGTGCACGTGTCTCTTTCAATTCTGGTTTCCTCGGTGTGTATGCCTAGCAGTGGGATTGCTGGGTCATATGGCAGTTCTATTCCCAGTTTTTTAAGGAATCTCCACACTGTTCTCCATAGTGGCTGTACTAGTTTGCATTCCCACCAACAGTGTAAGAGGGTTCCCTTTTCTCCACACCCTCTCCAGCATTTATTGCTTGTGGACTTTTGGATAGCAGCCATTCTGACTGGTGTGTAATGGTACCTCATTGTGGTTTTGATTTGCATTTCTCTAATAATGAGTGATGCTGAGCATCTTTTCATGTGTTTGTTAGCCACCTGTATGACTTCTTTGGAGAAATGTCTGTTTAGTTCTTTGGCCCATTTCTTGATTGGGTCGTTTATTTTTCTGGAATTCAGCTGCAGGAGTTGCTTGTATATTTTTGAGATTAATTGTTTGTCTGTTGCTTCATTTGCTATTATTTTCTCCCATTCTGAAGGCTGTCTTTTCACCTTGCTTATAGTTTCCTTTGTTGTGCAAAAGCTTTTAATTTTAATTAGGTCCCATTTGTTTATTTTTGCTTTTATTTCCAATATTCTGGTGGGTGGGTCATGGAGGATCCTGCTGTGATTTATGTCGGAGAGTGTTTTGCCTATGTTTTTCTCTAGGAGTTTTATAGTTTCTGGTCTTACGTTTAGATCTTTAATCCATTTTGAGTTTATTTTTGTGTATGGTGTTAGGAAGTGTTCTAGTTTCATTCTTTTACAAGTGGTTGACTAGTTTTCCCAGCACCACTTGTTAAAGAGATTGTCTTTTCTCCATTGTATACTCTTGCCTCCTTTGTCGAAGATAAGGTGCCCATAGGTGCGTGGGTTTATCTCTGGGCTTTCTATTTTGTTCCATTGATCTATATTTCTATCTTTGTGCCAGTACCACACTGTCTTGATTACTGTGGCTTTGTAGTAGAGCTTGAAGTCAGGCAGGTTGATTCCTCCAGTTCCATTCTTCTTTCTCAAGATTGCTTTGGCTATTCGAGGTTTCTTATATTTCCATACAAATTGTGAAATGATTTGTTCTAGTTCTGTGAAAAATATCATTGGTAGCTTGATAGGGATTGCATTGAATCTATAGATTGCTTTGGGTAGTATACTCATTTTCACTATATTAATTCTTCCAATCCATGAACACGGTATATTTCTCCATCTGTTTGTGTCCTCTTTGATTTCTTTCATCAGTGGTTTATAGTTTTCTATATATAAGTCTTTTGTTTCTTTAGGTAGAAATATTCCTAAGTATTTTATTCTTTTTGTTGCAATGGTGAATGGTATTGTTTCCTTAATTTCTCTTTCTGTTTTCTCATTATTGGTGTATAGGAATGCAAGGGATTTCTGTGTGTTAATTTTGTATCCTGCAACTTTACTATATTCATTGATTAGCTCTAGTAGTGTTGATTTTTTAAAATATCACTTTACAAATCAATTCATAGATCATAAACACAAAATAATTTTGTTATTTATGTGGTAATTATAGCATTTATAAAACATACACATGCATTTACATATATAAATATATGAACACATAAAAATATATCACATATATAAATATGTGATATATTTATAAAACATACACACACACACAGATGACACCACCCTTATGAAAGTGAAAAAGAACTAAAGAGCCTCTTGATGAAAGTGAAAGAGGAGAGTGAAAAAGTTGGCTTAAAACTCAACATTCAGAAAACTAAGATCATAGCATCCAGTCCCATCACTTCATAGCAAATAGCTGGGGAAACAATGGAAATAGTGAGAGACTTTATTTTGGGGGGCTCCAAAATCACTGCAAATGGTGACTGCAGCCATGAAATTAAAAGATGCTTGCTCCTTGAAAGAAAAGCTGTGACCAACTAGACAGCATATTAAAAAGCAGAGACATTAGCTTGCCAGCAAAGGTCTGTTTAGTCAAAGCTATGGTTTTTCCAGTAGTCATGTATGGATGTGAGAGTTGGACTATAAAGAAAGCTGAGCACCAAAGAATTGACACTTTTAAACTGTGATGCTGGAAAAGACTCTTGAGAGTCCCTTGGACTGCAAGGAGATCCAACCAGCCCATCCTAAAGGCAATCAGTCCTGAATATTCATTGGAAGGACTGATGCTGAAGCTGAAACTCCAATACTTTGGCCCACCTGATGTGAAGAACTGATTCCTTGGAAAAGACCCTGATGCTGGGAAAGACTGAGGAGGAGGAGAAGGGGACAACAGAGGATGAGATTGTTGGATGGCATCACCAATGGAGCAAGCTCCGGGAGTTGGTAATGGACAGGGAAGCCTGGCTTGCTGCAGTCTGTGGGGTCGCAGAGTTAGACACGACTTAGCAACTGAACAACAACAACAAAGTATTTTTAATACCAACAAAGAAATGAATGAGACACTGAAACCTCTTTATAACCTCTCCTTTTTTAACTTCTCTGTTTCTTTATAGACTTGCCTGTACCCCCGGGCTCCTTCCCTGCTCTTTCTCTTGAGAGACCTCACAGAATGTGCGTCCACAAAAAACCAGTGGGTAAGTTTCAGAGCCAGCCAAGTGACTGACACTCCCACTGTTGGGAGCTGTATCTGGTGAATCACTAGGGTGCCCAAGCCACAAAGAGATCTCACAGAGGGGAAGGACAATTGGGAAGAGTGCCACAGAGCATGATATGACCTTTTGAGTGACCAAGCAGTGACCACAGGAGAGACATGGAACCCGTGACTCAAACCTAAGCAGCTGTGACCACAAAGTCAGCCCTCGGTATCTTCGTGTTCCACATCTGTGGATTCAATCAACCGCAGATCAAAACTATTTACAGAGAAAAAAATTTCAGAAAGTTCCAAAAAGCAAAACTTGAATTTGCCATGCACCAGCATCTCTTTACAACACATTGATGCTGTATTGGGTACTATAAGTAACCTAGAGATGACTTGAAGATGATTTGATGATGTCCACAGAATACATGCAAATACTACCCCATTTCATAAAGAGATTTGAGTATCCAGGGTTTTTAATATCCACCAATATGCCAAAGATACGGAAGAATGACTATACTTCCTTCTTCTACCCAAGCCATGCCAGCAGGAGCCTCACTGTGCTTCCCTGCAGGAAAGCAAACCTTTCACCAAGTTCCCTTCCCCAGATCTCTCTGGAAATCCTCAGGAGTTCCCATTTGTGCCACAAATCTTTCCTAGTTGTCACTTGCCACCAAACCACCATCTGGCTCTATCAGGGCCCCAGGCAACCTCTCTACCCTTCTTGCTGCCCCAAAACATACTCTCCAAGCAGCTACTGTTGCCTTAACTTCACCCCAAGCCTGGTTAGAAACCCTTCTCTTAATCCCCCCCAATGTCAGTTAATAATGGACCGTAACATTTGAGACTTTATCAGAGGCCAGGGCATGACCAAAGAGAACTGTAACTCTGAAATTAGGTTCTCCCTAGAGCTTCTCTTCCTGCTCAGCAGCCTCTGGAACTGAGTCACTGCCCCCAGGAACCACAGAGCACTTGGTCTCCATGTGTCATGGTCCCCCACAGGCCTGTCCATTCATTCAAAAGATGGGCCTGGTCCCCAGAAGCATTTGTGTTTGAGACCTCTGTCAGAGAGGAAGAATTGAGGAATCACATTGAAAGGATTTCTCCCATCCCCAGCCCACCTGAGGGCAGAGAAAGCCTTATTCCTCTTTATCTTCCCAACACCTAGAGTAAAATCTTGAACGAAGTAAGTGCTCATAATATATTCACTAAACCTGAGAAAATGAGATAATTCTTTTTGAAAATAGGGAGAATTCTGAATCACAAAATGTCCCTCACCAGGTATCTAACCTAGAGACAATAAATGTCCCAAATGTCATGGTTAGAACAAGAATTGTGTCCCTGAAACATTGCTTTCCTCTAAACTCTAGCTTTACCTGTGGTCTCAAAGGACATTGTTACGAGCGGGTCACCCATCCAGGGGGGTGAACCCCTTAAGGTCAACATCCTAGCAAGGATCCAACTCAGCAGCCTCCCCAGCAGGGTGCCCAGCCTTCTCCAGAGCACACAGCCACAGTCCATGCAAGAGAAGCCATAAAAGGTTGGGAAAGCTATTTTTAAACTTCCAAAGATCATACTGTACATTGATAATGGGAGCGTCTAAGTGCCCTGGTGTTATGGCCCCAGTCAGCACGCCATCTAAATGCTGAAGATAATAATCTTGCCTTTAATAGTACCCCTTGAAAAGAGCCCTGTTCGATGCAGTGTTGCATTAAATGGAAGTGCTTTTGAATAGGCTAGGCTCTATTTCTTTATGAAGAAAATCTCTGTGAATCGCCATCTCCCTGCAGTGACACATTCGTGTATCAACTGGATGCTTCACTGGTTTTTTTGTGTAAGCTGAAGCTGAAAATATTTCACTAAATATAAATATCGCTATATGGTTGTAGGTTATTTTCTGCCTATTTTCTCCCTCCTATTCATTCCCTTCCTCTCACTCAGCTCTTAACACCTACCATTTAGGAGCTATCTCTTCTTTTTTATATCTCATCTAGTTTTCAGTGTTTGTTGAAGACTTAGTGCAACCGTTGAGTCCTCTTAATAGTTTGGAGATCCTGGCTGTAAATCTCAAATAAATAATAATTACAATTGGCTGAGCATGTACTGGGTGCCAGGTACTAGGTCGGGAACACACTCTTATATGCCTGAAAATATTCCATTTTGAATCATGGAATTAAAATGTCAGCAGAATGGAAGCTGTGGCCAAATATCAGGCAATTATCAAATAATGAGGCAAGGCCAAGAGTTATGCAGAAAGAAGTCACATTATTTTGCTACTTGAAAGAATTGCATGTTCCTAAGAGATAAACATTTTGTGAAAAAGAACACAGGTTTATTTTCAGTTCAAAGGTCCTTTGAAATTGGATGGACAAGACATTTCTGTTACTCTAAGAGCTAAAGATATACAAAATCTGATCTATTGAACACCATGGTGGGGTCCACGGACTGGAAGTTGGCCCCCATGTGTTCCGTAAGGGTCGCAAACAAGAAAGTACTCGGTGTTCCAGCTGAACCCCGTAAATCAAGGGTCTGAGAACGTTTCCCCAAAATGGCTTGAAGTGCATAATTGTTTCTTTAACGGGTTAGCACCTTTTAAGTCTTCTCAGAAAGATTTAGAATTTAGTATAGCAACTGCTCATGTTTTTCAGTTAGGGATTAATTTACAGGCATTTTTGGTATTTGTCTTACTGTATTCAGCTCACTATAAAAGATTACCTCAGACAGAGTAGCATATCAACAACTGAAACTTGTTCCCCAGTTCTGAGAGCTGGGATGTCCCAGATCAAGGCGCTGGCAGATTCGGTGTCTGGTGAGAACCTGCTCCTTAAGGTTCACATGCAGCTGTCTTACAGCTGGTCTCCACAGGTAGAAGGCATGAGCAAGCTCTGTGGGTCTCTTTCATAAGGACACTGATCCCACTGGTGAGGGCTTCACCCTCATGACCCAATCACCTCCCCAAGCCCCATCTCCTAATACTATCATATTGGTGTTGGGCTTCACCTTGTAGATTTTGGGGGGCACAAATGTTCACATAAAACATTTTGAAAGTGTGTTAGTCGCTAAGTCTTGTCCGACTCTTGGTGATCCCGTAGACTGTAGCCTGCCAGGGTCCTCTGTCCATGGAATTCTCCAGGCAAGAATACTGGAGTGGGTAGCCGTTTCCTTCTCCAGGGGATCTTCCCAACTCAGGGATCGAACCCCGGTCCTGCATTGCAGGAGGATTCTTTACCGTCTGAGCCACCAGGGAAGCCAATAAAACACCTTAGCAATCTTTTAAATTTTTGTAAGCTTAAGATAACATGGCCAATTAGGGTGACAGTGCAGCTTTGTAACTGCGTTTAAGGATGTATACTTGAATAACTGACTTGGGTTTATGATTTTAAGTTGAAATCTTACTGTTTATATAATATTGGAACATTTAAGGGTATTCAAGTTCCGCTATATACATTTATTAGACTAACAAAAATTACTTAAGTGTCTGAAAAATTTTTTTCAGTCAGATAATTTAAGTACTTAATAAAGAAATGTGATGTTAAATTTATATATGCAGTTTAAAATACGTAAATGAGATTCAATTAATCGAGCTTATGACATGGAAACACATAATTCAAAGGCCATTTTAAAATGACTGTTAAAACATTCTAGGATAACTAGAACAATAAGACTCTTAAAAACTTAAGAAGGATCTCAGTTCAGTTCAGTTCAGTTGCTCAGTCGTGTCCGACTCTTTGCAACCCCATGAATCCCAGCACGCTAGGCCTCCCTGTCCATCACCAACTCTCAGAGTCTACCCAAACGCATGTCCATAGAGTTGGTGATGCCATCCAACCATCTCATCCTCTGTCGTCCCCTTCTCCTCCTGCCCCCAATCCTTCCCAGAATTAGGGTCTTTTCCAGTGAGTCAGCTCTTCGCATCAGGTGGCCAAAGTATTGGAGTTTCAGCTTCAACATCAGTCCTTCCAATGAACACCCAGGACTGATCTCCTTTAGGATGGACTGGTTGGATCTCCTTGCAGTCCAAGGGACTCTCAAGAGTCTTCTCCAACACCACAGTTTAAAAGCATCAATTCTTTGGCGCTCAGCTTTCTTCACCGTCCAACTCTCACATCCATACATGACCACTGGAAAAACCATAGCCTTTACTAGATGGACCTTTGTTGGCAAAGTAATGTCTCTGCTTTTAAATGTGCTATCTAGGTTGGTCATAACCTTCCTTCCAAGGAGTAAGCGTCTTTTAATTTCATGGCTGCAATCACCATCAGCAATGATTTCAGAGCCCAAAAATAAAGTCTGACACTGTTTCCACTGTTTCCCCATCTATTTGCCATGAAGTGATGGGACCAGATGCCATAATCTTAGTTTTCTGAATGTTGAGCTTTAATCCAACTTTTTCATTCCCTTCTTTCACTTTCATCAAGAGGCTCTCTAGTTCTTCTTCACTTTCTGCCATAAGGGTGGTGTCATCTGCATATCTGAGGTTCTTGATGTTTCTCCCGGCAATCTTGATTCCAGCTTGTGTTTCTTCCAGCCCAGCGTTTCTCATGATGTACTCTGCATATAAGTTAAATAAGCAGGGTGACAATATACAGCCTTGACATACTCCTTTTCCTATTTGGAACCAGTCTGTTGTTCCATGTCCCGTTCTAACTGTTGCTTCCTGACCTGCATACAGGTTTCTCAAGAGACAGGTCAGATGGTCTGGTATTACCATCTCTTTCAGAATTTTCCACAGTTTATTGTGATCCACACAGTCAAAGGCTTTGGCATAGTCAATAAAGCAGAAATAGATGTTTTTCTGGAACTTTCTTGCTTTTTCGATGATCCAGCGGATGTTGGCAATTTGATCTCTGGTTCCTCTGCCTTTTCTAAATCCAGCTTGAACATCTGGAAGTTCACGGTTCACGTATTGCTGAAGCCTGGCTTGGAGAATTTTGAGCATTACTTTACTAGCGTGTGAGATAAGTGCAATTGTGTGGTAGTTTGAGCATTCTTTGGCATTGCCTTTCTTTGGGATTGGAATGAAAACTGACCTTTTCCCATCCTGTGGCCACTGCTGAGTTTTCCAGATTTGCTGGCATATTGAGTGCAGCACTGTCACAGCATCATCTTTCAGGATTTGAAATAGCTCAACTGGAATTCCATCACCTCCACTAGCTTTGTTCATAGTGATGCTTTCTAAGGCCCACTTGACTTCACATTCCAGGATGTCTGGCTCTAGGTGAGTGATCACACCATCATGATTATCTGGGTCGTGAAGATCTTTTTTTGTACAGTTCTTCTGTGTATTCTTGACACCTCTTCTTAATATCTTCTGCATCTGTTAGGTCCTTACCATTTCTGTCCTTTATCGAGCCCATCTTTGCATGAAATGTTCCCTTGGTATCTCTAATTTTCTTGAAGAGATCTCTAGTCTTTCCCATTCTGTTGTTTTCCTCTATTTCTTTGCACTGATCTCTGAGGAAGTCTTTCTGATCTCTCCTTGCTATTCTTTGGAACTCTGCACTCAGATGGGAATATCTTTCCTTTTCTCCTTTGTTTTTTGCTTCTCTTCTTTTCCCAGCTATTTGTAAGGCCACCTCAGACAGCCATTTTGCTTTTTTGCATTTCTTTTTCATGGAGATGGTCTTGATCCCTGTCTCCTGTACAGCGTCACGAACCTCTGTCCATAGTTCATCAGGCACTCTGTCTATCAGATCTAGTCCCTTAAATCACGGTAATCCAAGTCTATGCCCTGACCAGTAACGCTGAAGAAGCTGAACTTGAACGGTTCTATGAAGACCTACAAGACCTTTTAGAACTAACACCCCCAAAAGATGTCGTTTTCATTATAGGGGACTGGAATGCAAAAGTAGGAAGTCAGGAAACACCTGGCGTAACAGGCAAATTTGGCCTTGGAGTACAGAATGAAGCAGGGCAAAGGCTAATAGAGTTCTGCCAAGAGAACACACAGGTCATAGCAAACACCCTCTTCCAACAACACAAGAGAATACTCTACACATGAACATCACCAGATGGTCAATATCGAAATCAGATTGATTATATTCTTTGCAGCCAAAGATGGAGAAGCTCTACACAGTCAGCAAAAACAAGACCGGGAGCAGACTGTGGCTCAGATCATGAACTCCTTATTGCCAAATTCAGACTTAAATTGAAGAAAGTAGGGAAAACCGCTAGACCATTCAGTTATGACCTAAATCAAACCCCTTATGATTATACTGTGGATGAAGGATCTAGGTTTCTGAATTTGTAACTTTAGTAAATAAAATGTTAATCCATAAAACTGAAATAAACTGTGGAATTATCTCTCATACACAAAAGAAATAGTCCCTGAAGATATCCAAAAACTTAAATGTGGAAGATCAATATTTGGGACCCTGCTCCTGACATCTAAGTTGGATCCTAAAGACTCACCAGGTACTATTCCAACAGCATGAGACTCCTCTGTTTCCTCAGGGACCACCTGCTGGCATCAATATTCACCCCAAAATCCTCCCTCTCCCACCCTCCAAGGGCTCTCACGACAATGCATCTGAGAGCAAGTCTTCCACACAGAAAAGCTCTCAGAGGCTTGAGCAGCAACTTTGCAAGTTCCCAACACCCTCCTGGAAGGAGCACTCCTTCTCCAGTGCTCATGAATCAAGAAAAAAAAAAGTTTTCCTAAAGGCTGGGGGATCCTTAAGGCAGCTAGCAATTAAAGAGAGAACAGAGATAAGCAGGCTTATGTACCTGCCTGTGTCAGGAAGGCAAAACTTTTTCTCTACCGTCTTAAGTTCCTAACCTGGAGGCCTGCAAATTAACTTACAAAAGACAGATTCACAGGAGGAAAGGAATACAAATTTTGTTAATATTTTATGTGCACAGAAGTTCAGAAAATAGAAGTGAAACAGTGAAGCAGTGAGGAGGCTTGGGGGCTTACACACCATTTTAACAAAGGAAAAGGGGTTTGGGCTTCAAGGGATGATAAACTGTGGGAAGGTGACTAGGAAGTATAACGGGGAACCAGTCGGAGATAAGGATTATTTTAGTAAGGTCTGTGTATACAGACTTCATCTCAGTGCCAGCTCTCCATCTCCAGTGATAAGTCGCTCTCCTCTTCCTGGCGTAAGAGAGAGGGACACCTTCACAAAGGAAAATTTATGCTACTTTTAGGCAGAAAGGGGGAGGGAAGAGAACTCTTCCTGCCTCTCCTGATTCTCAGTTGCAGCCAGCTCAAAATAATCCTTATGCCAAAATGGCATATTTGAGGTGATATATCCTAATGCCCTTCGCCTGGAAAGGATCTAATCAATTTGTATTTTTGAGGGGCTTCGCAGGTGGCTTAGTGGTAAAGATTCTACCTGCCATTGCAGGAGACACAAGAGACTTGAGTTCAATCTCTAGATCAGAAAGATCTCCTGGAGGAAGAACTGGCAACCCACTCCAGTATTCTTGCCTAGAGAATCCTGTGGACAGAGAAGTCTGACGGCCTACAGTCTTTGGGGTTCCAAAAGAGTTGGACATGACTTAACAAGTCAACAACAATAGCAAGTGTGCATTTATTGAATGTATGAAAGACAAAAAAACTCCTTTGCCCAACAAACGTCGAATACGATACGGAAACCTGACTCACACCACCGTTAGTGGCACAGAGGATGGGAAAGGCCCCAGTGCCTTCATATGGATCTCTGCAAGGGTTAATGACTGCTCTTTGAATCTCAGTGTAGCAGCTGCAAATGACATCAGATTTTCTGCCACAATGGGCTTCAATTGAACAATGAATGCATCGAGGGGAAGGCCAAGCAACCATTTGGGGCTCACAGGGAAAATCCAGGCAGAGGGGTCCAAACAAATAAGATCGGAAGATAGAACCTCTGCCGTATGAGACCATCTCAAACTATGAACGTTTCAGGCATTTTCACAAGAGAGTAACTGCCTGTCTCACTGGGGAAAAGACATCGTAGGGGGACATCAGAAAACACAGAATGACTGTATTTGCGCCCAGTGCAGGGCCTTGACAGAAAGCTGGGAATTTGCTTAATTAGTCTGAGCTACAAATGCAATGTACTTCCCCAGGTCTTTGTCCTCTGAGATCCTCTCATCAGGTAAAAGAATCACCACACCCCACATAGTTGCCATCACCCTGTTCCTAATACAACACACCTTCTGGAATATAGTCTGCAGTGTAGGAGACCCAGGTTTGACCCCTGATCAGGAAGATCCCCTGGAGAAGGGAATGGCAACCCATCCCTGTGTTCTTGCCTGGAGAATCCCATGAATGGAGGAACCTGGAGGGCTACAGTCCATGCGGTCGCAAAGAGTTGGACACAACTGAGCAACTAACACTATCACTATCAGAACTGAGATGGGGACAATCCTGACATGTTGATTCTTTGGTGAAATTCACTGAGCTGACAGGTTGTAGGAATGTTTTAAACCGTCTATACCCTGTGTGCATATGGGTACGGGTGTAGTCTAGTGCGTGTCCACATTTCCAAGTGCTGTCTCAGCAGCCCACAGACCGAAAACTAGAGAAAAACAGCCAACTGGAAAAGCAATGCATAGTCTTCTTTTCCACAGTCTCAGGACAGGTATTTTCTTAACTGCTCTGGGCTTATCATATTCAATTAATTCCCTACAGCCAACGACTTCACTTTCTGTAATAACCCTGAAGAGACCAAGGAAATGATGCAATCCCACCACTTTCTGTATCAACCATGGGCAAATCTTTCAGCGGCTGCACTCGGTGGCCATTCCCCAAGCTCCAGAAACTGTGAGACACCCACAGGTAGGTCCCAAGGGCAGGAAGGAAAGCAATGGAGGGAGGGAGTTAAGGTAATGAAGGGAATAAAAAAAATCCTATTTCTCTTGCAGAGTGAAATAGGTGCCCAGGTGGTAAACATAACTTCCAATTACTTGCCTTAAACCAGCCCTCAACAGACAAATAGGCAGAAGATCCAGTGTCTAAGTAACAGGGACTTTATGCTTTCAAATATGAGATTTTCACATGAATTTCTACCTTGAGCCCAGCATTTCCTCTTTTTTGTTTTTAAGAAATTTATTTATTTGGTTGTTTCGGGTCTTAGTCGAAGCATGTCAGCTCTTAGTTGTGGCATGTGGGATCCAGCTCCCTGACCAGGGATCGAACCTGGGCCCCGCATTAAGAGCACTGAGTCTTAACCACTGCACCACCAAGAAAGTCCCCTAGCATTTCCTGCTTGTCGTGGAACAAGCAGGCTCTGATCCTGAATGCTCTGCAGCCCTTCCCATAAAACATGGGTCCAGGCTAGAATGCAATAAGGACTAGGGTTCTCAAAATGTGAAGCTAGGATCACCTCTTTTGGAACCACCTGAGCAACTTGAAAAAAATGCAGATTCCTAAACCACCCCTCAAATCCATTGAATCTGATTCTCAGTTTTGTTATTGTTGTTCAGTTGCTAAGTCATGTCTGATTCTTTTCGACCCCAGGGACTGTAGCCCACCAGGCTCCTCTGTCCATGGGATTTCCCAGGCAAGAATACTGGAGTGGGTTGCCATTTCCTTCTCCAGGGGATCTTCCCGGGTAGGCAGATTCTTTACCACTGAGCCTCCAGGGAAGCCTACCTCTGCATTTTTAATTGGTGCCCTCAGAGGAGTCTAGTAATAATAAAAATGGAAAACTATTTATATGAAAAGTATCTCACTCTATGTTAAGTGTCACAGAGATCTCACAAGGAGGAATCAAGACATTTATTGTTTTCACCTGTGGGGGTCCAGCCTCTGATACCCCTGAGGAGGATGCAGACTGCCTCTCAAACTGGAATGGAAATTCAGGTTCTGATTTAGCTGGTTCTGTTCCTGTGGCCTGAGGTGGGATGGAGATTCTGTAATGTTAATAAACTCTCAGGAGCAGATGCCACCTCCAGTGCTTTGAGTACAGCTGGAAGATTTCTCTATAATCCCAGGAGCCTGGATTGGAACAAATGCCCCAGGAAGTCCCTCAAACTCACAACCCCCCTTACCCACAGCCTACCACGCAGAGTATTTGAGGCCATCAAACTCCCTTTTAAAATGCAAACATGCCCCCAGCAGCTTTTCAGTGTGACTTATTTTAATCAGCTTGCTAGGCTGAACTCAGGCCCACACAGAGAGAGGAAGTTTTAATTAGAGATGTGTGTGTGTGTGTGTGTGTGTGTGTGTGTGTGTGTGTGTGTGTGTGTGTGTGTGTGCTTAGTCCTGTCTGGCTCTTTCTGACCGTTTGGACTGTAGCCCGCCAGGCTCTTTAGTCCATGGAATTTTTCAGGCAAAAACCAGGAGTGGGTTGCCATTTCCCTCTCCGGGGGATCTTCCTGACCGAGGTATCGAACCCATGACTCCTGCATTGCAGGTGGATTCTTTACCCACTGAGTCAATGAGAGGGGAGGAAATAATTATAAGGGGGCTTGAGTGGGATCTGCCCCGAGGACCTTGGAGAGAAACAGAGGAGCAGAGGGTCTTTTGCTTCCACAGGAGAAAGACCAATATGTGTGAGTGGACTGCTGGGCAGAAGAGAGTCAAATTCACACTTATCCAGTTGCAACAATACAAATACAATCAACACAAGCCTGCTTTCTACTAAGCACCAGACAAAGGCCTGGGGATGCTCCCATGAGCAAGAGACAGTCCTCTCCCAACAGGGTTGGAGGCCCAGCAAGTTGGCCTCCAGAACTGATTGAGGAAACCACCCCCTGTCCCCCAGCAGAGTCTCAAACTTCTGGCACAGTGCCCTTGGTTGCTGTTATCAGCCCAAGCTTTGGAAGGACAAGATCTTGGTCAGTACTGAAATGTCCAAAAACAACAAAGAAGATACTAAAATGTACAAGAGCCAGCCTAGGTTACTGTCCATTTGACTCCCATTGATAAAGCCTTTGAAAATTACAATCAATACCTGCCAGCCAACACTGTGCAGCCTCTAGGCTCCATTTTAGTCACAAGAGTTCATCAAATATCCAGTCCTTCTTTAAGAAAAATTTCGCACATGGAGTTCTCCATAGAATGATGATGATAAAAGGGTTTAAGGCAATTAATTTGGACCTTTTAAATTAAGAAAAGGTCATGTAAAGGGGGGAAAAACTTTTCCTCCACCTTCTTAAGTTCAGTGTCTGGGGTCTGTGAATTAAACTGACAACTGACAGATTAGCAGAAGAAAAGGCATACCATTTTTATTGATGTTGGTATTTTTATGCACACAGGAGCTTCACAGAAAAGAAGTGACAAACCCCATCTTAATGAAGGATGATAAATTGTAGCGAACAGACTAAAAATAGGAAAGGGGGTCTCAGCTTCTAGTGGTGATAAATTGTGGGAAGGTGACTAGGAAATATATGGGGGGAACTAATGGAAGATAAGGGTTATTTTAGTAAGGTCTGTTTATGCAGCTTCACCTCAGCCTTGACACTCCTTCTCCAGTGCTAGGCTGCTCTCCTCCTTCTGGTACAAGGAGGGCACCTTTCTCACAGGAAATTTATGTCTTGCTTTTAGGAAGATGGGGGAGGGCAAAGAGCTTTTCCTGTGTCTGTTGTTTCTCAATTGCCTTCAGCTCAAAATAATCCGCCTTCCCCGGGTGACGTATTTGAAAGGGGTGACATATACTAATCCCCTTCAGTCATTAAAATCTTCTCTGTACCATATAACTTAAATTCAAAACCCTCAAGCCATTACCCAGGTGGTGAGGGTGACTGAACCTCTCTCTTTCACTCCCAGACAGAGTCAGTCTGTCCAGTCACCCTGCTCTGAGCCCTGACTTTCTCCCACAATGCACCTGAGCCTTCAACAGCCTCTCCCAGCTCAGCCAGCGCCTTCCCTGTCTTGTGATCTGTTGCATGTCCAATAACCACACTGAGTTTTTCTTAACTTGATGAGTTATAAGGTGAAGTCTCCAGTCCCAACCCTCTCTTTCCCCTCCCCACCATCAAGATTCACCTGACTTGCTTGATGACAGCTTCATCCTCCCCAAACACACTATGGTCCTTGCAGCTTTCGCTCAAGTACTTTCTCATCCACCGATCTTATGGAAATCATGTAAACTTGTTAAATTTCAACTTACAAGTGGGAATAAGAATAACTGTCCCATAGAATGGACATCAGGAACAGATCAGATAATGTTGCAAAGGGTTATGGAGTTATGTATAATGCTCAGGTAATTTTGTACGGATGGAGTCTGTCTAAGGTTTTAGATGTCTTTGTTAAGGCCCCACTATGTCACTGACGCCTTCATCAAGGATTTAGAGCATTTTCTATGTTCAAAACAGTGAGCTAGGGACTTCCCTGGCAATCCAGTGGTTGACTCCAACTTCCAATGCAAAGGGCATGGGTTCAATCCTTGATCGGGAAATTAAGATCTCATATGCCCTGCTGCTGCTGCTGCTGCTGCTAAGTTGCTTCAGTCGTGTCTGACTCTGTGCGACCCCATAGACGGCAGCCCACCAGGTTCCCCCATCCCTGGGATTCTCCAGGCAAGAACACTGGAGTGGGTTGCCATTTCCTTCTCCAATGCATGAAAGTGAAAAGTGAAAGTGAAGTCGCTCAGTCGTGTCTGACTCTTCGAGACACCATGGACTGCAGCCTACTAGGCTCCTCCGTCCATGGGATTTTCCAGGCAAGAGTACTGGAGTGGGGTACCATTGCCTTCTCCGCAAATGCCCTGAGGTGTGGCTAAAAACATAAAAATAAATAAATTAAAAAAAAAAAAAAGACAGTGAGCTAGATCAGGAGTCAGCAAATTCTGCCAACTACTTTTGTACAGTCAAGAGCTAGGAATGGTTTTTATACTTTGTAGAGGGTTGAATGGTCTTCCCAGGTGGCTCAGTGGTAAGGAATCTCCCCGCCTATACAGGAGATGCAGGAGACATGGGTTCAGTCCCTGGGTCAGGAAAATTCCCTGCAGAAGGAAACGGCAACCCGCTCCAGTGTTTATGCCTGAGAAATCCTTTGGACGGAGGAGCCTGGCAGGCTGCAGTCCACTTGGTTGCAAAAGAGTTGGACACAACTTAGCGAGTAAACAACAACAAGACCTAAGAATATAAACCTGACCTGGCCAGACCTGTGGATTCAACTCTATCAGCTGTTGCAAGCGACAGGGAGCAAGTACACTGAACCAGCCCAACACAGCGTCTGTAAGAGGTGGGCGTGTTAACGCTGATGAAGGTTAACAGTGAAGGTACTGGCAGAGATCACATGCTGGTGGAGGTCACAGACAATCTACTGGGAGGCCGTAGACAACAGCTATTCTCATCCTGCCCACTCATCTCTTCCCAAAGCCTCCCATTCGCCTATGCATCTAGCTGTTTTATAGTACACACATCAAGGGTGTTAGACTGCTCTTTGAAAAATTGATTTTTTTTACTCATTTATCACCAAAGGAAATCAAACATCCCTCCCTTTTTAGTTTGACAGCAAGCAATCCTGACTTTGCTGGACTTGGCAGCGGGGTCCAATTTGTGTGGAGCCCCTGGACAGCCAGCTCACACCTGTGCCATCGAGGCATCAGGTGCTGCTCAGCAGAGAGAGTACACATGTAATGTTAGAACACAGCTCTCTTCCCAATGCGACAACGTGCATGGGTGTAAAGTGAGGCGTACCGGGAAGGAGAGGGGCTGTTAGAAGGAAGACGACACGCTTGTCAATTTCTCTAAGCCTCTCAGAGCCTGAGACACAAATCATTCAACTTCCAGATCCATTTCAATAACGCCAGCCTGGATAACACCCATTTCCCCCATGTTTTTCTCTAATGAGAATGGCAAAGTCAAGTTTCTTTTGAAGTAAATCCTTCTGATTTTCAAACTATCCTGTTGGCATTGGGGCTTGCCAAGCCAGCCTCTCCTGGGAGTTGATTCTCATTTTTCTGTGTTGCTAATTATTATCCTAATTGCCATTAATAACTCACATTTATTGAGTGATTATTACACACCAGGCACTATGTTAAGAGTTTATGTTTGCATCTCATTTTGATCTTCCTAAGGACTCAATAAGGCACATCATAATCTCCATCTTACAATTAGGAAACGGGCTCAGATAAGCTGTTAGTTACCCAAGTTCACATAAATAAGATGTGGCAGAGCTAGGATTTAAACCTAGGTCATTGTACTCGTTTCCGGTGGCTGCCATAACAAATTATTACAAACTAGACGGCTTAACAACAAGGACCTGCTGTATAGCACAGGGAACTCTGCTCCCTGTTATGTGGCAGCCTGGATGGGATGTGGAGTCTGGGGAAGAATGGGTACATGTAGGTGTATGGCTGAGTACCTTTGCTGTCCACCTGAAACTATCCCAACGTCATTAATATAAAATAAAATGTTTTTTTTAAAAAAGACGTTGGCATAGTTGTTCCCTTGTGGAAGCCTGAGGAGGATTGGCCCCGTGCCTCTCTCCTGGCTTCTGGGGACGGCTGGGATGCTGTGTCCCTTAGCAGGTAGACATGTCACCCCAGTCTCAGTCTCTGCCTTCACTTGGCATTCTTTCCATGTGTCTCTCTGACACCACTGATTGGACTTAAGGCCACCCTCATGCAATGTAACTTCATTTCTTTTTAATTGTGGTAAAATATATATGTAAGAAAACTTGCCATTTTAGTCATTTTTAAGTGTACAGTTCAACAGCATTCATTACATTGACCATCACTACCCTTCCATCACCCCAAACAGAAGCTTTGTAATCATTAAGCAATAATTCCTGTCCCTCTTCTCCTAGCCCCTGGCAAGCTCTATTCTGCTTTCAGTCTCAACGACTTTGCCTATTCTAGGTCCCTCATGTAACAGGAATCATGCAATACTCATCCCCTTTGTGTCTAGCTTATGTCACTTAGCATAATGCTTTCAATATTCATCCATATTGCCACGTGTATCAGAAACACATTCCTTTTTATTGTAGAATAGCGTTCCACGGTTTCATGTTCCTTGGATAAGGACATGTTGTGCCTCCATCTGTTGATGTATACTGGGGTTGATTCTACCTTTCGGCTGTTGTGAATAATCCTATTATGAACACTGGAGTACAAGTTTCTGTTTCTTTTTGTCGGTTCTTTAGGGTTTAAGAGTGAAATTGCTGGGACAAACGGTAATTCTATGCTTAACTTTCTGAGGAGCGACTGTACCATTTTTTCACAGCAGCTGCACCATTTTACCTTCCTACCAGCAATATACAAAGGTTTTAATTTCTCCACATCCTGGTCAACACATTATTTTCCAGTCATTATTACTATTAATATAGAGTATGACCTCATTTTAACTGAACAAATTACATCTGGAAAGATCCTATTTCCAAATACTGTCACATTCTGAGGTTTGAGTAGACACGGATTTTGGAGGGATGCTATTTAACCAGGCATTAAGTAACCCCAGGTTAAGAATTTGCTTCATAACTTTAGTCTTTATGTATTCCTCAGCTGATGGCCAAGTGACTTTATTCCTCTGACTTTTTGCCTTTGTAACATGCTCAAAGTAATATTTAATTCTTCAGATTATGAGGTCTGCAATAAACCGAAATGAAATTTTTTAAAAAAAGAAACCATTTTCTCAGCAGCACCCTCCTTCTTGTGAATGCTACTGGGAAGACCTTGAAGAGGGTGCAGTGGTGAAAATTTTAATTTCAGAGATCCAAAATAGTGAATAAGACCCCCTCTTGGTTGTATAACATACTCAGAGTTACCATGGAACGCACTTGTTAGTAGTATTATAAATAAATATTATTTCCTTTCTCCCTTCCTTTATTACCTAATGTATAGCTTAAACTCCTACTAAATTCTATAATTTATTTTACTTTTACCTGATTCTAGGAATTAGCCAAATGTCTCAGCAACCTTGAGTCAATTCCCAAAGTCTTTATTATCAGTCCGTGAATAATAAAGGTTATTGTTGTTCAGTCACTAAGTCATGTCCCCCTCTTTGCCATCCTATGAACGGCTGCACACCAGGCTTCCCTGTCCTTCACTCTCTCCTGGAGTTTACTCAAACTCATGTCCATTGAATCGGTGATGTCATCCAACCTTCTCATCCTCTGTCATCCCCTTCTCCTCCTGCCTTCAATCAATAATAAAGGTATTATGGATGTTTACTTCCCTGATGGCTCTGCAATAAAGAACCTGCCTGCCAGTGTAGGAGACACGGTTTGATCCTCGGGTTGGGAAGATCCCCTGGAGAAGGAAATGACAATCCGTTCCGGTATTCTTGACTGAGAAATCCCATGGAGAGGGGAGCCTGGTGGGCTACAGCCCATGGGATAACAGAAGAGTCAGACATGACTTAGTGACTAAGCAGCAACAACTATATGTGTGTGTATATACACAGAAAAACTCAAATATACTAAAAACAATGGAACCATCATCATACAAAGCAGAATGAAGAGTTACTAGAAAAAAACTATGAATAAGTTCTATTTCTTTTTTGGTATAGAGCTGCTTTCTAAACTAAAGCAAGGCAGTTTTGATCAAATCCCTTAAAACCCTTCCTTAATTCTCCTTCACCTAAGGGAATCAAGTCCAAAATTCTTAGTGCAGCTCTACTATCATCTCCCAAGGGACAGTCCAGTCTTAGAGTCCACTAATGACCGCATGAAACTCCATACCAATAATATCCTGCTTTGCCCTACTGGTGACCTCCTATTTATTCTTTGAGACTTAGTTCAGAATTATTATCCCCCCAGGAACTTTAATTACATAGTCCACCGTCTCTGGATCAAGTTACTCTATGCTTTATTCATATTTCTATCATAATTTTCATCAGGTTCTATAATCCACTTACTTGAGAACTTGAGGGCAGAAGTTCTGTTTTATTCATCTCCATGTTCCCAGTGCTGGATTCATAGTAACTTCTTGATAAATGTTTATCATTATAATGATAATGATAAACAGTCATTCATTTGACTGTTTCCCCCCACTGCTTTCTTGATGTTCATTTTGTCTGCTTGGAAGTTATTTTTAAACAGAGCTCAGGGAATTTTCAAGTTTGTAAGGCCAAATTCTTTTAAAATCTCACAGTAATACTGGGTATTCTAGAGGTAGCAACCTCGCATTTAATCCCCTGTTCAGGCACGACAGGACTGTGTCCCCATGCTCTTGCAAAAAGCAAGAATTGCATTTATCTCTCCTACCCATCTTGCTACCAACCAGTCACCTGTCATTCTCTGAATGTTCACCTTTGTCCTTGGAGTTTGCTCTTGAGTAGCTTAAAGGAAACCACTCTTCAGAGGGAAAAATAAGACCAAAACAATCCAAAAGACCCAGACATTCTTGGTGAAAGATATTGATCAACTCCCCTAACCAAAGCTGGATAATCTCCAGAAAATGGAAACATCAGTGGAAAAATAGATACTGCAAGATACCATGGGAATATGGCAGTGACAGGGGAAAGGTTAAGGCAAGGAGGGGCCAGAGTCCTTCATTCGGGTGTTTTAGGTCTATAGGCTCTTAGGTTTGCCTGGAGGACAAGGACTGACTTATATTCTTTCTGTCCCCCTCCCTCGTGGCGCTAATGGTGAAGAATTCAGCTGCCAATGCAAGTAGACGTAGGAGATGAGGGTTCAATCCCTGGGTCAGGAAGATCCCCTGGAGGAGGGCACGGTAACTCACTCCAGTATTCTTGCCTGGAGGATCCCATGAACAGAGGAGCCTGGCCGGGCTACAGTCCATGGGGTCGCACAGAGTCAGACACGACTGAAATGACTTGGCATGTACGCACGCACACCCCATCAGCAACAGATAGCCATAGAAACTAAGATATGGTGCTTGCTAAAGACTCACTATTCAAAGGAAAGTAGCAAGTCTCTAAACTAAGCTTTTTAGGGTGAGAGAAAAAGGAAAAATGAGTAAGAAGAGCAAATGGTAACAAAGGAAAAACTTCACTACTCAACAGAACTGAATAGCAGAAAGTAGAGAGAGATGTGGGTAAATCTACACGTTAGCCTCTGAACTGTTACCAGCAAATAATTTGATTGCAATATGAACAGTAAAATTTTTTTTAAGTAGAAAAAATCAATGCCTTGACACCAGGGAGGTGGGAGGGGGCAGAGAAAAAGGGTGGGAGTCCATGTGCAGACTTGTGCAAGCTTCTGAGAAATGGGAGCTGGCAGGGCTGCAGACCTGGAGGAAGGGAGTGGGAGGGGTGGGTGCTAGAATGGACCGGCATTTGGGGAGTAATGAGTGGATCATTTCTGACTTCAGAAAGACATAGTGATTTTCTTATAAAATGAATCAATTCTATGAAAGAAGGGGGAAATCTGATCTAGTTATTTTGCCCAAGTAACTGGGTCAATGTCTGAGCCATAGCCAAACCGACTCCAGGTGACCTCAAACGAAGAACCTTAACTACTTGGGATAACTTTCCTTAGGATCAATTTGGACGTTCAAAATCCTAAGATTTTAGGGCATTTATATGAAAATTTCTCCCATAATTTCCCAAAATGAGGAAGAGCCATTGTCGTAGACACTTACTTTGGGAATCCTTTCCCAAACATCTTTTATTTACTTGTTTGTTTGTTGTTGGCTGTGCTGGGTCTTTGTTGCTGTGAAGGCTTTTCTCTAGTTGCGGCAAGCAGGGGCTCCTCTCTAGCTGCAGTGTGTTGATTTAGTGCAGTGGCTTCTCGTTGTGGAGCACGGGCTCGAGGGCGTGGGCTCAGTAGAAGCAGTTCCTCGACTCTAGAGCACAAGCTAAATAGCTGTGGCACATGGGCTTCATTGCTCCACGGCATGTGGAATCTTCTCAAATCAGGAATCGAACTCACATCTCCTGCATTGGCAGGCGGAGTGTTCACCACTGAGCCACCAGGGAAGCCCTCCCAAACATCTTTTGATCTTGCCTGATGCCCCCTGAGCAGTGAGAAGTAACAGGCTACTGCGAACTTAATACAGTTCCAGGATGTGAAAAAGAACAGGATTGCAGTTCCCCCACCAGGTCTGTATGACCTTGGGCAAATCTCCGGGTTTTAGCCAGCTCCCCACTCTGCAAAAATAAGTAAATAAAGAAGAGCAGAACCTAGCGGGAGAAGGAATGAATTAATGATTGTTAAGCACCTTGGAAACCAAAGTGCTATTTAAATGCAAAATAAACTGCAGGATAACAAGTTCACTTTGGCTTCAGGGAGAAGTACTGTCAACTGCAGGAGCCATTAAAAGTCACAGGCTATAAAGTAGGCAGTAAAGTGGGCTTTGTTCAGCTTTGCCCTGCAGAATCGTATAACCTTGCCTGAAATTCACCGTTAATCCCAGTCTGAGAGTGATCAGACACAGTTCATCCACGACCAGAAAGGCCCAGGCAGATCAAGAGGAGAACTCTGCCGGCCCCTCAGCATTTACCTACCCTCACTCCCACCGGGGTCCCTCATCCCACATGGTCACCCACGCGGTCCCAGGCGCTGCTGTGTGTGACATCACTCCACGTAAACAGCCCATTGAGGGAGGCGTCCACATTACCCTTTCAGAGGCATACTCGAACGCTTACTCCAATTAAATAACTTTCCTAATATCACACAACGCGTTCAGTGCAGAGGCAGGAGATGAAGGAGGTCTGCCTTGTGGCCTGCCTTTCCGTGACAATGACAACCGTGTGTCCCTGCCTCCCATCCTATCCCCTCTAATCCACTCTGGTCCCCTCAAAACACCGGTGCAGCCTATGATCGTTGAGTTACTGCAGTGCTTGGAGCAAACTCCCGACAAAACAAAAGTGAGCATCAATTTCTTTTATTTCCACAGCTCCTTATGGAACTTTCTGGTTTGCTTGAAAGTCTCTGGACTAAAATTTAGGGAAAGGGAGTCGGGAGAGTAGATATATATTTTGTGCTCTGTGATGTCATCCTTAACTTGTAACCCTGTGGAGAATGTATTGTAAAAGGAAAAAGTCATGTCTGACTCTTTGCGACCCCATGGACTATAGCCCACCAGGCTCCTCTGTCCACGGGATTCTCCAGGTAAGAATACTGGAGTGGGTTGCCATGCCCTCCTGCAGGGGATCTTCCCAACCCAGGGATCAAACCCAGGTCTTCTGCATCACAGGCAGTCTCTTGCATTGCAGGCGGATTCTTTACTGATTAAGCTACCAGGGAAGCCCTATATATTCCTGAAGTCAGTCTGAAATGCTAGCAGGTCATCTAACCTCCATGAGCTCCTCCTATAAATTGGATAGGAAAATACCATGTTCCCAGGTAATTAGCAACAACTGATAAACTTCAGAAGGGGTCAGATGAGTCCTTCAGACTGCCCCTGAGGACTTCAGACACCTCTGGCCACTATAATGCAAAGCCTGGATGGATTAGAACTTGGAGAATTCTGACATTACACAGTCTGGGGAAGGAGCAGAAGAGGAAGGTGAATCCCAAATGGCAGATGGAAAATGCAACAGCTGCTACAGTGCCAAAGGAAAAAAGGAAAAAGCAGTTTTAGAGACCAAATGACAAATAGAGTAGGATCTCTATAATGGGCTAAGAGAACTATCCCATTATCAACAGAGTTCCTAGTGAATGGAGAAACAACACTGTCCTGATTAAGGTTCTCACTCAGGGACTTGCTTGGGAGTCCAGTGGTTAAGATTTCACCTTCCAGTGCCAGGGGTGCAGGCTTGACTCCTGATAGGGGAGTTAAAACCCCACATGTCTTGCAGCCAAAAAACCAAAACATAAAAAAAAAAAAAAAAAAGAAGAAGAAGCAATATTGTAACAAATTCAATAAAGACTTTTTTTTAAAAAAGTGCTCTCATATATGAATACTGACACCATACTGAGGGTGTTACTATGCCCTATCATTTAGCCTTCAGAACAGCCTTGCTGGATAGGTACCCTTACACCCATTAGATGGATAAGCAAATCCATCTTTGGAGGAGAAGAGGCTGACTTCCCAGGAACACAATGTAGCCTAAAATAGGAACCAGTCAGAGAAGCCCAGGAGCAAGGAGGAAAGCAATTTGAAGGGAGAGAGAAGGGGTGTAAACGCTGTGACCCAACCTCAGTGAGACAGAGAGGGCAAGGAGAGCTAACACGGGGCCTGGAGACAAAGGGAGTGCTCGTTGGGGAGGCTTCCAGACCTCAGCTGAGCAGCCCTAGCACTCTGATTCCACACGAGTGATGCTTCTCAGCTGCAGAAAGCTGTCATGAAATCAGCTCACCCTGAAATGAAGCGTAATTGTTCTAACAGAACCACTGGCATGTTCTAGCCAGGAGCAAGAGAGCTTTGTTATCAGATGATTGACTAGAGTAAAGAAAACTCCAGAGAGGCAAGAAAGCAAAATAAGGATCAAGGAGATCAGGCCAAAAACAAGGAAGCTTTTGTTTTTAATTAGATAAAATGACCAATTGCTCTTTTTCCCAAAGTACTCTTTGGAGGTTAATAATGAGGAGGGGGCCCAAGACCCAGCCCAAGATGTGAATCCCAGAGTAGCGATGCTGTGGGACTGCTGCATGGTACCAATCCAGAGGGACCCTTTCAGTGAGGGGCCAGGACACAGTCCCCCCAAGCCCTGTGTTTCACGGTCTAAGGTCACGCAGTCTAGGAGTTGAGAGCTGTGTGTTTCAGACACAGTTCTTCCACTTACTAGCCGTGTAACCCAGAGCAGCTTACTTCATTTCTACAAGCATCAACTTGACTATCTGAGAGTGTATTAGTTATACACCGCTGTGTAAGAAATCACCCCAAAACTGAGCAGCTTGAAACAACACTAGATATTTGTTCTCTCTCAGCCTCGCTCTGGGTCAGAAACTGGAGAGCTGGGCAATTCTGGCTCAAGATGGTTTGTGGGGCTGGTGGCATACACGGTAAAAGAAGCTGTTTGCAATGCAAGAGACGCGGGTTTGATCCCTGGGTCAGGAAGATCCCCTGGAGAAGGAAATGGCTGCCCATTCCAGTATTCCCACCTGGAGAATTCCATGGACAGAGGAGCCTGGTGGGCGACAGTCTGCTCAGTTGAGCAACAAGTACTGAGCGACTAATACTCTCACTTTTCAGTCATCTGAAGGCCTGAATGGAGCTGGAGGATTAAGGACCCACATCTCAGAGGCCTCACCTGGGCTGTTCACAGGGGTCCTCAGCTCCCCTACACGTGGCTGCTTCATCAGCCTGTTGAGTGTCCTCCCAACATGGCCACTGGCTTCTCCCAGAGTGAGTGGTCCAGGAGAGAGATCCACACAGAAGCCAGAGCTGCTTTATAGCCCAGCCTCAGAAATCACATTGCAAAACTTCCACTACACCCATCTGTCAGGAGAGAGTAGGAAGCCTCACCCACCCTGAAAAGGAGGAAAATCAGGCACCGTGATTTGAAGGGAACAGTGACAAAGAATTTGCAGACATATTTCAGCATGCAGACATATTTTAGCATCAGCCAAAACACCTTCCTTCACGCTACATGTACTCACTGTGCACAAACTGTATAGCATACACCATATTAATGCTGAATTTGCCACCAGTGATAAGAATTATTCCTGTCCTTAGGGACTTTATAGGGCACTTGAAGAATACTCATAAGAGTTAAACCCTTCACACTGAATAGGACGCTACTATCAAAATAAAATCTAGAAAAAACAAGTGCTGGCGAGGATGTGGAAAAATGAGGACCCTGTGCACTGTTGGTGGGAATAGAAAACGGTATACCTGCTATGGAAAACACGATGGAGATTCCTCAAAAAAATTAAAGAATTATCCTATGATTTAGCAATCCCACTTCTGCATGTATATCCAGAAGAACTGAAAGCAGGATCTCAGAGATCCTTGCACACTTATTCATTTTCATCACACCACTACTCAAGATAATGAAGAGATAGAAGCAGCCCAAATGTTCATCCATGAACCAATAACCAAACAATATTATTCACAATGAAATATTACTCAGCCTTTAAAAACAAGGGGATTCTGTTAAATGCTACAACATGGATGAACCTTGAGGACACTATGCTGAATGAAAAAAGCAAGTCAGGAAAAGATTTTGTATGAGCATCTGAGGTAGTCAAATTCATAGAAACAGTAAGTGAAGAACAGGGGCTGGGGGGAGGAAAGGAAGGGGAGCTTTTGTTCAGTGGGCCTAGAATTTCAGATTTGCAAGAACAAAAGAGTTAAGGAGCTCTATTTCACAACAATGTGAATATGCTTACCACTGAACTGCACATTTGAGAATGGTTAAGATCATAAATTTTGTATTATGTGTTTTGCACTAAATTTAAAAAAAAAAGAAGAAAGAAAGAAACAGGAAAAAAAAAAAGAAACCCAAGTACAGAGCTGTCCTGCTGGTCTAGTTGTTGAGAGCGCGAGGGACTCAGGTTCGACCCCTGGTCTGGGAAGATTCTGTATGCCTGAGGGCAGCTGGACCTGTGTGCCATAACCACTGACCGTCAAGCCCTAGAGCCTGTGCTCCATTGGAAACATGAGAAGCCACCCCAATGAGAAGCCCAAGCGTGGCAACTAGAGAAAGCCTGCACACAGCTGCAAAGACCCAGTACATCTCAAAATAAATAAAGCATAGTTAGTGTTAGTTAGCCATGTCTGACTCTTTGCGACCCCATGGACTGTAGCCCACCAGGCTCCTCTGTCCGTGGGATTTCCCAGGCAAGAATACTGCAGTAGGTTGACATTCCCTTCTCCAGGGGATCTTCCCAACCTAGGGATCCAACCTGGGTGTTCTGCATTGCAGGCAGATTCTTTACTATCTGAGCCACCAGGGAAGCCCTAAATAAAGTACAGCTACATTTTTGAACAAGAGAGAAAGCCAAGTACAAAATAGTAAGCTACTGGGTACTATTGGACCACGTAGCAAGTTTTCCTGGAAGAGGTGTTTTCCTAACTGTGCCCTGAAGAGCCTGTGAAGGCAAGTAAGGTTTCCAAGCAGGTGGAGCCATGTCTTCCAACCAGCCATGACTCATAAATGAGTCACAGAATCAACTTAGGGGGTCCTGACCAGCATTTTTACTTAAATGGACTAGAACAGCATGTATCAGAGTGAACTGCATGCATAAGAGGATCTTTTTGTAGAGCTTCTGTTTAATTTATGTGAGTATCTATGTATATCTATGAGGTGAGTAATAAGTTATGACGTAAAATATATTGCTTACTGTGGGTGGATTAAAAAAACCGCTTGCAAGCTCCTGGATTAGAGTATACACTGGAGAATATGGTGAGAAATAAGGCTGCAAAGGTACGTCAGCCGGAACAGAGGACAAGTGACCTCGCCGTGACCCCCAAATCTCGGGGGCTTAGAACAAGGGTCCAGTTCTCCCCAACACGACTTGTCCACTGAGAACTAGCGGGTGGCCAGCTTATTTCGTATTCACTCCAGGAGCTGGTAGATGGTAGAAATAACCTCTACGTGGAACATTGCTGGTCTCCTGAGGGAGGGAAAGCTAAGTCTTACACTGGCCATTAAATTTCTGCCTGGAAGGGCCATTGCTGCTCATGTTTCATTGGCCAAATCGAGTCGTGTGGCCAGGCTTGACAGTAAAGTGGCAGAGGAGGTGGAATCCTCTCCCCACCCCCACAGGAAGGGACAGTTGATGGTTAGTAATAACACAGTCGGCCCTGAGAGTATAAGGCAGGGGAGGAGCCCATCAAGATGTGCCTTATAAATGACATCAGGATACTCAGGATTTCTCCTGAGGACAGCGATGATTCATGGAAGAGTTTTAAGCAAGTTGAGCACATTGGCTCTTTGGAGAGCTCCCTGTGTCAGCAGCATGAGAGTGGGTTGGGAGGAGGCCTCCGGAAACCAGTGAGGTTGGTCTTCTCGACCAAACCAACCGTCTTGCTAAAGAAGTGAAGGGCCAGCTCTTCCCTCCCCGAAGGTGATAAACCTCAAACCCCATCTCAGAAATTCAAGGTCAAGAAACATGACATAAGAAAGAAATTTAAGGGCCTCCATTTATTACTAGCCCAGAGAGCAGTCCCTTTACAAAATAGAATGTTCAGGCCCTGTGTGATAATGTGATAATATATGTGTATTGGTGGAAAAATATACATAAATATATATGTATGTGTGTATATATATATATATGTACATACATATATAATGTGTGTGTGTATATATATATATAATGTATATAAATATGTGTGTGTGGGGGGGGGGTGTTTGTACACATATGTGGGCTTCCCTTGAGGCTCAGATGGTAAAAAATCTGCCTGCAATGCGAGAGACCTGGGTTTGATCCCTGGGTTGGGAAGATCCCCTGGAGAAGGGAACAGCTACCCACTCCAGTATTCTGGCCTGGAGAATTCCAAGAACTGTATAGTCCATGGGGTCACGAAGAGTCGGACATGACTGAGGGACTTTCACTTTCATATACATATGCATGTAGGGCTTCCCAAGTGGCGCTAGTGGTAAAGAACCCAACTGCTAATGCAGGAGAAGCAAGAGGAGCAGGTTTGATGCCTGGGTGGGGAAGATCCCCTCGAGGAGGGCATGGCAACCCACTGCAGTACGCTTGCCTAGAAAATTTCATGGGCAGAGGAGCCCAGCAGGCTACTGGAAGGTGATATTGAGGCTTTTTCCTTTTTTTTTTTTTTCCTTTCAAATAGAAGAAAGCTAAGCTAAAGTTTAAATTCTGATGGGAAGAACACGCTAGAAAGGCACACATAGGCATTATGGACAAGAGGGGACAACTGCCAGACCAAAGCCTCGGGGAAGGGGCAGAAGAGCAGCAGAGACCCTGCTCAGGAAGGCGTTGGGGCTCCTGCTCTGCGGGGCAGGACAGTGAGGGGCAGGGTGGGGTACGCAGGGAGGGCAGCTTCAGTTGGGTGGCTAGGTTTGGGGGCCCCTTACTTGCTCGGGGAAGTAGGAGGCAGGGCATCTTCGGAGAATGAAGGATAAGCAACTTGGGAGGAAACCTAGGAAGGGAGCAGAGACATTGCAGAAGACTTAGGAGGAGTCTGCTTGGCCCCGAGGGCCCCCTGCGGAGACGGCCTGGTGGTCCTCCCAGATGGCCGGCTCGGAGCCTCCCCTCTCCTCCTTTGCTTTGTCCACCCTTTAGCCAAGGAACCCATGGGAGTTATCCATCTGGACAACACTTCCAAAAAGGAGAACAGGGAAGGGAACTGCTAGCGCAAACTACAAAGGAACCGTAGCTTTAATTTTGACAAGATAAGAACAGAAAGAAGGACTGACATGGCAAAGATCCGCAGTCTTTCACTGCAAAGAGCTACGAGAGAGACTCAGGCAGAGAAGGGCTGCTACAAACAAGAGGGTCTCAGGCAGTTTAGAGGAAGGGGTTAGGCCAAGAGCTTTGAAATCAGACTGACCATCTACTACATGACAAAGGCAGGACTAGAACCCATTCACTTTTTCATACAGAAAATAACAATGGATTCTTTGCTATGTGTTAGACACCGAAGTAGGTGCTAAAAACCCAGCACTGACCAAAAGAAAGACAGAGCCCTTCTGGGCTTTATACTTGTAGTGGGAGCAAGACACTAAGCAAAGAAATATACACCAGTGTGGATGGTGGCAAGTGCTATAGAGAAAACTTAAGCAAAGGAATCAAAGTTGGGAGTGTGGGGGTAGGAAGGGGGTGGATTTTTAATGGAGTAGGATCTGAGAAGGCTTCGAGATGACCCAGATTTCCAGACTTTATTCTATGCATGTTCTTATTTTTTAAATTTTATATAATGACAGATCTTTTCTTTGGTGCTTTTCTTTATAGCATTTGGAGCAAAGTGTGTGCAGAACGATGGTGAGACTGTGGATTTTCACATCAGTTGTCTGCTTGCTTGTGAGGTACAGCTCCACCTCCTCCTTCCTGTGTGACACTGGGCACAGGGTGTTCTATCTCTCTAGGCCTGGGGTTTCTCTGTCTGCAAAGAGGGGCTAATAATAAATTCCCCACAAGTTTGTTGTGAAGATAACATGAGATCGTATATGCAAAGTACCTGACTTTTAGTACGCTAGCAGGAACAGGAGTGGTCAAATTAAGCTTCATGAGTGGTAGCTCTTCTTAGGAGCACATTCTGTGTGCTTAGGTTTTAACAGTGGGTATTCCCAGGCCCTGTCCCCGGGTGTCCCGGCTCCCTGAGGGCTACTCCAACGATGCTCAATGATCTGTCTCTCTTCACCCACACTTTGCCCTGCTTTTCCCTGTAATACGAGTGATACAGGAAGCCTCATCAAATTAAAAAGTGGAATTTTTTCAAATGTTTGCATCTCTGATATTACCATGCATCTTAAGAGTTGATGGCATTTTATAATTGATAGACTCTTTTCTTTTGTAGTTGCATTTTTTAAAAAATTTTTTAAAAAGTGATCTTAGAATCCATGGTGCTTAGTTATGACAAGTATAATGATTCACAATAAACCACAATCAACTGGTACCCACAGAGTTCCCACTGTGACCTAAGCATCAATTGTTTTAATGAACAGGATCAGCAGAGCACATCAGAATGAAGAAAATGTGCTGGATCCAGAATCTATGAAATCCTCCCAGTTTTTTCTAGAGGTGACACACAGTACACCCAATAGTGAAAGGTCTATGTGGTGACAGAAACTTGGAGAAAGTTCCATTGACGGGAGAGATCACCATGCCAGAGACCTGAGGTTTTATTCTACTCACTCTTGAGTCTGACTGTAAAAACTTTTGAACCTACAGTTCCAAAATAGTATAACAAACACCCACGTGTTCCTCATTCAGATTCACCAATTGTTATCAGTTTGCATATTTACTTCCTTCTCTCTCTCTCTCTCTGTCTATATATATATACACACACACACACACACCTCTCTCTCTCTATATATATATATAATACACACATTATTTTGTTGTTATTCAGCCACTCAGTCATGTCTGACTCTTTGCGACCCCATGGACTGCAACACACCAGGCTTCCCTGTCCTTCACCATCTCCTGGAGTTTGCTCAGACTCCCGCCCATTGAGTCAGTGATGCCATCCAACAATCTCATTCTCTGTTGTCCCCTTCTCCTCCTGCCTTCAATCTTTCCCAGCATCAGGGTTTTTTCTAATGAGTTGGCTGTTCACATCACATTATTTTAATTATTTCTATTTACTTTAAATTTATTTTCAGCGGAGTCATTCAAGAGTTTCTTGCTGACATCAGGACACTTCACTCATAAAAATTTCAGCACTTCCAAGAACACTTCACTCATAAAAATTTCAGCACTTCCAAGAACAAGGCTGTCCTGCCACAAAGCCAGAGTGCAGCAATCACATCAGGAATGTTAACACAAACACAACATGACTACATAATAGCCAGTTTCTCCAGTGGTCCCAAGAATGGCCTTTCTCGCTGCACCAGTGCTGTTGAAATGAGAGGACATTCCTGCTGGAGTTTTTTTGGTTTGTTTGTTGACTTTTTGCAGTTTTCTACATACTCAAGTAAATGAATGTTCTCCTGTCAACTAATTCATTTGGTAAGAGGAAAATAAATGCACTCCCACTAGAATTGAGGAAAAAGAAACAAGAATTTTTTTAAGGCTGATTTATAATTTCTCAAGATATGCATACTAATGCATTCATTTTTCGGAGAAGGCACTGGCGACCCACTCCAGTACTCTTGCCTGGAAAATCCCATGGACGGAGGAGCCTGGTAGGCTGCAGTCCATGGGGTCTCAAAGAGTCGGACATGACTGAGCGACTTCACTTTCACTTTTCACTTTCATGCATTGGAGAAGGAAATGGCAACCCACTACAGTGTTCTTGCCTAGAGAATCCCAGGGATGGAGGAGCCTGGTGGGCTGCCACCTATGAGGTCGCACAGAGTCGGACACGACTAACGTGACTTAGCAGCAGCAGCAGCATTCATTTTTAACAGATCTAGATCTATACCTGTCTACTCTCTAATAAGACCAGCTTTCTAAGAAGTGGACAAGTGGTATCTGTAGATTTTTTTTTGACTCTAAATTCGTAGTCTGTGATTCCTCAGAAATACTGCCGTGTTTAGAGCATGGGCTCCTTCAGGTTAAGCTTGTGGATCATGTCACAGTCATCTTTTCATCCTTAGTAACTGTACTGCAGCTGGTGCATAGTACGAACTCAGTGAATGACAATGTGAATGAGTGAGTGAATGCTTTTTCTGGCTCCTCAGGGCGGAGCCACATCTCTGCCAGTTTGTGGATATAAGTTCCCTTTTCCACTTTGGCTGTAGTTTAATAAGATGCCACAGAGAAAAGGACCAGACCTTGGTCCTAACTCAGCAGAGGCAAGATATTATTGGAATCACAACAAACCTGAACCATGATGGGTTTTAACTGCAAATACACGAAGAGACTGGGAACCCACAGGAAGTGAGAGTATTTGCCCTGCACACCTCCATGCCTTCTCTGAAACAGAAACCTTGTGTTAGGCAGCAGGTGGTAAGAGCTAGGGCAGGCTAGAGACTCTTCTTTTAAAAAACAGTCCACTCAGTTTCCCTCTGGGCTTGAGGGACAGGTCCCCATTCTTGGGCCTGTCCAGCTAGGTGAGTGAGGAAGAGAGATGAATGCCTTTCACTATAGTATCAAACCTCACTGAGCCTGGGTCTCCCTGTGGTCAAATGTGGCTTCTTACTAATTAAGGGAAGAGGAAGGAGGGAGGAAGGGCGTTTTTGTTAAAGGTACTTTCAATCTTATATCAGCTTATCCTTGAAAGAATCACATGAGGTCGATATATATAAATAAATAAGAACTATATGGATCATCTCAAAGCTACTAACAGTACACTATGTGGATGTACAGATTTAAGAAATAACTTCTTGTTTGATCCAAACAAATATACTCTCCCAACATACTCTGAGCTGATAACTGAAATTTTCTCATTATAGACATAGTACAGGCTTCCAGAGGGGTTCTTTAAAAATTCCTTCTTTGTTGTTGTTCAGTCACTCAGCTGTGTCCAATTTTTTGTGACCCCATGGACAGCAGCACTTCAGGCTTCCCTGTCCTTCACCATCTCCTGGAGCTTGCTCAAACTCATGTCCTTTGAGTTGGTGATACCATGCAACCATCTCATCCTCTGTCGTCCCCTTCTCCTCCCGCCTTCAATCTTTCCCAGCATCAGGGTCTTTTCCAGTGAGTCGGCTGTTCGCATCAATATTGGCCAAAGTATTGGAGCTTCAGCTTCAGCATCAGTCCTTCCGATGAATCTTCAGGGTTGATTTCCTTTAGGATTGACTGATTTGATCCCCTTGCCGTCCAAGGGACTCTCAAGAGTCTTCTCTAGCGTTTTCTTTACCATTTATTTTACTTTATTTTCTACTTATTTTATGCTTATTTATTTACTGCAATTTATTCAATAACATCTAAATGTATGAACACTGCAAAAAAAAAAAATTCAAACAGTTAAGTTGAAAACCCTCCTGATTTCTTCTCTCTAATTCCTCTGAAAAAGTGCCTTTTCTCCCAGGTATGTGGATTCCTCTAATTCTTTCTCTGGATGTTTACATACACGTGAAGCTGCAGAAACATGGCAAGAATCACCCATGCTCTTCTGTCTCACATTTTGCTCTTAATATGTCTTAGAAATCTTTCTTCACTCAAGGAATTTCAAAAGTGACCTGAGCCAATGGTTTGTCATTGGGCTCCCCAGGGCTCTTGGGATCCTGTAGGGGGTCCTCACGGGATGCCCCAAGGAGGAACAAACCAAACAGCTCCAGGCTCCTGACGCTGCTCCAGCCAGGAGGCCTCCCATTCAATCTTCTTGACTTTGTTGATTTCCATATAATTTTTTTTTTCTTTTTCTTTGGCTGTGCTGAATCTTCTTTGCTGCTCGGGCTTTTCTCTAGTTGCAGCAAGTGAAGTGAAAGTTTCTCAGTTGTGTCCGCCTCCTTGTGACCCCATGGACTATACAGTCCATGGAATTTTCCAGGCCAGAATACTGTGAGTAGCCTTTCCCTTCTCCAGGGGATCTTCCCAACCCAGAGATTGAACCCAGGTCTCCCACATTGCAGGCGGATTCTTCACCGGCTGAGCCACCAGGGAAGCCCAAGAATACTGGAGTGGATAGTCTATCCCTTCTTCAGTAGATCTTCCCGTCCCAGGAATTGAACTGGGGTCTCCTGCATTGCCAGTGGATTCTTTACCAGCTGAGCTACCAGGGCAGCCCCTAGTTGCAGCAAGCTGGGGGCTACTCTCTAGTTGCAGCACACGGACTTCTCATTGCAGTTGCTTCTCTTATTGAGAAGCACAGGCTCTTGGGCATTCATGCTTCAGCGGTTGTGGCTCCCAGCCTCTAGCACACAGGACCAGTAGTTGTGGTGCATGGGCTTAGTTGCTCTGCAGCATGTGGGATCTTCTGGGACCAGGGTCTTGTCTCCTGCATTGGCAGGAAGATTCTTTACCAGTGAGCCACCAGAGAAGCCCCCATACAAACTTCAATTAAAAAAAATTTTTTTATGTGTTACTTTTAGAAAGGGGATGAGAGAACTGATCTAGCTCGGTTCTGTTGTCTTTGCCTTCAGCTAAGATCTAAATGCTTCTGAACAGAGTCAGACAGGCAGTCTCAGGCTTCATTGGCTTATATATATATATATTTTTTTTTTTCTGAAAACAATTTTAAGACAGAAGTGGAGGGAAACACTGAATTGCCTCGATTTCCCCAATGTGATCAGTCTTTAGAAGGCTTGAGACAGAAAGGACTGGGAAAGGACAGGGATGGAAGCAGACAGATTCCCTGGCCACTTTCTCCCTCCTCCATGAAGGACTATAGCCATGTATTCATCTCAGGTCTTATATATTTCTGTGTATATGTTACTATGTATCATCCATACAACAGGAAAATCACAACTTATATGCCCCTGAATCTTCCCTGGCTTTTCTCTAAGTCCTAGATTCCCAACCTTTCTGTTCTGCTGGGTCCAAACTCAAATCCCCTTGAATGGTCAACACTGTACTCATATCTGCAAGGAATGCGAAAAAATCTGACCAGACAGGCCTGTTCCAACCCACGGGAAACTTTCTTTCTGACCAAGGTGAACTGACCCTCTGAAAAATCTCTGAATCAAAAACCATCACTAAAACACTAACATGCAAGAGATGCCAAGAATTTTTTTTTTTAAGTAAAAGTGAAAGTGTTAGTCACTCAGTCTTGTCCAACTCTTTGTGATCCTGTGGACTGCAGCCTGCCAGGCTCCTCTGTCTGTGGAATTCTCTAAGCAAGAATACTGGAATGGGCTATCATGGCCTTCTCCAGGGGATATTCCTGACCCAGGGATTGAACTTGGGTCTCCTGAATTGCAAGGCAGACTCCTAACAGTCTGAGCCACCAGAAGGAAAGTTCCTCTCTAATTGTCAAACTCAAAGTTACTTGCAAAGTCAAGTGGATGGAGAACATCTCCCCAGTTCCAAAACCCGAGCAAGCTGCTGAGTCCCTCTAAAGCTCAGCATTCTTATCCACCTAATGAAGATGGTAACTTTTTTTTTTTTTTTTGGTCACCCTGTGTGGCATGCAGAATCTTAGATGCTCAACCAGGGATCAAACCCATGGCTCCTTCTTTGGGAGAGTGGAGTCTTAACCACTGGAATGGCAGAGAAGTCCCTTGAATTTAATAATCATTAATCTCATAAGGTTGCTGTAAGGAGTAATGAGATGCTGAAATTCTAGCTCAGTGACTGACACAAACTATTATGGGTTGAACTGTGTGCTCCCAAAACACATATGTTGAAGTCCCAGTCCCCAGAACCTCAGAAGGTGACCTTATTTGGAAATCGGGTCACTGCAGATATAATTAGTTAGGTTAAGATGAGATCATACTGGAGCAGGGTGAGCCTTTAATCCAATATGACTGGTGTCCTTATAAGAAGTGGAAAGGAACACACAGGGAGAAAACAGCCCTGTGATAACAGGCAGAGTTTCTTTAACAAATGGTGTTGGGAAAACCTGATAGTCACGTGCAAAAGAATGAAGTTGGGCTTAATTAACTCAAAATGAATTAAAGACTTACACATTAAACTAAAAGTATAAAACTTCTGTACGAGAACAAGGCGGAGAGCTTTATGACATTGGATTTGGCAATGATTTCTTGGATATGACACAAGAAGCACAAGCAACAAAAGCAAAAATAAACAGGACTACATCAGACTTTAAAATTTCTGCACAATGTAGGAAACAATCCACAAGAGAAAAGGTAACCTATGGAATGGAAAAATAACTGCAGATCATCTATCTGATTATCTGACATCAGGTTAATAACCAGAATATATAAAAATTCTTACAACTCAGTAACAACAACAACAAAAAAATCAACTCTATATAAAGATGGGCAAACGTCTTGAGCCAACTTTTCTCCAAAGAAGATATACTAATGAATAGCAAGAATATAAAAGATGGTCAACATTACTAATCATTAGAGAATTATAAATCAAAATCACAATGAGATATTATCTCACATCCTGTGGTTAGGGCACTTTCAAAAAATGGAAATTATAATAATAAGTATTATCAAAGATACAGAGAAATTGGAATTCTTGTGCACTGTTGGTGGAAATGTAAAACGTGTAAAATGCAACCACTGTGGAAAACAGTGTGAAGGTTCTTTGAAAATCTGAAAACAGGATTACCATATGATCCAGCAATCCCACTTCTGAATATGTCCAGGAAAATTGAAAGAAGAAAATTGAAAAATATCTCAAAAATATATTTGCACATCTATATTCATTGCATCATTATTCACGACAGCCAGAAGGTAGAAGCAGCCCTAATGTCTACAGACAAATGAGAGGATAAAGAAAACGTGTTACATGCATATGTGCTGTGTGTGTTTAGCCACTCAGTCATGTCTGACTCCGTGGACTGTAGCCCACCGGGGGAGTAGGTTGGCAGGAGGCATCCTCTGTCCTTGGGATTCTCCAGGCAAGAATACTGGAGTAAGGGGGAACTTTAGTCCAGGTGAAGTGAATACATGTCACCACTGGAAGAATATTGGAATGGGTTGCCATGGCCTCCTCTTATATGCACATAATGGAATATTATTCAGCCTTAAAAAAAAAAAAAAGAGGAACTCCTGTCACAGGCTACAATGTGGATGAATCTTGAGGGCATGATGCTCAGTGAAATGTGCCAGCCACAAAAGGACAAAAACTACAGGATTTCATTTATGTGAAGTGTCCAAGTTAGCCTCATACTTGTAGAAAAAGAAAGCAGGAAGACAGTTGCCAAGTGCTGGGGAGGGAGAAGAGGGCAGTGACTGTCCAATGACAAAGCTCCTCCTCCTCTGCTGGCAGCTCCCCTGCAGGCTCGCCTGTGGGGTGTCCGGGTCTTATTTCAGACTCTGGAGAAGGCACACTCCTTCTAACAAAACCGTGGCTCCTGCTCCTTCAGAAGGAGAAGGGAAGTGCGCATAAATGAGCATATTTTCAGATTTGAACATTCAACTGCATCTGTATGTAGCATGTGTTTCATTATACAGACAACTGAGTTCTGCTAAAAACAAGGTTCCAGAATGCCATTCCTGTTGGTGTAATTCTGCGAAAGAAGTTCCAGAACTATGTTCCTGCAGGCATCGCCACAAAAATAGCGATGTGTATACATACATATGTATATACATGGATAAGTACAAGGTAACAAGCATAAATATAGCCATGGAATAGGCAAGCACATGTTTAGCCAGACTTCTATTCCGGCTTCACCATTTGCTAGTGACGGGAGAGTGGGCAAAGTAATAGCACGCTGATACAGACACACGAAACCCTAAACAAAGCGGTCTTTCTCTGACCACGGGACCGTGGTAACGATGATACACATGTCCACTACCGGAATCGCATTCTTCCGTCTTTTCTGAACACTTGGCCCAAAGGAAGTGTTGTCATTTTTCTAACTACCTCCCTTTTCTAATCACCTACCTTCTCTAACCCAAGCGAACCTGACAGTTTTGTCTACCACTCTTCCTCCTCTTTACCTCAGAGGGTAAAGAATCTGTCTGTAATGCAGGAGACCCAGGTTCAATCCCTGGGTCAGGAAGATCTCCTGGAGAAGGGAATGGCAACCCACTTTCAGTATTCTGGCCTGGAGAATCCCATGGACAGAGGAGCCTGGCAGGCTACAGTCCATGGGGTCGCAAAGAGTCAGACACGACTGAGTCTGAGCGACTAATGCTTCCTCCAACCAGCTGAGCTGAGCAGCTTTCCCACTCTTCCTCCGTATGGCAGATTTTTTGGCCTCTCCCCCTCCCCTAGCTGAGGGCTTCCTGCAGACCAGTAAGTACGCTGTCCCAGAGAGTCAGTGGAGAGACTGTTTGCAAAGCAGCCCTCCTGTAGTCCAAAGAAGGGCCCCTTTGAGAAATAGAAAACTGTCAGGAAGGTGAATAGAATGAACCTGATTTCCCATTATTTTTTCAAATAAATGGAGTCCAGTTTGCTTCAGCTATAATCCAGGCATAACATTTATATGAGAACATAAAATACTACATAGCTGTAAGTAAAACAATATGTGTGTTCCTGAATAATAGTGATACCACTTGCCAGTAAGACTGTATTTTGACCAAATAAAAGATGACCTAAATTTGACTCAGTGGGATGGGATTTACTACATGATTACTTCTTGAAAATAAAGGGCTACAGATACAGGGGATTTCCTGAGGGTAGAAGGCAACAGACAAGGTGAACGACAGAAAAGTAGGATGGAAAGTTATGTGATTAGGACTTGATTTGAAAGCTCCAATTGTATAAAGAATAAAGGGCGTTTAACTTTAAATGTGCAGGGTGTCCCTCCCAAATAAAACCTCATTATTACATCAGACATCCATATTGCAAAGTCCCACATGGGCCAACATCAAACACATAGAGAAGTGAGTTTTCAGCCATAACAGGAGGCCATCATTATAAACACCCCACTTTACAATGTTTTCATGCATTCCTCCATTCCTTCCTTCATTCACATGTATGAGCACTTCACAAATGTGCTTTGTGGATTTAATATGGAACAGGCTCTCTAGTACAGCAGGAGACAGTTCTGCCCTGAGGGAGTTCACAGCCCTTTGGGGAGGGACCCCAGGAATGGGGCCACTTCAACCCCAGGTGGTAAGGGCCACGATAGGGGAAAAAACCTCTAACCAGGGTGCCATCCCATTGTGGAGACACACACGAGGGGTCTGAAGACCACATACAAGAGGACACTGAGGGAACCAGACGGACCGGAGTGAATAGCGCTGAGCTGGGTTCTTAAAATGGAAGAGGAGGGGGTAAGTCAGAGAAACTGAAAAGAGCAAAGCTGCAAGTTTCATCCAAATCACGAACAATAACAGGTCAAGCTCCGTGTGCTCAGCTCTTACACACATCGTCACAATTGGACAATGCACAGACTGTTCCCAGATGCTCCGGTAAGCATATGCATTAGCCAGGACTTAGGTATGGCTGATGTAACAAATCTGAAATGAGAGCAGCTTAGGCAGGTAGAAGTTTGTTCTTTCTCACAGAACAGTCCAGGCTTGAGAGCAATCAAAGCTGTCTGGCAGCTACCAGCTCGATGGCAACAGTTCTTCTGATTCACGGCCCAGCCAACTTTAGGATGCTGTATTCGGACCATTTGGTCCATTCACATCTCAAGTCCAGCTGGAGGGAAGGTGAAAGGACAAAGGGGAGGACGTAACATTCTTCTTTAACGGTGCTACCCAGTGCTGCCCACATCCCTCCTCCAGACACTATGGGCCAGAACCTGGTCACATGACCATGCTTGGCTAAAAGGAAACTGAAAACATAGTCGCTGTTCAGGGCAGCCATGAAGACAGCTATAGATGAATATGCCACAGAAGAAAGGGACATGAATACAAGGCAGAAATGAACCATCCCTAATGATGGGGAGCCCCCTGTCATATGCCCCTCTTCTGACTTCTTTCCCTGCAACCTTCCCCCCCTTAGTCACACTTCCTCCATTGAACCAAACATGATGGAATGCATTGTCCTGGTAGGAGAGCGTGCTTGAGCAAATTAGGATATGCAGGTTATGGCAGGGCCAAAAGTGTATTGCTATAAGCATCAAAAGAACCAATTTACTCTCAGCTCTGATTAATGGGTTAAATAAACTAGAGCAAGTTATTCAATGAATTTGTGCATCAATTACCTCAGTATCAAAGGGAAATAAAAATACTTGCCACACCTGAAGACGGATTGTAGAGGAAACCAGAGAAATGAAATATACATGTATTGTTTTCTGTTGCTATGTAACAAGTCACCACAATTCAGTGGCTTAAAACAACAACCACTTGTTAGAGTTTCTGTAATTCAGAAGTCTGGGCACAGAGTAACTAAATTCTCTGCTCAGGGTCTCACTGGGCTGAAATCAAGATGTCAGCCAGGGCTAAATTCTCATCTGGGGTTCAATCTTCTTCCAAGCTTATAGGTTTTTGGCAGAATTCATCTCCTTGTGGATATAGAACCGAAGTCCCTATTTTCATCCTAGCTGGCAACCAGGGACCACTGTCAGCTACCGTCCACAATTTTTTTTTTCGTGTAGTCCCCACCAGCCAGCATCAGCCCTCATAGGCATTTCACAGCCTGCTTGTTTGTTTCTGCCAAGCCAGCCACAACAAGTCTCTCTGACTTCCTCATTCACAACCAACCAGAGAAAACCTTGCCTTTTGAAAAGACCTGTACTGTTAAGCCTGAAAACCTTCCTATGTTAAGGTCAACTGATTGAACACCTTAACTGGACCCTCAAAACCCTCTTCTGGAGCACCTAGGTTTGTGTTTGATTGAATAAGTAGGAGATGGTGTATATACACCAAGGGCCAGAATACTGGCAGGCCAACTTAGAATTCTGTCCTTTGGCCCTGATGATTCACATCCTTCCCAAATGCAAAATAGGTTCACCCTCTCCCAAGGTTCCCAACAGCCTCATCTCATTAAAGCATTGGGTTTGTTTTTTTAATAAGCATAAATCTTGTTACTTTGTGGATCTAAGTATTCCGCTAAGGCTCTCCTGCATTTTCCAAGTTGACATCACATATTCTACACGCTTGACTCCTTTCTCCAACTCAAGCTTTCTTGCTATGCTACTTTATTCTTGCATCTGGTTTACTCCAGGGATGTTGCAAGGTACCTTCTCACTCTCTCTTCTGTCTAAATTGACTGTATTCCAACTGATGTTCTTCTGTCTGCATCAGTTTAAACTGGCTCATATAACAGGCTTACTCTCTGGATTCTTTTCCTTCCCCTGGCACGTTTTCCATTCACCAGAAAAAAATAGTATGGTCTCGTGGCAAGAGTGGACTCTGGAGTCAAGTCAATACAGATTCAGACTTTCCCTCCAAGCACATTTTTTACATTTGTTACTCCAGTAGTCATGTACGGATGTGAGAGCTAGACCATAAAGAAGGCTGAGCATCAAAGAATTGATGCTTTTGAATTGTGGTGCTGGAGAAGACTCTTGGGAGTCCCTTGGACAGCAAGGAGATCAAACCAGTCAATCCTAAAGGAAATCAACCTTGAATATTCATTGGAAAACTAATGCTGAAGCTCCAATTCTTTGGCCACCTGATATGAAGAACCAGCTCTTTGGAAAAGACCCTGATGCTGGAAAAGATTGAAGGCAGGAGGAGAAGGGGGCGACAGAGGGTGAGACAGCTGGATGGCATCACTGACACAATGGACATGAGTTTGAGCAAACTCCGGGAGACAGTGAAGGGTAGGGAAGCCTGGCATGCTGCAGTCCATGGGGTCACAAAGAGTCAGACATGACTTAGCAACTGAACAGCAACAACTTCGTTATGTAGCTTCTCCACATACCCACTTCTTCCTCTGTACACTTGGGATAAAACCTACCACACAGGGCTGTCATGAGAATTCAATGACCTCATATTCTTGAGAGTTAAATGATATAATATGCATAGCATGGAGCAGGTGTGGATTCCAGCCCCTTCCTCTCCCTCCCATCTCCTATCTTACGTCATTACTTCCCTTCCTTTCTCCTTTTCTTCTTTATCTTCTTTCCACCAGCATCTCAAAGGACGTCTAAAGCTGGTGAAGCGGTGGTGGCCACATTAAGAGATAACTGCCTTGTAATTTTATTCAAACATTCTATTTGAATGCCAGCATAGTAAGTGGGTTTTGATACCAGCCAATTTTCTGCATGCAAAACGACTCAGGTGACAGCGCTGATTCTCTCATCATCCTGACACTTGTTTTTTAACTTAACTTTAAAAAATGTGCTTGAACTGTGTTCTCATACTGTTACTACGCTCTTAACAGATTTATGCTCCTTAGGAAAAGAGGTCTGGTCTTGAAAGTGTTCCAGATCTCTCCCTTATCAAGTTGCTTATGCTAAAAGAAGGATTAATGGTCAAAAGAGACTGAACGGAAGAGCTGAGGCTGCCCAGAGGGAAATGTTAAGGACTGCCTGGCACAGGCAAGCACTTTCTGGCAAACTTCTGAAAGTGCTGAAATAAAAAGGTCAAGAGTCGTGTGCTTAAGCAATAGTCTCCCAGGCGGGATGTCGGGCGTCACAATGAGCTAGTATTAATATATATGTGTGACATGGACTTAACACAGGAACTGTCATGAGGCTCTTTTTTTTTTTAATGCCAGCGCATGATTCCAGCTTGCTGGTGTTTTTTTGCAAACATGATGTTGGTCACACGAGAAGGGTTTCAGAAGCAAGTCTCCTTGTTAACACTTCTAGGCTCCAGAGACCACCAGAGCATCAATATAAGCACCTCTCCTGGAAAAAGAATGGAACTGTCGAGGGGGTGGGGGGAGCCTCTGCTCCTCCCCCACCCCACAGGTCGGATGTTGTCTTCATCATGAGGATGTTCAGCACAGACAGGAGGGAAGGGATAAACCTGTGCTGAGTTCTCAAGATCAAGAGAGAGAGAGAGCGCATCAGCTCAGGCAGATCATGCCAAAGTCAAGCCCCCTTCAGTAAAAAGGCCCATCTACAAATCATTAGAGATTCAGGGTGCCAAGAAAACTACTGTATTAGCTCAGCGTTAGAGGCAGAAGGCCTGCATTTGCCAGATGCTTTACAACTATTTTTTATGAAGTATTACTCATAATACCCTGGGAGATAAATGAACAGCATAATCTCCATTTTATAACTAAGGAAGCGAACAGCCATGGAGGCATTCTGAAAGTGTCAGAGCTAATGTTAGAACTAATAACCTAACAAGCTAATGTTAGAACCATGGGCCAAACCCCTCAGGTCAATGCTCTTTCTAGTGAATAAGTTTCCATGATAGCAAGAATGTTCTTGAGTTGATGTAAAACTAGCATCTAAGTATTTTGCAGTTTGGGGTTGGGGGTGGTTATTTGGCTGTGCTGGGTCTTAGTTGCGGCACATGGACTCTTCAATCTTCAGTTGGAGCATGCGAACTCTTAGTTCCGGCATGTGGGATCTAGTTCCTGACCAGGGATTGAACCCGGGTCCCCTGCATTGGGAGCACAGAGCCTTAGCCAGGTGGCCACCAGGGAAGTCTCACATCTAAGTTTAAAATCTGAGCCAGAGCAAAACTGACCTTGGAGAATCATAACTTGGAATTTAAAGGGAGATGGTCTACTTCACCTTAGAGTACAGGACTGTTTGAGCCACATCAAGTGTGTTAGTGAAGGTACAGTCACAGTGGCTGTAACAAGGGAACCCTAAAACATTAAAAAGACCCCCAAGCATCCAAAACAGATGGGCTTTTGTGTATGTTTTATCACTCTGGACCCACCCTTTTCTACCCAAAAGGCTGGCCTGTAAGGACAACATCAAACTCTGACTTCTGGTTGGTTTGGCCAGTGGGGAGCACCAGCAGATGATGAAGGGAGGAAGCCAGCGTCTCAATCAGCTCAGGTGGCCATAACAAAACACCAGGCCCAGCAGCTTAACCAATAGAAATGTATTTCTCATGGTTCTAGAGGCTAGAATTCCAAGATCAAGGTACCAGCCAATTCAGTTCCTGGTGACATCTCTTTTCCTGGCTTGAAGAAGGATACCTTCCTTGCTGTGTTCTCACTTGGCAGAAGGAGAAAGACTCAGCTCTCTGCTGTATCTTCTTATAAGGACATCAATCCCATCAGATCAGGGCCCTCTCTGGTGACCTCATTTAACCTTAATTATCTCCTTATAGACCCTATCCCAAATACAGTCACATTGGGGGACTGGGCTTGAACATATGAATTTGGAAGAAGCACGATTCAGAACACATCAGTCATCCTAGCAGGCCACTGCGAGCTGGCTGAGCCCCTCAGCCAAAGTTCATGGTTCCTATGAGATGGTCCTCTCCCTAGAGCTTCTCCCACCAGGTTTCTATAACCTCTTCCTAACCTTGCTCCTTCCACGCTAGGGGTAACAGTGACCCCGTACAGGTTGTCTCCCTGGTATACTGCACTCTTCTTTGGGTTCCCTACATCCCTCCATCCTGCCCTGTAATTACCTTACAAACTCTCCTCGCACAACCCGGTTGGAGTGTACTTTTCTTTCCCTGCAGAGGCACCAAAATAACTTTTGCTATTGTTGTTGTTCAGTCACTAACTTTTGAGCCTGTGCAAAACGTATGTGGAAGTCCAGAGAGGTCTGGAATTCGAGGGCAGGGACCTTGACGTTTCAGCAGCATGCCAGCACTCACACGCTGCAGGGTAGGACTGGACTCCAGCCTCCCTGCCTCTTGACCTTCTTGATGAAATGATGGGCTTAGCTGGTCCCTAATATCCCATTTAGCCGTAAGATGGTCCTACAGATCTCCTCCACTTCCCTGCCCTTCTTCCCCTGCTTCCTCTTCCTACCTCTCTTCCTTTCCACATACATAGTACCTGTTCCCTCCCCAATGCATACCACACAAATTCCACTGTCAGCTGATGAAGAATAGGGGACAACAAGCTTACAAAGTAAACAAAGAAATCATTTCTTTTCTCTTCACACGTCATAGACTCAGAACCACTATGAAACCAGACTCAGGAAAATTCCATTTAAAATATTAATATTGATTTACAACCATTTGGCAATGTGATGGTTGGCATAAATTACAACTTCGTAGTTAAACAACCCAGGTTAAAATTGTTTTTGAATATTGACATGCCCAAGGTTGCTGCTGCTGCTGCTGCTAAGTCGCTTCAGTCGTGTCTGACTCTGTGCGACCCCACAGACGGCAACTCACCAGGCTCCACCGTCCCTAGGATTCTCCAGGCAAGAATACTGGAGTGGGTTGCCATTTCCTTCTCCAGTGCATGAAAGGGAAAAGTGAAAGTGAAGTCGCTCAGTCGTGTCGACTCTTAGCGACCCCATGGACTGTAGCCTACCGGGCTCCTCCGTCCATGGGATTTTCCAGGCAAGAGTACTAGAGTGGGGTGCCATTGCCCAAGGTTAAGGAACTATAAATAGGTTCCCTGGTCAGTTAATTCTAAAATAATCCACCCTGGACTTCTGTTAGCATTTAATTAACACTAAACTGCAACAAAGGCAGAACGATGTTGGAATCTGGTGTCCAGAAAAGAATTCAGCCAGCTGGCACTTGCGTAACTTGAGCCTCGGATGAAATAGAACTCTAAGTCTACCCCATTTCCAGTTCTGTAAGCTACAAGATCAGCTGCTGCCCTAAGTGTGTGTAAATTAATCCCCAATTTTCCAAGTTAAAGCTGGGAATGATGCAGATAAGGCAGATCCTCAGAATGGGGTGGAAATGGACACAGGCTGGGCAGCCTGCTGCCCGTGCAACTTTGGGCAAGATACAGGAGTTCTCTGGGCCTCAGTTTCCTCATTCATAAATCGGGGGTAGAAATGCCTATCTGATCCAGCCATTCCACTTCTGAACATATAACAAAAGCAGGGTTTCAATGAGATATTTGTACTCACATTCATAGCAGCATTAAAGAGCAAGGTCTTTGGGCAATTCCTTCTGTGTTCTGCTTATAGTTTTTAAAAAGTAGCAGTAATATTTCTTCATTCATGCAGCTAACAGTAGACATTGGCACACCTCCAACGTGCCAAGCACTGTTGTAGGCACTGGAGTATGGGATTAAACAAGAAAGACAAGCTGTTTGCTTTCACTGTGCTAATTTTCTATCAGCTTCTTTGGGGGGCTCATACAATTTGTCAGTTCCCACTCCTGTGCCTCTGCCGTTACTGCCTGGAATTCCTTCCCTGGTTCTCTTTTCCATTCATGCAGATAACTTGTCTTTTTAGAGTCCAGCTCAAGTCCAAGATCCTCCTTACAATCCTTCAACTTCATCTTATCTTGACTCTGCATTCCTCTTTCCCCAACAGCTTCTGCACCTAGATCCTACCCCTTCATCATTCAGTACTGGGGTGAACTGCTCTCTCAACATGGCCTTGGATTTGATCTTGTTTCCTAACTAGAGTATGGCCCTTTGATAGTCAAGGTCATCTTCATTTGTCCCCTTGCCCCACCTCCAAGAAGATATAGCACATAATGTTTGCCAAGAGAGTGTCACAGTTCTTAACTTCTTGAATCTCTGGGTGTGATGTGGGGTATTTCTTCCTGGTGCCAGTTTGGCACAGCAGTCTGTTTTCTGCAGCTGTGTCTATACATCCCTGCCTGCCTTAAATTATATCTAACTCAATATGTTAAAATACCTACTATCAGAAGTATAATTTATAGGATAGGGTTAAATATATATGTTTAGAGGAACATCTGAATTGATTTTTCCCAAAAAAATCCAATACATTTTTTTACACTCAATCAATCACACTGTAAACTGATTTAAAAAAAAAAAAAGCTTTCATATGCCTAGCACTGTGTGCAGGGGAGAAAAACTCCTCTACCCTCTTAGGTTCCACTACTAGGGCCTGAAAATTAAACTGACGGAAGACAGATTAACAGGAGAAAATGTTTATTTTGTATGTGTATGAGAGGTCTCACAGAAAAGAAGTGAAAACCCCTAAGAAATAGTTAGACTTAGTGGCTTATATACCACTTTAACATAGGGCAATAAACTGTGGAAAAAATAGCTAGACAAAGGAAGGGGGGTGGCTGGGATTTCCAGGGGTTGTAAATTGTAAGAAGATAAATATATAGAGGAAAATAATTAAAGATAAGGGCTGTTGAGTAAGGTTTGTTGTGCAGACTCAGTTTAGTGCTTTCTCCATTGATGAGAGTCATCTCAATCAAGTGTTCTTATCCTCTTCCACGTATGGAAAAAGGAAATATCTTTATAAATGAAATTTATGTTATCTTTCTCAAAAGGAAATTTGTGTCCTGCTTTTGGACAGAAAGAGAGAGGGCAGAGAGTTGTTTATTGCCTTCAACTCAAAACAATCCTGATGTCAAAGTGGCAATATTGTGGGGTGGCGGCTCTTGTGACCCCATGGACTATAGCCTGCCAGGCTCCTCTGTCCATGGGATTTCCCAGGCAAGAATACTGGAGTGGGTTTCCATTTCCTTCTCCAGGGGATCTTCCTGACCCAGAAATCAAACCCAGATCTCCTGCATTGCAGACTGATTCTTTACTGACTGAGCTACAAGGGAGGCCCCATATTGTGGGGGAGTATGCTTTAATTCCCTTCTTGCATAAACAGCCAGTGAGGTGGGGGACTGGCAGTGAGAAGAGGAACTGTTGAACAAGACAACAGAATTGTCAAAAGATTTAGGAAATATTTGCAAACTGCATGGAGAGTTCTAAAGCATTATTTACAATTAACTTCCCTCAATTCTTGAAGGTTGAGTTTAGAACTGGAATTTTTTTGTCATTGCTGTTGTGGGTCTTTTTGAGGAGGAGCCAAGAAGGACAGCGTGACCCATAGTGGTAATGATGCATAACAGCAAAAAAGGAACTCCAGGGAAACACTGCAGACATAAATATCTGTGTGTGATTATGAAATAAACAATCCTCAGTTAGCTATGGAAGACACAAACTATATGTCTTCAATAAAACACTGAATTATCAAATTGATAATAATTCTTGATTCTCAATCCAGTGTTCTCTCTGAGAATCAAGACTTGTATTCCACATCAAGTGTTGTCCAGTAGGAACATTAAGAGAGCCATATATGTCATTTTAAATTCTCTAACAGCCACACTAAAATGAACAGGAGGAAGCAGACTAAGTTAACTTTAGCCCAATATATCTAAAATTCATTATTTCCACGTGTCATCAATATAACTATTGAGATCTTTTACATTTTTTCACACCTGGAAAAAGATTCTCTAAAATCCAACACCTGGGACTTCCCTGGTGGCAGAGTAGATAAGAATGCACCTGCCAGTGCAAGAGACACAGGTTCGATACCTGGTCCAAGAAGATTCCACATGCCACAGAGCAACTAAGCCCATGCCACCACGACTGAGTCCGTGCAGTAGAGTGGATGAGCAGCAACGACTGAGGCCCAAGTACCTAGCACTTGTGCTCCATAACAAGAGAAGCCCCCGCAGTGAGAAGCCCATGAACCAAAACGAAGAGTAGCCGCTGCTCACCGCAACTAGAGGAAGCCCGTGTGCAGCAGAGAAGACCCAGTGCACCCAGAAATAAGTAAATAAAACCCAGAGTCTGTTTTACACTTACAACACATCTCAGTTTAACCAGATATCAAGTGCTCATGACCAGCACATGTCTGGTGGCTATGGAACTGGACAGCTTTACTCTAGACTCTGATACCTTGGCTACATGATCTTGGATTTAACCTCCCTGCTTCTAAGTAACCTCACTTTCAAATTGAGAGGGAGAAATAAATGCCACCCAGACTTTTTATTTATCTGTTTATTTATTTTGGCCATGCTGGGTCTTCATTGCTACGAGGGCTTTCTCTAATTGCAAAGGGTGGGGGCTCCTCCCTAACTTCCATGCACAGGCTTCTCATTGTGCTGGCATCTCTTGTTGTGAAGCACAGGCTCTAGGAACGCGGGCTTCAGTTACTTGTGACTCATGAGCTCAATAGTTTCAGTGCACGGGCTTAGTTGCCCTCCAGAATCAGGGATCGAACCTGTGTATCCTGCATTGGCAGGCAGATTCTTTACCACCGAGCCACCAGGGAAGACCCCCCAAAACTATTTTCTAGTTTAAATTCAGTTGTGTCTATAACTTGTATACTAATGGAAAGATAGTCAGTTCAGTCACTCAGTTGTGTCTGACTTTGTGACCCCATGGACTGAAGCATGCCAGGCTTCCCTGTCCATCACCAACTCCCAGAACTTACTCAAACTCATGTCCATCAAGTTAGTGATGCCATCCAACCATCTCATCCTCTGTCATCCCCTTCTCCTCCTGCCTTCAATCTTTCCCAGCATCACGGTCTTCTCCAAGAAGTCAGTTCTTCACATCAGATGGTCAAAGTATTGAAGCTTCAGCTTCAGCATCAGTCCTTCCAATGAATATTCAGGACTGATTTCCTTGAGGACTGACTGGTTGGATCTCCTTGCAGTCCAAGGGACTCTCAAGAGTCTTCTCCAACACCACAGTTCAAAAGTATCAATTCTTCGGCACTCAGCTTTCTTTATAGTCCAACTCTCACATCCATACTTGACTACTGGGAAAACCATAGTTTTGACTAGATGGACCTTTGTTGGCAGAGTAATGTCTCTGCTTTTTAATATGCTGTCTAGGTTGGACATAGCTTTTCTTCCATGAACAAGTGTCTTTTAATTTCATGGCTGCATGGAATGGAAAGACACTCATTCCCAAATTTCAAATGTAGTCATGACATTTATTAATAATATGCTACATTTTAGTGTAAAATTAATACAAGCCTACTGTGGAAAATGTTTTTTTTAAGTATAAAAATCTATAATCTCCAAGCATATCTATTCATATTTTGATAAATTTTCGTGATGATTCCTTTTTTTAAACTCAAGAAATAAGGTTGAAACTTTGAGATGCAATTAATATATTGCTATACTCTTCCTTAGGTATTTTCTTTTTAAGTCATGTAATTTAGTTTCCAAGAAAACAAATTTACCTTGTATATCCATTTTCCCTCTCTCTGTTTCTTTTTTCTTTTCTTACAGAGATATAAGGGACATCTAGTATTGTATGTTTCAGATACACAACATGATGCACATGTATATATGGCAAAATGATCCCCACAATACGTTAACATCCATCACTACACATACTTACAAAATTTTTTTTCTTGTGATGGGAATTTTTAAGATCTCCTCTCTTGGCAACTTATAAATATACACTACAGATTTATTCATTATAGTCATCACTCTCTACCTTACACCCCTAGGGTTTATTTATCTTATAACTGGAAGTTTCTACCTTATGACCTTCTTCACCCATTTCACTTGTGTATATTTTTAATATGAAAAGAATCCAAATCATTTTCTTTCAAAATCAGTTCATTAGAGGATGAACTTTGATCACTAGAGGGATCTTCCTTTGATCGGCTCGTGTCATTTCTGCATGGCCTTTTATCTCCATGACCCCTTGTCTTGGGAATCTTTAGTTTCCATCAGTTTTCTCTCCTCTCTCGTCATCTGTCTGCAAGATCACCCGCACCTGCGTGTCTAGGAACCTGTCTGTTCAAACTGCAGAGGCTGTCCTCCTCTGGGGACGATTTCTTAGGCAGTTCTAGCATCCCTTCTTAGGTAAGAGTAGCCAGATCATCCACGGCTCAGCTTGACCAGCAAGGGTTGCAGTGACTTTGAATTAGCACCTCGGAGCAATGGTAAAATATAGTCTCAAGTGCTTCCCCCTCCTTCCTGAAGGGTTTTTATTTTTTAAACCCAGCAATTAGCCGAAACGTAGGCACTAAAATAACTATTGAATACTTAACTTATTTATCTGTGGGAGTTGTTGGATTTTAGAAAGGGATGAGAATAGGGTTTATCCCCCTTAAAATGCCTCCCTTTCCTTTTCTTTCTTTCTTTCTTTTTTTTTTCATTTCTGATTCCTTTTTGTCCTTCAGGAAGGAGTGTGTGTGTGTGTAACTGTCAAAAGCATACAGCCAGAAGAGGAGAGGAAATGGAATTAAGGGTGAAATGAGTAACCACCCTAGCAGCAGGGCACGTGTTAGCGAGGCCCTATATCTCCTTACATCCCAAACATGGGCCTAGTCGCCCCCACCTCTGCAGCCCCGTTCAGGACACACCCCCCCCCCGACTCTTTGATATGCTAATTGTGGCTGTGGGTCGGTTCGAGCTGGCAAGAGAGCAGAAGCTTTCAGAAGGCTGACACGTTACAAAGCTGCAAACTTCAAAGCCGGGTTTAAAAGGGTCTGTTCTCATCCAGCAAAATAAGTTTGCTTTTTACAATGCCGAAGAGAAAATCCCAACAAATTAGAGTGGAATCTTAAACAATGAAGCAGGCCCAACTCAGAAATAAGGAACCAATTAATGCTATCAACATGGCTTCTATCTGTCCTTAGGACTTTAATCACTTCCAGATGAGAGCATGCATCTGATTAGGGTCCTCTGGCAGCTCCCTTCTCCATCAGAGCTTGGTGAAAAGAATGAACAGGAGGCTCCGAGGCTGGAGTCCAAGGTTTGGACTCATCAGCTGGTTACACTCTACCTTGAACCAGGTTGACGTGGTTTCTGGCAGAAAGTCCAACAGAGGGTAGGACATCAAAGAATGCAACTCCTACTTTTTAGAAACACGTATATGATTTGTTGGAAGTTATTTCAACTCCCAATAAATATCGAGATACCTCGGTATTTATTGGCCCTAGAAGTTCATAAAGTACCTACTTTCCCCCATCGTCTTATTTTGTGGTCCAGGTTCTGCTACCGAATGCAAGTTCATGTGTTCAGTGCAGAATGAAGCCAACAACCAGAGTGTTGTAGTATGGAGAAGAGAAAGGCTTATTGTAGGGCCAAGCAAGGAGAACGAGTGGCTCATGTTCAAACCCCCCTGAAATTCCCACTGGTTTTCGGTGTGAGGGCTGCAAAGTGTGTGACTTTCTTCTCATTGGTTAGTGATGAGGTAACAGAGTGGTGCTCCAAGGGGTCTGGTGAGTGAGTGACTGATAGCCGCTCAGTCATGTCCGAGTCTTTGCAACCCCATGGGCTGTAGCCCGCCAGGCTCCTCCATCCAAGGGATTTTCCAGGCAAGAACACTGGAGTGGGTTGCCATTCCCTTCTCCAAGAGACTTTCCCAATCCAGGGTCGGAACTCAGGTCTTCTGCATTGCAGGCAGATTCTTTACTGTCTGAGCCACTAGGGAAGCCCCTGGCTGTGAGAGTAAGAGTCTGGTGATTAGCCTGAAATCAACATCCTCCACCTGAGTGGGGCTTTACTTCCTGCAGAAGAACCCAAAGATGCTGTTATGTATATCCCTTGAGGAGGAGCCAGGACCCTGTCTTAATCACTTCACTATAGTTTCTTGATTGCTCCTCTTTTGTTTATGCATTCCCTTCCTTCCCTGATGAGCAACTGTTTGAATCTGCCCTCTGGAGTTCAGGGAAGGTCTAGGAGGCCTAAGACTGATTCCTACAAACAAGAGGAGGGGAGGGAGGACCAAAATGATTTGTACCTGGGAGGCTCCTGCTCAGTTTCAAGCTACAATTCTACCATTTTTTAAATTTTATCTCCTTGGCTCTTATTTGCTGTTTTAGTTGCTCAGTCCCATTCAACTCTTTCGCGACCCCATGAACTGTAGCCTGCCAGGCTCCTTTGTCCATGGGATTTTCCAGGCAAGAATACTGGAGTGGGTTTCCATTTCCTCCTCCAGGGGATCATCTGGACCCAGGGATTGAACTCGCCACTCCTACATCATCAGGTGGATTCTTTACCACTGAGCCACCTGGGAAGCCCTTCGCTATTTTTATTTTTGGTTGCTACTCAGGCTTTCTTTAGTTACCCTGAGAGCAGGCTCCTCCTCTTTGTTGGGATGCACAGGCTTCTCACTGAGACAGCTTCTCTTGTTGCAGAGCACAGGCTCTAGGTTCACAGGCTCAGTAGTTGTACACAGGCTTAGTTGCTCCAAGGCATGTGGGATCTTCCCAGACCAGGGATTGAACCCGTGTCCCCTGCACTGACAAGTGGATTCCTATACATTGTACCACCAGGGAAATCCTATCTCTTTGGCTCTTAAAGACGATATTTTAGTCTTTGTCCTGGTCTGCTTGGGCTGTCATAACAAAATACCACAGACCTGGTGGTTTAAACAACAGAATCTATTTTTTCACAGTTTCAGAGGTGTTGGCAGGACTGGTGTCTGATGAGAACTCTCTTTGGATTGCAGGTGGCCACCATCTTCCTGCAGTTCACAGGACCTCTTCACTGAGTGCATGCAGTAGGGGCAGGTCTCTGGTATGGCTTCCTCCTTTTTAAAAGGACAATAATACTATTGGATTAGGGCCCCACCCATATGACCTCATTTAACTTTAATTTTCTCTTTAAAGACCCTATCTCCAAATACAGCCCCATTGGGGTTAGAGCCTAAAAGGGCTCAGAATATGCCACTACAAAATATACCACTTTGGTATGAGGATTATTTAGAGCTGAAAGTAACTGGGAATCAACAGATGCAGAAAGAAGCCTTCCCTTATCAGACTAAAAGCAGCAAGTTCTGGGAAATAAGGCTGCTATAATTCCCTCTCCAGGGTGAATCTACTCCCAGAAGGGAAATAAAACCTATCCTAAATCCCTCCTCCATGGGAGTTTAACTGCCGTGAAGGAGACAACTATCACTCAGACCTGTATAGACAAACATGATCACAAACTTTCTTTATCTGTCCTTTGTTCACCTAAAAACCCATTTGTCTTTCCTAAAGAAACTATTCATTCTGCCATAAAAGCCTTTTCTCCCCCACCCCTTTCCCCTACTAAGTTAGGTATATAAGCCTCTAGCTTTTACCATTTAACCAGCCAGCTACCTCTTTTGTTAACTCCCCTATGCGTAAGAATAATCTTTTTCCCCTGTTAATCTGTCTTTTGTTAGTTTAATTCACAGGCCTCCAGTTTTCAGAACTTAAGAGGGTAGAGAAAAATATTTTCCCTACAGGCTTCAACTTATGAATCTGGGTTGTGGGTCATGGAGGACAAAATTCAGCCCATAGCAGTCTTCAGGCCTCCTCAGCGAATCAAAACCCTCACCCATACCTCTGAAGTACAAAAACAGTCAGCAAGGGCAAAAGCTGTGTCCACGAGGAGAGAGTGAGAAGGGAGTAAGGTAATGAATCCTGACCTGGATGGCACATGCCTGCTTTCCTCCCTGGGTTATACTTGGGGTCTCCACTACCTTCAGCCTTACTAGCATTGCATTTTTTTCTTAAAAGGACTGTCTTTTCCCCTGGCTAATGAGTATGGCTTCCCTAGTGACTCAGATAGTAAAGAATCTGCCTGCAATGCAGGAGACTCGGGTTTGATCCCTGGGTCAGGAAAACCCCCTGGAAAAGAGAACGGCTACCCACTCCAGTGTTCTTGGCTGGAGAATTCCATGGACAGAGGAGCCTAGTGGGCTACAGTCCCTAGGGTCACAAAGAGTCAGACATGACTGAGCGACTAACACTTTCACAATGGGTATGACACATGTGTTGACCTGTGTGAGTTAGTGGGTGGTAGGGGAGGTTGAGGAAGATTCATCCTGACTTTGAAGGAGAGTAGAGTACGCCACCCCAAAATATACCTCTTTGGCATAAATGTTTTGAGCTGATTATTCTTGAGAAACTACAGACACAGGAGAATCTCTGAATCTGAGAATCTCTGACTGGATTTTGACATGCAACAAAAAGTGGATTTTATACAACAACCCATGATGACCAGCTCAGTGACTGGACTGAGAAGAAGCTCCAAAGCACTTCTCAAAGCCAAATTTGCACCAAAAAAAGGTCATGGTCACTTTTTGGTGGTCTGCTGCCAGTCTGATCCACTACAGCAAACCCCAGCGAAACCATTACATCTGAGAAGTATGCTCAGCAGATGGATGAAATGCACCAAAAACCGCAACACCTGCAGTCAGCATTGGTCAACAGAAAGGGCCCAATTCTTCCCCACGACAACGCCCGACCACATGTCTCACAACCAATGCTTCAAAAGCTGAAGAAACTGGGCTACAAAGTTTTTCCCTGTCCACCATACTTACCTGGCATCTTTCCAACTGACTACCACTTCTTTAAGCATCTCTGAAAGCAGAGTAGACTTCACCCTTTTGTGGGATATACTTACATTTACAAAGGAATCCTCTTTTTGTCAATGTCTCCCTCTTTCTACCAGAAAGAGAAAGGTGGCTCTAATTCACAAGAAACTTTTATCAGTGGGGAAAGCCCCAACTTAATTCTGCATAACAACCTACTCCTGTTTACTGGGTTCAACTCCCCTAGCTGGTCCCCTGACCACCAACATCTTTAGTCTTTAGCTGAAGATGGTATTTAAGGTGGTACCATCTGGGGGAGTTTTATGCAGTTTTCCTGGGTCTCTCCTAATGTAATACTTGCTTTCTAAATCTCTGTTCATTTTTCTTTTTTTTTTTTTTTGGCTATGCCACCTGGCTTTCAGGATCTTAGTTCCCAACCAGGGATCTGACCCAGGCCCCCTGCCATGGAAGTACTGAGTCCTAACCACTCACTGGACTTCCAGGGAGGTCTCTGTTAACCTTTCTTTTATTAAAGGGGGTCTCAATCCCAGGGACAGAGGAGCCTGGTGGGCTGCCATCTATGGGGTCGCATAGAGTCAGACACGACTTAAGAGACTTAGCAGCAGCAGCAATCACAGAATCTAGAGAAGAAGGAAATTTATTCTTCCTCCTCTATAACTTGAATAATTCAGGACAGCCCACCCTCCAGGAACAGGACAACCTGAGAGGCACTGGGCAGCTAAATTTCCAAAAACTTGCTCTCTGCCTGGCGTTAGTCCCTAAGTCATGTCCAACTTTTTGTGACAGTAGGTGAAGAACTTGGCGGGTTTCCACCTCCTCTGGGGGCTGATACAGCCATCAAGAAAAATGATCACAGAAGGAGGGCAGAATGCCCCACTCCAAACATGCCTCTTTGGCATCTAAGAGACATTGCTTACATTTATAAGGAAAATCTCCATTTGTGAGGGTGTCTCCCCTCTGAACCAGGAAGAGGAGGAGACTAACTCTCTAGAAACTCTTATCAATGGGGAAGACAACAATTTAAATCTGCATAACAAATTTTCCCTTGTTTACTCTGCTTTTCCTGGGAACCTCCCAGAACCAGTTTCCCCACACCACCCAACGTCTTCTTTTGTCTTTAGCTGGAGATGGTATTTGAGGTGGTGACTTGGGCCACTTCCGGCAGTTACTCAGTTTTCCTGGGTCTCTCCCAGGTCTTCAGGAGGGGTACGTGTGATTGCACGTGTTTGTTTTTGTCTCGTTAATCTCTCTTTTTAGAGGGTGATCTAGCCAAGAACCTAGAAGGGTAACGGGAAAATTCTTTTCCTCCCCTATACTATATACAACAAGATTAACTTCATTTTAAAAACTCAAAGAAAAAAATACTGGAAGGAAACAGAGCAAATGGTTTTCTTCCTATATAGACAGCATCCTAAATAATTGCATCCTCTGAGATTTACATAAATCCCACTCAAGCCCCCTCTCCCAGATCCAGAAGGAAGTCTGAGATCCTCCCCCGGGTCTCCTGAATTCCATAGGGCTCAGCTGCTAAGATCTGCAGCTCCTGTTTCCTGTCCCCCTTCAACCTTAGTCCCACCGACTTCTCACCACCTTCAGCTCTTCTCCTGGCCCCCTTTTATCCCTCCACTACTTTGGGTGTAACACCCTTAACTGGAAGTGTGGGGACTGGGGGTGGGGTGGTGTAAACACCGAGAAGGCTGCCCAGTTCATCACAGCGCTTAAATTTCCTCCAGCCCCCCTACCCTGGTGCGTTTCTCTCCCACCCACATCTGCACGGCCACCACCTGTTACACCACAGCTCAACCCACCCGCCCTCTTCACACCCCTCCCTCCGCTCTGCTTTCCCCACCCCCAACCCACAGGAACTCCTCCTTGTTCTCCTGCCCAGGCAGGTAAACTCCTTCCTGCCTGCAGCTACCAGGCCTGAGTGACCAACCCTCATGCACTTCACCCTTGAAGTATCTGGTCAAGGTATTTTACCAACCAAAAGGCACCAATTCCAGAGAGGAGTTCTACCACTGTGTCAGGGGCATAAGCCACTGCCATTGCGCTTTGGCTGAAAGTCACATTTTTACCTTTACTACAAGTCTTTCTCAAACTTTCCTGACAAGCATGTATTAATTGCAAAAAATTTTTAAGGGAGAGGTCACATATAGACACGGAGAAAGCAATGGCACCCCACTCCAGTACTCTTGCTTGGAAAATCCCGTGGACGGAGAAGCCTGGTAGGCTACAGTCCATGGGGTCGCTAAGAGTCGGACACAACTGAGCGACTTCACTTCACTTTTCCCATTCATGCACTGGAGAAGGAAATGGCAACCCACTCCAGTATTCTTGCCTGGAGAATCCCAGGGATGGCAGAGCCTGGTGGGCTGCCGTCTGTGGGGTCGCACAGAGTCGGACATGACTGAAGCGACTTAGCAGCCGCAGCAGCAGCACATATAGACAAGTGGTTCTCAGTCGGGAACGATTTTGCCACCCTAGGGGAAGTATGGGCTTCTCCAGTGGCTCAGACAGTAAAGAATCTGCTTGCAATGCAAGAGACACAGGTTCGATCCCTGGGTTGGGAAGATCCCCTGGAGAAGAGAATGGCTACCCACTCCAATATTCTTGGCTGGAGAATTCCACGGACAGTGCGTGCTAAGTCACTTCAGCCATGTCTGATTCTTTGTGACCCTGTGGACTGTATGTAGCCCGCCAGACTCCTCTGTCCATAGGATTCTCCTATGTACTTACATGAATACTGGACAAGAATACTGGAGTAGGTTGCCATTTCCTCCCGCAGGGGATCTTCCTGACCCAGGGATCGAAACCTCATCTCCGTGGACAGAGGAGCATCTAAAAAGAGGAACAGAGTGACTCTCCTCTGTTTAAAGCGGGATCAGTTAAAGGAAACCATTCCGTTCATGTTGGCAGAATAACAACAGCTACGAGTCACTGATAATTTACTCTACAGCCTTACGATCCTGACTGCGCCTGACCTTTTGAAGCTAAGCAGGGTGGGGCCTGGTTAGAACCTGGACGGGAGAATTTACTCTGCTTCTAACCCCAGTGGCTCAGCGGTACAGAATCTGCCTGCAGAGCAGGAGACAAAGGAGACACGGGTTCAGTCCTTGGGTCAGGAAGATCCCTTGGAAAAGGGAATGACAACCCACTCCACTATTCTTGCCTGGAGAATTCCATGGACAGAGGAGCCTGGCAGGCGATGGTCAGGTTGCAAAGAGGCAGACATGACTGAAGCAACTGAGCATGTAAGTACATACCTTTATCATCCCCTTTCTAAGAGTGAGGGAACCAAACTGAGGCCAGGAGAAGTAAATAATCCACCAAGGTCACACAGACAGTGTGATAGACGCAGGATGACTTGAGACAGAGAAGTGTCAGGCCAGGAGGAAATGGTGCTAACGCTCACACTTTGGTCCTAGACTTGCCACACACAGATATTTCCTGCATTTCTACCCCATTGCTGAGCAAACAGAGAAGGTGTTAAAGGAGACATGAAGCTTTGGCCACTAAATTTCATCCCAAAATTGTGAATGGCAAATTTGTGTTTTGTAAATAGAACTTCAAAAGTGTGTTTCATTCAAGAGGCTTGATTTTTGGTCTTTAAAATTAATTAATCTTGTTATCAGTACACTAAATATACGTGTGTGCATGTATATATTTTTTTAATACTTTGAAATGTGCATTTTTAAATATGATGAGAGGAGGGGAGGCAGGCCAGATGGCTTCACTGGAGAACTACCAAGTATTTAAAGAAGAATTAGCATCGTTCTACACAATCTCTTCCAGAAAAATAGAAGAGGAGGGAACACTGCCCAGTTCATTTTATGAAACTAGTATTAATCCTAATACCAATACTAGACAAAGATAGTACAACAAAATGAGAACTACAGATGAATATCCCTCATGAATATAGATGTAAAAAGTCCTTTGCAAAATATTAGCAAATAGAATTCAGCAATATATAAGAATTATTTATTATGATCTGCTGCTGCTAGGTCGCTTCAGTCGTGTCCAACTCTGTGCGACCCCATAGACGGCAGCCCACCAGGCTCCACCGTCCCTAGGATTCTCCAGGCAAGAACACTGGAGTGGGTTGCCAATTTCCTTCTCCAGTGCATGAAAGGGAAAAGTGAAAGTAAAGTCGCTCAGTCGTGTCCGACTCTTAGTGACCCCATGGGCTGTAGCCTACCAGGCTCCTCCGTCCATGGGATTTTCCAGGCAAGAGTACTGGAGTGGGGTGCCATTGCCTTCTCTTATTATGACCAAGTGGGCTTTATTTCAGAGATACAAAGCTTGTTCATTTTGAAAGTCAATAGATTTAATTTACAAATGATTAGATCCTTCAACCCCAAAACATGCATTTAACAAAGTTCAATATCCATTTGTGATAAGGAATAACAGAAAAGTAAGAACAGAGGAAAACGTCTTCAACTTGATTTTTAAAAGTAATCACACACACACAAAAATCCTACAATTAATATTTTGCTTATTGATAAAAGACTGAATGTTTTCTCCCTGCACTCAAGAACAAGGCAAGGATATCTGCTCTCATTACTTTTACTTAATGCAGTGTTGGAAGTTCTAGCCTGTGCAGGAAGGCAAGAAAAGGAAATAAAAGGCATACATATCAGAAAGTTAGAAATAAAACTATACCTATTTGCAGATGACATATAATAGTTTTCTGTGTGGAAAATCCCAAGGGATCTATTTAAAATGAAAAGAAAAAAATAAATTCAGCAAGGCTACAGGTTATCAAATAATTATACAAAACTCAATTGTATTCCTATAAATTAGCAACAGACATGTGAAAACAAAATTTTTAAATATAATGCCACTTACAGTCACAAAAAAAATAAGTGTAAATCTATTTTAAATGCACTTGTATGCTGAAGATTAAACAATGCTATTTTTTAAATAAAACTTAAAAATATCTAAATCAATGGAAAGACATATTCATGAATTGAAAGGGTCAATATAGTAAAGATTCTGTGCTGTGCTTAGTCACTCAGTCATGTCCTACTCTTTGTGACCCCCACAGAGTGTAGCCTGCCAGGCTCCTCTGTCCATGGGATTCTCCAGGCAAGAATACAGGAGTGGGTTGCCAAAGCCCTCCTCCAGGGGATCTTCCCCACCTAGGGATCAAACCCAGGTCTCCCGCATTGCAGGTGAATTCTTTACCAGCTGAGCCACCAGGGAAGCCCAAGAATACTGGAGTGGGTAGCCTATCCCTTCTCCAGGGGATTTCCCCACCCAGGAATCAAACCGGGGTCTCCTGCCTTGCAGGTAGATTTGAAAACTTCTGCTCTGTGAAAGACCCTCTTAAATAAATGAAAAGACTAGCTATAGAGTGTACGAAACTAGGCACAAAGCACATGTCTGCCAGAGGACTTGTTTAGTTGCTAAGTTGTGTCTGCCCCTTTGCCATTAGGGAAATACAGATTAAAACCACCATGAGATTTCCCACCCATCAAAATGGCTAAAATAAAAGATAGTAACAACACTAAATTCTGCTCAGGATACAGAGAAATTCAATCACTCATACGATGCTGGTGGGAATGTAAACTAGTACAGCCACTCGAGAAGACAGTGTGGCAGTATCTTAAAAAACTAAACACAGACTTATCCTATGACCTAGCATTACACTCCTGCTCATTCATCCCAAAGAAATAAAGATTTATGGTCACAAAAAACCTGCACACAAACGTGTATGCTCAGTTACTCATTCCTATCCAACTCTTTTCAACCCTGTGCACTGTTGATGCCCAGGCTGCTTTGTCCATGGGATTTCCCAGGCAAGAATACTGAAGTGGTGTGTCACTTCCTCCAAAAAATGTGTATAACAGCCTTATTTGCAATAGCCCAAACCTGGAAACAACCCAAGTGTCCTTCAACGGGCAAATGGTTAAACAAATTGTGGTACATCTTTACCATGGTTATGGTTCAGAAATAAAAATAACAAACTATTGATACAGTCAACAACCCAGATGAATAACCAGAGAATTATGCTAAATGACAAAAGCCAATCCCAAAGGTTACAAACTATGTGATTCCATTTATATAACATTCTTGAGATGAAAAGAGATAGAAATGAAGAAAAGGTTAGGGGTTGCCAGTGGTTAAAGAAGGGTTCAGGGCAGGAAGGAAACAAATGTGGCTATAAAAGGACAACCTGAGGGGTTTTTGTGATGAAAATGGACTCTATCTTGACTTTCAACGTTCACATCTTGGGTGTATGAGGTGTTACCATGCAGGGAAAAGTAGGCAAAAGGTATAGGAAATTCCTCTGTATTATTTCTTACAACTACATATGAAAATATAACGGTCTCAAAATAGAAAACTCATTTAAAACTATATTTGAATTATATTCTTATAACAAACTATATCATTATTATAAACTATATTATATTACATCTATTTAAATAACTGGATATCTATATGGAATCCACCTTGAGCTTTTCAGAAAGCCATAGTTTGAAAGAAAGATATGCTTAAATATGGGCTTTAGGAAAAGGTATGAACAATACAAGCCCAGAATAGACCAGTTTCTTGATTAAGGTTAAAAAGTACCCATTCACTGGAGAAGGCACCCCTAAAATGTGACCAGGAGACAAGTCACCCACTCTCCTGAAGAGCAGGCACCTATACTCCATGTAAAATAAACTGTAGACAGAGAAATTGCCATGTGAGAAGAGTGTGGAAAGCGAGGAAGGGGTGTCGTAATGACTAGTGCAAACAGAGTCACCACGGAGTCTAGGAAGAACTAGAGGGTGAGACACGAGGTGTTTTTCCAGCACTGACCAGGACAGAATACAGCTAGCCAACACAAACATCCAGTCCACTGGGCAAACATACTCCTGGCTGAAGGTGAATTTTTCACTTGGGGCAGTCACCATGTGATGAAAATACACCCTCTAGGAAATCCAATTTCCCTTGCTTGGGTTCTATATTCATCAAGCAACCTTCTGATCTTAATCTGATTTTTGATGGTTTCCTTACTAGAAGAGAAGGAGCTAATGGAATCCAATCTGTTAAATGATTATGTGTTTTCTTCCCTTGTGACTCTCCCGTGGATTTTTGGCATTGAGTACTTTGTTCCAAACTGTTTTCTCTCTCAGGCATGATAGTATTTTCCCTCCAACAAAAACACAACCCCCTCGAACAAAGCGACTGAGTCAACAACCATTTATTAAGCACCTGCTATGTGCTTGGACCTGTGCAAGGATCAAAAGTAAAATGCAGCTGAGATATGATTTGTGCCCCAGTGATGACTAATTTCCTGGCGGTCCTGTCACAGCAGAGCCAGCAGTTGCCATTATGGCTAAGAATGTGGGCTTCAGAACCAAACCAATGGAACTGGATTTCTGGTGCCAACATTTTCGGTGTGTGTGATCATCAGCAAGTTATGTAACCACCCTAACCCTCAGTTTTCTCGCCTATAAATCAGGCAGGAGATTTCCCAAGATGTTGTGAGGATTAAATGAGTTAATCCAGACAACACATAGCAACAGAGACATAGTAAGCCTTCATTAAATGGAGTTATTATGACTCCGTGATCATTCTCACAGTAATAATTTTCAATTGGGTTGGGATTACATTCCCGTCTACTACCTGCTTAACTTGCCTGGCCACCCAAGGTCCAATTATTTCCAGGCATCTGGGAACACCAGGGAATGCAGAGAGGTTCAATGAATCTGCCTTGGCTGTCACTTGCCACCAAACAGCAACTGACTCAAAGGGTTGCTCTTTTAGGCACCCTCACAGGACTCCTGTCACCCTGCCATGCTATTTCCCCTCCTTCCCAAAACGGGGCACGACCTGCCCTCATTCACCACAGTGCTTCTGGGGCCTTCACATTTATGACTTGAACTTCAGAAGTCACGGAGGTGACCAAAGGGACCTGTGCCCAACTCTTAGAATCTGGGCTTACCACTAAGTTTCAAAGGCTGCCTCTGTTTCACTTTAAAAAGAACCATGCCACCTCCAGGCCCCAAGAGAAGGGCGGAGGGCGGGTTCTTCTGTTTTGTTTCTTTTGTTTGGCTGCACTGGGTCTTCACTGCTGTGTGTAGGCTTTCTCCACTTGCGGGGAGCTTGGGCTGCTCTCTAGTTGCGGTGCTCAGCTTCTCCTTGCCGAGTCTTCCCTTGCTGCAGAGCTCGGGCTCAGTACAGGCTCAGTAGCTGTGATGCTCAAGCTCAATTTCCCCACAGCATCTTTCCAGGCCAGGAGTTGAACCCGTGTCCCCAGCGTTGGCAGGCAGGTTCTTAACCATTGGACCACCAGCGAAGTCTGTTTTGTTTTGTTTTAAACAGACACTTAACCTCAGGTGGCACCCCACTCCAGTATTCTTGCCTGGGAAATCCCATGGATGGAGGAACCTGGTAAGCTACAGTTCATGGGGTCGCAAAGAGTCGGACATGACTGAGCGACTTCACTTCACTTCACTTAACCTCAGAGATGCAGCCAGGCCCACCAAGAAGACAGTCCTGTTCATTCCTCAGCAGAGCTGTTGAGTCACATGCATGCCTCCAGCTTCCCACGCCCAGGTACTCTTTGCTTTACCTGGGTGGGACCAAGAGGCCCAGTATCAAGGGAATCCGTCCACCAGGGACCTCTCATCTCCCTGCACCAGAAATAGACCACTGCAGCATCAATGACCATCCTCCTCCTCCTCCAGCCACCAAGGCTTCAAGAAACCTCGTGCTGCTTTGCGGATGGAGAGGCAGCCTGCCACATCCATTTATACTTGTGTTGCCCAGCGTAAGACACAACAGCTGACCTTGGGGGCGAACAGCTGACCTTGAGGGGGCGGGAGAGGGGAGAGAAATTTCCCACTTGTCACAGCTTCAGTCATGCCAAGTGTCTGAACAGAATCCTCAGCAAGACAAACACCAATCTGACCTCCCCCAAATAATTGAAAAGCAATTTGAATAATTGAAAAGCAATTTGTTGTTAGGCTTCTTTTTTTTTAAAAGGTAAACACTAAAGGGAAATACAGCAAAACCTACTTAAATCCTCTTTGCCCTCCTCTCCCAGGCTTTGTCCCTTGAGCTACTCTTTTTCTCCCTGTTAAGTAGCTCTTTCTACAATGAATCTGTCAAGGCTGACTCTACTCATCAACCTGGATGCGGGCTATGAAGCTGGCAGAAAGAAACAGAATCTTCCCCCGAAGTTCAGAGGGAAAACATACACCTGCAGAGCTGTGTGTGTTCCTGTTTTAATTGTGTCTGTCTTTCCCACGTATTAGGATAAACAGGTTTCCAACCAGTTATCGTTAAGCACATCTTGTCTCCCACTGACATGACTATATATTCACCCTTGAACTTGAGCAACAACTCAACAATTGTTGTTGTTGTTGTTTCACAAAAGGAAATAAAGATTTTAAGGGGGCTTCCCTGACGGTCTAGTGGCTAAGACTTCACCTTCCAATGCAGGGAATGCAGGTCCAATCCCTGGCCAGACAGCGAAGATTGCACATCCCTTGAGGCCAGAAAACCAAAACATAAAACTGAAACCATGTTGTAACAAATTCAATAAGGACCTAAAAAAAAATAGTCCACATTAAAAAAAAGTCCTTAAAGATTTTAAGAGAAGGAAGGACTTCCCTGGTGGTCCAGTGGCTAAGACTTTGAGCGCCCAATACAGGAGGCCCGGGTTTGATCCTTAGTTGGGAAATGATCCCACATGCTGCAACTAAGTGTTCACATGCCCCAGCTAAGATCCAGCACAGTCAAATCAATAAAATAAATAAAATAAGTAATTTTTTTTTTTTAAAGTAGAAAAGGGTATGGAGAAGAAGAAGAACGAGGACAAGAAGAAGCAATAAAAGAAAGCAGGTGAGGGAAAATGAGAGAGGAGGGAAGAGCACCGAGCCTGTTCTGTGTGGCTGGACAAAGAGTCTGGGGCCAGGCGGAGAGGGGGCCTTCCAGACCGTCTGTGGCTTTCCCAGCACGTGCTGGTTGATCCCAAATAAGATCAATGGCGAACGACAGGGAGCATTCTCCAAACACCTTTCTGAGAACACCTCCCACGATGTGTCAAAACAAATGAAATTCCACATCCCTGCTTGTAAATATTTTCCCCCAGCAATAAACGAAAGCTGTGATTCTACAGATCCCTCTCAGCTTAGCATCCTTTATGAGGCGTATAAATAAGACCCACCGCGTGACTGGAGAGCTGCTACCCTGGCAGCAGCTTCTTATACCACGGGCGAGCGTGTATTTACATAGTTCAATTCAACAAATACTGATTGAATATACATAGTATTATATAAATATGTATCAATACATACGAGAACCAGATGAAGAGAAGCTGGTCAGGATCAGGCAGTGTGGGAGTGAGGCGGGAGGGGGGTGGGCGGCCAATGACAGCCCCCCTCAATTTCTGCTGTCGGACTGTGCCTCTGACTTTGGGGTACAGATGTTCCTGTAGCACTTGCCAGGGGGTTATTCACTTAGCACTCCCTGTGCCCAGCCCTGATCCCTCAGTGTGGGGGTTAAATACTATCTGTGCTCACGCATTAAATCAACATGCATCACACACCATAGAAAATACTCATAAGTTGCAGGAATCACATCTTTATTTCCAAACACATTTGTTGTGAAAGTGTCTTAGAGAGGCTGGGGAAACCAGAAGGAAAGGTTAGCATTTTTTACGAAGGAAGAAAAGGTCTTGAGGTGCATCTGTTCTGTGAACGTTTAGGTTGAGTGAGTGACTTCAGATATTAGCAGACACTTCGCTAAGCTCAAAGACTTGGGCGGAGAAAATGATGTGCTGCAAATGTATTTTTTTCTGAATCTACACTGAAGGAAAAATTAAAAACTGCTCTGTACTAGACTGCTCAAGCTGCCAGAACAGAGTGCCACAGACAGGGTGGCTTAAGTCACAGAAATTTATTTTCTCACAGTCCTAGAGCCCCGAAATCCAAAATCAAGGTGTCAGCTGAGTTTGTTTTCAGTGCCACCCTCTTTCTGGTTTGCAGATGGCCACCTTCACACTATTTCCTCACATGGTATGTGTTCTGTGTGCTCGCAGAGAAAGAGAAGTTTCTGGTCTCTCCTCCTCTTATTATAAGGTCATCAGTCCTATTGGATTAGTGCCCCATCCTTATGATCCCATTTGACTTTAATTACTTTCCCATTGGCCCTGCCTCCAAATACAGTCAGACTTGGCATTAGAGGGGCTTCCCAGGTGACTCAGTGGTAAAGAATCCACCTGCCAATGCAGGAAATGCTAGAGACTCAGGTTCGATCCCTCGGTCAGGAAGAGATCACCTGGAGAAGGGAATGACAACCCACTCCAGTATTCTTGCCTGGAGAATCCCATGGACAGAGGAGCCTGGTGGGCTACAGTCCATGGGGTCACAAAGAGTCGGACACAACTGAGGGACTAACACACTACTACCACTTCTATGAGAGGAATTACAGGCAGAATTTAATTGTGTAAAGTTGTCCAAATGACCGGAAGTGACTTAGCACAGGCATTAGACATTCAACACACAAATTTTGTGGAGAGAGGGTGGAGGATGAAGGGGAACACAGTTCAACCCCTAACATGCTCCCAAGTGTTTTCAACTAAAAATATTGCTTATCTAAATAACTTTCTGAAGCTAAAATCTATAGATGCATTTCATAAGCACTATAGTTGAGAGTGACCAGCAAAGAATGAATTTAATACATATGTTGCTACTCTGTAGGTTGTCGGTGATAATGATTGCTTGACTTTGCTTTTCTCCCACCATTGTTTTACACGGACTCTCTTAACTTCTCAACATCCAAAGTTCATTCATGCTAGGCTATGAGCCCGCTGAGAACAGAAGGCATTTCTTTTCAGCTCCCTAAAGAGTCTGGCACATACCAGCAGCTTCACAAATGCTTGTTGCAAGTATGCATGGCTCTTTGGCTTGTAGACACGGGGTTGCAAGGAGGAAATTCATGAGAAGGGCCTGAAGGGGGTGGAGGCAGGTTGAGGGGGACCCGTCTCTTGCTCTCCCTGCCTCTCTGTAAGTTGAAGAAGAGAACTCTGTAACAGGAGCAGCCACCATGTCCTTAAGGAGAGAAGACACGATACTCGAAGTCGGTTCTCTGAGCACTGCATGCTCTGAGAATGTCAACACGTCGGTTGGAATGAAGTAAAACCCAACCACCCTTTTGTTCCCCGGGCCACGTACCCAAACATCGCCAGGACCCAGGTCAAAGGAGAAGGCAATTACACCAGAGGTCTTGGAAAACAAGGGCTTCCCTGGTAGCTCAGTGGTAAAGCATCTGCCTGCAATGCAGGAGATGCAGGAGACTCAGGTTTGATCCCTGGATCGGAAAGATACTCTAGAGGAGGAAATGGCAACCCACTCCAGTATTCTTACCAGGAAAATCTTGGGTGTAAGATAGGCTACAAGGACATATTGTACAGCATGGGGAATATAGGCAATATTTTTAATAACTATAACTGAAGTATAACCTTTTAAATTATATAAAAATGAATATTAAAATTATTTATTTAAAAAAAAAAACAGAAATTTCATGTGGTTCAACCTAATGTCATAATATTTAGCTAACTCTTACATAGCACCTTCAAGGCAAGACTCCAGGCTCTTCACACACAGACTCGCTTCATCCTCATAGCAGCCCCACAAGGTAGATGCTGTAAGTATCCCAGCTTTACAGAGAGGCCTAAGTGGTTGCTGGGAAGTGTCAAGGATTCAAATGCAGGTACCCAAGGCCCAGAATCCACACAGGATGAGCCAAGATACTCAGAAAAGTCCTCCAGCAGGAAGTCAACCCCAGAAGCCTCGTGCCCTCTGATGCCCAGCAGAGAGACAAAAGGCCTTCATGTTGTAACAGGGTTGAGTTTGCCCTGCCAGGAGTTGACCCCAAGGGTTCAATTCACATCACCGAAACTCACATCAGGTTCACTTAACAAACATCTGTGACATGAATGCCTGAGGGAAGAGGAAAAGAATGAGTGAACAAAAGCAGAGAGGAGGTTCTTTCATTTTGACAGAGAAGCATCAGTGCCCAAGCACCTGGAACACTCAGGTGTGCAGAGCTGGGGCAGGCAGAAGCTGCTGAATGCAATTACCTGGTGACATTTCACAAAAGCCGAAAATTACTGAAAAGAATATCACCTTCATTTTGCAGGAGAAGAAACGAGTTGGGAGAGCTGACAGAGCCCCCCGGCCCCCGGTTCTGACCACACTCTTCTCAGCCCTGCCTCTGTCTTCCTGGGTGCCCAGCACCCCTTCTTCCCAGTAGAAAAATTAACCTAATTGGGAAATCCGGTTAAGAGGATTCAATTGCAGGGGGAGTCCAGGTGCAGCTTAAGAGGAGTGGGGTGGTCTTCGGGAACCATTTCTGACTGCCATATCCTGGTTGCGCTTTCTCCACGATGCAGCCGTACACCCACCAGAAAAGAATACCAAAGTCAGCAGTCAGGGTGTCGGCACCTCGGGTCACCACTGCAGAACGAGACGCTGTCATTCCCTCACGGTGGCACCTTTTTCAATATTTCTTATCAGCCGCCAAAAGCTACTGCCATTACAACATTACCTCGTGATGGGCATATTACAATTTCCTAGATTACATCTTATCTGACATTAGTTACATTTTAGGGTTGTTGCTTCCTGGCACTTTAATTTCATAAGTAAGCTATCTCCAAATCGCAGAGGAGGATGAGTTACAGTCACTTCCATCCATTCTCTAAGCCTTGTTAGAGAAGCTAATATTTTCTTCCCTGGGCTAACGTTTTCATCCCCTGGATTCCCAGGTGTACAATCTGTTGGTTCTTTAGCTTAACTTATTAACTTATTAACCTTAACCTTAGCTCTGTCGATTAACCATAACAAGTAAGGAGGATGTTCTTTACCTCGATTATTTTGTTTTCTTTTTTTGGAGTTCAGCATGAGAGGAACTGGGGCTTTACTGGTGGATCAGATAATGAAGAATCTGCCTACAAAGCAGGAGATTCAGGTTTGACCCCTGGGTGGGGGAGATCCCCTAGAGAAGGCAATGGCTACCCACTGTAGTATTCTTGACTGGAGAATTCCCTAAACAAAGGAGCCTGGCGGGCTACAGTCCATGGCATCACAGAGAATCAGATACAACTGAGGGACTAACACATTACTACTATGAGGGGAACTACAGGCAGAACTTGATTGTGTAAAATTGTCATTTGCAGAACAAAACCTTTAGTAAGAGATGAGTCATCGAACTGCTGGGAAATTTTTCTTCTTATTGTTCTTAATTTTAATTACAAGGATTAGTTAGCTTATAAAGAGATACCAAAGAGAGAATTTAGGTAATATTACCATACAATCATCAAGGGTTAATACATGTCAAGGGAAAAGAATGTGTTCTTACAAAATCTAATAACTCACCCACATTTTATATCCTACCCCTGATGAGTCAAACAACAACAAAAAAAACTTCAAATAGAGCACATGAGGGGTGGATAAGACCCTTAAAACACTGTCGATTTGACTTCCCTTCACTGCCAGATGGCAAGATTCAGGAATGGAAGGAAGGAAAGGAGATCGGACTTAACTCACTTCCTCAGGAAATCCACCCCCTTGTAGTACATGGCAAACCATAAAGGAAAAAAGAACAAAGCAAAGGAATGGGCGAGTTGAGATTATTTAAAAGGATGAGTTAAAAAGAATCACTGTGTTAAATCTCTTGGTAGGGGAGACAGCTATTGTCCCTGGGGGAGGACCTTCTGTAGGATCATCTTTTCAGCCCTGTGGTCTTCATTTCCGCCACGCCACTACTGGCCCCCAGTTTAAGCCCTTTTTCAGTTGACTGTGTAGAAGTCATCATTCCGCTCTTCACATGTAAAAAAGGTTTGTTAAATGCTGGAGAGGGTGTGGAGAAAGGGAGCCCTCCTACACTGCTGGTGGGAATGTAAACTGGAGCAGCCACTGCGGAGAACAGAACAGAGGTTCCTCACAAAATGAAAAATGGAGTTGCTATGTGATCCTGCATTCCCATTCCTGGGCATAGATCCAGAAAAAAACTCTAATTCAAAAAGATACATGCACTCCGATATTCGCAGCAGCACGATTTACAATAGCCAAGATATGGATGCAACCTAAGTGTCCATCCACAGATGAATGAATAAAGATGTGGTATACACACACACACAATGGAATATTACTCATCCATAAAAAAAGAATGAAATAATGCCATTAGCAGCAACAGAGATGGACTTAGAGGTCATCATACTAAGTGAAGCAAGTCAGAAAGAAAAAGACAAATATATGTAATCACTTTATATGGAATATTAAGTATGATACAAATGAACTTATTTGTATAAGCTCAAAGTCTGTATCTGTGAGTCTTATAGAAATAGACTCCCAGACATAGAAAATAAACTTACGGTTACCAAAGGGGGAAGGGAGTCGGAGAAGTATAAATTAGGACTTTGGGATTAGCAAATACAAACTACCATATATAAAGAACAAGGTCCTACTGCACAGCACAGGGAACTATATTCAATGTCCTGTAATAAACCATAATGGAAAAGATTTTGAAAAAGAATATATGTGTGTGTGTGTGTGGGTGTGTGTGTGAGAATGAATCACTTTGCTACATGCCAGCACAGCTATATATCGGATTTTGTATGCCATAAACTAACACAACATTTTAAATCAACTCTACTTCAATAACAACAAGAAAAAGATCTGTTATTTCCCATGCATTGGGAAAAGTAGGAGTCCTCCATGGGTATTTTACTGAATGGATCTGCCAATTTTCTTCAGCAATCTATCTTTACATATCCATCCTGTATGTTAGTTTTGGGGAATAAAGCAATGATGGCTTAGATTGTATCTATTATTTAATATCATCAAGTTTTCATGGCTGAATTTGGATGCAGGATTAGATGCTAAAAATGACAAATCATAGCTAAAAAAAAAAAAAAGACTGGCTTTAAAACAAAACAAAAAATTCTCTCAGCACACAAAATCTAGTGTGGGACCTTTGAGAGAACAGTGAGTAGAGTGTAATCATGATGGAAATGGCCTAGCAGCATTGAGGACCCAGGTGAAGGGGGGAGACCGTGCATCTGAGTGTCAAGGCCCAGTGTTATGTGTTATTTGCACTCAGCCTCCCTATCATCTCCTTCCATCTCCCCCACCAGACGAGGCTGAAGAATAACAGCCCCATTTCTCAGACTCCCGTGTAATCACGACTCTGGATGTGGCTGAGGCTCTGCCAGTGAGGTGCCCCTGTGTGGAGCTGGGAAGGTGGGGGGAGGCAGAGGCCATCCTCCAAGGGCACAGGGGATAAGCAAGCTTGGTAGATGCCAGTGTCTCCACTGTCTGGCCACCAACTTGCTGAGTGTGAGGTGGTGATGCACGTGGCAAACGAGGTAGCAATTTCTTCCAACAAAATCCCAAGTATGATTGCGAATCCAAAAGTCCAGTGGTGCCCAGTCATGCCCCAATCTCCTCTCCTTCACATCTACACAGTTTTATGAGTACCCAACTCCTTGCATTAAGTCCACTCCTGCTGGAAATCTCTAGAATGTCTTCCATCGCCTATAACAAACCCTGATTAATATGTGTGCCTCTTTTAGGGCCAAAACAGTCAAAGATCATGAGGTTGAATAGTTGGACTGATCTCAGATTAGTACTCAGCAGGGCAAGTTTAGTGGAAGGGAAGCAGGGGTGGGGAGATGTGAATTAGGCAGCATTTCCCAAACTATGCCATGAATAGCTTCAGTGATTTAAGAGGTACAAGGACATGGCATTAAATAACTTTGAAACATGTAATGAAAGAGTTATTCCCTTTTCAAATCTCTTTTAACCATTTAGGGAGAATTTTTAGGTTGGGACTTGATTTCTTTAACACCTCTCTAATACCTACTAATCCCCTTTTCCTGCAAAGAGAATAGGCACAGAGCCTTTGATCAGGCAACGGTCCTTAGCTAGAACTGAAAGACTCTGTTTTATTTTCAATATATTTATTTCCAGAGCTATCTTCTGAGTATGGTAAGCAATAGAAATTTTGGGGACTACTTTGGTGGTCCAGCAGCTAAGACTCCACGCTCCCAGTGAAGGGGGCCCAAATTTGATCCCTGGTCAAGGAACTAGATCCCACATGCCTCCCAGGCCTGGTGCAGCCAAATAAATAGTTTCTTTTTTGAAGAAGTTTTCTATTTACATAAGTGAGAAAAGTGTAGTTTTAATTTCTATATTTTACTTTGAAATCTTTCAAGTATATATATATATATATAAAGAAAGAATACCACAATGAAAACCCATATCCCCACTATGGGGATTCTACTACTGTTGACATTTTCCAGATTTCCTTCATCTATAATGTCTATTTTGTTTAGCAATGTAAAAGTAAATTACAGACTTTGAGGCACTTCACCTCCTAAAATACTTCAGCATGCAATTCCAGAAAACAAGAGTATTCTTCTAGAAAATTATACCCATTGTCACAGAAAACAGAATTAATAATTCCCTCCAAGTTGTCTAGCCCATTTTCAATTAGGAACTGCTTTTTTGTTAAATAAGTTCACTCTTAAAATGTGAAATGAGGACCTCCACGGTAGTCCAGTGGTTAAGAATACGCCTACCAATGACACAGGTTCAATCCCTGCTCTGGAAACATTCCACAAGCCGCGTGCAACTAAGCCCGTGTGCCACAACTACTGAGCCCCCACCCCCTAAACCCTGCAGTGCACAGCAACAAAGACCCAGTCCAGCCAAAATAAAAAAATTATTAAAAAGAAATGTGAAATGATTTAAAGAAAAAATAGACAAGTAATAGAAAATAATAATATAGGCATATATAGGTATGCCTATATTCCCAGGCAGCGCTAGTGGAAAAGAACCCTCATGCCAATGCAGGAGACAAGAGATGCAGGTTCGATCCCTGGGTAGGGAAGATCCCCTGGAGGAGAGCATGGCAAACCACTCCAGTATTCTTGCCTGAGGAATCCCATGGACAGAGGAGCATGGTGGGCTACAGTTCATAGGATCGCAGAGTCAGACACAACTGAAGTGATTTTGCAAACTCACATACACACAGCTAATATATAAGCATGTGGTTATGGAGGAAAGTGGGGTGATGGGGAAAGTGAGGGGATGAGGAAAGTGGGGGTGGAGAAAGTGGGGGGGTGGGGAAAGTGGGGTGGGGAAGGTGGGGTGATGATAGCAGGCAAATAATGTGGGTGGTATGTGGATATGGGGAAAGATGATGGTGGGCTTTAAAATTTTAGCTTGAACACTAATTCCTGAGAAATGGTAAAAATGATGAAACATGAGATCTAGACTGTGTAGGAAAAGGAAATAGAAGAAGAAAGACGCTAACTGGTTGGGAAAAAAGTAAGTGATTCTAGAAATAGAGGTCACTTCTGGTCAAACAATAAACATGCTAGGAAGAAAAGAAAAAGTACAGTGCAGGCATATGAGCATGAGTGTGGTTAGGGGTTAGCCCTGGGAGTGGTGACAAGAGGTGGTTTATACGTTCTATGATGCCATAGATGACCCTACAAGCTCTAGAGTCAGCCTGCCTGTGTTGAATCCTGGTTATGCCACTATGCACTCTGGAACCTTGGTCTAATAATTAAGATCTTTTTGGCACTTCCACTGCCAAGGGCCCAGGTTCAATCCTGGTCGGGGAACTTAGATCCCACAAGCCACCTGTGGCCAAAAATAAATAAATTAAATTAAAAAATCTCTTCAAGTTGATTTGTGTATAAAATGGGAAGGAAATGGCAGTTCCCACCTTATATACTTTTGTAAGGATCAAATGAATTAATGCACTATAAACCCTCCTTAACACACAAGTGACAAGCATGACTCCAAAATTCAGTGGTGCAAAATGTAGGTTCCTGTTATGGCAAAGTTAGCAAAAAAATAGTGTTTTTAGTGGGTCTATGAGGTCACAAAGAGCACAAAAGTAAAGCTAATAAAATATGTACTGTATACAACTAAACAGAAATGATGCCTCAGGTAGTGGGACAGGGTCAGAGGAGGAAGTGACACAATGGTGGCCATTAAAAGTGGGCAGGAGGTAAGGAAATTTGAATTTCAAAATCAGCAGAAATAGAGAAAAGGAAGGATGCAGGAAAAGGGAGGGACTAAGATCAAGGTTAACGTCAGGACTGTGGCCCATAAAGGGCTCCCCTCCCCAAAAGAATAAAATTTCATTCAGCTTCCATAGGAGACTAGGGGCAGACAGAGAACAGGAGATAATTACCAATAGCCAATTGCTTTTTATGGGATATTAATTTATCACTTGGTTTTACTATACATGTCAAGTGCTGAGAACAGGCCGTGGCACATCAAAAGCACTCAGTAAATGTTCACTAGCGTTATTATCACCTCCCTTGTCTCTGTTTCCACCTCCTCACCCTATTTCAGGTCCATGGTACCACTTTGCTGGTTTGTGTTAGTTCTTCCTAACTAGTCTCCTGCCCTGGGCGGGGAATTAATAGAACACACCAGGAATTCTCCCACTAAGTTTCCAAGTGTCTGCCACATCCCAGCCCTTCCTGGAGTTTCTTCATGCAAGTTAATATAATGGGTCCCATGGTGACCACCACTGATTGGACCAGGTGAGCATCTGATCAAAGGCAACTGTTGGTAGGCTAGTGAGCAGCCAGTGAAGCTACCTGCACAACAGAGGTCTCTACACTAGCTGTGGTTGACTTGTACAAAGATATTTTTCAATTTAGAGAATTGGATGCAAGATAGAGAGAGGACCAGTGGACACAACAGAAACAGACACAAAACAACACAGAGACAAGGCAGGGAGCAGAACTTCTGAGGCAGGAGAAGCCATCAGAAAGCATTTACCACCTCACCTCTTTAATTCTTCCTGAATCTCTAATTAGGAACTTTCACACCTTGGTCATAGTTCTCCTCTCCAGTCCCACTCCCAGCATTATCTAGGGCAATGTCAAGGTCCATGTGGAACTTTGAGGCCTTCAGGGCTTAGAGTTTTCCAAATCCAATGACTTTCTCTGTAAAGTCTGTTTTTCCTCCAGCACCACCTTCAGTTCAGTTCAGTCGCTCAGTCGTATCCAACTCTTTGCAACCCCATGAATCGCAGCACGCCAGGCCTCCCTGTCCATCACCAACTCCCGGAGTTTACCCAAACTCATGTGCATCGAGTCGGTGATGCCATCCAGCCATCTCATCCTCTGTCGTCCCCTTCTCCTCCCACCCCCAATCCTTCCCAGCAACACGGTCTTTTTCAAGGAGTCAACTCTTCACATGAGGTGGGCAAAGTATTGGAGTTTCAGCTTCAACATCAGTCCTTCCAGTGAACACCCAGGACTGATCTCCTTTAGGATGGACTGGTTGGATCTCCTTGAAGTCCAAGGGACTCTCAAGAGTCTTCTCCAACACCACAGTTCAAAAGCATCAATTCTTCAGCACTCAGCTTTCTTCACCATCCAACTCTCACATCCATACATGACTACTGCCTTGACTAGACGGACCTTTGTTGGCAAAGTAATGTCTCTGCTTTTAAATATGCTGTCTAGGTTGGCCATAACTTTCCTTCCAAGGAGTAAGCGTCTCTTAATTTCATGTCTGCAATCACCATCTGCAGTGATTTTTCCAGCACTGCCTTAATACTTCATAAATCTTGGAATCCCAGAATCCCAGAATTTTAAAAGCTAAAACAGACCTTATCAATGTCACTCCTCTCCAAAAAAAAAAAAAAAAAAAAAGCCTTGATTGGCTCTGCTCTGTTGTGACTGTCCAAATTACTTTTCTGAAAATAACTATCTGGAAATTCCCTGATCGTCCAGTGGTTAGGACTCAACATGCTCACTGCCAAGAGCCCAGGTTCGAACTCTGGTCAGGAAACTAAGATCTTATAAGCTGCAAGGCATGGCCAAAAAGAAAAGAACTATCATAAGCCACATAAAATACACCTTTGCAGCCAGCAATTCCTCTTCTAGTAACTTTGGGCATGGAAAATACTTGGGACAAGCACACAAAAACATGATGGAATATTCACTACAGCATGCTTCAAAACAGCAAAAGTTTGAAAACTACTTACATGCATAACAATAAGAGACCAGTTAAGTAATTTATTAAATAGCCATTCAGTGGAACACTGGTGACTGAAAATTAGAAGAGGAACCAGGAATGTCTTAACATAGAAGCATGTTCTTGCATTATTATTGGGTCACAAAATGGGCTGTTATGTTCTGATTTCATTGATTGGAAAATATATTCTAAATATGTTTACAGAAACAAAAAAAAATGTGAAATGATTTTATAAAGCTTATCTCTATGAGCAGGAATGTACACAACTTGATATTACTTCTTTGCTTATGTGTAACATCTAAATTTCTTCATTGAAGGTACATTTCTAATGAAACGGGGCTCCCCTGGTGGCTCAGACAGTAAAGAATTGCCTGAAATGCAGGAGCCCCAGGTTCCATCCCTGGGTGGGGAAGACCCCTGGGATCTGGGAAGATCCCAGTATTCTTGACTGGGGAATTTCATGGACAGAGGAGCCTGGCAGCTACAGTCCATGGGGCCACAAAGAGTCAGACATGACTGAGTAACTAATACACAGTGAAATAAACAAAAATCCAGCCTAAGGTCCTGATCAGGTGACATCCTTCCAGTAAATTCTGTTGAGAGTAGCCCATCCTGAAATGTCATCCCCCTTCTTCTGCGAGTGCACGTGTTTATATCTGTCTTCACAGGAAGCATACACTCACACTCATATCTCCTTGCCCTCACTGCATGACAGAAAAGACCCAATAAAGCATAGCTGTCTTTCCCTCTGCAGAACCAGACACGGGGTCGCACATGTGGTAGTAGGTTATATGTCCATGTCCCGGGATCTGTGACTGTGAGCTTACTTGGGAAAAGGGTCTGTGCACATGTAATTAAGTTAAGGATAGTGATACGAGATCATCCTGGATTATCTGGGTGGGCCCTAAATCCAATGAGAAATGTCCTTATAAGAGACAGGAGAGCAGACAACACAGATGCAGGGGGAAAGGCCACATATAGGTGGAGACAGACACTGGACTCGGGCAGCTGCAGCCAAGGGGCCCCTGGAGCCATGAGAAGCTCCCAAAGAGGCAAGCAGTGATGTTCCCCTAGAGGTTCAGAGGGAGCACGTTTCCCACTAACACTTTGATTTTGGACTTCTGCCCTCCTAGGTGGTGCTAATGGTAAAGAACCCACCTGCCAATGCAGGAGACATAAGAGACATGGGTTTGATCCCTAGGTCGGGAAGATTCCCCTGGAGGAGGGCATGGCAACCCACTCCAGCATTCTTGCCTGGAGAATCCCATGGACAGAGGAACCTGGTGGGCTACAGCCCATGGGGTCACAAATATGCAGCCACGACTAAAGCGTCTTAGCACACACACATGCCCTCCAGAAAGGCAAGAGAATAAATTTCTATTATTTAATAAATTAATAAATTTCTGTTGTTTATAAGTTTTGGGTGATTTGTTACAGCCCACATAGGAAACTAAGATACACATAGTAGACATTTTGTCCATATTTGTGGGTGGAAAAAAAAGAATTGTTTAAAGGGCTTTGTCCTGGGTTCTAATAGCTTTGATTCAGAAAGAAAGAAAATTTCCTTAAAATACTTTTCTAAACACTTGTTTCTTCTGATCAAATTTGAATTCTTCCTCCCACCGTGTATTATAGTGAAAGTGTTCCTCACTCAGTCGTATCCAACTCTTTGTGATCCCATTACTGTAGTCTACCAGGCTCCTCTATCCATGGGATTCTCCAGGCAACGACACTGGAGTGGGATGCCATGCCCTCCTCCAGGGGGTCTTCCCGACCCAGGGATCAAACCCACGTCTTTTATGTCTCTTGCATTGGCAGGTGGGTTCTTTACCACTAGTGCCTGCTGGGAAGCCCACCATGTACTATAAAGGAAACCAAAATGGCAGGTGTTACTTCGTGATCCCTTAGCCTTGAAATGTGAAAATAAAAGTAAGTGACTCTCCCTCACAGCATCTTCATGGAGACCCAAGGTTCCCCACACTTTCCCAAACGCTAAGCTCCTTATTTTACCGGATTGTGACTTCAGTATCTATGGCTTTGCTCCGACTTCACCAAACACTGACAGTAAGAGCTTTAAAGGGACGATGACACAGTTGAGAGGTTGAAAAATTTGACCTACTTTTCTCTTCTGTCTGTTCTAAAAAATCCATGTCATTTTCTTCCTGTGATTCAACTCATTTCTTTAATCCACACTCACACAGCTCCTTTCCACAGAGGGCATAATTTGGCCTCCAGTGTTTGCTTTTTGTTTTGCCTTTGAATCAAATGCTTCAGTGCTTTGATAACTAACAGTGAAGAGGAGAATAAAATGTGTTTTTCTTCAGGCTTTAAAAAAAAAAAAATAGTGTTGAACACTCCAGAGATTATCATGTAAAATATGGGGTAAAGAAAAGTGAGCAGAGTAGCGGTGGGCCAGAGAGAGGGGCACTTTGAAACCCCATAAGTTGCTTGTAGGGCTCTAGATAACAGAAAGCATCAGTCTTCAAGTTCATTTCCCATTCATGTGATGTACAGCTGCATATGGCTCCAAATATAACAGCCCCTGCCTCAGACGCCAGTGTAGGAAGGAACACAGAATGAATCCACCTGGAAGTGAACATAAGAACTGGTACCGGACAAGATCACAGACAACAAGTGTTTTTTTTTCCTTTAATTAAATATATTTATTTTCGGCTGCACACGGGCCTTCTCTAGGTGCAGCGAGCAGAGGCTACTCTGTAACTGTGGTGTGCAGGCTTCTCGTCGCCGTGGCTCCTCTTGTGGAACAGAGGCTCTAAGGTACAAGAACTCAGCAGTTGCAGCACACAGGCTTACTTGCTCCGAGGCATGGGGGATCTTCCCGGATCAGGGATCGAACCCATGTCCTCTGCATCGGCAGGCAGCTTCTTAACCACTGGACCCCCAGGGAAGTCCACCATGAGGGATTTTTTGCCAAATAAGGTAGCAGTGTTTGGGACTTGGACATATCTTTTGGGAGACAACCTTAACACATTCAACAGCCTTCACCTTCACCTTTTCATGAGTTTTATTTTCACATAATCCTGCAGTTCTTCATTGAAGGATGGTGATAACTCCTATGTCCCCAAACTTAGGACTTATCACCCCAATTACATTGATGTGACAAATTTTAAAAAAGAGAAAACAGGAAAGAGAAGTGTATTTAGAAATGATAAAAGATATAAAAGCATTTATTCAACTAACAACTGTCTCGAACTCCAGGTCAAGCACTGAGCCAGATGCCAGTCCAAAAAAAGAAAAAGAGACATGGCACCCTCCCTGGGGGAGCCTGTGGTTCAACTTGGGGGGAGAACAAAGACTCAAGGGCAACCGCAGTACAACGAGAGAAGTGGCGTCAGGTGCACAGAAAGGCTTGTGGGGTCACAGTGAGAGGAGGAGTTAGCATCCCCGGGGTGAGGGCAAGTCTTCCACAGACTAGGTGACATCTGAGCCATGTCCTAAAAAATGAATGGGAGTGTGCCCAGGCGGGAAGGAGCCCAGGGAGGGCATTTCAGGCAAAGGACTGAGCAGGAGGCAAACCACAGGAGGTGAGCTGCAGGCGCTGGAAGAGATTGACAGGTTCAACACACAGTGAGCTGTTCATCATCAAGCCCCATTTTCATCCGTCAGCCTCCGCTGCACACCTTTCTCGACTCTACATCATTTAAGACATGCAACATGAATCCTTCATTTTAGAATCCTGACCCACGATAACCCAGCCCAAATCCCTTCTTCCCAACATGAAGTCCATGCTACAGCCTTCCCATCCCCAGTCTGTACCTCACATGGAATGACCACTCCTGACCAGAGGCTCCTAGGTTCCTTCTGGAATCACCACATAAGGGATACTCCCAAGTCCCCACTCTACAAAATTCCAACCCTTCTTGGAGAACCTGCCCGTTGGCCAAACTTGCATACAAAGCAGCTTTCATTATTAACATCTGAGGGCAATTCTTCAGCCTCAGAAAAATTGGCCTTCATGTATGCAGATGCCTCCAGAGGGTTGATGACACAGCATCTTTCTAAGGAAACAAATGTTGGCCATTGTCAGCCCCAGCAAGCCAAAGAATATGTTTTGTCTTTGAGATGAACATGAAAGAGAAAATGCAGTGATGATGGTACAAAGAGGAGAAGGGTCTGTTATTCTGTACCCACAATTCTGACATTCAAGGTCCTCCCCAAACCACGAGTTAGCTAACTCCCTGGGTGTCCAGGGCTTGCCTGAACTGATGGGAGCCTATTAATAGCCTGTCTGTTCCCCAGTGCCGTCCGTGCCTTTGGCTGCAGAGTTAATAAGGTGCTGGCTTACACAATGCAGCCGGATCTCCAGCAGGGGTGTTAGGTAATATTCTGTGTCCTGAATCTCATTTGGCCCCAAGGATTTTGGTTGTGAGACTGTGGGCCTGTGGTTGCTATGATCCTGCTGCAGATTTTTTTCATGACTGTGTTCCCTGGGGATGAACTTATTCTTAGCTAGAGCTCACTTGAGGGATGGCCTGCTTGGGATCACTGACAAATCTTTTGTCAGGGGCAGGGAAAATAGCCATCCTTGGGCAAGTAAAACAAGCCAAGTCAGCTGCAGAGGAGACCCCCACATAGCCTAACCCTACCCCTTCCTTCCCCAGTTCTGTCTTATCACCACGGGCCGCTCAGCAAGTGGTTGTGACCAATGTAGATTGAATTACACTGCTTGGTGTGGAAAGATTTGGAACCCCCAATTCCTGCCCTAGCCTCACATCACAGCCTCGAATATCTTGGGTCCACAGATACTCTCATGGCTTCATTAGAACAACTGAAACTCTCTGAAGGTCAGCCACTTGAGAAGACTCTCCAGACTTTGACAGTCAGCTTTTCCATCCATCAGGGCCACCCTTCACATACAAGTGCACGCATGAACCCGCACACACACGAAGGATTTTTTAGCATAGGCACGTGGGCCTATGTCCCAATTCTTCTACCTGTCAGATTTGTGAATTGGAACAATTTAACTCATTCCACCTGCTGCATTATTTAAATGGTTATAACAGGGCTTCCCCAGTGGCTCAGTGGTAAAGAATTCACCCGCAATGCAGGAAACGTGGGTTCAATCCCTGGGTCAGGAAGATCCCCTGGAGAAGGAAATGGCAACCCACTCCAGTGTCTTTGCCTGGGAAATCCCATGGACAGACAAGCCTGGCAGGTTGCAGTCCATATGGTCACAAAAGAGTTGGACACGACTGAGCAACTAAAAACAACAATTGTAATAATTGCCTCTGACTCTTCAGGGTCAAATAACAGACTAGACATGATAGCTCCTATAAGTACTAAAACGATATACAAATGTCATCATTGTTTTCATCATTATTTTTAAGACTAGAATATTATTTATACCGGAATACTTGTTCGTTAAGGCAATACTTCTCAAATGTATTATCAGGGGGCACTGATAATATCAATGTTCCAAAAGACGTTCTGCTATTAAAATTGAACAATGACAGTCTTTCTCACTCCTCAGAAAGAAAAAAAATATCTCAATTAATGACAGAACTTTCTCAAAACTAAATTTACCATCAATTAGGTTTTTCCTAAACAATGGGTTCCAATTCTACTTGTCTTAACAGTTATACAAGTCAGATGAGATTTATCTACTTAAAGAATAACTTGTGCTTAAAGAATTAGCCTTCTGTGCCATTTTACAAAGAGCATCTTGCCAGGCAAGATAGTGAGTGCCGAGGGCACACATACAAATGGGGTGCCATTCCTGTTTTCAAGAACCTGAGCTGGGGGAGAAAGGTGGTATGAGGGTAGATAGATGAGTAAGCATTTGCATTAAAATAAAAATAAAATCAGGGAATTCCCTGGTGGTCCAGTAGTTAAGAATCTGCCTGCCGATGCAGAGGACACAGGTTTGGTCCCTGGTCCGGGAAGATCCCACATGCAACTGGGCCCACATGCCACAACTACTGAAGGTCACATACCCTAGAGCCCACGCTGAGCAACAAGAGAAGCCTCGGCAATGAGACGCCAAGCATGGCAACTACAGTGCAGCCTCTGCTTGCTGCAACTAGGGAAAACCTGCGCACAGCAATAAAGATGCAGTGCAGCCAAAAATAAACAGATAAGATAGAAATTTTAAAAAATCCCACAAGCCGCATGGCACGGCCAAAAATAAAATTAAAACAATCAGAGACACTCTGATACCTGAGTGTAAAATCTTACCTGGGCACAAAGGAGGGAATGTTGTCCAGTTCTTGGGGAGAGAGGGTGGATTCAGGAAATGCTTCACAGAAAAAATGACACCCAGGCCAAGACTTAGGAAAGGGTGACCAGTAGAGTACTCACCCACTGCCCCCTCCTGTGGGTTCATCATGGGGAGATTAGCTCTCGAATTTACCAAAGGATGTTTTCTTCAACAAGGTTCAAACTCCAGATTTGGCTTTAAATTTCAACAGTTGCTAAGTAGAAACCCCATTCCCACAGAGCCTAGCAGTCCGAGTTACCGCCAGGCTGCAACGCAGAGTGGCTGGAGAAAGATTAATTAAGGCAGTGGGTTTGAAAGGACAAATGAATCTGACATCCCAACATGACAAATGTGTATGAGTCCAACACTAATTAGCAATAAAAAAATACTTATCTTCTAAATACACAAAGCACATATTTTCAGTGACAACTCATTCTACGCTTAATCCCCACATAAACATGTAGGTCAAAGAATGCTTGGGTCAAATTGGTGCTTTCATTCCCTGGATCCACACGGACTCCACTGACTAGTCCATGCGGAGGGGACGAGCGTCCACAAGGGCCCGTTTGGGGGAAATGCTCATTGGCAAACGGTCAGATGAACCCTAAGGACCACCTCTCCAATCATAAACCGAACTGTAAATATACAAAGACTTCAAAGCACATTAGTATTTATATACCTTCTCCTCTGCAGTTTTGCCCTTTCAGTTTTAAGGTAGAATGGCTTGTTTAATCCCTCTGCTGGAGACCAGAGTTTGTGCTCAGTCTGGATTGAACTGAACCGTCCTAATTCTGGGGAAAGAGTTAAGATCCCAGGTGGTCGCATGGTAAAGAACCCACCTGTCAGTGCAGGAGACATAAGAGATGCGGGTTCGATCCCTGGGTCAGGAAGATCCCCTGAAGAAGGGCATGACAATCCACTCCTGTATTCTTCCCTGGAGAATCCCATGGACAGAGAAGTGACTAAGCATGCACACACATAATTCTGAGTTGAGCGAACCAGTTAACTAATTAATTATTAAAGGATTCCCTGGGTCCTGAACACCACTAGGTACTATGTATTGGTCCTTCCTCTCTTACCACCTGATCAAAGTAACAACCCCCCACACACATTCTTTACCTTTCTCCTATTTTATTTTTCTACATCATGTTTATCATTTTCTAATTTTGTCAAATAATTTTTTTTTAATTTCAATCTGCTCCACATGGAAAACTTCATATGATAGAGACATTAAGAGTTTTATTTAATTCTGTAAACGCAGTCATAGAATAATGCCTGGTACTTGTTAGGCACTCATTAAGTACTTGTAAAATGAGTGGCCAACTCATTGGAAAAGACACTGATGGTGAGAAAGATTGAAGGCCAAATGAGAAGAGGGCGACAGAGGCTAAGATGGTTAGATAGCATGACAATGGACATGAGTTTGAGCAAACTCTGGGAGATGGTGAAGGACAGGGAACCCTGGCGTGCTGCAGTCCATGTGGTCACGAAGAGTCTGACATGACTTAGTGACTTAACAGCAACCAGGTGAACGGATGAATGAAGCTGAATGAAGAACTCAAGAACAAAACAGCAGTGGACCCTCAGGGATTCATCTCTCTGTCTGCAGGCCAGGCCCCTCACTGCTAAGGACCGAGTCTCCTCAAGGTGGGGCTCTTCCAAAGACAGTGTTTTAGGGAGGAGCCACCCCTCACTGTGTGGGGAGGGATGAGCCAGTGACTATAGCTTCAGATAAACACAGGAAAGATTAAACTGAGTCTGAGGCCCTCAGACGGCTTCCCTGGTGGCTCAGATGGTAAAGAATCTGCCTGCAATGCAGGAGACCTGGGTTCGATCCCTGGGTTGAGAAGATCCCCTGGAGAAGGGAACGGCTACCCACTTCAGTATTCTGGCCTGGAGAATTCCATGGATATAGGAGCCTGGCGGGCTACAGAGAATACCCGACCAGGAGGGAGGAGAGAGGAGGCTTGGGGGTGGGGATGACTCAGCAAGCCTTGTCAGGACAGGATTTTTAACTTTTCACCCACGGACACTTTGGGTTGGCCAGAGAACTCTAGCTAAATTCCAACAAACTGTGCCTACAATTTGACGATTGTTCTCTGTCTCCCCACTCTCTGACTGCCTCCTCCTTATGCCATCATGTGCATTGTTTCTGGGAAGTCCGTGAGGAATAGCTGATCAATGGAGGCAAACATTTTTTCCTGTAAGCTAGTGTCCTTGACCTTTGTGGGTGACATTCCCAGCACCATTTCTCCTTCCCTTTCCTAGAGGCCCTGGGTCTGGGTTGGCCACTGGGATCAACTCTAGAGATGAGGTAGATGATATGGGGGAAAGGAATCAGCCCATTTCTTTCCCCTAGCCACATAGATTGGTTCAGGCCAATAAGCTTCAAGGAGACATTGCTGGGAATTGGCGAGAATGACGTTTTCTAGTTCTTTCAGTGGTACCAGTTGTCCACAGATGGGAAGAGGGAAGCATGTCATCCACGAGTTATGGGCAGCAAGTCTATGATCCCGAGGTGAGCTCCCTTTGAGATGGGATAGGAGATGAAGAAATAAACAGGATCTTTGGTGACATGACTGAGCTAAAGGAAGCTGGCTTAGCTCTGGGTTCTTCAGCAGATGCAAGTCAGCATATTCCATTTATTATTTTAGTCAGTTTGTGCTGTTGTTGAAAGTGGTAACTACCAAACTCATATATAGGTTCTGATTCTCTTTCCCAATTTAAGGTCAACTCGGAGAGTTTGTCTTAAAAAAAAGAGCTCAGGGGAAGATAAATGTCTCATTTCCCCAGCTTTTATTATGGATAAACTATTTGATTTATGACTTGTTTGGAAGGAAATCCTGTACACTTGCATATTTTGGACTCAGAAAGAGATCTGGAACTTTGAAACTGAAATATCCCACTCATAAACTGACAATCAAATATCTTATGCCAAAATATTCTTCAGCATTCACTGGTACTTAGCAAAATGGCTGTCTAAAGAAGTTAAATGTGTCTGGGGATTAGAACAGCATTTATTTCCAGTCTCTTCCTATACTGGCTGAAATGTTTCTAATTGATTTAGACGTGTGGAATGTTGGAGACGGAGGGAACATGGTACAGTGGTTAAGAACAAGGCTAATTTGCCCAAAATCAATCTCAGGCAAGTTAGTCAGCCTCATTTCAGTGGATATTGTTGGAGGCCCACCCAACATCCATGTCCCCCCTTCCTCTTTGCTGGTGGAGCCCTGATTTTGTTCTTCATCATGTAGCCAATGTGACTTGAGGAAAGATAATTACTAATCTAGCTTTGGAAGTGGGTCTTGGTGTATCTAAACCAGTCACAAGGGTTTTACCCTCCTCCTCAACTCATGATACATGACACAGATCAGGCCAACAAAATACAAGGGAATTTGCCCAGAGTTTACAGGACAGTTCCTCTAAGAGAATTTCTAGGAGCAATTCCCTTCCTGAGGCATAACACGCACGCATGCTCAGTCATGTCCAATTCTGTGTGACCTCATGGGCTGTAGCCTACTAGGCTCTTCTGTCCATGGGATTCTCCAGGCAGAAATACTGGTCTGGGTAGCCATGCCCTCCTGCAGGGGATATTCCTGACCTAGGGATTGAACTTGAGTCTCTTATGTCTCCTGCATTGGCAAGCAGATTTTTTACCACTCAGCTAAACCCCTAGCTGGGTCTTAAATGGAAGGTCCTTTGAGACAGCTTGTTAGTGGCAGAATCTAGTTAAGCACCAAGATCTTATTCTTCTGCCCTTTCCACTGCATTATAACATTCAATTCCAGGCCATGAGCATCCATTGTTTGTTACATTCACAAGAAGCCTCCTAAGTGACTTCAAGTTATGGAGCTCAAGATGCCAAGTGCCCACTTCCCACTTCAAAATAAGTTTGTGGTTAATCTGGGGTGGGGGGGAGATAAATTGGGTCATTACATCAACACTGCATATTCTTATAAAGACTGAAGTATTTACACAGTGTGCCAAAGTTTCTTTTTATGCAACAAGAAAGCTGGTTTGTTTGTTTAATAAGCATTCCTCAGTCCCTGCCCCCACCCCTGCGCATTAGGACAAGTGATTGACGAATGGAGAGCTACGCCTTCTTCACATGCCGTTTTCAGGACCAGCCTAAAACCCAGGTAGCATTCCCAACCTGGCCCCCTTGGGTGTAACAGGCCTTCCCAAGGTTCCCACTTTGGAACACTCTCCCCTGCTCTCCTGAAGAGCTCCATCAGTCCAGGAAAAGTGTGCAAAGAGGCAGCCCATGCAGTGTTCTGAGCTACCCAAGGACACGGAGCAGGAAGGCTGATTCCGCTGCCCCTGCAGAAGCCTCGAGCGCATAGGTGCTGTTCCTGGGGCACGGCCACCTCCATAAGCTGAGCCCTTAAGTGCCCTTAACTCACTGATGTTAACAGCCACACAGGCCAGGCCTGGTCACTAAGCTGATGGCAGAAAGCAGGTCAGCTTTCCTCCCTGTTTTCAGCCCCGGTCCTTGACATGTGAGATGGGTTCCTACCTCCCCACTCACCCCACATACCCTAGAGCTGGACACCTCCCCATCTCCCCAACTCTCTCTTCTCATACCGGCCCTAGGAAGGGACCCGACAAGTTCACTCCCACTCAGGACACCTCTACAGCCTCATCCATTGTTTCTTTTTTTATTCCCCCAGCCACACCGCATGGATGATGGGATCTTAGTTCCTGGACCAGGGATTGAACCCACACTCTAGACAGTGAATGCACGAAGTCCCAACCACTGAAACCACCAGGGAAGTCCTTCCCTTGTTTTCCATTGTTTCTTATATGTCTCTGGGGAAACTGCAGGTCAACCCATTCACCAGTCACAGTACAGGATTATGATGTACAGGATCATGCCATACTGGATGCATGCTCAGTCATGTCTAACTCTTTGCGACCCCATGGACTGTAGCCCACCAGGCTCCTCTGTCCATGGGATTCTCCTAGCAGGAATACTGAAGTGGATTGCCATTTCCTTCTCTAGGGGATCTTCCTGACCCAGGGATCAAACCCAAGTCTCCTGTGTCCCCTGCACTGGCGGATTAAGGTGTCTTAATTTCCACCAATAAAACTCATCTGCAACTCTGGGTGGCATTTTCAGCGTCCCAGTCATGCTGGTGACAGGAAGTCTCTCTAGAAGGCTTACCCACTAAGTTGACTCAGCTCATACCTTACAAACCATACAAAATAGAAACCAAGTGATACAGTTATCATAGGGATTAATCGAAAAATAAGGAAAGAGAAACCAGAATGTCCCAAGGCTGCTACCCTAAAGCTAAGTTCATCACTCCATTTGTTTTTCAGTGCCAAGTTGCTCTTTGCAACCCCAGGGACAACTCCTCAGGCCTCCATTATCTTTCAGAGTTTACTCAAACTCATGTCCATAGAGTCAGTGATGTTATCAAACCATCTCATCTTCTGCCGCCCTCTTCTCCTTTTGCCTTCAGTCTTTCCCAGCATCAGGGTCTTTTCCAAAAAGTCAGCTCTTCGCATCAGGCTGCCAAAGCATTGGAGCTTCAGCTTAAGTCATGCTTAAGTGACATACCCACAAAAGTCATTCTTTTTCCCTTGTCCTAAGAACCATTTCTCATTCATCTCCCTCAGTGCCTAACACAAGGCCTCACCCATGGTGCTGCTGTCCTGTGCTCAGTTGCTCCAGGCAAGAATACTGGAGTGGGTTGCCAAGCCCTCCTCCAGGCCACATGATTTTGCCCAATTAATCAGCCTACCCTTAAATTTCCCCACCCTACTTGTGCCTCTAATCAACACTTTAAATGCAAAAACCTATGCAGGCTGCCTGTTCTAAATAAAATTCTAATCCATCTGCACTATTTAATAATTATATTTTGTTTTTAACATCGGAACTGGTTTATACTAGCACCCACAGGCCCTGAGAACATTTTTTTAATAACCAGGAGCCATGAGCTGGGACCATTCTGCCTTCAGCAGCCCAAACTCAAAAATGAATCATTTCCACACAAGTTTCTGTATCTCCTCTCCACCTAAATTATATTGGCTCTTCAACATTTGGAGGCAGAAAAGCTTTGGTTTGAGTCAATTGGGCAGCTTAACTGACACAAATGAAGAAGGCTTTATTTCTTGGGTTAATGGCAGAAACAGTGACAGACTTTATTTTCTTGGGCTCCAAAATCACTGCGGACAGTGACTACAGCCATGAGATTAAAAGACGCTTCTTCCCTGGAAGAAAAGCTAGGACAAACCTAGACAGACTATTAAAATACAGAGACATTACTTTGCCAACAAAGGTCCGTCTAGCCAAAGCTATGTTTTTTCCAGTAGCCATGTATGGATGTGAGACTTGGACCATGAAGAAGGCTGAGTGCTGAAGAAATGATGCTTCTGAATTGTGGTGCTGGAGAAGACTCTTGAGACTCCCTTGGACAGCAAGGAGATCAAACCAGTCCATCCTAAAGGAAATCAACCCTGAGTGCTTTCATTGAAAGCACTAATGCTGAAGCTGAAGCTCCAATACTTTGGCCACCTGCTGCGAAGAGAACCAACTCCTTGGAAAAGATCCTGATGCTGGGAAAGGTTGAGGGTAGGAGGAGAAGGGGATGACAGAGGATGAGATGGTTGGATGACATCACCGACTCGATGGACATGAGTTTGAGCAAGCTCAGGGAGACAGTGAAGGACAGGGAGGCCTGGCGTGCTGCCGTCCATGGGGTCACAAAGAGTCGGACACAAGTTAGTGACCAAACAACAACAAATGGTGTCAGCCCCTCCCGGGGAAGCAAGGATGGGGGGCGGGGGGGCGGGGAGGGGGTGGATTTCCCCGAAGGCAAAACCTCAGGGTGCTATCCTGAAGGAGCATTCTAGAGGTAGATTCTGGTCTTCAGGTTACTGGAAGTTTACACACCTTCTGAAAGATGATCTTACACGAGATAGTGCCAGGTGTCTGCAGCCCAGCTTACCACACGCGCTATCCCCACCCAGGACCAGGAACAGACTGCTGGTGGTTAGGCAGCTGTTGAAAAGCCCTGTGGTCTGCAACTGTGGGGGCGGAGGTGTGAGGGAGAAAGGGGACCCTGGCAGCTGTCTGCTGTCCACCCCTTGAGACCAGAGGGTGCCTGACAGGCACAGCAAAGAAGTTTCAGTGCCAGAACATGCCAGATTATCTGGTGCATTGGGGTTTTACTAAGCTATTCTAAACCTGCCCATTTCCCCCTGGTAACTAATGGGACTGACCTATGACGGGGTGGGGTGTCCGCTAATATAATGTCACCTGATGATTCATGAGGATAAATAATGATGTGTGATTTTTGGTATTCAGAGACGCCTGTCCTTTGGCTAAACAGGAAGACAGCTTTGCTTTTTTCTACTGGCTCCAGCCTCTGGGTTTCTAAGCCCTTTTGTGTCTTGGAACATTTTGTGTGAGAACTTGGCAGCAGAAGGCCTGTCCTCAATGAGTGAACCTAGGAGCCCATGTGTACAGACTTCCCAAAATAGAGACACAAAGAGAGTGGAGGCCTCCTGGGCTTGGCTGGCTGTCTAAGGCGACCGAGGTGTTTGTGGTCAGTTTGAAAGAGCATCTGAACACCCCTGGACCCTAAAGTATTAATTTCCTGGGGCTGCTGTGAAAAAGTCCCTACACCAGGTGCTTTAAAACAGAAATTTAAAATTGTTACTTATCTATTTTTTATTTTGGCTGCACCTGGTCTTAGTTGCAACACGAGGATCCTTGGTCTTTCTGGTGGCATGCAGAATCTTTAGTTGCCATATGTGGGCTCTAGGTCCCAGACCAGTGGTTGAACTCGGACCCCCTGCATTGGGAGTGTGGAGTCTTAACCACCAGACCACCGGGGTAGCCCCGAAGCAACAGAAATTCATTCTCTCAAAGTTCTGCAGATGAAAAGTCTGAAGTTACCGTGTGGGCAGGGCCGTAGTCTCTCTGAACGCTGGAGGGGAGAATGGGTTCTGTGTCTTTCTCCTAGCTTCTATGGTGTGGCCAGCAATCTTCAGCATCCCTTGGCTGGTAGATTGTTGCTGTGACTGTTGTTGTTACCTAGTTGCTCAGTCGTGTCTGACTCTTTGCCACCCCATGGACTGTAGTAGCCTTCCAGGCTCCTCTGTGTAGGCAAAAATACTGGAGTGGTTTGCCATTTCCTTGCTAGAGATGCATCATTCCATCCCTTCCTCTCTCTTCACGTGGTGTTCTCCCTGAGGGTCTTCAAGTCATCTTCCCTCTGTGTGTGTCTATATCTCTTCTTTTCTTATAGGGATACCAGTTACGTTGGGCCAGGAGCCCACCCCACTTTAGCATGACTTCATCCTAACTAATTAATGTGCAATAAGTAAGGTTGAAAGGGAGCAGGACCTTGTGTGGCCCTCCCAGATACACATTCTTCGTGTGATCCCTCTTTCTACTTTGTAAGGAAATAGGCTTCTCTCAGCCTCCTTGACCTTCTCTGAGGGCCAAAGGGCAGATTCAAACAACTGCTAATCAGGCAAGGGAGGAGATGCAGAAGCAAGGGAGGAACAGTCAAGAAGCAACAGTGAAGCCTTGGGGCAGGGTCCCGGTTTCTCCTAAGAAATACACATAATGATATCTTTGAGTTCTTAAGGAACTGAGGTCTCCACCCAAGTAAAGGATGGTGACTTCAGGCTGAGGGCAAGGTTCCTGGAGCACTGCCCTGTTACTCACCACCAACCGATAAGAACAGAGTCACACACCCTGCAGCCCTCACTCCAAACTTTACCTACCAAACCTTTTCCCCAAAAGCCACTGGAGAGTTTGAGGGTTTTGAGCACGAGCCACCTGTTCTCCTTGCTTGACCCTGCAATAAGCCTTTCTCTGCTCCAAACTCCAACATTTTGGATTATTTGGCCTTGTAGTGCATAGGAACTTCTGTTTGGTAACAAATGCCCCACCTTCATGCCTCACCTAATCCTAACCACCTCTCAAAGAAAGACCTCATCTCCAAACACCATCCCATTGGGAGAGTTAATGAAACAGGAGGGAAAGGGGCAGGGTACAACTTCTAAAAGAACGACATAGTCCAAGGACACAACATAAACCGGTTAGAATCAAAGGGGATCAAGATGGCAGACAAGACTAGACCTTGATCCTCAATCAGCAAGCTAAATGACACAGCCAGGGGTGCCATGACAGTTCTAAGACACTGTCAAAAGACCAAGGAGTGGGTGATGGCCCAATTCCTGGAAATCTCCACTCCTTCCCCAAAAATAGATGGAATAATCCTCCCACTCATTGGCATATGAAATAACCCAGGCTATAAAAACTATCCACACCATACGGCCCACACTCTGTCTGTGGAGTATGCTCTTCTCTGAATCTGGATAAATCCACTTCTTATCTATCATTTTGTCTCTCACCAAATTCTTTCTGCAATGAGACATCAAGAAACCTGATCTTCATTAGGTACCGAAACCAGGTATCCTGGGTTTTGGCTGGGTTCAAGTCCCAGCACATGGGTTCAAGTCCCAATCTGAAGTAAACGGTTTCATTAAGTCTTCAGCATAAGAATTTTCAGGGGATACAAACCCCTAGCCCATAACAGACTTCAATATGTCTTTTGGGAGCACCCTAGACCTACCCATGTGAGCAGCTACAGGGGACACCAGTGACAGGTGAGTTCTCTGAGCTAGATCCTCCAGCAGGATGGGAGTCACAATCCCTAACATAGAATTTGGCCTCCTCAGATTAGTCCTTTAATGATCCAGCCATCTGATACTGAAATCTGCATGGGGCTCACCCCAATCTTTGGGAGGAGCAGGGGTTAATCCAGGTTAATCTCTTAGGAAACAGAGCCAGCTAAAGCTGAGGGAGCTCTCTCAGGGCAACGCCAGCCCAGGCAGTGCTCCTGGAAGCTGGTGTGTGTTAGTTGCTCAGCTGTGCCCAACTCTGCGACCCCATGGACTGTAGCCCACCAGACTCCTCTGTTCATGGAATTTTCCAGGCAAGAATACTGGAGTAGTTTGCCATTCCCTTCTCAAGGGTATCTTCCTGACCCAGGGGCCAAAGCTGAGTCTCCTGCATTGCAGGCAGATTCTTTACCATCTGAGCCACCAGGGAAGCCCTGAAACTGAAACTGAAGTCGCTCAGTTGTACCCAACTCTTTGTGACCCCATGGACTGTAGCCCCCCAGGCTCCTCCATCCGTGGGATTTCCCAGGCAAGAATACTGAAGTGGGTTGCCATTTCCTTCTCCAGGGGATCATCCTGACCCAGGGATCGAATCTGGGTCTCCCACATTGTAGGCAGAAGCTTTACCATCTGAGCCACCAGGGAAGCCCTGGTGAGCCACAAAGCAAAGCAAAGTTGGTATATCTCCTCAATAGGAAACCAACCCCGGGGGGCACAGCCTGGCCAGGCTTGCCAGTTTCCCTCCTCAGCACCCCATCGCAGACCAGGGCCCTGTTCACACTGTCTACACAAGTACTGCCCCACAACTTTCCATTTCATACTCACAGTCCCTGCCCTCCATCCCCACCTTGAAGATCACGTGATGGGGCTGGAGGCCTTCCCCAAGGACTGGCTCTCTCTGCTGGGTCTGCTCTCCAGGCCTCCCCTCTGCCCTCTCTCCCCCTGCCCCGGGTATTTAAGTAGGCAAGTCTTTGTTTGGAAACACTGCGCTCACCACTATTAATAATACATCGAGAGGCACCGTCTCCAAGGAACTCCAAGTGCTTCACAGGCATTATCTAATTAGCCCTCACCCAAAGCCCTGCTCCAGCAAAGCCTTCAGGGGAACAGCGGCTGATTCAGAGCTGCAGAGGGACGGAGACCTCCTTGGGACTGTTGGTGAAATCTAAAAGTACAGGACTTACCCAGGAGGTGGGGTGACACCACTTCCAGTGAGAAGATTATTCTAAAATACTCCCCTTGCCCCTGGGAAACTGCATTAAAAGAATGATTTGCAAGGCCCCACAAGGGAATTTCTTTACTACCTGTACAGGTAAGTCACCAGCCCTAGGGACACTGACGTATGCCAGTCAGGGCCCACCAGATGAATACCCTTGTCACATGTTCATTCTCTAACTGTCCCATCACTGGATGCCCACCCCACCCCGCTTCTATCACCTCCTTTCAGCTTCTTTTTCTTTTGTTGCTTAACAAAAACAACTTCATTTTTTGTCTTAAAAAACTGTTCTTTTTCCAAAATAATCATGATTAACCTACAAAAATGGGCATGAACAGGGCATCCTCAAAGCATTTCCCTTTAATGGGAAACCTGGCTTCACAGAATACAAACATTGAAAGGTCAAAAAATTTTCTATTTTGTTGTCATCATAAGACAAAACAGGATCTAGCCTAAGTAAAGGAAATCCATTCATACTTCAGGTCCTTCTCCACCAGGAACCAGCGTTGTTAGACTGTTTTCATTTCACAAAATTTGGTCTAATTTAGTAATTCCTCTTCCTTCTGGTGTGACTTCAAATTCAGGGACATCTTCCAGTACCATATTGACAAAGTCTTCCAATTCCAGTAGGGTGCCAACAATCTCCCTATCACTCTTCATTACAATGTGAATTCTTGATCCTACACACTTGTCCACAAGCTGTACAGGGAGTGGCTGTGACAGGCTGGTGGTCTACTTGCAGCTTCTCTTGCTGGGGCCACCCAAAGTGGAAGGGGAAACCAGAGAGGAGCAGTCAGTGTGATCCCTTGGGGGTGCCCATCTTCCCCTGAACCCTCCGCATCTTCCCACCTGACATAGTGCCTCCAGATGGACAGTACCCATCATATCCAGAGTGTTCAAGGCCCACCAGGTGAGGCCCCCCAGCCTCCCTCCTGAGACCCAAATGGACCTCACACATATGCTGGCTTCCTGCACATCCAATTAGCTGATTTACCCTCTGCACCTGGCTCAGCACCTCGCTCCCACCTTGAAAGTATTCTCTACATATTTGGTGATATATAATGGGAATGCTAATGCTTTTATCCTCTCAAAAATCCTCTGTGGAAGATGGGGCTGAAATTTTTCTCTGCACAAATTATCAAAATGAGGCTGAATTGACTGGGGGACTTTCCTGGGGTCCAACAGCTCACAGATAGCAAAACCCTGGACTGAACCCAGATCCTCACATTTCCGGGAAGGAATTTTGCCTTCCTACCATATCCCACCCCACCTGCCCCTCTTGGAGATTTCAGAACACTCACATTACCAGAACCTAAAGTGAAGCGAAAGTCGCTCAGTCATGTCCAACTCTTTGCAATCCCATGGACATGGAATTCTCCAGGCCAGAACACTGGAGTGGGTAGCCTTTCCCTTCTCCAGGGGATCATCCCAACCCAGGGATTGAACCCAGGTCTCCCGCATTGCGGGCAGATTCTTTACCAGCTGAGCCATGAGGGAAGCCCAAGAACACTGGAGTGGGTAGCCTATCCTTTCTCCAGCAGATCTTCCTGACCCAGGAATCAACCCAGGGTCTCCTGCATTGCAGGCAGATTCTTGACGAACTGAGTTATCAGGGAAGTCCTATAAAACTAAAACTACATATCATCTATGAGGAAACAGACCACTGCCATGGCGTGAAATGAAAGCACAAAGGAGAGAGAGGGACATTTTCCCCTTGGAGACTATTTGGAGAATTAGACTACATTTGGGGAGAGTAGTGCAGGGTCAGAGTGGTGAACAGAGGTCCATAGGCAGAGTCAGCAATTGCCCTCCCTAAGCTCATTCCAGAACTGACAAGCATTGATGTTAAGGTTTTACATAAATAGAAGCAGTCGAAGAAGAGTTTTAATAACTCTTACATAGCACAGAGCAGTTACAAATGTGTGATATACTGAGACATTCATTGGACCGCATAAAGCCCCCGCATGATGAATCCTGCAATTCTTATTTTTACAGTTGAGAAAACTTATGCTCAAAGATTCCTTGCCTAGAGACACAGAGCGGGTAAATTTCAATTACACTCCAGCCCCGGATGCTCGCTGCTAAGTTGGTGCTCTTTCCAAGTGGATCACAGCCACCTCCCAAATCCTGTTATGATTGCAGAACTATAGCCTTGACGTGAGCTTTCTGTTACTTGAAATTAAAAAACAATCATAATAGGTAGTTTTAAACAACTCCCTCCTCAGAATAACAACCCACTGATGTAATGATGGACAGGGAAGCCTGGCATGCTGCAGTCCATGGGGTCGCAAAGAGTCGGACACAACTTAGCTACTGAACAACAAATAACGGTATGTAGATATTAGGTGTTGGAGCTTCCCTGGTGGCTCAGACGGTAGAGAATCTGCCTGCAATGCAGGAGACCCAGGTTCAATCCCTGGGTCAGGAAGATCTGCTAGAGAAAGGAATGGCAACCCACCCCAGTATTCTTGCCTGGAGAATTCCATGGACAGAGGAATCTGGCAGGTTTCTATTATACGGTCAGCTCTGTGTCTTTGAGGGCTTAAGTTTGACTTTTGTGAGGTCAGAGATGTTCCTTAGAAAGGTAACAAAGGTGAGTTCTCGAGTGAGGATTTCAAACAGCATGCGGTCTAATGGCTCATTTTGTAGATGAAGGATGAAGGATGAAACGTGCAGTCATGTCTCTAGACAACCCTCACTGACACACCCTGACTTCTGAACCCAGGGGCGGTAAGTCGTGTGGTCTCAGGTGGTTCTGGGAATTAAAAAGATAACATGGACAAAGTTGCCAGTGCCCGGGCTGGCATAGTGTGGATAATCAACAATGGCCCACTGCTTTTTATCAGTGACTCACAGTGTGGTACTGCGGGAGGGATGTAAGTAACCGACACTCGTCTATCAGTTACTATAGTACTGAGAGACCTCACCCAGAGCGGAGAAGGAACCAGGCCCCTGAGTTTGACTCAGTAACCAGCCATGGTCATCTGCAGAGAGGCAGACTGACCCCGAGTCCTGAGTGATACCTAGGGTCCCTCAGGGGGGTGTGCCAAACAACCAGGTATCACAGATCATCCTCACAAAGACTCAGCCCTTGTCACCATGTGTGAGGTGACCAGGAGTTCTGGAAGAAGCTGAGAAGCTCTGTTGCTGAAACTCTGAAAAACAATGGGGCACAGGCTGCCCAGAACAGGCAGCCCCCCGACCCCAGAAAACTGCTGAGCATGGACACCCAGGGGCTCACACCGCAGGAGACAAGGCCCGGCAGGCCCAGACTTATTGGCAGCACCCATGAGACACTCCTGAGTGTTCTCAGACACACCTAGAAGAGATTCCACAGGGGCTGGAGGTCCTAGTGAGCCCACAGGAGAAGGGCCCACCATGGGGGAGTGGCTGCAGTAAGTCACAGGGACCCCAGGCCTACCAGGAGCTGCAGAAGCCCATGGAGACACGGATGCGAGGGGGCAAGGCCCAGCCCTGATTTAATAAATAGCAGCAGGAATGGAGCTTCTGTCTCCTAGGAATGGGCTGGATACAACTCAGAAAGAGGAGAAAGACTTGGTCCAAGGGAAGCCCAGGCCACCAAAAGCAACTGTGATCATTTCCCATCTTATAGTAAACCAGCCCTATAGCAAATCAGTGGGACTGCATACACTCAAGTGGATCATCCAAAGAGCGTATCTGATCACCACTTTGCTCAAGCAAATCGTTTTTCCAATCTAAATTCAGTAGCAGCTGCAGCAACTGTAAAATGACTTCCTTTTCTCAACACTTTGCTTCAGTGACAGGAGGAAAATGAGACAAACTGTAAGGTGTGTTCTGCACTTCACTCCATATTATATAAGTCCCAACACAACAATCCTTTGCAATTATTTCCAGAGTCAGATGGAGCAGAGAGTGGGAAGAGGCAGGAGAGGAACAAAGCTTTTGCTGAGTTGTTCAACTGCTCAGTCGTATCCAACTCTTTGCAACCCCATGGACTGCAGCACACCAGCCCTCCCTGTCCATCACCAACTCCTGGAGTTTACTCAGACTCATGTCCATTGAGTCAGTGATGCCATCCAACCATCTCGTCTTCTGTCATCCCCTTCTCCTCCTGCCTTTAATCTTGCCAAACTGGGAGGCCAAAAATCAGAGGGTGGCTCAGAAGGCAGTGACCAGTTGGAGGCAGAGGGAGACTGGCCTAGAGTCATAGGTCATAGTGAAACTATGCCACTCAGAATGAGATTTGAACCCACATTCTAGGACTTGAGCCAGTCAAACCCAGACTGGGATTTGATTCCTGGTCATGGAGCCAAGATCCCACATGCCTCATGGCCAAAAAATCAAAACATAAAACAGAAGTGATACTGCAAGAAATTCAATAAAGACTTATAAAAAATGGTCCATATCAAAAAGATTTTTTTTTAAAGTGGGGGATTTATTTAGAGAGAAACACTCCACAGACAGAGTGGGCCATCTCAGAAAGTGACAGACCCCGAAATATGGCATGGTTAGTTTTGGAGGATTGGGTAATTTCAAAGGCTAAAGAACAGTAGGATTATTCCAAGGACTATGGGAGAAGGTGCAGAGATTTCCAGGAATTGAACCACTGCCCATTCTTTGATCTTTGATAGTTGGCCTGGGAACTATCACAGCACTGGTGGGTATGTCACTTAGCTTATGCAAATGTATTACAAGGAGTATATAATGAGGTTCAAGGTCCACTGGAAGTCAAATCATCACATCTTGGACCTAGTTGGTTCTAACCAGTTTGCTGGCTTAAAACTCAACATTCAAAAAATGAACATCATGACATCCAGTCCCATCACTTCATGGCAAATAGATGGGGAAACAATGGAAACAGTGGCTGACTTTATGTTTTTGGGCTCCACAATCACTGAAAATGGTGACTGCAGCCATGAAATTAAAAGACACTTTCTCCTTGGAAGAAAAGCTATGACAAACGTAGACAGCATATTAAAAAGCAGAGACATTACTTTGCCAACAAAGGTCTGTATAGTCAAAGCTATGGTTTTTCAGTAGTCGTGTGTGGATGTGAGAGTTGGACTATAAAGAAAGCTGAGCACTGAAGAACTGATGCTTTTGAACTGTGGTGTTGGAGAAGACTCTTGAGAGTCCCTTGGACTGCAAGGAGATCAAACTAGTCAATCATAAAGGAAGTCATAAGAATTCTTGGCGAATGTTTACACACTGGACTAGGGAATGGAAACCGATTCCACTATTCTTGCCTGGAAAATTGCTGGACAGAGATGGGGTGCTATAAGGGGTTGTCAAACGTCAAGATATGATTGAGCAACTAACACTTTTTTGTCCCCAGGAAAGGGTCCTGTTTTCGGGGTCCCCCATTTGCCCCCAGTTTTCAATCCCCACTTTTCAGCTCTTTTTTTTTATTTAATTTTTTTTTTTTTTTTTTTTTTTTTTTTACTTTTTTTTGGCTGCATCTCAGGGGCATCTTTAGTTTTTCCCCAGATCAGGGGATCAAAACCCATACCCCCCCTGCAGTGCAAAGCTTTGGAGTCCCCTAAACCACTGGGGACTGCCAGAGAGAAGTTCCTCTGGTTTTTACCATTATTAACTCTATGCTGCCTTTTTATGCCTGGGACTGCAATCCCTATTCCCCATCCTCCCCACCCTTCCCCATGTGCACTCAGGGGGACAAAAACCTGTACTCCCCCCCCCCCCCCCCGCCCCCAGCATCATCTTACCATCCTGTGTCCTGGTTACCTTCTACTGTACAACAAACTACCCCAAGACCAGGGGGACTGAAAGTAATGACACATTTTATTTTGCTCAAGAATCTATATTTAGACAGCCTTGGCAAGGGTGGCTTTTCTTGGCTCCTGTTGGCATCAGCTGGGGTGGCCTGGAGACTGGGATCTTAAGCCACGTCCATTCACAGGCCCTGTGCTAGATGTAGGCAAACAACTCCCCTGCAGGTGCCTTGGGCTTCCTCATGGGGGCTGAGTTCCAAGGGCAAGTGTCCCAACAGGAAAAGAGCCAAGTGGGAACCCTATCATCCTGAGTGACCTAACCTTGAAAGCCATACTGTTGCTTCCTCTGGCCTATTCACTGAGGCAGTCACAAAGGTCCTCCAAGCTCAAAGTCAGAGAAAATAGACTCCCCTTTCAATGGACCAGTATCAGATTCTAGAAAAGCATTTTGTTGTTGTTTAGTCTCTAAGTTGTGTCCAACTCTTTGCGACCCCATGGACTGTAGCCTGCCAGGCTCCTCTGTCCATGGGACTTCCCAGGCAAGAATGCTGAAATGGTTTGCCATTTTCCTTCTCCAGCAGATCTTCTCAATCCAGGGATCAAGGAGATCTTCTCAACCCAGGAATAGAACCCATGTCTCCTGCATTGGCAGGTGGATTCTTTATTACTGAGCCACCTGGGAAGCCTCCTGGAAAGCATGTGAGACCAGACATAATACTGTACTAGCCATGTCTTTTATTTTCTGTATTCTGATGCTTTGATATATCTGGGGCCTTGCTGCCCTTGGAAAGACTGCCCTCCCAGGGTTAATCAACCCCTAGAGAGAGTCAACAACTTACCCACAAGTGCACTTTTCAAATATAAACCAGCCGATCAAGAGTGCACACCCCAACCATCCCCCTTATCAGCTCTCACACTCTGGACCACTCTGGACCTGCCCTAATCACCCCAGGACCCAGTACCAGACAATGAGGGACAGTCTCTGTGCCCCAGCGCCTGATGGAACTATTCCAACTAGCCAGTCCTAGGCCTGTTTTTCCTGCCTCATGGTTCCTTCCCACAGAAGCCACTAGAAAGGCTCTCACCCACATTTTCTCCCTCCTTCTGCTTTCTGATGACATTGGTCCTTTCCCACGTGGCCCCTTGTCACAGTGCCTGCCCCCTCGTCTTAAAATCTGTGAGGATAACAAGCTATCTTTTCCATGGTAAAAGTCTCCTGATCTCTTGGCCTTACTATACCTCAAATTTTCTATTCTTATGCCATGCGTATTGTGCTTAGTTGCTCAGTCGTGTCCGACTCTTTGCGACCCCATGGACTGTAGCCCGCCAGGCTCCTCTGGCCATGGGAATTCTCCAGGCAAGAATACTGGAGTGGGTTGCCATGCCCTCCTCCAGGGGATCTTCCCAACCCAGGGACCGAACCCAGGTCTTCCACATTGCAGGCGGATTCTTTACCATCTGAGCCATCAGGGAAGCCCACTAATACACCATATTTTAGGAAAATACTGTGGCCATTTGGGGGAACTACAGTCTTCCACACTCTATTCTATTTGATTATGAACTTGCCTTTCTTATCTTGACTTTGTGCACACACAAAAAACAGATCTTTTACATATATATATATTTTAATCTCCTCATCCCCTGTGCCCAGTACATAGGATGTTTGTTGACAGACTAGATGATGGAATTTTTGACAGCCATACACCACCTTTGTCCTCCTTATTTAGTATCCAAGAAAGGGCTCTGCACTTACCTTGAACACACCCGGCCACAGTGGTTGCACACTCAGCCTGTTCTCTGCTCCACCATGTTGAAGCACACACCCAAAACAGCCAGCTCCTCTTACCTCTGCTCTGTGAGGTTTCCTGGGATCGAACCAGCCTCCTGTGAGTCTCAGCAGTGGGACAGGTGTGGAGCCAGAGTGGGAACCCCTGAGGCGAGTCTCATCATCGGAAGGCTGCACGGGCAAGCAGGGCGATGGGAGAAGCTGGTAGTGGTCCCCAAAGAGTCACCTCATCCTAGGCAGCTGTGCTAACAAGGATAGCAACAAGAAAGCTCAAAAGCAGGGAAATGCTCCTCCATCCTCCAGGTTTGCAGTCCCTTCTCCCATTCCTCCTATGAGGGCAAGGGTATCCCAAAAGGTCCAGTACCTGTCACCTCAAGCCCATGCAGTACAGGAAAGGAAGGGTACTTTCGTGAGGTTTACAGCAAGTGAGCAGGTCAGGAAAGATGCCCAACATCTCTTCCACCTGTGTGCCAGATGCTGGAATCCTTCTGACAATTAACAAAATCTAATTTTATCTAAGGAGAGACAAGCTGTACAATGCTAATACTCCTGAGAGAAACAGCAAGTTGGTTTAAGGTCAGTCGGTGCTTATTCCAACAAACAGCCTTCTTTGTGAGCAGAGTTTCTTGAGGAGCAGAAGCAGAGAGGAAATTGGGGGGGGGGCGGGGCAGGGCAGGGCATGTATGGAGGGCAGAGGAGGGATTCTATGTCTCCTTCCCCAGGAGGATTCCTTCCTTCTGCCAAGACCTCTTCTCCTCGTCCTATTCAGAGTGTCGAGTAACCTAAAAAGTTCAGGAAGTGGACAGTGGTGGTCGTGGTACAACCATGTGAATATATTTAATACCACCAAATTGTATACCTTGTTGTTCAGTCGCCAAGTCATGTCCGACTCTGCAACCCCACGGACTGCAGCACACCAGGCTTCCTTGTCCTTCATCATATTTGTATACTTAAAGTTGGCTAAAATTAAAATTTTAGGCTATGTATATTCTAACAAAAAATTTCTTTTTAAATTTTAAGCAATGACCACTGTCCCCAGGCTCCCACATGTCTTTTGTTCTATCTTTGACCCAGTGCTCTATGTTGACTGATTGAGCAACGCCAAGCAGAGAAGAGTCATGTCCAGGAGCAAGGGGAATCTGGTTAGGTGAAGCTTTTGACCCCATGGACAAGCCAGCTCTTATGCCAAAAACAAAGGCTGGGCAGGTTTCCACACTGCCCCAGTAACACACCTGTGCAACCTCCACTCTGTTGCATCACCCCTTCCATAACCACCTTTCACCCGCAAACTCAAGTTCTAACTCCTTAGGCCAGAGTTCAACACCCTCCCATCTGGCCCCAGCCCAACTTTCCAACATCCCCCTCACCAGCAACCTCTACAAACTACTCTGACCCTTTGGCCTATTCCCCGTTCTCCAAACACACCTTGCAATTATGCTGCTCTATCTCCTGCCCGCCTTCAAAGTCCATCCTAAGCCCAGCGCCTCAGGGGTCCCTCCTCAAGCTGGTCCTCTTCACTGAGGCACAAGCCCTTCCCGAACTCAGGGCTCGCAGTATTCTTCGTCAGCATACTTCTCTTTATTGCTTAGTTATACAACAGATCTACTGGTGCTGGTGATTAGATTCTAAGATTAAGCTCTAAGGAACTTTAAGAGATTATTTCATTTGACTCCCTTAATAGGTAGCGAGAACTCCAAGCCTGAGCAATGACTTGCCAGGGGCCCCGGCACTCATTAGTAGCAGAGGAGGGTGGAGAATTCCTGCCCTCATATCGACTCCATCCTGTCTCCTCCATAGCACCACACGGCCTCTCAAAACTGTTTTAAATGTGTCAGCCTTATTGTGCCCAACAGGGTTTTGAAGCTCCATCCAGGCAGGTAAGGACCACACCCCCTGCCGTTGGCATCCTCACAACACCCAGCATAGTCTTAATAATAAGTCCATGTTGAAACCAAAAAGGTGTTTCTAGGTCAGCCCCTTACCTGCTCTGGCCTAAAATTTCTCTTAACAGTTTCTTCAGAATATAATCTTTTTATCCTCTTCCAGTTTGGAATATCTTCCTTATGAGTTCTCTGGGAGTGAGTTAGACAAACCAAAGCAAAAGCAGGTGGATAACACAGTGGAAGAAACTTAGCCAATTTTTGCAACCTCAGATGTACAATTCAGGTTACTTCCTGGCCCGAACTGTGGCCCCACCGTAAGTTGAACCAGACAGACTTGCTCTAATTTTATCTCCACTTTGCAGGCAGACAGCGTCCCTGGGTTGGTTCACTTCATTTATTTCCTAGACCATTACTCCATTGCTCTTGCTGTCTCGGCCATGTGGGCGTTCTCTCAGTTGGAACATACAGAAGCTCCGTACAGCTCTTAGAAAGGAAAAAGGAAAAGAACGGGAAAACACAGCTTCACCCCACTCATAACAGAGACAGAAGCCTCCTGGCAGGCCTGGCAGTATCTACTTAGGGGGTGATTTTGCAGACGTCCCATTACCTAGGACAAGGCCAGCTCTCTTCCTGCAGGTGAGCTCCTCTTTCCGGGAGTCCGTCCCCTGCTCCAGTCCAGAGAAAGCCATCAGAGCCGGACATGAACTGTGTCATCACAGACCACAAAACCCAAAGGTCCTGGCTGCAGGGATGGGGGCCTTCTGCTGGCCCCCCCAGCACTGGGGTTAGATGGTGAGGGGGAGAGAAAGGAGATGTGGGGAGCATTCTGAGTGCTGAGGAACTTCAGGGAGGAAGATGAAGGAGAGAGACCCAGGGCCATAATTACAGAAGCCTCGTGCAAAATGTAATTAAAACTTGGGCAAAAACAAACAGCAGAAACAAGTGTCATTCATCACCTTAAAACACCAGCGAAGGCAAACACTGCTACAAACCCTGACAAAGGAAGGGAGGAGGCAGGGAAAAGGGGGTGATCACTCCAGATATCAAGCAAATCAAATTACCCTTAGGGCCCGGCCAGACACAGGCATTAATCACCGGTTATCCAGGCTGCACACCTGTACAGGAAGGCGAACCTGGCAGCTCCAAATGACTCCGGCCGACTCCGGCTGACTCCGGCCGACGGCTGCCCTGGGCTGGACCGGGCTGGATGGATGGGAGGGGCGGGGAGACAGATCTAGGGGAGCCTGATCGGAAGTGACCACGTGGCCGCCGTTCCCCCCGCACACCACCCCCCAACCCCGGGCCAGGAGGAAGGAGGCGCAGGAGCAGAACTGGGTTCAGGCAGGTGAGCACAGTTTCCAGCTCTCCTGCCAGTTTCCCTCCCGCTGCTCCCGTTTCTCCGCACAGCTTCCTCCAGAGCTGGCAAACCTTGCCCTGGGAGAGGGCAGGCTTCAGGGTGATTCTCAAGGATTGGGCGAGAGAAGGTCAGTTCCTAAATCCTCGCTGTGGCCCGGTTTTCTCCTGCCTTGAAATTCAAAGTGGAGGGAGAAAGGAGAGGAGGAGGGTGGTGGGATGAAGGCTGGGGTGGGGTAGGGAGGGGACCAAGTGAGCCTCTGACTTTGTTTCCTGGCCTTGATCCACCCCCAAGTGAGTCCCCAGGGCTGCTCCCAAGCTGAACCTCCGCACAAAGAGGGGCTGGAAAACAGCTCAGCCATCCGGGCTGGGAGCTATTTGCACTTGATGAGAAATTTCAAGTGGGAACCATCTGAGTCTGTGCTTATGTGAATGCGAGTGTGCAATTAGAAGGAACAAATGATTTATTAGCGGGGCCTCCACAGTCTCCTTCCAAAAGGGAAGGAGCATCTCCCCACCCCTTCCCCCACTCCCTTATCATTAAAACCTCCGAGGGGTAGAATCCATTTGGGCTCTTAAGCCAGCCTGCAAGGGAGTCACAGCTAATCAGGCAGCCAGCTCCGCTCCTCCATCCTTTCTCTGAGTACAACAATATGTATAAACTGGCAAAATGGACTGCAGGCCACTTTGATGTTAAAGAGGGAAAACTCCAAGACAGCTAAAAATTGTATTCCTGTTTAACCCCTCCGTGTCCTTTCTACAGAGCAAATTTAAAACTCGCACCGCCAAAGAAGGAACCATGATCATTTCAGACAGACACAAATGTTTCCTGGAAGAGAGAATGGCCAGTTTCACCCTCTGAATTACTTGCTCTGACTATAAGAGATTGTCCTTTGAGCGGTTTCAGGGCCTGACAGCCTAGGACCTCTGCATACACCATCTCAGTCCTTGCAACACCTCTATGTGATCTGTATCATCCCATTTTGAAGATGGAGCAACACAGCAGTTAAGGGACACACCTCTTACGTCTCAGCCTGTAACGAGGCTTCACACCCTGGTCTCTAGAGTTCCAGAACCCTCCTGGAACACAAAGCTTGGGATGTTTCTCATTCTCCTGGATGAACTCTCTTTTCCTGGGAATGAGGTGGCTTACATAAGAAAACTTTTCAGATATCCAAAACCTATCCCTTTAGAGACAACTCTTCTTAAGTTTTTAAATCGCTTGAAAGAGAATTTTTCTAATTGTATGTCCCGTGGCTTACAAAAGAGAAAATTCCTAGGGAATGTACAAAAAGGAATGATTCCTAGCCCGGCAGAAATTCTAGCCATCAGGTCCTCAGAGAAGCCAAGGAAGGGATATTACTATGAGCCAAGAGGGCGACCTTCTGGTGAGGAGGGGAAGAGGGATGTGAGCCAGGGACAGCCTCGCCCCTGAGGAATAAAAGCACCAGGAAGATTTTCTGAAGTGGAGTCAGAAAACTAGCCATGGATCAAGAAGTTAGAACCTTTTAAGAAGATTCTGGCATCCATATTGTCCTATTCTTTCTTGCTAATAACCTCTAAAACAAACCAAATTTTTTTTTAATGAAAATGTGTGGGAGTGAAAATGTGAACAGTGATGACACTTGAGTGATATTATTAATCTCCTTCTTCCCCCTTTTTGCTCTAAGTCTCCATTTTAGCTTATATCAAAGAGGTGGATTGGGTACTCAACTTTTAGGCAAGCCTTGTACCCAAAGAGCCCGTAGAAGGGAAGACAACATCTGACTCCCATGCAATGTCACTGGGATCAAGGATGTTATTTTGTTGTGTTCAAACTCTGTGTCCATAACTGTGGACAATGGGGAGGCTTTGGACCAGGAGGAACCAGCTTAGAACCCTAGCTCTGCCACTTACTAGCAGAATCACCTGGGACATTTAACCTTCCAGCTTTAGATTCTCCATCTGTAACATGGGACTAACATGACCTACTTGTGGGACGGTCATGAGAGTCAGTCCTTCATGGAGAGCCCTTTTCATTTCAGTTCAATTCAGTTTAGTCGTGTCCAACTCTTTGCAACCCCATGGACTGCAGCATGCCAGGCTTCCCTGTCCATCACCAACTCCCGGAGCTTACTCAAATTCATGTCCATCAAGTCGGTGATGCCATCCAACCATCTCATCCTCTGGCATCCCCTTCTCCTCCTGCCTTCACTCTTCCCCAGCATCAGGGTCTTTTCAAATGAGTCAGTTCTTCACATTTAGGGAAAGGATATACTAAATGAACAGATGTGTTCATGAGAGCAACTTTTTGCCTACCTTTACAAACAGAACATCTTCATCTCCTACCGTCTCACATTGTCAAGTTAGACTTTGTACTCAGTCATGTCTGACTCTGCGATCCCATTGACTGTAGCCCACCAGGCTCCTCTATCCATGGGATTCTCGAGGCAAGAATACTGGAACGGTTGCCATTTCTTACTCTAGGGAATCTTCCCAACCCAGGGATTGAACCTGTGTTTCTTGAGCCTCCTGCATTGGCAGATGGATTCTTTACCACGAGCGCCACCTGGACTTTATTGAACCATAAAATTCATGGTGAGATAAATTGACTATGGACACCATTTTAGAGACTAATGGCAATTACCAAAGTGCCAAGAGAAACTCACAGTTAAGACTGAGGCTGCAGTTTGAGACCATGTTAGGATAAATCTACCAGGCAGAGAACTGATGAGTTAGGCATCCAATTAAATGTATGCCCTGAAAACTTTTGCATGTCTTATCTCACTTTATTAATAGAATAGCCTCATAAGGTTGGCATTATTAACCCCACTTTACAGAAAGTTTTGACAACCCCCTGTAGTCAGAACTAACAAGTGGCATAACAGAGATTCATATACAGATCTTACTGATTCCAAAATCCCTTCTTTATACATTGCTTCATGTTGCTACCTATTTCTGTAATCAACTCAGATCCTAGGTTTGTATTAATAGTACCCAGAGCATTATATAAGGCTGGACAATTCCAAGGAAGTTTTTCAACGGTTTATGACCCATGGATGAGTGATTCTGAATATTACTGGCGAAAGGCAATTTCTTCCTCCATCTGTCTTCCTCTTTCTGGTTCTCTTTCTATGCCTCTCCCCTTCCTTGATAGTATTCCCATCAATATAAAGATAAGATTATAAACCCAAGATGTTAGTCCAAACAGTTTTTTTACTCTATTGAATGTATGAGAAAGAGAGAGAGTTTGTGTGAGAGAATGAGAGTGAGAGAGCGATTACAAAGACATATCCTTTAACTTCTGTGTACCGTGGAATTTCTATCCAAGGCCATTTACCCCAAGGCCACGGTCCTACTTGCAGTGTTCCTGCTGGCACTTTAGCCTGTTCCCCAGCCAGTGTTCTGAAAGCCTGGGTCACGGTGGGGATTAGCGATGCCCTCAGACCTCAGGACAGGCAGGCGGAGCCCTGGAGCCAGAGTCGTGGGGTGTGTCACCTCCAGCCACGGCCCTTACCAATGGTATCGCTTCTGACCGAGTCCCTCCAAATGAGAAAGCTTAGGAATCTCTATGGGTCTTAAGTGAGGAGGCAAACCTCAGGCAGAAAAATCATTTGATAGAGGAATCTGAAACACTCTTCCCAAAATCTAAGATGTCCATAGAGGTCACCGATGCTTAATCTTCTGGGAAAAATATGGGATAGAAGAAGAGTCCAAAATCGAGACCTGGAATGTCACTAAACTCTCTCTGTGTCCCTCTCCATTCTGAGTTGGACCTAATACTTTCTTTAAAAATAAAAAAAATGGGGCAATTAATGCTACCGCTCAGCTTTCTGGGAGGTTTGTTTTTTATTCATTTGCCTGTGCCAGGTCTTAGTTGTGACACACGGGATCCTTGATCTCCATTGTCAAACGTGGGAAATTTTGTGCGATAAGTCGCTTCAATCATGGCATCCGACTCTGTGCAACACCGTGGACTGTATAGCCTGCCACCAGGCTCCTCTGTCCATGGAGATTCTCCAAGCAAGAATGCTGGAGTGGGGTACCATTTCCTATTCCAGGGGATCTTCCCGACTCAGGGATTGAACCTGGGTCTCTTACGTCTCCAGCATTGGCAGGCAGGTTCTTTACCACTAGCGCCACCTGGGAAGCCTGCAGTATGTGGCATCTAGCGCCCCAACCAGGGATGAAACCCAGGCACCCTGCATTGGGAGCGCGGAGTCTCAGGGAAGTCCCTGGACCTGACACTTTCTAACATCCTCCATTACCCTCATTTCCTGCTGAAAACACCCCTTCGTGGTACAGGGGCAGCTCAAGGAGAGAGCACACAGCACTGGCAGCCCAAAGAGTCGGCTGTTTTCATCTTTAAGTCACTCGGTGGGAAGCCAGACATCTTCATGGAACCACAGTTGGACCCACAGTTGCCACCAAGAGTGTCTGGTGTTGGATTCAGCCTGAGTCTTAGCCTGCCCCACACGTTTTATTTTCCAACACTCCCCCCACCAACCACCACTGGACGTGGTGTGCTTGATGTTGCTCTGGCTAATACAGGTCCATTGGAAGCTGCAACATCTTATCTCCTTCTGCACAGACTCCTGGGCCTTCCCAGAGAAGAGCTGCTACAGTGGGAATAAGAGCAAGATACGACTTGCTATTTTATCTTCAAACCACAAAGATCTCTTATTTGAACGACCATTTCTACCATAAGCAGCTTACCTAACTCTCTGGACCTCCGTTTCCTCTGGGGTAAAATAGGAACAACATCCACCTCAAAGGGCAGTTGTGCCAATTAAATGAAAAAACCTCTGTGTCATGTTTGACACAGAATCACAGGTTGGTCAGCTCCTTCCCTGCAGGCTTTGGCCAGAGTCTTCTCCATAGGTGATACAGCGTGAGGAGTTCCCTGATGCCCAGCAGGCGAAGTGTCCAGCCAAGGTCACAAGCTTTTCCCGAAATGGGATTAGGAGCAAAGATAAGACACTTCAGCAAGAGAAGAGTGAAGCTACACATTGAGCAACTAAGCCTCCAGCTCTTAGGCAATGGGGACTCCTGAATGCTAGTCTAACAGCCTTGACATATACATTTTTTAATTTCACGAATCAAAATGAGATCGACAGCATTTGAGCTAGCCCTACACATACCAATAAATAATTCACTTCATGGTGGATATATGTCCCTAGGACTCCAGTGTAGACAACAAAGAATACGTCAAAACTGCAAAATGGGCTGACATGAGCTGTTTTAGCTCTGTCCATACGAGCTTGAATCTCCCTAAGGCACTAAAACTAATGTTTAAACTACGTATGTGTCAGGAAGCACAAAGACGGTCCTTCTCTTCGATCTAGTCTGTCTCTGGGAATCTGTCACAAGGCAGTCAATGGCTCACACTAGAAACCTGAACATCACTGGTTTAGAACACTGCTATAGACAAGAAATAGAGATATAGCGAACCTCGGTTCAGCCACTCGTGTTGTTTTTCTGAAATTCATATCATAACATAAGAAGTGCCTACAGTATAACATTAAATGAAAAAGGGACCAAATGTTAAATATGAATCTTGTTACAACTCTTTTTAAAATAAGCACATGTAAATTAAAAATATTAGAAGGAACTATGCCAAACTTCAATACTGATTTTCTTTGGGTAGTGGAACTTTTAAAATACTTTTCTTCGTTTAACTTTTGCTGAATGTTCTGGCTTTTTTAAATTGCAATATTATTTACCTAAGGAAAGTGCACAGATTTCAAGGGTACAGTCAATGAGTTTTGACAAATATATATACCAATACCCAAAGAAAGCCCTCTGTGTCTGTTTTTTTTTTTAATTGGAAGATAATTGTTTTACAATACTGTGTTCATTTCTGCCATTCATCAACATGAGCCCTTTTCCTATTAATCTACTTCTCTGCCCAGTAACCACCACTATTCTGATTTCTATCTCCTTAAACTAGTTTTGCCTGTTTTTGAACTTTATATAAATGAGATCAAGTGTGTCATCTCTTGCAAATGGCTTCTTTGACTCCAAATGGTGTTTTTCAGATTCCCCCAAGTTGTTGGATTCCTTTTTATTCACTGCATAGTATTCCAATTAATGGATATATCACATTTTGTTTTTCCTTTTCCCTGTTGGTTGACATTTGGGTTGTTTCCAATTTTTTGCTATTAGGAACTAAGCTGCAGTGAACATTTTTGTAGATTTATGCTTTTATTTCTTTTGAGTAAATCTCTAGAAGAGGAAGAGAAAAATTGCTTGGTTCTGTATATAAATAGAAACCGCCAACAGTTCCCAGACCAGTTGTACCATTTTGTATTCCCATCAGCAAAGTATGAAAGTTTCAATTGTTTCACATATTCTCCAGCATTTACTATTATTGTCTTTTAATTTTTTTCCATTCTGGTAGATGCATGGTGGCTTTAATTTCTCACTGACTTCAATTTCTCTTTCCTTGATGACTAACAATGTCAAGCATATTTTCATGGCCTTATTTGCCATTGCTGACTCTTTTTTTGTGAAGTGTCTATGCACTCTTTTTTTTTTTTTTACTCTTGAGTCCCACTGGCAAGGCCTGGTCTCCTGCCACCTCCAGGGTATCAGCCCAACTGGACCCAGTGAAAGGCATCAGGTGTGGACATCCAAAAGAAAGCCAAAAGCTATTACCAAAACATGGGGCGAATGGATATGGGTGCCCACATATAACAAATACCCATGACATTCTAATTCTCCCCCAAGCCTCCATTCTGCTCCATTTTGGTCTGTCAAAATGCCACCCATCCTTCAAGCCCTGACCTAATCTCTGCATCCTCCAGGAACTTTTCCTGACCCCTTCTTGCCTTTCCACCACTATAGAAGTTTGTTTTACTGTGTCTCTTGTGGCAATTCTCTTACTCTGCAATTTATTATCAGCATTTATGAACTTGGATCTCATTTGTCCTATCACCTAATAACTTACATGCATTGGGTTTTTCAATTTGCTTTTGACATGCTTTCACACCGCCTTGAGATTTCTTTTTTTTTTTAAAAGCGGGGAAGGAGCTGTTTAGGAAAGTAAGGAGCAAGAAGCCCCCAGGAAGAGTGAGCATCAGGGCACAAGCATCTGTCCAGCGCGAGGCTTGTATGCGCACTTTGCTGGTGTGCAAAAGCGTGGGGAGGGGGAGAGGGGGAAGGAAAGAGCTGAAAAAGAGGTTACAAATGATGAAGAGAAATCACGGCGTTTATTTCTAAATGACGACTCTTTTATCTTCTGACCCCAGGCCTATTTGTTGACAAGCCCTTCTGTCAAAACGTGTTGGTCAAGGGGAGGGAGGCCCAGTGCTCCGGTGGTGCGGTGGTGCGCAAGGAGGACTTGATCTTGTCTCTGCCGGAATCCAGGCACCCCCTCCCCTCCCCGGCCCTCTCCGTCACCAATCAGCCTCCTAATGGGCAGGAAGCCCCTCTGGGAATGGGGATTTGACAAGGCTTGTCAGAGCTGTCAGGCTTTCTCATTCTCCTGTTCCTGCCCTGGGAGAGGAACAGCTCTGTAGACTACTTCGAAGACAAGAGCTGAAACCACAGTGAAAAGCTGCTCAGACATGAGCAGGGCAGGCGCTTAAATCCACCGTATAAAAAAATATCTGGATGAAGAAAACAGGTACAGGCCAAGTGCACAGTGTATCTCGGAGCTGTGGGAATAGCCTCTGGGGAACTCAGTATAGTGAAGGACTCGCTTGCTTTCTCTTTCTCTCTGCAATTCCCTATCACCCCAGCAGTGGTGAATTAAAATTGCCTGACTATCAAGCAGGTGGCAAGGGGCTCTCTGGCAGATAAAGGTTATCCCAGGATGGACTCTTCCCTGAGGCTCTGACACTGTCTTGCTCAGCTCCACAGTGGACAGTCCCACCCTGCCAGGAGAAGGGGTCCCGGGGTGGAGAGGTGCTGCAGAGGAGCCCTGGGCGGGAGGAGGCCAGGAGCCGGGGGGCTCTCCTGGACCCCAGGGCCTGAGTGATGGAGGCCTGGCCTTGCGATCTTAGCATCCCTTCTCCCCACACCCCGCTCCCCTGTCCTTCGCCCCTTACTCCCCACACTGCCCACCCCCACCCTCACACCTCTCCCACCTCCCCCCTCACCACCCCCACCGTCTCCTCCTCCCCCCTCACCACTCCCCACCACCCCCTCCTCACCCCCCACCTCTCCCAGAGCCAGAGAAGCCCGAGGCCTGAAAGTGATTACTGATGTTTAGTACAAAACCAAGAAGGAATGAGGGGCAGAGGGAAAGAGGCGGAAGAAATGTTCAACTGTCACATGTCAGCAGGATGTGTCCTTAAGGGTTGGATGAAGGTGGGAAGATCTCAACTGCAAACAACTGTCGTCCTATTTTCTCCTTTGCGCAAACCCAGCCCCTCTTGCAACACACACACACACACACACACACACACACACCCTGGTCCCAACTTATCTGTCCTGACACACACACACACACACACCCCGGTCCCAACTCATCTGTCCTGACACACACACACACTCACACACACACCCCGGTCCCAACTTACCTGTCCTCACACACACACACACACACACACACACACACACACACACACACTCACACACACACCCCGGTCCCAACTCATCTGTCCTGAAGATAAACGTGCTTTCTTTAAACCCTAAAACCTGTCTCCCATTAATTCTGCTTCTCAGAGTGAAGCTTTCCCTGGCGACTGATTACAGAAAATTACTTATTTCAAGAAACGTGGAACCCCTCCTGGAGACAATGGCTTCCATTCTGGTTTCAGAGACTTCTGCACCGACGGGCGAGACTAGCATTGAGGGGATCAGGAATGGAGGGGAAGAGGGGAGAACAGTTCACACACGTGCATACACACACACACACACACACACACACACACACAGGCTGTCCCAGAAACCGCACCACATGACACAGCTACATCGGGGCTTCTAATTACTTCTCTGCCTAATTCATGCTAACACAGCAATTAGCGATAAAGCTCAAAACACTCATACACATTAGCCTGATGACATTTAATTATGACATTAGATGTATTGAGATATGTGTAGCTTAACAAGGAATAAGAAATCTACATCTATGGCCGATCTAAAAGGCAATGTACTAAAAATAAAGGAAAGCCATGAAACTCTCACTTATTAAAAGAAAATGGTGTAATGGGTGCATTTTTATGTGAAATATGCCATTTCCAGAGGCTAAGAAGGAACCTGGTCTCCTTGGCTCAGAGAACATGGCTTGGACTTTATTTTTGAAAAGAGGGGAAAAAGGTAGATGGTAGTGGATTATTGCTCTCCACCTCTGTGTATCCATCCCCACTGTCAGCCCCTTCGACGGCAGCAGAAGATACAGGGGGAAACGTGACATTGTTTTGCCAGGATGGTCCATGAGATGTGCCATTTGCTTGTGGTTTACATGGGACCTGTTCCTGAGACATGATTAATAGCTCAGCAGCACTGCCAAAAAGCCCATAAATCTGGCCATCCGCGGAGTAATTGACACACTGCTCGTCTTGCAAATACGTGGAGCGCCGGCTTACCGAGGGCCGATCCCCAAGTGGGCATTCTAAGCAGCTGATTAGGCCGTGCTCAGTTGCTGACACTACAGTTTGGGGGTCCGCTCCTCATAGCACCCAATTAGCTGCCACATAAAGCCCGCCTCCCCTTGAGCAACCTTGACCAGGTGTTAAGGACCAGCTGAGTGAACACAGGCGACCACAGAAATTCCACTGGAGCACCCAGGCCCTGATAGAGGGGCCCTTGGGGTGGAAACCTCAATCTCCAAATTCTGGATCAAGTTGTCCTTCCATTTAGCTTCTCAAATACTCCTGCTTCAGTTCCTCGTGCCCCAGGCAGTGCCATCTGCTACCCAGCCCCGCGTGGTAACCACTGTTACCCGGACCTTTCTTCTCCCACCTCCCACCTCATCCTCCTCTCCAACTCCCTATCCATCTTCACCTTCCACACTGCCGTGCTCCAGGAACTTGAAACCTTCAGCCCCCCTCTCTGTTCCTCCAATGTCTCCCTTTCTATGAAAACGTTTAAACAAACAAGCAAAACTGACATAGCACAGGAGCCACTGTGGAGATTAAAGATTATATAATGAACCAGTTGCAAAGCCCTTTGAAAGCATAAAATGCTGTAGGAGTAATTATTATCATTGTTATTAATCACCTCGGTTCATCACATATAGTAAACATGAGATAATAAAGAGGAGACTCTTAAATGCAGTATCAGCAGCAAGACCCATTTATTACAATGCTATTTGCTTGAATTCCATTACAGTTATAAAATTTTACGCTCATCTAGCACTTTTCATCTAGGAATGTCAAAGTGCTGCACAAGCTCAGGCTCTAATTACGCTAATCCTCCCAACACCGAGGAGGGGAGTGCAGCAAGCTGCAGAGAAAGACCACTTCCCCTCGTGTAACTCGCCATCTAAGCAGATCCCTGGGCAGGTCTGGGGCGGACTCCCTACTGAGGGCTGCATCTAGAAACTTCCAAAATCTGAGAAATTTCACAGATGAGTCATACCATTTTTCTAAAAGCAAAAATAGTTAATGTCAGATAGACACACATACTGAGGTCTGAATATTTTTCTTCTGTGTAGGGATGATGTAGCCAGTGTCTTGCAAGTAATCGACCTGGCTTGATCTCATCATCTTGGTCCATGGTTTCTGTGTTTGCCATCGGAGTCTGCACGAGTATCCTCTATGTTTTATTGTAGGTAACATTGCCAGCCTGAAAGTTTTACACAGGGATGACAATTTAAAAAAAAAATGATGTCTGAAGTTTATATGATTTATTTACTTAGGCTGCACAGCAGGGCTTGTGGAAGGGATCTTCGCTCCCTGGTCAGGGATTGAACCTGTGCTGTCAGCAGTGAAAGCCTGGAGTCCTAACCACTGGACTACCAGGGAATTCCCAGGGGTGATGATTACTGATAGTAAATGAGTGGTCTCCCTGGGGAAACACAATGAAAGCAATGTATATAATCAATATCTTGTCACTTTGCCAGTATAATACTCATCTGGGGGAAAAAAAAACAGCTTTGGATAACTCATACAATTTTGACAACATTTCTAATACTTCATTGTAGGTTTTGGTTCCGGTAAATGGATAGTTCCAGCTGTAGTCATCATTTTGACCTGCCACTAATAAGAGCAGAACAAATTACTTACACTCTTAGGATTTGGCATCTTACACTTTTAAAAGTATATTGTAACTCCAAAGCAAGGTATCTGAGACCCAGAAAGTGACATATGAGGTCCAGGAAAAAAGCAGAAATCATTTATTTTATTCTGTTTTCTTTTCTTTTTCTTTTTCGGACATGCGGCACGTGGGATCTTAGTTCCCTGACCAGGGATAGAACCCATGCCCCCCCTCCCCACCCCCCACCCCGACTTGGAAGTGCAGAACACTAACCACAGGATGGCCAGGGAGTTTCCACTTTATTCCAATTTCTTTGTAAAAACAATGAAATTAATTTTACTAATGTGTTGCTCGGTTTGAAGATAGAACACATAGATATACGGATATGAAGAGTGAACACCCAAATATTTGAAGAGTTCAAAAACCAAAGAGAAATACACAGTGAAAGAGAAGTGTGCTGAGTCAGACTCCACCTCTTCATCCATATGAGAAATGTTCTTCATCCATATTAGAAACGAGAGGACAATGCGTATGTGTCTAAAAAGACTGGGCTGGAGTCCCTGAAACCAAAGCGGACTTGCCGATCTGAGAGGCTGTATCGGTAATGACATCAGACAGAAATCATTGTGTGCTCCCCACATAGCTCTGGACCGCATTTAATTGTGACCGAAGCAGGTTATGAAGCATTTTCAGAAACCAAAGAAACTTAGTCCATGGTAATGCCACTTTCTTTAAAAAAATAAAATGGAAAATTTCTCGGGGCGAATTGTCCGCTGAAAAGGTCTTCCTTCAATTCTGGGGTCGGGGACCCAGCTTTGTGTCCCAGCCACGCACCCAGAGAAAGCCCTCCATCCACCGGCTCCGTCTCCTTAGCCCCACCTCACATCCAAGTACAGCCCTGCCCCAGCCAGGTCAGAGTCAAGGCCAGGGTCTCCAACCCTGAAAAGAAGATCAAATCCTTCTCGCCTATCCTCTACCCCAACCCAGTGCCTTACAAGAACTCTTGTAGAGATCCAGGGATCCATGGGGTCACAAGAAAGTTGGACACAACTTAGTGACTAAAAACAGCAAAGGGCTTCTTGAGAAGAATTTCCACAGTAACCAAAGTCGGGGGCAGCCAAAGGCAGACACAGGGAAAAGGTCTGAGAGCAGCAGCGTTTCCGAGAGAAAGGTAGGAGCCCTGGGAGAGCAGGGGAGAATGCAGGGGCCGGAGGGGCAGCCCAGGGCAGTGCTTCCGAGCCTTTATTGGAAGCCACTCCGTGCCATGCCTCGGCAATTTATAAACACTCCAGCACAGTGCTGCCAGGTAGAAATGCAGTGTACACGGTGTGTAAAATTTACACTCCTCTACATTAGTCACGGTTGTCGAAAAGTGGAAACAACCCAACATCCATGGAAAAACAAAATGTGACCTCACACAAACACCGAGTGGAATACTATTCAGCCTTAAAAAAGAAATCCTGAGGCATGCTACGACATAAGTGAACCCTGAAGACACTATGCTAAGTAAAATAATTCAATCACAAAAGGCCAATGTATTGTAAGAGTCCACTCACCTGATGTACCAAGAATATCAACTTATTAGAGACAGAAAGTGCAACAGTGGGGACAGGAGCTGGGGGGAAGCGGAAAGGGGGCATGAGTGTGTAATGGGTACAGAGTTTCAGTTTGAAAAATGAAAAAGTGCGGGAGGTGGAAATGGTGGTTCCCTAACAAAGTGAATGGACTGAGTGCCACTGAACTTAGCCCTAAAAATGATTAAAATGGTAAGTGGTATCTTGTGCATATTTTACCACAGCAGAAACTTATTTCGTGTGTGTGTGTGTGTGTGTGTGTGCGCACTCAGTCATGTCCAACTCTTTGCAACCCCAAGGACTGTAACACTCCAGGCTCCTCTGTCCACGGGATTTCCCAGGCAAGAATCCTGGAGTGGGTTGCCATCTCCTTCTCCAGGGGATCTTCCTGACCCAGGAATGAAACCCGAGTCATTCCTGCATTGGCAGGTGGATTCTTCACCACTGCACCACCAGGGGAGCCCCTATTTCTAGGAGCCAAGTTAAAATATTTGAAAGAAACAGGGGAGGAAATGCCCTGACAGACCAGTGGTGAGGACGCTGCCGTCTCACTGTTAAGGGCCCAGGTTCAATCCCTGGTCAGGGAACTAAGATCCCACAAGCCAAAATAAAAGAAACAGGGAAAAATGAAAGGACATGTGTTGGAGAAGACTCTTGAGAGTCCCTTGGACTGCAAGAAGATCCAACCAGTCCATCCTAAAAGAGATTAGTCCTGGGTGTTCACTGGAAGGACCGATGTTGAAGCTGAAACTCCAATACTTTGGCTACCTCATGCGAAGAGCTGACTCATTTGAAAAGACCCTGATGCTGGGAAGGATTGGGGGCAGAAGGAGAAGGGGACGACAGAGGATGAGATGATTGGATGGCATCACCGACTCGATGGACATGGGTTTAGGTAGACTCCGGGAGTTGGTGATGTACAGGGAGGCGTGGTGCGATTCATGGGGTCGCAAAGAGTCGGACACGACTGAGTGACTGAACTGAACTGAAAAGGACAGGGGAAATTAATTTCAATAATATATTTCTTTGGACCCAGCATATTTAAAACATATCTTTCTTACCGATAGAGAACTGTACTTTCTTAGTCTCAGACTTCCCCTTGACATTCCCAGGTGTATTTTACACTCACAGCCCATCTCACATCAGAGCGGCCACGTCTCAGGTGCTCGTGACCACATGTGGCTGGTGGTGACCATCTGGGACAGGCTGACCTGGGGAAGAAAGTCTCAGAAGCGCTGTGCCATCAGAGCCCTGGCCCCAGTGCAGTGGGAGCGCAGAAAAGAAAACAAAGAAAAGGAAGGTCGTTTCTGTACCAGGGGGACAGGAAGAATCACTGCAAACCTGGAATTGGAGGAGAAAGCGTTCAGTGAAATGGACAGGGCAGAAGAGTAACCACTGTAAATGTCTCCCACATTTCTACCATACGTGCATGCTCAGTCACTTCAGTCATGTCCAACTCTTTGAGACCCCATGGACTGTAGCCCACCAGGCTTCTCTGTCCGTGGGATTTCCCAGGCAAGAGCACTGCAGTGAGTTACCAGGCCTTCCTCCAGGGAATCTTCCTGACCCACGGATCGAACCCTTGTCTCTTATGTCTCCTGCACTGGCAGGCAGATTCTTTACCAATAGCATCACCTGGGAAACCCCTTTATACTGTGAGCCGAGCACTATTCTAAGTGATGGACCTCTTGTAGCCATTTAATCCTCCCTACAGCCCTGGGAGGCAGAGGATAAAGTGCCATTCTCACTTTATAGCTGCAGAAATGTACAGAAAGAGAGATTATACTTCTCGAAGTCACCCAGCTAGTAGGGAGCAGAGCTGGGCCTGGAACCCAGTCAGTGACCTCGGCGCCTATGCCTTAACTACTGCACCCTCTCATCTTCCGAGAGTCGGCCACGTGCCAGGGACACATCCAGAGGCGGGGGTGCATTGAGCATGGCAATGACCCTAGGAAACTTCAAGCTGCAGCCTCCTGGTCCATGCAGGTGAAGTGGCAAACTTGAGAATGAGCAGACGTCCACGGGAAGAGAGAGAACCAGCCAACGGCCAAAGCACCGAAGATTCTAGGTGACAGTGTGACACAGTGGCTCAGGAGAGCAGCCGTGGCAAGAGAATGCTGAGGTCCCAGAGGACCAACCCAAGGTGGCCTGACCTGATTCTGGCAGTCACAGCAAGACAGCAACCCTGGAGGCAGTGATGCTCAGAAAGTGGGCTCCACCAGAGATTACAGGTGAGGCGCCCACAGAGATACAGGGGGATGGAGACTGGCCAGGAGGTACCACTGGGAGGTGAGCAGGACAACTGAGGCAGCAGAATTTACCCTCGACCCTCAAGTCAGTGAGACGCAGGTCAGATAGTGAAGGGATCACGATTATGACTCAGGTTAGATACGAGTGTCTGAAACTTGGAAGCGTTCTCTGGCTCTAGCCTCTCCTGAGATTAGAAGTCTTCCTCATAAAGAAACCAGACAACGCAGTGAATCCCAAAACCTGTCTGAAAAAGCTCACAGGAGACGAAACTTAGCCTCTGCAGTCCTTTCACCAGCCTGTCCTTCTCTCCCCCTCTGTGATCTGCTTGGAGGCGGCATAAATCAAAGAAAATAACACTCATGTGAAATAATGTTTATTTCGGGACTGGGTGACTCCTCAGCCAGAGAACTTAAGACACGAAGTGTCCGTATTCTGGGTGATGGAAATCAAGTCAGGCAGGGCTGATAAACAGCGCAAGAATAAACAGCATAATTTCTCCTTCAAAGAGAAGAAACCAGCCTTGCTCCATAGAGAATCTAAATCACATGGGGGAAATTTCACTTTTGATCCCTAGAGGTTGAACCTGGATCTCTTAGATTGCAAGCAGCTTTTTTTTTTTTACTCCCCACCCCACCGCAAGCAGCTTCTTTACCACTGAGCCAGAGAAATCCTTATAATAGGAGGTTTGCTAAGAGAACTCACTCTCATGGTCTTCATTCCAGACTCGCAGAGCAAAGAAAGTAGGAAAAGCAGAGAGAGGCAGTTGAAAGCAAGAATCTTTGGATATTAGCACTTATCGGGACTCCAAAGAGCCAGGGTCCCCTGCTCTTCTCCAGTGACTCCTACTCTGTAGGCCAAAGGGATAATTGCAAGGAGGTTTGCAATACCAAATAGTTTCCAGCAATAAGATAATTAAAAGTATAATGACTGTCACATGAGGCTCATTAAATTCTTTGATATTAACAAGGGGTCCTCACCCCCATAAAAGTCTGAGGGCCATTACTCTAGGCTATCTTCGACTCTTAAGACTTGAGCGCTTACGTTATCTCCTATCTAAGCCCTAAACATCCCCACCCAGAGGATGAGCCAGGAGCCTTCTCTACCAGTGCAGCCCCAGTGCCTCACCTCTCAGTTCAGGGCCTCAGTTTCTCCTTAACACTGTCATGGTCATAACAATGGTAATAAGTGACACAAAGAGAATATCCAGCCCTCAAAGATGTCTTGGGGAGAGGTGAGATAATATGTATCAGTTCCCTGGAGACATCTATATCCAAGAAGGATGTTACTACAATGATGCCAAGTTTTCTCAAGAACTCCAACTATAACCCCTAACCCACCACTTACTAAATCTGTATTCAAATTGAAGTTCAACCACAGAAAATCTATTGTAAGTCTGCCAAATGGATACTTTCTCCCATGGAATTCAAATGGACACTTTCTCACATGGAATTAGGTACTCAAGATTCATGTTTTCTATTTCCACTCTTCACCATCAGAATGTTATCTATATATTCAATCACAGATTCTCAAGTTGCAAAATGCATTAAAAATTCACTGCATTGAGAATGTTTACAATTGATTTTAGGGATACTATAAATAAAAAGCTTTGTTCAAGTTACAAGTTACTATTACATTAATATTTACCTTTAAAGATAATGTAAAATAAGTATATGAAAAAGATCTAAAATATTTACTTAAAACATACCATGTGAAAGAAATATTATATTACTTTTCAACCCATAAAATTTAACCATGTCAACTTAACCCACGAAATTGCTGGCCAAATATTATGTAGTATATAAACACCAACCAACAGAAAATTGTGGAAAAGAATAGGATTTGGTATCAGAGACTTGATTTTAAATATCAGCTATGTCACTTGCAGATTCCTATTGAGTCAAGTCACTTTCCTCATTTCTAAAGAATAATATTCACAACGTTGTGAAAAGGATTGAATGTCATAATGTGCATGGAAGCAAAATTGCTGTGGAAATGCTAGCTGTTATGTTAGCATACAGTGCATTATTCTTCAAGTCCAGCTAGCTTGTCAATATCCACAACTTTTTTTTATTGAAGTATAGTTAATTTACAATGTTGTATTAGTTTCAAGGGCAGGGCAAAGTGATTCAGTTGTGTACATATACATACATATATAAACTTTCCCAGATTCTTTTCCAGTATCGGTTATTACAACACATTGAATATAGTACCCTGTGCTGTACAATAGGTCCTTGTTATTTGTCTCTTTTATATATAGTAGTGTGTATATGTTAATGCCAAACTCCTGATTTATCCCTCCCCCACTCCTTCAATATCTCCTTTGGTGACCATAAGTTTGTTTTCTATATCTGTGAGTCTTTTTCTGTTTCATAAATAAGTTCATTTGTATCCTTTTTTTTAGATTCCACATATAAGTGGTATCATATGATATTTGTCTTCCTCTGTCTGACTTACTTCACTCAGTGTGATAATCTCTAGGCCCATCCCTGTTGCTGTGAATGGCATTATTTCATTCTTTTTCATGACTGAGTAGTATTCCATTGTATATGCTGCTAAGTCGCTTCAGTCGTGTCTGACTCTGTGCGACCTCATAGACGGCAGCCCACCAGGCTCCCCCGTCCCTGGGATTCTCCAGGCAAGAACACTGGAGTGGGTTGCCATTTCCTTCTCCAGTGCACAAAAGTGAAAAGTGAAAGTGAAGTCACTCAGTCGTGTCCGACTCTTAGCGACCCCATGGACTGTAGCCTACCAGGCTCCTCCGTCCATGGGATTTTCCAGGCAAGAGTACTGGAGTGGGGTGCCATTGCCTTCTCCCTCCATTGTATATACATACATCTTATTCATCCATCCATCAGTCAATGGACATTTAGGTTGCTCCATGTCTTGGCTTATGTAAATAGCGAAACACAACTGCTCTTAACTAAAGTGAGCTGTGGGGAGTGGGGTATAAACCTCCAGCCCTACTAGAAACATCTGTCAGCCTTTGCATCTCTCTGACCATCCAACAACCCCCTCTGAAAGAAACAAAAAGAAGCTCTCCTATCAAAAGACGGTCCTCACCATAATACATCTGGCTTTGCAGTTGACACCTGTTAAAACATTTTTTCATAAAAACTCAACATCAGAATCACATGGTAGATTAAAAACTGGCTTTCTGTTTAGTAGTTCTTGTGAGAATTGCCATTTCATGTCTTGAAAATAAAATAGTGAATTCCATTGGTGACCATTTCATAATGTATTGGGTTAGCCAAAAAGTTCGGGTTTTTCTATAACATCTACTGAAAACTCCAAATGAGCTTTTTGGTCAACCCAATACAAAAATATCAAATTACTATATTATATACTTTAAACTAATATAATATTGTAAGTCAATTATACTTTAATTTCAAAAATTAAAAAATTTAAAATAGCACATTTGATACAACAAAAAGTATTCTTCTATCCATCCCTGATAGCATCTGTCATATTACCAGCCCCATCTTTATACCAGTTATAATCACGAAAGCTTCATGCAGGACCATTTACTCCCTGATTGGAGCTGAGTTAATTCCTGCTTGCTCTTCACAGTTGTAAGGGAGGAAAAATTGTTTCTAGGTGATTTTTTTTAAAAAATCAACACTAAACTCTGGATTTTAGAAAATAAAGAGACTCGAGGTCAAATATCTTCCCCCCACATGTGTTATCACCATTGGAGTTATAATCAAATTGAACTGACTCAATGGACACGATTTTGAGTAAGCTCTGGGAGCTTAGTCGTGTCCAGCTCTTTGCGACCCCATGGACTGCAGCTCGCCAGGCCTTCCTGTCCATCACCAACTCCTGGAGTTTACTCAAACTGACTGAACTGCACTGAACTGACAACTAATTTTTTAGGATAAATAAAATCACCTCCCATTGATGAACAGATTGGAAGCACTGATGTGGTAAATGTGTTATTTGACCAAACAATTATTTAACAATTTGTCAAGAACCTATTGTGTCTGGCACAGAGCAGCTCCTTAATCTGTGTGTCTTAAGTGAACCCCCAGTCTCTGCTCTCTTTCGGCCATGTGCCCCATTCCTGCTTTAGAGGAGCTTCTGCATGGTCTCTTAGCATCCTCTGTATAGGAATAAAAATGGTCAGTTTCCTTTGGCCAACTTGTCCCCAGAACCATCCACATAGAAAACCGAAACAAACATCTAAATAGAGTGCAGATAAATTTCCCACCCAATGTCTTAGAACCAGTTCTTGATATAATCATAGGGAACCACTCTTCACATGCTCATATATAGGAATGATGCAACAATTTTCCTTACTCTTTAACCAAAAGTTCAATCAGGGATTTCCCTGGAGGCCCAGGGTTTACAACTTTGCCTTCCAAGGTGTGGGTTAGATCCCTGGTCAGGGAGCTATGATCCCACATGACTCATGGCCAAAAAATCAAATTATAGAAAACAGAAGCAATATTGTAACAATTTCAATAAAGACTCTAAAAATGGTCTACAACAAAAAATCTTTTAAAAAAGTTCAATCCATCTCATCTTTCTTGAAGAAATTCAACTGTAAAAAAAAAAAAAAAAAAACAGACTCTTTTAAGTTAGGAAAAATTTTAGCCAATGTTTCAGAATTATTTTTCTTTTTTTTTTTTTAATTTTCTTTGGCTGCATTGGGTCTTGCTGGCAGCATGTGGGATCTAGTTCCTGACCAGGGTCAAACCCAGGCCCCTACATTGGGAGCACAGAGTCTTAGCCACAGGACTGCCAGGGAAATCCCCTCAGAATTATTTCTAATTTAAGTGCCCATTGTGTTCCCCAGCTGTACATGTAGTCATACCTCTATCACCCTCAAATTGCTATTCTAACATTCCTTTCCCTTCCTGCTATTTCCAAGAGGTCAGAGGGAAAATGTCAGTAGCAAAAAAAAAAAAAAAAAAATCAGGAAAACAGTTCAAGATTTAGGAAATTTTTTTGACATCTTTTCCACAGCCATCAAAAAATGATTTTTTTTAAAAGAAAGTACCTGGCTATTCCTTGACATGGTTCTCTCCCCTCAAAGCATAACTTAACACAGAAAACATTGTCAGGGGCTGTAGAACAAGTTACTATTGAATGGCCATTGAATGGGACACATATTTAAAAAGTAATCATTGCTCTGCCATTGACACTGTCAGTGCTCAAATCTGGCTAAACTTGCAATGACTCACTTGACAACATCTGGGTCATTGCAGGACCCTCAGCTTAGAAAGAGAACTAGGTTACAGCTCTTGTGTAGCCCAAGATTGAGGTAGGACCACAGGGACCACATACCCGTGACTGGGCACCATGTTCTCAGCCCAGCTGGGTGTTGAGGAACCTTGAGGAGCTCAGCTGTGAGGGACTGGAGGGGAGAGAGTGGGTCTTGCCTTTGCAACCACTAGCACTAGCCCAGGGCCTAACACTGTGGATTAGTGAACTAAAACACCATCAGAATTTGACCTCCAGAGGGGAAGAATTCCAGGTTGAAACGTGTATCAGGGCAGCAACAGTGATAACCATCATTTTCCCAGACATGAAGTTGATCCTGTAACCACAGGAGATAGCCCAGGAAAAAACAAGGGAGCATTAAAACCCCTCTAAATGTGATCTTCTCTTCCTTTTTGCCGCCTTCACACCTAAGAGCCCTAAATCCACCTGCCCACCTGGCCACTCTCAACTCATGTACATTTTCAGCCTGCTGGTGGCTCTTCAAAACATGCTTAAAATCCTGTTTTCTTAGGACTCAATTTGCAGGAAAAGAACAAGTCCAGCAAATCTGTGTTTCAATCCCAATTAACTTCTGAACATTAATCTCATCTGTAAAATGGAGAGATTTCCTACATCATTATGTTAACTACTCAACCTGGGACCTGGCACAGTGCTTAACAAATGGGATTTGGTACTTCTATTATAAAAGACAGAGGAATCCAACAGTGGAGATTCATGGGGGAAATAGAAGGTGAGAGAGACCTTTTTTTTTAAATTAAAGTATAGTTGATTTGGGGCTTCCCTGGTGCCTCAGATGTAAAGAATCTGCCTGCAATGCAGGAGATCCGAGTTTTATCCCTGGGTCAGGAAGATCCCCTGGAGAAGGAAATGGCAACCCACTCCAGTATTCTTGCAAAATCCCAAGAACAGAGAAGCCACAGTCCATGGGGTCTCAAAGAGTCAGACACTACTAAGCAATCAAGGCTTTCACTTTCATAGCTGACTTATAATATTGTGTTAGTTTCAAAAGTGATTCAGTTATATTTATACATAAGTGTATGTCTATATTCTTTTTTTTTTATTCTTTTCCATTATAATTTAGAGGGACGCTCTTTAAAAGTAGTTAAATCACATCCTAATTTTTGATCTAGGCAAATTAATCTAATCATAACAGAATGGTGACAGGTGTAGTGAGCTGTGAGAAGGGAATCACATTTAGCTAGGATGGCTAATTATTTAGGCTAAAAATCAAACTGTTACTGGAAAAAACTGATGAGGAAAAAAGAGAGAAATTCTTAACACAGACTCTGTCTGTCTCCCTCCCTCCTTCTCTCTCTCTCTCTCTCTCTCTCCACATACACACAGCTTTCAAGCAGCCTTGAAGTCGATAAAACTGTGACCCTAATACATTACGAAAAGTGCCCTAAACCAGCCAAGAGTGAAAATAAACATGACGGAGCAATAAATTGGAATCTCCTTCACCCTCCTTCTACCTCCCACGTGCTTGGGTTTTGCGGGGAAACAACATAGTCCATATGGAGGCTTTGGCGTAATCAAGACACCCCCACCCCCACCCCCTGCACAGGCCCTCCCCCAGGTGACTCCAGGCCCAGGCATCCAGGGGCGCTGTATAAACATGAGCTGATGCAGATGGAATGAGCAGATGTCTGGCGTCCCTTCCCAAGCCCAGGCTGCAAGGGACAGACCAAGAGAGCCAGGAGGAGACTTAGAGGGGAGTAGGCACCCTGTTTCCCTGCCCATGCCCCTGATCCTTGAGTGCCGATGGAGGGAAGAAGTGCTCATTCCAACAGGTGGTGACCCCCCACCCCCAAGCCTCACTGGAGAGCGACTCCCAGACCCAGACAGAGCATAAGAGTCAAGGCAGTTTAGAGGTCACCTAATCTTATCTGTCCATGTGACCAATGAGAACATTGAGGCCTGGGACCTTTACAGCACTTGACCAACCTCATAGACCAGCTTATTACAAAAACCAGAAACAATTTCCAGGTCGCCTGCCTTCTAGAGCAATCCTCTTTTCTTATACTCGACTCATATCCGTGATGGCTCAGCAGGTAAAAAATCTGCCTGCAATGCAGGAGATTCGGGTTTGATCCCTGGGTCGAGAAGATCCCCTGGAGAAGGGCCTGGCAACCCACTCCAGTATTCTTGCCTGGAAAATCCCATGGTCCATGGGGTGGCAAAGAGTCATACATGAATGAAGTGACTTATCACGCACACACCTGTCATGGCACGATCTAAGATCATTCATCCAACTTCTCATTAAATTCTCACTATGTGCCAGAAACTGTTGCAGGCGATTGAAGCAATATGACTCTTCCATGGCAGCAATAAAGCATCTCTCTGCAGATGCCAAAAAAAGAACAATTACTCTGAGAACTTCTTGCCCTTCAACATCAAACAACTGGTAAGCTCCTACTATCTGCCAAGTTCAATACTGGGTACCAGGGGAAAAAAAAGAAAGGGACAAGACACTCTCCCTCCCCTCCTTGGGGTTCTCCTAGTTGAAGTTAGATTCCACCAAAATGGATAAACAGAGAGGAGATTCAGACCATGAATTCACATGGAATAAACACAGATAACAAACAGACAAGATTAAATATTTAGATCATGTATTGGCCAGGGGTTAAGTGGATTAATGGAGTGATGAGTTGGGCAGAGTTATGGGATTCCCATGTTTAGACAGGGTAGATTAGGCTGTCCAGCATATGGAAATGCAAACCGAAACTGCTATCATCAGCAATACCGCCCTGTATTCATCTCTAGAGGTGCCTTTATGTCAAAGGGTGGAAGGTGCTGGACGGACCGCGTCTTGTCTCGCCAATCTTTATGACATCCTGGTGAGTCAGAGCCAGGGCTCTAATTCCCAGGCTAAGGATGAGGAGACAGAGCCTGGGGTGAGAGTGGGAAAGCCAACAGCCACCAGGACCGAGTCCTGGCCCCCCTTCCCCTCCAGTCCAAATGCCTCAGGAGTACTTGGGCAACTCAGACAGGCACCAACACAATGACCCTTGTAACACAGCCCTTTTGATCTTTTACCTCAGAGGAGGAGAAATTGTGAGCTACCTTGTAATTATTTCCCGAGTGCTTCAAATCTACATCTTGGATTCTCTATAGAGCATAAGTTTCTTAAGGGCAGGGACCTACCTTGAATGCCCCCCATCCCTCCAGGCTCGCAAGATGCTGCAGACGTTGTAGCCTTTGTGCTGAATGAGCGAAGAAATCGCACGAGAAAAAAGATGGCGTCTAGCGGGCACAGTGCCTGCTGCCCATTCATTCTCACGCCTTGCTCCCCGTCTTGCCCCTGTGAAGCTTGGTCTTGAAACAAGTCTCTACACAGTCAGAGATTCATTTAGACGCCCTGAAATCACTCGACTCCGCCGTCAACAGGTACAAAAGGTTCTTCATGAAGCCCTTGCTGCTTTGTTTTTCTAGATCAAGGAATCCCATGGCCATACTCTCGTGTGCATCCTACAGGTGCTGTTACTCAAAGAATGAAGGACACAGGCATCTCGTTCCAGCACCAGGCTTGTGTTTGATCCTCCGCGAAACTTCTCCCCCAAACCTGACAGCCACTCACTATCCAGATAAATTCGAGAGTCTTTCTCTAAAATTATTAGCTTGTTGCTTCTTCATAGCATCGAAGCTTTTAGACCACGTCTTGTCTGTCTTCCAGATGCCTGATATGGAAAAGTGCTAATTTGCAAAGCAATTCTAAGAGAGGTTAGATGTGGATACAGTGCAGTGGAGAGATGAACATCAATCCGTACGCCCGGAGCAGAGTGAGGCCAAACAAACTGAAACACCGGATTTTGGAGCAGAGAAAGGTTTATTGCGGGGCCATGCAAGGAGACAGTTGCTCGTGCCCTTCAAAGCCCCGAGAGCTCCCCGAAGGGTTTCAGCCAAGCACTTTTAGAAGCCAGGTTTTGGTGGGGGAGGTGTCGCAGGGTTTGTAATCAACTTGTGCACAGTTCTCTGACAGCCTGAGGGAGGGGTAGCGGAATTGTTAGGGGAAGCACACTGATTGAAACCGCCCACCCTGGTCAGGCACCATAGTAACCATTCACATGAGTTGTTTTATGACAGGAGATCCTGTTAAAGAATAAGGAACTAATAAGCCACCCCCAACCGGAAGACTTCGGGAAAGGTCAAAAGGAGACACCGTGTGACCGTCCACTTCCCAGAATCCCTCTTGCTAGCATCCATCTTGGCTGAGCGATGCGTGCGCCACCAGGAAAAGACTCTGAATTAGAATGATTGGCCAAAGACCACCCGGAAACTAATGCCATCACCGTAAAACCCAAGACTGTGAGCCAGGCGGCAGAGCTGTTCTCTTGGGTTCCCTTACCCTACTGCTCTCCACCCGGGTGCCCTTTCCCGATAAATCTCATGCTTTGTCAGCACATGTGTCTCCTCAGACAATTCATTTCCGAGCGTTAGACAAGAGCCCAGTTTTGGGCCCCGGAAGGGGTCCCCCTTCCTGGAACAGAATGGTGTCACAGGGGGTAACATTATCAGTCCTTAGGCTCTAGGAGGCCTGGGGCTGTGTGCCCTTGGTCCTCAAGTAGTTAACATCTTCCATTTGTTGATGAGGGGGAGGTTTTTTCACTTCTGTCAAACAATCCAGGAAATGTGCATCAAAGACTATTATCTGGGTACTTAAGAGAGGAGCTAAAGCAGAGGATAGGAGGGAAGACCTGATTTAGGAAGGCCCCAGGGGGTCCTACTCAGTTACAAGACCTGTGTTTGACTCGGGTCCTGCTGCCATGTCAGCAATATGGCATTTTCCTCTTTTTTTTTTTAATTTTGTCTCTGCTGGGTCTTCGTTGCTTCATGAGCTTTTCTCTAAGTGCGGTGTGAGGGCTTCTCATTGCAGTGGCGTCTCTCATTGCAGCTCCCAGGTTCTAGAGCACACTCTCAATAGTTGCGGCGCATGGGCGTAGTTGCCCCGCGGCATCTGGAATATTCCTGGATCAGGGATGGAAGCCGTGTCTCCTGCATCAGCAGGCAGATTCTTTACCACTGAGCCACCAGGGAAGCCCCTGGCCAGTTCCTTCTAATGGAACCTTTTGATTTACAGATAAGCTGAGGCTCTGGGACCTTAAATAACCTACATTTTAAATGAGGCTTTAGTCCCTCGCCTCCAAAAAGAGAGAACTGTTGTAGTCCATCTCAAAACTCTATTCCAACTCCATGCTTTTGACTGCACTTGCTCTGCCTGTAACCTTCTTCCTGGCCAGAAACTCTATCTCAGATAAGGTAAGGAACCTCACCTGTCCTTGCTGGGAACTCTTCCAATCTTTCCGTGCACGGCATTCAGACAATCGCTACAAATTGCTGCCAGGTGTAGGCAAACAGTCTCCTGACCTTTACACACCCTCCTATCGGGTATGCTCGGCCTCCTGCTTCATTTCCCTGTTTGAATACCCTTTATCGCCACCCTACACAGAATAGAACTTGATTCCTGACCCTGGACCATCTGTTCCACCCACAACTCCTGCAGTTCCTGCCAATCCACCCACTGTGTCCCCCAGAGAGATGGCGCATCCTCGGCCTTCCACTGTCTTCCAGCCTGCATTGACCCTCCACCCGATTTCTCCGTGCCTCTGGTTTCGCTTGCCTCGGGTTCATCCTCACCGAGGTCTTCAAAGTAAGTGCTTCTGTTACTGCTTCCCCCATGCATTGTTTTGCTCAATAAATAAGAATGGAACACAGACCCCTGAAGTTCTAAAGACTCTCAGCCCCTGAAAGACTGACTTATATGTTGCTGTCCTGCTGAGTCAGTAAAAGAAACGACTAGCTCAAGATGGCTTTGGCCTTCCTTGGCATCTGAAGGCCACGTTTAAAGGACAGGATATGGAAAGTCCCTCAACAGTTAAACTATTCCTTGAAAATACAAACTGGCAGACTGAATTCATTATTGTGGATTCTTTTTTTTCTTTTAAAGTAAAAAAAAACATTTTTCAATACTCGGGTTATATGCTTTAAACATTGTCCTGACATCTGTTCTTTAAAAACACAATAGAAGGCATGCTTTCAACTACAAACACAGATAAAATATGGCAACACAGCTCTGTATTTCTGGGCTACAGACATGCTAAGTAATAGGGATTTGCATGACTAAGCTTCTACTATGCTGACATATGCAAAATTCAGGAGCAATCGAACCGGTCTTCTTGGCCTGACAATGTTTAAATGAGAAACAGCCTTCACCCTGGGTCTGAAGACTTTGTGAGCTCACAGGAGAATCTGATTGCACCAAATTTAATAGCAATTTAAAAACAACTCTAAAGGCAATGGCAACCCACTCCAATACTCTTGCCTGGAAAATCCCGTGGACGGAGGAGCCTGGTGGGCTGCAGTCCATGGGGTCACTAAGAGTCGGACATGACTGAATGACTTCACTTCCACTTTTCACTTTCATGCAATGGAAAAGGAAATGGCAACCCACTCCAGTATTCTTGCCTGGAGAATCCCAGGGACGGGAGAGCCTGGTGGGCTGCCGTCTGTGGGGTCGCACAGAGTCGGACACGACTGAAGCGACTTAGCAGCAGCAAAGTCTCCTTAACTAATAGTGATGTAGGCAGTGATTCTAATTACGGGAACAAAAAGTCAGTAGAGATTAGACCCAGGCAATAGGGCACAATTCACCTGAGATTTGGCTCAAGCTGGTTTTCAAAATCTCACTTTGCTTGCCAAAAATATATCTATTAATTAATTAAAATTTTTTAAGATTTGGAACTGAATGAATATTTATCCTGAAACTTATTGCATGCTAAGTTTTTGTAGCAGCATTTTTGCTTTTCCTTTAAGATGTGCTACCTTGTGACGATGAATGAATTCTCAAAAGCTTAGTCAGTTAAACGCTACAGTGACAGCATCTGTTTTGTTCTTGTCCATGGCAATAAAAGTGGATGAGAGGTTCTAATCAAATTATTTTTCCCAAAACATCAATTACCTACCCCCCAAAAGACTCAGATTTTGAATTTCCTGAGTCAGCCTTAATTTCAAATTTTCTGTTGCCATTTCCCAATAAGTAATTAAAATGTCCTGGAGATTCCTAGTTGTTTGTTTGTAGTGGAAGGAGGGAAGCTTATAAATGGCATTGAAACCCTGTGTTAGCTGGCATATCTTGACACTGAAATGTCAAGAAATATCAGGAAATGTACTCATGGTCCAAGCTGTGAGACAGTTTTAGTGGCCCACTCATAAAACCTATGGATTATTTCATAGGGGCCCCAGTTTCATGGGTCCCGGCTGAAGCTGAATTAGGACTGGCTTCCTCTCATGTTTTCCCATGTTGTGGATTAGCTTCGGGTCCCTGGCTCTGGTCCACTGCTAGAATGGGGTGTGGGGGATTGGGGGGGGTCACTGGCCAACCACACCTGAGACCCATTTCACAGAGTCTCACAGTGTGGCTGACAGGTAGCCTCTCCTGGGCACCATCTCCCTCCCTCCTCAGGAACAGCAATTGAGATGCAAGAGAAGATTGTTGGCCCCAAGGGTCTGGGGTGTGATGGTTCTCAGGGGGTGGAGAAAAGAATGCTGGTGCTTTGAGAGTGGCAAGGACCCACTGGACTCTCTGGCAGTCCTGTGGTTAAGAGTCCACACTTCCACTGCAGGTAGCACAGGTTCAATCCCTGATCAGGGAACTAAGATCCCAAATGCCAAGTGGTGTGGCCAAAAAAGTAACAGAACACTGAGTTCATTCATGAGGGCTCTACCCTCATGACCTAATCACCTCCCAAAAGCCCCACCTTGCCATACCATCACCTTGGGAGTTGATTTCAACCTATGAATTTGGGGGAGGGCAAAAGATATTCAGTCTATAACAGATAGAAAGGTCTTAATACAAACCTAGGAAAGTAGAGAAGCCTGCCATGGACAAGTAATGATGGTCAAAATTACCAGCCCTGGGAGGTGGATCTTAAAGAAACAAATTCAATTTGATTTAGAAAAATTAAATAAGTGAGATTTCCTATATCCATGTGTTGTGGAGAAAATGCATACTCATGTCTTGTGATATATGCTAGCCCATTAGTAATTTTTAAAGCTTTCAAACATCCGTTATCCATCAAAATAGACCGGTCAGCGAGGACCAGCTCTAAGTGAGCTTTTTTTTGTTTATCTCTAACAGACCGCACTATCTCTGAGCCTTCTCTCCAGTCACCAAATAGCCTCAAGATCTTCCACCTGCTACAGGTTCTACTTCCCAAAGGGCCATCATAACTTTTCCAAATAAAATAGGAAAATATTCTGTGCCAGGGGCTATATCCACCCTTCTCTTAACACCCATTTGCAGCCTTCCTGTAAAGGGAAGACCGCAGTGTCTAAAGGCTCAAGAATATGCCTGATCTTGGATTCATCTTAATTTTCCAGGTGTCTAATGAGAGTTTCATGAGCTATCTGCAATCCTTTTGGAAAAGCTTCACTAACAAATTCTCTATTCCTAGAGGGCTGAATGCAGCTTCCTTAGGGTTTAAGACACTATGGCCATTACCAAGTCTTACCCTTTCCTAGAAGGATAAAAGTCTCTATAGGGGTTCTAGATGACACCTCCCCCCCTCACTGAGACATTTTTCCAGGAATTCACTGAGAATTTCCCACATCCCTGAGACAGGTGATGGTATTAGGTCCACTAGTACAGGGACCATGGCTTGCTCCTAAAATCATTAGTTTTGTATTCCGTGTCTTTTAAGTCGAGTGGAAGTGTGCCTGGTACAGATTGGCATTGCACCAGAAGGCAGGTAGCTTTGGGTAGCCAGGGAGAGCTAGATTCAAATTAGACTCTGTAGCTTACCAGCTATGACACCTTAGGCAAGCTACTTTATTTTTTCTGAGTCTCAACTTAACTGTAAAATATTAGTCATGAGCAAGAATAAAAAAAGATTAATTATGAAGTTGATCATAAGGCTGTTCAAGGATTAAATGGAATACCCTATGAAAAGTACCTGGCCAAATTTGCTATTCAATAAAATGAATGGGAGTCCTCTCACAAGGAAGAAGGAAGAAGACTTCAGCTTTTATTCCTTTCACACTCTTTATTTTGTCTAAGTGGACTGGTGGGTAGGGGGAATCCCAATCACTCTTGTATTTCTCTTCCCATCAGCTAGCAATCCATTTTCTGGCAAACAGTCAGGTCCTTTCCGTCTTAGTCAGACTGAAAGCCAAATAATAATAATTTTTTAAAAAGAAAAAGAAATCTTATCCATCTAGGTATCATTAATTCTTCTAAGATTATAAGTTAGGCCAAGTATGGGTCAGGATAAAATTTTGTCATTCTTCTGGGATGATGTGTTGGGCCATGTCTTGATTACATTAGATCTTATCTAGATGACCTCTTATTGTGCTTCCAAAACAGCTGAGAAACCCGGGCTGTGCTTTGCCCACAGCTGTGTACGTCAACCCTCCACCTCTCAGTAACACCTCATCAGTCCTCTATACTGAACTCCTGTCCTATAGTTATCCAAACTCTACATGCAACCCAGACCCTGTTAGGTTTTGTTTTGTTTTTTTTCTTTCACTCTGTCTCAGAGTTACCTGGCTAAAGAAAATTGCTTTCCAAGTCTGGGTCCAAACCCAGGTCAAAATGGTCCCTTTTCCTCTCCTTACTGTCCCACCACCACACCCCACCCAAGGCCCCCAGGACTGAATGCACAGAGCTAGGCAAGGGGTTGAATGATTGAGTGAATAAATGAACAATTGTTCTAGCAGGTTTGGGCACTGTGTCAAGTGTGCTGGGACACAGGCCATCTGCTTTGTGTCTTAAAACCACATGGTGTTTGTTTCAGTCGTTTCTTTTAGGTCCCTCCAGCCTCCCAAGCACCAGGGTGCTTGGGTCATTCAGTAACACCTCTTAGCCAGGGGATTCAAAGTAATTCAAGATGAGTGACTATAATGAACTGTCCTATGAAATGGTATCTATGTGGAAGGGGAGAGAATTGCAAAGGTAAAAAGAGGACTCAGGTATCCTTACCCCCAAAATATTGCCTACAGAGTCAGCTGTCCACCCCTCCGAACTGCACAGATGACCTTCAGTCTGTGTCCTGTCATTGACCATCACACACCTTAAGCTCAGACACTCTAGTTCTTGCTTCTTAGACTCTATGTTTGAACCATCAGCAGCAGCATCACCCAGGAACTTATAAGAAATGAATGCATGCATGATCTTGGGCCCTCCCCAAATGTACTAAATAAGGATCTGCCTTTAACAAAATCCCCAGATGATGAAAACGCTGCTTGTCTGGGGGCTATACATACTTCAAGTAGCACAGCTCTTGATTACCCATCATCCTCTGAACAAGCCCCATGTGCTCATACCTCCAGGCCTTTGCTGCTATTATTCCTTCTGCTTATGATACCCTTCCCCAGCTTCTCTCCCGGAATTCTAGACAATTTCATCTCTTATGTAGAAATCATCAGAGCACCCATCTCAGCACTCGGCAAAGAGCTTGCTGATCAGACTACACATGTGCATTCCTAACCACCTTGACTTGCAATTGGTTGTTTATGTGTGTTGGTCTCTCCAGCAGGATTGAGTTCAACAGTGGGGACCATGCTGATTTACCACCCAGCATATGATGTGTGCTCAATAAATGTTCATTGAATCCACATTGACACTAGCCCCATCCTCTCTGTCATTTTCACATCTTATAGATTTCAGAAGAGGCCATGTGGCTCGTGAGACATCCCACCAAATTTTAACTTGTGCCACGATTAGTATCCTACAAATGCCCATGGGCTTGCTGAATGGTGACCCACCTTGACACAAAAACTTGAGATTATATATACTATTGTATTTTACGTATGCCCTTACTGATGTGCTAAGACAGAATGATGGTCTGCTCTGGATCGTCTTTGGCAGATGATTATAAATTGCAGAGAATAAATGTAAAGGCTGATTTTGAACCTATCACTAGGAACCTTAAGGGTCCTAAACAGGCCCTCACAATGTTTTTCTTTGCCAGTCCAGGAACACACAACAAGCTTTGTGGGTAGGTAAGTTGATATTCAGGGAAAAAGAAAAAATTTAAAAACACACTTTGAAAATGGAAGGCATTGAAATAAATTATAAATTCATCTCATTATTTTCCTGCTTCTAACTTCAACCTCATTCATGACTATAACAGCTTGATTTTCAACGACTGCTACTATGAAAATGTTCTCCTTTCTCAAGGCCCCAGCCAAACCCCACTGGAAATGAAAGAACTGAGCAGAGAGATGGTTGAAATTTCCCATAAGTTGAGTTTTTTATTACAGCGACTGCTGCTTTAAAAGTCAGTCGTAACACATATGGCTTACAAATTATTGCCTCATGTAGGGAAAGCAAAATTCTCTTTCTCCAAGTAGATGTACGCTTGCCCAAATCCTATGGCATGGTTTACATGTTTAGTGTTGAGATCCTTTAACAGCAGAGGTGCTGTTAAAGGCACCACAAACAAGCCCGGGAGAACTCATATATGAGCCTTCCTCGTCACATGTGCTGTGATAATCCTGTATTCCCGGGATGTATGTTCTGGGGATCAGTCACTGACAGTACATGACTAACAAGAGTTTTAGAATTTTAGGTTGAAGATGAACTTCAAGGTCATTTCATCTAATGCTTGGATCTCTTAGATAACATCCCTACCAAGTGGCCATCCAGCCAAGACAAGAATACCTGTAGTAACTGGGAACCCACTACCTCCCAAAATTCTTAAGTCCCTTAAGTCTGGTCTCCACTTGTTCACACTCCATCTTTCTTGTGCAGCAGCACAAAAACAGTATCTTTAGGATCCCACCATCAGGAGAATTCGGGTCCAGTGGTTTCCTATCTTCAAAACTGTTGTTGCTCGGTGAACCCATCTCAGGCTTCCCTGTCCTTCACCATCATCTCCTGGAGTTGGCTCAAACTCATGTCCATTGAGTCCGTGATGCCATCCAACCATCTCATCCTCTGTCGTCCCCTTCTCCTCCTGCCTTCAATCTTTCCCAACTCTTTATGAACCCATGAACTGCAGCACACTGATTTCAGATTGACTGATTTGATCTCTTGCCTGTCCTTCTCCAACACCAGTTCAAAAGCATCAATCTCAGTGGAGCTTTCTTTATGGTCCAACTCACACAACCATACATCTCTTCAACCTCCAATTCTAACTAATAGCCTGGATCCCACCTCCCCTCCATTTCCAGCACTGCATCTGCCTTGGTGTGTAGATACCCACGTGCTTGGACATCCCCTTCCCTCTATCAGACTGTAATCTCCTGGAAGGTGGGAACCAAATCTTGTAGTTTTCTTTTTATCCTTCACAACACCTATACAAAGTATGTACTTACACAGAGTTGCTCTTTTCCAAAACAGCAGAAAATGTCTTACTTCAAGTAGATGAACATCCAGAAAGTAGGGTGAAGGACAGGAAATTGTGAATTACCCTGAGTGCTTAAACTTCTTCCTTTTAAGATTTTATGGCAAGTGGGACTTCTACAGCCTAAGTAAAGATTTAGTTTTCATGATTGTAGTGTGAAATTGAAATATCTCAACATATTAATATTCATCCTCTGACATTTTAACTGTCATTTCTATTCTCTTATGTAGTCGACTACCAGTAATTGTGTCAGGATTCAGAACAGAAATATGAGCATCACATTTGTCTCTGCCCTCAAGGAGCTCATCAGCCTTGATAAGTCCAGGGTAGAAAAATAATAAATCAGGAATCCCAGGATGAGAATCAATACTCCAGAGATATAGACTAAGTGTTCCTCTCTAATCCTCTAAGTTAGAGTCTCTCAAAGCACACCCTCTGACTTTCTGCAACAAACTCACTCCTGGCACTTCTTACACTTCAGACCTCCAACCCATGCCTGACCTATAAAATCAAGCATTTAGCCTAGTGCTTGGAGTCCAAGAGTTTCTAAGAAGCCCCCAAGTGGGAATTTCATACACATCATAAATTGAGAGTTACAATTCTAGTTATAAATTCTTGAGATTTGAGCACACAGAATGTTATAACATGGATATTCCAAAGCCAAAACAAACAAACAAAACCTGTTAAAATCCCAACAAAACAATGTGTAAACTCACCCTAGCTTATCATCTGATGAAAGGAAACTCTTGTGCAGTATCATACTCATTTTCCATGGCTCACCAGTTACCAGCAAACACTGTTCTATCATTAAACCCTGTAGGAGATGGATGTCTTGCTTGAGAAGAAGAGTTTTCAGACTGGCAAGTGGCTGGAATGTTGTCTGGCCTATATGCTGGTTAGAAGGCTGCAGCAGACATCGGCATATCCAGGTTACATTTCGGGGTTCCTGTTAACTTCGACCTGCAGCATTTGTCCTCCAATCATTCGTGGACCCCATGACAGGTAGGTTTTTTCTGACGAACGGAGAGATGCAACAACTGTAATAAGTGTAGTTGAACTGGAAGATGATCCATTGGTTCAAAGATAAAAAAGTATAATCTAACATCTCCCTTTTCTAACAACCATGACGACTATCAAAAAGTTAAAACTGAAATCTGTCTTTCTAACAGTAAGTTGGAGATTTTCAAAGGGAAATGGAACAAGCCTGGCCTCAGAGCTGTGAGTTTTAGCTCCCCCTCCCCGCTGCCTTGTAGCTGATGTGGGAGCAAGTCCCCCAACTCTCACCTAGCCTCCTCCCCTGTCCAATGGTGGCAGCACCTGCCCAACTTCTGGGGCTTTGGTTGGATCCATTGTTCACTGATGCAAAGGTATTTCATATGCTCCAAGTCAGGCCTTCTCACCCAGGGGTCCAGGGGTCCCATTGGCTCTGACTTTAGGGGTTTAGTGAGCATCCTGATGTTATAAGTAAAATAGGTATGTGCTGTGCTATGCTAAGTCGCTTCAGTCGTGTCCAACTCTTTGCAACCCTATGGTCTGTAACCTGCCAGCCTCCTCTGTCCTTGGAATTCTCCAGACAAGAATACTGGAGTGGGCTGTCATGTCCTCCTCCAGGGGATCTTCCTGACCCAGGGATCGAACCCGCGTCTCTTATGCCTCCTGCCTTGGCAATAGACATACTTTTTTTCTGGGGAAAGGGTCCATATCTTTCATCAGATTTTCAAAGGAGTCTCTGACCTAAATTGCTATCCTGTTCCTTTTCTCTGTAATTAATTACCAAGTGTTTCTTGAGCCTTTGCTGTGGAATCTGTCATTAGTGGTGCAGCGACCCCCACGTCTCTTCTAACCTTTGAGCAGAAGAGGATGGTTTACAGCGTTTATACTGGTTTGGGTTTCACTTTAGAGGACGGAGCAGTGAGGGTCATGCACCAAGAGACGCCTGGGAAGCGTCACCTCACCTCCGGGGGAGTCTACACCCACGGGCGCTGTCCCCAGCCTCCAGCAGGGCAGAGTGGGAGGCTGTCGAGCCTGTTCTAAGTCAGCGCAACGTGTTTTCCACTCCAGCAACACCTAACATATGGCATGTGCACTGATGCTGATGAAAACAGTGATTCATCCTTAATCCTTTAAAAAAAATACACGCACACACAGTCGACCCTATGTGGCCTTGGCTCCCCTCCCTGAATGCCCTTCTGTTCTCCAAAATGTCTGTGTTGTCACCTGCCTGCACCTGGCCCTGTTTGCTCCTTGGTCTCACTCTCCTGCAGGCTCCCTGCCAGTCTTCTGATCTCTGTCTCCTTCTCTTTCCATTGCTCTTTCTTCTGCTTCCTCACTGTCCCTTCTGGGGATTTCAGCTGCACGTCCTCAGCCTTCTCTGCCATGTAATGACCTTCCCTCTCACTCCTGTCCTGGCCTCAGTGTCCCCCACCTGGTCTACCCTCTGCCTTGACCATCCTCCCCTGTGCCCCACCCCTTAGAAGGAATAGCTCCCTATCTGGGGGGAAGGGAAGAAGGTGAAAGAAAATGTAGGAAACATTGGGTGATGGGATAAGGAGGAGAAATTTGGGGGAAGAAGGGTAGCAGGATGAAAACATTGAGAATCACCAACTTTCTCCTGCCTTTTTTTTGGGGGGGTCACAAGGCACAGCATGTGGGATCTTAGTTCCCCAACCAGGGATCGAACCCAAGCCCCCTATAGTAGAAGCATGGAGTCCTAACAACTGGACCACCAAGGATGTCCCTCTCCTGCCATTTTGATGTACTTCACAAGGTCTTTTGTTTGGTGCTCAGCAGGGCAGAAGGCACAGGTGTTATATTCTGGGAGAAGACCAAACTTCACCAGCCTTGTAAAAAAATAAAAGCAGAAAGAGAAGACTAGAGAGCTAAGAAAAGAGAATAGAGAGATAAGAAAAAAAGAGAGGAAGCGTCAGGGGATAACAGGGGGGAAAGAATAAAAATAGATAATCTCATAGCTTAACTCTATTTAAACCAAAGCAGACCTTCATCAATAGGTAAGCAAACAGGGATAAAAAGAGTCATATCTGGAGACAAAGGCAGCCAGTCACTGTCACTAAGATTTGGGATTTGGACAACCTTGAATTATGCAAACAGGTGTGTTCTAAACATTGGTTATTGGTGGAGACTCAAAACATGTTTTCAAAAAAAGGCAGTATGATGCAGAGAAGTCAGAAAAAACTGGGTGAATCCTAGTTCAGTGTAGGTCAAGTCACAACCTTTCAGAGCTCCAAATAAAGATGAGCATACCTTCCTAGAAGTATATGTCTATTGCAGGATTGTTATGACAAATGATGATCTGTGTCAAGTGCCCTGAATACAGTGGATGCTCAATCAGTTGTGGTTGTTATTATTATTACTATCATTAAAACTCTACTCTATGGCAGTTAGAATCACAAGGGAAAAATACAATAACTAATAACCTGCAATCTACCAGAAATAAAAAGCACTGTCCTAAAAAGACCATAGAAATCTACCCATTGTGCACTTCACAATGCTTCTGTGGGGGGATGTACAGAATTTAACCACCAGCAGTAGGAGTCAGTGCTTCTCCAAGAACAGCCTCTACTAGAATCTGCCCTGGAGGTGGGGTGGAGAGACTGGGTATCCAGCAGGTTGGGAGTAAAGAGAGTCAACCTTATAAGTAGTGGTCAAGTTTCTAAGTCTCGGTTCCTCATCTATAGAAAAAGGACAGTAATGTACACTGCACTGTATACAAGTTGGAAGATTAAAACTTGACCAGTATACCAAGCCTGTGTTTTCTGGAACATAAACTCTATGGGATATTAATATGCGTGTGTGTGTGTGTGCTCAGTCCCTCAGTCGAGTCTGACTCTGCGACTCCATGGACTGTAGCCCACCAGGCTCCTCTGTCCATGGGGTTCTCCAGGCAAGAATTACTGGAATGGGTTGCCATTTCCTACTCCAGGGGATCTTCCCGGCCCAGGATCATACTGGTGTCTCCTGCTTTGGCAGGCAGATTCTTTACCGCTGAGCCACCTAGGAAGCCTAATAAGTGTTACCAAAACAGGAAAATGCTGGGTCACAAGGAGGTTTCATACGTCCTTGTGTGGACAGAGAAATGAAAGCAAATTTGCAGTATCTACCAGCATTGCAAATGCACGGACTTCTTGACACAGCAATCCTACTAATGAGATGCGGGGGAGAGATTCAATTGATTTCTTATTGCAGGACTTCTTCAGACAGGAATGTGATCTGCAGCTTTTCCCAAACATATTTAAACCCAGGCCCCTTTTCTTGTAGAACATCTCCTGGGACTAGTGTTCCAGGGAAGACATTTGGAAATACTAAATTAGATCGTGCATGTGTGAGCTGGTACAGATGGTACTCCATAAGCCTTTTCTTTTCTTCTGATGGTCCCAGGCTTAGCCCGAGCCCTCCTGTCCCATCACCACCATCTGTTCCCTATGACCAAAGTCTCTCTTCTCCCTCGTCAGCTACAAAACACGACACGGTCCAATAACTTCTCCCGGATGCCCTGTCTCTGAAGTGTAGAATCCCTCAGAAGTTTTCTAAAGCTCTTCGCTGTTTAGAGCAATGAGAAATGAAGAACGAAAACATTCTCTCCTCCAGCTCCTTTCTCTGTGTTCACTTTGTCTCTGTATGGACTGACAAGGCCAAATACAGTTCAGGTACTAAAGGCGAGCATCAGAGACTCAAAGTGAAATTCGCTTGGCAAAGAAAAATTAGTTGATGTATCATGGGTTCTTCAACAGCCAAGTCAGGGGAGCAGGGCTTGGGAACTAGAACACAAATCAGAGCAGAGACTGGAGAACCAAGAGTAGTCAGCTAGAAGCAGCTTCGGGAATGAGCTTCTCTTTCCTTTCTCTTTTTTTTAAAGATTTATTTATTTGTTTGGTTACTTTTGGCTGCGCTGGGTCTTCATTACTGTATGCGGGCTTTCTCTAGTTGTGGCCGGTGGGGGCTAGTCTCTAGCTGTGGTCCATGGACTTCTCGTTGCGGTGGCTTCTCTTGCTGTAGACCATGGGCTCTAGACAAGCGGGCTGAGTAGTCGTGGCGTACAGACTTAGATGTCCGGTGGCGTGTGGAACCTTCCCAGAGCAGGGATCGAACCCCTGTCCCCTGCACTGGCAGGCAGGTTCTTAACCACTGGACTATGAGAGAAGCCCTCTTTCCTTTCTTGAGTCATCATTAGGCTTTCCCCCTAGAGTCTGATGGGGTGCCAGTGAGAAAATGTGTGACAGGTCAAGGAAGGGAGGAAGAAGGCAGGGGAGTGGTGAGTTTTAAAGGGGAACATGCTGTACGCTGTATATGCTGGAGCACTGGTAAATGAGTGGTTCCTCCACACAGCAGGTCTGAAATAAATCCTTGAATGAATGAATTAATGGAAGAACAACCAACCAACTAGATAAAGATCGAGTACAAATCAGAAAACCATAGTCACTGTTCTTCAGAGTAGGAAAATCAAGTTCTTGGCAAGAATCAGAGCCAGTTGAGCAAGACAGCCTGTTTGACCAGGTAAGTGGTTCTTATGTCACAATAGCAGTGGGACTCACCATAAGAGAAACACCTAACTGAATCGCTTTTGTTCCAGTTCCTTCTCAGAGGTGCAGAATCCCAGCAAGGGGTTGGGGGAAGGTCATTCTTCTAGCCTCATTTGTCAATAGACCTGAATTTTACCCTAATCTGCTCAGAGAGGCTTTCTCTTCCTTTGTTTGGCGTTTTCTCCCCTCGGAGGACCGCCTCATCTCCATCTAGATAGTAGAGATCTTCACCAACTAGTCACCAGGGGTTTGACACCGACTGTGGGATGTTTAATATTCCTTGAATATGAAACAAACACAATGGAGACTCACAGTATTGTTATTACGTTATTACAGACCGAAAGAAGGAAAATAAAATTTAACTGTGTGCACAGCCAAAAACATCAATATTTACAAAAGACGCCAATTACTATAATAATTGTTGTGGAGTATCTCAGAGAAGACAGTGGAATGCCATACAACTGTTGAAGGATGCATAAAATCTTAAAAGTACATGTTAACTCTGATACACAGGACAAAAAGGAAATGTTGTTTGGCCAAGAAAGAAAGATTTGAAAGTCAACATATTTAAGGAAAGTATTAAAGATAAATCTTTAACAAGCAAAATATGACCTGCATTCAAAACCAAAGATAAAATGTTTAAATTACTGATTTGAATTATGAACACAAATTCCCCCTGCATTTCACTGTAAATAATTGAGAGTTAACTTGAGGATTAAAATTTTTTCAAAATAAAGGAGTTTAACTCAAAAATTTAACTTTTGATAACTTGCTGGTAACATTCATGGGTAAATGATTGGAAATGACTAACGCTGGAAAAGATTGAGGGCAAGAGGAGAAGGGGGTGACAGAGGATGAGATGGTCGGATGGCATCATCAGTTCAACGGACATGAGTCTGAGCAAATTCAGGGTGCTGGTGAAGGACAGGGAAGCCTGACGTGCTACAGTCCATGGGGTCGCAAAGAGTCAGACATGACTTAACTAAACAACAACAACAATGGGTAAATGAAAGTCGTGTTTTCCTAACTGAGGATGAATCCAAGAAAATTCTGATTGAAAAATGACACACTCTTGTCCAGAATCTGCTCAATATTATATTTTTTCCTCTAATAACCTTTTGATCTGAGTTCCCCTTCTTCTTTACAAAAGATAAAATCTATTCTTTCAAATCACTTCTGTTGGTTAAGATTAGTGAGTTGGAAAGAAGGTGATCCTAAACAATTCTGCCTCCAGCTGTGGCAGATTAATTTGTAACAGAGTAACACTCCACCTAAGAACAACTGAAAACATGAAGATGGGGAAGAAGAGCCTGTTTGAGGGCATCAGAGTGGTTACCAAGGCACCTAGGACCTGAGGGGGCAAAATTCCAAAGAAGTGGGACTCATTGGTTTGAAACTGATATCTGTCAGCTGAAGCAGTTTTTCTCTGCAGGGGATTTGATAATCCAGCATAATAGTGATCAAGAAAAAAGAAAACCAGCAATCTGGGTATTATCAGTTAATGCAGGGATCTCACAAAAATGTCTAATTTCAGCTGAATGTATCTCCCTAAGCATCAATGAAAAAGGCATTACCAACCTTTCCAAGTGAGCTCTCCATGGATATTATGCCCAGCCTTCGTTTGGAGTTGTCAGTTGTCTCCTGAGCCATTATCAGAATTGAATATTTTTAAACCTTCACAATATAAACATTGTAAGTTAACTCGGTAAACAGTCAAGTTGACCAAAGGTAAAGAGCCTTATGAATGAATCAAAGACAAGAAAAAGTTATTGCGGGTTGGGTTCCCCAAAGGCAGATACTGAGATGGAGTTCGCACTATAAAATTTTTATTGAGGACCAGCACCTGTGAAAAGAAGATGGGATGATGAAAATGGGCAAATGGGGAGTTGAAGTGTGATGTAGGGTCAGAAAATTTTCAGTTTACCAGGCAGGGAGTTTTAGAGTAAAAGAGTACCATATGAGTTGGTCCGCATTGGACCAAGAGCCACTTTTACCTCCTCTTATATTAAGTCACGGAATTCAGAATAGGGCATGGCCTTGAGTGAGGAAGTCATATACGGATGTGAGAGCTGGACCATAAAGAAGGCAGAGAGCTAAAGGACTCTTGAGAGTCCCTTGGACTGCAAGGAGATCAAACCAGTCAATCCTAAAGGAAATCAACCCGGAATACTTGTTGGAAGGACTGATGCTGAAGCTGAAGCTCCAATTCTTTGGCCACCTGATACAAAGAGCCAACTCACTGGAAAAGACCCTGCTTCTGGGAAAGATTAAAGGCAGAAGGAGAAGAGGATAACAGAGGATGAGATGATTGGATGGCATCACCAATTCAATGGACATGAACTTAGGCAAACTCTGGGAGATGGTAAGGGATAGGGAAGGCTGGCATGCTGCAGTCCATGGAGTCACAAAAAGTCAGACATGAGTTGGCAACTGAACAATAACAAATTGGGCAAGGTGGCTTTCTGCAGATAAAGCAGACCCTGGAGGAGCTGACAGTTGAGGACTTTCTTCTGACCACAGTCTGTGCATCTGGGCAGCAAATCCATCCTAGAAGGAGGAGCTACTCCTGCACCATCCCTATTTCCCAGAGCAGGGACAGCCAAGAAAACACAGCACAGGATGCTAACAGGGGATGGAGTCAGGGGCGGTGTTGCCTGGGCATGTATCATTCATTCAGCATTCCCCAAACTTTCACTGTGGACTTATTCTGAGCCTAGAACTCTACTAGGTACTTTAGATCCAGAAAAGAGGCTCACATTCTCCCTACCCTTGAAGGATATCCCTCCAGCAAGGGAAGGCAGCCACGAAGTGAGTACTCTGAGAGCAGAAGGCACAGCACCAGGGGGTACGGGGCGAGGAGGGCACTGTGGGACAGAGGAGGGGCACCTCACCCAACCAAATTGGGGAAAGAGAGCAGGAATCTTCTTAAGTTTCCACACAAGTGCTTTCTGGCCAGGAGTGTCTGCTGTGTAAGTAACTAAGCATAAGTGGCTCTCTACCAGGGAGCAGGAAATGGCAACCCACTCCAGTATTCTTGTCTGGAGAATCCCATGGACAGAGAAGCCTGGAGGGCCTACAGTCCATGGGGTCTCAAAGAGTCGAACACGACTGAAGCAACTTAGCAAGCGCAGGGAAGCAGACCCCGGTGATTTTATGGAAATAGTCAAACATGAGAGGCAAAGATGACTTAGCCATCATCCCCAGGAGTCATATGAAAGAGAATCACCATCAGCTTCCCTAGGCTTTGTTTATTCATCTGTAACAAAGGGGAACTCTATTTCAAAGAACAAATTATTTCCCGGGACGTGTGTTCACTGTAATTACAAAACTTGGTCAGGATTAGAGAAAATCTGAGCTTGGTTCTCCCAGTTGTGGAAGGCCCAGTCAGTTAAATTTACAGAGTCTCCAGTAGGAACTGAGAAGGGGGCTGTTTTGTCTTTTTTTTTTTTTTTCGTAAATGCAGATGCAAAGTTTATTATTAGAGGCATACCACAACAACAAGTGGGACAGCCCATAGAGAAATGGCTTGTTGAGATGAGATAGAAGCAAGGCAGAGAGGCACACTGAAAGAGAAAGGGTGTGGGCATCCACTTTAGCGAGGAGGAGGGCCTGTCTGTTCATAGGGGTATCCCAGCTTCTAGAACAAATGGGAAACTCTATATGCCCCCTCTCCCTTTTTTTTCCCCTGCAAAAAGCTTTATTGTTTCTGCTTGGTCCAAAGCTTGGGAGAGGGCTCCAGGATGATTAAAATGCTGCCTAGGGGCTGCAGAAAAGGGCTTCAGACAAAAGCCCTGGGGCTCAGAAGGCCTCCTCAAAGGCGGCCGGGCTCCAGAGGCTCTTAGTCATGTTGAAGGGTGAGCCTTTCCACAAGATACTTGCCCAACTCCGCCTGGGGACTGGCCAGCGTGTGCAGCTTGGTCACGTGGTCGCCCATCTTCTCCGTGAGTTTCACCTGCTCATCCAGGACGCAGCTTTCCCGGAGCCACAGAGGTGGGGGTCTGCTCGGGCAGAACCCAGGGCCCACAGGTCCAAAAAGGCCTGGTTCAGGTTCTTAGTGAGAAGGGCGGTTTCCATAGCATCCTAGGTTGTCCGTGCTTGTCTCGAGAGGCTTCTGCAGGTCCTGGAGGAGGGTGCAGTCACTGGGCTGGTTTTGCATTATTCAGGAGACACTTGGTGCCCTCGAGCTTCTCCTTGGCCAATTCACAGAAAAAGTGGCCCACAGCCTCTGGAGCTACATGGTCATGGTCAAAATAGAACCCCGGGGAGAGGTAGGTGAAGGAGGCCCACAGGTGCAGGTTGACCGAGCGGTTGACAGCGGTCTCCACCTTGGTGAAATAATTCTGATGAATCTGGGAGCTCATGGTTGGTGGCTAATAAGGAGCTAAGCTCAAAAAGTGGTGTTGGCTGGTCCCGGTGGTTGAGGACAGTTGAGTGGCTGATTCTGAAGGTTGAGAAAAGAGTTTGGAGGGTGGTAAGAGGCTGCAGCGCAGGGCATCCCTGGGTCCGTTCTGTCCAAACACTGTTGAAGCAGGAGACAGATCCACGGGACCATGGAGCAAAGATACTGAAAGCTCAGCCTCCCTATGTCAGTTAGTGAGCACAGTAGAGACATTTCCAGTTGGTTAGTGAGCACACTAGGGTGATTTCCAGCCTCCTCCATCTCTCCCCGACCCCCGGCCTCCTTTCTCCCCTCCTCGGCCTGCCTAGGACCACCCCTGAACTCACACTGGATTGGAACACCTGTGAGTGGCTTCTCCAAGTGGCCAGGGCTTCCTTAACCACGTGGCAGCTGGATTCCCGAGGTGAGCATCCTGAGAGAGGGGGAACCAGACAGAAGCCACATGACCCTTCGTGACCTCGCCTCAGAGGTCAAACCCTATCACTTCCACTGCATTCTGCTGCAGTTACAAAGATTTTCTCAGGTTCAAAGGTAGGGAACGTGCCCTCTCAATGGGGAAATGTCAACATCACATTGCAGAAAACAAAAACGAAACATGTGATATGAATATGGCAGACTACATTTTCCAAGGGACATATGTATATATGCCACAACACTCTTATAATGCAAATACAAGACCTCCCTTGCATTTGCATTATCAGACATTCCTGACTCTACCCTGTACATTCTCGAAATGCTCAGGAGTTCTGCAAAGAAAATATGAGCATATTGGCTCTCCTTTCCATTCCTGCCCAAACTCAGGACCTGGCGGGGCAGGGAATGCAAAAATGGCAAATTGGGAATGTTTATCTCAGCAAGTAGAGGACTCACTTGGGCTCTGGGTGACGTGGGAGCAAGGCCACACACAACTGTCATCACTACCACGCTTGTGTCAGCGTGTCATTTCTATCCCTTTCATTCCTCTTTCTCATTATTTATTTGTCAAATATGTTTGGTTAATGTTATAGGGCCTAAATCTTCTTGGGAAAGAAGACATTACCCTTACAGCATTAAATCTCCACTTTCATTTATTTATGCCAAGGCTCGTGGCATCATTAGGAATTTTAAGCTGAATTCACTTACGCCAAGTGGCCCATTTGACAGGAAGTGAATTTCAGGCTAAGTCAGTACTCATGCAGTCATTCACCTCAAAGTCAGGGTGCAAATCAATTCTTTTTTATTTCAATGGATGTGTTCTTTAGCCAGAGTTAAAATAATCTAAAGAGAATTGAAAACTGTCTTCCAACACTATGAGTGGACTGAAATAAAATCCAGAATGCTTAGATTGGGGAAAAAAAAAAGCATTATTCAATTTCCAATCACAGTACCTAGAATAATGAATTTAAAGAATTCGTTCTTGCTTTACTATCGGTGTGGCTTCGTAATTGTCCTTTCTGTTGTCTTTATTTCTTGGTGGGAAGATGGGGGAGGGGTAACTAATGCAAAAGCACCAACTTACCTTAAGCCATAACTGCTTTTCTGTATCCTAAAGCCTCAAGCTTCCCTGGTGGCTCAGATGGTAAATAATCCGCCCGCACCTGAGTTCAATCCCTGGGTTGGGAAGATCTCCTGGGGAAGGGAATGGCTGCCCACTCCAGTATTCTTGCCTGGAGAATCCCATGGACGGAGAAGCCTGGCAGGCTACAGTCAATGGGGTCGCAAAGAGTCAGATACACTGAGCAACTTTCACTTTCACTATCAAAGCCTCAAGAGGGGTTTCTGAAGAAAGTGGGGTGGGGGGAGACGAAAAAATCAAACCTTATCCAGTGGAATTAAAACGGCCTTCAAAGTTGTAACAGATACCCTTCTGCTTTATGACCACATTCTCTAACATCTGTGGAGGGACATTTTCTGACCAAACGGCCTGTCAGTATCAATAAGGAAAGACGCGTTCCTCATTGTTCTAGAATCTACGGTGTCTAGGGTTATTGAAATGGATATATACTGTAGTTCATACCAGAGGATGGAGAGGGAAACTAAAGATGGAGAAGGAAAAGGGAGCATGGATTCAAGTGTGGAGTTGCTCCTGGCCCTGCTTTGAAGTCTCCCTGGCTTTTTGGAACTTAACCAAGATCAGACAGGCAGTTGCAGCCAGCTCAAGGCCTCTGGTTCTCTGTATAAATTTCGGAGTTGATTTTGAGGTTAAGATTATGACGTTTGGTGGTAACGTTAAACTGGAAAGTATTGCATTCACCTTTTATATTCCCCAAAGAAAGGAGAAACGTCCAGCCATGTAATGAAACTCCTTTCAATCTGACCATTGTGTTAGGAACAGATTTCACACTGAGCAAGTCTTTGCAGCCAGACTCAAATGTTTCCCATTAAGGCTGTGCACGGGTATAAACGTGCAAGGGCCCGCTGCAGAGTGTGCAGTTCTCCAAGCAAATGCACACGCTTGAGGACTTGGAAGGAGTATCAAAAACAGATTCATGGTTGAACACTCGTTTGCACTTCTTGTTGCCATTGCTTAGAGCCTAGACAATGAGAAAGGAAATTCCCTAAACCATCTTGGTGGTGGCAGTAGGGGCGTTAGGGTTGGGGTCGGGGGGAGAGACACCCATCTGATTAGGCAGAACGTATGTGGCTCAGATTGTTGCAGTCTTAATGCCTGGAATCAGAATTGCTGGTTAGCAGTGGTTGCAACATATCTTACTAGAATCCTTCATAGTCTGGCAACTTGTGATTCAAGGTAAAACAAGTGCTCAAAAATGGAGTTTAGAATGATACACAAAATTTTAGACTATCAAAACAGGAGATTTCTATTCAGAAATTGACTTTTACTACAGTTGGAAAAAAACCTACATTTTCAGGAACTTTCAACCTGTTACGAGATAGCTCTTGTGATTATTTAGGGGGGCTGGAGGGACTTTCCTTCCCTTTGTCTCAGAGCAAATGACAAAACCAAGCACTTCTTATAAAACTAACATTATAATTTGTTAAGGCAAATTAACTCTGGGAGTTGATGATGGATAGGGAGGCCTGCTGTGCTGCAGTCCATGGGGTTGCAAAGAGTAGGACACGACTGAGCGACTAAACTGAACTGAAGGCAAATTAAAGCCCCCAGGTGTAACTGCAGTCATGCTAATAAGAAGAGAAGCGAAGACACTTGTAAGATGCTCTTGTCCAGATTTTAGGAAAGTTTGTAGATGGTATCTTATGAATCCTTTTTGAATAATGGGCCTGGTTATCTCCACTTTATCAGTGGGGCATTCAAGGCATCCAAAGATAACTTGCCAAGGTCATAAGATTCCTCAATCCCACCACCAGAAAAGAGAACCCTTAATAGTGTATGTGCTGCCCAGAAATCAACTTGGTATGCACACTGCTGGGAGTAACTTTTGCAGACAATGTACTCGCTGAAGGAAGTGCTGAAATAAGAGAGAAAAAGAATACAGAGAAAAATGAAGTCTGATCGGTGACTCCTCAAAAAACGTTACTTCTACAACTGTTCAAAAGGAGACAAACCAACTTTACTTCAATTTTAAAAAAGAGAAAGATCATGTTTCACTCTTACAAAGTTTTGACATAATTTTATACAACTTGCATGACTCAAATACATGTTTCTAAAAGTTTCCTGTTCCTTTTTTTCATTGACACATAGTTGATTTATAATAGTATTAGTTTCAGGTGTGCAGAAAAGTGATTCGGTTATACATCATTTTTTCAGATGTTTTCATTATAGGTTATTACAAACATTGAACATAGGTACCTGCACTATACAGTAATCTGCTTCTTATCTATTTTATGTACAGTAGTTTGTATCTGTAAATCTCATATTTCCTAGTTTACCCTCCACTCCAATTTCCCCTTTCTAGTTGCACAATTTAACTTTATATTGAACACTGTCGCCCAATGTTTCAAACTTACTGTAGTTGCCTTCAGTATTTTAAAGTAACATTTTAAATTGATTTCAATATGTATTATGTCATATGAACATAAATATACTGTTACTTTATTATATATTGATATCAAAAAAAATACATATACAGTAAAAAGATATTTCCACTACTATTCAGAGTTTGGAGAATTGATTTGCAGAGTTGTAGGAACTATTTCTGTTGTCTGGAATTTATCCAAAGAGTCACTCCTACTTAGTTTGGTTTTTTGTTATTGTTTTTCCTTCAACTTAAATTTTTTATTTGCTAACAGTACAAATGATTAAAGTAAGGGGGGAAAGGTGACATTTTTCTCACCTGAGAGCAAAGGCAGCATCCAGCAAAACTCTCATTTCTTCTATCTTCTTCTCCCCATTCTTTTTGGTCCCAATTCCAATCATCTTAGACTCTCACCAGAATGCTCACTGACTCCAGTTTCAGGTAGTATTGACCCAGAGGTGTGTGCATTGTCACAGTGAGACTTTTGAGGTCCAGCAATTTCCCAGGGCCCAAGGGCCATCATTTGTAGCGGTGGGATTTCAGGTGCGCTGACAGACGGTAGGGGAGCCATTTTTGAAACCAGAGTCGATTTCCCTTCATTCATGTTACTGAAGAAATTTGTTATGTGTAAGGCAAGTTCTGAGTACAGCTTTTGATTGTTTTTTAGCTTGTCTTAAATTTTAAAAACCTATCAAAGCTGGAAAGTAGCCTACCAAAGAATGAGGGTCACAGACTCTCTGAGTCCTTGAATTTCAAACCAGAGACAGACAACCCCCTTTGACTTTTGGGGGCCCTCTTCACCCCCTGCTACAGGGGAAAGGGGAGAGGCAAAAAAAAGCAAGAAAAACTACAGGCCTGACCACAGGATTTTCCAGGAAGTTCTGCTCTACCTAGAACCTCTCTAGACACATGGATGGCTGATGCCTTTGCATGCGTGCGTGCGTGCGTGCTAAGTCACTTCAGTCGTGTCCGACTCTTTGTGACCCTATGGACCAGAGTCAGCCAGGCTCCTCCGCCCGTGGGATTCTCCAGGAGAGAATTCTGGAGTGGGTTCTTATCCCCTTCTCCAGAGGATCTTCCCTACCCAGGAATTGAACCTGTGTCTCTTACGTCTACCTGCATTGGCAGACAGGTTCTTTACCACTAGTGACACCTGGGAAGCCCCCAATGCATGTAGATACAATTGAAAATCCCTTCTTCCATCAATACAATAAAAATATCCCAGAAAAAGGTCACATGTTATCCAATGACCTGACAGCTTTATCTCAACACCTTATACAACAGAAATCCTTAAGGGGTTTGACGAAACTGCAGATCCCTGGACCTCAACGCAGAATTACTGAAAGAGAATCATGGGCACCAGTGCCCAGGAATTTGAATTGTTAACCCAAATTCTCTTTTGATCCTTATGCACAGTAACATGTGAGCACCTCAGAAATAAGGAGGAAGCAAGACCAGGAGATGTGGGACCACGGTTGTACATGGAACCAAAGGTAAACATCATAAAGTATGGCCTACTTGACAATTTAAGCCAGTCTTGGAAGGCATAGAGAGGGCCAAAAAGGAAAATCTATGAGAAAAAAGGAAAGAAAGAGGGCACAAATTTATGGACCTGCCGTGGGCCTATGAAATGTTGGCCTCAGCCGCCTCATCAGGGAAGGAGTTTTGTTGTCACTCTTCCTTTTTTATTTCCTTTTAATATAAAAAGATTCCTTTCATTCCTCAATGCATAGAATTTTGCTGTGGGAGCATGGGTTTTGTGGAGAGTGAGAAAGGTATTTTTTTACAAAGGAATGCTTTGTACTTAGTAATCCCCTATCTTTTCCCATGTTAGTTCTTCAAGGATTTCTACAAAGATGGTATTTTTTCCGGTTTTTTTTTTTTTTTTTTTTAAATACCACCTCACTTAAAATAAGCAAAACATTTTAATTCACACAAATATCTTTTACGAACTCTACCCAGTATTATTGTGGAAGCTTTGTAGGCTCCAAAGGCTGTCATGATTAACCTTCTCTGGATGAAACTTCAGGGATGTGCTCTGAACCCACAAAAGAAATTAAATGCACAGTTAAGACTGATTTTCATCATCAAGTTGCAACAGGGAATTGTCTTTAAAGCCATCTCCTGCTGCCTTCATTAGAGTCTTGATCTCTTGCTGCAAATTTATATTCCTTTGTGGGTTTAAGGCAGATATCGGATATCCTTTTAATCTATATTTATTAAGCGAGCTATTGACGAGTCTCATTCTGCCACAAATTCACGAACAATGTTCCCATGACCACCCTAGTGGGAGTCTTAAGTGAATACAACATCTTCAGGCTAAGGGGCCATTTTTCACAAGGTAAATGGACAATTTTTTTAATTGTGTAAGTTAAAAACACATATCCCTTTGACTTGTTTCACAAGCCCCAATCAACCAGTAAATAAAAAATGTGTGCCAATAATAGAACACCGGAAGAAATAAATATCTGTGTTTCCCACCCTGCCCCTTACTCCCTAGCCCTAACTACCCACCCTCTCCATTTCCATACAGCCTTTCCCAATTAAGAACGTTCTATGTATTTCTGAGCCAAGCTTCTGATTAGAAGGAATTCTGATCTAGAGAGGAGGGACACTTTCCCTGGTTGTGGTCAGCCCTGCTCTGCAGGCTTCCCAGGTGGCTCAGTGGTAAAGAATCCACCTGCAATGCAGGAGCCGCAGGGGACGCAGGTTCAATCCCTGGGTTGGAAATATCCTCTGAAGGAGGAAATGGCAACCCACTGCTGTATTCTTGCCTAGGAAATCCCATGGACAGAGGAGCCAGGCGGGCTACGGTCCATGGGGTCACATGGAGTCGGACACGACTGAGCGACTGAACACGTGTTCTCGGCTCTGCGTCACAGGTGAAATGACCTATGCTGATGCCATCTCTCAGGGCCCTTTGCCACTGGCATCCAGATACATTCAGTCAATGGGGGCACCGGGTAGAGGTTGCGGAGCTGGAGGAAAGAAGTCCGAATTTTTCCCCTTCACTTCTGTTTTAGGCAGCATCTTTGGCCATGGCTGCACCTCCTCCTTGGCTGCGGCTCCCCCAGGGCAGCCTCCCGTTGGCAGAACCAAGCTGGAAGGCAGTCAGCAAGGGAGTCTGGGAAATGCCTCTGCAGATCAGCCTGTCATGCATGGTCCAGAGCAGATCAGGAAAAGTACGAGGCCTGGATCTGAGAACAAACAGAACCCAGCACAGAGGGCCGACTAAAGACTCACCAGCATCCTCTTTAGCTTGGTAGGGCAAAGAGTGACTGCGACTCTAGTGCGACAGCACGTTGACCAAGTGTCAGAGTTGTGCTTGCTTCTAAGAATGCAAAGAGAGAGAGGATGTGGTCCCAGCTCTTAGCGTCTTCAGTTCGAATCCCAGCCCTGCTCCCTTACTTGTCGTTGGCTTTGGGCAACTGACTTGACTGCTCCAAGCCACCTCCTCCTCTCCTGTGAAAGAGGGGAGGTCATAGTAACAAGCCCTCCTGGGATTGTTGTGTTCCTTGAGATCATTGCTTACAGTAGACATTCAGTGAGCCTTTGTTAGATAAAACCGTACCTACTAGCTAGACACTTAAGAAGTAAAATGGAGTTACACTTCACTGATTGCCTCCCCTATTTTAATGCTTACATGTACCAGCATGCACTGTAGCCCACCAGGCTCCTCTGTCCACGGGATTCACCAGGCAAGAATACTGGAGTGAGTCACTATGCCCTTCTCCAGGGGATCTTCCCGACCCAAGGATCGAACCCTCATCTCTTGGTCTACTAGCACCACCTGGGAAGCCCACATCCACCAGCAAGGTGGGGTAAACAAGCAGTTTCAATACAATGTGGTAAAGGGCTGTAATAAATGCACCCACAAAACTGTGCTGGAAACACAGTAGGGGAAGAAACTGTAGAGACCTCACAGAGAAGCTCTGGGGGGTTTCCTGGGGGAGGGGGAGAAGGAGGCAGGGGCCAGAGAGAGAGGACCTTGCAGTAATAACAAAAGCTAACAGGGTTTGAAACTCACCCAGAGCCAGGCTCTGAGCCACAGCTCTCACTGAGTCTTCCTCCAAGGGAAGCCCTAGCTCCCTGTCAAACCCATTTTGCAGAGAAAGAACTAAAGTCTAAGGTTCAAAATAGCATCAAACAGCTATTAAAGGTTAGGGTCAGGATCCAAACCTGTGTGCCTGACTCCAAAGTCAATGCTCCAAGGAACAGCAGGTGCCTTCCTGGCTTTACGGGTAGATCATTTTAGTAAGAGTTAACTATTCAAAACAACACAGCAGCCACAAAGGACAAATCTGTGTGCTAACGTCCATCAGCCTGTCATCTCCTTGGGGTAACTGCAGGGACAGCCTGACTCTGACGGCACTTACGGGCGCAACTTCCCTGGGGATCCAGTGGTTAAGACTCCATGCTTCCAATGCAGCGGGTTGCAGCTTCACTCCCTGGTTGGGGAATTAAGATCCCACATGCCACATGGTGAGGCCAAAGAATAAAACAATAAAATTTAAAATGAAGGCGCTTAATTCTTTGGGAGGTTCAGAGCTGCATAACCCCAGCTCAGCAGAGGACCAGGGGACGAAGGACTCCACCCTAGGGTGGGGAGAGGTGGCGAGTGGGTTGTGGAAAGGAGAAGGGGAGAGGGGAGTCTGTTCTCTAGAAGTAAGACTAAGCTGGGTGGCCTTGAGAGGGAAGTTAGCCCTTTCAAGACGCCAGGCTAATATTGGGTTTAATTATCACTTCCAGGGTACTGAAGGCGCTCTGACAGTCTCAAGGAGCAAATTTCTCTCTCGAGTGGGAGCCACTGACCAACCCACTTAGGTGTCAATTCTCCTCTCTTTTCTCTTGTAATTTTATTTATTTGTTTTTGGCTGTGCTGGGTCTTCCTTGCTGCTTGCAGGCTTTTTCTAGTTACAGTGGGGGGTGGGCTGCTCTCTAGTTGTGACACACAGGCTTCTCATTGCGGTGGCTTCTCTCATTGCAGAGAACTGGCTCAAAGGCCCAGGGCTTCAGTAGTTGTGGTACACAAACTTAGTTGCCCCACGGCATGTGGGATCTTCCCAGACTAGGGATTGAACCCATGTCCCCTGCATTAGCAGTCAGATTCTTAACTGCTGGACCACCAGGGAAGTCCCTTTTCTTTAAAAGTCCAGTTGCAGGATACATCACTACTTCTCTTCTTAAAAGAAAGTGGGGCAAAATCCTTAACACCTCCCAAGGTGGTATTTAATTTAAAAATTGATTATTTAGTTATAAATATTTAATTAACAAATTACAAAATACAAATCCTTATTTTTCCTATTTCTCCAACCTTCCATGCTGCTGCGGGGTGGGGTGAGGGATAGGGATGAGATATTTTGCAAATAAAAGTAAATTCTTTGCATTTCAGAGCCACTCAATTATAAACACTGCCACCTGCAAAGCTGGAAATCAGTTCAACTGTAATCGTCTTTAAAGGTTTTTCAATACAACTGCTAACCTGTCTAGATGTTTAACTTTCAGGTTTCAAAACCTGTCAGTTAAAACTTGCTTACTGTTACTCCTTTTCTCTGAAGCTACAAGCCTGAAGAGAAATTACGTAGCAAATTAGAAACAAGGAACTAAGACTTGATAGGAACACAAAAGACCCGCGGATGGGCTGGGGTACAAGAAACTGCAACCCCTGCTCTGGAAATGAATGAGGATTAGAGAGCTCCTCTACCGCTGCCTCTAATGAGGTTGCCTCTTCTCAGTTCCGAAGGCCCCGACCGATCCCTTCACAAGAACACCTGGGCTATTCAGAGAAAAAGACCTTAGTCAACCTAGCTGTTGGCTGAGTTTACCTGCCAGTTCCGTTAAATTGTGTCATGGGGAACATAGGGTGGACTTGGCTATTAAAAACCCCATTGGGGAAATCCTAAGGCCACAGGGGGTTGTCATTACTGGACCAATTCTCTGAGCCTGAAAGAGTTAATTCAACTCCTCAAGGGAAGCAGGGTACTTCCTATTCCCTAGGATGAGCCAGCCTGGCTCCCAGCTTAACACAGTGAGGCTGTCTTCACGCCCCCTGCCCCCAGCCTCCCCTCCACTCCAGGCTGAAGGCCCTCTGACAGCTGACAAGCCCAAGATGGGCACCCTGGGAGGGTCACCTCTCATTCCCCAGTATGGGCCCTTCTAGGCCTCAGACAGGCTGGGTAATGCTGAGTAAACTCACACACACCAGGAACAGCCACAAGGACAAATCCCTTGGCTTTGTGTATCTGGATTCTAAACCACTACCCAGAACCTCACAGCACAACCAGATCAATCTATCAACGAGGGTTAGCAACGCGCTAGCTGATTTATATGCACTCTTCGCAGTGTATCAGTGGGCACAGAGTGCCCGTGTAAGCAGTTCTGCCAGGCTCCCAGCCTGACCCAACGGAGAACACAGGCCATCATCCTCCCAGACCACAAACGTCCTCCTTGCAAAAGAGCAGAAGACACCATAGTGTTAAATGATTCACATGTTCCCTTCCAGATACTTTTTTAAAAAGCAATTTATTATTAAAAATGTCAAACATAGATCAAAATAGACATATTATACTGGCCCCCTATGTACCTATGACCCAGCTATGACAATTAATAACTTACAGCTAATTTTATTTCAGCTGTACCCCCAGCCACTCCCCCACTAGGTTATCTTGGAGCGGATCCCAGACTTTCTATCATTTTATCCATAAATATTTCAGTGCATATCTCGAAAAGATAAGGGCTTTTTTTTTTTTTTTAACAAAGCACAAAACAATTTCTACTCTAAAAAAAATACCCCTTTTAGATGAACCTTGAGGACACTATGCCAAGTGAAATAAGATAGTCACAAAAGGACAAATATTGTATAATTCTACTTACGTAAGTTTCTTAGAGAAGTAAATTCATAGAGACAAAAAGTGAAATGGTGGTTGGGGGGAAGGCAGGAATGGGGGTTATTGTTTAATGGGTGCAGTTGCAATTTTGCAGAATGAATAGAGTTCTGTGGCTGGATGGTGGTAAGTGTAGTACAATGTGAATCACACCACTGAACTGTACACTGAACTGAAAAATGATTGAAATAGTAAATTTTATATTGGTGTCTGTATTTTACCACAATTTTTTTCAAATGGTAAATTAAAAGTAAAGCACTTCACATCATAAACTGTTCACTAAGTATTTAATTATCTCTATCATACATTTTGTTCAGTTTGTTTACTTGGATCAGAATCCACACAAGGTTCACAGACTGTGGTTGTCAGTTCTTACCTGTTCCCCTGCCATTTATTTCTTCTTTTCCCCTCACTGTAATTTATATATTGAAGAAACTTTTCCTATAAAGTTGCCTACAATGCAGATTTTCCCGTTTGCATCCCTATGATGTCCTGCATTCCATTTTCTTGAAAATTGGAAGTTGGATCAAGAGAGCAGATCAGATTCAAATTTGATGTTTGGGGCAAGATCTCTGAATAGATTTGACTATACTACCAAAATGTGAGTGCACAAAGATTAATCAACACACTGTCGTATCCAATTTAGTATGAGCTCTCCACTGAAATTGGCCTTGGGATGGGGACAGAAGAAATAAGAGAAAGATGTTTTAACAGAATCCTTGCCATCAAGGAACCTGCAACCTTGTTAAGGAGGCAAAACTGATAAAACTGAAACAAATAAGTTCAAAACTGTGCTATGACTGTAAAAGCCATTTCATTCAAATAGTGAGATCATCTGAAAAAAAAGGCTTTAGGTCAGATAAAGTTCCTGAAATTGGTCTTGAAGGACTGATAGATTTTGGAAGAGAGCAGGTATTTTGGGAAGTAAAACTATACGAAGAAAAGCAGAGAGGTTGCCTTTTGGGGGTGGAGAGAATGACTACAGAGGGTGATTCACACAGGTTGGGAATGAGAGCAGAAAGGCAGGAAAAATCAGCAGAGACACGAGTGGGAAGAAATCTACTGACCTCTAGAGATCAAGGCAGATCAGCGGTGGCTGTGGGTTTGGCACGCTCACTCTGGCAAGATGCTTGAGGCGTGCAAGTGGCAAGGTGTTTTGAGAATCTGATTTCCAATATATTTTAGGAGAAGGATTGAGGTTTCCCCTTATCCAAATCTTTTCCAACTGAATTGACCCTTTCTAGAGATGAAACCCATGAAAAAGAGTTTCATGAGAAATACAGTTAGAATTTGATAAGATATTAAGGATTAGCCTCAAATACTCTGGAGGGGAAGATGGGGGACATATAGGGGGCTACTGATGACAAAGGACTGACCAAGAGTTGACAGTTTTTGGAGCTGTGTGATGGGTCCCTAAGGTTCGTGATGCTATCCTCGCTACTTGCTTGTAGGTCTGAATCTTCCCATAATAAGAAGTTATTTGTAAATCTATTACTGTTGGGGTCAAGGGTCATTCCCACATCCCATGTTTCCCATGTTATATGAAAAGATTCGCTGGCCCAGAAGATGTGGCGCTTGTCTCTTCTGTGACTAAGCTGTTTTAACTCTGAGCCAATTACTTCACCTCTGTGGACCTCAGTCCTGTCTCTGTAAAATGAGAGGAAAGGGCAAAAGAACTAACATGTATTAAATGCCTACTATGTACAGGAACTGGGCAGTGCACTCAATTTTCGGATGGATGGACGCCATGCTCTCCATTGTCTCCAAAGTTTCTTTCTGGCTCTGGGGCCCACTAATGATCTGTTTCACTCTCGTTTAGTTTTTGACGAACCCATGTGGCGGATACCTTGCTATAGGCTTTGGAGAAGAGACAGCGCCTGTCTTCATGGACTTTATGATTTAAAAAGACAAACTATAACAAGTGGTGCTGGGAAAACTGGTCAACCACTTGTAAAAGAATGAAATGGGAACACTTTCTAACACCATACACAAAAATAAACTCAAAATGGGTTAAAGATCTAAATGTAAGACCAGAAACTATAAAACTTCTAGAGGAAAACATAGGCAAAACACTCTCCGACATAAACCACAGCAGGATCCTCCATGACCCACCTCCCAGAATATTGGAAATAAAAGCAAAAATAAACAAATGGGACCTAATTAAAATTAAAAGCTTTTGCACAACAAAGGAAACTATAGGCAAGGTTAAAAGACAGCCTTCAGAATGGGAGAAAATAATAGCAAACGAAGCAACAGACAAACAATTAATCTCAAAAATATACAAGCAACTCCTGCAGCTGAATGCCAGAAAAATAAACGACCCAATCAAAAAATGGGCCAAAGAACTAAACAGACATTTCTCCAAAGAAGACATACAGATGGCTAACAAACACATGAAAAGATGCTCAACATCACTCATTATTAGAGAAATGCAAATCAAAACCACAATGAGGTACCATTACACACCAGTCAGAATGGCTGCTATCCAAAAGTCCACAAGCAATAAATGCTGGAGAGGGTGTGGAGAAAAGGGAACCCTCTTACACTGTTGGTGGGAATGCAAACTAATACAGCCACTATGGAGAACAGTGTGGAGATTCCTTAAAAAACTGGGAATAGAATTGCCATATGACCCAGCAATCCCACTGCTGGGCATACACACTGAGGAAACCAGAATTGAAAGAGACACGTGCACCCCAATGTTCATCGCAGCACTGTTTACAATAGCCAGGACATGGAAGCAACCTGGATGTCCATCAGCAGACGAATGGATAAGGAAGCTGTGGTACATATACACAATGGAATATTACTCAGCCATTAAAAAGAATACATTTGAATTGGTTCTATTGAGATGGATGAAACTGGAGCCCATTATAGAGAGTGAAGTAAGCCAGAAAGAAAAACACCAATACAGTATACTAATGCATATATATGGAATTTGAAAGATGGTAACGATAACCCTATATGCGAGACAGAATAAGAGACACAGATGCATAGAACAGTCTTATGGACTCTGAGGGAGAAGGTGAGGGTGGGACGTTCTGAGAGAATAGCATTGAAACATGTATATTATCATATGTGAAACAGAACACCATTTCAGTTTCAATGCATGAGACAAATGCTCAGTGCTGGGGCAATGGGATGACCCAGAGGGATGGGATGGGGAGGGAGGTGGGAGGGGGGTTCAGGATGGGGAACATATGTAAACCCATGGCTGATTCATGTCGATGTATGGCAAAAACCACTACAATATTGTAAAGTAATTAGCCCCCAACTAAAATAAATAAATTTATTAAAAAAGAAAAAAAGACAAACTAGTAGGAAAGGTTATAATCCAACTGGCAAATGTTATGGGTAAATGTTACAATAGCTGTTGTTTATTGAACAATAACTACATGGGTAAGATGCTAGATGTTTTACTTTATATATCCCTACAATATATTAAAAATAAAAAAAGTGAGATGGTTTAATAATAAAAATAGTATCATGTACTCCTGGGTCAGGTAAGAGGAACACCCATCCCAGATTGAAGGGGTCAGAGAAGTCTTTGTTGTCTTTTTGAATTAGTTTAATTGTAGCAAAATAAAGACAACATAAAATTTACCATTTGAGCCCTTTTCAGTGTTGGGTTCAGTGGCATCATGTATGTTCACATTGCTGGGCCACCATCGCCACCATGAGTCTCCAGAACTTTTTCCATCTTTCCAAACTGAAATTCGGTACCCATTAAACACTAACTCTCCATTCTGCCTCTCCCCAGCCCATGACAACCACCATTCCCCTTTCTGCCTCTATAAATGTGACTACTCTAACCACTTTATATGAGTGGACTCATGGAGTATTTGCTCTTTTGTGACTGGCTAATTTCACTTAAAATAATGTCCTTAAGGTCCACCCATGTTGAATGTGTAGTATGTGTTAAAATTTCCTTCCTGTGTAAGGTGGGATAACTTTCCATTGTATGTACAGTCAGCCCTCTGTATCCATGAATTCTGCATCTGCAGATTCTACCAACGGGGGATCAAAATATATGTATTTTTTTAATTTCCAAAAAGCAAAACTTGAATTTGTCATGCAATGGCAACTATTTATATAGCATTTACGTCCTATTAGATAGTGTAAGTAATCCAGAGATGATTTTAAAAGTATATGAGAGGCTGTGCATAGGTTATACGCAAATACTTTGCCACTTTATTTAAGGAACTTGAGCATAGGAGGGTTTTGGTATCTGTGGGGGTCCTGACTCTTAAAGATAAATGCCTCTTTAAGACCCTGCTTTCAATTCTTTGGGCTATGTACTATGTTAAGTTCTGAAGAAAAAGAAGGAATTAAGGCAAAAAGGAGAAGAGAGGCAGGCATTCCACGAAGAGGGAGTGACTTGTGCAAAAGCACCAAGAGCTATCATTCAGTTCAGCTGAAGAGTGGGGGTCGGGGGTGAGATATGAGGCCACAGAGAGAGGCAGAGACTGGACTGTAAGGGCCTCGCACAGGAAGGGAACAGACAATGGAGGCTACAAGCAGAACTGAGATCAAATCCCTCCTTCTGCTCCTATTCTTCAAGTGTCTGCGTGTGTGCTCAGTCGCTTCAGTCATATGTGACTCTTTGTAACCTTACCAACTATAGCCCACCAGGCTCCTCTGTCCATGGGATTCTCCAGGCAAGAATACTGGAGTGGGTTGCCATGCCCTCCTCCAGGGGATCTTCCCAACCCAGGGATTGAACCTGTCTCATACATCTCCTGCATTGCAGCGGATTCTTTACTGCTGAGCCACCAAGGAAGCCCCTAAAGTGTCTGGTGGTTTAGTCACTAAGTCGTGTCCAACTCTTGCAACCCCATGGACTGTGGCCCACCAGGCTCTTCTGTCCATAGGATTTTCCAGGCAAGAATACTGGAATGGGATGTCATTCCCTTCTCCAGGAAATCTTCCTGACCCAGGGATCCAACCTGGGTCTCTCGCACTGCAGGCAGATTCTTTACCGACTGAGCTAGCAAATATTCAAACAACAATGTCTTTACAGCAAAGACTTTGGCCGCTACTGGAAATGACCATTAGAAGATGTGCGTGCATTGTGTTTGACCCCAGTTTTCTGTTTCTCTGACAGTTGGCCTCTTTACTCTACAGATGTTCAATAAGTAGTAATGGGATGCTCAGTAGGCCAGTTATTTATGGCCAATGGATTGATGCTATTTCATAAAATCTTTTGCTCAAAATAATAGTCTCTAATGCACTGCTTTTATTTGTCTGAATTCTTTTCAGAATCAGCTAAGCCAGAGCACAAATCTATTTATGAGATTCTGCATTCAACTCTCCAGCTTGCTCTCTCTAATACAGGATGAATCCCTTCACAGTGATAAAAATGGTGCCAGGTAAGCTCAGGGCCCTACCCAGCTATGAATGATTTTATGACAATGCAACACCTCATCTATTTATTTCTATGAAGAACCATAATCCCCTGTGAGGATTTCCCTGATGGCTCAGATGGTAAAGAAACCGCTTGCAATGTGGAAGACCCAGGTTCAATCCCTGGATCAGGAAGATCCCCTGGAGAAGAGGATGGCAACCCACTCCAGTATTCTTGCCTGAAGAATCCCATGCACAGAGGAGCCTGGTGGGCTACATTTGGAAGGGTCACAAAGAGTCAGGCATGACTGGGGAGCCAACACACACACACACAATCCCCTGTGAACTCAATTACACTCTAGAGAAATAGATGGCAAGGTGTGTGTGTGTGTGTGTGTGTGTGTGTTTAACACTTGGTTGGCATTTGTGTGTTTCTCACAATACTCATAAGCACTAACACCATTAATGAATAAGCTCTTCTCCCAAGAGGACCCATGAATTGTGCCTGTGTTTTCTTCAGCATGTTTAACTTTTCTGGTATTCATATTTATGCTTTGGTTTATAATGTGAGATATAGTAAAAATCAAGAATCACTAGAATGATTTCTCAACAAAAGCCATTCCTCCAGTGAAGGTTTGGTCTATGTGTGTGGTGAGGGAGCAGGAGGATGTCCAGCAAGGGACACTTCATTTGTCACACTCTAAGATGGCTCACAGACCCCACAGTGCTATAGAACCAGAGCTCTGGACCAGAAATCCTGCAACATGGCTCAGAAGAAGGAGATGGGTTTCTCAGTGCCCTTAGGTATATAGAGAAATACAGCCTTTCACCAGTGAGGGATGCCCCCAATACACTGACGAAGGTGCAATCGTAGGAAAGGAGAATCTAATTCTAATTTTTTAGTACTGGTCAATTCGCATTAAGTCTGGTGTTCAGCTCTGATGCTCATCATGATGCTTAAAAGCAACTCTGGGGACTTCCCTGGTGGTCCAGTGATTAAGACTCCACGTTCCCAATGCAGGGGGCCTAGGTTCAATCCCTGGTCAAGCAACCAGATCCCACATGCCACATTTAAGATCCAGTATGCGGCAACTAAGACCCAGCGCAACCAAATAAGAAAAAAATTTTAAATAAAAAAATTCAATAATATATTTAGAAAAAGACCAAAAACTGTGAGGCATGTAGGCAATAAGCATTACTTTTCACTATATTCTTTTATTCAATGTGGATGTTCTGATAGACACACTCTATCACTTAGGATTTAAGTTCAACTTCGTACAACAGAGCTTCATCTCAACTAGTCCAAAATGGCTTAACCAAGATGGTAGTTAATTTCTCCCTTTGGGAATTCCCTGATAGTCCAGTAGTTAGGACTCTGAGTTTTTCACTGCCAAGAGCCCTGGTTCAATCCCGGGTCAGGGAACTGAGATCTTACAAGCCCTGTGGCAAGGCCAAAAAAAAAATCTCCCTTAGATATAAACACGACTACAAGCAGTTAGGAATAGTAGATGGCTCACCACCACTCTACTATCCCTAGATGTTGTCCTGCCCACATGGCCAAAGAGGGCTCACTACCAAGTCCTTGTTATAAGCCCCAGGGCAAAGGAAGGTGGGATGAAGGGGTGTATCACCTCTCTTTAAGAATTCAACCCAGGAATGGCCAGAATTCATCACAAGGCCACTAGAAGGTGCAGAGGTTTCAGGCACTGTCATCACCATGAGTAACGCTGGGGTTCCACGACAAGAAAGAAGGGTGGAACATCTGTAAGGGGACCCCCAGCAATCTCTGTCACATCTGTTTTCTTTTTTCTAATTTGAAAATGGAAAACTGATTCATAAAGAGGGAAAACTCCCCTAAACTTACCTGGCCAACACCCACTCATTCCTCTTGTGTCAACTTAAAAGTCACTTCCTCTGAGAAGCCTGCCTGGGGTTTTCCCCTTCCTTTCCTTCACCCCCGGTGGCCCCCATAAAGGAGGTGTCCCTGTCAAACTCTGTCAACAGCACTCCTCTCTGAGTGTTTCAACTTACCAGAGTTGAAATTAATGACTCACCGATGTGACTGTGTCATGTCTGCCTCCATAATGGTTCTCTGAGCTCTGTAAGGACAAGGACTGAATCTGTCGTGGTCACACGGACCCTTGGTAAGCACTCAAAGCGAATTTTCTCAAATCAGTTCATAAATACATGGGAAGGCAAGGGGTTGTGCTCAAGGTCACACAATTAGTGCAGAACCAAGAATGAAATTAGGTCCTTAAACTCGTTTGTTCTTATCATGTCACACAGCTTTTCCAGGTAACAAAATGAGGACCAGAAGGACAAGGTCACTTACTTGAACTTGTACAGATAATTAGTGGCAGGACAGGGCCTGGAATCCAGGATGCTTAAGGCTAGCCCATTTCTCTTTCTACCAAATATAACAATGCTTTTATTTCCAAACCCATGCAGCTCCTATCTCAGAAAGACTCAGAGTACTCACAGATAGATTCTCCATCATGGGCATAAACAATTTGCCCAAACTCATTTGAATTTAAAAGTAAGTCAGAATAATCATATGTAACATGTGAACCTTGATGCGATTCTAGATGGTGGGACGAGTGGGAATAAAGCCTATAAAAGGTGTTTGGGGAACAATTGGAGAAATGTAAATATAGATTATATACTAGATGACAAGTGTTAAACACATGTTAGTGTACTTGGATGTGGTTGAGTAGAAGAATATCTCTTTTCTTAGAAGATGCAGATTACAGTATGGCATGGGATTGAGCAAGAAGTGTTCTGATGTCTGCATCATAAGGGATGATCCTACCTCTGAGTTCAGCCTGGAACACAGTGTCGGGGAGGCGGTTATCTACTCCTCCTGGGGAAGAATAGGCATCTTGACCATTACGTAAGTTATTATTGATTGATCATAAGTTATTATTTTGATCAGCAGAGACAAGGCATTCTTCCCCACTAAGGCATTTTCCCCCTTTTATTAGGATAAAAGACGTCACCAAATCCACTTAGTGACAAATGATAATACAACTGCTTTTTAAAAATTCTTTTACACATCCTGGGTTGGCTCTGTCAGGGAGCACATTACAAGAATATACATTACAGGGTTTCCTTGGTGGCTCAGTAGTAAAGAATCTGCCTGCTCATGTAGAAGACACAGGTTTGATCCCTAAGCTGGGAAGATCCCACGTGCTGTGGAGCAACTGGGCCTCTGCACCACAGTTATTGAGCCTGTGCTCTGGAGCCTGCAAGTCACAACTACTGAGCCCACGTGCTGCAACTACTGAAGCCCGGGCATCCGGGCATCGTGGAGCCTTGTGCTCCACGACAAGAGAGGTCACTGCAATGAGAAGCCCTCCCTCGTACAGCAACTAGAGATTAGCCCCTGCTCTCTGCAACTAGAGAAAGCTCACGTGCAGCAACTGAGACCCAGTATAGCCAAAAAAAAAAAAATTAATTAAAAAAGAAAAACATATGTTACAAAATATTCTGTTGCTTTTAAAACATAAGGGACCTCACCAAAGAAGGCCATGTACTCTTGGCATGCAGTTACACTGTTTCTGTTGTCTCTGAGAATCATTTATGGTTAACACATGCTGTGTTAAAGAATAGCAGGAACTCCTAAACAACCGAAGCTCTCATCTATGATTGTCCTCTAGAAACAGAAATTCAAATCATAATATTCTAAACTAAGAATTTGTTGTTGTTGCTGTTGAGTCACTAAGTTGTGTCCGACTCTTTTGTGACCCCATGGACTGTAGCCTGCTAGGCTCCTCTGTCCATGGAATTCTCCAGGCAACAATACTGGAGTGGATTGCCATTTCCTCCTCCAGTGTATCTTCCCGACCCAGGGATTGAACTCACATCTCCTGCATTGGCAGGCAGCTTCTTTACCACTGAGCCACCAGGGAAGCCCAAAGTAACTGATATGCCACCCATGTGTTTTTGTTTTTCCTGCCTTCTCCTCAAACTTCAATCACCAAATCTGTTATTCCAAAGTTATAAAACTATAATTTTTAAAATAAAGCATTATTAAAGGGAAAAAAAAAAAGCTGTTAGGTTCTACAAAGATGGTAAGAGGACTCAAAGAAGACCTACTAATGCTAATGTTTAACACTAGTATAGGCACCTAAGGGAAGGTCTGTAATCTCCACCCCTAGAGAGCACTGAAATAGACTGGACCACCACACGCCTTGAATGACTTACGTTTCAGATGTTCTGGGGCAAAGGTCTTGACCACACTTCTTGAAATACCTTCTAGCATTAATATTCTGTTAAAAAATTAAAGCAGACCACAAAAGTGAGGTCAAATTGTGTTCGTGGCATTTCTGTGTATATAACAATCAGAAGGAGCCAGATTCAAATATCAAAGTGGGTGACCCTAGGTCGTCTCCAACCACGAAAGTGAAGTGGGGAAAGGGCAGGACGTTTACTGTTGATTAATCAGGGAATAAGCATGAAGCAAAGTAGCCCCCACTGCCTACTTACCTAATGTGTTTTCATCAATGTCTTCAAGATTGGCCCACCATATTACCTTTTATTTAATAAAGCTCCTTAATCAAGATGTGAGCATGAGGAACTTCAAATGTTCCCAGAGAAAGTGAGAGGATGCTGGTAGAATTTATCTGAATGGAAATATCCACTGCTGCTTGAAAAAAGCTTCCAGAATATGACCAATACCCACTGGACCCATCGATTTATGGCCACTCATGAAGCATAAAACCTTAAGATTAGCAATATTTAGGGAGTCTAATATAATTAATATCAGGGGATATTCAGAGGAAAAAGCCATAAGTCATTTTAGAATATTAAAAAGTCCAATATGGGAAGTCAATTAGTTTTTGTCCTCATATCAGGGAGAGCCACACCATGAATGAGGGCAGACACGAAGCACATTTTGCAGCAACAGCTAGGAGCAAAGGAAGGAATGGAAACTATCAGCTGCTATGGATTGTTTGTCCCTCCTCAAATGCAGACGTTGAAACCTATTTCCCCCAGTGTGATATTACTAGGCGGTGTGGCCTTGGAAGGTTATCAGGTTGAGACCTCTAAAAGCTTCCCTTCTGATGGGGAGAAGGGATAGCCAAGGAGTTTGAGACGGACATGCACAGACTTATGTTTGAAATGGATAACCAACAAGAACCTACTGTATAGCACAGGGAACACTGCTTGATGTTATGTGGCAGCTTGGATGAGAGGGGACTTTGGGGGAGAATGGACACATGTGTATGTATAGCTGAGTTCCTTTGCTGTCCACTTGAAACGGTCACAACATTGTTAATCAGCTGTACTCAAGTACAAAATAAAAAGTTTTTTTTTTTTTTTTTTTTTAAAAGCTGCCCTTCCCTTCTACCATGTTAGGATGTAGCTGCAAGATGATTGTCCATCTCTGAATCAGGAAACAGGTCCTCACCAGACATCAAATCTGCTGGTGCATTGATCTTAGATTTCTCAACCCCTAGAACTGTGTGAAATAAGTTTCTATTGTTTATAAGCCACCCAGCCTATGCTATTGTCTTATAGGTTCTCAAACGGGCTAAAATACCAACTAATTTGGAAGCATTCTCCTTACATTCAGTCACTTGCATACGGCTGCAACTAATTTGGAAGCATTCTCCTTACATTCAGTCACCTGCATACGGCTGAGCTGCTGACATTACCCTCCTCCATTTTCACCCAAGCCACCCGTGTTAGTTTCCTAAGGCTGCCATAACAAACTGCCACAAACTGGGTGGCTTAAAACCACAGAAAAGTATTCTCCCAGAGCTCTGCAGCCTAGAAGTTTGAGACCACGTCGTCAGCAGGACTGTGCTCACTCTCCTTACTTCTGGGAACTGCCAGCAATCCCTGGTGCTCCTTGATGCTGTGGTCTGAATCTTTGTGTCCCCCTCAAAATCCATATATATGGAAACCCTAACCCCCAAAGACAATGATATTGAAGGTGGGGCCCTTGGGAGGTGCCTCCATCCTGAGTGTGGAACTGTCATTCCAGAAGAGACCCCAGAGAGATCCCTACCCCTTCTACCATGTGAGAATTTATAGGAGTCTGAGACCCAGAGAAAAGTCTACAACCGACCGGCCTCCAGAAATGTGAGAAACAAATTTCTGTTGTCTACAGGAACCCAGTCTATGGTGTTTTGCGATAGCAGCCCAAGTCAACTAAGCCGCCAGGTTTGCAGCTGCATCGCCCAAACTCTGCCTCCAGTCACATGACCATCTTCCTTCTGTACACACAGAAGGTACAAAATATGCCAAAAGGGTGGCCACAATTTCCTTTGTATAGTGGGATTGTGAAAGGTTTTCTTTTGTGCTTCTTCACATAGTGTTTGCCTCTGTGTTGTCTGTCTCTGTGTCTTCCCTCTTCCAATATAGACACGAGACATATTGGAATTAGGACTCACCTTAATCCACTCTAGGCGCTTCCCTGATGGCTCAGATGGTAAAGAATCTGCCTGCAATGCGGGAGACCCGGGTTTGATCCTCAGGTCAGGAAGAGCCTCTGGAGAAGGGAATGGCTACTCACTCCAGTATTCTTGCCTGGGGAAATTCTATGGACAGAGGAGCCTGGAGGACTACAGTCCCTGGGGTCGTGAAGAGTCAGACATGACTAAGCAACTAACCTAATCCACTCGGGACGACTGCTCTCTCCTCTAACAGAACTTACAGTGTGATCAAGACCTTAACTTACATCTTAATTACATCTGCAGAGATCCTAATTCCCTATTCACAGGCACCAGGGGTTAGAACTTCAACATGTCTCCCCACTGCCACCCCCAGCATATTTATTGAGCATCTACATAACTTAGTTAAAAACAAAAACCTAGGCCAAAAGATTTTTTTTCCTCGCAAGGATTTGGAAAAGGGCAGTTATTACAAAAACAACTTGAAAGACCACTGAATGCTAAAAAAAGCAAAAACAAAAGTTTACATCAGTGCTGTTTACAAAGTTAAAAAATGCAAAAAGACTCATTAGCCAATCAAAAGGGTATATAAAAGTAGGATGGCCAACTCAATCCTGATTTGCCCTGCTGCTGCTGCTGCTGCTAAGTTGCTTCAGTCGTGTCCGACTCTGTGCGACCCCATAGAAAGCAGGCCACCAGGCTCCCCCGTCCCTGGGATTCTCCAGGCAAGAGTACTGGAGTGGGGTGCCATTGCCTTCTCCAATTTGCCCTGGACTCTCTAATTAAAGTTCTGTGTCCTGAGAACCCTCTACAGACCAAGGCAAATGAAGGTGGTTAGTCACCCTATGGCAATATAGTAAAATACTATGCAATTTTCATTTTTAAAAATGCTAATAAGGACTTTAAATGAAATCAGAAATATTTTTAATATAATGTCAAGCCACGAAGAAAAGCAGAATTCAAACTGCTATACAGCAGTAAAATCATAAGCATGTAAATTACCAAAAAAAAAAAAAAACCCTGGTACAAAATACGCCAAAAGGTTAACCACAATTGCCTCTATAGTGGGATTATGAGAGGTTTTCTTTTGTGCTTCTCCACACTTTAGTATCAAATTTTCTATTGATGAATATGTATTGCTTATTCAGGAAAAAATTAAGGAAAATTTAGTAATAATTTCTGGATGGAAATTAGCCTTCTAAATTCCTACTACTTTTACTCTCATAGAGTAATTTAAAAACAACTATTAATAAGTATTTACTTGGTGCTGAACACTGCCACTCATTTAATCTTTATTCTTTAGAATAAAACTACAACTAAGTACTGGTGTTATCTCCACCTTTGAGATGAAGACATTGGGCCTCACAGAGGTGAAATAATTTACCAGATGGAAATTGAAAGAACTGGGACTCAAGCCCGTAATCTGGACAACTGCTCTCTCCTCTAAGAGAACTTGCGGTGTGATCAAGATCTGTAGCAGAATGTTTAGGTGGTGGTGGTGGTGATTAAGTCACTCAGTCGTGTCCAACTCTTGCACCCCGTGGACTGTAGCCCACCAGGCTCCTCTGTCCGTGGAATTTCCCAGGCAAGAACACTGGAGTGGGTTGCCACTTCCTTCTCCAGGGGATCTTCCCGACCGAGGGATCAAACCCATGTCTCCTGCATCCCAAGTGGATTCTTTACTGACCAAACAACCAGGGAAGCTCAGAATGTTTAGGACACCCCAGTATTTCCCCTAAAGTCTTCATGTGATGGGTTTCCCTCGAGCTGCTAAAATATACAACTGAAAGCAAGTTTTATACGAAGCAGTATAAGTGCACAGAAAATGAAGAGGAGCAGGGACAATTATTCACAGAAAAAGCAAACTTTGTACAAGGAATGAAAACCTATCACATGATACCATATGGCTAAGTTATGATGAACATTTACATAGTAATAATACTGTACATACTTACTATTGATCCAAACTAAATGACAGTTAAAAACCATATTTGGAGAAAGTACGCATATTCCTCCACTGGGCTGAGAGAGAGGCCTATGACCTCACTCCCCTATTGGTAAGTCAACTGATAATTCCTGAAACTGAAAACTCAAGAGGCAAACATATGGAAAAACTTATTTAAAAGTGATGAAGATGAATGTCGAAATAATCAACTAAAATTGTTGGAAGTATCTGTTAGTCGCCCAGTCATGTCCAACTTTTTGTGACCCCATGGACTGTAGCCCGCCGGGCTCCTCTGTCCATGGATTTCACCAGGCAAGAATGTTGGAGTGGGTTGCCATTTCCTTCTCCAGGAGATCTTCTCAACGCAGGGATCAAACCCGGGTTTCCTGCATTGCAGGCCGATTCTTTACCGTCTGAGCTACCAGAGAAGTATCTGAGGAGTGGGAAATTGGTAGAGTTGTTTTTAGTAACAAACTTTGTATAGGTAGAGTTGTTTTTAGTAACAAACCTTGTAGAATTATTTCACTCTTAAAACTGTGTGCATGGATAATTTTAATTAAAATAAAAACTGAAGAAAAATTAAAATAACAGTACACATTCATGTGTATGTCTTTTTACTTATGATAAAATAGTTTATAAAAACTGAGATTTGGAGGTCAATGAAAATGTGTATTTTAAATTTTGGTGCATATTATACAACCAGGTGGAGAGGGAAACGGCAACCCACTCCAGTATTCTTGCCTGGAGAATTCTTGCCTAGACAGAGGAGCCTGGCGGGCTGCAGTCCATGGAGTCCCAAAGAGTTGGACAGGACTGAGCAACTGAGCATGCACATACAGCCAGGAACCAGAAGGGTTAGATAAATTTCAGCTCCAATCAATAAATCCATGATAATATTCATTTCTCAGTCTTTCCTCAATTTCTCATCTCTGACAATACGACAGAAATACGACGTTTCATTAACATTCGTAGATTACTAAAGCTACTTCTCTCAGTGATAATTATATAAATGTGATGATTACTGGTTATTTTGCTTTAATTCTTTAGTGAAATTGCCTGTTTATATCCCTTGCCAATTTTTTCTTTTCTGCTTTTTCTTGTTGATGGGTAAAAGGGCTCATTGTATATTATTGATATTAACCTTATGTTTGTCACATATTTTGCCAAAAATTTTCCAAATTTGCTTATGCATTGTGTAGCATATTTAGAAACCCTTTTTCTCTGTCCGCAAATTATCTTTCAATCATTTCTATTTTATAGTACTTCATATTTATTTTTAACGTCTATTTTTCACCCATTTGAATTAATACTGATGATAAAAAGTGAGATAATGATAAGTCATTCATTTTGAATTACATTCTGAGTGTTTCACGTTGGCAGGAGGCCCCTGGGTCCCCGAGATATATAGCAAAAGCAAACACTGTAATGTCTAGATTCCAATTTATTGTGTTTTCTCCGTTTTTAGTGGAATTAGAAATACCTTACCCTTATTTTCAGTTCTGATTGCATTTCAAGAGCAATCAGTTATCTTAAAAGATGAATAAGAGTATATTTACTTAAACTAAGATTTTAATAATTTTTTGGCATTCAGACTGTGTGTTCCTTTTGTGTTCTTGCTGCCATAGCTTTTGAAGTCTCGAAATGGTAAGCATTTTCTAGAAATTGATAGCAAGATGAGGTTTAGAGAAGAAGGAATTTTAGGTGCTTTTTAGCTTCTGTTAGTTATTGATAGAGTAGAGAGAACAAAAGGGTGGGGTGTAACAAGATTTCCTTGCTCTCAACTGCAACTTTCCAAGAAATATTAGAAGAAACAGTGTCCTCAAAGTAATGATAAAAGAGATGGAAACCTTCTTACTAATTTCTGATGTTCCTTATCTGGGTGTGAGCTATGTAGAACTAAATCGTGTTGTAAATAAATTAAAAATGCCCAGAAACATGAGGACAACTTCACAGACACATACATGCATGAAAGAGAAACTTAATGAGGTGGTCTGTAGACTTAAGAAGGAAATTGCGTTTTCTTAAATAAGAGACAACTTAGTAAATGAAAAACAAGGAAAATATCCACCCACAAATTTTAGCAATCTTAATTGATTTAGAGGGGAGGATATATGAAAATTGTTAAGAGAGTAAATCCTAAGAGTTCTCATCACAGGAAAAAAAACTTTTTCCTTTATTTTGTATCTGTGAGATGATGGATGTTTACTAAGTTTCTGGTAATCACTTCATGATGTATGTAAACCTAATTATTATGCTGTACACCTTAAACTTATATAGTGCTATATGTCATTATACCTCAATAAAACTGGAAGAGAAAAACATTTTAAAAACTTAATATGACAGAATAAAGCACAATAAATATCCTGATTATTCAATTAACCTGTGAGTAACAGCAATTCAGCTTAATATAAAAACATCAGTGGAGTGTCTGTCATGTACTAGATAGACACTGGGCTAAGTCTAGGGTGATAAAAATAAATGTAGCATGACCCTGACCCAAAGGGACTTACAGTCTGGAAGTTTCCATTAGTTTTGATGCAGATAGATGCACAATGTTCTCTGCAGGTGAACGTTCGAGAAGTCTTCTGGGAGGAGCTGATGACTGAGTAAGAGTTAGTCAGGAGAAACCTGCATAGGCAAAGCCACCAGGACATAAACCACGGAGTTCACGGAGGTATTTACAAGAACTTTGCTATTACAAGAGCAACAGAAGAGAGAAGCGAGTAGGTGAGAAGTCAGTCTGGGAAGTGGAGAGAACCTGAAGAAACAGCACCGCATCTTTAGAACTTACTCTGTATGTACTGAGAAGGAGCCAGGAGGCAAGGGACAAGAATGAGCAGGTTTCTGGATGCCCTGGGGCCCAGGTGTCCCTCGTCAGGAATAACTTGTGTAGGAATCTTTAAGTCCTCTCATACTTAGAGGCCTGTAATTCTATAACAAGAAACATAATTGATGTGCCTTATCAATTGATTTATTTTGAAGGGATCAGAATATGCCACCCCAAACATGCTGGTTTGACACAAGGATTGTTTTGAGCTGAAAGCAATTAAGCAGTGGCAAGCACAGAAAGAACCCTTTGCCCTCCCCCATCTGCCTAAAAGCGGGTCATAAATTTCCCTTTGTGAAGGTGTCCCCCCTCCCCTTTCCTGTAGAAGGAGGAGGGAAACAACCATTATCACTAAAGACAAAGTCAGCACTGAATGGGGTCTGTGCAAACAAACCTTATTAAAATAACCCTTATCTTCTATTAGTTCTCCACCCTAGACCAGCACATCTACCTTCCCTCAATTTACCAGCCCTAGGAGCCCAAAGGTCCGTATAGTCAAAGCCTTGGTTTTTCCAGTAGTCATGAATGGATGTGAGAGCTGGACCATAAAGAAGGTTGAGCACTGAAGAATTGATGCTTTTGAACTATGGTGTTGGAGAAGACTCTTGAGAGTCCCTTGGAGTGCAAGGAGATCCAACCAGTCCATCCTAAAGGAAATCAGTCCTGAATACTCATTAGAAAGACTGATGCTGGAGCTGAAGCTCCAATACTTTGGCCACCTGATTTGAAGAACTGACTGGTTAGAAAAGACCCTGACGCTGGGAAAGATTGAAGGCAGGAGGAGAAGGGGACGACAGAGGATGAGATGGTTAGATGGCATCCTGACTCAATGGATTTGAGTTTGAGCAAGCTCTGGGAAATGGTGAAGGACAGGGAAACCTGGTGTGCTGCAGTCTATGGGGTCACAAAAAGTCGGACATGACTGAGTGACTGAACAACAACAGGATCCCAAACCTTTTTCCTTTGTCTTACTTCTCCATAGATTTATCACCCTTTGTTAAGAGGGTATATAAACACCATATTTTAATTACCCCTTGAGGCACTCATCACTGAGAATTCCCCCATGTATGCATGTTGCATGCATAAACGGTGTGTTTTTTCTTCTATTAACCTGTCGTTTGTCAGTTTAATTTGCAGACTCCAAGTACTGGGCCTAAGAGGGTAGAGAAGTTTTTTTTCCTATCCAATAGTTCCCACACTTAAACCAGCCCTCACACAGAGGGAAAAAGTAGGTATCTTTTTTTTATTAATATTATTTTATTTGGTGTCTTAGTTGCCTCATGCAAGATCTTTCATTCCAGTGAAGGCCCAGTAGTTGTAACAGGCGGGCTTACTTGCCCTGCGGCATGTGGGATCTTAGTTCCCCAACCAGGGATCAACCCCCATCCCCTGCATTGCAAGACAGATTCTTTTTCTGTTTTTTGAACTTTTTATTTTGCATTGGGGTGTAGCCAATTAATAATGTTGTGATAGTTTCAGGTGAGCAGTGAAGGAACTCAGCCATACGTAAACATGTATCCATTCTCCACCAAACTCCCCTCCCATCCAGGCCGCCACATAACATTGAACAGAGTTCCCTGTGCTATAGGCCCTCGTTGGTTATTCATTTTAAATATAGCATCTCGAAGCCCCTAACTATCCCTTCCGCTCACTCTTCCCTCTGGCAACCATAAGCGTAAGATGGATTCTTAACCCCTGGATGACCGGAAGAGTTTCTGATGGGCCCACTAAATGGGAAGGAACAAGGAAGGGTTCTTTCTAGAGCCTTGAGAAGAAGCATGACACCAAGGTCACCTTGATTTCAGATATGTAGCCTCCAGAAATGTGAGAGAAGGAGTTGCTCTTATTTTAAGCCGCTCAGTCAGTGGCACTTAGAGCACCCTAGGAAACTCACAGCACCTCTGTGCTATAACATTACCTTTCTGAGAGGAGGAAACAATGAAGTGAGTGATGTCTGGGAATTCTAGGAGGAGAGGTAGGTTCTCAGGATTGGGGGAGAGTAGAATGTGTGTTTCTGGATCATACTTGAAGTTCCTTCAAGGTACATAAGCCATTCACCCAATCCGAGAAAGGCTCATTCTCACCCTCTCCATACCACGGCGGTCACAGCCACTGACTGTGATAAGAATAGATCATTGACGTGCTCAGCTCGCCCTGAGAACATCATCCGTGACACAGGCCAGGTGCGTGTCAGTGCGTGGGGGCTGTGGTCGGGCTGGAGGACAGAGTGGAGGATATTCAGGGCAGGCTCCGCTCACCAAAGGGCAGTGCCCCCAGGTCCACCCTGGCTTCTGTGGCCAGTTGTTTCCTGCCTGGAAAGGAGGCCTGACTGGACTCACCCTGTTAGCGTGGTGGCAATTGCTCAGTTGTGTCTGAATCTTTCTGACCCCATGGATTGTAACCCATCAGGCTCCTCTATCCGTGAAATTCTCCAGGCAAGAATACTGGAGTGGGTTGCCATTCCCTTCTCCAGGGGATCCACCCTAGCATCCGTAATAAAGTAAAAAGGAGGTATCATGACGCTAGAGAGGGCTTAACACCCTGAATGAAGCAGCAGCAAATAAAGCAATAGAAACAGAGACTTCTCTAACAGTTATTTTAAAATACAGTAAAAGTGGAACTGTAACATAACAAGAATAAGAATTCGAGTTTGGAGTTAGGTAAACTCTCTGCCCAAGTGATTGTAAGCATTATCATTAACCTCTCTAAATTTCAGTCTCCTTATGTGTAACACATGGTTAAAATCCAGTTCACAGAATTGTTGAAGGATGAAATGACATGATGTCTAAAAGTGCTATACGGATCATGACTCACTTGGTTCAACTATTAGAAGTCCAGTTAAAGCTATTTTTTAATTTTGACTGCATGGCACAGCTTGCAGGATCTCAGCTCCCCAAGCAGGAATTGAACCCCACCCATGGCAGTGGCTGAGTTCCAGAAAAACATCTACTTCTGCTTTATTGACTATACCAAAGCCTTTGTGTGGATCACAACAAACTGTAGAAAATTCTGAAAGAGGTGGGAATACCAGACCACCTGACCTGTCTCCTGAAAATCTGTATGCAGGTCAAGAAGCAACAGTTAAAACTGGACGTGGAACAATAGACTGGCTCCAAATCGGGAAAGGCATACGTCAAGGCTGTATATTGTCACCCTGCTTATTTACCTTATATGCAGAGTACATCATGTGAAATGCCGGGCTGGAGGAAGCACAAGCTGGAATCAAGATTGCTGGGAGAAATATCAATAACCTTAGATATGCAGATGACACCACCCTTATGGCAGAAAGTGAAGAAGAACTAAAGAGCCTCTTGATGAAAGTGAAAAAGGAGAGTGAAAAAGTTGGCTTAAAACTCAGTATTCAAAAAGCTAAGATCATGGCATCCAGTCCCATCACTTCATGGCAAACAGATGGGGGAAAAAGTGGGAACAGTGACATATTTTATTTTCTTGGGCTCCAAAATCACTGCGGATAGTGACTGTAGCTATGAAATTAAAAGACACTTGCTCTTGGAAGAAAAGTTATGATCAACCTAAACAGCATATTAAAAAGCAGAGACATTACTTTGCCGACAAACGTCTGTCTAGTCGAAGCTATGGTTCTTCCAGTGGTCATGTATGGATGTGAGAGTTGGACAATAAACAAGGCTGAGCACCGAAAAACTGATGCTTTAGAACTGCGGTGTTGGAGAAGACTCTTGAGAGTCCCTTGGGCTGCAAGGAGATCAAACCAGTCAATCCTAAAGGAAATCAGTCCTGAATATTCATTGGAAGGACTGATGCTGAAGCTGAAGTTCCAATATTTTGGCCACCTGATGTGAAGAACTGACTCATTTGAAAAGACCCTGATGCTGGGAAAGATTGAAGACAGGAGGAGAAGGGGATGACAGAGGATGAGATGGTTGGATGGCATCACTGAGTTGATGGACAAGAGTTTGAGCAAGCTCTGAGAGTTGGTGAAGGACAGGGAAGCCTGGCGTGCTGCAGTCCATGGGGTCTCAAAGAGTTGGACACGACTGAGCGACTGAACTGAACTGATGTCAGTGAAAGCACCAAATCCTAACCGCTAGAGGAGCAGGGAACTCCCAAAGCTTTTTTTTTTTTAATGGCATTGATTGGCTCCTGTCAACTGGGAGGATATGACTGGCTTGAGAAGATACAGGTGCTTACATGTGAACAGATTTTACACTTGGTCTGCTCTCTCTTCCCTTCTTGGCTGGCCTTTGTGTATTGTATTTCGTTCTCTTTCCATAGTAGGCTTTTTCTATTGTGAGAAAAATGTCTATCACTACCGCCAGGATTTCACAGCCCGGGCCAGCAGTTCAAGTTCAAAAAGGAAGCTCCGAGTCTTTCTATTATTTCCTGGGAAGGACTGTGATAGGGCCTGCTTGGGGCGTGTGCCCACCCGCATTGCAGAGTGATTGGTAGTCTGGGTGTCCGGTGAAGGGCAGGGGCAGGATGGAAGCAGCCCCCTGTGGGGGGAGGGTTTGTTTGTTTGTTCATAATTTATTTATTTGTTTGTTCTTGCCTGTGCTGGGCCTCTGTTGCTGTGCAGGCTTTTCTTTACTTGTGGTGACCCGGGGCTGCTCTCTAGCTGTAGAGCGAGGGTTTCTCACTGCACCGGCTTCTCTTGTTTCCTAGAGCCCCTCTGCAGCACGTGGAAGCTTCCTAGCCCAGGGATTGAACCACAGCTCCTGCATTGGCAGGCGGGTCCTTTATCACTGAGCCACAAGGAAAGTCCAGTGGAAGGAGAGTTTTCAAACTTGTAGGTGGTTTCACGCACAGGGAAATCACACATAGAAAAAAAGCCTACGGACATGTACCAAACTACCTGATTTCTAGTGGGGTTATGGTATGTTTGTTTGCTTCTTCACACCTTTTGATATTTGCTCAAACATTCCACAAGGAATGGTATTAATCTGACAATAAGGGATTAAAGTGACAGAAACTAATTAGAAAAGAAACTATGTTCCTGAGGAAGGGAAGCAGACTCTACACTCCCTTCCAAAATATGCCACTTTGGCATGTGGATTATTTTGAGCTGAAGGCAATCAAGACCCAGCAGAATCAAGAACAACTTTCACCTTTCCCTTAACTGCCTAAAAGAATTTAGATATGGGGCCCTGGCCCAGAAAGAGAGCTATTACCAGAGATAACTCTTTATCTGAAAGACTTACCAGCATGCTAGGGTAAACATCTGATTTCCATCTTATCTTCCTGTGAATTTTACCCTCCTCCCCTTCAGAGCCCCAGTTTCCTCTCCCATTTCTGAGCTCAGGATGGCATAGGAGCCTCAATTGCCTGACTACCTTTGGGTCTCACGTTCTTTTGGGGCTCCCATACATACAAATTTAAATATTTTTCTCCTGTTAATCAGTCTTACATTACTTTAAGTATTAGACCAACCAAAGGACCTAGAAAGATAGATGGAAGAATTTTTCACCCTGACACTGATGAAACCAGGAAATGTACAGTTTCCATCGGGGCATCTAGAATATGTGTCAAACCACGTGAAACATAGGAAAATATAAGTGTCACTTCCAGTCTATAATGTGACTAATTGTAATACACCAAAGACAGAGTTGTCCTGACATGATGGAAGTGGGGAGGGGGGCACCCCCAGGGAAGGGAAAGGTGGTTTTGTGAAGTTTCCACTGGAAAAACATGCCAGGAACACCCTTGTGTCTCAAGTCAGCCTGCTGTTCCAGGGAGAGTCGCAGTTCCAATGGGCTTCCCGTGACTGGATCAGCAGAGAAAGGTCCCTGGAGGGAAGAAGGGGTACGACCTGTGCCCTCCAGGGATCTGTGCTCTTCTTCCCCTCTTTGCTCTCCTTCCCTGCCTCCCAGCTCTCTCCAGAACCCTTGGCCTCCTTCCTGCACTGACTTCTGGAGGTGGACAACCCTGGTTCTCTACCCAGGATAAATTCCAGCTGAAATCTGCAAACTGGTGTGGGGAAGAAAGATAATTTTCCTTCTACGCTTCTAGGTTTGGAGGTTGAGACCCCTCCTGTAATAAAAGACAAATTAACGAGAGGAAAACACAGCTGAAATAACCTGTATCCTTCCTGTATGGGCCTCCCCAGTGGCTCAGTGGTAGAGAGTCCACCTGCAATGCAAGAGGTGCAGGAGACATGGGTTTGATCCCTGCGTCGGGAAGATCCCCTGGAGTAGGGCATGGCAAACCTCTCCAGCACTCTTGCCTGGAGAATCCCATGGACGGAGGAGCGTGGTGGACTGCAGTCCATGGGGTCACAAAGAGTCGGACTCAACTGACTGAAGCGACTGAGCACATACATGAATCCCTCCGTTATACATCAGAGATACCCAGGAAAACCAAACAGCTCCCTGAAATGGGCCAAGCCATCATCTTAAATACCATCTCCAACTAAAGACGAAAGGAAGATGGGGGATTGGGGAGGCCTGTTATGGAAGGTAACCAGGAAAAGTACGGAATATTATTGCACAGACTTAAATCTGGCACCCTCTTCACTGATGAAAGTCCTCTTTCTCTTCCTGGTACAGAGAAGGATACCCTACAAATGGAGATTTCCCCTTATAAATACAAATACAAATACATATGTGAACTTCTACTGCTTTTAGAGCTTCTCTTGTGCCTGTTTCTTTTCTTAAAAATGATCAGTTCATGCCAAGGACTCACATTTGGGGTGGCATGTTCTACTCCTCTTCAGGGCCATTTTTATTTTTGTATGTATTCAAGAAACTCAAAGGGAGCCAGTGTGCCTCCAGGGAGGTCCAGAGAGGGAGACCAGAATGAGATGAGAGGGAAGAGGGGAGAGGCGGCTTAGTGGTCCAATGAAGACTGTTGCAGTAAAAGGGAAAGTTCTCGGAGGGACCCTTAGCTTGTGTTTCCTGAGAAAGCAGAGCCTGAAATGAAAACTTCTGTGGAAGTGGTTTACATGAAAAGATCTCAGGAAGGAGGCAAGACCAAGAGATTAAGACAAAGAAGGAAGAAAACCCAACTGTCACGTTGCCACTTCAACCAAAGTACTGGAGTGTCTTCCCTGTGTGTGTGAGCTCAGTCATGTCCTCACTCTTTGTGACCCCATGCAATGCAGCCCGTCAGGCTCCTCTGTCCATGGGGTTCTCCAGACAAGAATACTGGCGTGGGTTGCCATTTCCTTCTCCAAGGAATCTTCTCCACCCAGGAATCAAACCTGCATCTCCTGTGTCTCCTGCATTGCAGGAGGATTCACTACCTGCTGAGCCATCAGGCAATTGTGTCTTCCCTGGACCTCCTGAAAAGAATAAACTGAATGGTTATACTGATAAACTAGAGTTGAGACTGTTTATCTTTTGCTTCAGGCTTCTTAGTGGCCTCAGATTTGGAGAAACCCCCAGGCAGGAAGCAACGTTCCCTCTCTAGGTGTGCACAGCAGGTAGCCACTGTCCTATGAATTGACTTGAAACCCACCTGGGGTGGCCACAGCTGAAACCAGAAGTGATTGAAAGGGAAGGAAGCATTTGATACAGAGGGTTTTAAGAAGAAAAATTGCAAGGCTCAATTTGTATTTTTTAAAACGATCACGCTGGCTGCTACTTGGAGAATAGATTTGAGGACACCCCGGGGGAAATGGAACCGGTGATGCTGTGGTCAAACACCGACTTCCCAACACAATCTGTTGATGAGACAGAGCTGGGATTATTGCTTTCTGTGGGGAAGCAGAATGGGATTTGGGCCATGTCTTGGAAAGGAAAAAGCAAGGTCGAATTTTATGGAGAATTTGGACTGTGGCTTAAGATATGTCTTTCAAGCGTGGAAGCTCGATTAGAATCATGATACAGTCATTTAGGATTGTTGAAAAATAGCAAAGTGAGAATTTTAAAGCAAGAGGTTCATAGAATTTGGGGGTATAAAATGTCTGTTTGATTTTTTTTTTTAATTTTATTATTTATTTATTTATTTTTGGCTGTACGGGGTCTCTGATTCTGTGTGAGCTTCATCTCTAGTCGCAGTGAGTGGGGGCTACTCTCTATTTCCTGGGGGAGGGGTGTTCTAGTTGCCCTGGCATCTCTCGTTGCAGAGCATGGGCTCGAGGGCACATGGGCTTCAGTAATTGTGGCTCTAGAGCACAGGCTCAGTAGTCGTGCTCCATGGCCCATGGGATCTTCCTGGACCAGGGCTCGAACCCATGTCTCCTGCATTAGCAAGAAGTTTCTTAACCACTAGGCTACCAGGGAAGCCCTATTGATGTTTTATAACCAAAATTCAATGGATCTTCCAGGAGGTTCCTGTAAGGAACAATCAAATTCTTTGCCTGGGGCAAATATCTCCTGGAAAAGTAAAGCCATGCTAATGAAGACAAAGGAATAGTAAATTGATAATAAGGTGGCTAATTCTGGGAGAGGAAGGTTCATTCAGTTCTCTGAATCCTGACTCTGAGTGGAGGGTAAATGGCTTGCTTCCCTTCCTTGTGTCTTATTCTAAAAAGGGAGCCCTGAGGATGGAGAAGAGTCAATGAATTCACAGCATGTTGAAGAGGCAGAAAATACAGAACTTCCCTTTGGACCAGATTGTGAAATATGGAGAAGAAACCACACCACCTAGAAATCTCCTTAAGACACTGCAATGAAGGTGCTAAGTAAGTTTGGGCTAGAGGCATAAATTTGGATATCAGTTCAGTTCAGTCACTCAGTCGTGTCTGACTTTTTTGCCACACTATGGACTGCAGCACGTCAGGCTTCCCCGTCCATCACCAACTCCTGGAGCTTGATCAAACTCAAGTCCATCGAGTCGGTGATGCCATCCAACCATCTCATCTTCTGTCATCCCCTTCTCCTCCTGCCTTCAATCTTTCCCAGCATCAGGCTCTTTTCCAATGAGTCAATTCTTCGCATCAGGTGGCCAAAGTATTGGAGCTTCAGCTTCAGCATCAGTCCTTCCAATGAATATTCAAGACTGATTTCCTTTAGGATGGACTGGTTTGATCTCCTTGCAGTCCAAGGGACTCTCAAGAGTCTTCTTCAACACCACAGTTCAAAAGCATCAATTCTTTGGCACTCAGCGTGCAATTATTACTTAAAGCTAAGGGAGAGCCGAAAGTCACCTAGTGAGGGCTGCCTTCTCCCAGAGTGTGTATGTCATTAGAAAGATATAAGAAAACGGTCCAAGGATGAAAATCTGGGGTATTTCTAAGATTCAGAGGCACAGTAGTAAGTATCAATTCTAAATGTATTTATTTGATGGCAAATAACAGAAAACTCTAGTTGACTGTGTGTCTTAGGTACAGGTGTATTCTTGTCACATAACGTGAAGACTGGAGCTGGGCAGCCCAAGAATGAGGCAGCTGCTCCATTTATACTTTGGGGACCCGAGTCTTTCATGGTCCCCCTTTAGAACGTAGATTTCTGTCCTCAAGCTTGTGGCTTTGTGGTCATAAGATGGCAGCTGTATCTTTGGGCACACCACCACCATGCAGATAGTAAGCAGGAGGGGCCCAGGGCAAGCCCACCCCTTTGAGTCAAGAAATGAAAACTGTTCAGGAAACCTTTACTCAGCCTGCTTCTTCACTGTCCAGAGTGCGTATCCTCCCAAAAAGGAAGTCTTTATAGCTGGGCACTGTGCTGACCTGAACAACACTGGCGGCGTGTTCATCAGGAAGGAAGAAGGATCAAGTACTGTGTAAACAGCTGGTACTATGTGCCACTAGCAGATAATAAGAACCCAGGGGCTTCCCTGGTGGCTCAATGGTTAAGAATCTGCCTGCCAATGCAGGAGACACTGGTTTGATCCCTAGGTTGGGAAGATCCCCTGGAGAAGGAAATGGCAATCCACTCTAGTATTCTTGCCTGGGAAATCCCATGGAGAGAGGAGCCTGGCAGGCTACAGTCCGTGGGGTCGCAGAGAGTTGGAGATGACTGATCAACTAAACAACAGCAACAAGATACTTCAGAGAGGAGCTAAAGCAGAGAATGGGGGGAAGGCCTGTCCCCCGAAGGCCCCACAGAGTCCTGCTCAGTTACAATTTGGCCTTGAAAGGGGTAGTTGGGAGGAGAAACATGTGGAAAAAGGGAAGGATGTGTTAAGATGGAAAATATTGCCATCTATCTCACTAAATGGCCTTGAGGACATAGCAGATATTAAATAGTTTTAAGACGTTAAGTTTCAGGGCCTCCTAAGACCATTTCTTCCCAAAACCGTACAGCATAGTACACAGAATAGGCTTTGGAGGCAGAAAGAGTTAGGTTTGAAACCCAATTCTGCCTAGCTGTGTGATCTTAAGCCAGTTGCTTAACCTCTCTGAATCTGTTTGTTCCTATGTAGAAAGGAACAATCATGGCTCGAAAGCCACAAAAAGATGGTCATGGTCGTGTTAGTTGCTCAGTCGTGTCTGACTCCTTGCAACCTCATGGGCTGTAGCCCCCCAGGCTCCTCTGTCCATGGGCTACTCCAGGCAAGAATACTGAAGTGGGTTGTCATTCCCGTCTTCATAGGATCTTCCCAACCCAGGGATCGAACCTGGGTCTCCTGCATTGCAGGCAGATTCTTTCCCATCTGAGCTATAGGGAAGTGAAAGGATAGAAGCCTGCAAAGTACGCATCACAGTGCCTGGCACAGAGTAAATCATGAATAAGTGGCACTCATATTCTTCTTGAAGGCCAGATCCAGCATTTATATATCAAGGGGCTAAATGAAATTCCCATGAGATAGAAATCACAGACGCTTAATGACATTTTGTAATTTCCTTTGAGCCAAAGCACAGGAAGACAACCAGGCCCCATAAAGCCACACTCCTTAATGCATACAACCCAACTCACTCCTTTATGTTTCCCCATTTGTAACTCAGCAGAAAATCATGTACCTGCTTGTCTCTCTGAGGCTCAAAGTATAGCCAGAGGGCTGAGCAGCAGCTGAGCATCTGCCTCCTCCTTGAAATTCAGGGTCAGCAGGAGGACAGACCCGCAAGAACATTTGCAAAGGGAGAGGGTTCTTTGCAAGGCAGATGGAAGAACAAATACTAAGCAAGAAGACACGTGGATGCGTACAGATGAAAAAGTATGTGTCATGACAACTCTCAACGTGTGGGCTAACTTCGTATTATTACGACTTTATCATCGTTAGGATGCTGTTTACCTTTATTCGCCTTAGCTCTTTGTGGGAAGCTGCATGTGGGGGAAGGGGTGAGTCCCAGAAGGAAATTCGGAAGGCATTTGTAGAGCTGAATGAAGGATTCTAATGTCTCTCTCCTGCACACCACCCGGAATGACTCTTGGGGCTCTGATAGAATTACTGAGGATTGATGAAGATGCTTTGGTTTCTGGGGCTTCTGGCAGGAAACAGGGCCCACTGTGCTGCCTTTCTCTCCTCTGGGCAGCCCCAAGAGCCCAAACACTGGAGTCTAGCAGTTCACTTCAGTTAAGTCAGTCAGTTGTGTCCAGCTCTTTGCAACACCATGGACTGCAGCACACCAGGCTTCCCTGTCCTTCACCATTTCCCAGAGCTTGCTCAAACTCATGTCCATTGAGTCGGTGATGCCATCCAACCATCTCATCCTCTGTCGTCCCCTTCTCCTCCTGCCTTCAATCTTTCCCAGCATCAGGTCTTTTCCAATGAATCAGGTCTTCGCATCAGGTGGCCAAAGTATTGGAGTGTCAGCTTCACCATTAGTCCTTCCAATGAATACTCAGGACTGATTTCCTTTAGGATTGACTGATTTGATCTCCTTGCAGCCCAAGGGACTCTCAAGAGTTTTCTCCAACACCACAGTTCAAAAGCATCAATTCTTAGGTGCTCAGCTTTCTTTATAGTCCAACTCTCACATCCATACATGACTACTGGAAAAACCATAGCCTTGACTAGATGGACCTTTGTTGGCAAAGTAATGTCTCTGCTTTTTAATATGCTATCTAGGCTGGTCATAGCTTTTCTTCCAAGGAGCAAGCATCTTTTAATTTCATGGCTGCAGTCACCATCTGCAGTGACTTTGGAGCCCAAGAAAATAAAGTCTCTCATTGTTTCCATTGTTTCTCCATCTATTCGCCACAGAGTGATGGGACCGGATGCCATGATCTTAGTTTTTTGAATATTGAGTTTTAAGCCAGCTTTTTCACTCTCCTCTTTCACTTTTATCAAGAGGCTCTTTAGTTCCTCTTCACTTTCTGCCATAAGGGTGGTGTCATCTGCATATCTGAGGTTATTGATATTTCTCCCAGCAATCTTGATTCCAACTTGTGCTTCACCATCCCAGCATTTCCCATGATGTACTCTGCATATAAGTTAAATCAGCAGGGTGACAACATATAGCCTTGACATACTCCTTTCCCAATTTGGAACCAGTCTGTTCTTCCATGTCCAGTTCTAACTGTTGCTTCTTGACCTGCATACAGATTTCTCAGGAGGCAAGTAAGGTGGTCTGGTATTACCATCTCTTGAAGAATTTTCCACAGTTTCTTATGATCGACACAGTTAAAGACTTTGGTGTAATCAAGAAAGCAGAAGTAGATATTTTTCTGAACTCTCTTGCTTTTTCTATGATCCAACAGATGTTGGCAATTTGATCTCTGGCTCCTCTGCCTTTTCTAAATCCAGCTTGAACATCTGGAAGTTCACGGTTCACGAACTGTTGAAGCCTGGCTTAGAGAATTTTGAGCATTACTTTGCTAGCATGTGAGATGAGTGCAATCATGCAGTAGCTTGAATGTTCTTTGGCATTGCCCTTCTTTGGAATTGGAATGAAAACTGACCTTTTCCAGTCCTGTGACCACTGCTGAGTTTTCCAGACTTGCTGGCATATTGAGTGCAGCACTTTCACAGCATCATCTTTTAGGATTTGAAATAGCTCAGCTGGAATTCCATCACCTCCACTAGCTTTGTTTGTAGTGATGCTTCCTAAAGCCCATTTGACTTCACATTCTAGGACGTCTGGCTCTAGGCGAGTGATCACACCATCGTGGTTATCTAGGTCATGAAGATCTTTTTTGCATAGTTCTTCTGTGTATTCTTGCCACTTCTTTTTAGTATCTGCTACTTCTATTAGGTCCATGCCATTTCTGTCTTTTATTGTGCCCATCTTTGCATGAAATGTTCCCTTGGTATCTCTTGATTTTCTTGAAGAGATCTTTAATCTTTCCCATTCCATGTTTTCCACTATTTCTTTGCATTGATTCTGGAGGAAGCCTTTCTGATCTCTCCTTGCTATCCTTTGGAACTCTGCATTCAGATGGGAATATCTTTCCCTTCCTCCTTTGCCTTTAGCTTCTCCTTTCTTCTCGGCTATCTGTAAGGCCTCCTCAGACAACCATTTTGCCTTTTTGCATTTCTTTTTCTTGGCGATGGTCTTGATCCCTGTCTCCTGTACAGTGTCACAAACCTCTGTCCATAGTTCTTCAAGCACTCTATCAGATCTAATCCCTTGAATCTATTGGTCACTTCCACTGTTTAATCATAAGGGATTTGATTTAGGTCATACCTGAATGGTCTAGTTGTTTTCCCTACTTTCTTCAATTTAAGTCTGAATTTGGCAATAAGGAATTCATGATCTGAGCCACAGTCAGCTCCTGGTCTTGTTTTTTCTGACTGTATAGAGCTTCTCCATCTTTGGCTACAAAGAATATAATCAATCTGATTTCTGTATTGACCATCTGGTGATGTCCATGTTTAGAGTCTTCTCTTGTGTGTAGTCCAGCAGTCTAGGTTCAGATCCTGGCTCCACCCCTTAGTAACCAGGCACCTTCAGTTAACTTTCTTTTTTGTTTGTTTTTGTTGGTATCCCTGGGTGGGCTCAAACCACCTAGGGCAAGTTTCTTAACCTTTTTGAACCTTAGTGTCTTTAACAGTAAAAGCAAGTAGTAAAACCAACATCAGTTTCATTATGAAGACTAGAGGAAGCCTCCTAGACAGAGGGCCTGGTTCAGTGTCCAGCACGTAATTGGTGCTCAGACATTTCTTGCCCTTGAGCCCTCTTTCCCCAGTGTATATCGTCTGCTCCCCTTTCTGACACATACGTTGTTTAGTCGCTAAGTCCTGTCCGACCCTTTTGTGACCCTGTGGACTGTAGCACACCAGGCTCCTCTGTCCATGGGATTTCCCAGGCAAGAGTACTGGAGTGAGTTACCATTTCCCTCCCCAGGGGATCTTCCAGACCCATGAATTGAAACCGGGTCTCCTGCATTGGCAGGCGGATTCTTTACCACTGAGCTACCTGGGAAGCCCGATACATATGTGCCCCACACATATGGCCTTAGGGGTGGGGTGCCCAGTAGTGAGGTTTCTTATGCTCTCTGGGAAGAAGATGCTGGAATGGGGTTTCACAGGGAAACTGTGAAAGAAAAGAGGCAGGAGCGGGACTGGGCAGTGGAAATCTTTAGACCAGAATGAAGATGTGAGGAAGCCTGTGCCAAGGGAGCTGTGGAGCAGAGAACGCCTGCTAGAGGAGTCCCTCGTGGCGCAGAAATAGCCCAGCCCTTGTAGCACACCAGGCTCTATCAATGACTGTGGACTTCCCGGAGAAGCCGGCCGCCAGCTGAGATGAGTCCTAAGGGAGACAGCGAGGGACCCTCGCCCTGCAGACCACCCTTCCTGAAAGGCGCATCTCTGGTCTGTCATGCCTGTGAAAACAAAACTTATTTTTAACACACACTAGAAAATTCATTAAAAAAAAACACTAGAAAATCGCTTCTTGGTCTTTTGGCTAAGACGAAATGTAAAAAACACTAAGAAAAAGACATTAGAGGATTTCCTAGCGTTCCCAGTGCTGGATCACTGATTGCAACTGATAGAGAAGGCAGGAAGGGGGAAGAAGAAAGGAAGGCGGAAGAGACAGAGCTGGGTAAGAAGAGTAAAATAGGAGGGTCGGGGAGAGGAGCCACAGTAACCAGGCTTCTCTGATTCCCAGACTTTAAGAAGTAGACCTAATCTGGGCTCAGGGGAGCGATGAACCCTAAAGACTTCCATGACTCTCTGTCTCCCAAAAGTGGATGAACTGTTACCATGTACATCCTCACCATTGCTGGACTGGGGATGGGAGAGTCTGGGAAAGCAGAGACTCCTTGGCAAAGAAAGCCATCTTACTGAGAAGGAAGGAGAGAGACAAGAGACGGGGTTGGGAGAAATCCACACATCCTTTACTCTCTAATCTCATTTGAACCTCCAGTAAGGAAACTATTGGGGCTTCCCTGGTGGCTCAGATGGTAAAGAATTTGCCTGCAATGCAGGAGACTTGGGTTCTCAGCTGAGGTTCTGTTGCAATAGAAAGAGCACAAGCAAGTCAAAAGCCCTGGGTGCTAATTCAACTTTGGGTCAAGGAATAGTGCTCTGAGCTGGTCTCAGTAAATCTTATCAACCTTGTTTTTTCCCCCTTTATCTTTGAATTGACATGAAATCAAACACATGAAATGATCTCTAAGATTCCTTCCAGTGATGCACTCCTGGGAGTTATTCATTATCAAGGGGGAATAACCCCCAGATAACTCCAGAAGTCAGGACTAAGTACATAGCCCAAGGCACTTGGACATATATCATTTTCTAAGGAGAAAAAAGGGCAAATATCACAGCAGAGTATTGCATCAATGCAGGTTGTTAATAGAGAATCAGAACAGGCTGAGTTTGTTTTCTCATGATCATGAATAAGGCCTTTCTCGCACTAGAGGCTGATCCGACAGTTATCTTTTTGAGAGCCAGGCCCCTCTCCCTTAGGAGAACACACTCATTTCCCCCTCCATAAAGGGAAAACCTCACACACCCAAACCTGAAATCCTTCCAGTTTAGATGTGTTTTGAGCCCATGGAGGCTTTTATTCCCTCTTTCATGAAATGAATCATGATTAATAATAGCCAGAGGATGAGAAATTACAGTCATGCCTTATTACTGAAGATGCCTCTTTACCCCAGCCAATGACGAAGCATTTCATCAACTGGAAACGAGCATCAGCCCCAGAATTTCACTCTCACATCCCCAGAGAAGGGCGGTTACTAGGTGTCTGGGAGAGCAGGGGAAGCAGAGTCCAGTTACTCAACCGTGTCAGTCCTTCCACCTCCTACTTAACTCATGATTCAGCTCTCAGCACCCCCAAACCATCCTCTTTTTTCTTTCTCTTTCTCTCTCTCTCTTTTTGAGCAAGAGAAAATCCAAAAGTTAGTTCTGTGAATCAAAATTTCTCAGATGAAAACCAGAATGGATAAAATAAACACTAATTTTCAACTATTTCCCCTTCTGGGCGTTTACCCAATCGAATAATCAATAAAAGCCACTTATAGAGAGAGGTGGATGGAGGGAAGCTGAGTGGCTGATTCTTTTCATCTTGGTTTCACTGCCTTGATTACTTCTTAGGTAGTAAACCAGTAAGTCATCTACATGCACGGGGGTGCAGGAAAATCAAATACAAGAAAGAAAAAAAGAAAAAGGATTGAATCAGCATTCTTGACATATTATCTCTCCAGCCCCAACTCTTCCTTCTGGTTTGAGAACTACTGTTGTTGTCACCACAAGTGCAAATGAGGCTCATTCATTCAGGAGAGCCCGGTTGAGCCTGACCTCTTTACTAACTGGAAGCAGTGGATTGTTAAATTTAATAAGCATATGCACATTTGTTCTAGGAACAAATAGCTTTGGGGTACAATGTAAGATGACCTGCAATGAAAATAAAATATTAAGTGCTTAACATTTTACCATAAAGAGCTGTCTAATGTCAAATTGTGTGGGATTTGATGTCATCATTTTGTCCAGCTTCAAATATGTTCTATTGTTGATTTCAGCACCCCCACCCCCATCTTTACCACCAGCCCCCATTACCCAGCCCCCCTCGATGGGCCTTCCCAGTGCCTTTATGACTCTGAACCCACAGCAGACAAAAGGAAGTCCGTTTTAGATTCACAGAACTGCCCCTTCCTTTCTTTAATCACAGTATATCCAAACGGTAAATGATTTTATTTGCATCTGAAGGAAAAATTCCAAGAATTGGGGCTGGGAAAGGGAAATTCTTAAAAGCTGTCCCTAAATATTCTGACAATATAAACCCAAGAGAAGAGGAAGTCTCCAAGATTAGCAAAGGTAATGATAAACGAAGCAAAATAAAATCAATGACGAAAAATCCCAGGATCAGCAGGACATAATGAGAAAAAAAAGGGGGGGAGACTATCCCAACTTTTCTTCCTCCTTGGCTTCTTTTATTAGGCTTTTTCCAGATATCGGAGGACAAAGGAAGGTGGTGGGTTGCAGCCCAGGGGGTCGCAAGATCACTTAGCAACTCAACAACAGCAACTCCTTTTGGCCCACAGGTAGAGCCTCTGGGGCGTCTTTCAGAAAACAATGGTTATTCTCTAAATTCTAAGCTATTCTTTTCATCCTAAAGGCTCCTAAAGACAAACAATGCACCTCCTTCACTGTCCCACTCTCAGGCGCCTTCTTTTAGTCCTGCTGTATTTTGAATTCTCCCTAGAACTTCCCAAGGTGTGTCCTCTGTAACTTGTCTACTGTTAGTGGGTATCGCATTTGTACCTCTTGCTTTTCCTCCAATGTTCAGGTGAAAGTGAGGGAGGATGTCAAACTCGAGAAAGATTAAACAAAACAAAAAGCCTTTGGGTGCTCCAAAACGGGGCTTCAGAGTGACAGACGAGGTAGTCTGCCTTACCTCTCTGTTCAATTCAAAGGTTATCCATTTAACCAGAGAGCTTAGCTCTGGAGCCTGGATTGGAGTCTTGGATCGTTTCTTTCCCTCATTTATTGGTTAATTAAAAATTTTTTTTCTTAATTAGCCTAGGCACCTACAATCTGCTGGGCACAAGGCATCTTGCGCTCGTAGAACTTACATTCTGCTGAAGGAGACCAAGAGTAATACCAAATATATGTATATGTGTGTGTGTGTGTGTGTGTGTGTGTGTGTGTGTATATATATATATATGGCTGTAATGAACATCTTACACAAAGTAATGTATGAGAATTGGGGTAGAGGTCAAAGATGGTCCTGCCAAGAAAGTGACTTCTATGCTAAGACCTGTGGGAAAATCTCAGATGGGGGAAATCCGAACAGTCCTTCCCAGGAAGGTGAAAATGCAGAGCTCAGGGCTTATAGGGAGAAGGCAATGGCACCCCATTCCGGTACTCTTGCCTGGAAAACCTCCATGGACGAAGGAGCCTGGTAGGCTGCAGTCCATGGGGTCATGAAGAGTCGGACACCACTGAGCGACTTCACTTTCACTTTTCACTTTCATGCACTGGAGAAGGAAATGGCAACCCACTCCAGTGTTCTTGCCTGGAGAATCCCAGGGACGGAGGAGCCTGGTGGGCTGCCGTCTATGGGGTCGCACAGAGTTGGACACGACTGAAGCGACGCAGCAGCAGCAGCAGCAGCAGCAGGGCTTATAGACCAAAATGAGCAGGAATAAGGTGTTTGCTGATTGGTTAGCAAGGTCTTTTGGCTAAGATTAAGTAAGTATGGGGGCTTCCCAGGTGGCACAGTGATAAAGAATACACCTGCCAATGCAGGAGACACAAAAGACAAAGGTTTGATCCCTGGGTTGAGAAGATCCCCTGGAGTAGGAAATGACAAGCCACTCCATTATTCTTGCCTGAAAAACTCCATGGACAGAGGAGCCTGGTGGGGTACAGTCCATGGACTTGCAAAGAATTAAACACGACTGGGCTACTGAGCACATAAAGCAAGGTACTTTCCTCATAGGGACCAAAGACGATAGCCAGTGATATGACTTGTGCTGAGCAAACAGGTGTTTGTTGGTAGACCCAGGGATTCCTTTTCTGAGAAAGACAAGCCTAGAACCTTAGTGAAGTTTGGTTTGCTGATTCGGGGCTGGGCATGAGCGATTCCATCTTGGGCCCAGTTTGGTTACTTTAACAGGTGCTGTGGGAATTCATTTTTACTCAGATGAATTACATCATCTGACTTACATTTTTCGAAGACCTCTTTAGGAATTCCCTGGTGGTCTAGTGGTTAGAATTTGGCAGTTTCACAGCCATGGCCTGGCTGGGCCAAAAAAATGAAAGGCCACTTTGACCATCATTTGAAGAATAGAGTCAAGGGAACAGTACCAACTTGGAAATCAGTAATCCAAGTAAAAGGTCAATTAACTAGGTTATCAGCAATTGAAAGGAGTGGACAGTCTCTGATTCAGGGTATATCCTGTTGGTAGAGACAACAGGATCTGATGAGCTTGGCTGCTGGGATATTCAGAGGAAAGAAGAATCAAAGATGACTCATAGGTGTGTCAGGCAAGGGTATGCTCCTTGGTTCTGTCTTGTCACAACAAAGATGTGGAGTAACAGACATTAAAGCCCTTGGCGTGTCACAGCTCTCTGGTCTCGGACAGACCGTGTTATAGCTCTCAGGTCTCGAACGGACAGTGTTATAGCTCTTGGACAAATAAGTGTTACAGCTCCGTGTTACAGCTCTATTTTATTTAGATAATAGCAGGAAAATCCATGTTGACCGTCGACCCAAAGACACGAAAAGAACACCCCGGCACGCGGGCGAGGGGGGTGGCGGGAGAGAGAGAGAGAGAGAGAGAGAGAGAGAGCGCGCGCGCGCGCACGTGGGGGGAGGGGAGAGAGCGCTTTGGCTCCTCCTATTATATGTTTTTACCTCCCCCGGGCCTGCCCTATGCAAATTGGGCTTAGCCAGGAGTGTTGTTTGTTCTAACTGAGGTCTTCACTCCAGTCCTCGGACCTTCCTTTGACCTTCCTTTGTTCTATTTTCGCGGGCTTTTCCCTTCCTTGCCTTTTAGCCACCGCCATTTTGGACTCCTGTTTCCTAGTCTAACTACCTAACAGGTTAATGTCTTGAACAACTGGGTAGAAGATGGAGACGTTCACTGAGATGGAGGTGAGGGGATGAGAAGTTTCTGTGCTTGGTTTTCTCGTTTGAAAAAAGGAGACAATAATACCTACCTCATAAACTTGAGGATTCATTAAAAGAAAAAGCCAGGCACACGGTATGTGCTCAGTTAATGTTAGTTGTCATTGTTCTGTGGCAAGCATTGTGCTGGGAACTGGTTTTCCAAGGTAGATATCTGCTTTAATGAAGCTTAGAGTTCAATAAAAGATGTTAAATGTTTGGAGAATGGAGCAGTGAGGGCAGTCAATTTATTCTGGATGGTTCCTGCAGAAGGTACAGAAAAACATTAACTTTTTTAAAATTTTTAATATTTTAAAATGTTTATTTATTTATTTGACTGTGCTGAATCTTTATTTGCAGCATGTGGGATCTAGTTCCCTGATCAGCAATGGAACCTGCGTTGGGGGCTTGGAGTCTTAGCCACTGGACCACCAGGGAAGTCCCCAGAAAAACATTTTTGATACACAAGAGGAAGCCAAATTGCAGAGTCCAAGACCAAGCAGAGCATTTTCTGCATTTACAATAAATGATGGGAGCCAGTACAGGTTTTGTGTGTTACAATAACCAAACATGTGCTAAGACTGTATTAAACACTGTGACCTGATTTAGAGCATTTGCAAATTTCTGTGCTGTTAATATTCTTATCATGGACAGTTTCAGTCTATCAATGTGATGTCAACCACCTCACAAGGCCCTTCCCTGGTGTTCAGTGGTTAAGAATTCAAACTTTCAGTGCAAGGGGCATGGGTTTGATCCCTGGTCAGGCAAATGACAGCCTGCCCCCAACGTAGGTGGGGGTTGTGGGGGAGGGGGAGCAGTTCACAAAATTCCTGAAAATTTAGCAATTGACTCTTGTAAAGCAGTATGAGCAGGTTCTAGCTCATCACTGAGCATCTAGTGTGCTCAGTAAAGAAGGGAATGATGAGCTTTTAGGAAGACAAATCTAGTCTTAAGTGTGCTTCTTTGATGAGAAATAAAGTTTGGAGGAAGAAGTTCATTTATTTACTCATAATCAATAATTATGGAGTACCTCCTGTATGTAGGAGAATATGCTATGTACTAAGAATACCTTTATTTAACCATTTGGTAAACAGACAAGGCACCCTAAAGCTTACACAGAGCTAGTCCACTGTGGAAATTCAGACTGAGTTGAGAAGCTCTCAGAGTACTGATGGTGGAAAGTAAGCAGGAATAAGTGGTGAGTCTGAGTTCACTGAGCTTCCCTGGTGGCTCAGAGGGTAAAGCATCTGCTTCCAATGCGGGAGACCTGGGTTCGGTACCTGGGTCAGGAAGATCCCCTGGAGAAGGAAATGGCAACCCACCCCAGTACTCTTGCCTGGAAAATCCCATGGACGGAGAAGCCTGGTAGACTACAGTCCATAGAGTTGCAAAGAGTCGGACACGACTGAGCGACTTCACTTCACTGAGTTCATTAGCAGGACTCATGTCCAGATCTATGATGTGGAAATAGAGGAGACAAGACATCTACTTGTGTGGCAGATGTTTCCCATTAACTGAGAGGTTAGAAGGAGAAGCCTCTACAGGGTAGATGCTCAATAAAAAATTGCTGAATGTGGAAAGTGTTTAATATTTGTAATAGAGTGTTCACAGAGTGTTCTAATATATTTAATTTGCATAGATGAATTGCATGTAGTGCACTGTATAGAAACATACTTTTTTATGTTCATAAGGATGCAGGTGTAGTGGGGAGTTCTATAGGATGAGCAATTTGATTTCTCCAACAAATAAATGGTGGGGAAATAAAGAGATTAAAAGAGACATACAGAAAAAGTATATGTGGAAGTTGTTTAGATTCTGATCTGAATGAAGCAGCTTAAGAAAGAAAATCCCAGGAAAATTGAATATAGACAGGATATTAGCTGATGTTAAAGCATTATTGCTGATTTTGGTAGGTGTGAAATGGTATGATGGTTATGTTCTAGATGGAGCGATAAAGCACCTTATCTACTATATATATATATGAGTTATGTATATATATAAATGAGGTATTTATAGGTAAAATGGAACAATGTCTGGGATTTATTTTTGAATGCCCCAGAAAAAAAAAAAGGAATATGGGACTTCCCTGATGATCCAATGGTTAAGATTCCATGCTCCCAATGCAGGGGGCTCAGGTTCGATCCCTGGTTGGGGAACTCAGACTGTGTGGAGCAGTGAAAAAAAAGTATAGTAGTAGATTGTACAACACAGGAACTATAGCCAATGTTTTAAACTAACTATAAATGGAATATGATCTTTAAAATTTGTGATTCACGGGAGTTCCCTAATGGCCTAGTGGTTCGGGTTCGGATGCCCTAACCACTGCCCTGGCCTAGGTTCAATCCCTGATCAGGGAACTGAGATCCTGCAAGCTGCATGGTGTAGCTAAAAAGAAAAAAATTTGTGAATCATTATTTGTACACCTGAAACCTATATGTTATTGTACACAAGGCCCATAATGTATTCTCATGGAATCAAAAACTTCTGGGAAGAAGTGATGTTCCCTAGAAGGAAGCTGAGGGATGACAACCATGTAGGACTATGGAGAATGTGAGGGATATAGTCTATGTGTGCAAAAGTCTAGAGTAGAAGACAAGGTGGAATGGCGAGAGATGAGGTTGAAGATGTAGAGGCTAGGTCAGAACCATCTTAAGGGAAGTTGATTCTACGAGTAGGATGTGTTTCAGTCATCATTGCTATGTAACAAGCCACACCAAAACTTTGTGGCTTAAAAGGCTTTAAACAATAGTAACCGTTTATCTCGGCATCCCTGGTGGCTCAGACAATAAAAAATCTGCCTGCAAGGCAGGAGACACCGGTTCAATCCCTGGGTTTGGAAGCTCCCCTGTAGAAAGAAATGGCAACCCACTCCAGTATTCTTGCCTGGAGAATTCCCTGGACAGAGGAACCTGGTGGGCTACAGTCCATGGGATCACAGAGTTGAATATGACTGAGCAACTAAGACAATCTAATTTTTTCATGATTCTGTAAATGGAGCTCTTTTTTACTTCCTGGGGTGGCTGTGGTTTACTGGAACAGGAGAATCTGAGATTCCCAAGGTTCAGAATGTGCATATGGCCTCGCTCACTCCGCTGGGCTGCAGCCTACAAGGGCCTGGCTGATCCTCTGTCTCTCCAGCTGGTCTGTTATCATCTGGTTATCTGGCCCAAATTTCTTTCCATGGCAGCTGACTCCCAAGCGAGGAAAAACAGAAGCTAAGCTCTTAACTTCTGGGTTTAGAAGTCCCAGAATGTCATTTCTACGACTAATGACATTCTGTTGGTAGAAGCAAGTCATAAGACCCGGACTCAAGACAAAGAGAAATAGATTCCACCTTTTCATGGGAAGAGCACATGTACAGGGATGGGAGGAACTGTTGGCGGCCACCCCTGCAGCCGATCCTCCACAGGACAGAACCAGATTTGGGTTGTGGAAAGACCAGACTCTCTTCACTGGATGGTAGCTGGGCAGTGTTTGGGCAGAAAGGCCGGTTTGGAGGGAATTACCGTGGAACAGGCAAGAGTCGAAGGTCTAGGTTAACGGTGAGGATGGAGAGACGTGGATGGGTTTGAAGGATACTTCATAAGAGGAAGAGGCAGGTGACCGATTGGCAGTTGGGGCCAGGAGAAAGATAGAGATTGGAGTCAGGAATGACACCAGGGTTTCTCCTTGGTTTTACAGCAGCTGGCCCAAGTTCCTTGACATCCCAACTTAAGAAAGTTACTCTTTATTTTTTATTAATTAATATTTGACTGCTCTGGGTCTTCAGTTGCTGTAGTTGGGCTTTCTCTAGTTGCAATGAGTGGGGGCTAGCACAGTTGCAGTGCATGGGCTTTTCATTGCATCGGCTTCTCTTGTTGTGGAACATGGGCTCTAGGGCACGCGGGTTTCAGTAGTTGAGGCACATGGGCTCATTCGCCCTGTGGCATCTTCCCAGACCTGGAATCAAACCAGTGTCCCTTGCTTTGCAAGTCAGATTCTTAACCACTAGACCACCAGGGAAGCCCAAGAAAGTTATTCTTATTCCTAAAGGAATTTTATCTTTCAAAAGTGCTTTGGTCCTGCTAAGGAAGTCATGCAGGTAGGGTTAGCCTGACTTCACAAAATCAAGGTAAACATATTGTGGTTAAAGAGGTCCAGTAGGGTTGCTCTCCATACGGGCAAGCGTTGAAGAGGCAGCATGGCTAGTGGCTTGAAAGAATCTGTAGGAGATAGAGTGGGGTCACCTGGCCTCACTGCAACCTGCTTCTTCTCTTTCCTCTGTGGAGAGGAGTCAGGGTCAAGCTATCTGTCCCTCCTTGACCCCACACCGTGGGGCTTTCTCCACTTCAGTGAGCAGGAGAGTCAGGTTGCCCTATTTTCTCTCTGACAGGTAGCACCAGACACCAGCCAGAGCAGAATAGGAAAATACACGAGGTCAGTGAGTGTCTGTAGAGACCTTAGTTGCTGTTCCCAGAGAGCCAGAATCAGTTTAGAATGCTTTTCAACATAAAGAATCCTCCTGCAGTGCAAGAGACACGAGTTCCATCCCTGGGTCGGGAAGATCCCCTGGAGAAGGAAATGGCAACCCACTCCAGTATTTTTGCCTGGAGGATTGCACGGACAGAGAAGCCTGGCGGGCTACAGTCCAGTCAGTTCAGTCTTTCAGTCGTGTCCGACTCTTGGTGACCCCATGGACTGCAGCATGCCAGGCTTCCCTGTCCATCAACTTCTGGAGCTTGCTCAAACTCATGTCCATTGAGTCAGTGATGCCCTCCAACCACCTCATCCTCTGTCACCCTCTTCTCCTCCTGCCTTCAATCTTTCCCAGCATCAGAGTCTTTTCTAATGAGTCATGTCTTCGCATCAGGTGGCCAAAGTATTGGAGCTTCAGCTCTTCAGCATCAGTCCTTCCAATGAATACTCAGGACTGATTTCCTTTAGGATTGACTGGTTTGATCTCTTTGCAGTCTGAGGGACTCTCAAGAGTCTTCTCCAACACCACAGTTCAAAAGCATCAATTCTTAGGCGCTCAGCTTTCTTTATAGCCCAACTCTCACATCCATACATAACTACTGGGAAAACTATAGCTTTGACTAGACAGACCTTTGTTGGCTGTAATGTCTCTGCTGTTTAATATGCTGTCTAGACTGGTCATAGCTTTTCTTCCAAGGAGCAAGCGTCTTTTAATTTCATGGCTGCAGTCACCATCTGCAGTGATTTTGGAGCCCAAGAAAATAAAGTCTGTCACTGTTTCCATTGTTACCCCATCTATTTGCCATGAAGTGATGGGACCGGATGCCATGATCTTAACTTTTTGAAAGTTGAGTTTTAAGCCAACTTTTTCACTCTCCTCTTTCACTTTCATCAAGAGGCTCTTTAGCTGTTCTTCGCTTTCTGCCATAAGGGTAGTCTTCTGGGTATCTGAGGTTGATATTTCTCCCGGCAATCTTGATTCCAGGCCTACAGTCCATGGGGCCGCAAAAGAGTTGGACAGGACTGAGCACGTACACACTAGGAAGCTGAGCCAGGATGGCCTGGGGTGACAGACCCACGCCTCTCCTCTGACAGCTCCATTGGGAAGTCCTAATTCTTTGAATAAGGACTCCTGAGAAAAACAAAAGCCAGACAACCAGGTGAGGGGCCCAAGCCTCTCTTCCCCGGTGGCTGGGATGACAAGACAGAAACATCGGATAGCACTTCCTCCCTCTGTGCACCTCCTCACCTTGGCAACTGGCGCTGAAAATGTGGAACCGCTCGGTTGTTCATTGATCCCTTTGGCCCTTGGGTCATTACAGGTTGTATAAACAGATTCACCTTGGTCTTGTGCAAAATACAGAACTGGGCTCTTTTTATTTTCCCCCCTCTAAGCACTGAAACTAGGTTTTAAGGGAAGAAGAAACAACTACAGAAACCAAACAAAGCAGCTCAAGAGAACAAACAACGTGTCCAAAACTGAAATAATCATCTTTCCCCCACCCCCGGTTTCCTCTCCAAAAACCAGTTTCCCCTCTGAACTTCCCTATTTCTCTCAACAGTAACAGCATTCTCTGAGCTGCCCAGGCTCAAAAGACTATATATTTTATTTTGTTGTTGTTGTTTTTCATGTTTATTTGTTTATTTTTGGTTGAGCTGGGTCTTCAGAGCTGCTCTCAGACTTTCTCTAGTGGCGATGTGTGGGCTTCTCATTGCAGAGGGCTCTCTTGTTGCAGAGCACGGGCTCTAGGGTGCGCGGGCTTCAGCAGTTGGTGCATGTGGGCTCAGTAGTTGTGGTGCATGGGCTTAGTTGCCTTGGGGTATGTGGGATCTTCCCAGACCAGGAATCGAACTGGTGTCCCCTCCATTGCAAGGTGGCTTGTTAACCATTGGACCACCAGGGTTGCCCCAATACTATGTATTTTAAATGTTGGCCCTTTTCTGTTCCTCCACCCACATAACCCTTGGCACCAAGCCTTGCTGGTTCTTCCACTCAAAAGCTCTGTGACATTGCCACAGTCCTCTTCTTGCCCAAGGTCTGGCCTTTCACCCTTCACCTCTCTAAATGCCCTGCTGGCCTGTCACCTCGGTTCAGACTCCCATCAGAGTGTCCTCTTCAAACTGCTGTCCTGGCCACACCCACGCATCACCCGATCATGACCTCACGTCTGTCTGCCCATCTTTCCAAGACTCACCTCTGGTCACTTGCTCATATTCACCTTTGCCAAAGAGAACCAACTGGCTTGTAATTCCTGCACCGCCACCTGCTCCATCTTGCTTTGGTGCCTCTGTGTCTTCTGTTCCTTTGTCCACTTTTGCCCCTGGCTAACTTCACTCAGTTAGCCACTGAGGGGCTCCATTTCTGATGTCCCTTCCTCCAGGAAGCCCTCCCTGATAGCCCAGACTAGAAATTTCCACCTCTGCTTCATCATTGTTCATGGCACTGCACGAGGTATGGTATTCAGCCTCGCATCACTGAGCTCCTTCAGGGAGGAGCTGCGCTCTTCATCTCAGGCCCATAAATGGGACTGAGTATCCTTTCCTTCTCTCCTTCCCAACCTCCAGTTCCTTCCACACAAGGCTCGCGGTCTACCCCTATCTGCCCTGCCTGCAAAACAAAATAAAAGAAATCATACAAGGTAGGGAAAAATTCTTAGCCAAGCTGCCATTCCTGGCTCTATAGTAAGGACCTTAAACTCCAACCCTCTCCGCTCTAACCCTCTGCCAACTCCACTGGCACCTGTGAAGCAGGTGCTCACCCTGAGGCTCCTAGACTCTCTCCACATCTTGCTCTAGGCCATTCTGCCCTCTTTGTTCCAGCCCTCCTCTCCCTTTCCCCATTGTTCAGGGCAGCCCAACCCTCTCTGGGGGGGGGGGTTTGAAACCCTGCTCAAGCTCCACCCCCTCTCCACCCACTGGCTCACTCTCTGTCCTTTTCTGAATCCTATGGCCTTTAATAATCTAATCTAAATCTTTATTTGTACTGAGCCCTCTGTTGCCTTGCGCCGTTCTTTAATCTTTCTAGAGGGTATATTTTTGTTTCAACTAGATACTGGGGCAAGGGTCATTTCTTACGGGACTTTTTACTCCTGTCACTATCAGTTATCAGGCACATTATAGGCCCTTAGTAAATATTTAGGGCTTCCCTGGTGGCTCAGATGGTAAAGAATCTGCCTGCATGAGGGAGACCTGGGTTCGATCCCTGGGTTGGGAAGATCCCCGGAAGGAGGGCGAGGCAACCCACTCCAGCATTCTTGCCTGGAGAATCCCCATGGACAGAGGGGCCTGGTGAGCTGCAGTCCATGGGGTCACAAAGAATTGGACATGACTGAGCGACGAAGCACAGCAACACTATATATTTAGCAAATCATAGGGAAGTATAACATCATGGAAATATACAATCCAGCAAGAACTATATTAAACTTTTATCTTCAGCATACAGTCAAGGGTTGGGCAGAAACTAGCAAAGAAGAAACTGCCTTCATGGAGTTTACAGCTTAATGAAGAGAGCTAAGACAATCACAAATAAATGCCTATTTTTTTTTTTTTTAATTTATTTATTTTTGGCTGTGCTTGGTCTTCATTGCTCCATGGGCTTTCTCTAGTTGTGGCGTGTAGACTTCTCTTGTTGCAGAGCACAGGCTCTAAGGCAACCGGGCTTCAGTAGTTGCGACACATGGGCTCAGTAGTTGTGGCCCCTGGGGCTCTAGAGCACAGGCTCAATAGCTGTGGCAGGGCTTAGTTGCCCCTTGGCATGTGGCATCTTCCCAGATCGGGATGGAATCTGTGTTTCATGCATTAGAAGGTGGATTCTTTACCCCTGAGCCACCAGGGAAGCCCAAATAAATGCCTATTAACACAGTGATCTCATTTTATCTTTTTTTTTAAACTACAGTTATGGGGTGGGAGAGAGGCTCAAGAGGGAAGGGATATATGTATACATATATAGCTGATTCACATTGTTGTACAGCAGAAACTAATGTAACATTGTAAAGCAGTTAGTTGTACTCCAATTTTAAAAAAATAAAAAAATAAAAAAAGTAATGAGGTCAACACAATAAATCACGTTTTGAGGTCTTGCCAAAAGCAAACAACACAAAAAACCAAACAAAAAACACTACAGTTTTAGAGAGTTATTTATACAGAGACTTACTAGGTAATTTGGGAAATGAAGTCAAGAGAGGAATTGACAGGCCAAACTCAGTTCATATCCTTTCCCATTTTCCACATTACTCTCCCAAACTTCTGGGAAGTAAAACATCTACCCAAGAAGTTCTCAAACCTAGATAAGTCTCACACCCACCAAAGGGCTTGTTAAAACACAGATTGCTGTGCCCTGCCCCTAAAATTTTCATTCCCTGGGGTAGGGTAGAGAACCCAAGAATTTGGAATTCCTGTAAGTCCCAAGTGATTCTCATAGGGCTGGTCTGGGACAGCATACATAGTGTGTCACTGTTGTTGCTATTTAGTCACTAAGTCCTTTCTGACTCTTGCAACCCCATGGACAGGTTCCTCTGTCCATGGGATTTCCCAGGCAAGAACACTGGAGTGGGTTGCCATTACAAGACCATTTTCAAAACCTAATCATGGAGACAATTAAGTTTATTGTTGATAGTTGTTTTTTTTTTTCTTGTGTGCCTATCTTTCCTTTCAGATAGACTGCAGTCTCCCACAAGACAGGGACTATTTTATCATTGTTTTTCTAACCTCCTCAAATCCTAGCGCAGTTAGACACAGAATGTAATTTAATACATCTGTGAAAGCTAGAGAAAAAAGAAAATTGGATCCTTCACAGCCAAAATAAAGGCAAAAGAAAATATTTGCATTCTTTCAGGCCTTGGTCAAATTAAAGGAAATAAATAGTACCAGAATTCAGACTAGTGCCTTCCAAGTCAGTCCATTCTCCTCAATAGCGTGGAATTCTCAAATTAAAAGGATCACGCGTGAGCTGTACACCTCATGACTCATCCACTCATTCATTCACCCCAACCCTGAACCAAGCTGAATCAGTTTAAACATGTCTGAGCAGCACTCTGCAGGATTTATCACATTTGAGACAGGAAAAACAATCCGTTTGGCAGGGAACAAATGATATTACAAGGCCCAAAGGTGAGTAATTGGCCCTAATGACTTGGAAATAAATTTGAATTCACATCAGGTAGGCTGTATAAATATCTACTATTAATATACATCTGAATGCTTGGTGTTTTCAGGAAGGAGTGGGGCAAGTGAGTTGGGAGAGGCAGGGGTGAGGAGCGCAGAGAGCGTATTGTCAGCTGTCCTCTAGCCCCTGGTGCTGTGCCCATGTTCTTCTCCTCAAGCAGGTTAAAACAATTTCTGAAGTGAGGAGAGTGCAATTCACAGCCTATTAACCTTGGATTTGGGAAGGTCTGCCACTCCCATGATTCCCCTCAGCAGCTGGTTTTAAAGTCCCAGCTGTGAAAGAGTCACCTCCAGATCAGTCTTGAGACTTCTGTGTTTGGCTAAGACCGACAAGAACTGCAAGAGTTTCCTGGGGGTCCTGGAAAGGTAATATAGTTGAAGAAAGGCTCCTTTGTGGACCAGAGAGGCCAAAGGAATGATGCTCCCTGGTATCTGGGATTTATGTCATGCTTTTGCCCGAAGTCTTCAGAGAAATGGGTACAAAGGGAATGGTCCTTGTTCAGGGACATTCATTGATTCCATCATAACGAAAATTTTGATTGAGGACCTGTTCCACCCTTCATTTGCATGTACAGTCAAGAGGGGAACAAAACTTCTGCCCTCTTGGAGTTTATGGTCTTGAATGTCTCTCTAAGCTGGGGTGACGCACCCATGATGGTGAGGCCAGCACTTTCAGTGATAATACTGGGCAAGGTTTAGATAAACCAAACCGAAAGGTGACTCTTTCCTGGATCCAACCATTCCCTGGTGAAGGGCTGTCACTCATGAACTTACGCTCAAGAATCCATAATAGAACTTCCCTGGTGACATAGAGTATATGATTCTGCCTGCCAATGCAAGGGACATGGGTTCAATTCCTGGTCCAGGAAGATCCCACATGCTGCAGAGCAAGTAAGCCCAAGTGCTACAACTACTGAGCCTGCGCTCTAGAGTCCGGAGAGCCTCAACTACTGAGCCTGTGTGCCCACACGCTGCAATTACGGAGCTCTCGCACCTAGAGCTTATGCTCCACAACCAGAGAAGCCACTGCCATGAGAAGCCCATGCATCGCAACAAAGAGTAACCCCTGCTCACTGCAACTAGAGGCAGCCCAAGCAAAAGCAATGAATACCCAGTACTTCCAAAAGATAAATAAATAAACCCATTCTGTGTGTTAGTCACTCAGTCGTGTCCGACTCTTTGCAAACCCACAGACTGTAGCTTGCCAGGCTCCTCTGTCCATGGGATTCTCCAGGCAAGAATACTGGAGTGGATTGCCATTCCCTTCTCCAGAGGATCTTCCTGACCCAGGGATTGAACCCTGGTCTCCTGCATCGCAGGCAGATTCTTTACCATTTGAGCTACGGGGACTATATTTTTTAAAAAAGGAATCCATAATTGACTCTTCTTCCTGTGTCACATACTACAGGAGATCTACAATCATACACGTGTTTCTTATGGTTTTTCCTTTCAGTTGGCTTTTGTATTTCTAATGTTTTCTCCTCCTCGAAATCCATAATAGGGTATGTGACGATTTGCTCCATTTTGTTGATAAGAATGATGTGTTATAAAAGATACTTTATTGCAACTATCATACATAATCAACATTTCCTTGTTTCCTTAGACCTTGCTGGAAGTCTGGTTTGCTAATCTCTGATACTTAATTCGTGATAACATATTAGTGACTGACAAAATAGTGTATTAATTATCTCGTAGAACTTTCATTTAAAAATAGTAGATCCCCAGCTCTTAGAGTGCCTTATCCCAAAGGGAGAAATTTTCTTTTCGAGAATGATATTCCAGGGACTAAACTCTTCGCTCCCAGTGCAGGGGGCCCAGGTTTGATCCCGGGTCAGGGAAATAGATCCTACATCCTATAGCTAAGAGAGTTCATATGCTGTAACTAAGACCTAGCTCAGCCAAATAATGGTAGCACTCTAAACTATGTGGGTCAATTCACTACCTAAAAAGGGGAGCAAATGATCTGTGGTCAACCTTGACCTTAGATTTAAGAAGGGGGATATTTTAAGTGCCTCTCTTCACCTAGATAATGATTTGGGCCCTGGATAAATAACAAGCCAATTACGTTTGTAAAGCATTATCTTGGGCTTTCAAAATGATTATTTTTTTCTAAACTATATATTTAAAAAAATTTTTTATTTAATTTTTTTAGCTGTACTCCTCAGCATGCAGGATCTTAGTTCTGCAACCAGGGACTGAACCTGTGCCCCCTATGGTGGAAGCACAGAGTCCTAACCACTGGGCCACCAGGGAAATCCCTCAAAATTATTGATGGCTGTTATAAAAATTGAAGTTGAGCTTAAATAATCCTACTACAGTATAAGCCCATCTACGAAACCAGCAAAGTCAAATTCTTTGGCTGCTTCTTTATTTAAAAATTGGGGGAAGAGAAGAAAAATTTTTAGGCGGAAAAAGACATTCAGTGTTTTTTTGAAACTCGTCTTTCCCCATTCTTTAGGAGAAAAAACTCTCAGCCAGTTGCAAGTGCTGGATCCTGGAGAAAAGCAGGAACCTAGTATGAAAGCTGGAGGGGACAGGCAGTTTTGTTAGAAGGAAGGCCCTTGTCTCAGCTGTGGATATCGGACCCATCCTTGGGCAACAGTCCTGGAAAACTGAGACACCTCATCCCTTCTCTCTACCCTGCCCCAAGCCCCACACTCACGTACCCCAGGAAGCTGTAAATCTTTGGATCCAGTGGGCCGTGGCTAAGAGATCAGGTGCTAGGAGTGCCATCTATACAGTATCCTAATCTCACGTACTTGTCTTATAAACTCATGCCACAGGGGAAGTGGATGCCACCAGAGAGCCTTACGGCCGGCCTATTCCCATTGCAAGAAAAACAACTCAACCTCAGGCCCTTTTGGGTACTGGTCATTTTCATTTGAAAGGTTAAATTTACAAAGTAACTATATTAATTAGCTGGGACTGCTATAACAAAGTACCGAAGACTGGCTGGCTTAACAATAGAAACGTATGTCCTTATGTCTCTGGAGAAGAGGGCGACAGAGGGTGAGATGGTTGGACAGCGTCATCAATTCAATGGACATGAGTCTGAGCAAACTCTGGGAGACAGCAAAGGACAGGGAAGCCTGGTGTGCTGCAGTCCATGGGATCACAAAGAGTGCCATACAACTGAACAACTGAACAACAACGTCTCTGGGAACTAAAAGTCTAAGACCAAGGCATCTGCCCACATATTCTCATTGTCTTCTTTTTTAAAGTATTTACTTATTATGTTTATGTTTTTGGCTGTGCCAGGTCTTCGTTGCAGGGGATTTTTTTCAGTTTTGACATGTGAACTCTTAGTTGTGACAAGTGGAATCTAGTTCCCTAACCAGGGATTGAACCTGGGCCCCCTGCATTAGGAGAAGAGAGTCTTAACCACTGGACCACTAGGGAAGTCCCCAACATATCTTCTTCTGAAGCTCTCTCCTTGGCGTGTAGATGACTGTCTTCTCCCTTTGTGTTCACATGGTCTCCCCTCTTTGTGTCTGTGTCCTAATTTCCTCTTCTTATAAGGACACCCAGGTTGCTGGATCGGGGACTACTGTAATGACCTCGTTTTAACTTAATTACCTCTCCAAGGTTCTATCTCCAAATACAGTCACGTTCTGAAATACTGATGATTAGAACTTCAACATTGTAATTTTTGTCGAGGACACAATGCAGTCCATAACAACAGCAGACAAGTATCATTTGTCAGATGAATATATATCCACACCGATCTTGAGTTTTAGACTCGCTTTATGAAAATGTCTGGGTGTATTATGTTACTGAAGGAACATGAAATGTTTCATTTCATCCTCTCCTCTTTGGCCATTTCACAAGAGAAGTGCTGGCTGCGAAGTAAAGCAGAGATCTCTTAAGTGGCACTTGTCAATCAGTTTCACTTCCTCAATAATTGCAACTCCTTGGTGGGAGCTGACCTCTTTGAAAGAGCACTCCAGATGCAGAGAATTATTTGTGAACAAAGCGATCATTGGCATGGTGTCAAATTCCATTCATTTATTTCAGAAGCATTTATGTACCATATGGAGGTACTTTGCTAGGTAAGGACTAGGTACCTTGTAAGTGGGTGAACGGAGAGTGTAAGGAAGGAGATTCTGATCATGTGTGAGACCTGGAGAAGTCTGGGACAGCTGCAGGCATATTAACATGGCTGAGGGTTTCCCTGGTGGCTCAGCAGTAAAGAATCCGCCTGCCAATGCAGGAGACACAGGTTTGATCCCTGATCCAGGAAGATTTCACATGCCTCAGAGCAACTAAGCCTGTGTGCCACAACTATTGAGCCTGTGCTCTAGAGCCCAGGAGCTACAACTACTGAGTCCACGTGCTGCAACTACTGAAGTCCTCGCACCTTAGAGCCTGTGTTCCTCGACAAGAGAAGCCATGACAATGAAAAGCCCGCACACCCCACCTAGAGGGTAGTCCCAGCTCACCACAACTAGAGAAAAGCCCACATGGCAGTAAAGACCCCGCACAGCCAAAAATTAAATAAATAAACATGGCTGAGAAATTTCCAAGGATCTGTGCTGTAGTAATTTCAGAAAATCTAGCCTCTTTCATCCTGGTTTCTCCTGCCCTCTAGGTTGAGAGAATTTCTTGGGACCTATTCTGTGTTCCAAGTTGCTTGGGTGATAAGGATTCTCCTATCGGTTGGGACCCTAATCTCCTCTTCAAACATACTGACCCAAACAGAGTGCCTTCAGCATGACCTGTGACTGTCTGCCTACCTGTCTACCTTTTCATAAGTTTTTGATAAGCATGGCTGTTCATATATCAGGAACACAGCATGACCTGTTGCTCACAATTTTTGCAGTGTGTCTATGTAAGAATTTACTGCTGTACTTAAAATTTTCAACATTAACTATGTGTAAAATTAGTCTGATTATAAATTATCCAGATTAGTATTGATTTGTATAGAATCATAGAATAGTAGATTTGGGAGGGCATTTAAGCCACTGTCTCCTTTTTCACAAGAAAGTAAGGCCTAGCAAAGTGACTTGTCCAAGGTCACAAAAGAACTGAGACTGAGCCCCAAGCCTTCAGATTCCTAGTACAATCTCACCTGTTAGTTCTACTGTATTAAATAATCACCTCGATGTTGTAGTTTTTCCTCTTTGTATTTGTCTACAATTATAAATACCTAAAACCCTCCAAGATACTGCACACTGTTTGAAAGCCCCTCACCCCCCTTATCTCATGCACATGTACACATGGACACAAAAAGGCATTGTCATTTTGTAGTAAGAAAGGCCAGATTCTGACAATGAGGGTCCCTTGGCCTTGTCCTGGGTTTCCTGGACCTCACTTGGGTTCAGTGCCTTCTCCCTTTTTCTCACCCCAGGTGCTTTCCTGTCCGAGGACTGTTGGGCTTTACTTGGCTTCCTCAGGAGGACTGCAAGGAATCAGAGAGGGGACAGTGCAGAGTCAGAGGAGCATTCTAAGCAGGCACTGGGTACTCTTTGGATGAATGAATGAACGAATGAATCAATCAATCAGTGAACAAGTGAAAGCGAAAAGGCAAGGGGGAAAAAGGAGAGGAGGCCGACCTTCTGGATTCTTGAGGCTGAGGATGGGTAGACCAGAGTGGAGTTAAGGAATGGGGTCTCTTCTGTAGTCTGCTGGGGAGCTCAGGACCTGAGCACCTCATGGCCAGCCCTCAGTTGAGTAGAGCCCAGAGGTCCCCTACTTCCTTCAAATGTCTTCCCTGACATTCCTTTTACGAGGGAAGACTCTTAGTATGTGTGTTTTGAGGACAGGGTTCGTTTTATTCAATTTTATATCCTTTGCTCAACAAATTCTTTTTTTTTTCATGAATGCTTGACAACGTGTGTACGATCAGAAAGAAAAATGGTCCGGGGTTTCTGTTAAAATACAGATGAATCTGGGATTTTGGAAACACTAAGATTTCAGAAAAGAACATAATCTCTGCAGATGTTACAATTTTGCAGGAGATAGGATCTGTTTTTGTTTAGCAGCACACAGAGCCGTGGGCAGAGCGTCTGATATGGATATTAACCAGCATCTCGGCTATGTGTCCGTGAAAACCTCAAACTGTGGAAGCTGGGGTGAAGAAGAGGATGTAGCCTGGGGGCTGAGCTGGACTGGTCTCAAATCAAACGCACCTCTAGGTTTCTGACGGTGAACTGATACTTGTTTCTCCTCCCTCCCTCCCTTCTGCAGCCCTGAAGAAGCGAAGAACGGATGATTCCTTTGGTAGGCTGTGATAGCTACCGCTTTTCTGCCACCCAGAATGTTTTTCTCCCACCCCTCCTGATAAGAAATCATGCTCCACCCCCATGTCCGTGGTGAGAAACAAGTTTTCTTTGGAGCCATCTTCACCAGCTGCTGACAGAAGAAAGAACTGCTGAGATGAATAGAGAGAGAAGGAGCAGGAAGGAGGCGGGGGAGATGAGGACATCATTAGTAGCCCCGAAACTAGGAATCCGGACTCCCCAGTCAGATGAAGCAAACCCCTCCGTCCCCTTTTTTCCCTTAGCATTTTCATTTGGGCTTCATTTAATTGCAACAGAAGGTGTTTTGGTTAATGTGATTCCTTCCCTCTTTCCCTGCCTACTGGTAATTCTCTCTGCCTCAGTTTCCTCATCATGATCCCCGGTGGTTTCCTTGATCACCAATATGATTTCTTCCCCCCAAACACAGAGTGCAATATTATTATAAACAGTAACTTCTATTTTTAGGAACTCCAGGTTTCCCGTCTTGGCTGCCTTACCAGAGAGTTTCTGAATCGGGGCCAGCTCTCTTTCAATAACACAAGACATAATCTAAGCAGAATAGTAATGATAGCCCGGAATTTTTTAGAAAATCCAAAGAACCAAAGACTTTCAGTGATTTGTCTAAATGAGGTCCACTGTCAACCAGGATAAAATATCATTTTATTGTGTCTGGTTTGTGCTCTGGCATTTCAGTGAAGCTTAACAAATAAAGACTGTAAATTCAGGGACAGGAAGCAGTGAATAACAAAAAGAACTAATGTCTCCTTGACATCACTCACTCTTAAGAAGGCTGTTTACTTCTCAGTTTACCTCCCAGTGTGTTTTAAAATACTCTCGCAAATCTCAGCTTGAAATAGCTGTTCTACCTTCTCTCAACAGAAGCTCCCACCTTCTAAGTACACTGGCTTATAGTTATTTATAAACCTGATGTCAGTCAAAGATTATTTTGTATATCCCTCCTCCTAATTCTCTTCTCCCTCCATACCAAGATAGACCTATATAAAATTAGAAACTTCACATAAAGTATTCAGTCACTTAGATAAGAATTATTGTCAGCAATCATTTCTGAAGCATAAATTCATCATATTGGGTGAAGCATGTCTCTGAGACTGTTTCATGGATACCAGCTCCTTAAAAAAAAGGCTTCTGTGGCCAATGTAGTTTGGAAAACTATATGCCTCTTAGGCATTTTAAACTCGACAATAAAGTACCTTTGGGTAAGTTAGAAATTCCAAATCTATTTCGTCAAAGAATCCTTTTCTTTCAGTATCTGGTAACATTTCATGGAATAATGTGTCTTGGCTCACATTTTTGAAAACAAGGGAGGTGGCCTGCACACGGGATATGGAGGCAGGAGGCCTGGGTTTGACTCCTGGCTGTACCACCCTACTCGTTATATGACTTTGAGCAAATCAGAACCTCTTAATATTTCATTTTCACATTGGAAGAGTGAAGATGATAAGACCCATGTTAATCTGGGTTGTTTTATGGGTTAAATTATATTATTATGACTGTGCTTTAAACATTATAACAAGCTATATAAATGAGGTATCATCACATATCACAGAGAAATATAAGGTTGTATTAGGCAATTAATTATGTATAAGTATATAAAGATATTTGCCCTAGTACTCCTTACCTAACAATTATGTATTTAAGTCTACTTAGGGGGGCCAGCACTGAGAGGGGAACAAGGAAGCATAGTCCAAAGGTCAAGGTGGGATTAGAGCATGTTGGATCCAGAAATTTCTTTGGTGATAATTGAATTTAACCCTCTCATTTTATGTATGATGAAGTGAAGGCCCACAGGGGTCAAATGAATGGCTTAAGGTCACTCAGGATTAATGTTAGGAATATCTGATTCCCACCCAGTGATGGACCTTATTGCCCAACGGCTGCCTCAGTATGAGACAAAACATGGCCCCATGAAATTTTCAATCTAATGAGGTGAGACATACAAATGATATAATCAGAAAACAAGATGACATGGAGCAAAATTTAAAAGCTCAAAAATGGGGCTGAAGGTAACCATTCGTGATGAGGGATATGTTAATTAGCTTGACTGTAACAGCCATTTCAAAATGAATATGCATATCCAAACCTTGTCTCATACCTTAAATACATATAATTTTTATTATTTTAAAAATAATTTATTTTGGCTGTGCTGGGTCTTGGATGCAGCACTCAGGATCTTCCGTGTGGCCTGTGGACTTTGTAGTTGTGGCATGCATGTGGGATCTAGTTCCCTGGCCAGGGATTGAACCCAGGCTCCCTGCATTGAGAGTTCAGAGTCTTACCCACTGGACCACCAGCAAAGTCCCTGTAATTTTTATTTTTAAAAAATGTGGCTGAAGTAACAGGGGCAATGAGAATTCAGGAGTGAGGAAGCCCAGTAGCCAGCCTCAACTGGAGGTAAGACTGGAGCTGGGGCCTTAAGGAGTATAAAGCACTATGTTGAATTTGGATACTGTAAGAGGAAAAACAGTGGTGCTCCAAAACAGAATTGGAGATGATAAGTCAACAGACTAAGTGGCTGGCAAAATTCTAAATAGTCAGGTGTTATAGTTTGGGTGAAATCTTCATCAGTAAGCATTACTGGACCCTTCCAAATTCTGAAAAGCTTCTGGAGCTTCAGGGAGAATACAGAAGTAGACAACCTGGTCTCTGATTTTAGAAAGCTTATTTCTTTATTTGGAGAGGAGATGGGAACATAAGACAAAATTGGAGAATGTAAGCATGTAAGTATCTTATACAAAGGGCAGTAGGGGAAGATGGGCTGTTGAGGCAGGATTTCTGCAGAAGATGAACCCTGAATTGTTTCTTAGGAGAACCTTGGAGTTGATTCATGTTTAAAAGCACCTAGGATAACTTGTGTCATTCCTTGCATTAAGAGGGAAGTTTCAATATGCATATAATGTAGGACTGTGCATTATTCTTCTGTCCTTGGTCTTTATTAACTTGTTAATTCTTTCCTTGTCATTTCTTATAGGAAATCAAGTGGAGGACTAGACTGCTTGATTCAGTATGGTTGCCCATATAGATTTGTACTCAGAATAGTAAGGGCCTGCTTTTATTCCTGTCTGATTTGTTACCTCTTCCTCTTTCACGTCCATCATGTTCCCAGTCTTCCTATGATGGATAATTGACCTAATTAAGAGCATAAAAGGTAAGATTAAAGGAATGATTTTTAGACTCTGCCCCATGAGTCACCATTCCCTCCAGCTAACCAGTTCCCAAGTCCTGTTGACTTTTGACATTCTAAATATTTCTCAACCTGTTCTCTGCTCTCTCTGCTCTTTCCTCTGCTGCTCGATTCAGATCATAACCATTTCTCACCTTATTTCTGAAAGTACATTGCAACTGGTTTCTACCTCTTCCTGCCTCTCTTTTCTTCAATTCTCAACTTCATCTCTCACAATCAGAATCACTTTTCAAATACACAAAGCCGCTTTATTCCTCTAGTGAAAATCCTTCTGAACTTCTTTTTAGCTTATAGGCAAAGTCCAAAGTGGCATGCAGAACCTTTCTGGTTCTGGCTCCTGGTCACCTCTCAGTTTTATCTTTGGTCACTTCTAAGCAAAACTGAGTCCCATCCATGAGTGTGGTTTTTTTTTTTTTTTTTAATAGGTCTTAAGGGTTTTATTTTTTATTATTTATTTATTTATTTTTGGGGGGGTTTTATTTTTTTAATGCAGTAAAGTTGCTCAGCATACTTCAAACTGCTGAACTCCTACTCATCCTTCAAAACTCCTTCATTCCTGGTCACCTCAGTAATGCATTCCCTTTACCACCTTTTCATAGTGCAAATACAGTACTTTTCAGAGGTATCATAATCAGTCATGAGTCTGCCTTTTCTACTGAGCCGTGTGCTTCTTAACAAAGGACTTTTGAGTGCTCTCTGTCTTCAGATGAGATCAGTGCTGGCATGTAGGTCCTGTAGCAACACTGTACCTAGTGAGGTCTTCCCCCACCCTCCCATCCCTCACACCACGACTTGAAGAGGTCGAGAAGTGCTGGAAGAGGTTAAAATCATCAGGAGAAAGAGTGATAATTCACTGATAGAGAACGAAAAAGAGGAGTGAAAAGACAGAAAAGGTAAAAGGAAGTTCATCAGGAGATAGTTACTTCCACAACAGGAAAAGCTTTCAACCCCTAAAAAGACCAGTCTATTTTCCTTTTCAGGGAAAACAACATGAATGTTATCCAAATCTTTTGGAAATGAGCAAATTCCTTCCTTTCGCCTGCCCTCTAGCCTCAACTAGAATGGTTTTTATGTGGTGACCTGGAGTTGGTAGCTCAGCAGGGGAGTTCTCCGCCTGGGGACAGAGAAGCCTAGCCTCAGAGGCTAGCTGAGAGAACCTAGAAGAAACCCACCTTTGTTCTTAAGAATTTTGCCTGGGGAAGGGCAGATCTAACATTAAACCTCCTGAGAGCTGGCTAAAACCCTGAGTGTGGAGAAGTGGAGACTGCCAGTATACAGGTCATAATAATCAGAAAGTCTCTTGAAGCCACCTCATTGTAAAAAGTCACTTGTATAAAGTCACTTGGGTGGCCAGTATAGAAAAATGTAATCTGTTCTATTGGGTCCTTCAGCATATGTGCCATACGAAGGCACAGAAGGTCATTTATTTTTATGACTGAAATCAACATATGACACACTATTTCAATTTAGAAAGCAGATCTTTTAAAAAAAGGTAAAGTCATAATTAAACAGCATTTTAAAATAGCACTTTATTGAGAATTCCCCTGCGGACCAACGGTTAGGACTCTGATTCCACTTCAGGGCCACGGGTTCCATCCCTGATCAGGGAACTAAGATCCAGCATACCATGCGAACATTATTACATATCCACTCCATAAGATGCAACGATCACTAATTTGTTGATGAGGAAATTGACCAGCTCAGAGAGGCCATCCCGTACCTTTTAGGAAAGGGCCCAGGGCGGTATGACAGGTCTCTCACCTCCAGTTTCTAAGACCTTTCTAGACACTCCTCAAACACTTCAAACACTGACTCTTCAAACACTGTTGTAGATAAAACCTAACGATTATGATACTTCCGACATAAGGAGAGTCTAGGGGATGGGAAGGAGAATTGAATGTACAGGAATGAGTATGAAGGCGTACTTAATTCCACTTTCCGTTTCCTAGAAGAACTGCCAGAGAGGAGATCCTTTAAAACATCACTGCTCTACATTTACGGTGCGAATAAGGAAATTAACAACGCAGACAGGCTAAGAGAGACTTGAAGTAGCTAATAAGGCGAAGGCCGAAGAGATACACCGGGGCCAACTCCTTCATTTAGATCAACGATTAAATGAGCACAACAGGGGGCAGAGGCAGGTAGAACGCGGGTTCTCGCGTGGCTACCGCGGGTGGTATTCCCGGCACTCGGCGTTCCAGACGCTTCCTCGCGGTGTGCGGGTCTGTGTGGCTCGGACTCCATATTCCACTCGTTTCCCCTCAACGTTGTAGCCTCGCTAACAGGCACTCCAGACGCAAGAGACGCCGGGACCAGCCAAGATCCAGCGCGCTCTCTTAAAACACGGTGATTTTTTTTTTTTTTTTTTTTTGTAGGAGGCGGCGGCCGGGGCTTCCCTTTTGGGGTCCCCCCACCCCCGACGCCGTCCTCGCCCGCCAGGCCGCGTGCCGCGCCGGGAGGTGGCCTTTCCGCGAGGTGACCTCGGGCTCCCCCCGAGCCCGACCGCAGCACGCTCCGTGTGGAGACGCGAGGCGGTGTCCTGAGGTGACACCGGCTGTGCCGCCGAGGCAGCAGGCGCCGCCGATCAACTAGTTCGCACCGAGGATTCCTCTTGGTGCGTGGCCCAGTTTTCCTCAGGACGGGCTCCAACCCCTAGCCGACACCGCCCCCCGCGCCGCCACGCTCCGAGGCCTTCTCCCGGGACGCGGCGCGTCCCTCCCCCACCGCTCGGCGCGGGCCGGCGCGCGCGCGCGCGATTCCTCGATTCCACAGGCGGTTCGCGCCGCGGGTGGGGGCGGGGCGCGCGGGGAGGGGGCCGGCCGCCGCGGGGGGAGGGGGGCCGCGGCCGGGGGGGCGGGGGCGGGCCGGAGTGGGGAGTTCCTCGCTCGCGGACCACACGTTCTGCGGGCCAATCCCGAGCCAGCCTCGCTCAGTGTCACACGCGGGACACGTCCAAGCGTTTGTTGGCAGGGCCGGCGAGGGGGGCGGGGGCGGGGAGGAGGGGTGGGGGGTTGAGTGACAGGCTTGCGGGGCAGGCTGGGAATTGTAGTTCTCAGCGCCCGTGGCCATAGCCATTTTGTAGTCGGGGGACTACAACTTCCAGAAGATCAAGGGGACCATTCTAAGATGCCCCGGGAATAGGCGGCTCTCCCCGCGGCCAGGCGTCCTGGGGCACTGGCACCCAGCAGCCCGGCTGCAGGTAGACACGAGGCGTGGCGGGGGCTAGCGTTGTGGCGCCCGAAGGGTGAGCGGCAAGCTGGGGAAAGGGGGTGAGGTGGAGCGACCGAGCGTGCCATGCATTGAGCTAGGGAGCCTCTCTCAATTCCAGTCTTAGGCTCGGCGTGGGAGCGATGCCTGCGGGGTAGCCCGGGAAGGGTTCGTCGAGGCCTCTTGGGTGTCTCGTCGACGGGGCCGTGGGGGTCCTCTGGGCTGGGCCAGGGGCGGTCGGCACCGGAGTAGGCGGGCGCCTGGTGGCCCAGCTGTGGGAGTTTTCGGCTGGCGTCCGGCGGGGAATTATCCGAGGAGCCCTAACTTGTATAAAAGCAGAGTCCATTTAAAGTTGGGCTGGATAGCCTCTCTCTCATTGGTTAGGGGGCTTGGAAAAAAGAGACTCGGCGAGCCCTCGCTGTGGTGTGCCGCCGCCGCCGCCGCCGCCGCCGCCGCCGCCGCTGCTGGAGTTGACTCTTCTGCTCGCACTGCTGCTGCAGCACAAACGTGACTTCCAACATTTTTTATTTATCTTTCCCTTTTCTTTTCCAAGATGTAACTACAGCTCAGACACTAAGGACCTTCACGTTTCGCTGATGTAGTTTTTGGAGGAAAAAGGGGGGGAGTGAAGGGCGTCGGTTTTTTTTTTGTGTGTGTGTGTTTCGGGGGAAATTTTCCATTATGAGTGTTTTACTAAAGTGAATTTTTTTTTTTTGTTTGCTTCGTCTTTGGCTGTTTTTTTTTTTCCTCTTCCCAATTTCGGATTTATTTCAAGGCGAATCGGGCTTTGGGGAAAGAGGAAGAAAAGTCGGATTACAAGATCAGCCACCACCAACAACAATAAAAACCACCAGGATATTTTTTTGCAAATTTCTGACGGCTTTAAATTCATGAAGCAATTGTCCCCTTTTGCAATCAGCATTTGGATCTCAGAATGAGCAAGGAAAGACCCAAGAGGAATATCATCCAGAAGAAATACGTAAGTGCTCCTAACAACACATCCTTTGACTTGTAGTTTTAAGCAATGGCTGTGAATGTCAAGTTTATAGATAATTCTGCAGCTGAAGGGTTTGAAACACAGCGTCCGATAAGGCTGTTTCTTTCTTTTCTGAAAGAAGGCTTTTCAGGCAAAGTCGTGTCTGCCTAGTTTGGATGAAAAAACAGATTGGTGTAGAGATACCTCCAGTGAATAAATTGACCTCGAATGACACAACCATAATCTAGTTTTAGATGAAAGGCAGGGGATTTTGGTGGAACCTAGTCGGGGAGGTGGGGGCTGCGGTAATATAACTAAACTGCATTCTCGGGCGGATTTGTCCCCTTATTGCACTTTGCATGCAAATGAGTCTGTGTTATTATTATTAATGTTATTTGGGAAATCGGGTAACGCGTGAGTGTTGGAAGCCCTTTAAGTTGCAATCGAGGGTCCGATTATGGCGATCTTGTTCCTTGCACTGGCACATCAAATTTAATGTATGTGGTCGTTTTGGCTTATTTGGTTCGCGACATAAACCAGTTGGGAATCATGTTACAGGGAATGCATTTGTTGGGATTGACTTTAATAATGGGACTGGTTTTGTTTAAAAATTCATGGTTGCCAGTTTTAGGAGAAAAAGACATAGAATATAGTTAACGTTTTTAAGTAGGCATGTGAATGTAAATGTAAGTGACTGCAATTAATTTCTCCCAGTTAACTGGGCTTCTGAAATTTGGTGATTATTCCGAGATTTAAATGGTTTGGAATAGTTAAATTTGTTTTGTGCATAGTACAGCTACGTTTTGATTGGCATGGGGAGTGTTTTTGTTTTGTGTGTGGTGGCTTTTTTTTTTTTTAAGTTTGGGGGGAGGGAGAGGAGAGGGGTGACCGAGGATTAACCAAATATGCACTCGAGTGATCGGTGATTAGCTGCATGCTTTAAATCAAAGAACCCATTAAAAAAAGAAAAGGCCGAATGAACACACATTAGGAATAATGCAGCGTTATAAGAAAGTTTGATTTAACTCGTGTGGACAAATTGGTGTTAATATTTTCCCTTTTTGAGCAGTGTGATGTGTGTAATGGGAGATGACCTTCGGGGCACTGGTTTTGTAAAAAATAGATTTAATGGAAAAGCTGAATACCTCTTCTTGAGGGCTGATCCTAACCTAGACACGTAAACTTCAACTATGAAAGAAATGCAAGGTTAAATAATCAAGCCCAACTTAAAACGCTGCTCCCTAAAGAATTTAAGAATTAAAATACATCCGCATTGCAGAGGGCTGAGGAGAATGCAAAGGACTAGTTTAAACTCGGGCTGTAGAAACTGCAGGGAGACAAGCTTGCCTGCGAGCGTGGACGCCTTCCCGGGGCACGTCCGATCCGGGTGCAGCCACAAAGCAAAAAGGGGGTAGAACTTGGACCAGAGCCACCCCCGCCCCCACCCCAGCCCTCGCTAAGTTGGGGAGCGGCGTGGGGTGGGATTTTTTTGTTCCTGGTGGTCAGCGGATTGTGTCGACTCCGGGCGTCCAGCCGCCTGCCCGCGGCTGGCGGCGGCCGCAGGAGGCAGAGCACGAGTTAACGCTCGGGGAGTGGAGCCCGTGTTCCCGACGTGCTCGAGCCGGTGCGGCGGGGGGCGCGCGCGGGGGGCGCGGCGGGCTGGGGCGGGTCGGGGGAGGCGCGCGCGGCCTGTAGGGGGCGGGCTGCGGGTTGGGGGGCGGGCGGGCCGGCAGGCGGGCTTGGGGCGGGGCGTCCGCTGGGGAGGGGGCGGGCCGGGGGGGCGTGGCGGGGCGGGCGAGCGCGCGCGACTGCGGCGGGCGCCCCCCAGCGCGCGCACGGCCGATCATGGCGGCGGCGGCGCCAGCGCGCCCCCCGCGTTTCCTCCCCCGCCTCGCGCGGCCTTCCGCCCCTCCCTCCGCCCCCCGCGGCCGGGTTCCCGGACTCTTCGGCCGGGTTCTGTTGTCATTGTGACGTCACAAAGGGACGGGCCCGGGTGGAACCTTCTCCTCCTCCGTGACGTCAAAAGTCGGGCGGGAGGTTCCAGCGCGGCGGGGCTGTGGGGGCGGAGGGAGCGGTGCGGAGGCCGGGGCTGCCGCGCGGGAGGAGGAGGAGGATGCGATCGGCCTCGGCCTTCCGCCCCGAAGCGCCGCGCTGCCCTCCAGGTGAGCGCTGGGAGCCGCTGAGAGCTTCTGGTCCCCTGGCGAGCGCCCCCGACCCAGCTCTGGTTCCGTTTCGGGGGTGGGCAGCAGGGCGGAGATGCCTCCTGTCTGCGAAAATGTTTTCGCTTCCTCTGTTTCCAGGTCTGCTGACGGCTGTGGCGTTATTGCGGTGGTGGTCGTGTTCTCTCGTCAGTGCTTTTGCAAAGCAGGGAAATGTCAGTGGGGCAGTTTGGCTTTGCTGGAGAACCGCGTGATGGGTTTGGGCACCTTGTCACTTTAAGTCGTGTTGGGGATTTCACGGCAGGATGTGGCGGGGTGATGCTGCACAGCATCAGCTGTTGGTTTTTCTGGAAGCCTTGAAACACCAGAGTGGCACTTCTTCGCTATGCCAGCTCTAGGCCTATGGAGTAGTTTAGGGGTTGGAGCAGACGGAGGAAGACCAGTCATTGGTGGGTGTGCTTGGAAGAGCGCTGGACTGCAAGTCTAAGGTGTCCTGGGCTCAGTTCTTCAGAACGAGAGCACGAGAGGCGGGAAATCTAGGTTTATTTATTCTTATGTAAAATAGAAAAAGTAATACATGCTTTTGCCTTTTCACTTTATTTGAGATCGCGTGCGTGAGATGATGTGCTTGGAAGATGTAAAACTATGCTGTTTCTATGTAAGATGAAATTATTACTTGAGCTGGTAGAGGCACCGCATTTCCTACAATTGGTCTCAAAAGCCTTAGATGCCTGCCGCGTTGCCATTTAGTTTATTGCTTTAGCGAAACAGTTTGGGGGTGGGATTGTAGATGGCAGGCTTTGGGAAAAATGATTGTTATATTTCATATTAAATGATGTCTTTGAAAAACTCATAAATTGCAGTGTAATCCTGTCTTAATTGCTGGGCACGATTCCCACTACAGTACCTTAAATAACTGAAAACATTTGCCTTTCAAAGCCCCAATCCACTTGGACAATAAAAAGTTACATGTTTTTGCTCTATGGGTATTTTATGCCATTCCTGTTACTCCACTGGTTGGTTATTGCTGTCGAGTATAACAGATAAGATACCTAGACTTCAAAACTGTTTGATGCTTTATAGAAGGTGTGAGTTTGAAATAAAAATCTCTGCCACATGAAGATATTATTCATGCAGTTAGCAGGAAAACAAATTACCAGTTTGATTTCTAGGACAGCTCAAGAATTTGTAACACTAGACTGTAAATTTTAGGTATTTCATTTTCTGATTTAAAAGTGCAGTATGATTGAAAACTCTGGGAAAAGTTTGTGTTACAAGATTCAAAAGCAAACTTTACTATAATTGCATAAAATTGTAAAGAGAAAAAGTAGAACTACACCAAAATGTAGTGGTAGGATTTATAAGTTGATTCCCTGCACCCCCCCCCCCCCCCCCCCCGGTCTTACACCCAATTGATTTATTTTACGGTTCTGGGGGAAAAAGTGCATACCTTATTTAATTGCTGTATTTTTTTCTTTTTTGAGCTGTTTAGGTGGCTTGCTTTCTGCCTCTCTAGTAGAGGAGAAAACCATTCTCTTTTTCACATAAGTCTCTGGGCAGAAACAGTTCAGCAACAATCACCATCTGGAGAGATTATGGAAGGAATACTGTCAAGAGTCTGAAGTGTGTTGCTGAAATTTAAAAAGAAAAAAAAAATCATCTTTAAAAATAATCCAATTTATGATTAGCTGGGTTATTATTATTATTATTTTACCTGGGTTATTATTACTTTACTGTAGACAAGTATCTGACTTGTGTGTCCCCCACAGCCATTGGCCCAAAGGGCCAACTAAAATTACCTGGTGCTTAGATGGTTTCATGGCTGTTTCCTGTCCTAAGAGGTCAGACCAGTTCTTGTTGCTTGGCTGAGGGCTGTTGACTCACTTCCAGACGCCTTGGAAAGAACTCCAGTGTTAATCTTAATATATATCCTGCTCCAAAGGTTATTTAAAATTTCCTCCTTCAGAAAGAGAAAAATTTTTTGGAGTATGTCACCAGTGTCTTTCAGATTTTAAATAGAACCCTCTTCTTCTGTTCGGAGAAAGTCATGTTAAGCCTAACATTGAAACACTCGATGAAGGCTAAGCTGAACTTTTTTTTTTTTAGTTTAATGAGAGTTTTATTTAACCTAGTATATTGAACACATGATCATTTTAACATATAATCAGTACAAATAGAAATCTATACAAATCTACCTTTTTTTCTCACCTTGTGTCTTTGAGACGTAGTGTGTTGTTTTGATCCTTACAGGACAGCTCAATTTGGACAAGTCATTGCTTCGTGTGACTGAACATATGAAGCTGTGCTACTGAACAGTCTCATGTAACATGGTGTCTGTGTTGGTGAAAAACATCAAGTCCTACAAAATTGAACACTAAAAATTACAGGGCTAACGGAAAAATAAGGATGAAACTTAGTGAACCATAATGAGTTAGTAATCTGGAACTGGAAAAATGACATGAAATGCTCAGGTAGGCAGGTCAGACTCCAGAGTGAACTGTAAAAATTGAGAGTTGTTATTCTGGCAGTATTTTTATAGAGTACAGCTCATGTTGCCAGGACAGTATGGATGGGAAGGATGCTGTTAGCTGTAGGTAGGCATTGTTGGCTATTTTTTTTTTGCCTTATGGGTTTTCTTGTGTGTGTGTGAAGATGAACTTTGAGTTTTTTGGTAGACGCACACTTCTAGTTTGCTGCAAGTTTTTTTTTTTTTTTTTTTTTTTTTTAATTGTAAATGGATGCTGAAGAGATTCTTTAGGTTTATTTTTAAGGTTTGCCCTTGGTCATGCTGGTCTGAGGACCTGACTTTTTAACACTCAGCCATACATTTTTCAGTCTTACAAGTTTCCTTTTTGGAATTCTGCTTGTATGGTTCTGATCTTCCTGTTACTGGTCTGTGTCTAAATCTTTCCCAGGATCGTAGCAACAGCTCTTGTACTAAACCACCTTCCACCTACCCAGCCTACCCAGTTCTTCTGGCTGAAGGACATCCTGGCCGTCACAACCCTGCATGAAGCTCCCTGCCAGTGAGCAGGCCTGGGAAGTGTGTGCCTCTGTCCCCTTTGGCTCTTACCCATATAGAAGGCTTGCCAAGTGCCAGTTGTTTGTTCCCAAATCTGGTTATTCCAGTTAGACTTATTATTGCAATTTCAGTTAAATATTATATAAACCTTTGAACGAGTGTGACAAGAGAGTTGGTTTCTATGAAAACTTGAAGGTGAATGTTTGGGAACCCTTGATAAAAGTGAATTGCTGTAAAAACGAGACTGTTAAATTAGAGGCGGGCCTGCCATTTAAAAGACTTGGGGGAAATCTGTAAGGTTTCGCACCCATACTGCTTTACAAGTGGTTCCCTTTTAAGAACCAAGCTTCATTTATGGCCGAACTCCCTTCCCAACAAACAAAAAAGCTTGACATGGGGTAGTACCATGAGCTCTCAAAATTATCTGTAACAAGAACTTCCCTGGTGGTCCAGCGGTTAAGAATCCACCTTCTAATGCAGAGGACACTGGTTCGATCCCTGTTCTGGGAACTAAGATCAGACATGCCTGGAGGCAGCTAAGCTGGGGCACCACAGTAGAAGCCCCTGTGCTGCAGCTGAGACCTTGCGTAGCCAAATAAATAATTTAAAAAAATCTGTAATAAAAGCATTTATGTGTTCATTACATTCGCTTGTATGTATATATGTATATGCTCAACCTGTATACATATGTATTAAAGATTTACTGCTTAACAAACTTTACGTTAGCTAACCAACTTATGATCCCTATCAGTGCTAAGAGTGCTTCCATTATATTTAGCCTTAATCCCCAAATATTAAACTAGACTTCCTTATCTAGTTCATGCCAGGTGGCGTAGGTAAAATGGGGGTCAGTTAGAGTGACCCCGCTGAGGTAATTTGTAATACTTGCAGAGTTTGTGTCCTTGTCAGGATGGTGGGGGTAGAAAGATGAGTGATTTTACACTTCATTTATGTGGAGTTCAGAAGCTTATATCTTGTAATCCAGCAACTTTAATTATTTTGTCTTACTTAGGAGATATTGTAAAGGTCTGTTCCATTTCAGATCCTTAAGCCTACCTGTTAATGGAAACAAGACACATTGAACTTCAGTTTTTTCTGTTTGAGTCAGTTTCTCTTGTTTCTTTCCATCTCCCATGTATCTAGTCTCTTCACTCTTCTGACTGCCCGCCCTTCCTCTGCAAACCTTGCTTCCTTTTCCAGGCCCCAGATTGGTGTTTTCGGTCCCTTTTGTGTGTCCATAAAGCCTTCTCCACACTTTCCCCTTCATCTCAGACCACTTTCATTCCAGGAGGTGGGAACTCAGATGACTTTGGTCTCATTTTTTTGAAAAGACAATTTGAGTGAGATTTTTCCTTATCCTTTTAGGGTTTAATTTTTCTTGACTTCAGACAACCCTATGGCCTTCTGATAGTCTCACACTTTTCATTAAGGGTTTTTCATTCATTTTTGATTTGGATAAAATTGTCAAAAGTAGAGCTGAACCTGCTCCAGGTTGATTGATCTGCCTGCTTCTGGCATGTCCTGTCCTGCCACCTCTGCAGGTGGCTTTTGCCTGTCTTCGTTCGCTTGTTCTCTTTGTCAGGATGTGTGGGCTGGGGAGGGCCCACATTTTGCAGAGGTGGATCCTGTTCCCCAAGGGCCAGGTCTCAGGCCCACCTGAGTGAGCAGCTGGGCTCCATCCCTGGGCCCTGTTTTTCTTTTGGGCTTGCTTTCTACTTCCACCGGTCTGTCTGGCCACAGACTACTACTCTAGTGAGGGGGCTCATCCATGCCTCTTAGGACTTTTCTGCCATTTGAAGAATTGTACCAGAAGAGCTTGGACTGTAGGAAACACACTAGCATCATGAGGAGAAGACCCAGTCAGTTCTGAAATAACTGCCCACGGTTATTGTTTCTCTAGTGAGCTCACAGGAGAGGAAGAGACTGTTGAGACCATTTTATAGAAGGGAAAACTGAGGCCAGCAGACCCTGGCCAGAGAGTGAAAAGCTGGATCTCCTCCTCCCCATATTTTAGTCCAGATGAACTGGAGGTGAAAGGAATGATCAGAGTAGCCCCAAGAGGTGGGGAAAAGGCCATAATAGAGGCTCTTGGCAGCCTTTGGAGGGGTTTTTTTTACTTGAGAAACTTGGGGGGAAGTTGAGGCAGTTTGTCAGCCTCCATAGCAGGAGTGGATCTGTCGCAAATGAGTGTATGTTGTTTTTTTAAACACCAGTTGGTGGAGCTACCCTCTTCTCCCCCAGCTGCCTGTCTCCTTAGTCCTGATTGAAAAAAGCTGTGAGGTCCCAGTTGCCCTGGGGCCCAGCTGGTGCTTGCTCCGTATTTTACAAGTGCCCCCACCCTATCCTCTCCGGGGTACCTGAGAGCCAACCCAGGCCGTGTTTGCTCTCCAGGCTTCTGAATTCATTTGGTTTTGCAGGGGCTATGACAAATAGGCTTCGATGCTTTTTCTGGCAACTTGATTGTTGCCCCTGACTTTTGCTGCTTAGGGGACCACGGGGTGCTGGGGGAAATCATTTGCCCTCAAATCCTTGCCAGGGTCTGGGCTGGACAGTCAACAAAGGCTGCCCAGATGTGTTAAAGAGGCTGCGTGAGTAATGAGAACATTACACATAATTACTCACATATTCGTAGGATGTATGAAGGCCTTAGAAAGGGGGACCCTACTGACAGTTCTTGGGAGCTGACTCTGAGAGCTGGTGCGGCCTAGAAGGCCTAAATTGGATTTTAAGTTCTAATTTTGTAAGTCTGTCAAGCTCCACCACCCATGAAGAGGTAGGCAGTGAGCATTGAAATACTGGCAGCAGTGTTTAGTTACCAGGAGTCCTAGAAGGTCATCGTATTCATAGCCACACATTTTGCCCCTTTGTATTCCCTCCGTGGCTCTTATCACATATTTTCTCTGGTCCAACCAGTAGTAGTTTTGGGTAGGGTGTGGGGTGGGTGTTTTCCATCAAGAGGCCCTCTGGTTGATGTGACTGAGTCACCCAGGGGGAACGTTGGGAGACTTTTTGGCGCCCAGTTTTTGTGGCTCTCTTCTTAAATCTGGGTGGTTCTTTCTCCATTTTTTTTGGGTTAGAGCTTGATCTACAATAGTTCTGTGTGCTATCTCTTGGTTCTCATTTCTACCAGCTGTTAGAAGTGTTTGGTGCCTATGGGGGCAGAAACAGGTGCCAGGAGGAAATGAGAAGGGTTAGGACTGTGCATGTGTTTCTTGCATTTATTCCCTCCCTGGGTTTGCAGGAGGGGCGCTGCATGAATGCTTAGTCTGTTTAGCAGCAGTTGGATGTCGACCTTTTTAGGATTTGGAGTGTTTTGTGCTTTGTGTCCGTGCCTCATTGCTTGTATGTGGGCTTGGGGAATTTAATGCCTCAGATTGTGAGGCGCTTGTTCTGAATGTGTAGTTGTACCTCTGTGGTCATAGTGGACAAGATTGGGAATATGAGCTGAGCTCAGGGTTGAGCCCTGTGTTGCACTGGCTGTGTAACCCTGGGCAAGCCACATAACCTCGCTGAGCTTCCTCACCCGGAAAACTTGTTCCATGCACCTCACAGGCTTGTGGCTGGGAGGGTCAGTGAGATTTTTGATGTGAAAGCACTTTGTAAACTGCATACTATGCACAAATGCTCAAGAAGGTATGATTACACAGTTGGAAATCACCAACCTAGAGATATGAGGCCTGTCAGCAGCCTTTCAGGCTGACTCAGAAATGAATAAATTGGATGAATTTTGTACCTCTTAACAAGCCAAATGAAGAGCAACAGATACTCTAAAGTCCGTTTTGGAATATAGAACAAAGCTTTAAAGATTAGAAGGTGATTATATTCAGTATCTTGTAACAAACCTGTAATGAAAAGGAATCTGAATAAAAAAATTAAAAAAATGTGTAACAGAATCACTTTGCTGTACACCTGAAATTAGCACAGTATTGCTGTACATCTGAAACCGAATCACTTTGCTGTACACCTGAAATTAACACAATGTTGCTGTACACCCGAAACCGAATCACTTTGCTGTACACTTGAAACTAACACAATATAATTAAAAAAATATATTTAGAAAATGATGTAATCTCTTCCCACCCTACACTCTCTGGTGGTTGAATCTCTTCTGTATTATCCAGCACTTGATTTCTGAACCTGACCGGGTGGTGAACTAGAGTGACAGATTGAGAACTACGATTAGAGCGGCACTGACGCTTTCCACAGAGATGTTCAGCCTGGACCTTGGAGCAGTATTCCTTGAACTTGAACATTGGATCGTGCTCCTTCAGTGCATCAAGTCTCAGCTAAGTTTGTCCTCTGCGCAGCATACAAAGCCCTTGTTCTGCCTTGAGCTTGGGGCTACCCATTCAACTGCAGCTGACCCAGCCTCCTGGTCTTTGCATATCCTGGTTCCTGCTTGCTCTGGGGCCGATTGCCTGCTCAGTCCTGCTTAGCCCACCTTGACCTCTCTGTGACCTGATTGGACAGCCTGCCACTCTGTTCCTCCCATCAGGCAGAGCCAAGCCCCCTTTCTGTGAGCTTGCCTCCTCACAACTACCTCTCTGGAATTAGTGTTTACATGTATCTCACCCTGTTAACCCCACATGAGTAGAGGCTGAATTTCCTGTCATCACACAGTTTAGGAAATATTTGCTGAGTATTTAAAATCCTACCCAGTAGTGGGAGGGAATTGGTAAGGATCTAGTGGGAAAAGGTGAGCTTCACTAATCAGGATTTCACAGCTGAGAAAACAGGTGTCTAGGAACAAAGGTTGCACACTTTATCTGTGACACCGCCAGGACATGAAACCCAGCTCCTGCTACAGTGGAAGGCCATCTGGGGATACTGCCTTGGGTCCAGAGATGCGTTCTCCTGCCAGGTGTATCCTCAGTTATCCATGATAACTGCAGTCATTGATTCATTTTCACTGGAAAATAAAATCCACATGTAATCCCATATGTAATTGGGCCATTAATGTTTGCCCCCGTTTGAAAATGATTATTTTGTCCTAGAAGTCATTCATTGCAGACAACAACACGGAGGGAAAATCTATTGCAGTCACCTACAGGGCGTTCCTGCACTTGTACAAATGTCGTTTTACCTATGTGGGCTTGTACTCTTAGGTGATAGTCTCTTCTGGGTTCTTTGCATTTATATCTCATTTCAGTTACCAAAAGAGGATTCTGCATCATTATTGTTTTAAAATTGTTTACTTTTGGTTACGCTGAGTCTTTGTTGCTGTGCTCGGGCTTTCTCTAGTTGGAGGGCGAGCAGGGCTACTTCTCTTGCTGCGGAGCACGGGCTGTAGGGTGCATGGGCTTCGGTAGTTGCCACACGCTGGCTCAGTAGTTGTGGCCCATGGGCTTAGTTGCCTTGAGGCACATGGGGTCTTCCTGGACCAGGGATGGAGCCTCTGCCCCCTGCGTTGGCACGTGGATTCTTATCCACGGCACCACCAGGAAAGTCCCTGCATTGCTTTTCAATAGCTGCTGGGCACCTGGTCAGTCTGTATCGCAGTTTTCTTGTCCTGTCTGTTCTTGAGGGCTTTTGCACACACTGTGGGCCGTTGTCCACAGTGATGTGTGCACTGTGCTTTTCCTGTATCTTTTTGCACCTTGATTCCAACTTCCTCAAAGTGAAATGACCACTTTGTGTTGCCAGTGTTTATGTTCAGATCCCTCTTAACGGCTGTTTTCTGAGGGGAGGCTGCACTAATTTACGGCCCCCCAGGCAGTGCCAGTGGGTCGGTTGGTTTGTTGTCTGCTTTTAAAAACCAATACAGGCACTTGTAACAAGTAGTAAAGATGTCAGTTGGGTTTTATTTAAGTTTCTGTTTTCTTTCCCTGTCCTCTCTCAGGGCATTAGAACTAAATGAGATGAGATATGGGGAAGCACTTTGTAAAACAAAATTGCTCCAAGAACACAACGTGTTATTAGTTGGGATGACTGTAGCTGTGAAGGGAGAAGGGTCTGTAGGATTGTTCAATTACATATTTCTCCTTTATGAAATGGTTCTTTTGTGAGAACATGATGTAACTTTAAAATGACCTGGAATCCCATTATTTTTACAAGTGATTTCAGCCTTGTTTGGGAGGTGGGCTTTGTATGGTTACAAAGGTCCCATTGGGCTCTGGCTTGAAAGATTATTTAGTTAAATACAGCCAGTATATTCGGGCTGTTTACCATGCTCTCACTCTGTTGTTGTTGTTTAGTTGCTCAGTCTTTTGCGAACCCATGGACTGTAGCCCGCCATGGGATTCTCCAGGCAAGAAGACTGGAGTGGGTAGCCATTGCATTCTCCAGGGGATCGTCCCACCCCAGGGATCGAACCTGCGTCCCTTGTGCCTCCTGCATTGCAGGTGAATTCTTTACCGTTGAGCTACCAGGGAAGCCTCTGACTCTGGTAGGGGTTAGAAAATATGGCATTGTCCTTGTCCTTAGAGACAGCAGGGATGCCAAACTCTGGGAAGAGAGCTGGTGGCCTCACATTAATCACTTCCCCTCGGTCTCAGTTTCTTCCTGTGTAAAATGGGGAGACTCACACCTTCATTTATTGGCCTTTCAAGGTCATTTTGGGGGAGGCAGAGTCGAATGTTAACATGTGAAGTGTTATAAACTTTAGCTATCTAGATCAGATTATTCTAATTTTAGGTCCCACAGGTCTTTGTGGCCGTAATTCTCTAGCCTCAAGGTTGAAGAGGGAACACCATGTTTCTGGGTCATCCTTGCTGATTTCAGCCTGTCTGGGTTGTCTGAGAAAGAAGACAGAAATGAAAATAATATAGGTGCTTTTCCTTTCATATTTACGATAAAGTACAGTGGGATGATTTTTATGGCAGACGCACTTGTTGATTGTTCTGATGATGGCTTTTTATTGATCTCCCCCCCCCCCCCCCATGTGAGAATGAGGTGGTATCCCAGAACTGCTAAGAAGCACCATTTAAGAGTACTTTTGGGTGAACTTCTTTGCCTTCTTTTTCATCCTTCAGTAAGGATGTCCCTTTAGAGATAAGTTATGACTTGGTTGTTTATCGGTTTTACCTCAGTTGCCCCTTCTTCCATCCTTCTGCACAGAGCACAAATGCACTGTGTGTTCTGTTTTCAGCTTGTTACAGTGTCTTGGTGTTGGAGGGGAAAGAGGCAGCGTGATGGGGATGAGCCTTGGCCTGGAGTCCCAGTTAAGTGGGTAGCACGTGACTCCTGCCTGCTGTAGCGGCCGACCCCCGTGCTGGGTCCTTGGCTCATACATACCACGTGACTCCTTTCCTGCCTGATCGCCCCAAGTGACGAAGGGGTCTGATAGGTGCCAAATGGGCAGTCAACCTGGTTTCTTTTTTTTTAATTTTTATTTATTTTTTGACGTGGCTTATTGATGTGTAAAAATGACAAGACACTTGGTGTTGCTCAGTAAAGAGCTAATTCCTGATTCTTACGTGGCTTTTGTCTTTGACATTCGATTCCATTCACCCTGCAGCCTTTTCACTGGGACTTGAGTTGGTGACAATATTTGAGAGGGTTTTTTTTTTTTTTGATATAGTTACTTCTGTACACTACACCTCATTCCGAAAAGGATTCAAGGCCATAATGAGCAGTCATCCCGGGAGCAAACAGTTTTTTCTTTGACCTGAGTGTATTCACTTTCTTAATGCCCAGAGTGACAGCTGGGTTAAAATAATGGGCAGCGAGCACTAGTCCTCAACCCAGCAGTGTTTGGGCTGAGTGGCTTTTTGTTTTAGCTCTGTAAACTTGACCTAAAAGTTTAGGTAAAGACGAGGTTTGTTAAGTAATAGTGGTATTGACACCCTGACAGAATTTTTAATGTAGGGGCATTTTAAAGTTCTTTAAAGAAGTTTAAAAAAGAATTTTGAAGTAATCCCCAGTGGTGAGCACATCCTTGAATAGCCAAGATTAGATTTCTGTTTAAATGCCAGTGCAGTTCAATATCATCTTTTCCCACCATACATGGGGCTAGGGAGAGTCTGGATCTAATAAATGAACTTTTCTGGGGGTAACAGTTGGTAGATATGAGTGACTGCATGATTCTGTTCTGTGTCTTTAACAATGTTTGAAGAGTCTCATTCTGTATCATAATCCTCAAAACTGCTGTTAGGGTTCCAAACCATTGTGGTTTAAACTTTGCTGGAATCTGAAGGGTGGCAGACGGAATGAAAGGAAACCTCCTCTAAGTGAAGAACAGTTTTGACTTGCCTGCTTGTCCCAGACTCTGGGCGTGTCTTAGCCACAGGCCATGTCTCCTGGTGGAAGAAGGTGGGGGATACTTACTTGTTTCTTTCTCCTGGACAGTTTCCCCCGCCCCCAGCTCAGTATAAACACCATCATTTAGTCCTGCAGAAACTCCTAATACAAATATGGACTTGCAAAGCCCGGAGAAGCGCACACACACTCTTTTGTACTTGTGATAAATAAAACTCTAATGATGTCATAAAAATGGGTTTCTTTTGACTCTGGTAAGCTTGGAAGCACTGGGAGGTGGGAAGGATGGGTCTGACTTGGAAATCTGAAGCTGAAAAGTGTGTATGTGTTTTTTTTTTTTCCTCCTAACTCCACTTCCTGCTCCAATTATATGAAGTGGTTGCTACCCAGACACTGACATAGCCCCAAATGAAACACACTTTCTACTTTTTTTTTTTTCCTTTCCTTCTAACATGAGACTTGCTGAAGTTGTCATGTTGTTTCCTTCCAGAATTTATTGGAGCACTAGGCAAAGCCTCTTGGGAGTATAAATAATGATGATTGTAAAGAACAGTCAGTTTACCAAGGAAGGCCATTATCTTTGACTTGCAAAAGCTTTTACAGCTGAACATTGTTTGCTTACAGTTGTTTAATACAAATGAAGACCTTAATGGTACCTATTGTAAGAGGAGTTCTTTTACTGTATTTGTACACAGAGGTCATCTCAATAAAGAGCAGAACCCCTTGCTCAGTCCTAACTGCCTATTTCTAGGCATTGTTTACTGTCCAAGGAAACCTGGATGGTGCTTCGTGGCTGATTTTTTTTTCTTCCTATCCACTGCACAGAATCCTCCCTGCTGAGTGTGAAAGGATTTCTACGGCTGACAGAGTGATTCTGAATGTACTTTTATAGTCTCTCCTCTAACTGCTTCCTTCCCAATTTCCAAATCCAAAGATGGTTTTAAAACGAATTTACGGGACTTGTCTAAGTAGGCACTGACATCGGATAAATATACTTAAATGGTAGGCTGTCATGCTCTTAATTAAAGCCCACAACATAGCTGCAGGGAAATAGGAAGACTGCAGTTGCAGTTTTTATTTTGGGGGAGATTAAAGTTACCCCTCATCACACTTTTCAGTGCAACTACAGAGTGTATATATACACTTGGCATACATTGCTGTCCTTGGCTGCTGCATCTTCAGCAAAGTGTCAGCCCCTTTTAGCCTTTCTTTTTAGAAACTCTCATATCCCCAACTTATTCCAGTTCTTTTGGCAGTTCTTCAGCTATGTTTCTTTTGGCGTTCCACTGGTGGTTCAAGACGAAAGGCATCCGAGGCATCTCAGTCTTCCCTGAGTGATCTTGGATGTGAATGCGGTTTTTTTTTTTTCCTCCCCCTCTTAAAGTTCAGTAGTATTGAGTATATTCTGAGTTGTGCAGCCATCACTGCGATCAATTTTAGAACCTTTTCATCATCCCCAAAGAGAAACTCCATACCCACTGGCAGTCGCTCCACGTCTCATCCCAGTTTTTCCAGTCTCTGGCAACTACTAATCTACTTTCTGTCTCAGTGAATTTGCCTATTCTGGACACTTTATGTAAATGGAATCGAACAGTATATAGCCTTTTGTGACTGGCTTCTTTCACTTGGCAAGATGTTTTCGAGGTTCCTTCACGTTATAGTGTGTATCCATAAAAAGGACTCAATTCCTTTTTTTATGGCTGAATAATACTTCATTTATTTACTGCTCTTTGACCTGTGAAGCTGTTCCTCTCAGCCTGTGTCCCTGCACCTCCTGTGTTCTGCTCAGCAGAGGGCTGCGTGGGGTCCTCTCTTGTTGGGGTGGCTGCCTTGCCTTTTTGGGGTGTGGTTCTCACTCCTCCCTGGCTGACTGCCACTCTTCACTATGTGTGGGTGTCCAACAGGAGCCTCACTGCCTCTCCCCCTTTGCAAGCTCCGTTAGGCATGAGAAAGTGGTGGGGCTTGGAATTTCATCATGGGTTGATTGGCTTTCGGTGGGTGCTCAGGTGTTTGAGGTTGTTGTTTTGGCCTTCAGGTGAATCTCTGCGTGGCATTTACCACGTGGTTTTGGGAGGCACCAGGACTTAGAAACCTTGGCTCCTCTCTGGGAGCTGGGAAGGACTGGTGAGCTGTTTTCCTGCATCACCTTTGGTTTTGACTTTGTCGTCGTTGCTGATGTCGACATTCTTTGCTGAAAGGTACAGAAAAGAGAGCTACTGTCTGCCTAGAAGTTCCCCTGATTTTCTTGCTCCTTCCAAGCCTAGTTTTCCCTAAGCAAAAAAATGCTTAAAAAATCGGAAAAGGCTCTCAGCAAAGTTCTTTAAGAAATGGGATTTCTTTTAAGGAAGATGGGCGGTGCCATGTTTTGATAGTTCTGATTCCCGCCCCTCCCCCAATTTATTTTTCCCACATTGCTGTGAAATAGAGATGAGATCAGTTTCCTACTTGGGTCAGGCAGTTTTTACTCATGTTCAAGTGCTCGTCGAAAGTATAAGGTGATAGAATGGTGGGAACTGAGAAAACTCCATGACCCAAGGGTGTGGACTTGGAGGGCTCTAATTCTCTGGAAGTGATGGAGGTTTGGGGGAGGTGCCTGGTAAGAGGAAGCCAAAGACCAGTGTGTTCGAGTTTGGGGATCTTATTTATCACATACTCCTCAATCAAGTTCAGTGTCAAAAAAATTCCTTAGTAACGGGGTTAATCACGCTTTTTCACATTCCCTGGTTTTTCTGGTACAACTCTCAGTTCCAGGTTGACTCTTGTGCTCCAGTCATCAATGTGCCTTACCTGAAGGGCAGACGGCTGTATTCACTGTTTTCTCTGTAGTGGCTCAATAATGAAGAATTTACGAGGTGAGACACCCACCCACCTCAGTTTAGAAAATGGGTGTGAGTGTGTGTATGTGCATGGATATATAAGAAGGAGTTGCTGTTTTAAACTTTGCATTGTTGAGCTGGAAATCTGTGTTCTGTTCTGCCAGCCTGCCTTTGTGCGGTGTACCTATAACCTACGCACACACTTGTGCCATTTCTAAAGCAAATGCCACCTCCCCCCTCCTAAAATTGCTTATTAGAGCTAATTTTACGAATTGAGTTAGAACTGCCCTATAATACAATGCAGAATATTTCCCAATAATGCCTAGGTTAACAATGATCATCTTGCTGTATTGTGCAAAAAAGGCTTCTGTTCAGACCCAGCTGGGTTTCAGGCTTAATTCATTGCTCTATGGTGGGATCACCACAGCTGCTGTGGGGCCTTTACAAATGCAAAAAAGCTGTCAGTGTTTGTTTCATCAGCTGCATAAGTGATGAGGCCAAGTTGAGGAATCCATTCCAGTGTGCAGTGTGCAGGCTGTAGCCATTATTGTTTACAGAATTAGTGTATTGGAGCTTTAAAATAGTTGGCACCTCGACTGCCCTTTAAAAGCACAAGACTAAGGGACAGGGCCAGTTGGTTGTCCTTGTAATGTTGGCCGGATCCAGCCCAGCCCCTGTCTTGGACAGTCGCTTGCTCTGGGCTGTGCTGTGGGACTGACCCTCTTTTGCACAGGGTGGGGGTGGCTGAATAAATGTACGTTTAATTCTCCATCTCAAACTTAAGTTTCCATTCTTCTTTTTTTTCCTCATTATTTTAGTGTTTTTTTTCTTGTTATTTTAGTGCTCAGTCGTGTCTGACTCTTTACGACCCCATGGACTGTAGCCCACCAGGCTCCTCTGTCCTTGGGATTTCCCAGGCAAGAATACTGGAGTGGGTTGCCGTTTCCCTTCTCCAGGGGATCTCCACTCATGGATTGAACTCGGGTCTCCTCCTGCATTGCAGCCTGTTCTTTACCGTCTGAGCCAGCCAGGGAAGCCCACCTGTTACCGTCCATAATTGTAATTGAATTTTAAAGCCTTAATAATCCTCCTGGCTCCAAACAGGTGGTCCTACACCTCTGTCAGCTGGGACCTCAGGTATCCCTGCAGTAATGTTCTGTCCAGCACTGTGGGACTCCTTTTGCAAAATGATACTGCTTTGAGAATTATTCTCATGTATCTCTGGATTCCGCAATGAAGGCTACCTCTTGGCTACAGAAGGAGCTACCGGACAGGTCACTTTGCAGCCAATTAGGGGGTATCCTCAGTGGATGCTGACCCCCTTCCCCAGGGAGCTGGTGTAGCCATGGCAATACCTCCAGTTGCTTTTGGGACCCTTGCCCGTGGTATTTCACAGGATAGTGTAGAGTTGTCCCTTTCATTTTAATCTGATTGATGTTTGGTTCCCTTCTCAGTTCAGGGTCTGTCTGAGAGTCATGCCTCATGGAATTGGAAGGCAGCACTGATGGTGGCCAGTCTGTACAGGTTTTCAAAGTAGAGCTTGTCAGGTCTCTGAGCCAGCGGGGATGACTAATGGTGCTTCTTCCTCCCAGCTGGAAAGGTCCCAAAGTGCTCTCCCATATTCATAAAAAAGATGGCGTGAGGCTCAGGGTCTTCAAATTAAAGGTCAGTACTGCTCAGCTTTATCTCAAATAACTGTCACTTGCGTCCTCCCTCACTCCTTTATGTCTCTCCATTTTACCCTGCGGGGCGTCTGTAGCTGGGAGGACAAATGGGTCCGAGGAGTTCCGTGCGTTGTTTGTGCTGGTGAAGCAGTTTGAGGATCCTGGTTTGTCCTCCCTTGAAGGGAGCTCTCTTGAGGGAAGAGGGTGGTCTCAGACAAGCACGTTTTAACTCTTAGTGTGAACTTCCGTAAGAGAACACATTCAAACATCCGTCTAGATTTTTTTTTAATAATTTATTTGGCTGCATCAGGTCTTAGTTGGATTGGAGCTCGTGGGCTTCAGTAGTTGCATAGGCTTAGTTGCTCCATGGCATATGGGATCTTAGTTCCCCGACTAGGGATTGAACCCATTTCTCTTGCATTGCAAGGCTAATTCTCAACCAGTAAATCACCAGGGAAGTCCCTGTCTAGATTTTTTTTTTTTTTTTTTGCTTTCTTCCTAAAGCCCCTCCCACCGACCGTGACACTGACCCTGGAACAGTAGTGGTGAAAAGGAAAATAGCCAATAGTGAGTAACACTCCTCTGCTCCTGGGGGAGAAAACCACCTCGAGGAGCTGTGTCCTGGGCCTTGTTCCTGCTTGACTGCCCTTCAGGGACCACACCGGCCCACCTGTTTCTCCTGGCTGGGGCGGGTGTTGTGTATTTTGGCTTTAGGAATCTCTTATCAAAGCCCCTTCTGCTTTTATTATCTTTGCGAGGCAGAAACGTGTTCTTGTGTTGGTTTGTTTTAAAGTACGGCATTCTCTCTGAAAAGTTTTGTGAATATGTATCTGACCGAGCGTGTATGTGTGTATCTGTATGTCTTTACGTGAACGTCATCTCACCATTCCATTCACCAGCCTCAGTTGCCTGCCTGTCAGGTAAACTGCTCTAAATGCCACCCTGCTTCGTACCAGCTGAGTCCCCTGGGAGATCACTGGACCTCAGTATTCTGCACTGTGAAATGGGTTGCAGGTGCCTCCCTACAGGAAGACAAAGTGTGACTGCCTCCCTTCTGCCTGCACACCAGTGTTTCTCTCTAATGCTGACATGCTACAACCCGCTGGATGGCAGGTAGTTTGATAAATGGTTCTCCTTTGACTTTGGGGAGAGGTGGTGAGGTCAACACACAGCCTGAGCTTTCTGGAGTGTCATTCTCCTGACCTCAGCACCCCCCAGCCTTCCACACACACACACCTGCACACCCCTTAGGCGAGCAGCTTACTAGCACGAGATGCAGAATCCAGTGCCTTTCCTTTTCCCATGTCAAGGTTCAGAGAACTGTTTGAGGGGAAGCAAAAGGCCCGAGGATGCCAGCCACTGGGGGTGGAGCGTCTGATTCCTAGCCAGCTAGCTGCGGGTGCCGAGGAGGGAACGCCTGTCTGTGCCTGCGCGGGGCGTCAGCTGTGAAATGGTCCAGGTAGAACGTCGTTCTTAGAATCAGGCTTCAGCACAGGGTGGGCCGAGTCTGGTGAGTTTTCTGGTTGGTTGTTTCAACCCCTGCTGTTGAGAGTCTTTTCGGGAGCCACGTTTCACTGGCTTTCCTGCCTTCAGAAGTCCGCTGTGATGCAGGAGCGAGATCTCTCCGTGGTTTCATCACTGAGGACAGTACCGGGCCTCGCGGCTGTTTGTCTGACAGTTCTTTGTTCCTGTCCACCACCTGGATGGGCCTGGAGGTTTCTGGGCTGCGGGCAGGCAGATCCCCAGGGCTCTGTGTGTTTTACCTACATTCCGAGGGTGTGGCTGTGTTACTTGGGGCCCTGGAAATAAGCCCTGTTTATCCGAGGGGTCACATGAGGAAAGCGGTTCCGTGAGTGCATTCACATGGCCTCCCAGAATGTTGCTGGTTCAGAACTCCTCCCTCTTGGCCCCACAGCCTTAGAGGAGGGGAGGTTAGTCCTATACCTTCCCCCTCCCTACCCCCGAGGGTGGGTGGAAGTGAAAGCCTTGCTTATGAAACTGCCTAACTGCTCACTGGCCCTTGTGCTGAGGGGCGGTGCCGCCACTTTACCCTCTGGAAAGCCCAGACCCATCCCCTGATGCAGAAATTTCATCCAAAACCTGTAGACCTGCTCAGGTGACCTGAATTAGCTTTTTGAAAGGGCACAGCTAGGGTTTCATACACGAGGGCTTTAGCAGCACAGCCACAAGGCTCATCAGCTTTGAGCTCTGCTGCTGACCGTGGTTATCTTGCTGCCACTAATAGAAACGAAAAAGTTCAGTTGCCAAAGTGATGGTCCCAGGAGTTCAGCTTCACTCCAGGCTTCTGTGGTTGGAGGAAAACGGTCGCTACCTCCCTGTTACACTTCTTGCCGTCATCCAGTGGTGGCAGGACTGTTGGGGGGAGGCCGGGCGAGAAGGGGGTGAAAGGAATAACCGCTGAACAGTGGTTGTGCAAGATGCGTCTGGAAAGGCCCCTGGCTTTAGAACGGGGGTAACGTGGGAGGGGGTGACAGTCACTGAAGCATGGCAAGCCTCCAGAGGCCCCTGGGACTTCCAGACAAGAAAAGGGAGCTTTCTTCTGATCGTACACACACAACACACACACGTCTTCCTCTCCTCCGTCCACCCCCCCCCACCCCCTGCTGGTTTGTGAATCTCCCAGTCAGACATTTTTAACATGGGAGCTCTTCTTCCTGGCTCCAGTTGGCAGGATGCTCCAACGCAGCTGCAAAGAATTTGCTTCTTTTCACAGCATCTCACATTGAAAAGCAGTCATGGGACTAGAAAACAAAATAAAAACTAGAGGGGTTTTCAGAAGTGGAAGCCAAGTTTAATTAAAGTCAAGGAAGTTGGGGCTCTGTAACTCTTTTGTGAAGTCTCTTCAAGTCATGCCTGTGCCCCAGGCAGGCAAGGTGGAAAGTGCCCAGGGGCTGCTCCCAGTTGGGAAGTGGAAGGCCTCCTTGTTTCGTCCGTGCTTGGGGAACCTCGTCGAGCAGAGTTTATCAGAAGATGTGTGAGCCGTCACCTCTTGGTGGTCCCTTTATTAGGTGCTTGCCTCCTCAGAGGAAGAAAACCCTTCAGGGGCTTCTGTCTCCTCACACTGTCTGAATCTCCTGCTTCACCTCCAACTGTGGACCAAGCCTCTGGGCTGTAAAACTTCTAAAGAGTAAGAGTTTCTGACTTGATAACTGCCTTCTCACACCGGCTTTTTAATTGTTTAGTGTACTTTGGGGGTACCCCTCAGCGTTTTCTTGGGTGATGTACTTGGTCTTGGAGGTTTTGCACATACTAACCAGTGCATTTGCGAGGAAACCCTCCCTGTTGTCTGCAGTGCTGACAGTAGAGACAGGATGGAGCCCAGGCAGGGTCCAGAAGTGAGCTGTGGTCAAGTCACACCTGGATTGTCAACAGGAAGGAAGCTGAGAATCTGTCTCACAGATTGAAGAGGCACATTTAGTATTTGGTGACAGGGCTTTAATTTGAGTTTTGCCCGGAGACTGTTGTGCTGTATTTCTGAGTAGTTACCTAGAAATTGTGTAATTGTGTGTTTTATTTTTTTACAGATTTTTTTTTTTTTGGATGATCAATTTTTAGTCTTTATTGAATTTGTTACAATATTGCTGCTTTTTTTTGTTTGTTTGGGCTACGAGACATGTGGGATCTTAGCTCTCTGACCAGGGATCTAACCAGCACCCTCTGCATTGAAAGGCATAGTCTTATTAATTACTACACCACCAGGGTATTTTTATTTAGAAATATTTTTATTTTAAAAATTTTTATTGAAAATTAATAATACTTTAAAACAGTATTGCTAAAATTTTTTTTTAAAGATAAGGAGTTGGCACTGGCTAGCTCTGTCAGTAGAGCATGAGACTCTTTATTAAAGACACGAGAAATTGTATTTTAAAGACACAAGGAAGTACATACAAAAGGAACATACTCATGTTTTTCTGTAGGTTCTAGCACTTTTTTCCTTCCAGCTGAGGAGATGATTTACTCAGGATCTTTCTTGGGTATTTCCGTGTATTTCATCCTAACCATTTATTAGGTATTCTGACAGTCTTCTCTCATTTTGTTGGTGTAGAATTGTTGCCTGCAAGGCTGATGTGTCCTGGGGCCTGGAACTTGGAACTGTACTTTTGGACTTGACAGTGACTGTGTTGCAGAGGTCTTGGGCTCTGGTTTGGGGTTTCGCTCTGCCTGGAAAAGCGGTGGGGCTTTGTACAGTAAGTTTTCCTTAGCCGAGAAGTCGTAGTGTATGGTGGGAACATTGTGACTTCTGGTCTTCCTAGACATTTGTAGCCCGACTTCCCTTTCACTTTATTCAGCTTTAATTCTACAAGTATTTATTATCTACTTTGTGTTATTTGTCCAGTTGTATCTTTTATACTCTTGTGGCAGAGAAGCGTGTGGGAGGGAATCCAGGATTGAGACCATGTAAGGTTCCAGGAGGTTTTCGGCCACTGCACACCCATCACACAGGGATCTAGTTACAAGGCAGCTTCTCATCCAGTGGGTCTGTGGTGGAGCTGGAGATGCTGCCTGGCTTGCAGGCTCTCAGCGGATGGTCCTCGCAAGGGTTTTGATTTTGTGGGTAGTTTGTGCAGTGGTTCTCTTTTTTTTTTTTCTCCGTGTCTCTGCCTCAACCAGAGCAGCTAGGGAGTTCTCGTAAGATCTCCTCTACCAAAAAAAAGTTTGAAAACTCACCTTAGGGGACATAGCAGGGACTGAAGACCACAGTAGTCATTCTGCCCCAATCGAAAGATGTTTTCAAACAGTGATGGGATTGTAAAGCCTCATCATCGTTTCATCAAACAGCCTCTTTTGGCCCAATGTCCTATACGCTCTCCTTCCTGAGGCCCGTTCTTTAATTTTCGTTCTGGAAGGAAGCCTGGTGTTTCCTTACAGACAACTAGTTACAATGCACTGTCTGCATCATGTCATGTGTTTCCCTGAACTCTGTCATGTCTCATTTGGTAAACACAGAGCAGGCTCAGGGATTTCTGTGTAAGGCCCTTGCAGTTTTGCTAGTTTCTGTCCAGACTTCATCTTGAAAGCTTAAATATATATATATATATATATACACACACACACACTTTTTTTCTTTTTTTTTTTAAGAGACATTTTCTATTGGAAGGTACCATGGATTCGTACCTACTTAGATGTTAACCGTAGCGAGATTCACACCTTACCGCCCTATGAAGTGGCTGTTTTCCCCCAAACTGCAGTTGAGAGAGGAAACAAGGCAGAGGAAAGGGCCCGGGCTAGCCTCCCAGGGGAGATTTGAATCTTGCTCTTGTTTCACTTGGAAGGCTGTGCTTGTCTTCATCCAGGTGGGCAGTGCTGCCTGGGTGTTATGCAGCCCTGGGTTTCAATTCTGACTCTTGTCACTTATGTAATCTGTGTCTCAGTTTTTTAAATCTGTAAAATGGGAGTCATAAGTAGTGTAGTATGTATGTCATGTAATTTTGAATGTCTGGCTCAGATATACATTTTATTTATTTATTTTTACTGCAATGTAATTATTATTACTACTTCCCTAGTAGCTCAGCCATAAAGAATCCATCTGCAGTGTAGGAGATGCAGGTTTGAGTCCCGGTCCGGGAAGATCCCCTGGAGAAGGAAATGGCAATCAACTCCAGTATTGTTGCCTGGGAAATCCCATGGACAGAGGAACCTGGTGGGCTACAGTCCATGGGGTCACAGAAGAGTCAGACATATAACTGAGCGACTAAACAACAACAAATTATTACTACCACATTGTCATTGAATTTATAAACGCAGCTCCCTGTGGTTCTGTAAAAAGTGTTATCTCAAGTGTTAAAAACAATTTTAATGATTTTTTTAAGTGATTATTTTTCCCTCAGGACAAAAGATGTGATACCTGATTATCATTATATTACGTATTGTTAACAGTGTATGAAGCAATACCTAGTAAGTGGCTATTTGCAGAGAAGGATGATTCAGAGTTGCTTACTAGATTTTATGGGTCTTCATTCTTTACTGTGCTTGATCCATTTTGGTGGGTGGGTGGGTGAGTAGGTGTGTGGTTGGGGGTGGATTCCTTTTGCGTGAAACATTGCAGCCTCCTCGTATTAAGTGTTTAATTGTATTTCCTGGTCTCTACCACACTCATGTTCAAAAATCATTTTGACTTTAAAAAATATTTTTAATTTGCTAATAATGAATACACATAGTGGGTTCTCTGTAAATTAATTATGTATGCTGAATTGAATAGCAAAAGGATTAAAGCTTTTAAAAGGGACCGTGTTTATAATCATTTCTTTTACTACTATCCGTCCCCCCCGACCCCCGCCCAGTGTCTCCCCTGGGACCAGCTCTTATTTAGAAAAGTAAGGAGGTGATTTTTCAAATAATGGTTGTGTTCTTTAAAAAATTGTTTTTAAGGACTTTTTATTTGAAGCATGATTTTTTTTTTTTAAGGAAATAACGTAAATTAGTAGGACTCTGGTTTTGAATTTCTGAAGACCAATTTCATTCTTGTGGGGCTACTCACCAAAGAACTTACTGTTGTTTTTTGTATCTCCTTCAGAATAGTCTTATCTTTTCCCTTTTCTATCTTCAAAAAATATTTTTAGACATGAAATATGTTTCTTGTGTTTTATGAGTGTTTAAAGGGGTGTCCTTACTGTTCTGCATATTTCTTTAAAGGTGAATGAAGAAACTGTTTTTTGGTTTTTTTTTTTTTTTGGTTTATCAACTAGAGAATGTTGTGATTCTATTTTATGTTCACAGAAAAGCTAAAGGTTTCTATGTGTTATCTAGTATTTTGAAGAATGTGTGCTATATCTGAAGAAATGTGTGCTATTTGTAAAGCAGAAAATGTGTGGAGAAAGGGCAGTTCAGCAGTGAGTTGGGGTCTGAGATCCAAATTAATTTGCCTTCATTCAGATAATTTAACACAGCCTAGTAACTGATTGTTCCAGAGTGGTTTATTAATGCAGAACTCAGGATGGGGGAGAGAGATTTAGAACTTGCTTCTTCGTGTGTGAAGGGGTGATTAGTAGACCAGAGCCAGCAATTCTGTTGGTCGACTGTTGATTCTGGATTTTTTTCTCTTCTTGGTAACCCTTGGCATCTTTAGTCTCTGTAGGGTCTTGGGGTCTAAGAAGGAGATTTTAGAGGTTTCCACTCCTCCTTTTGTTTTTTTTTTTTTTTTTCTTTCCTCCCCATTCCTTAATCTCGCAAGTGGGACCCTGAAAAAGCTGTTGACAATCTGATGGTCTAAAGCTCCACCTGCAGTTAGAAGCCGGCTGTCCTTCTGGAATGTTCTTTCCACAAGAGGCTGCTGGTCTTAGTCTCTGGGCCAAGGGAGGTTTTGGATAGGCCTTTGATTTGTGGTCTCCGGAGAGGCCACCAGACTTTAGGAGCCTGTCGGACTTCCCAGTTTGTGTGATAGGGTTAAAAGTGGGTTTTGCGGAGTTACCTGGATCTCTGTGACTTGGGGTCACAACCTTTGGGTCGCAGGAGTGGCAGGAAGTGTGCAGAGAGCAGGGAAGAGCTGCTGGGTCTGTCTTACGGAGATGAGTCTGGGCGAGGGTTCAAGAACGGGATGCAAGGTGCAAGGGCTAGCACAGACATGAGCCCTTGGGGTCAGAGGCAAAGACGAGAACAAGCTGGAAAACTCGGTGGTGACCTCGGAAGAGCTTCTGGAGACAGGCCTTTGGATCTTTGGCGTTTCCTTCTTTCAGAAGGTCTGGTGCGCAGCTGAATCGTAAAAGTGTCCTACATCCCCAGCTTTTTCATGAGATGCTGATACCAGTTAATTCAGAATCACTTGTAATTGGAAGCAGCTGCTGTTTCCCAGCTGACTAGGTGTTTGAGTCAGATGCTTTGAATTAGCTGGACTTGGATTATTCATATTTTAATTAAAGTCCATTTTACTCACTGCCCCCCATCCCCCGCCCCGTCTCTTGTCTCTCCAATGGCCAGGCTTTTACAGTAACACATTTGAAATTGCAAGCGCATCCCAGTAGAAAGGTATAATATAAGTTCAAGGACTTGCAGTTGATTATGGTCTTGTGTTATTAAGTAGTGAATTTAACTGCACTGCAATTCCCTTTTCTCACCCGCTGAACCCTGCTTCTCCAGTGGGGAGATTCCATTCTGTTTAGGAAAGTTGAGACTTCTGTCCCTTACCCTCCTCTTGGAACACTGACATATTAGCTTAATTGCTTGTGTCACTGCCATGGGGAAGGTACTGCGTGAAATGGGATGAGCAGTTTTCTGGTACTTCTCATCCAATGGGGTTTGCAAATCAAGCCATATGAATAGTGGGGTTTTGGGGCAGTGGGGATATTTTCTTTAAAGGAGAAAAGTTAATGAGTACAGTGGTGAGGCTGTTTGGTGCTTCTGTGTAGATACAAAATGTTCAACAGGCAGCTTGTAGGGGGCTAAAAAATGACTGCCTTAATTTTGAGGAAAAAGAAAAATTGCATTTCTCTTAGCATTAATACTGATGAGGAAGAGAGGCAGGAGAGGAGGTGGGTGGATGTTGCCTTCATTTCTGTTTTGGTGACTTAACGTCTGACTTGATAAATGTCCTAGTTCACTTAGTTTTGTGTCGGTCCCTCGTCTCCCCTTGAATGTCCAATTTTAGCTGACTTGCAGAAAAACCAGAACAGTGTAGACCCATTCGATTTTGCATACCTGTTAAAATGCTTAAGAATTCTGTGTGGTCAGGGACCTTTAAAAGGGCATAAGAGACGCGATCACTGTCCAAAAAGAGTCCCAAAGTGTCCCTGGAGACAGAAAGCATACATTTGTCGATACCTTTAGGGAACTGTGTAAATCGGTGTGTCCCATAGGACTTGGCGAGGTCATATACGTACGGAGCACTGGGAGAGCTGAAGGAGGAGGACTGCTAGCTGGGGTGGGCCGGCTCTTTGGAGGTAGAAGGTCGTTCCTAGAACAATGAAAGGATACTTGCATTCCCCTGTCTTTGTAGAGGTGGCCTAAGGATGTCCACCTAGTTGACAGCCCATTGACTGGAGGCCCCACATCTATCATTTTCCCCATGCCTGCCCTGCACCGGCTCAGAGATCTTGGGGCCCTGTGACATGAAATAAGGGGTTTTGCTGGCCCATGTACATGGTCAGGGACAGGAACAGACGTGCTGGGCTGCCCCTTTCAGGGGCAGTCCTTGTGTTTCATCCATGCCACCTGGCATCTCCGGTGACTAAGCAGCACGAAGTTGCTATGCTAGTTTCTTGGTAATAGGCTTGACACAATTTGACTGTTTTTTGGACTTTCCCCCAACTTAAAAGGCCACCAGCAGGCAAGTCCTAGGTATACTTTTAAGGAAGAGGGAACACATTTGACAAAGCAAAAATCTTGTACCATGTATTTCATTAGAAAACCACAGACCCTTCAAATGTCCGTTCTTCATAAATAGATGCTTAGTAAGAGGTCTTTGTGGAATTCTGTTCACGGGAGGAAGCACCACACTTTGAACTGCCTGGCCTGCTAAAGAACAGATTTAAGTATTGAAGGATATAAACAATATATATTCTTACATATCTGTGAAGCAGAATTTATTCTTTTATTTTTATTACCACTCTTAGCTTTTGAGAGAAGTGTCTGAAGCTGTGTGGGGTATAGGCAGAGCTAGAGTTGAGCCCATTTCTCGCCATTGTGCATATTTTTAATAATGAGATGATATTTCTGTACCCCAGGGTGTCTAGGCGTAGAGATTTTGACCCATTTCTCTCCTGGGTAAAGGTCTTCAGGGTTGTCAGCCAGCCCATCTCAGGGTACTCAGATGAAAAGAGGAACCAGTACTTCAACTGAAATCTGTAATCAAGGTCCAGCAGGCCTCATTTTGCATTTTAAGGTATCTGTTGAACACAATAACTTAATAAGGTAAAATAGTGATTGTTATAAATTAAGTAGCTATTACTGAAGCATCACACATATCTATTTCAAGAAGAAAAAGAGGAAGAATATATACTATATAGCTTACTAATAGATAAGGATTCCATCTAGTTAGAAATGCTTGGGGAAATTTCAGGAGAAAGTTGTCAAGAACAATATGGATAAATGGAGAGAAAGCAGAAACCATTTTTGGGGGGGCAGAGTATTATTGGAGCGTGCTGTAGAAGGTGCAAGGATAAAATTAACCCCAGCAAGAAGTATGAACTCGGGAAGACCAGTCAGTGTGGCTGGTGATCGGTAATTAAGGGAGGTGCAGTTAAGGAGTGGAAGGGGTCCAACCCTATGGTCTCATCTGGCAAACCTGCCAGCCTGCTGCAGGAGGGAATTGGTGTGGAGGAGTGGATGGGGCAAAGATTAACCAGCTGTTGTAGAAACTGACCGTGGAGCCTGGATTGCTGGATGCTGGGGACTCCTGGAGTTGGTAGCAGCACCCCAGGCCTAGTCTAGCACTGGCTGCTGAGTTTCTCATTTTGTGTGAGGTTTTCCCCTGATGGGACTGAACCCACTTGGGCAGAGAGGAGGGAGAAGGACTTTTAAGGGAGGGAGGGCGAGGGATTGAATATTTCTGAATGCAAGGAGTAGGAAAGTGAGATTCTCAGACTATAAAGAAAAATGTTCTCAGTCATGTCCAACTCATTGCGACCCCATGGACTGTCGCTTCTGTCCATGGGATTCTCCAGGAAAGAATGCTGGAGTGGGTATCCATTTACTTCTCCAGGGGATCTTCCCGACCCAGGGATCGAACCTAAGTCTCCTGCATTGCAGGTGGATTCTTTACTATCTGAACCACCAGAGTATAAAGAAGGCATTCTAATTAGAGGATAAAAAAGAGTTGAGAACTAAGTTTTCAGAATTTGGGGAAGAATTGAATCACCTAGACCTCCCCCGTTGATGCCCCGAGATGCTTGTCCTACCCTGCGCTAGGGGAGGAGGACACAGCTGGGATTAGAACCTAGTCTTGTGGGCACTTTTATTTATTACTTCAAAAAAGGTTTTCTTTTGCCTTCTCACAGCAGGGATATAGGAGGCCTTGTTGGGTGTGTGTTGGGTGGGTGCTAGGGAAGGAGGATGCAGAAGAGGGGAAGTGGCAGTTGTCCAGGCAAAGAAAAGAGAAGCTGTAGGGCTGAGGGCTGTCTACCTGAGAAAGTGAAAAATAGTTTACATTCGGAACGGGATCCAGGGAGGAAATGCTTTGAGATTGAATATTTTTCTCCTGAGAAAGCCTATTTAATTATTATATGTCTGTTGCTTATGGATAGTAAGCTGCTTCCTTTTTTGTTTTTTGTTACCAGCTGTGACTGACCCTCATTTTTTGTATCTCCTGACTCACATCTATGGGAAGTTCTCTTACTGCATAGAGCTAGGGTTTCAGTTGTCTGGTCAGAGGGTGTGTGATTTTCAGTGTTAGTAAGAACTAAAATGTGCTCTGAAATGATTGATGCGCTACTCCTACCAGCAACACCTGTGTCCTTGCTGAGGTTTGAAATTGTTTTGTTTTTTAAAGTGTCCTGAGTCTGACTTGTCATGTATATGGATTCATAGTTGAAGTTCGTGGCACACCATGCTTCCTATTCTCAGTGGTAGTCTGGGGTCATGAATGTTTCTTTAGCTTCCTTCCTACTAATTTATAAAAGCCTCTGTTGACTCCACTTGCATTAAAATTCTGCCGTCATGTCTCTCCTCCCCCAGCACAACTTTCTTGTACTTAAATTATACCATATGTATCTTCACTTTTGTGTGTTTGAGGTTGTTGTTCATTTGCTTAGTTGTGTCTGACTCTCTGCAACTTCATGGACTGCAGCACACCAGGTTCCCCTGTCCTTCACTATCTCCTGGAATTTGCTCAGGTTTATGTCCACTGAGTCTAGCTAACCATCTCATCCTCTGCTGCCCCTTTCTCCTTTTGCCTTCGAAAGGGTGAGATACTGTCTCCTCTAACTTCCCTATTGTCACAGTCATCTTTCATGGAGAAAAGAAAAAGTTACTTTCCTTTTCAAATCTTCCATAGCTCTCCATTGCTTATGGGAGAAAATCTTAGCTCTTCAAGCATTACCTGAAACCCTTTGTGAGAGCAGTCTTAGCCTGGTCTCATGTTCTGCAGGATACATTCCTGTTCATTTTCGGTCCCTTTTCCTGTCAAGGTCATGGTCCTTTACAGCCCTGATTGTATTGCCTCAGTCTTTCTTCCCTGTGAGCTTCTGCTTCCTTGAAAGACTCAGTTTGGAGAAGGCAGAGCTCCCGCTGTGTGTTGATACTGCTGAGCATCACTAGATGCCAGGCCCTTGACCTTGTTCTGGGAGAACCTCATGGGCAAAGGCAGTGTTGTTGATAGGCAGATAGCTCTGTGGCGCGTCTTCTGGTGTACCGGCCTGAATGGGTACATTTTCAGGCCTACTGGCAGACAATTAGTCAGTGTTCATTGTCATTCTCATTTTTAACCTTATCTCAAGGATCCTCCAGATAAATCTGATTAAATCTCTTTCCTGGACTTTTTATATTATGAGAGATTTCACAGTAGAAAAGTTGAAGGAACATGTATGGTGAACACCAGGACCCTTTTCACCCAGACTGCAAGGTGAACGTCGTGTGACGTGAGTGTGTATTACTCAGTGTCTGATTTCTTCCTCTCAAGTCTTTGACTTCAGGAAATTTGAAGGGTTCTCTTGCTTATCCATTAAAAAAGGACTTCAGTAGTGTAGCACTTTTAGAAGTATTAAAGAAAAAAACTTCAATGACTTTGGCTTTTTTCTGCCAAAGTAAATGTTGGCTCTAGTTCAGCTGTAGTAATGTAGCTCCTCTCAAATGTGTTCGAGTTAAACTACAGCAGGGCCAAGTTGAGAAATTAGTTTCTCAGTTTTTTTCCTTCCAATTTAGAAAAAAATTAGATTTTGGATTCTCTTGTTCCTATAATCTTCTTGGTTCTCCCCTCCTTCTCCATTAAAAAAAAAAATCACAAAGAATTGGTTGTCAGTGGGAGAAATGACGATCCAGATTCCTAGGAGATTCTTGGTGACAGTCTTCAAATACGGTGTTTGAATCCATACTGCAGGTAGTTCATTTAGTACAGTTTCTTCTAAGCCATTGAAGTAGGATGTAAAGGGCTGGAACCCTTTGGGTTTTTGTCTTCATTTGCCATCCCAAGAGGCTTGTGGGATCCTAGTTCCCTGACCAGGGATTGAACGCAGGCCCACGGTAGTGAGAGTTCGGAGTCCCCACCATTGGACTGCCAGGGAATTCCCAGCCCTTTGGTTTTAACTTGTGATCTTTGCTTTTCTGCCGCGTACGTGTTATCATTAGCTTGGAAATCCAAGCGTTATCAACTCATGCCACCAGGTGAGTGATAACTTAGCTTCATCATGCATTAGCTGGTATTTGAATGACTGGCTTGGATGTAGATTAGAGTTTTTTAAGTGTGACAGTGTCTGGTTTTTGTAAGTGCAAGGGAGCTGAATATATAATCTGCATGTGGAGGCCTTCCCTGGTGGTTCAGTGGTTAAGACTCCAGGCTTCCAACGCCAGGGATGTGGGTTCAGTCCCTTGTCAGGGAACTAAGATCCCGTATGCCATGTAGCCCAATTAAAAATATATATATAAAATCTGCATGTGGGAGGCTCCCAGGCACTCTGCACAGATGAGTTGTAGTAAGTGACTGGTTTGCTAGGTGACCTGCCCAGGACATTTTGTGTTTGGCTCAGATGGTCTGTCTTTTCACTCTTTTCACTGCATTGTGACTCACGTGATGACCAAAGAAAAATGATGCGAATACATCATGGTATGCAAAATTCGAATTAATTTTGAATTTAATTTTGACTTCAAGGTCAAATTCAGAAGTGTTAAGAGCAAAATGTGTCCCTTATGCATTCCTCCTCAGTGCCCTTCTCTGCGTTTACGCTCATATTTACCTAGCCTTGTATGCAGGATTCCCCCCGCTCTTTTCTTCTTTTCGGCCCGTTTTTCTTTCGTAGTGGAATCGCTGGTCCTGTTGTGTGCTCTAGCCTTTTCCCACCTAGCTATGTCTTGTCAGTGTTTCCATGTCATTCTCTAATGCTGTGTACTTCCTGACAGGACCTGTGCACTGTAGTGTATTTAGCCACTTGCTTATGATTCCCTTCGTAGAAGAGTGCCTGGCATTTAGGAAGCACTCAGTAGATGTTTAGGTTGTTAACTCTGTTTTGTTTACTTAAAATCAGATTTCTTTTGGTACATCTTTCACACATGTGGGCATATTGGCATCGAATTGCAAGGGTATGTGCTCAGTTTTTATAGTTGGAAGAGATTTTTTTTTCCCCTTCGGAAAAGGCTTAACTAATTTATATTTTCACCAACAGTGTATAGAGAATCTTTATTTTCCTTCCTTCTTGCCAATACTTGGTATTATAAAGCTGGTTTACTTTTTGCTAATGAATCATATGACTCATCACTGTTGTTGAATTTGCATTTCTTTGTATTGAGCATTCTTCATTGGCCTGCTGAGTGTCCACATTTCTTTTGTTCATGACCTGCCCACTTTTACATATTTTTTCTTACTGCTTTTTGTCAGAGCTCTTTCTGTTCTTTACTTTTAAAACATATTATGAGTATTTTCCCCAAGATTGTCCTTTAGCCTTAGTTGTGTTTAATTGTACCCTTTATCCTCCAATGGCATCTTTTCTCAGGGAAGTTTTAAACTTGCCTGTAGTCCAGTTTGGTTTTCCTTTACGGGTTTTGTGTCTTGCTTAGGAATGCTTTTCTGACCTCAAGAATATGAAAGGATTCTGTAAGAAATTCTCCTTCTTTTATTACTTCCCATCTCATTAAATACTACCCTCCAATTTTTTAATCTCCGCTGTACTCTCACATCAGCCACTAAAATGGTATGAAACCTCAGTTCTCTGGACTCTTCCAGTAATGACTTTTTCTGACAGCCACATTTTATGGATATGTTAGGGTTTATCCCTACTTACATACCCAAAGGCTTAAAATGCACTTTTTAAAGTGTTGGTACTTCATTATTGTCATGACTCTCATTATCTTGTATTAAATAATATTTTAATGTTCCCGTGGAGGTATAAGAAGACAGCTTTGGCCTGTGCATCAGTTTCTGGATTCTAAATCCATTTAAATACATGAAGATTCTGAGTTTTTTAGTTTTTTTTAACAAGAGGACAACATAGAGGGTAACAGTTATCGTACCATTGTGTTATACACATGCAAGGTAGAATACTGATAAAACTGGCAGGTAAAACTAGGAGTTCTGCCCCTAAATGAAACAGCTTTCTCTTCGGTCAGATTTGCACTGGGAAGAGTTGCTCTGAGAACTGGCTGTGAGTTGCTTGCCTTCATTGGTTGTATGTATTTGCCATCCACAAGGTTTCTTTTAAAGAATAGAACTGCTTTAAAAACTTTTTACAACACCTGCTTTATTTAGCTTTGTGTTTTCTCCCATATTTTGAGTTTTTTCTGATTTCTTTTGACACTTGCTACTTACTGTTGGTACAGTGGATGTGTCTTTGAATATGTTTTCATCATGTTGCTAATTATAATATGGGAAAGCAGTTAACTAGCCTATTGCTGTGTGAAGTAAAGCTAAAAAGTCCTGTTAAGGGACTGGGCCCCTGTGAGAAGTAAAGTGTCATTTTTTTTTTTTTTTTAAAGTGTCATTTTTTTTTTGTCTATGAACAAAATGACAACCCATGAAATGGCAATCCATTCCAGTATTCTTGCCTAGGAAATTCCATGGACAGAGGAGCCTGAAAGGCTGTATAGTCCATGGGGTTGCAAAGAGTCAGATATGACTGAGCACGCATGCACACACACAATGGTGTGTTTAATTATTATAATTTCAAGTTAGCAACTGTCTATTGATACATAATTTACATAATTTACCCATTCCAAGTATACAGTTTCTTGAATTTTGACAGTCAAATTCATATTCTCATGTAGCCACTACCCAGTTAAAATAGATTTTCATCACTATAAGTAGTCCCTCCTGCCATTGGTAGTTGTCTTCTCTAAGATAAGCATTGCCTGTTTTTATTTTTTTAAATTGAGGTATAATTGCTTTACAGTGTTGTTAGTTTCTGATGTACAACAAAGGAATAAACTATGTGTGTGTATATATCCTTTCCCTTCCCTCTTGAGTCTCCCACCCCCTGCAAGCCTTGCCTGTTTTATACAGCACAATCCTTTTCAGATTGATTTTTTTGTGTGGTTGCATTTATCAGTCATTCATTCCTTTTTTTATTGCTGAATTATACTCCATTGTATGGATACACCACAGCTCATTTCTATTCTTACTGATTGACAGACTTTTGAGTTGTTTTCAGTTTTTGGCTGAGAGTATCTGTGAACGTTTCAGTTCAAGACTTGGGTGTACTCAGTAGGATTTCATTTCTCCAGAGTCAGTCAATCCTTTAGGTATGTAATCAGGTTATAAATTAAGTATATATTTAACTTCATAAGAAACTGCCACACAGTTCTCCAAAATGCTTGCACTGCTGAGCAGTCTGGTGGCTCCCGGTCCATTGTCAGTCTTTCTGCTTGCTTTCAGTGGTGAGGAGTGCTGTAGTATCTGGCCAGAATCAAGTTCTGTAAGTTACTGTAAGTTTGGTTTTCAGATGAGTTTAAAATCAGTTCACATTAGGTTGAGTTTGTACTCAGTAGCGTCTTGGCTGGAGTGTTCATCTCCTTTTCTTAGGTTGGAAATGCTCCTTCATTCATCTTGAAGTTTTGACTCTTATTACCAAACCCCTGTTTTCTATGGGGGAGGCAGAGGAGCTGTTATAACTGCAGTTCTCAGGGACTTAAACGGTCTGCTTTATCAGCCTGTATCAGACGTGAAGTAGCAGTCAAGCAGGAATTTCTTGGACTGGAGAAGGGAGTACTGACCCTCAGATGAAGGGGTGTAGCTGACATCCTGAGACACCCCATATCACAGTGGCCTGGGGCAGTGCATTGGGTGGGCAGGCAGCCTCCGTCTCAGGGTTGGGCTGCTGCCTTACTGCACACACGCGTGTATTTTAAAATAATTTTTTAAGAAACTTTATAAGCAACACAGAAACAAACCATGGAAAGGCAGAAAAGTTACTCCTAGCTCCACTGCCTCACACAACTGGTATAAAAGTTTTGCTGTTGTTTTTTTTTCCAACAGCTGTTCTTTCCCTCTGTGAATATGTTTTGGTAATTCTGTGGCATATACAATTTTGTTTCTCTATTTTTTCCGCTAGATATCATCATAAAGCATTTCCTCATGTGATTATATACTTTCCATAATAATTTTTTTTGTGCCACTTCAGTGCCAACTCTTCTGAATCAACCCCTTCACTTTAGGTTTTCATAATGAGTGAGTCTGAGGTCTTCCCCAGGTTTGCCAGTCCTGTGAGATGAGGCTTTTTGTGTTTGTTCTTTCTTCCATAATAACAGTTTAATGGGAAGGCAACTATTGAATGTATGTATAGCTGCAATTTTCCAAATGTTATTACTATTTTAGGATATATGACCAAGTACACAATTACTAGGTCAGTGGAAATGGACATCTTAAAAATATATCTCTTGTGTTTTGCCAAATGACTTACCAGAAATGTGATACTGCTGCTCCCCAGCAAGTGTTGTTCCAGACAGCACCCCAGAGCCCCCTGGAATACATATTAACACTGTGAAATCCAGAGTCACTTGGAAATTAGGTTGTAATGTTAACTCAAGGTAGAACATCATGTTAGGAATACTTTCATTTGCAAGTATCAACAGTATTCTGGTGAATGCATTCAGGACTGTCATTTGTGATCAAGCCTTGAAGATAGTTTGTGTTTGAAAGCTGTGTATCCCTAAAACAGTCTAAGAAACTGGTTAAAAGAAGGTTACCTAGCTACTTCTAGGTGTATTGATTTCTTATTTCTACTGCCCAAATGCACAGGATTTTGAAGTAGTTGAAAATACAGAGCCATGCCTTTCCCTTCTCTAGGCCTGAAGTGTGTTTAATGCTTTTGAACCTGCCCTAGTTTGTTCACTAGGGGTCCCTGGACTGGAGTGTCCCAAAGTGTCATTAACCTTTGTGATTGCTAATCTGTGTTTGGATTTAGGTCACTTGCCTTTTTTCCCCGACAGATATTGCAGCGATCTGTAGTAATGGCAGACCTCATTGTGTGTGTGTGTGTGTGTATGTATGTGCACACGTGCTCAGTTGTGTCCAACTCTTTGTGACCCCATGGACTGTAGCCCGCCAGGCTCCTCTGTCCGTGGGATTTCCCAGGCAAGGATACTGGAGTGGGTTGCCATTCCCTTCTCCAGGCAATCTTCCTGTCCCAGGGATTGAACCCGTATCTCCTGCATTGGCAAGCGATTCTTTACCACTGAGCCACCAGGGAAGCAGGGGAGACAGGTACACAAACTGGCTGTAATACCTTCGGGAACTTAGGGACTCACACAGGCCATATTGGAAGCTTTCAGGAAGGAGGTGCCTAACTCTTGTGGGAGTGAGAGGGTGGGTCAGGAGGTCTTCCTAGAGGAAAGGCAGTGTCGTAACAAAGGATAAGCAGAAGTTAGGTAAAAGGCTGGGGCTTGAACAGTTAGATGAGCAGGGTCAGAGAAGTGTCTGTGTCTGTGGTCCCTTTCCTCCCTGGCCCCCCGTCAGTCTCCTTTTCTAATCTTGCTTCTTTTCAGTCCGTAAAGAGAAGTTTCCTTTTGTCTTTGAAGTAACCTATAAAAAGAAAGGCTTTTGTCAGTAACATTTTCACTAGGTTGAAGTGAATGCTGTCTTTTATTATTCTTGGCACAGTTCTTGGCATAAGTTAGTGCAGTTGGGCATTTTTAGTGTGTGTTCTAATGGTGCCATTTTTGGATTATTTGAGTTTACAGATTTTGCCAAAGACGACAGCAGCAGCGTATCTTTCTGAAGGTGGGGTGTTCTGATGTCCTCCCATCTCAGAACTCCCGGTGACTCTTCCTCACTTATTTCCTTTGTGGTAGGTTTTAAAAGTTATTTTTAACTGAAAAGTTGTAAAAATAGTATAAAGAATGTCTGTCATTTACTGTTTTGTCATGTTTGATTGTATTTTCTCTCCTCTGCCCCCCCACCCCCACCATTCTGGACTATTTGGGAGTAAGTTGCAGGTATAATAAAATAACCCTTTATCCTCAAGTACTTAGAATATATTTCCTAAAAATAAGAGTGTTCTCTTATAAAAACCTTAGTACAATCATCAATGAGGAAATTTAATTTTGTTGTTGTTATTCAGTTGCTCAGTCGTGTCCAACTCTTTGCGATCCCGTGGACTGCAGCACGCCAGCCTTACCTGTCCGTCACCATCTCCCGGAGTTTGCTCAAACTCATGTTCATTGAGTCATCCAGCCATCCGTTGATGCTACCCAATCATCTCATCCTCTGTTTCCCCCTTCTTTGTTTTCAGTCTTTCCCAGCATTAGGGCCTTTACCAGTGAGTTTGCTCTTCACATCAGGTGACCAAAGTATTAGAGATTCAATTTCAGACCCTATAATTTCCTAGTCCTGCATCCCTGTAACACATCCCCATAATTCCTTAAGCACTTTCTTATTAAAAAATTATATTTAAACTTTATTGGAGTATAGCCTGTTAACAATGTTGTGATAGTTCCAGGTGCACATCAAAGCGACCCAACCAAGCACTTTCTTTCTTTCTGATACAGTGGGGTTCTCCAGGCTCATCTTGTATGTTCCCAGCCCTTTATGTATGTTGACAGTTTTATGGTTTTCATGCTGTTAAGGTTTAAAAAATTTTTTTTCCCATTTCTCTTTACACTGCAGTGTTCATAGCATCCCACGTGTGGGTTTATCTCTGTATTGTGGCCGCTGCTTACATTCTCTGACTGTCTCCATCCTTGAAGTGTCTCCTCCCAGTTTGGGTAGCTGCAGCAAGTCTCAGGATTCCTAAACTGTCTTAAACTAAGGCATCTTCAGGGGAGTTTCAGGCTGATAGTTCTTGTCTTCTGTCCTCACCTACTGTTGATCTGCTTATGCTTTTATATGTTCCGTCCTTCCTTGGACTCTCCTTCCACATATGGCACACAAGTCTTGTTGGGGGATATTTGGCCTCTGCTCACCAGGGTCAGTAAATACGCTGCATCGCTATTCTTTCCTGTGGATTGCAGTTGTGGCAAGTCCTAGCCCTCTTTGATTCCTTTTCAGAAGCCTTTCCACAAGTACTAGTGGTAGCCCTACTGATTTGTAAGAATTGGCAGGGGTGTTGGAAAAAAATCGGGTATTAGGTTATTTAGTGAATCCTGTATTTTCTCAGTAAATGTAACATGTTAACGTTGTTCCTTTTGAAAGGAGCATATATGTATTACAGGAAATTCTGAAAGTTGGAAAAGCATAAGTGAAAAAAGAGTAAGTACTGCAATATTAGTACTCTCTTACGGTTATTAGACCTGTGCACAGATAGATCTATGGCAGTTAAATCACGTTTACAGTGTAAGATTTTTTTTCTTAAAGGACTCTGCTCAGGAGCCCTTTGCAGAAACTTAGTAACCAAGATGTTTTGGGGGAGTTGATCAAACTTTTCTCTCATAGATGATGACAGGAAGTGACATGCTCACAGTGTAATAAAAGATAAAACTGCATTTGAATTGTAGCTCAAATCATTTTTTTCAGTTCGTTAATGTGCTTTATTAGATAGCTTCTCTGGGCTCCCATCTGTTTTCCCAGTAGTTGAAATATTTTCTTAAAAACTAACTGCTAGTTTTTGTGAGACAATCTGTAATGGAGCCATACTTCTGTTAAGAGTCTAAGAATTCACTACTACAGTGAGAACTTGACATTACATGAATTTCTCTAGTTGTGTTCTGTTGATGTTAATAACTTAATTTGAACACTTGAAACCTCCAAGGATAATGAGGACAATTGCCTTTTTTCAGTTTCTCTGAGCAGACGCCTATTTTTACCCGATGCCCTCAGTACTTTTACAGTGAACATTCATTCACATATTACTTAGAAAAACACCTTCCTCCCCAAATGAAGACCTGACTCAAACAACCAACAAAATTGAGTTAGGCAAAGCACCATGGTGTAGCCCACTTGTGTTCTGAGAAATCTGTTATGCTTTTGAGGGGAGCAGGGGAAGGAGGCTTCTGTGGTGAGAATTCTTAGAGAAAGAGAATCACAGGCACATGAACAAAGCTAAAGGACAGAAACCTGTGTAAAGATGACACGTCTCAAACTTGGTTGGTCAGTGAGCCCCAATTTTGCATAATATCCGTGGACCTAGAGTTCTCTGGAACTCTCTTTGGGAAAGACCAGAGTAGTGTGTAAAGTGCATCAACTATGTTCTAATCACCCCTCTGCTGCCAGAAACTCATTTGTGAAAATGAGGGGTGTCAGTAGGATAAATCAGATTTCAGATTTCTTTGCGAGAGGTCCAGGTGTGTGTGACACCAGGAAGAAATGGTATTGATCGTCTCTGGGTGGAGTCATGAGGATGTGGGTCTGTGGGGTTAGGGGGTTGGAATCCCTTCTTTGGAAAGGGGTTAGGCGGTGGTTTTAGAGGGAACAGAACATTTGTTGAGGCCCAGCTTTTTGCCATACTCCCTAAGCCTGCCATCAGTGCTCTGAAGTTGGGGTTCTCCCCTTTGCTGTAGCAAGGAATATTCTGCTTGGAGAAGGGATGGAGCGGCATTCTAGAACCACGGTTTCCTGCTCAGTTCGGCCTGTGAGGGGGAATAAGAGCAGGTCCACCTCGTTCTGCCCAGACCCGTGGTCTTGGCGTCTCTGTCCCCCCACCCCTACCCCACCCCCCCTTTTTCCCCCACTGCACTGAAGCTTGGGAGCCATACGGATGGCCCCGCTGCAGTTTCCAGAGCAATCCTCACTGGGCCGGAAGTTATTGAGGCAACCTCTGCCAGTTTCCTCTCTTCAGAGCGGTGGGCGGGGGCGTGCGGGAATGAGATAAGGCGTTTTGTGTTGAATCATATTTTCTGTTGGTCTGACTCGCTTGCCTTGAGGCTGATCACTGAGGCTTCTCTTGATCACCACTTGGCTTGCTACGCCTTAAGAGACTGGAGTTCAGTTCTGCTCGTATCTCAGGTCCTATAGGCGTGGGCTTCCCAGTAACTCCCTAGGGTGGCTGTTCACACCACCTCCATCACTGCCCCCAACCTGTGGCTTCTGAGGTGTCCATACACAGAATCCCAGATTGTCCTGAGATGTGATGTCTAATTAGTCCAGCATACGTACGAATAAACCACTGAGTCCAGAGTGTATATGTTTTATACCTCCATTTGAGGTTTGGATAGTGTGGAAGTGTTCTATGAGGACTGAAACCTGTTGGAAAACTTGTCAATAGGGAAGGTTGGATGTGTTTTTCCTGATTATCTCATAAACATGTAAAAACCTTTGTTTCAAGATTAGTCAGCAAGATCTGACGCAAAATATATTGTAGGGGAAAATGCCTAATATTCGGGTAAAAATTTCTCCATCTTAAAGCTGTGCTCTGTGCAGGGATGGAGGCTGGAGGGCTTGGGAGCAGAAAGGACCGTTCCACTGGGATGGGATAAGTGACACTGAAGCTTCAGTCCATCTGGGCTTGCAGCTGACCTTCCCCTCCTGGCTCGTGCTTCCTGAGACGTGCTGCTTCTGAGCTCATTGAGAGTCATACACTGGACCTGTAATTCACCAGCTTGTAAGGCCTTCTTTAACCAATTGCAGCCAGAGAGTAATGACAACCTTTAAAATTACAGATTGCTCATTTTCGGCCATTTCTGTTTCAAGTTATGAATAAAATTTATGAACCAATTACTGGATGGTAGAGCCTGTTTGCAAAGGCCAGGCACCCCTGTGTTGTCACTGCCGCTTGTGTGTGAGAGAGAGAGGAGGAGAGACGGGGGGACAGGTAGAGAAGGAGAGCAGGCAGCCCCCTGGTGCTTCCCCAAATCTTGCCTTCTTAATTTGAAATAGTTTCTGCAGAAGAGTTAGAGTTACCAAGGCCCCATCAGGGACACCAGTCAGTAGGTAACACTTCAGTGAGTGAATTTTGGTAGACAGGAAGCAGACTGTATTGGGGTGGAAAGATTCTGGGTGTAAAAGAGTAAGAATTACTCCCTACATAGTCTCCCTGTAAACTGAGGACTTAAAAGGAGACATTTAAAGCCGTGTATAGCTAGCTAGGTTTTCAGTAACCATTTCTGAAATGGCTATAATTACTCAAATCCCAGGTCTTTAAAAAGTCCAAAGGCACAGCCGGCGGTGTAAGGAGGGAAGCTTACAAAATGATAGAGTGTGACTCAGGTTAGCAAATGGGAACCTGAGCCTTTGTTTCACTTACATTTGTTTCTCTTCAGAGACCAGTGAGAATGTTAGCATAACTTTAATGCATTTAAAAGTAAGACCATATTAATCACAGGCATTTCACTTTCTGTCACAAGTTCTAGACATTTTGGCTTGAAATCAGTCATCAGCGTGTTCCTTAGATATTTACAGAATCTCATTTATATCTTTATTTCTTTCTAGCCTTTTCACTCAGGATTCATCTGAGTGACAGGGAGTTACATTTATTTATTGACTATGGAGGGTAGGTTACATTAATGGATAATTGCAATCCATCTCCTTTTGTGAGAGGATCACATTAAATGGGGGATGTTGGCCAAATTTTATTTCTTGTATAGATTTAACTGCAGCCTGTAAGCTCTTTAGAGTGGTTTGTGTGGGATGATTCTGTTTTCTTTCCCACCATGGTGTAATAGGAAGAAAGAATGCAGAGCTATAGTTGTCCTGTATGTTTGCAAGGTAGGGGAAATTACATGGATACTTGAATATGAAATTCAGATCAGGGAATGAGGCTGCCCCCTTGATGTGTTGATGGACACATTTTGTTATTAGCCTATGAAGGAAATGTCTGGTTTGGTGACTTAGGTTGTAATAAGGAGAGTTGCTTATTTTTCTGGAGTAGTAAGAATTTGATTAACATAGATTGTCAGTGTTGGTGAGTTGTGTGTTGATGTGTTTTTTTGAGTTACTAGTAACTTAGGGAAAAATATATCTGAAATGGAGGGAAATGGCTTATAATTTCTCATACATAAGAGGGTAACAATTCATGACATCCAAATGCTTCATTTTATAATAATTACAAATGTGTTACTTTAAGAATGATGAAGAAAGCTGTTCAGTGAAGCTTTATTAGCTTGAAAACCTAATGCCGCAAGTTCTGCTTTTGCCTCTATGATATTCAACATGGTATGCGTATATACTTTAGGGTGATTTAGAGGTGGTCCCTGTTTCTTTACTCTCTTTTCTATATTTTAAAAATTTTGTTAGCTTCATTCGTTTTTTAGTGAATCACTTTTTAAAATCAAGTAGAATTTCTTATACAACCGAAATGAGGCTTCCTGCTTATTGTCCAGGATGGGGACAATTTTAATGCAAAGAATAAGAGAACATCAAATAGTAATATACACATTGTGATCACAGGATTTCTGGTGGTTAATTTTCAAAATTGGTGACAGTTGTGAACCACAAAGAATTTTCAATAAATTTCCTCTTGCTCATACTTGGCAGAATTAGAATAAAAAGGTTACTTCTAAGTCATAAATGAAAATTTATAGGAATCTGGGGCTGATTTTTTTTTTTAATTAGTTTATTTTCTGTTTTTTAATTTTACAATATTGTATTTGTTTTGCCAAACATTGACATGAATCCACCATGGGTGTACATGTTTTCCCCTTCCAGAAACCCCCCTTCCACCTCCCTCCCCATCGGGGGCTGATTTTTGACAGCCTTGTAGCGTTTGACTGATTCCTTCACCTCCCTGCCTACACTTGCTTTCTGGTAGAAAGTGTGATGCTGTCCTGAGGCACACAGACGTCCTTATGTAGGGCAACACTCCTCAAACCTGCGTGGGAATCATCGGGGATCTTGTTTGCCATCCCTGTTTTGGTTCAGGGCCTGAGAATGCTCGCCAGGCGGCTCCCAGACTGTCCTGAGCAGGGGCCGTGGGGAGGGGCCGAGTCAGAGGCCCAGCAGCTGCTGGCTTTGGCTCTTTATTCTTAAGGCTTGATTGTTGTCAAGTTCAGCCCTTTTGCTTGCTTTATTAATTTATTGGAAGGACCCATTTAAAATGTTTATCGCCCTCTTTGCCCAGTCAAATGAGATCTATTGGGAGAAAGTTACCCCCTAAATAATTGTGACTAAAATCTTTAGTAGTATTTTTAGTACCGGCCTCAACATCCTGCCCCCAAGAAAGGCCCCAATCCCGTCACCATTAAACAAGGTAATCTCATTGGACGGCCACTTACTGAAGGGAATAGATGTTTCTGACTTTGGACACTGCTGTTTCAGGTGCAGATGCCACTATTTATTGTTCATGTTAGGTGCCTTCTTTTTGGTTTACCTGGGGTGAATCCCAACTGTAGGTTTAGTGATAGATAACCTTGAACCCGGCACTGAACCTCCAGGGCACAGTTGATGGTTCAGAGCACTGGGTCTGAATCCCAGCTGTGCCTCTTATTCAAGCTGGGTGACTTCTAGCAAGTTGCCTAAGTTCTCTGTGCCTCAGTTTCTTCAGATAAGATGCTCATAGTATCTCCCCAATGGGGATGCCGTGGAGGCAGTCAGTGTCAAGTGCCTGTAACCATTGCTCGATAAGCAGGAGACAGTGCCTATTCCCCTGGGTAACCAGCCAGCCTGGCTCTCACTTCATGTCTGGCCCTTGCCCTCCATGCCTCCTTTTTCCCACCTCCTGAAGTCAGTGGTGGAGGGTAGACACGGTTTGTGATCCTCACTAGAGTTTGAGGGAGATGAGCCTGTGCTTCTTGGTAGCCTCCCAGAGAGCTGACCATTCATTCATTCTTTAGAGGAATAACATGAAGCTGGTATCCCCAGTCTGCTATAGCCTTTCCCAGGCCAGCAGGTTGCAGACCCTGGAAGAAGCCAGCTGGTAGGGGTACAGCCCTCTCTGCAGCAGCCAGACCATCATCAGATGGCCCTTCACAGAGACGCCCATTTCTGAATGATGGATGCTTTACTTTTGACCTTTGTTCCCTGGCCTTTCCGCCTCTAACCCTTTAATCTTCTCTTAAAAAATCAATCAACAGATATTTTATTGAATGTTTTCCTTGTCAGTCCACAGGCTTCTCTGTGGCTTTCTGCCCCAAATCCTGCTCTTACCCTGTGTAAGGATAAGGGTCCTTATCCTGCATGTTGGCCCTGGACAGTTTCTTGTGCATCTGTGTTGCTAGGTTACGACCGGTGGCTGAGCAGGCTTAGCGTGTGTGTCTCGTGCTGGTGGCGACAGCCTGCTTCCAGGTGTTCCTGGTGCGGTGGAGAGAGTAGGCCAGCAGCTTTTACACTGTTTTTCATCGCCTCAATTGGCTCTTTTCTCTTAGCCGAAGGCTTTTTCAGACCACTTCGGCTGGAACGTCAGAAATCCGTCCTGGGGTCATTGTAGCCTCTTGGGTGCCCTTTAAGAGTGAGCACAGGCCTGGGGGTTAGTGGTCCAGGGTTTCTTGTCCTGGAGAAGAAGCCCGTCCAAGGATGTGGCTGCTAGCTTTTGTAGGGCCTTCTGTTTTTGGAACAGTAGCCATACTGCTAGCATTGCTTATAATAGTTTTGAGGAACCACTTAAAAACTGTCTACTTAGGTTGGCTAGTCCTCTTGAACACAACCCCCCTCTGTGAGGTCACTGTGATGGGATCACTCTCATGGTTGCATCTGGGTGCATTCCTGCAGATTCCACCCCAGGGGTCTGGCTGGGGAAGCAAGCGGGTTGCAGGCTGGTGACATCACTCTACTCTGGAGACAGAGAGGCCTCACGGTGCCTCTGGGTTCACCACGCTCCATCCCCTTCTTCTTCACCTCCGTCTTTCCCTGCAGTGTGGTTCAGCTTAGAGTTAACGCTGGTTTCCTTCTCTGGTGGTGGTTGCATCTTGGGAGGAGGTTAGGTTGAGGCCGGGATGGGGAGGGGTGAGTAAAGCAGCTTATTTCCCCCTGGACCGTGACCTCGCTGTTGGCTAACAGGCCAGAAGCAGATGTCCTTGTTGACTGAGAGTAAACAGAGTTCAAGGGGGTCTTACGGGTTCCTGGCCCTGGTTTTCTCCCTGATCTCTTTGGATTATTCCTTCAGTACCTAACATTCTGTCTGTAAGAGAGGTGCTTACATTTCAAATGAAGTCTCAGGAATTACTTGGGAAGGGTATGAATGTTTACAAGGAGGTCTCACCATCTCTCGAGGGTACTGCACTGTGTACAGTATATAACTATATACACATACACATGCACGTCATTCTGAACATTTTCAGGTTAAGAATTTCCTAGTATTCACCATTCTGTTGGCAACATTTTTTAAAATGCAAAGAACTCCGTTTACTGAGGCCCGCTTGTGGGACCAAATTTCTTTTCTAAATGTCAGGTTTTCAAAGCTGCAGCAGTTTCTCAAGACATTCAGTGTCCAGAGTTCCTGCTGCAACTAACTTCAGTTTTCATACTTGGAGATTCACAAATGGCAGACACTTTGGGTGCTTTGCAGTCAGGTTGTTGTGTTTGGTGTGTATTTGTATGCTGTGTCCTGAGAGTTTTCTGAGTTGATGTACTCAACTCCAGCAGCAGTGACCACAAAATTAAATTAACAGTGTGGCAGGGACTTCCCTGGTGGTTCGTTCAGTGGCTAAGATTCCAAGCTCTGAATGCAAGGGACCGGAGGTTCGATGCCTGGTCAGGGAACTAGATCCCGCGGGTCGTGACTAAGACCCAGTGCATCCAAATAAATAAATAAATAAAAACAGATAAATATTTTTAAAAAATGAGGCAGGAGCTGTCGGGTTGGCAGTTTTACCTTAAGGATCATTCCATTTAATCCAAATTCTGAGAAACTGAAAAGAATGCTACCTTCTTTAAACTAGTTTTCAGATGCTTTAAAAAAACTTTGAACTTTCAAGTTGAAGTACCTAGATCAAGAAACAGAATCTTATCAGCCCCTCCCAAGAAAAGTTACCCGTAGTTTAGTTTTTAATTGTTTGGACTTTTAAACAGACCTAGGCCCAGGAAGCCCTTTCACAAGGGGACAGACAGACAGACGGAGTAAAGGAATACAGAAGCAAAAGCTCGAGGGACAAAGTGGGATGGAGAACAGAATGAAGATGGGGAAGATGGACATCTCCTCTCTCCTGACCTCATCCTTCTGCTTTGAATTTTAAATGTCTGTTTTCCTCTGGTTTTAGTTGATTGCAGTTAACTTTTATATTCAAACTTTAAAATTCCTTGGAGGAAGGGGTTGTGGTTTCTACAAAACACTTGTGTCTCACCCACCAGGAAGTTGGACCTGTCCATTCTGAAATTTCATTGCGTAGCGTTTATTTGAGGCTGGAGGTTGCTCTGGGTGTCTCTTCCTTTCTGACAATGGCCTGCTGTGAATCCAGAACACTTTTGTTTATGGGGGAGGGGGGGAGATTTTGTGTATTTCTGTACATTAGCCCATCTCTTGCTTTGATTTTGTGATTAGTTGACTTTCAGACTTAGCACTAGTAGCCAATGAGAAATACGTCCATTGCCCAGATATCCTAGGAGAGCAGAACCTGGTTTTAGTTAATATGCACACTTCATTATAGTGCATAATTCATAAGGTCCAAGAAATCCAGACTCGCAGCCATTGTGGTTTAAAACTTGATTATTTTCTCTGGAGCCAGTAGAGTGACAGCTAAAGCCAGCACTTGCCACACCGAAGACCCTGTCAGTTCTTCTCATTCAGAGCAGTTTCCATGCAGTGTCCCTGCCACAGTGTGTTGGTGACGGTGCTTCCTCCTTGAGGTTTTTCCAGTCTTTTGAATTGGCACAGGGAAATGGTTTTGTGTTTTGTTTCTCTCCCCCTAATGTCCCTTGGCTGTTTCCAGTCATTTCCCTGAAATCTTAGTGAGTCTTGTTGAACTCTTTTGTGTTGATTTGGGAACCCAACCACCATTTGAAGCACCCTTGTTATGATGAAATGCATCCTGAGTTTTAAACAGCCATGTAGTAAGTGAACTTTCCGTAGGTGGACTGCTTGTATTTTTAGTCACCTCTTCACCAGCCTCTTTGTTTCCTTGAGGTCCTGCATTATTCTCATGGGTTTTGTCCCTCTATTTAAGTACACGTGGAAATGACACTGATGGCGTGAAGAAGCGCCTGACAGTTAAATGGCACTTCCTGTGTGCTGGGCACTAGTCTCAGCGTTTTACATGTGTTAACCCAAATGATTCTTATAGCATCTGTGTCAGCGTGGTGCTGTTAACTCCGTGATAGGAATGTGGAATATGGAAACAGAAGTCAGAAGGGGCCAAGCTCACAGGCTCCTGAGGCTTTTTTATTGTCGCCCAGAACTTGATGCTGACACTCAGCTCGTCATCTCCCTCATCCCCCGCCTTTCTAAATAAGCCCTTGTTTAAATGGAAACACAGTGTTATTTTCCTCCTTCCTTGACTTTCCTTTAAAAAAAAGATCTTTTAGAAACTTACTTCATTTACATATGAACGTTGGTAAAAATTGAGGAAGAGATAATCCTGTCCCCCTGTGGTTAAATAGTGACAGTTGATCTGTTGAATACCTTCCTTCTGTAAAAAACAGAGATTAGGCAATTACAACAAATGTTATCATTAGTCATTTGCTCTTATTACAGTGAGGGCCGTAAGCTGTGAGGCGCAGCGAGACCCTCCCCATTTCGCAAAGACATAAAACATGTCACTGCGGTCGTCAGTGACTGAATCCATCATTTGGTCGACCAGGGCTTTTTTGCTTATTGGGGAAATTGATTCTCTCAGGAGCATTTTGTGTGCAGTCAGTATCCTGTGTGCTCTGGTAGTTGTTAGGGCAGCACAGGAAAAGTTTTGCCGTGGCTTTTCTCCAGTCTCATTTGAAGAGCGCTGTGAGGAGCCCTCCGGAGGGTTGACACAGTAGTAGTTGAACACGAGTGACCTTTTTGGTTGACTGCCTTTCCTGTGATGCTGACCCAGTCTTTCTCCTGCCAGGATCCCTGCCTGCCTCAGCCTCAACGCTTAAAGCCACCACAGGGTCGTGTTGGATAGCTCTTTGGGAAGATTCCATGCTCTTTCCATCTCTTTCTCAGGTTGCCTTCTAACATGATGAGATGACTCCCATCTTAACAGACTTAGTGTTCATCTTCTCTGGGCTAAACAACCTGTGTTTCTGCAGCCAGTTAAATGCTCCTCCTTCTGGTTGTGGTGATCCTGTCTGTATCCTTCCAAAATCGATAACCTGCATTTTCAGCTTTCTGTGTGTACTAGAACTAGTTCAATATTTTGCATACCGTTTTGACTCAGCCTCTCTGCTTCTAGGAATTTATTTAGACTTGTCCACAGGGTTGTGTATCAAGCGTATTTCACTGTGTATCACAGTGAAAAATTGTAACCAGTGGGGGATTGGTTAAATTAGTGAACATCTGTTCCATGCAATCATTAAAATGCTCTGATAGCAAGAATATTTAATGACATAATGTAGTAAGTGGAAAAAGCAAGTGACAAAATAGTGTATAGAGTTTAATCTTTTGTGGTTATAATAATTCAAATAAAGAGTGTATTTGTTTAGGAAAAGTACTGTAGGAGGAAACACACATAAATACATGCACACCAAAGCCAAGAGTATTTTGTCTGAGTGATCAAAATAAGTTTAGTTTAATTTTTGTTTGTTTATCTGAGGAATATTTATTGATCTACCATCTGCCAGGCACTCAGTAGTGAACAGTGGCTGTGACGTTATTCTAGAGGGAGGGGACAAGTGCTTTGATAGACGAGGTGTCCAGGATGCTGTGGGCACACTTTGGAAGGACAACTTAGACTTCCTGGATGTCACACTTGGAGGATAGGAATTTAGCTGATGAAGATGGAGTGAGAGAGCAGTGTCTTCAAGAGTGAAATGGAAGGTCTCAGTGTGAAAAATCAGGCAGGAGTTTGGGAAGAGGGAGGAATGCTCGAGATAAGGCAGTTTTGTATTCTTTCCAAGAACTATGGATTGCAGTGTAATTTTTAGAAAAAGGCATCTAAAATCTTGGGAAAACAGAGTTGCTGTGTCTTCTTAAGAGAAGCCACTTATCCAGCTGTGGATTGAGACGAGGGTTTCTGCAGATGGACTGGTGGGGCTGGGCCGGGCATCTCGGGTGAAATGGATGAATACCAGATAGCTAATTTAATTTCTAAAAGTGCTGCTTAAATGCCTTTGTCTCCTGCTACTGGTTAGAGCAAAACGAGCCTGTGATTTATGTAAAAATACATGAATATGAGTTTTTATCATAACCCTGCAGAAAAGTGTAAAAGCAATGCTTCCTGCTGTAGCCACTTTACAGAATAAAAGTAACAAAATCAGTATTCTTTACAAATGACTAGTCACAGTGGAAAATACTGTCTGCTGAACTGATCATTTACAGATAGCATTAATAAGTGCACCCCCTCATCCCCCCATGTTACCCCAACCAAAACTGAAATGGTGATTTACATAGCAAAATGCAAGGTGAGTGGAACAGAGTGGTTCAGAGCCCTGAACTCTGGTGAAGGGGTTCTCAGGACGACGTGAGCCATGCTGCTCTCTGTGCATTTTTTGCCAGGTGGTTCTGGAGAGCTGGGGATGGAAATGGGCCTGAGTCTTCTGACTGATCCTTCCTATGAGGTGGGATTGAACCTCAAACACCCAGGACCCTCTGGCCAGATTTAGACCACAATTATTGTCTTAAAAATAGCTCTTGGACGTGACCTCTGCCAGGATGACTTGTAAACCATTTTGTGCCAGAAACTGAGCTGACTTTGGTTTGTGGGCTGCTGGGAACGGGTTCTGATGCTTTGTGTCTCCGTGGGGCCGCCTGCCCCGAGTCCCCTTGTGAGACCCCTTGTGGAATTCTTGACATGGGAGTGCCAGGGCTGGGCTCCTGTGGCATGCCGAGGTTTGCCACGGCACTTTCTGGAACTCTGGTGGAGTAATTTCTCTCAGACCTTTGCCTGTGGAGCATGGACTGGGGCAGGGGTTCACATCCCCCACCCCCAGTTGGATGGCCTCCCCCAGGAAGAAGGTGCTGGTCTCCTACTTCCTGCCCACCTTGTGTGGACCCTGGCTGTGGGGAGCCTCCCTCAGTTTGAAACCTCGCTGGGTTTGAAAAAGGATGAAAATGTCTGAGCAAGCCTTTTCTCAGCACAGGTCAATATTGGATTTGCTTTTCTGCCCAGCACAGAAGCAAATCCCTTAACACAAACCACAAACCGTATCTGATTCAGCTTGTACAAAGGTGACTTTTTTCTCTTTTTTTTAAAAGATAAAACCTGCTTTTTCTTTAAATATCCCAAGGCCTTACAGGGTGTTTGTATTATAAATATTTCTTTACTAAGTCACTTTTAACAGCATCAAACTTGGGGGGAATTTCCCCACATTTGGACCCAGTCCCTGAATTGCGTCACCCAAGGTGTGGCTTCTGGCATTGACTTGTGTTTAACTCGGGTGGCTGCTTTCCAGAAAAATCAGTTTAACCCAGTGAGTTGTCACAACTGCACCTCCCCTCTTCTTTTTGAAAACAATTGTAAATCAGTTCAGATGTCTTAAAAAAAAAATTTCCCAAAGTTCAGTTTCCAACTGCAACCCTTGCAAGCCCACGTTTTGGTAAGTTTCGGTGACTGCACACACCTGGTATTACATGTAACACTTCTCTCCCCTCACAGAGGTCCTGCTGACAAATCCCCCCACCAGGTCTGGGCCAGCACTGCCCTGATTTCCAGCAGTGTTGTAAAGGTTCATGTGAGTGGAAGCAATCCGGTGTCTAGGTCTCTTTGTTGGAATGCTTTTGAGGTTCATACATGCTGTTTGTACCAATAAGTTCTACCCTTTTATGGCTGAATAGTCTTTTTTCGTTTTGGTTTTCTTTTTCTTTGTTTTTATTTTGTCTTTCCTTCTCAGAGGGTCTGGCAGTTCCATTATTGCTCGGAGAGTCCATTTCTTAACTGGGCATTAAGACAAGCTTTAGCATTCACACAGACTGAAGAAGCTAAGTACCTGGGGAGCTGATCCAGCCAGATTCCACACTCACCCCTCCAGATGAGGGGAAGAAACAAGCGGACAATTCAGCAGACCCACGCCTTGTTCCTTAGCCTCAGAGCTGAGAGGAAGCACTGGATTTCCCACTCTTCCCTTCAGTGTCTTTACCTTAAAACAAACTGCATCCTCCAATTGCACAAAATATAGACATTTTTGTTTGTGTTACGTGTTTTGACACTTCATTTTGGGGGAAGATAATTCAGTGCTGACTACCACAGAGCTCAGCTTGGGCAGCTGTTTCCTTCCTTGGTAACCTCTTTACATCCCCCCCCACCTTTTTTTTTTGGCTTCACCTATGGTTCCCCAACCAGGGATCGAACCCATGCCCCCTGCATTGGGAACGTGGATTCCTAACCACTGGAGCACCAGGGAAGTCCTCTGCCTTCCTCCTTTGGGTCAGAGGGGGAAAGTGGGCGAGAGCTACTCCAGATAGGGAGGAATCACGGAGACTGAGGTGCATGAGACTGTCTCCTGATCTCTGCTGACCTAGTTTTCATCAACGGGGCAGTCCCATCCGAGTGGATCTGTGTGCCTGGTTGGTGTACGCGGTAACTTCTTTTTTTCTGTATGAAGAAAGTGCTATGTTGAGAGCAGGTGTCTTGGCTGGGGCGTGGGCAGGGTGGTGGCCGGGTTGGGAATCTGGGAGTGTGCCAGCTCCACCTTGGCCCAGAGGCTCTGCGTAAATCCTGGGAACCGGGGCGCAGTTCTCACACAGCTGGCCTTTGGGCTTCTCCACTGTGGGCTCACGTTTTTAGGAGAGCCAGCTTTCCCGAGAAGCCTGCCATCCCCGCTGAAATGGCCCCAGGGTGCTGCCCAAGTCAGAGCAGGCGGGTCCTCAGTGCTTCAGCAGAACGGGGCGTGTCCAGGGGTGGTGTTGACCATCAGTGTCTGTTCAGTGTGTGGGGTGTTACCCAGCCTCGCAGAAGTGCTGTGTCTTCTCTCCTTGGAACTAGTCTTTTGACTTGCAAATCTGGGGAGGAAAGTAAGTGGTCTGAAAGTAGGTGGACTTGGTGGGAGTGGTCCTTGATGATTCAGAGAAACTTCACTGCATTTCAAGAACTTATTGGTAGGAGTTCATTTCTTCCCACTTGGGATTTTTCAGAGCTGCACCTTCAGTGCATTTGTCATCTGAACCTTGCCTGGCAGGTGTGGGGCATGTAATTACCTTTATCTTTCTCTCCCCAAACAGCCTGAGGCCTGCTGCTCCCAAAGCCCTCAGGGAGGTGGCCCTCTTCATTATTTTGTTTGGGGAAAATAATACTGTGTTTGGGCCCAAGCTATAGCCAATATCAGTTTCAGTTCAGTTAAGTCACTCAGTCGTGTCCGACTCTTAGCAACCCCATGAACCGCAGCACGCCATGCCTACCTGTCCATCACCAACTCCCTGAGTCCACTCAAACCCATGTCCATGGAGTCGGTGATGCCATCCAGCCATCTCATCCTCTGTCGTCCTCTTCTCCTCCTGCCCTCAGTCTTTCCCAGCATCAGGGTCTTTTCCAATGAGTCAGCTCTTCGCATGAGGTAGCCAAAGTATTGGAGTTTCAGCTTCAACATCAGTCCTTCCAATGAACACCCAGAACTGATCTCCTTTAGGATGGACTGGTTGGATCTCCTTGCAGTCCAAGGGACTCTCAAGAGTCTTCTCCAACACCACAGTTTAAAAGCGTCAATTCTTTGGCGCTCAGCTTTCTTTATAGTCCAACTCTTACATCCATACATGACCACTGGAAAAACCATAGCCTTGACTAGACGGACCTTTGTTGGCAAAGTAATGTGTCTGCTTTTTAATATGCTATCGAGGTTGGTGATAACTTTCCTTCCAAGAAGTAAGCGTCTTATAATTTCATGTCTGCAATCACCATCTGCAGTGATTTTGGGGCCCAGAAAAACAAAGTCAGCCACTGTTTTCCCTGTTTCCCCATCTATCTGCCATGAAGTGATGGGACCAGATGCCATGATCTTGGTTTTCTGAATGTTGAGCTTTAAGCCAACTTTTTCACTCTCCTCTTTCACTTTCATCAAGAGGCTCTTTAGTTCTTCTTCACTTTCTGCCATAAGGGTGGTGTCATCTGCATGTCTGAGGTTATTGATATTTCTCCCGGCAATCTCGATTCCAGCTTGTGCTTCCTTCAGCCCAGCGTTTCTCATGATGTGCTCTGCATATAAAGTAAATAAACAGAGTGACAATATACAGCCTTGATGTACTCCTTTTCCTATTTGGAACCAGTCTGTTGTTCCATGTCCAGTTCTAACTGTTGCTTCCTGACCTGCATACAGGTTTCTCAAGAGGCAGGTCAGGTGGTCTGGTATTCCCATCTCTTTCAGAATTTTGCACAGTTTATTGTGATCCACACAGTCAAAGGCTTTGGCATAATCAATAAAGTAAAAGTAGATGTTTTTCTGGAACTCTCTTGCTTTTTCGATGATCCAGCGGATGTTGGTGATTTGATCTCTGGTTCCTCTGCCTTTTCTAAAACCAGCTTGAACATCTGGAAGTTCATGGTTCACGTATTGCTGAAGCCTGGCTTGGAGAATTTTAAGCATTACTTTACTAGTGTGTGAGATGAGTGCAATTGTGCGGTAGTTTGAGCATTCTTTGGCATTGCCTTTCTTTGGGATTGGAATGAAAACTGACCTTTTCCCGTCCTGTGGCCACTGCTGAGTATGCCAGATTTGCTGGCATATTGAGTGCAGCACTTTCACAGCGTCATCTTTCAGGATTTGAAATAGCTCAACTGGAACTCCATCACCTCCTCTAGCTTTGTTCATAGTGATGCTTCGTAAGGCCCACTTGACTTCATATTCCAGGATGTCTGGCTCTAGGTGAGTGATCACACCATCGTGATTGTCTGGGTCGTGAAGAACTTTTTTGTACAATTCTTCTGTGTATTCTTGCCACCTCTTCTTAATATTTTCTGCTTCTGTTAGGTCCTTACCATTTCTGTCCTTCATCAAGCCCATCTTTGCATGAAATGTTCCTTTGGTATCTCTAGTTTTCTTGAAGAGATCTCTAGTCTTTCCCATTCTATTGTCTTCCTCTGTTTCTTTGCAATGATCGCTGAGGAAGGCTTTCTTATCTCTCCCTGCTTTTCTTTGGAACTTGGCATTCAAATGGGTATATCTTTCTTTTTCTACTTTGCTTTTCACTTCCCATCTCTTCACAGATATTTGTACGGCCTCCTCAGACAGCCATTTTGCTTTTTTGCATTTCTTTTTCTTGAGGATGGTCTTGATTGCTGTCTCCTATACAATGTCACGAACCTCCATCCATAGTTCATGAGGCATTCTGTCTATCAGATCTAGTCCTTTAAATCTATTTGTCACTTCCACTGTATAATCATAAGGGATTTGATTTAGGTCATACCTGAATGGTCTAGTGGTTTTCTCCACTTTCTTCAGTTTCAGTCTGAATTTGGCAATAAGGAGTTCATGATCTGATCCATAGTCAGCTCCCGGTTTTGTTTTTACTGACAGTATAGAGCTTCTCCATCTTTGGCTGTAAGAATATAATCAATTTGATTTCGATGGTGACCACCAATAGAAGCGACTAATTCTGGATAGCAGCTATGCAGGTGATGGGGTTCACAAGCAGGGATGGCTGTGGGGCCTCCTGAGGTCAAGGCCTGGCTGAGGGTCACAGAGGCCATGAGTGTCCTGGCTGGGCCGGAACCCGGGTCCTGGGCTCCCTGGCCGGCCCGCGCCGTGCTCACACTGTGCTGCTCTGCTGCCCGGGGTTGTTTCTAGCGTGTACCCCTGGCTCAGATACTACACTTGTTACTTCCTTGTCGGTTTAGAGTATAAATTCCATGCGAGCCGGAACCTCTTTATTCTTGCTCACAGACCCTCCTCAGGCACCTAAAGCGGTGCTTCCTAAGTATTTGTTGAAGGAGCAAAGGAGTAAATAGTACTTGGAGATTCGCTGTCGTTCCCTTTGTGACTTCTGGTGTAAGACTTCCCATGTTGCGTGCTCGCTTCAGTCGTGTCTGACTCTTGACGACCCCATGGACTGCAGCCCGCTGGGCTCCTCTGTCCATGGGATTCTCCAGGCAAGAATACTGCAGTGTGTTGCCATACCCTCCTAGGCAGAGCTTTAGTTCAGTGCATGATACTGAGAAATGAGTCAAAAGCCATGCCCTGGATTTATAACCCATGCAGTTTCTTTGGTTTTCATGTGTCGAGGCTTAAAGACCCCTGGAAATGCAGTGGAGGCCTCTTGGATTAGGGAGGAAAGAGGAAGCTTGAATTCGCAGAATGGCGGAGAGGAACCCACAGATGTCAGAGGAAAAGTTGGGGGGCTGTGAAACGGGCAGAAAGGATTTGTCAACTGTTACTCTTGGTTTCTGGAGTGTGTTGGCAAAACAGCAGAACATCTGCACAGCTGGCCTGCTTTGTTTAGTGCTGGCTGCCCCCGCCAAAGCCTTTGACAGGAAACACACGAGTGGCATGCTTGTCCAGAAATCATCACTGTAGTGTCCTAGGTAGATTCTGTCAGAAACAAGAGCCTAGATTTGTTTTTGTTACAGTCATTGCTTCCTTAAGACGCCAGCTAGTGGACAGTCTGGAGGACTACAGAGGGTCAGGAATAGTGCACTGGTCCTTTAGAATTTTTGTTTGATTCACTCCATTGTGGGTGGCTTAGCAAAGCTGATGCCTTACTACTCTTCCCCCGCTGCCTGATATCAGGTGGCTTCCCAGGGTAATGAGAGGGACTGTGTGTAGTTGCATCTTGAAAGCATTACGTTTTCAGATGTAACTTGGATCTTAGCAGGGGAAGCATAGCAGAGTCAGCAAACCCCAGAGTGTGGGGTGGAATCCAGAGTTTGACCCATACCGCTTGCAGCTGGAATCTCTTCACACTTAGGATGGGATTCATCCAAGACAGATAAAGTGGCTTCCGCTGCTCCAGGGCCCCCATGAGTCCTGCTGGTCCTGAGTTCCTTGAAGAAACGAGTGGAGTTTGTGCCCAGTTCCTTCATGTCTTATTCAGTTTGAGTTTTGAGTCCAGTACTGTAATCAGAAGTGGGAAAAGCAAGTCCTGTGGGGGTGTGTGCCAGTTGGGCCTGGTATCCTGTCCCTCCACTAGCACCTTGCTGGTACTGACTTGGAATTGGCTCCCAAATCTGTGAAAGAAGAAAGTGATGCTTTAAAACTGAATCTTCTCTTTAGATTGATTTCCTAGTGATGGAAGACTTAGTAAGCTGGAGCTGGAGATCATTCCCAAGGGCCCTGCTTTTGTTTGGTTCTTTACTGTAAATGTTTAGTGTTTTCTCAACTAATGCCACAAATACAACTAAAACGGTGACCTCTGCACATTTTGAGTCTAAAAATGGAGCTGCTTGCTTGAGAAGCTCTATGAAATGCAGATTCTGTTGTTATTTAGCCAAGGTTCCCAGTTAGGAATCTTTTATAAGAAAGACTGCGTCTGTAATAATTTTAAAGTTTGTTGCTGAGGATGGTAGAACTCCTGATGCTTGGTACTGCTTGAAAGCCAAGACGTCTTGGGCTGTCACTGGCAGGAATCAGTATCACGGAAAAGTGAAGAGCCACCTTGATTTCTTTCCCCTTTTCAAGTACTGGAGGACTGTGAGCAACTCTCCCAGAGAAGCAGCACTTATTTCAGAGTTTGCTGTGCCTGTGGACGAGGTGACAGAGAGGGAGAGGATGCTCAGTGAGCTGTGCCTGGGGCCTTTTTCTCTAGACCAGCACCTCAGGTGAATTTTTGGGTGAACCCAGAGGCCCCAGTAGTATCATTGCTCTTACGTGAAGCACTTGAAGTCTGTGAGACTCCTTGTCAGAGACGTGGAAAATGAAGAATTTCCATCATTGCAAAGATTGTCCATCTGTCTGTCTTATTTTTCAGAATGTCATCATCGGTCTCTTTAAAAGAGCCCAGCTCTTGTTCAGTTTTGAACAAACCTTTGAAGCCGTGTGATTGGTTATAAGGGTTGCTTGAAGCCTTGAGTTCAAATCTCAGCTGTGCCTCTAGTGGAATGACTGTGGGCAAGTCATTTAACCTGCCTGCACCTCAGTTTCCTCACTTGTGTTAATAAAAAGAGAATAATAGTAGCTTAGAGTAGCTGGGAGCTTTAGATGAGTGTGTCTGGTCTAGAATGAATCCCTGTAGATACTAAGTATTAGCAGTTGTGATTTTTATACATCCTTTCCCCACCAGTTATTTATAATTGGAAATGGCACGTTGCTCAGCATTCAACTTGTTTCTATCAGTTTAGCAATAGAATTTTCAAAGTCAGAAATAAATTCTTCCTGTCCCCCTTAAGAAACCCCCTTCAGAAAGGGGGAAAAAACAACTCAGAACCAGTTCAGAAATAAATCAGTCTGTGAAACAATAGCGCATGTCAGTTTTTCCCCCTTTTACTTGAAAATGCAAATCTCTCTCAGGATAATAACAATAGTTTGGCTTCTGAGGTGGTTGTGGTTTGGTGTGACTTGGGGAGTCATTTAAGGGTGATGAATGGATTTGTAGTAAAGATATGCTTTAGTTTGAAATCTGAGATACTCAGCATTGCCCTGAAAGTCATTTCCCCCAAAACTCCCCAGGAAATTTTTACCTTTACTTTAGGAAACCTAGAGGTTTGCCTCTTGATTTTGCCCTGCTTGCAAGATCAGTGTAGATGAGTTTTTCTAAAGTTAACCAGTGGGCCCAGAATTCTTACTGGATCCTTTCCTCTGAATCCCTGAGCTTTTGGCTTGGCATGTATCTTTTGGATTTTTGTGATTGCCTAGGCATTGGCCAGGGTAGGTGTGTCCCTGGCAGGGGATGAATTACCTTCAAGGACCACACAAAGCTGGGGTGTGCAGGGGCGTCTTGGGGTAGGGAGGTGTCGATCCTTGTTAGGGCTTTTTTTTCAGGACCAGCCCTGATCCTCCCCCAGGACTTGTATGTTTAAGCCTCTCTTACCCCCAGCACAAGAGGTGGGCACACGGAGAGAGGCAGAGGAGTTCTGTTCTCCTGGCTCTGCCGAGGTTCCCTGGTGATCCTGGGCATGGAGAATGAGAACGATTACTCAGATAGAGCTTGCTCTGCCTTTGTGTTTTAACCGAAAAGGGAAAGCTGGGCCTGAGGACCAGTGGCTGTAGCAGCATTTGGAGAGGGGAAAAAGAGAAGGGAACGGGTTAGACGGAGCTGTGCCTTGGCTCTCTGATCACGTGTCCTTCGACTCTGCGTCCTTCTTGGTGTCTATTGTAGGGTACCCGAGACCTTTTACATAGTCAGCAAGAACTTTTTGTTTTTCCTTGTCAATAATAAAAGAAGCTTGCTGTGCGCTGGCTCCACAGTTGCTGGGAAATAGAGGCCAGTAGTCTTGTACCTTCATTCCCCAGAGCCACCGCACGCTGCTTTTAAACATAAGGCACCTCAGAGGAGCATCATTTGGGGCAGGTATGATTCCCGGATGTGCCTGTGCCAGGGTTGGTCAGCATCATTAAGAGAGTATTTTGGGGAGCAGAGACAATGAGGGATGGGAAAGGTAACAAAAACCTCTTGGGATTCCCGGATTGCCCAGGATGTTATAAACAGTAAGTGCTGCCTTTGATCTTGGAGGGTGGTGTGGGGCAGGCAAGAGAGGGGACGGTGGTTACTGAGGAGAGCTGGAGCCAGACAGCCATAATGGCCTGTCCGAAGGCTGCCGTGAGTCCCAGTGGCAAGGAGCTCTGTGCTTGCCACTAATTTCTGTTTTCTTTGCTGTGGTTGGCTTTATTAAAAGGACATAAGGAAGCAGCCTAGACATTCAGTTCTAATCAGTTTTCTGAGCTAACAGTGGGGAGAACGAAATCAGGACTCTGGTGATGTCAGAAAGGATGATGGACTGGCTTTAGGGCTTATTCCCTTTCTTGGGGGAGGAGCGATATATATGGAATGTTATAAATCATCAAAGAGATTCATGAGACAGAAACAGCCTTTTCCCTCTCTTGGAAACCTGGGGTCAACGAGGGGCTGCTGCTTTAAACATGATTTTCAAAGGACGCCTCTGACAGTCATTGTGTGTAATTTTTTCCTCTACTCAGTTCCAAACTCTGTTATTATGTGCTTGGGGAGGCTTGTGAAGAGAATGGAAAATGCATCGCTATGTTAATTTCCCCCACAACCCCAGTGACTTAATATTTAATCAAGACACGGGTCAAGTCTTGGTTATGTAGCAGGAGTCCAGGCTAGGCTAACCCTGTTGTGTTTCCACCAGAACTGACTTAGAAACAAAAAGGAAAACCTTGCTTTTAATTAGGTAGCTCATAGGATGTATGGGTGAAAATAGGAAAAATGTAGTTTAAGAACTTCAGTGATTGTACTCTAAATATTAATTTACAGTGGATTGGTATCTGGGGAGTTGGGGGGCGAGTCTTACTGTGTAAGTAGGTCACAGGTAGGAAAGGTCAAATGTTGACTGTTCATTATCAGCAGGCTATACAAATGTGATTTGGAGGTTGTTTGGAGCCCTACTGTACTTTAAACTCATCTGGTATTCATTACAATGCAGTTCCTCAACAAGACGAAACTGTATAGCTAATGACATAAAATGTTTCCTCCTTATCTAATCAGGAATCTTTCTTGAGCAGCTAGATTAGATGTTATTCAGAATGGATAATATAGGAAATAATTACTCACTGTATTTCATTTGTGGAATTAACCATATAGCCTCTAACTTACATATAGTGCTTATGGGGAGAAAGCCCATGAAGAGCAGTTTCTGACATTTTTAGCCAATGGCGTTCAAGAATAGGATACTGTTTGTGTTTTTTAAAAAACTGCATATGAAATATGATACGCTGTTTGGAATACTTTATGGGTTTTGTGCGTTTGCCCATCTTGCTTGTAGAGTTTTATGAAATTGTAGTATATGAAACTTGGGGAGGAGAGGTAGTGTGTCATACTGAGTAACATTAACTCAGGAAAATGTATATTGGTTGTACCAGGGCAGTGTGATGGGAACTGGTTTGCCTGTTGTGAGCACATGGAACAAGATAACTAGATTTCATTTGAGTTTGATTTCTGAATCTTACCAATTACAGAAGACCTGGGCCTATGCCAATCCATACTGTATTGAGTTTTAATGTCATTGTTATAATCACCCACCTTCTTGTAGGGATAAAGGGCAGTGCCATCTTGTACCTCAAGAAAAAGGAAGTCATAAAAATAATTCTTAACAGTTATTTGTGAGTTGTCTACTCTGTGTGTTAATTGCGGCTGTGCCCACCCAAGTGTTCAGAATATTAGCTTCAGAACACATTGCATTCCTCAAAAATGCACGCTTACCCAAGGATTAAGTCACTTCAAATGATATTTAACAAGGAAAATCAGGTTTGAAAATCTTTTTGGTTGGCTCACAAGACACTTGGATGTAGCTTTTTATTCTGCTTTCTCTTCACATTTAAGTATTGGAGGCAGTGAAACAAGGCTGTCTGTTCAGAACCAAAGACTGTGAGCAACAGCAGCCTTAACTATTTCATAACTTGTCTGCAGAAGACACTGTTCTTCAGCATCTTACAAATAGTTCTTGTCTTTGCAGGTTAGTTGCTGTGTTCTTCTTTGGGTCAATGGCTAAGCAAAGTAACAACAGCCGAAATACTTGCCTTGATGGGAGAAGTTAGTCAATAATAATAGAGCATGAGTTTGAACTCAGATTTTATAATTGAAACACTTTTGATTATTAAAATTGGTGTCCAGGAGTTGATGGGAGGTTGGGAAATCTTCAAGCCTGACTGGTGGAGTGAAAAACATGTAAGTGTAATTTCAGACATACCAAGAAGTATATAATGATCGCTTGCGGGACCTGAGTTTTCAAGAAGCAGTGAGGACAAGGGGAAGGGATGTGTAGGACCTGTGGCTGTGATTTTCCACCTGGTTAAAGAACAGGGTGCTCAGAGTAGGAGCTGTGTTCATTACTGTGTGGACTGATGGAGCATTGCTTTGCAGTGGCCCACCGAACATGTGTACCCCTCAGTGTGCTTCCTGGTGCCCAAGAAGGTTCAGAGAGATGCTGAGGTGTGTGTTTTGAATAACATCCTTCTCTCGAGTCCTTATGGGCTCCGGTCCCTGTGGCTCAGACAGTAAAGAATCTGTCCGCAGTGTGGGAGACCTGGGTTTGATCCCTGGGTTGGAAAGATCCCCTGGAGAAAGGAATGGCAACCCACTCCAGTATTCTTGCCTGGGAAAGCCCATGGGCAGAGGAGCCTAGCGGGCTACAGTCCATGGGGTTGCAAAGAGTTGGACACTGGACACGACTGAGCAACTAACACCCTCACTCTCTTGAGTCCTTGCCTTTTCTGCAGAATGGGAGATACAACAGCACCTACCATGTAAGGATTATGTTTGAATCACACGAGAAATGCTTAGATAGCCCCTGGCATATGTTGAAAGTGTTCAAGGACTGTTTCTAAACTGAAACCCTGGGCAGTATTTTCAGCCAGTGGTCAGGGAGCATCTGCATCAAGCCACAGGCTGAACCAAACTTCCTATGTGTGTGTTTGCTCAGTTGTGTCCAACTCTGTGCGACCCCATGAACTGTAGCCCACCAGACTCCTCTGTCCGTGAAACTCTCCAGTCAAGAATACTGGAGTAGGTTGCCATTTCCTTCTCCAGGAGATCTTCCCAACCCAGGATCAAACTGGTGTCTCCTGCATCGGCAGGTGGATTCTTTCCCATTGAGCCACCTGGTTATCATTTAGCTGAAAAGATAGCTTTGTACGAGGTATCTGCAACATTGGGGGTCGGTGGCAGGAGGAGACTTCAGGATAGAGAAGGACAGATGATTTCTTCTTTCCAGATTATGCCCTGAAACAAAACAAAAACTCTCCTCCTCCTGAATTCCAGAATATCAGACATAACCATAATATAAACATAACAGCATACTCTTAAACCAAAGAGAAAAATTCCAAGCTGTTCTGAATTATCTGGTTCATTTGAGATTGGACTATGTGATTTGGTCGTGGCCGGCTTGTTCTAGAAAAGCAGTGCCATTAACTGGGTTACATGCTAAGGTAGTATGCACCAGGACTGTAGTTTGCTTTCCCCCACCTCATGGTGGTTGTATGTTTCCCAGCAGATTCATTCTCTTTTTTTCCTTTTCTGCTCGCCTGGGCTGTGGTAAGGAACCTCTTAGATCTGAGCAGGCGGTGGGCTTTTGCCTGCTTGCTGGGCAGGCAGGCACAGCCTGGTTTTCCAGCTGGATTTCTCCTGCCTTCCTTTCTGCATCCATCAGGCGTCCCTGAATTGTGTAGGAGTAGCTATTTCGTGTTCTTTGCCTTTCCTTTCTTACACTCTGACGAATGAGCTGGGGTGTGTGTGCGTGCCTGTATGCACGTGTGCGTGTGAGTGACTCGCTGCAGCACTAGAGGAACACAGTCCCAGACTCAGCAGCTTTCATAGATCTGGGGCGACTCTTTGCCACCCCCAAAAAGTCCAACCAGGGGGAGGTTTTCCAGCACCTTGCCTTTCTTCCTTTTGTGCCTTTTCCTTGGGATCATGCTTTGTCCTGCTCTCTAGAACTCAGACTTCAGATGTGACCCTATCCTCTAGCCTCTTGTGAGCAATTGAAGCATGCCTGGTCTGTATTGATATGCACCATCAACGTGAAATATACCCTGGATTTCTAAGACTTAGTAATATTAAAATAAAGCTAAATCACTTGGGTTTTTTTTTTTTTTTTTTTAGCTGAATGAGTCTTTAAATTTTCAAGAGTTTTATGCACATGACTTCATATAGTCCCATGAAACCCCCTTTTTCCCCCTACCCCTATATGGCACCCCCTTTGCCTCCCCACAGGCAACTATTAGTTTGTTCTCTAGATTGTAAGTCAGTTGATTTTTATATTGACTACGTTTAAATGATATTTAAACATGGCATATTTAAGTAAAATATTTTTAAAACCTCACCTGTTTAGCAGTTTTAACGTGATGATTTGGTAACTTAAAATTATTGTGTGGCTCCTGTTTTATTTCTGTATAAACAGCACTGGTCTATTGTGTACAAGATTCTTGGGCGCTGAGAAAAGTGGAACATGTATTGAGGTATAATTAGCTTGTAGTAGAATTCATCTATTTTAAGAATTCAGTTCTGTAAAGTTTGATAAATGCACCGAATTGGGTAACTCATCACAGCAAGTGCCCACCTCGCTAAACATTGAGTTCTTTTCTGGATTTTTTGTGGCTTTTCCAGAATGTCTCATGCGGAATCACAGAGCATATAGCCTTTGAGTCTGGTATAGTATCTTCACATATTGGAGATTCATCCATGTTGTTCATACTAGAAGTTCATTTCTGTTTTTTTGCTGAGTGGTATTCTGTTGTTGGACCCTAATGCTGGGTAGGATTGGGGGCGAGAGGAAAAGGGGACGACAGAGGATGAGATGGTTGGATGGCATCACCGACTCGATGGACATGGGTTTGGGTAGACTCCGGGAGTTGGTGATGGACAGGGAGGCCTGGCGTGCTGCAATTCATGGGGTCGCAAAGAGAGTCGGACACGACTGAGCGACTGAACTGACTGAACTGAACTGCTTCTGTTGTTGACTTTACCCCAATTTCTTCTTTAGTTCATGGACATTTGGTTGTTTGCAGTATTTGATCATTGTGAATGGAACTGAGACACACACACACATAACACGTGTTTTTGTGAGGTTATAGTGTTTATTGCTAGGTATTTATTGCTAGTGTATGTTTAACTTTATAAGAAAATGCCAATCTTTTCCAAAGTGACTGTATTCTTTTTGTATTCCACAAGCAGTGTATGAGGGTTCAGCTTTTGCCCTGGAGGGTTCATTTGTATTTGGTCTTGTCAGCTTTTCAGTTCTAGCCTTTTTAATAGATAGGTAGTAGAATTTCACCGTGGTTTTAATTTGCATCTCCCTAGTGACTAATAGATGTTCAGCATCTTTTCATGTGTGTGTTTGCCCATTTAAAATTGGGTTGTTTTCTTATTATCAAGTATTGAGAATTCTAAAAAATATGTTGTGGATATGGATCTATTATTAAGTATGTTTTGTACCTACGTTTTTATTCTGTATGGGTTTGCTTAGGGCTGCTGTAACAAAGTACCACAGACTGAGTGGCTTAAATAATAAGGATTTTCTCATAATTATGGAGGCCAGAAACCTGAGATCAGGCTTGTTTCTTCTGAGGCCTTCCTCCTTGGTTTCTGGTTGCTTTCTCCCTGTAACTTCACGTCCTTGTCCCTCTACACAAGTGCAGACTTCCTCTTTTTATAGGTACACCAGTCATGATGGAGCAGGCCCTACCCTAATGACCTCATCGTAACTCAGTCACCTCTTTAAACTCTGTCTCCAAATGCAGTCGCATTCAGAGGTATTTAGCATAATTGAAGTTTGGGGAGGGGTCACAATTCGACCATGACATTCTTTAACATTCGCTGTCATCAGGAGAACAGCACCGTTACTATTCCAGTGAAGCTCAACTTGCCTTGATCAGGCCTCCTTTCTGTGTCCTGAGAGACCTCACGGCAAGGATCTTCTCCTGTGTTTCTTCTAGGAGCTCAAGAATGTCTACGTTTGTGCTCCAACCACTTTTGAAGTTGTGTTTGGTGTAAAGTGTCAGTCAAAGGTGATTTTTTTTTTTTTTTTTTTTTAATGAGTCTCCTTTTATTTTGGTTTAAAACTCCGAGCCCTTTGGCAAACTAATCCATGCCCTTGTCCAAGCATTTCAACAACACAGAAGGAAATAAAGTTATAAATTCTCCACCTTGTCCAACCTCTTTCTAGAGGAAATACCTTCAAAGTTTTTCTCTGTTTGTATAATTTCATCTTCCTTCTCCCATGGTTTTGGAACTTGATCTTTTCACTTAATCACAGAAGGCCTCTGAGTCTGTTTCTTTCCCAAAGGTTGAGAGGGAAGGAGAGAAGGGAAATTCCTGTTGGAAGTCTGTAAGGAGAGGAGCTTGTGTGTCATGGAGACCTCATATATGGGGCATGGCTCAACTTTCATCCTTTTTTCAACAGCTTAACCGCACCCCCCCCCCCCCCCCCCCAACTGCCAGGCTTCCCGCTTAGAGCCCTTGAACATCCTCATGGGTCTGCTTGTGTGAATCTATCTTGTGTCTTTTAAGTAAATGGCTCCATAGGGTAGATGCTTCCAGGGGGAGTCGTGGGGGCGCCCCCATAGCCAGTCTCCTCTGGGTTCTGCCCCTCTGGTCCCTTCATCCTGTTGCGTCCCCTGAGAGGTCAGCTTGTTTCCTATTTACTCAATAACGCGCGGCGCCCAACACCCCCCGCCCCCTTTCCTCTTCGAATGCTGTTTTTCTCCCTATCCCTTTTTCATGAAGACTTTAGAACCTATACCTTGTGTCTGAGCACAGTGCTTTTTGTTTTTTTAAACTTTGACTTTAAAGTCAAAGAAATTTCTGTGTAAGAAATTTTGAATGACACCCAGTATCCCTGTGCGTTAGCATGCAACTCAAAACACGTTTTGTGAAACTTAGCCTCGTGTTCATTACCATCTGTGAATGTATTTGGATCTGTCCAGTTTTTTTCCTGTTTAATTTGAAAGCAAAATGTTTGTCAGGAGACCCCGTGTACTGATTTCCTCTTAGGGATCAACGGTCTAGAAGGCAATGTATCCTGGCTGTTCACCGCTTGTGTTGGATTTATGTGTGTAAAGGTTTAAGTCTCTTTCTCCCAGTTCCTGCTGTACAGAGGCCCTTCCTCCTGACAGTGCTGTATGCGGGAGGGGGTTTAGGGGGACACAGTGTCCTTTCCTGACAACTTTATGCCTCTTTTCACTTGACAGGAATAGAGGGTCTTTGCTGTGTCTGGTCGCAAGGGGAAGGTCCGCCTTTTGTCACCGACTTTTCTCTCCATCTCAGGGGTTCTCAGAGTCCCTTCCTGGGGAATCTGCAAGGTGAAAAGTATTATTGGAGTAATACCATGGCATTGCGTTCCTTTTTCACTCTTGTTTCTCTCAGATGGGCAGTGGGGCTTCCCAGATACTACACTAGGTGAAATAAGGATTCTTTTATGAGAATCCAGGTGACTTCTGTTACATCAGACATTAAGGAGACTTGCCGAAGTGCAAAACAGTGCACGTTTTTCAGTACATTTTTTTTATTTTGGAAAATATAACTTTCATAGGAATGTTGTTTATGTTAATGTCTACTAGTTTACGTTCTAGGTGAATTAATGTGTATTCAAATCTTTTCCTCAGTTTTAATTTGAGTCTCAATTTCTAAATATCTGTATTCCGTGTAGCAAACAGCTCTCTGGGTCCTCAATTTTTCAGAGACCCAGGAGATCCTGAAACCTAGCAGTGTGAGAATTTGGTTGCTCTACCTACAGTCTGTGTGGTTGAAAACTTTTTTTTCTAGGGGAGCCAGCACCTTCCCTCCTTTAAAGAACATTTGATTATGGGAAATTGCCAACCTATGCAAATGGAGTGAAAATCGTCTCATGCACTGCCGCACAGCCATCTCCTGGCTCCAGCAGTACCACCGTGTACTCAGTGTTTCATTTATAGTGTCTACTTCCACACCTTGGATTGTAGTAAAAGCAAATTTCAAACGTATCATTTATTGTGTAAACATTCCGTTATTAAACTTAAAAGGTGAGGAGTTTGTTTACAAGCGACATACCCAGCATACTGATCATAGAAATAAGAGGTTTTAACATGAAATAACTAGTCAGTGTTCAAGTCTCCTCTACTGTCTCTCATTTTTTTTTTTTAAGGTTGGTTTAAAATAAAGTCTGTGCACCGAGATTGTGTGATAAAACTTTATTATAATCTAATACCCCTACTCCTGCCCCTGTAATCCGTTGAGGGATGGGGTCCTCTGTCCTCAGGGCCACAGCTGCTGGGTGGGTGGGTGTGTGGCCTCATCTCCCAGCAGCCTTTGGGAGGGATCTGCTGGGGTGGATGGGGATTTGCTTCAAGGAGAGACCCAGCCTTGGGTTCACTTCCCGTCCCCACTTTATCCTGTGTGCATTTTCACATTGCAGTCCCTCAGCTGCACTTTTTTTTACGGGTGGATCAGGGTGCATATCTATGGTATCTGTACTGTTCAGTTGGTATCTGGAAACTTCTGCGAGGTCCTTACCTCCCGGGGTCTGTGAATACCGACATGTGGGTGTAAGAGTATGACTGAGGGGACCGTCTAATCCTGACTGCCCACCTGGAGGCTGGGATCGGACCCTGGGGTCTTAGGTGGTGCAGGTGGGTGCGAGGCTGAGGGCCATGGCTGCCCTTTCCATCCTGATTCAGGAGACACCCCCCCCCCCCCCCCCCCCCCCCCCCCCCCCGCCGGAGCTTGCAAGGCTGCGCTGGGCGGAGGGGAGGGCCCAGCACTTGGAGAAGCTTGTAGAAACGGCCCCCGTACGATGGTAGAAATTTGGTTCTAGGGTGGTTTTTAAAAAAATCAGACTAAGGCACCTGGAGATGAACAGGGCCTCGAGAGTCTTCTCACCTCTGATGTTACTTTCTTGCCCTTCAGGATTTAGTGTCATCTCCTTCGTGAAGCCTTCTCTGCCCCCCCGATTAGATGCGTCCTCAGTACTGGGGTTGCTTCGTTCTTGTTTCTGTCTCACAGGCCCTTAATTGTTTTCAGAGGTGCCTTTCCCATTCTGCTGCCCTGGCCCCTGTTGGTCTGTCCTGTTAGCAAATTGCTGGTGAATATTTATTTACCACAGGCCTGGCTGCTCAGTAAATGTTGGCGGAAGAAAAGACTCACCCTGAGTGAGAGTTCACACAGGGAAAATTCCAGGAGGTGTAAGGGTCAGCCTCCTGCAGGGAGGGCCTTGCCACATGATGCGGGCCTGGGTAGGTCCTGGCCAAAATGCCCACGAACTGTGCAGGGTTCTGGGTTCATTATTTGGTGTTGTTGGAAGGATTAAATGGTCATACATGTACAGTGCTTAGAAAATAGCTAAAATCCACCAAATGCTGACTCCTGTTTTTACAGAAGAGGGAGTCGAAGCATGAGGCTCTTCATCCAAGTTGCCGAGTGAAGTATTAACATCACCCCAAAGCCAGGACTGTGAGAACGCAGCACACAGTCATAACGAGACTGTGTGCCTTGTGACCTCAAAGCATGAGATTCAGATTGTCAAGCCACCCCGTCCCCCCATTTCACACCGACGACAGCGTGGGTTTTACGGGAGGGTGGGGGTGCTGCTGTAGGACGGTTATCCATCGGGCATGTGGAGTGTCCATCACATCTGTGTCTTGAGAGGCCCTCGCCCAGTGAGGATGAGCTGGTGGCGCACAGGCCGGTGTGCAAGAGGCCAGCCAGGAAGGTTACTGTAGGCCTCCAAGTCTGATGCCCTCAATCAAAGTGGGGTTCTTGGTAGGCTTTCATCTTTCCCTTGGGACCAGAGAAGTATCTACGCACCCACTGTAAATCCATTGACTCAAGGAAGCAAGTAGATCAGAAACAGTTTAGGAACCCAGAAAAACAGACTTGTGTAATGGTGCTTGAATTTAATGAGGCAGAAACAAGTGTCCTTTTGATGGGTTTGTTTGCATTATTTGGCATCCCTTAGTCCTGCAGCTCATTTCTTAATGGTCCTCTTACTGTCCCTTAGGACTCTGGTCTGGGGTTCTTCTGCTCTGTGGTTGTGGGTGATCCTACCAGGGGAGGGGATTGAAGGGGGTGGGTGTGGGTGGGACTGAGGAGGGATGGGTCTGGAGAAGCCAGCTGCCGCCAGGTCTGCAGGGCAGAGAGGGAGAGTTGACAGCCTGCCTTGATCTAACAAGGGTTTGAGCATGAGGGAGGTGATGTGTTGAAATGAACTCCTTAGGGTTCTGCCTCTTCACTCATGGCAGGCTCGCAATCCACCAGGAAAGTGTGTGTGTGTGTTATGATGGCCTCTTTTACTGTTGTTTCCATCCTCATTTGGTGGTGTGTGTGCGCCTCCCTTTCATGAACGAGAGTCTCCATCTTTAATATGCAGGTTAAAGCACACACTCTGTCTACCTTGTGAAGGTCAGACAGCTCGATGGAGTGTCTCTTTATTTGTCTTCCCGTTTCCCACAGTTGTTAGGAAAGTTTCTGAATTTTGAGCTGTTTCCTTCTTTCTCTTACCCATGGAGTACCTTGATTCTTCTTGAGTGTGGAAAATAAAGAACATTGTGTTAGGTTGCAAACGTTTATCTTATTTTTTTGGAAAACATTTTTGTAGAATACTGGTGGAGGCTTGTGTCATTTTATAGTCCTGATGATTTGAAGCATTCATGTTGTGTAGTTGTTGATGTACATCTCAGCGCAGTAGATGGTTAGCAGCATCTTGTCTTTTATACTTCATTTTTCCTGAGTTTTTTTTTTTTTTTTTTTTTTTTTTGAGCTTTACTGTAATTAAACTTGGCATTTGTTTAAGAAATAACTTGTGATTTCTTTGGCCATGATCTGGAGAAAATGACATGTCTGTGCTCTGGGAGTGAATTCTGGTTGAGAACCTTTGTCCTTTGCCTCGCCTTTTTTTTTTTTAATTTCACGAGTCAGACTGTAACTTTAAAAGAAACTGTAGGAGCTGTTCCCCAGGTTATTCACAAAATGAGTCTTTGTCGGCTTTTTCATTCACCATCTGGTTGCAAAGCTAAATTGGAATCGTGCTTGTTTTAATTATTTTCTACTTGTGTGGCCAGGAGGTTATTTGGTCTGGCGAGGTTACACTATAAGCTCACGCTCTCATTAATACCACCGCATCCACATCCTGCCCAGCATCAGAATGGTTAAGTTGATCCACTTGTGTGGCCAGCGCTTGATACAACACAGTGGTCACGACTTAAAATTACCGGAGGAAATGTGGTGTCAGTGTGTGGGTTTTCTTTTTTTCTTTCCCTCCCTCTCTGTCTTTTTAAAATCTCCAATAATGTTAATTAAGTACATTTTTCTCCAACAGAAATATGATTATAAATGGCTTAGGTTGGCAGTCTTAGATTAGTGCCTGGTGGTGCTAAAGGCATAGCTTGTGCATCTCAAAAGATTGTATAATAAAGTATTCAGAGCACTTACATTTTGAACACTCCACGGCATGAATAATGGAACTAGGTAGTCAGAAGCTTCTCCATTCAGTCACTATTTTTGATGAATCAGCCAAAAGATTCTAATATTGCAAAGAGGTGTTGTTTAATACTAGGAAGGTGACATCAAAAGATCTCTTTAAAACATTAAAATATATTGCACTTTCCTGCTTGAGAAGACTGAACAGTTCAAAGCTTCAGTGTTTTTAGAAGGTGGCTTTATTCAGAGTTCTGTGAAATCCTGTTTGTAGATTACGAAGAGTACATGTTCATTGTCTTGAGAAGTCAGTAGTGGTTCTGCCCCCATTTAAAAAGCATGACAAACATGTATGTAGTCTAGTACAGGGAACGGTGAGCAGAAGAAGCTCCTACAAAAGTGCTCCATGTTGTCCATTCGGGGAAGAATTTATCAAACACCCTGCGTTTTTGGAACGTACCTGCTAAGGTCGCCCATTACAAATGTATATTCTGCCATGACAGCCAGAGTTGGGTAAAAATTTGGAAAGGCCAGTAAACAGAAGTAATGCCAAACTAAAACCCAGTAGCTCTAACTGTCTTACATCAGAGTGTAGAAGGAGGAAGAAGGTGGGAGGGTTAAGATGGGTAGGAAAAAAAAAAAAGACCTGCCAAGAAGGACGAGAATATTCACGTGAAGTTACTTCACTAATGATTTATTGGTATTTTACAGAAGGGGATTAAATGGTTATTTGAGAAAAACAGTTTGGCCATTTGCCTCATGAGTTTAATTTTTAAAGATACAGCTGAGTAGTAATTGGAACTCAAACTTGTCACACGGTTCTTCTACTAATGAATCAAATACATGGTGTAATAGTGTCAATGTAAGAGGCTCACAGTTAAATCTGAATCTTTATTTTTCTTGAATTAAATCAGTGGTCTTTTACAGCAGCACCGTGGAGAAACAGTTTTATTATCTGGAAAGAGCAACATGTAAAACTCCTTTTCTAAAGTACCCATAACTTGTAAAGGAATATGTTTGATAGTGAGCATACCTGATTTGAGCTCCAGGAGAAAAGACCAGAGTGTTAGATGTGTGGTGGATGCCTTGATCATCTGTCAGCCTGGTAGGCCTTCTGAGTCTAGAGAAGACTTTTCTGAGGGATGAGACCCTGCAGAGTTGAGACACAGAAAAGTTCTTTGTGTGGATTTGCCTTGAAACACAGACAAATCAAAACTGAGGAAATAAACATGCATTCTTGTATTTTACATTGAGTACTCACTTGCAAGCACATTTCCTAAGCTTCTTCCCACTATTATCATCATCTTTTTTTTGCATAACAGCTTTGTTGACATATAATCCATGTACCATAAAACATACCCTTTTAAAGTATAAAATTCTGTGGTTTTTAGTATGTTCACAGAGTAATACGACCATCACCACTATCTAATTTCAGAACATTTTTGTCACCCCAAAAAGACTTTAGCAATCACTGCCTCTCCCCTCCCTCCTCCCAGCCCGGCAGTCACTGCTGTCTCTTCTGGTGCAATGGATAGGGCTGTTCTGGATATTTCATCAAAATGGAATTGTACAACACACAGCCTTATTGTCTGACGTTTTTTCTTCTTTTTTTACCCATCAATGTTTTTGAGGTTCATCCGCATTATTCCATGAATCAGCACTTCATCCCCCTTTTATTATTATTATTTTTTATTGATGTATAGTTGATGAAACTGGTAAGTTACTGGTATGCAACACAGTGATTTGTAATTTTTAAAGCTAATACTCCATGTATAGTTATTACAAATATTGTCTGTATTTCCCTTGCCTACCCCCCTTTACTTTTAAAAAATTTTTATAAAATATACCTAGCAAATTTTCCAATTTTAGTCATTTTTAGAAATAAAATTCAGCGGCATGGACAACATTCACAGTGTTGTGCAGCCATCACCACTATTGATTTCCCGGAATTCTTTCTTATTGCCAGTAATATTGTATTATGAGTAGACCACGTTTTATTTATCCATAAATGACATTTGGTTGTTTGCATTTGTTGCCCATTATAAATAATACTGCTACGAGCTTTTGTATACAGGATTTTGTCTGGACAAAGGTTTTCAGTTTTTTTTAGTTAGGAGTGGAATTGATTGGTCATAGGGTAACTCCCTGCCTTTTGTACGTCTTTATTGGAGGAATGTGTATTCCTTTGCCCATTTTTGGATTGGGTGGTTTTTATTGTTGAGTTGTAAGAATTCTTTACATATCCTGGATACAGGTCCCTCATATGATAAATGACTTACCAATAATTCCTTCTCCTACTGTCGAGGAAATGTGGATATATTGGATGTCCCTTATTTTCTCAGTTCCCTGTGAATGGTATTAGCAGAAAAGATAATAGCTAGTTTAGCATCCAAACTTGTTCAGGAATGTGTAGGTGAAAAAGAAAGGAAACAAGGTTATGTGTCACCAGAAATGAGATGCAAAGTTGATGCCGTAGCTTACAAGTGATCAGGGAATCTTGGGCCAAGGGAGACAAACCACTGAGGTGGTTGTGCAGAGACAAGACAAGTACCAGAGGAATCTGTTATCCTGCAGGACTTTGTGGAGAAGAGAGGAGCTTTCTGCTGTGGTTATCGGTACGGAAGGACACACAACCCATTAAGTGGGCGAACCTTGAAAGGATGACATTTTACAGCTTGGAAGACCGTAGCCCCAGAGGAAGGCCAGCAGAGGTGTTTCTCAGACCTTGTGTAAGTCTATACGATGTGTAAACAGGCATTGACCTGACAGCGTGAAGACATGGCAGCCTCCTCTAATTAAAGCCTCTTGATGACATTGAACTGTGTTGCTTCATTACAATAAGTCATATCTTCACAGACCATGTCTCTGAAGAGGCGTTGTCAGTGTGCTGCGCACTGGAACGAGGCTTGACCTTGTCGTTGCAGGGGTTCCTTGGAGGCGATGGCTCTTGCTGCCCAGGGGATTGTGAGCCCCACTGGAGTTACTTTGGAGTAACTCAGATCTTAGCGAGTGCGTCCTGATAATTCTGTTCTACACATGCTGATGCTTTTTTTGTTGGGTACACACTTGAAATGTAAGGACTGTTTCATATTGAAGGGAATAGAGTTTTCATTCCCTGTTTTCACAGCCATCTATTTTCTGACCCCCTCTTAATTTTCAAGCTGATCTGGGCTTGGCTTGACTTCAGTCCTGCAACAGCTTCTCAGGCTCACTCGACCAGGTGCCCGATTCTTTCCCCCTCGTTTGCCAGCATTTGGAGCCCACTGACGACCAGATGGATCGGGCAGGTATTGGCTATTTTTACCAGTTGATCATCTGGCAGATGGTATGTTGTGCTCTGCATGTCTCTTTCTTAGATTCTTAATAGTGAAATACCTGGGGTAGTGTAGAATGTAGAAACAGAAGACCTGTGTGAAACTCTAAAATGATGATAAATAAATGCAAATACAAGACTGGGAAAATTCTAGTTCCTGTGAAAAATCGACTCCTACTGCCGGTTCAAGACCCGGACCATAGTAGCATACGGCACCACCTAGGCTCACGAGGGCTGCTATTAATTTGTTTTCATTGGTTTAATTTTCAGAAGTTAATTATATTAAACCAGTGGGGTATATTTAATTTCTCCTTGATGCAGACTATTAAGCACTCACCAACCTTTTTTTCTCTCTTGATTTTGTAAATGGTAATTGAAAGTCAGTACATCTTAGCTCTGTACAACAAGACGGGGCCCCGGGGAGAACTCTGCCCACACCCCTCGTGTTGTACACCACAGCATCAGAGACATCTGGGTCACCTTGCCTTACGGCAGAGGTCTGCTTTGAACCCTGATGTCTTAGGACGGTCACTAGAGTCATTTGACTGTTCTTCCTACTGTTTGCTCCTCTGCATCCCAGGCACCGTTTTCCTCTTTGTTCTCTTCCTGTCTCTGACCGCTCTGTAGCTAGCTGCAGGTCCTCTTTCTCTGGCCGCCCCTTGCTATGGAGGGGTCCCTGCGCCTCTCTCATCCCCTGGTGTCCCCTGTCCTTGTAGGTCCCCCCGCCCCCCAGCTCTCCATCCACAGTCTGTTCTCCAGGCCGCAGCCATTCCTCCTTGACTGCGCTCTGTTCCTGTTGAACAGCAGTGAGAACGGCCCTCCTTCTCTTGCTGGAAGTGCTTATCCCAAGCATGGCCCCTCCATTGTCCTGGAGGACACCACCAAGGTGGCTGGGCTTCTCGCTCTGAAACTGTAATAATAATAATAATAATAATAATTGGTGGCAGGCAGTGGGTAGATTACCTCTGGGTGGGGGAGAAATATGTCAACTCTGACTTCTCGAGTTGTGTGTTTTATGACAGTGTCTCTACAATTTCAGTATGTTGTTAAAAATAGGAACCCGAGGATTAAACACTTCAGCTTTTCCAGTTTTGGAATGAACAGTTACTGTCAGCCTCAGAATTTAATAATTGCTAACATTTAGTTAGAGCTGTAGTGTGTACTTTTTAAGCATACATTTGAAACAACATTTGTTGATTCCTATAGACAATGATAGATGCTAAGGCTTTTGTAAGGGAACCATTTTGCCTGGGGGAAGAATGTTGTACTAATGCCCAAATGTTGAAAACTGCTTTCTGGAGCTTATTAAAAACACCCCCCTACCCACCCCCCTTCTGTGTTCTATTTCAGCATTGGTTTACTAACAAAAAACAGGGTTATGGTTTTTTTTTTTTTAATGGTGAAGTTAAAATTTTAGGTGTATGTTTTCTGCATTTTCAACACAGAACTTTTTTATGCTGTCTAGGCTGTAATGTGCAGTCAGGATTGGGGACTTTTGCCAGGCAAGAGTGAACTGATTTTCTGTATTGATTGTGATTCATGTAAAAACCAAATTAGTTACTTTTAATCACTCCTCTTCTATGCATTCCAAATAAGAGAGTTCTCTCTCTTAACGCGGATGCTGTGCTCTGACGCGGGGGCTGTGGAGTTGTTAGATCAGGACTGACTAATCCCCGTGCCTGTGGAACGCCTGGCCCGCCGGTTGCTCTGTGTCTGTTTCTTCTACTGTAGCTCTTCTTTCACAGAGGAAGGAAGGAAGCTGATGACCACTGAGATCATAGCAGATAGAAACCATGGACTGCTTTCTGAGCCTGATTCTGACTGTGTGACTTAGGTGACAAGAAATGGGGCTTCATTTTTGCTGTACTGGATCTTCATTGCCGTGTAGGCTTTTCTCTGATTGCAGTGGGCAGGCTTCTCACTGCAGTGGCTTCTCTTGCTGCAGAGCACAGGCTCTAGCTCTCTCGGGCTCAGTCATGGCGGCTCCCTGGCTCCAGAGCCCAGGCTCAATAGTTGTGGCGCCCCAGCTTGGTTGCTCCAAGGCACGTGGGATCTTCCTGGACCAGGGATAGAACTCACATCTCCTGCATTGGCTGGTGGATTCTTTACTGCTGAGCCACCAGGGAAGGCGAATGGAACTTTTGATTCTTTGCTTTTCATTAGTTGGGCATGTAATGTACCTAGTATGCACAAGGAGTAGTTTTATTTCTTTGTAGTTTTTATTTCCTTGTGAGGATGTACCAATCCCTAGGCTGTAAGGTTTCCTCCCCATCCTACTTTGAATGGTCATTTTAGTGGGTGAGTATTGTAGAGTGACTGATTGATATGTAGGAAACACCTAATTTATCTCTACTTCCATTCATATGACTTGGTGGTGTCCTGTATGTTTATTGCAATTCCAGCTGTGATAGGGAAGGTAGATTTACAGTGTTGATGCCATGACCTTTATTCCAGTCCTTCTTAGTTCCTTCCAGGTCAGAAATGTGTTTCCTGTGAGTATGAATGTTGGATAGTTTTAGGTAACACTCCCAGATCTCTGATGATCTTGTGACTGTCTAGTCCTGAAGTTAACCTGTGGGATCTTAACTGAAAGTTTGCTTCCAGACCGTGTGTTGGAGCATGTCTGTCTCTCTGATAATTTAAACCCTCAAAGTCCAGGTCACCTTGAGCAGGCTCACAGTGCCGGTGTACTTCACATACACCCCATGACCTTTAGCTCTTTAAAAAAAAAAAAAAAAGGAACAAAAGAGTCTGTTTGCAAAAGGAAGTCTCCTATACCCACGCTATTCTTCCTGCCTGTGTGATGCTAGAAAAGTGTTATTTTCACTGTTATGTAAAAGTTCTTGATGGTTTCTTCTGTGTAGTTGTGAGATGTTTCCTATTCAATGGAAAAGTGAAATATTCAAGCAGAGCTAGTACTCCCTCTCTCACCGTTTGTCTTCGGCTGAATGTACCTATTAATTTTACATGAAGGATTCTCCCTCCCATGTGCTCTTTCCAACTCACCCACATTTTGAGTGTGGGAAAATTTAACTCTTTTTAAATACAGTTATGAATTTACTTTGAAACAGTGGATATAAAATCAACAAAGGCTTCCTTTAAGTAGAAGGGCTTTTATTTTCTCTACACCAGATAGGGAAGTGGTCACAGTCTGGGGCAAGCCCCAGCCCCAAACCTCACATAGGCATTCACCAGAAATGCCTGCTCTTCCCGGGCCCTTCAGAGTTACAGGTGCTCAATAAACAAGACTTAACCACACATCATTGACTGGGCTATCTAGTTTGTGTTTAGAAAAGTTTATATTTACATATAAAGTGTCTTCTTTGGGTAATACTGTATTCTAGGAATTATTGAAGGGGTGCCAATTAATTTTGCCACGAGATCGCTGAATTAGTCATTATTCTTTAGTAAATAGAGATGAGAAATCACACTGATGAAAGGCTGGGTTTGGAACAGTGCCCAGGCCTGGGCAGAATCACAGTCTCCTTATAGTACCTTCCCTGATAGATAGTCAATAAATGTTTTCAACCAACACAGTTATGTAATTAAGTATTATCAGGAGGATGTGCAGTGCTGAGAATGTCAAAAGTTAGGAATTGCAGAAAGAGGAAGTGTGTAATTTGGTAACAGTTGGACATCCTATTTTGTGTTTGATTTATTTAAAGTAGCTTTTTATATCACAGCTTTTTATTTTTTATTTTAGAACATTTAGAAACTCTGGTTACTGAAAAAAAAATAGCAGCATGTGTACCACTCTGATAATTATTAACATTTTGTGCTTATCAGTTTTTCTTTCTTTTTCAGTTAGTGGGCTGAAACATGAAGAAATAAAACAGAAACAGCCCCCAAAGCACATTGCACACAAGCCTTATAGAAGCCTTGTTTTGGCATAATTTCCTGCGTGTTTCTTTGTAACCAGCTGCGTAGTATTCCAGAGCACGGGGGATGGAGTCACCCCTCTCCCAGGCTTTGTGCAGTGGGTTCTCCCCCACCTCTCCTTCCCTTAACAGTGCCTGCTTGACTCAGGGAGGGGGGGTGGATGTGGGGACCTTGGAGTGGTCTGACAGATATTCAGCTAGCGCAGCTCAGCCACGCTGCTGTTTTCTCTTAGAATTTATTAACATCTAGCTTTGGAATAAAGTAGTGAGCCTCCTCAGAGTTCAGTGCATCTTCATAGTATCTCTTCAAGTTAAAGAGGAGTGAACTACTTGGTCGAAAAAGACCCTTTAAAAAAAGTCTTTGGATGAGTCTCGCTGAATAGCTCTTGTTCACGGAGACACCCTGTGAAGTTTCCTAGTTAAAATTATACATGGTTTTTATTGACAAAGTGTTTTATCGACAAAGTGTTAGCGTCATTCAAATAAACTCTCATACTTCAGAGTGACTATTTCTATGTAATGTGACCTTTTTCCATCCGAATATTTGATTTGTATCCTTATTTGACCATTACTTAGGCATTTAGTACTAAATCAGTCATTATATGCTTTCATTTTAGAGTATGTTTATGCCTGCATTCTAAGATGTGTTAACCGAGTCTGGGCAAGTAAAATAATGAGGTTTCTTGTGAATAACTGCTTCAATTATGCAGTCCTAGTTAGGATTTAAGAAATGCTGTTGTGCACGCTTTTCAAATTTGATTTTCTGATTTTTTGTTTTTTGTTCCACTGAGATTCAAAGGATGAAGGTCATTAAGTTCTCCTTAAATGCAACCAGATCAGTCTTACAATTTTGGTGGGAATACTTACTGCTGGTGGGATTCAAAGATGGTGAATATTATATTTAAAAAAAAACCCTCCCAACGCTGGATTGAGATTAGATTGAACAGCTGCTTGTGTGTTGGAGAGAATGATCATCTCCATGTGACAATGGGAGTGTACGTCAAAGAGACCTGTGGCGTGTGGTTCCGTGAATGTCTTGGAGGCGGCGGGCGGCTGTGACGTCCTGTCACTGTGCCCTGCACCAGTTAGCAGATGTTCTGTGAAGTTACTGTGGCCCTTCCATTATCTCTGACTGAAGCAGGGACTGATTAAGATCAGATTGTTTAGACTAAGGCACGTTGATCTTGGCATAGTAATCAGGAGAGACTGTGAGCCAGCTAGACCAGGAAAAGCTAGTGGTGAATTGTTAAAGGACAGAGCAGTTCACTCCAGTATTCTTGCCTGGGAAATCCCACGGACAGAGGAGCCTGGTGGGCTACAGTCCATGGGGTCACAAAGAGTTGGACACGACTGAGTGACTAAACAACCACCACCGCGATTTTTTAAAAAACTGTTAACATTTAATTTTTTGTAAATGCAGGGTTTGAAGTTTTATGTTCTGAAATGCAATTTGGAGCATAGCAGAAGAAACAATTACCCCTCACTATCTTTTATCACCTGTCTGCATACTTTGCCCCAATAGCGTTGTTGTTTAACCATTTTTTAGGAGTCACATCTTTTCAGTTGAATAACGGATTTTGTAATTTTGAAAAGAAAAAAAAAAAAGGCAAAGCAGTTAATAATTGGAGAATGGCTTTGGTGTCCTTGACTCATTTTCTAATCATTCATCCTGATGTATGCCACTTTTAGATTTACCTGGGAGGACCTTTTAAACAGCTTCAGAGTATTAAGCCCCATGCTGCTGACCGTGCTGAACTGGGCATCAGAGTTCCTGCCAGCCCTCTCAGCTCTCCAGGGAGATCCCGGAGACAACTAGCCAGGGAGTTGTCTAGTGGGTTTTGTAGCTACACAACACCGCACTGTTTAGCATTTGTCCTGGAGCTTCACTTTAACATACTGTTTCCATGCCTGCGTGCTCAGTCGTATCCAGCTCTTTGCAACCCCATGGACTGTAGCCCACCAGGCTCCTCTGTCCATGGGATTCTCCAGGCAAGAATACTGGAGCTGGTTGCCATTTCCTCCTCCAGGGCATCTTCCTGACCCAGGGGTTGAACCTGCGTCTGTCTCCTGCGTTGGCAGGCACCTGGAGAGCCCCACCACTCTGTTTACCTAATATTAACTTAATGCATAGGTATATAGAATTGAATGCAAAGTTTAAGTTTTAGGGGAAGTAAATGAAATTCTATCACACTTGGGGAGTAAGTGGTGATTTTATAGTTTCCAATGGTAGCTGTGAAACTTGGTTTGACTATAGAAAGTAGTAGTCAAACCCTAAAGCACTTTTAGAAAGAAGAAAGAGGTGGCACTCACTACTTCTGTGTGGGTTTGTTTTTTTTTTAAATTCAGTGGGTGGTGCTTGATTAGTTAGTTTCCTCTCTTCCATTCTGTCACATGTTCCATGTAACAAAGATGAAATGAGATTTCCCTGGTTACATTGGGGGTTAGTAGTCAGCCTGGAGTATTTGTAGCTCTAGCTGACTCAGCAGTTGTAATTGAAAAATAGAATTTTTTGGAAAGAGTTTTTTTGAATAAAGTTTATGTGACAGTCTGATGAACTGCTGTTTTCTTAAACAGCTCTATTGAAATATGCTACATACCATACAATCCACCCATTTAAAGTGTGCAGTTCAGTGGTTTTTATAAGTTCTGAAGGCTCTGCATTCATCACTATAAATCCAGAGTATTCCTAGCCCTCAGAAGATCTGATTTTAGAAGTAAACTTTCCATGAAGATAGATAATTCAATGTTGATTGGTGTTACTTTGATAGGTTCTATCCTATTTAGCGTGTATCTATATGTTCTCAGCTGAAAATTTTTAATCTCAGATTGTCTGTCTCTTCATGGTCTGAAGTTTTCTGTAACACTCAAATGTTAATTAGCTGTAAAAGTTGCAACTCCATGCTTAATGCTTTGGACATCTCTGTTTTCATTAACAACTTAATCTGTAAGCTGCTGCTTATATCACAATAGTTTTGAAGACTTGGATTATGTGCTATTTTGGATTATCATCTTCCATCTTCAGTGTTACTTGAGGATCTGTTAATTTTGTGTGTGGGGGGCAAAGCCTAACTTAATTTTTGATAGAAAGGTGAGTTTTGCTGTTATTGCAGAAATCATAAAATGCATGTCAAATGTGATTTCTATGTGGCACTGTTGGTATTTGGATTTTAAAATTTTTTTTGTTTTTTGAAGCTTCAATTGTCTTCCAGGCTCAGGGATGCTAGCTGACGAATGTTCCTACTACTTTCTTGCTATGCTTGTCAGAAGTGTCTAGTGTATGTTCTTGTATTTCTGTGCTTTGAAGTAGAGACTTACACACTGCTTATCTGCGTAGACATGTTTCTTTCAAGGTCTTTTCAAGAAGGCCTAGAATAGATTCAAAAATGCAGTATGATACAATGTTAACTCGGGCTGTGTATCTGAACCCTTTGGGGAACTACAGAAGTTCAGCACCATGAGCTCTACCACCAGGTACTCTGGTTTGAAATAACCAGAGTGGATCCCCGCTATCATGATTGGAACTGCACCCCAATTTGAGATTGGCTTGTCTTTGGACCAAAAGTCTCAAGGTCGAGCTTATCAGTTTATGTTGGTCTGGTCATTGTAGTCGTGTTTTTTTGCCTGTGCAATTGAGAAAGAGCTTTTGATGGAAATTAGACAGTGTTTGGCAAAGTAGTTCGTGTCTGGGTGAGGGATAGGATTCAACTGAAATTCAGTTTATTATTAAATATAGCTGCTGTTTTATTCACATCATGTTGGGAATGGCATCCATCTGTGCATTTTGTACATTTTATAGCTTTTGTAAACTTACTCTCCCTTATAACTACTTTATTCCCTTTAGAGACAATTTTTTGAAGAGGATTTTCATTTTCTTGTGTTTTCCTAGAGTTGCATGGGGACAGGTTCCAGTTTAATACTGCACTCAAGAGTTGCTGTCTTCCGGTTGGGTCCCGTCCTGCCCTGGGGAGATTTGCTGCGCTGGATTGCTTAGGGAGATCTGTGTGGGGTTGAACCTCGCCTCTTCCACTTCCTCACTGTGCAGTCTGGAACAAGTTAGCCTTTTCTTCATGGGGTGGTTCTGAGAAATAGTTGTGGTCATACATGTAAAGTGTATTCAATACATGTTTATTGTTGTTGTTGTTATTCAGCTGTTTGTATTTGAAATAATGAACTCTTATGAACTGAATTTCCTGTCTGGTAACGCTACATTCTGTGTTTTTGTCAGACGTAGCCGGGAATCTTTGAAGAGGGTCACAGTCTTTCCATCCTGTTTAATGTGCATTGAAGCATCTGTTTGGTGAATGTTACTTTGGTGGCTCAAAGGAGTTTAAATGCACTTCCCAGAGATCCTGACTCAGTAATATATTCATTTATTCACTAGGAGAATAATTCATTTTTTATTACATAGTAGCTAATAGCAGGTGTTAGAAACTCCTGTCGTTAACACTAATGGCAATCAGCATTGAACTTTTTTCCCTCACTGTCTGCTGTCTTGTGGTTTTCCACCATTTATTCTTAATTGTCATATATGGTGGAAGTAATTAAATCCATGGTTCTCCTCCTCTTGTTATGAATGCCTGCACCCCTTTTAAATTTTCTCAGCTTTCCCAGATTCTGGTTTCAGTTAACGTGCTGATGGTTTTCTGGTTTGTAGGGCAAAATAGTTGGCTTTGGTGTGGCTTTTTTCCTTCTTCCTTCCTGCTTTTCTGCATTTGGTTGGTGCACTTGTGTACAGAACTCATAAGAAAAGATTTTCCCTACCTTTTTCTGGGAGAGGGCTTGTAGAGTCTTCTCCTAAAGAAGCCTTCCTGGCTCCCTCCATGAGCATCGCTTGGTATCATTTGTCCTGAATATGCTCCAATGGATGTAAGCATTTGGATGTTTGTAATTCCACATAGGTTTTAAACATAGTTGTCAAATTTATGTAATTCAACTATTTTATAGCAGAATAAAGCCAGGTAGAAGGATTTCCTAAAGCTGTATTTGTTACCCGAGCCATTTGGTGGTTAAGTAAGCTGAGTACACAGGGACACATGTTAGGCAATTAAACATCCAGTAGCTACTCTGTTCAAAGATTTGGGGCTCAGGAGTCGAGTGTGTTGATTTAATGCAAGATTTCAGGAAAATATATTTGGGGGATGTGGAGAATAAAGAAGAGAGCTGCATGCTTCTCATGAGAGAAATGGTTATTTAAGCAAAGAAGCCTTCTTCTAAGTAGTTTAACCTTTTAAGCCTGCAGAATGCAGTTTACCCTCCCTGATTATTTATGTGGTTGGTGAGCATTTTTCAGAAGTGTTTCAGTCCTCACGATGTGTGTATATTGGGAGGAGGTCAGTGAAAATGGGACAAAGAGACATTCTCCGATTACACTAATGTCTTTTTTTTTAAAGATATATCATAACTTTATTGTGGGTTAAAAATTTACACGTTGTATATGTTGGTGGTAAGGGCTTGGGAATCCATTTTACAGGACAAGGGAATTGTGCCTCAAGTATGCTGAGTCTACACTTTAGCAGGTTATTCTGTGTGTGTGTGTGCAGTGGAGGGCTAGGTCAGTGCTTTCTAAAATGTATTTTGGAAACTTCCATTGCCTGGTTCAAACTTTCCATAAGCTCACAGAATTGGTTTAAAGTTTTAATTTGATTTAATATTTTGTTCCAGATGTTAACTAGCGGATTTTCTTTCCCTTTTGAGTTATACTTGAAAGGGCAGAGAGATTTGCTGTTGGTTTCTTCTCAAGTATAAATATGTCAAACTTCACGTTATCCTTTCTTCTTCATTGAAACCATTAGAGGGTAAAAAAGCCCACAGCCAGGCCTCTGCAGATAGAAACATCGGTTATCTCGATGAGAAGCAGCCGCATCAGGAGGAGAGGGCTGGGAGAGCCCACCAGGACACGGAGCTGCTGATGCTTAGTGTTTGCTCTGGGCTACCTCTTTGGGTGGGTGGTTGAGGGGAGTTAAGCCAATTAATGAAACAAAAAAATTACTTATTTCAGCGAAAGAACAGGTCACAGTATACCATCTGAAGCACATGAGGTGAAAATTGAAGACTTAAGGGCCACAGTTGAGAAGGTTTTTCCACGTTGATAGTCCTGCATTAGGAATGGAAAGCATTTTCATTGAGATCACTTAGACCATCTTGTAACATGAACTTCACCTTTGACCTTGCAGTTGAGGTCGCTCTGCTTGTCACTTTTTTTTTTTTAAATAACCCATGCAGGAGGCCACCCATGAGTGATGTGACAGATTAGTACCAGTTAGTTCTGAAGGACCTGGTTGTTATTTTAGTTTTTATTCTCTAATCCAAGATAGGCCGACTTCCCTTGCGATGGAAGATACTGAGCAAAAAAAATGTGAAAATGTTCCATCTAAGGAATGGAATTTTGTGGGCGGGTAAAATTTTAGTGTCTCCATCTACAGCCACAACCACATCATGTGCCCTAATTATGCGTGTGTGAGTGAAATGGGTCTGCCTGGGTTATCCAGAGAGAGTGACTAGAGAGTTTTCAGTCAGAACTATTTCCAGCTTGGAAAATTCCCATTTCTATTTCCAGGGTTGTTCAGTCTGGAGGTAGAGGGCAAATTAAAGAGCACAGTTTTAGAAGTGGGATTGGGTTTTGGCACTGGCAGCTTGGTAGCTGCAGTTTTGGCAAAAGATCACTGATGGGTTTGGCTCCGCTCCTGAGGAAGTGCTGAAGAGAAAAAGGAAGGAATGTCATAAAGCCCCCACTCTGCCGCTTCAGGCTGCAGTTTGGTTTGTTATCAGTGAGACTGAGGGAAAGTTGAAGATACGGTGGATCAAACACAGCAGTCTTCTTCTGGCCTTGAGCTTTTCTCCCTCGAATCCTGGACGGCTTGTCTTTGGAGACAAGACACACACCATGTGAGGCGGTCAGTTGTCACATTCGGCCATTCACAAATTTATCGTCCATTGGATGGTTCAGAGGTGGGGATGGGCCACTGCATTGGAGAACTAAATACTGCTTAAGTCTTCTGGATTGTATTCAGTTCTGTGGTGGACAGCTTCTGTTCTGATAACTCAGAAATGGGGAGAATTGGGGGAGACGGATCACCTCTGGGCACGAACAGAGTTAGAATTGCCTCCAGCAGCAGGGTCGCTTTTCTGTGCTTTTGTGCTTCTCAGTGACCAGGCACCTGAGCTGACCTTGCTGGTTTGCTGTATCCATGAAGAAGGCATAGCTGAATGTCTTTGTGCTCTAGCTCACCTGGTTTCTCTCTCTCTGGAGACTTTTATAAAAATATGTGTCAAATTTAGTGTCTGCCCATCAGATATTCCTTCACTGTAAACATGGAGACCGTGTAGCTGTTGGGGTGATTTTTGGTGATTTTTGTAATTACTGTTTTTCTTTGATCCTAAGATGTATTTGGTTTTCATGTTTAGAACAAGAAATAACCAGGTGGCATCTGTGACACTTGGATCCTGTGCAACAACTGGACCTTAACAATTCAGGGGCAAAAAAGTTGTGAATTGACAGATGGTGTGTTTGACAGTGGTGGTGTAGAGTGGTGTAAGAAATAATGGGAGTATCTTTACTTTTTGGTGAAGGAAGAGGATGCTGCTAAATATGGGTGATGAGGAGACATGAGCTTACCTTGTGTGGTCAGGGAGCTGAGCATTGGTTAGAATCTCTGAGCAGGCATGTGGTTCTGATAGGGGAACCACGTGCTGATACTCTTGAGTTGGAAGAAAACTTTTCCTTCCGAGGTGAGGAAAGACATCTTCAGCCTATTCAGGAAAGGTGACTGTGGGGATTAGGGGGAACGCGGGTGGAGCTGTTTTGCCTGCATGGATGGTGCCATGGTGGTGGGGGATGGTCACACAGACCAGGCAGCCCTTCTCCCAGCTCAGGGCAGCTGGGGGCCTGGGAAGACATTGGCCTCATGAAAGCTGGTGGTCTGGGTTCCCATCCCTGCCTTTCCCGGTGGAATGCAGACAAGCCTTTCTGACCGTCATTAGGGTTATGTATGTATGTAAGACTGTTTCTAGTTTTCTCTGCTGGCCTCATGCATGCATTTTGGTGCAGGTGAGTCGTGTTCTGTCAGTAAGAAGGAAGTACATTGGTATCGCTGAAGCCTGCCTATACCATGATCTCTGAGAAGCTGCTCTTGCGGGGGGCATGCTGTTGACCACCAGTTTCATATTTGCTGATTGTTTTTTTTAAAAGGAGTGACCATTTAATGGGTTAAACTTGGAAGTTATTCTAGCCTCCTGAAAAGTTGCTGTGTGGTCCCTCTGTACACACGCTTTTGTGCGGCGTTATAAATGGGATGTTTTGGCATCAGTGGCGGCTTCATTTGGCAGGGAGAGAGGCAGCCTGAATCATGCTCCTGCCGCAGCTTCCAGACTCCCCGGGCTCCGCACTTCTCTCTGCCCATCTCCTCCCGGGAGACTCGCTACAGATTTATCTGGGCTTGGCTGGAGAGTTGGTTTTTAAAAAAAAAAAAAAAAAATCAGATACTCCTGTAGATAAGCTTTTAAAAAAGGAAAGTCACTGTGCTGAATCTTGAAGCCAGGGGGTATTTCAAGTCCGTGTTGATTTTTTTTTTTCTTTAGCTTCCCCGCCCCCCGCCATGAATAGTCTCCCTCAATGCTGTCACAGGGGGCAGTGGAGCACAGTCTGCCTCCCAGCCCCTCACCGGACAGACAGGCTGGAGTCCCATAAACCCAGTCTTTACTGCTCGCTTATCTTTCCCAGCTCCCCTCCTCCCTGAAACACTATTTGTTTTCTTACACTCAAATTAATTTATTGACATGTAGTTCTTTGTAACAGAACGCATTAAAGGCCGCTGTAAATCTGCGCAATCGTGCTTAGCCGAGACCCCGTAAGGCTCCAGGTCTGAACCACTGCAGCTCTGATTCCCCTCCCCCCAGCCTTCTGGTCGCATTGTCCTCTGTCTGCGAGTTGTCTCCTAGGAACACGCGCCCTGCCGCTGTGCCGGCTCGGACTCCAGAAGCTGTAGCCTCAGGAGGGACCCACCTGCCTCTGCAGGGTCACAGCTCACCTCGCTGAACCAAACGGAGGCTGTTGTCTGGGACAGAACGCTGCTGCGTCTTGGGGTTTTCTTCCCTTCCCCTGCTGCCTTCTCTCGCTCGGCTCCCCTGACCTGCTGTATGCCTGATATCTGAAAGTCTATTGAGTGGAACAGTGGCCCCACCACGTAGGGAACAGACATTGGATGGAGTGCTTCCAGCTGATGGAGCAGTAGAAGGGTTTTTCCAACATTTCCATTGCAAGGTCTGAATTTCTGTAAAATGCCCATCAAATGGAGTGCTTCCCAGATGGCTCAGTGGTAAAGAATCCACCTGCCAGTGCAGGAGAGTCGGGTTTGATCACTGGGTTGGAAAGATCCCTGAAGAAGGAATGGCAACCCCCTCCAGTATTCGTGCCTGGAAAATTCCATGGACAGAGGAACCTGGCGGGCTACAGTCCACAGGGTTGCAAAGAGTCGGACTAAACAACAACAGGCCATCAAATGTGCAAAGTAGGGCACCTTTGCAAACAAATGCAGTTTAGCACAGCAGAGGTTATTAACTGGCACAGGGCACCTTTATTGAGATAAAGCAATACTTTGTTTTCATTGCTGAACAGTTCCATTTGTGGATATAACACTTTTATCCACTTACGATTTGTTGGACAGTTGAGTTGTTTGCACATTTAGCCATTATACATGATGCTGCTGGGAACACGTATGTGTCAGTTTTTGTGTGGATGTGCAGTTTCACTTGTGTTGGGTATGTATACCTCAGAGTGAAATTGCTGGGTCTTGTGATAACTCTGTTGAATCTTTTCAGGAACAGCCAAACTGGTTTTCAAAACCATTGCCCCATTTTTCATTCCCACCACAATGTGTGATAGATCCAATTTCTCCAGCAGTTACTACTGTCAGCACTTACACTCTTGTCTTTTTTGATTATAGCCATCTTAGTGGGTGTGAAGTGGTTGTCTCATTGTGGTTTTGGTCTGCAATTCCCTCATGAATGATGCTGTCAAGCATATTTTCATGTGTTTATTATCTATCCATTTGTGTATCTTGAGTCGAAATCTTGAGGTTAATGCATATCATCTCCTTCTGAGAAAGTTTCAACAGATTCATATGTTAACTTATTTAAATTTCTAGTTTAGTTTTACTTTTGAACAGAAGCAGTTTGGAGATTTCAAAAACAAAACACCCATCTCTTTCAGAAACAATACTGTGTAAGAAGGGCTCTTTTTGAGTAATTATTTTTAAAATGTAAAATTTTAGTCCCAAATCTAATGCCATTTGATAAGGTAAATTAACAGTTGAAATCCTAGCAGAAAGGTAAGCTCCTGTCACCTGAAATGATCTTCCTAGTGTGCATCCAATGCTCCTGTTTGTTGAGAAATCAGAAAACCCTTAGACCAGCTTGCCACTCGGTTACCATCTGTGGTTTTAGTACAGAAAAAAGTTTTTAACCAAAGGACTCAGTTACTTTGCTGTTTCTTGGAAACTTTGAGATGGTAGTTCCACCCACTGTTCTCGATCCACTCAGGTTTTTTTTCTTCACTAGCACAAGATCCGAGGACTTAGTTGAGTCTTTCTTTACAGATTAAAAAAAAAAAAAGCAAATGGGGAAAAAAAATTCCCGAGACCACTTTCAGCCTCCTCACGTCCAGCGTTAGATAATGGAGGCTGCTTAATGGTGCCTGAATATATTCAGGTCCCCCCAGCCCGTTACTTTAAGTGGTACACGGGGGCGTTAACTGAAGGATCTTCAGCCGGAAGAGGGGCTGGGCCGGTCCAGGTGTGCCTGGTTTTAATCACAAGCGTCCTTACACAAGAGCAGTAGGAGCTTCAGAGGCAGAGAGAGAAAAAGGAGAGGGGAAAGCAGGACCTTAGAGGTCGGAGTGATAAGCTTTGAAGACAGATGAAGGGGCCACAAGCCAGGGAAGCCGAAAAGGCAAGGCATTGGATTTTCCCTTCAGAGCCTCAGGAAGAAAACAGCCTCACCAAACACCTCCACTTTAACCCAGTGAAGCTGATTTTGACCTTCTGGCCTTCAGAATAAACTGGTAAGAGAATCAAGTTGTGTCTTAAGTCACTAGTTTTTGGTAATTGTTAGCATCAGCCATACGGAATGAGGCTGGGTTAACCTTGTTTCTTTGTCCTCATAACAGGGGTGGATTTGAATTTGTTAGCTTATATGAGTTAAATTACCTCTTTTCCTCCTCCTCATTTATTTTTTATTGTTTTTATATAAAAATAATTAATTGTATCACTGTCAAATCAAAGTGTTGAATATATGGAATGCCTCATATATCATCTTTGAGTTTTTGCCCCATTACTGGTGGAATTCAGCCAGTAATTTAGTTAGGAAACCATATAATATGTGTTCCTATCAAATACGAATTTTACGGGTGATAAATTCTCTGAAGAAAGTTAAAGCAGGTTGTGTGGTAGGGTGGGCAGAGAAAGCTTCTTGGAGAAGGTGACATTCGACTTAAACATGAGTGTTGCGATAAGGGAAGAGGCAGAGAGAGAGAACGGCAGGGGCAGGTGAGCTTGAAAGAGTTATTTGGAATATGGGTTCAAACCATTGCAGACCACAGCAGGAATGCAAAGGAAAAAAATACTGAAAACCAGGACGAATGTTGAGATTATGATATCAGTACTTCACTGTGTCCCTTTCTGTGTATTTGGCCTCTACTGTTTGTCTGGATAAGGCTCTGAGTATAGAGGGAGCAAACCCCATGCACACCCATCCTGCCTTTATGATTAAGAAGTTTATGGGTCTCAAAAGGTAATATAAAGGAATTGTCTCCCTGCACATTTTACTGATTTTCAATTTCAGTGATGCATGATTAGCAGTTTCTAATGAACACAACAGCATCAAAATAAGCAAGCTGATATTTTGCTTTGCTTAGGCCACAATATAATGATATATTTTGTATTTGGGAATTGTTGAACTTTTTACTTGGTAAAAAGTGGTTATGGAGTTGTTTCATGTACCAGTGGATGGTTTTTGCAAGCCTTGTAACTCTCAAACCCAGTTTGCCAGTAAAAGTATTTCTAGAACTTTCACATGGGAATGCAGTATTAATAATTTCATTGTTCTTCGTTTCTCAGTAAAGTGGAGATACTTTAAGTATCTTTGCTCCTAACATTCTCCGTTATGCAGCAGTTCAGAAAGATCTGTCCATCCCACACCTTCCAACATGATAGCAAGGGACTGCTTTTAGCCTGAGTTGATGATCAAACACTCAAAAGGAAAAGCAGAAGACAGGAAAAAGGAAGGAGTGGGGAAGGAGAGGTTATCCTATACAAAACAATTCTTTTTTAGGGCCAGTTAGGCTTTGACAAACTTTTCAGACCATTTTACAAAAGCCCTGACCTCAAAGAAAACACTTTAATTACTTAAATTTTAAGTAGAATTTGTTTTGAGATTAGCAAATTTAATATTAGGAAGTTTTGGTTGTTGTGAAATTCACATATTACAGAACTCATCATTTTAATTATTTTAAAATGATGGTTCCAGAGATTCAGAGATTTCTTTGAACAGGTGACGATGAGAGGGGAGGCTCCAGACTGCTGACTGCTCGGGGTCCTGAGACAGTGGTTCTGGAGCCACTGACAGGCCCTCCCTCTTGCTGTCGGTCTGAGGCAGGCCGCCTGCTTCCCCATCTGTCCGTTATTTCACCAGGATCTCTGAGAAGGTTGCCTAGAATATGGTTAAGCTCAAAGAGCGCAACCCTAAGTGTAGATCACATGGGTTGCTGTTTGGTCACTAAGTCCTGTCCGACTCTTTGCTACCCCGTGGGCTGTAGCCTGCCAATCTCTTCTTTCCATGGGATTTTCCAGGCAAGAATACTGGAGTGGGTTGCCATTCCGTTCTCCCAAGGAGATAACATGTGATTTTGCGGTAATGAACATACCATTTTTCCTAGCAGAACACTTCTAGATTAGATTCGTACAATTTACAGACTGGAGAGGGTTATAAGGCAGGTGCACGGGCTTATTTTTATCCTCTTCCTTCATTATTAGTGTTTTCTGTACTGCCTATCATTGTGGATATGATTTAAGCATTGAACTCAAATTATCATTGCAAACTGATCACATCTTATCACAATGGGAGCTGTGGTTAGACTGATGGACAAATGCCGTCTAGTTTGTTTAAGAGGCTCTTGGGCGTTTTTTTTTTTTTTTTTTTCCCGAGTATTTTTGACTGTGCTGGGTTTTTGTTGCTGCTCACAGGCTTTCTCTAGTTGCTGTGAGCGAGGGCTGCTCTCTAGTTGTGGCATGTGGACTTCTCTCATTGTGGGGGCTTCTCATGTTGAAGAGCATGGCCTCAGCTGTCCTGTGACGTGTGGGACCTTCCCAGACCAGTGACCAAATCCCTGCATTGGCAGGTGGACTCTCAACTACTAGACCACCAGGGAAGTCCTCTCAGGCTGTTTTTAAGGGAGAATCTCTCAAAGCAACTTTATTTAGTGAGTCTTAAAATCGTCTAAAACCTTCTAGTTGATTGGGAATTTTTATGCCAAATGTATGGGAAAGAATAAGTGAGAGTGATGAGAAATAAATTTATTCTCAAGTATTTTCGTTAATAATATTTTGTTGGATTTTCCAGAAACTTTAGTTTGTTCTACAGAAAATGAATTGTCACCAGGTTCTCTTTGTGTTTAAGGGCTACACCCTCTTTGCCTCGGCTGGCTAACCAATGTGTTCCCTCCCCTTGTTTGAGCATCTCACAGTTGTGTTCCTTTGCGTCTCATTGAGAAGCAGTTCCACTTTCCTCCCAGTTTATTGTTGACTGTGCAATTTTGTTTATGATGTTTTTGTTGCTGGTGGTTTTTCTCGTCCTCTGTACTCTGACTCAGGAAGCCCATCTCCTTCTCTATTTATGGTAATTACTAGAGAGCATTTTATTTTGGCCCGTGGGGAGTGCCTGCTGTGTTTCTTTGTGTGGGTATGTATGTTAAAATTGGAAAGTGTTTTCTTTGAGGTTAGGGCTTTTGTAAAATGGTCTGAAAAGTTTGTCAAACCCTAACTGGCCCTAATTGGCCATAACTGTCAAACCTCTAACTGTGGTGTTGGAGAAGACTCTTGAGAGTCCCTTGGACTGCAAGGAGATCCAATCACTCTATCCTAAAGGAGATCAGTCCTGGGTGTTCATTGGAAGGACTGATGTTGAAGATGAAACTCCAATACTTTGGCCACCTCATGCGAAGAGTTGACTCATTGGCAAAGACCCTGATGCTGGGAAGGATTGAGGGCGGGAGGAGAAGGGGACAACAGAGGATGAGATGATTGGATGGCATCACTGACTCGATGGACATGGGTTTGGGTAAACTCCGGGAGTTGGTGATGGACAGAGAGGCCTGGCGTGCTGCGATTCATGGGGTTGCAAAGAGTCGGACACGACTGAGTGACTGAACTGAACTGGTCCTAAAAAAGGAGAATTGTTTTGTATAGAATAACCTCTTTTCCCCACCCCTTCCTTTTTCCTGTCTTCTGCTTTTGAAGTGTTTGATCATCAACTCAGGCTAAAAGCAGTCCCTTGCTATCATGTTGGAAGGTGTGGGATGGAGCTGCATAATGGAGAATGTTAGGAGCAAGAACGCAGCAGACCTTCTAGAGACCTCTTACCTGGAAGCTGCTGCTGCTAAGTCGCTTCAGTCGTGTCCGACTCTGTGCTACCTGGAAGCAGAAATTGAATTATGTGTTAACATGGACAGGAGATCTGACAGAGTGGAGCTTGACAGATCTTGTTCTGATAGCACAAGGAGAAGAATAAAAGCTTCACTTGTCTCCTACAGGTGACTTAAGGGCTGGAATTATTCTGCAGTGGTATGAGTTTGGGGTTAAGAAGAAATTGAGCATACAAAGGCTTTTCCCATCTCAATTTAGTTTTTAGGCCTCCCTGGCAGCTCATCTGGTAAAGAATCTACCTACACTGCAGGAGAACCTGAGTTCGATCCTTGTGTTGGGAAGATCCCCTGGAGAAGTGAACGGCTACCCACTCCAGTATTCTGGCCTGGAGGATCCCATAGTCCATGGGATCGCAAAGATTCAGACACAACTGAGTGACTTTCACTCCCCTCCCAAGGATGGGGTATTGGGTCAAAGATGATCAGACTCTCCCTCCTGATGTGATTAAATCAGTGAGCAACCATAACCTAGTTTCTCAATACTTTTACTGAGATAATATTTTGAGTGTTTTATTGGCAAATCAGAACGTGTCTCTGACTCATAGACATGCAGGGTTGGTTTTCCTCTTCAGTTGGAGGCAGAGAAGCTTTGGGTGAATTATTCAGTGATTCAGTTCCTTGAAGGTAGTATGGGTTTGGTTTGTGTTTATGAGAAAGGAAAGCTTTAGTATCAGCTAAAACTTTTTCTCGATTTTAGAGGATTAATGTCAAGAAAATAAGTGTATTCAAACATGCTGTGTGTTCTATTTAAATAGTTAACCTGGTTTCCTTATTTACATGGTTTCTTCCTTTTTTTAAGCTTCATTTCCTCAGTAGTTGCTTAGTAAGCTCCTAATGTGCCAGGCTTGCTGTTAGGGAGTTGTTAGGAAATGGGGTGATTTTAATGCAGTGAGACCGAGTCCATCAAAGATGGGAGTGTTGACGGATGGGTGGTGCCCACACTGAGTTTACCAAAATCTCTGGGCCCTAGCGCTACCCTGGACCATTGACTCAGAGCTTGGTGGTGAGGTCTGTCCTCGATGAAGCTTCCCAGGGATTTCCATGGTGGCTGAGCTCTTGTGCTGCCCAGAACTGGAACTGCAGTCACCAGCAGTAGAAATGGAGGGCTGGTTACAAAGATGGAAATGTAGGTTTCCAGGAAGCCCCGTTGACAGTGCGTTTCAGGAGAGAAACCAGGAATTCGAAGAGGAAGAGCACAGCGTAGGTCTGGCAGTGGGCTGTGACTCACAGGTGGTGGGTCTGATAGAAAATAGAGTTGACCACGTAGAGGGAATTATTTTCTATATTCTTCCTCCCAGTCTTCGGGACATCCCGAAGGAGCGTCTCTGGATCCTTCTGTGATTCACCTGAGAGCAAACGGGTGATGGTTCGTCTCACCCGTGTGCAAGGCTCTCTGATTCATCACCGCTTGAACACTTACCTGGCAAAGCGGGCCTCAGGCCTGCCTCTGCTTAGGGCTGGATGTCATCATTCCCTCATTTGCATGTGAAGCTAAATATAAGAAGGGGCGTCTGCACGTGTATGAGTTACGACTTCATGTGGCTACACAGAACTTTCTCACCAGCAGCAGCTTTGGGCCTGTGGTATGGCCCATGCTGAGCAGTGGGTTTCTGAGGTCTCCTCTGGCAGATTATTGAAGTTAACACAGGGCGTCATCCAATGCAGATGTTTCTAGAAAGCCTCTGGAGTATGTGAAACATTCCTTTTCTTCCTTCCATGTTCAGTTCTCTGCCTTCATTCGCTGTTTATTTGGAAGCATCATTTTTCCTAAGTCTCTGAAAACCCTTTTGGCTGTAAAATGACTTGTCCAGGTCAGGCAGCCTTTACCTGACTTCACCCCTTACTTTCAACGAAGAGGTGAACTATGTTTTTCTGCCCTTTTGATAAGGCTGGAGTCTCAGTTTGATGTTTAACCCAGCTGTATTCAGATCTCTAGCTTTGAAACACAGCCTGAACTTTGACCTCTCCCCCAGGATCTCTGTGGACAACTCCAGCTGAGTGTAAGAATGAAGCTCTTGGTTCCTTCCTCCTGCTTTCTGCTCCAAAACACTGTTTTCAGAAGTATCCCTTTTTTTTCCTCCAGAAAGGAAAGGCAGTGTCCTAAAATGAAAACTTGGGGGTTCACCTTTTATTCCTGGTTTCTCACGTGTTGTACGTCGGCTCTCAGTTGGTTTAGTCCTCACAGCCCTTGCTGCCTCCTTGGTCCTCATTTCTTGTGGGCAGTTGTCACACCTTCTTTTGTCTCTGCACGCCCCCCACCCCCAATCTCCTGTTTTAATCTCAACCCAGCAACCTGTGTGAGCTTTTAAAAATATAAGTCAAATTCTGTTACTTCTTTGCTCAAAACTTTCCTGTGGTTTCCATTTGGAGTAAAATTGTCATCTTCCCTTTTCTGCTTTATTCTTTCACATAAATCACGTGAAGTGTAAATGGTAAACTTTTACGTCACATCCACTGTGCTCACAACGTGGGTTTTCTCTTATTACTGTGACATGCCAACATAGGAAGGACTATGACGTTACTTGTAGAAGGCCATATTTGCTATCCCTAACAGCTGTGCTTGAAAAGGAAACTGCTTATATCACCTTTTAGGGAATCAGCCCTCATGACTTTGGAGGAGCTCTGTCAGTCTGTAGGTAAGCATGAATCTTTTCATTGAATCATTCACTGGTCTATCAGGCTATTTTATGGAGCTAAAAAAACTTCAGGAAATCTCATTTTGCATGAAAGAAATGAGGGAGCCAATGAAGGTTTCTGGTTTTGTTTAGGTGGCAGAAATCGTTGTGATCTTCGAAAACCATTGTGAAATAGTGATATGGTTAAATCTTGTCATTGGACTAGGAACTGAATTCACTGGTAGTAAACATCTTAGAGTGAATGAAATTGACATCTCGTACTAAGGGTCCTGGTCACATAGATCATGCATTTTTTGCGTTACAAAGACCAAGAACTGGGGGGAAATACTAAGACAGAGTCGGTAAATTGAGCCTAATTGTTTTACGTATTTATTGGTATTAGAGGTTTGAGGTTTTATCTGTGTGTGTTCAGTCTGTTCTTTATTTACTGGTGAATTATTGTTGAAATCATGATCAATATTTAGTTAATAAACACCAGTACTTCTGTTTTCTGGTGTCTGTTTTGAGATGGGGCTGCAAAATGAGAGCTGTTGCTTCTATTTGAGATGCTTATCTCTTGTCAGTTGTGGGGGCAGGTGTTGGGAGCACTAGAGGGAGAAGGACTTCCAAACTATGCTAAGTTGGGTTGATGATCATTTTGTAGGTCATGCTAGGAAATTTGGAAATACCCCCTGTAGTAGCCACTGGGAGCCTCAGAGGCTTTTGAACTTTGAAAGGAGCCCCAAGGACTGATGGTTTTAGAATGTGAGTCGATGCAGTTATTATTTCCATCATAATCAGAGATTGGGAAGGGCAGAGGAATCAGAGTTGATAAGTTTTCACTTCAGTTGCTCAGTCATGTTTGACTCTTTGTGACCCATGGACTGCAGCACACCAGGCTTCCCTGTCCATCACCAACTCCCAGAGCTTGCTCAAACTCATGTCCATCGAGTCGGTGATGCCATTCAACTATCTCATCCTGTCATCCCCTTCTCCTCCCACCTTCGCTCTTTCCCAGCATCAGGGTCTTTTCCAATGAGTCAGTTCTTTCCCAATGAGTCATGGTCTTTTCCAATGAGTCAGTTCTTCACATCAGGTGGCCAAAGTATTGGAGCTTCAGCCCCATTCCAATGAATGTTCAGGACTGATTTCCTTTAGGATTGACTGGGTGGATCTCCTTGCAGTCCAAGGGACTCTCAAGAATTTTCTCCAACACCAGGGTTCAAAAGCATCAATTCTTCAGCTCAGCTTTCTTTATAGTCCAACTCTCACATCCATACATGAATACTGGAAAAACCATAGCTCTGACTAGGCGGATGTTTGTTGGCAAAGTAATGTCTCTGCTTTTTAATACGCTGCCTAGGTTGGCCATAGCTTTTCTTCCAAGGAGCAGGCAGCTTTTAATTTCATGGCTGTAGTCACCAGCTGCAGTTTTGAAGCCCCCCCAAATAAAGTCTGTCACTGTTTCCACTGTTTCCCCATCTATTTGCCACGAGTGAAGGTTTTGGGGGAGAGGAAACAGAGAAACCAGCCGAGAGTCAGGTTTCTAATTATTCGCCTTAGGTTTGGCAATTATAATGTCTGTTCTGGCGGTGAGAACAGTCTTCATGCAGAGGAGGTGAGAGTCAGGACCCTTGCAGGCTGTGTACCTGCAATTCTCAGCGTGTTCCCTGACCAGCAGCATCACCTGGGAGAAACTTTGTGGGTGGAACCCATGTGTGGTTTGTTAAGCTCCAGTGTTTTTTCTCATAGATTCTCAGGTTGGTGTTGGTCATTTTTTTGTACACAAGCAAACAGAATCCCATAACTGAAATCCAGGTCTCTTACCTTCTGACCTCTGTTAATATGTGTTCACTCTATTGAAGTATTTTTGAATATTTCTGTTGTGTACTAGACTCAGCCCTAAAAGCTGGAAACATGAAGATGAAACAGACGTGGCAAAGCCTCTGGAGTCACACAGACTAGTCTGTCTTAATCTCCTGTGCATCATTCGGGAACGTTTGAGTGGTGCTACTAGTTATCAACCGTGGAGGACAGAGGCATGAGAAACAGCAGTGTGTGACCTGCCACGCACTGGCCTGCATTTTCCATTAGTGGGAAGTGCTGTTTGGAGGGGTGACAGGCATTAAATTATTTCTGGAGGTCCATTCCTGTAATGGCAAGGTACAAACTGATGGTCCTTAACTCAGGGGACTGCTGGAGGATATGAGAAAAGGGGGAAAAGAACAAATGTGATTGGGTGTCCATTGATATTAAATCCAAGGACAAAGTTTATTTGTGTACTTTACTGTAACTTGAAAATTTTCATAAAATGGCCCCCCAAACTCCTTAACAGGTTTTACAGTGTAGCATGACCAGACAACTAGTCCCCTGGGAAGGTGTGGACACTCATGCTTATTTCCTGGGTGGAGGTCCTTTCTGAGCCAGAAAAAGCCAGCAAGTCAAGTCAGTCTGGTATTGACAGAACTCATAAAGTCACCCAGCAGTGTCCCAGGGCCTGGGGGGAGAGACAGAAGTATAAAAATCACCCTAGCCCTTGGCTCGGCTCAGAGGCCCATACCTCGACTGGTCCTGGCAGGAGGCAGGGCAGTAGTCAATCTCAGAAGTTTGGGCCACCCATTGGTACTGGGAGACTGGCTGGAGGGGTGATGGTTTTTATGTGCTTAACCCAGAGGAGTTATTTGGCAGGGAAATAACTTAGAACATGATTCGAAGGCATATTAAAGCAGTGCGGGTCTTTAGGGCTTCCTCGTAGACTGAAGAATCTTGTATTTCATCCTCTGAATTTCATGTACATTCCCCGCAAATTTGAAAGGTGAGACGTGGCAGAACAAATTGGAACCACTTCCTGAGAGTTATATGGGTAAATGTCAGTTTTTACCTACTTTAGATTCTGCTTTTCTTGTGTGGGGTATCCTCATGTTCCAGAATTTTCTGGTACCTGTTTTGAAGAAAGTCTTAGGGCCATAATGAAATGATTTAGCAAGGAACACAGCCAATTGAAAAACTCCGTCCAATTCACTATCAGTGCCAATCTAGAACAGGGATGATGGAAACATTCTTTAGCCAGGCTGTCCATTTTGAGAAGCACATGGCTGATGAGTTCTTGAAATGTGTCCAGTACAACTCAAGGAACTTAATTTTTAATTTTAATTAAGTCAGTTGTAAATAGCCACATGTAGCTGATGACGACTCTGTTGGATAGTGCAGCTTAGAACATGCCATTTGGGGGGTTTGGGGGTATTCTTATTAACATAAAAAGGCTGTAAGGATGAAAAGGTCCCAATCAGCCAGAATGCCTTTGGGAACCTACTTCTTAATGATTTATTCCCAGATGAGGCTGTTGGGAGTTGGGAGTTGGTATTGATGACACAGAATCGTCCCTCATTCTGCTTTCTCGTTCCAAGACCCATGTCAAGTATTTATTTGTAATTTGACTTAATTTCTTCCCCATTTCCTCCACCGAAGGGAGATCGCCAGTCCTATTTCTGCCAGTTTCTTGGAGATAATGCCCTCTGGATCGCAAGTCCTTTTTGATTATGTTGAAACAACAAACTGTCAGACCAGGACTTGCAGGGGGTTGAACGCTGTGTAGCGTGGCCCTCACTGCTGGTCCCTGCCTGCACCGTTTAACCGTGAACGTGCACTGCTGCTGCCTTGACAACGGCGGGGTCTGATATGCTCAGACGCAGAAAAGCTGACTTGGCAGCTGCCCAGCAGATTTTTATAAAGGCTCAGTTGGTGGCCGGAGATTCAGGCTGTCAGAGTTGTGTTATGCAATAAATCGTTTTCAGCAGAAGTTCTTAATCCAATTTCGGCTGAAGCTTTTTATTTTATTTTTTTTAAATAGGCGGTAATCAAAGATAAGTACACATTATTTAATGGGAGTTTAGAAGAAGTAAAACTCTCCTTGCATAAGCATTTTCAATCCGTTTACTTTATCCCTGGAAGCTTGTCTGTTGGAGGAAAATTGCTGTTTGAAGTGCTTTTAATTTAAAACCAAGGCAAAGGAACGTCATTCACAAGTTCAGTAAGTCAGTGGCTTCCTGGCCATTTATCTGATTTCTAGGTGTGAATATTCCCCCGTTTCTCTGATGTTTGAATATTGACAGATGAGCCATTTTATGAAATTAAAAATGAAGATCAAGTTGATTTGAGACATTGAGTTGATTTCCAGTGGAGAAAATATTTTTTTAAAAGTAGAGGAAACAGTAGTTTTAACCTCTTTCTCTTTTCTTTAATATTTTCTCTCTCTCTGGCTCTTTAAATCCTTGTTTGTGTGGAATCAGTGCCAAGAATCAACATCCCGAACAAATTATTACTGTTATTATTTTGGATGCTTTCATTGTTCTCTCAAACTGTTGATGGAAGAGGCTGATATTTCAGACAGCAACAAATTGCATTAAGTAGGGTGATTTAACAGCAGGTATATGCAAAACTTGGGCTCTTGAAAATAAAAGGCATTTATGTAGAGGTTTCCAGACATTCTTCCCTGGAAGGAGGAAAGGGCTATGAATTTTCTTTCCACCTCCCTCCTGGAGCCAGTCTTTCACAGTTTTCTTATTGGTAATATTTTTTCAGTCACCAGTCCCCCACCCTCCAAGTGGCATTTCCGGTTAATCCAACCTAGCGTGGAACTGAGCACTGAAATTGGGCATCACCCTTCTTTGTTTTTTTTTTTTTTTTTTTTTTTTTAAGGAGGTGGAAAGTCACAAATTGCTGCACTCTCAGAGCCTTGGCAAAATGAATGGAGGTGGAATATATGCATGTGGTGGTGCTGGTAACTCATCCAGTGGCTACTGTAATCCAAACACTTAATGGTTTGTCTTAACTCCTATATCTGTTTTAATGAAGGGATGTCATCTCAGGAGAAGGTCTTTCTGCCTGTGAACATGCATGTTCTCTTCTTTCCCATCCTGCATGCCCCTGTCTGCTTGGTTTACTTACCAGAAGCTCTGATGGGAGCATTTGACTGGCTGCTTCCTCCCCTTGGAAGCAGCAGTGTTTTCTGTGGAACATGGTAGTGTGTGTACATGTCAGCGCAGTGCTGCACCCCCCCCCCCCCCCCAGCCCCCAAACCAGTTGACATTTAAAATGTTGGTGGGAGGTTCTGGACTTCAACTTAAAACTCATGTATCTTGGCTCCTGATTTTATTTTATGTGGTGGTGATGTTAAAAATGACCTGCATGGTAGTGAAGACCTTTGCTGGAAGGATCCTAGTCCCTGGCTGACCTTTGTCCCAGTTTCTACCAGTTGTCCTGGCATCATCATAGGCAGTTTGCTCACAAGTAGTGGGAAGTTAGCTCTCTTCCATGGGGACCAGTTTCATTTTTATAAGTTGTAATTGTTAGAAAATGTGTGTGTGTTTGTGTCTGTGTTTAAATTGATCAGAAATGGGCTTCCACAGAGCCTGGCACCGGAAACTGACCAGGACTGACTAACCTGGAAACTCCTATTGCTTGCTCTCTAGCATTTGAGTGCTCGGAAGAGGGTTGGAAGATTCCGCCCAGGCCTGTGGCTGAGTGGAGGGCACGGCTTTTCTGTATCAATGAACTGATCAGTTTTGAGACGATCAATTAGAAGAACTCTTGGTGCAGTTAGAACATGTTAATTCAATAATCCAGGGTTTTGAAGCATGGGCCATGGAGAGAAAATTTGAATTGTCAGCAAATTCATTTTACATTAAGGCCCTTTTGGGACTTTATTGAAACGAACATTGATCAGAATTTACACCATCAGTGGAAGTTGGGCTAGGCACTTGAGTACATTTAAAAATAGTCATGCATGCCCATGTCCGCAGCCCCAGCCCTTCTCTATGAGGCTGAGTTTGTAGGAGACGTGGCAGTCTGCACCCAACAGATCATGTACCTTCTTTATTGTCTTGCCGATAAACCTGGTTGAGGAAAAAAGCATCTCATATATTCTTATATGTCTCTCTGTGTTGGTTTTGGTTTTTGACCTTAGAGGTTGGGAGAAAAATCATAGGAAAATAATTCACAACTGGGAGCTGTGAGTTTTGTCGGTTTGGGACTTTCCTTTGGGTTCTGTGGCATGGTAATAGGGGGTACACCCCTTCACCCAACAAATAAAGTCACTGTGGGAGGATATGGTTAACTGCAAACTTAATGAGATCCTACTGGGTGATGTGGCTGCTGAAATATATGCCAACTTTCAGACTGTGCAGAGAAATAGAAATGATCTTATTGCATATGCTGGTCCTCTTCTGGGATATTGTTCACATTTGTGTTTAATTCTGTGTGTCATCTTTAAAGGGAAGTCGTCCCAGCTTGGGTAATCAGGGAATGAGAGCTTGAGAGATCATATCACACAGCACTGATTCAAGGAACTAACCACTTCTCAGTGTCTTAACTTTTTGTTGATTTCATTCTTGCTATTTGGTCACTTGTTTTTCGCTCGGTTAAGAGAAGTCAAAGGAAAGATTTCTGAGTATATTAATACAGAAGTCTTATTTCTGATAGTAGAAATGGCAACAGTTAGATGGTTGTTAGAAGCATTCATCTAGGGTTTCACCTCATCTTCATCTTTGCCTGTTTTCCGATGGAAGGTAGAAAGTGATGTGAAGTGGGCAGGATGGGGCTTGTCTGTACAGCAGAGCTTCTGAAACTTTCACATGCGCAGGCATCACCAGGGAGTCTTAAAATGAGCCTGCATTTCTGCAAGTTGCCGAGTAGTTAACGCACTGGTGGTCTTCAGAGCACTGTTGTATCTCTAAGCTGATCTGTGGGCTTTGGAGAATCCTTCGGTGGTGCTGTCTGCCACACGGTGTGTAGTGTCTTCACATGCTTACTTTCTGTGCCCTCTTTTCTTACATGTCTGTTACAAAACTTGGAGCAGCTAGAGGTTATGCTGTCATTTTTCCTTTCAATAAAAAGATTAGGATGAGATACATTCTACTTTAATGCCTGAGCCCTTGCTGTTTTCAAACTTTTTTCAAGAATGGTAGATGTTTTGCGAATGAAAACAAAACCCTGTCACTTGTACTTTCAAAGATCTTATTACTTAGTCTTCCATTTGCCAAAGAAAGTGATTTTTCGAAGTCAGTAGCAAAGCAGATCTATGTGATGACTCCCTCCTCCCTCCCTCCCTCCGTCTGCCAGCAGATCTAACTTTTTTTTTTTTTAATTTCAGTGTTTGCAGAGCATTTTGGGAGGCTTGGGGAGAAATCAGAGATCAAGGCGTAGGAATGAGAAAGGGTGGTGTGTCATCTGGGAGTTGATTCTTCTTAAGATTTAGATGGTGTGTTAACCTAGAGGTCTTATCATGGAACCCCCAAATGACAGGAGCTGTTTTTAAAGCATTAATGCCGCTCACCAAAACTGGCCACACACTCTAGGCAGCTGAATTTGCATCCGAATGAGACTGCTGGACGCTGGATCAGTGGTGTGACTCCTCCTGTATCTGCCTTTATTAAGCTGACCAGTAAAGCAAATGGACCGGGGGGCTGAGCATGGTGGAGGAAGCTTGCTTTCCTGGAGAAGGGCTTGCTCTCTGCTTTCAGCGCTGAGGTGCAGATCCCGGGTGATTCCCTCTGAGGAGCGGGAGAACCACCAGGCCCACGAAGGTCTGAAGGTCAACGGGATCGTGAGGATTTTGAACACTGGGGCACCATTGGCTTTTCAGTTGATTTGAGGATAGTGATTTGGGGCTGAATAAGTGAATACAGAGGTGGGAGGAGATAGAATGAGGGACTCCTGGGAGACACAGAGAAGGAGCCCGCAGAGATGGGCAGCAGGGAGAGGAAGAGAGAGAACTCAGAGGGCTGTTTTGTGAAGGGATCTAGGTAGCGTTTAACTGAGGTGAAGGGACTGTGGGGCAGTGGATTTGGGCCCTGTAAGGCCACGTGGACTTGGAGATGGGCACTGTCTTCATAAGGAGCTCGGTAGTGGCAGAGGGGTGGTGTACGGGTGTTAGGTTGTTGACAGGCTTACCACTGAGAACGCGAGGTGTTGCCCGGCCCTGCTGTTGGAGTCATCACTGTGGGGCCCTTTTTATGGGGTAGTGTGTTTTCAGTCAAGGAAATTGCAGTGATTTCAGGTCCTTCACTTAACCCATCCTGGAAATTCTCGGCACTGGCAGGCTGGGTGTGGGTGGGTAACGTAGGAGGCATGGGGTTGAGTCGGTCCAGTTTTCAGCATCCTAAGCTCTCGCCCAGTGACGGGTGCTGGGATAACAGCGTGAGGAGCAGGAGAAACGACTCCATGGAGTCGTTATTTCTATGGCTGGTTAAATAAGACAGCTACTGAAAAAGGGAAAAGAAAACGGAAGGGCTGGACTTAAAAGCTCATGGAAGCGCTTGGGGCAGGGGTGGGGTTTGCCTTTGGAGTTCCCTGACTTCTAAATGAGAGTTAGGCCTGGGCTATGTTCTAGAGCTCAGTAGAACTTGGGTTGTTCAGAACTACGAGAAGGCCAAGTGTTAGGCCCCTCAAGTACCTTCTTCTTTCTAGCTTTCCAGGGCCCTGTGTGCCTCGTGGCTGGCTGCAAGCCCACCTTGCCAGCCTCCCGCTAGAGAGGGGTGTGCACTGAATGTGGGGATTCATCGTGACTCTGCAGCTGTGAACGGCAGTTGGATTTCTAATTTCTAAATCATTACTTAACCTGCTGAGCTTTTGGAAACAGAGCAGAGTCGACTTCTTACCTATTAGGTTTGTGTCTTGCATCAACATTGAGGGAGGTGACAAGTCTTGACCAGCACTCTAGATTATAAAAGAACTCGTGTGTGGTTTATTTTTTATTTTTAATGTCTAGAACTTGAAACCCTGTATTCTGAGTCCTAGATTTCCTTCTCCTATATTTATAAGTATCTTATTGGGCTTCCCTGGTGGCTCAGACAGTAAAGAATCTGCCTGCAATGCAGGAGACCCAGGTTCGATCCCTGGGCTGGGAAGATCCCCTGGAGAAGGGAATGGCACCCCACTCCAGTATTCTTGCCTGGAGAATCCCATGGACAAAGGAGCCTGGCAGGCTTACAAGTCCATGGGGCTGCAGAAAGCTGGACACGACTGAACAACTAACACACTATCCAGATAGGTGTCACGGAGCTGCTGATGTTATTAAGTGAATGTTAAATGTGTCTTCCTTTGCAGAAGTTTTCCTCTCACCAGGTTTGCCTGTTTTAATTAGACATCAGTCTTCAGGGTGTTTAATTTTCTCTTTGGAAGGCCTGGAGTCAGAATGAAGGCAGCAGTCTGAACAAGAAGCAGTAAATTGTCATAGGAATTTTACACTGAAAGCTATTTTGGGGGCTTTACAGTTTATAAACTGTGTGTATGTAGGATGTAATCGTTTATAATCACGGCCTGGTTTGTTGTGGAGACCTAACTGCTGAGGATAGGAACCTGGGGGTGGTGAAGAGCATTCTGTCTGGCAGCCTTCCCTGTGTCTTGGAAGGTGGACTTCAGCCCATGAGCATGGACTCTTCCCAAAGCTGAGACTGTCATTCAGTTGAAACCAGTATGCTAGAGGTACGTTCATGCACACTCAGGGGACTTGCTTCTGCCAAGAGTGAATTCATTGTGCTTTTCACCTCTTGTGTAGCTGAATCATTGCCCTTTTTAGGCAGGTTGGTTCCTTGGGCTCCTTAAGTGGGGTCTGGTCAGAGCGCTTGGTTTTCCTGGTTGTCAGCCGTGTAGTTGGCTGGCCTCTGGTGACTTGCGCAGAGTGGTGGTTAAGAAGCTGCGTGCGGCAGAGTCTGCTGGTCGCTTGCAGTCTTCATGTGTGAGCCTGACCACCACCCTGGTCTGTAGGTGTCTTGGTGCTTTCAGGAGAGGCGTTGGGGAGACGGGGTGTGTCTTCTCTCCTGGAGGCACAAAGGACGCCCCAGGAAAGGCAGGAATCCTGGCTCTTTGCTCCCAGGCCTCCTCTTCCCCTTCTTACAGAAGATGGAGGATCACTGTCATTCTAGGAAATCCTGGAAGATTAACAGGAGCACAGCTTCCGTTATGTGGGGCTTAGAGACTGTGGCTGGATTTCTAAGATGCAGTGTGTTGATGCAGAGTTTAGGAATTTACGAGCTGGAGAAGATCTTGGATATTCTACCTCCCTTATCTCTGCCGGAGGAGGCTTTAGTGACCGGTAGTGGCAGGGAGTGAAAACCAGTTCTGTAGGGTGTGGAGTACAGCAGCACCAGCACTACGCTGACATATTTGGCCTCCTGTTTGAACAAAAGGAACCCGAAGAAGCAGAACCCCGCTTTGTTGTTGTTCAGTTGCTCAGCTGTTTCTGACTCCCTGCAGCCCCACGGACTGCAGCACGCCAGGCTTCCCTGTCCGTCACCATCTCCTGAAGTTACTGGGGTGTTAATGTTTTCCTTACTTGCTTAAGGCCCCAAGTACCCAAGAAGCCCATAATCCTTCTATCTCTAAACTGAACTCTTAGAAAAATGAAGTCTTGAAGTAGGTGTGTGACTGTAAGGACTTCTCAGATTAGCAGATGTCCGCAGGAGATCAGATGTCCACTGTAGGCAGATGTCCACAGGAGAGAACCTGTGAGGGTCTCAGGCTGTGGGAAGCAGCTCTTTAAACCTTGAGAGCCTTCTTGCTGGTTCCCTGAAAGAGTTAACTCTGTTGGCGCACTGTATCAGCCATCTCCAGCTACCTCCAGTCTCCCAAACTGGGCCCCGGCCCTGCCCCTCTCCCCGCTGGTCTGCAGTCTATCTTTGCTCCTGGAATTATCAGAATGGTCCCTGGGTGGGCAGCTGGTTCTTTGGTTCCCCCATCCTCCCAGCCTGCCCTTTGTTTTGGTCACTGCTCTCTCAAGAGCTTACACTGGATCTGATGCAACAGACTGGGGCAGCCACTCTTGAAGGAGACCTTCCAGACCTGTTATTGTGTGTATTGTTGTTTGAAAAGCCACCCCCTGCCACCCCATTCGCTGTTCCACCAAGATCCATTGCCCTTTTTCTGCAGTGGTCTCTCTCCCTCTCTCACTTTTTTTTTTGTGATTCATTCCCTTAAAAGGCCAGTGCAGATCCAGTTTCATTTCTTCTGACTAAACGGTAAATTCCTTGCAAGCGGCACCAACAACATTTCCCAAAGAGTGGGGCATGTGTTGCTGAGGTGCCTACGCTCTGGAGTTGCTCATGTTAAAGAGCTCCGGGACAGTGATGCGTTACCCTTCCTGTTGTGGCTGCCGTAACCCTCTTTTCTAAACTTTGCCAAGAATATAGAACTTCAGTATTACCAGTTAGTGACGGGATTTGGGCACAGGGCGTGTGAAGGGAGATGCTCCTCCAGCCCTGTTACAGCCTGAGCTGTGGCCCTCCAGGAGGGACCGGCGCCCTCTCTCTACAGGATGTAGTTCTCATCTCCGGAACTGGGTCTCAGTCACGCAATACTTACTTGGGATTTTTTTTTTTTTTAAGTTTATTCTGACTCTTGAACATTGGCTTGCTTTCTTTGAAGTAACGCCCCTCTCCTTGTTCTTCCTTGTTCTCCCAGGATGACAGTGATGGGATTCCGTGGTCAGAAGAAAGGGTGGTACGTAAAGTCCTTTATTTGTCTCTGAAGGAGTTCAAGAACGCCCAGAAGAGGCAGCACGGGGAAGGCATTCCTGGGAGCCTGAAGGCCGTGAACGGTGAGTTGCCTGTTCTGTCGGGTTGGATGCCGTTCTGGCCCCGGCCTTGTTTCCGAAATGGATGTGCTTGCTTGGGGTGGCTCGTGCTTCTCAGGCTGGGCCCCCAACGGCAGTTACCCTGGTTGGGTTTATGGATTCATTTTTATGCTCCTTTATATGCTGAATAACATAATTGGCAAGGTGCCTTCATTAATTTCTGCCCTGTAGACAAGACCAGGGCTGCGATCTGGTTTCTGCTGTTTCCTGGGTTGTGTGTGGAGCTGATATACAGGTTTTTCTGGGAACGTGTCTTTCTATCCAAGTAGGAGAGCAGAAGCAGCCTTGGATGATCTTGCTGAAATGTGGCCCCTGTTTATAGAGGAAGCAGCGTGAGTCTGTGAGCCTGCTGCCTGTCTCCGGGTCTCTCTGGCTTGGAGCCTCCCAACGCCTGGGCCGGTGGCCTGCATAGCGGCAGGTAGACAGCACAGGTAGAGTTGCCGTGCGTCCACAGTGTTCCTCATCCTGGGTGCTTATCAAGTGGATCCCTGAAGCCTGGAGGGAAGCTTGCCCCTGTCTGAGTCTGATGTCTCTTTTTGACAGGGTTAGTGTGACTCAGATGGCATCAGCCAGTGAAGAGCGTTTCGGAACAAGCATTTGGTTACCGTTTATATTTTGTCTTGAGGGTTGTGGCTGTGGCAGCAGCATTCCACAGCCTCTCTCGTTAATTTCTTAGATTAAACATGAGTGAATTGACCATGTTCTGCTTGTATTTGTTTGAACCAAGGAGATGAGGAAGAGGAGAACCTATCATCCTTTTTGCATCTTGGCTGTAATGGTGGAGTAGTAAAATCATGGCACATGGGAACCTGGCAGCTGGCCAGGGTGCTGAGTGACAGGTTGACTTAGGGCGTTGAGTTTTTTCCACTCTGCTTAGTTGTGAGGTGAGTTGTGTGGGAGCCTCGTGTTGGACCCAGTGCTTCCAGACAAGACCTGCTGGCACTCTCTTTCCGTAAGGCGATGGCGGTCTTTCCTGAGATGGCCTTCCTGAATGCCCCTGGGGGCTGCCCTGCCACCCACTCACATTCTGTCACACTCTTCTGGTACTGTGTGACTGAAGTCCAAGCTAGTGTGGTGGGGAAAAGCTCTTTTTGAATCCTGCTTGTGTGCGTAATCAAAGTAATTTGAGTGCTCTGTTGCCACAGTGTACCTCTCAGACCCCTGTTTGGCCATGGGTCTTCTCCAGCGGAGGAGCCCCACTCGTTCCTTGACTGCCTGAAATAGAGGAAGTGCTAAACCCACATCATTTTAAAAAGCACTTGTGTCAGTCTTGCTGTCATTGCTCCACACTGAACATACTGTTCTGCTCGAAGTTTTGGGGGAGAGGGTGACTGGGGTGGCATTTTATTGGATCTGGGGTCATAGTAGAGCGATGGCTACTGTGGCATTGGATTTCACTGCTGTGACAAGGCGCACTGTCATCCTGCTATTCAGGAGTGGTGATGCTTTGGTGCTTTTGGAATTTTTTGATAAATAAAAATCAAACTAGGAAAAATCAGCTTTTAGTACAGAAAGGTAGCCAGGTGTCTGGGATTGAATAGTGGTGAAATTAGGGTAAAAGAACAAAAACTACAATAAGGCATTCAGGAAGAGACTCGCCCGCCAGCTAGTCGACCAATCGTAAGTCTTGTTTTCATCGGCGTAGCCAGGGCTTGACGATAGTGAGGAAGGAATTTTAAGAAAAGCTGGCCTATGCATCTCTATTGGGATCATTGAAAACTAATTCTGTTACCACTTCCATAAAAAAGGTAGTTTTTGTCGTTTGTCTTGGTAGGTTGCCTTTCACTCTGATAAAGGCTGATTTGTCTTTTTTCTTTCTTTTTCTTTTTAACACTCAGACGTCGAGGCTTCTGTCTTTCGGTTGTGAAGTTGCTGTCAGCATGTGCTTTTTTGGTTCATGTTGCTGTTTGTGCAGGCCGCATTCCAGGGCCACCTTTTTGCTCTTCCTCATCCTCTGTTTTGATATCAGTGCTAAGTAAACACATGGCCCTGTTCTAGAACCCGTGTGTGTTTCAAGAATCATTTTCTTAAAGGCAGTTAGCATGGTAAACAAAATGTGCTTTCTTATTGAGGGGCTCCTGGAAAGCATCAGCATCCCAGGTGGCGCTTGTTGTAAAGAACCTGCCTGCCAATGCAGGGGATATAAAAGACGCCGGTCCGATCCCTTGGTCAGGAAGATCCCCTGGAGAAGGACACAGCAACCCACTCCACTATTCTTGCCTGGAAAATCCCATGGACAGAGGAGACTGGCGGGCTATAGTCCGTAGGGTTGCAAAGAGTTGGACACGACTGAAGTGACTTTGCATGCACGCATGTACATAATGGAAAGCATGGAAACTAGACTTGTTCCATGGGAATAAGTCCTTCTGTGTAGGTCCTAGAGTCTCAGGGTGCTCTTCCTAAGGGGTGTGATTCAGAGAAAGCTGAAATAGCAGGCAGCCTTCAAGACTCTTTGGGAGTAATAAGGATTGTTAAGCAGTGTTATCTCTGAATGTGTATACATGTGTGCTTCAGTGTGTGTGTCATCAAGTGTTAGTTGCTCAGTCATGTCTGACTCTTTGTGACCCCGTGGACTGTACCTGTACCTGGGTCTGTACAGACCCTGAACCTGGGTCTCCAGGCAGGAACACTGGGGTGGGCTGCCATGCCCTGGAGTGGGTGGTGTATAATCAGCATTCGTGCGCAGTGCAGTGACCTTGTCTGGAGCTGTGCCTCACAACACTCTCCGGGATTCCTCATCGTGGACGGGTGAAGATGGGGTCATGATGGGGGGAAAGAGTGGTTTTAATAGTCATGCTTTTTCATTTTTCTTTTAACTTTTTTTTTTTTTTTGTCTCCCATCTTCTCAAGATTCCCTTTCAAAAGTTGAAATAATTCCATTAGTTTACTGTTAGCTGTGACAGAAAGTTATCTGGTGGTAGAGTTTGAAGCGGTCTGGTCCGGAGCCCTCGTTGGGAGGTGTGGTGGGAAACGGGATGGGACAGAGGGGAGGTCAAGTGCCTGCACCCCGTTTCGGTGGGGGGGAGCTTCTGTCCCCTGTGCTCCCTTTCTCGTGCTTCGTGGCGTGGGGGTCCTGGTTAGTGGGGTCCACCTCTGAGACCCGTGGCATTTTGATCTGTAAGGGCAAGAAGACGTTCTTGTGGGGGCTCTTTGAGAATTTTCTGTGGTCGTGACTCACTGATGGCACACAGTTCCTTATAATGCAGTAGCAGAATTGCAATTACAGCTCAAGCCACGTAACTTTGAATCCAGTACTGATTTTTGAACCCAGAATGGAGGAAAATGACACCTTATCCTTGCAACAGTGGTATGAGAAAGACGGTGTTTTGTTTTACCCTGTATTTAAGCAAAGATGTTTCAGAATTACTGGTCTTGCCAGAGTTTCCTGGGAAAATGCAATTTTAAAACGATTATTTTGAGTTCACAGAATGGGCTTGACATAATTTTTATCTAATTGGGAAACGAATTGACATCACTTCCATGAAATCACAGGCATGCTAGGATGATAAACAAGCAGCCCCCTGCCCTGGCCTCTTGTATGAGGAAGATGGGGGAGCTAATGTCTGCTTAGAGGATATGCACAGCAGCTTGTCTGAGTGACTGAGCTCAGCTGTCCCACTCCGGCAGGTCTGGTAGAGCAGTAAGCCAAGCAGACTTAAGATAGTAGTTCAGTTGCTCAGTCGTGTCTGACTTTCTGCGACCCCGTGGACTGCAGCATACCAGGCTTCTCTGTTCATCACCAACTCCCGGAGCTTACTCAAACTCATGTCCATCGAGTCAGTGATGCCATCCAACCATCTCATCCTCTATCATCCCCTTCTCCTCTTGCCTTCAATCTTTCCCAGCATTAGGGTCTTTTCCAATGAGTCAGTTCTTCGCATCAGGTGGCCAAATTATTGGAGCTTTAGCATCAGTCCTTCCAATGAATATTCAGGACTGATTTCCTTTAGGATTGACTGGTTCTATCTCCTTGCCGTCCAAGGGATTCTCAAGAGTCTTCTCCAACACCACAGTTCAAAAGCATCACTTCTAAGATAGTAGGGAGACTTCATATTTTATGTCATAAAATCTATGTTTGCCATCAGTCTTGCTTTTGTAGTCTATAAAGTGACAAGAGATGAATTTTTTTTTTGTCTTACTGGAGGTGGTGAATGTGACTCTGGGACAGCCCGGTGGATTGTCTGTGTAGGAATTGCACCTGAGGTTACAGCTTGTTGGCTGTAGCCAGGCTGCTGGGGAGGCAGCGCTCAGATTTCTGCTGGATGGGAGCCCTCTGTCTCTTCGGTGCTGGAGATGGTGTCACTTTTCCCGGCAGTAATAAATTGACAAAAGCTTCAGAGAGCCTGGCAGAGGCCTCGGCCTCGGCCACTCTTTGAGGGCCCTTGGCCCTCGGGGGCTGAAATTAGGGACATTTAAATAATACACATATAATGAGTACACATAATTACACAGGGAAGGGGAGCTATTAGCTGTATTTGAATTTCATTTACTTTCTATAAATTTCATCTGAAATCCAGCAAAACCCTCTGGCCAGCTAAAGCATCTTGACTAGATTTAAGGGAAACTGGGTCTTTCTTCTTAGAATCTGACAGTAGTTGTGATAGCCGGAACTTGTATTGCCTGCTTGCTCTTTGCCAGTTGTTTATTGTTCTAGCGCTTTACCTGTATTTTGCTCATTTAATCTTCAGAACTCACCATTTTATAGAAGTAGAGGGAACTACGTTAGGATGGATCAGCAGTTTGCTTCCCCAACTAGTTTTGAGACAGAGCCAGGGTTTAAACCCTAAATTTCTGCATTGAGCCCCCCTGCCTATAATCACCATTGAAATAAATAGAAGTCATTTTGAGACCTCCTATAAAGATAGGATTCCAAAAATATGAAGTCGTAGGAGCACTTTTTTTCAAATAGCATTTTCTTTCGAAGGAGATACTGTGAAGTCTTTCATGAGCAAGGAGAAGTCAAGGAGAAGTTCAAGTATTTATTCACATGAGGGTGGTTCTGGGCTTTATTAACACTTGTTAGTGAATTGATAGTGGAAATAAAAAAAACAACTTCATTCCTCCTGACTGGTCACCCTCCTTACATGCAGATACATTTATTATTACTTTGTGTTTCTTCACCTAGGGATACAGATTTGTAACTTTAATATTGTTGTTGAAACAGCCAACTGGCAGAGGGCTGCCAGTCATGTCCAGGATGTGGTGAGGCAGTCGCTCATTTGTAGCCGAGGACCAAAGGTAGAAGGGCAGATCGGGACCCCATCTACAGCCACATCGCCCTTACGTCTTTTTTAAAAGAGTAGAGTTTCCGTTAGACTCTCTTCAAAATCTCTCTGAGATTACTGATGTCTCTGGAATGAGACATGGGCACAGCTCCTACAAATTCACTGTTTACAGGATGAGATGAAAAAATGAGTCAAAATCAAAACCAGGGCACCTTGGCTGATGAATGAAAGTTTCTTTTTGGGCACATTTAAAAGGAATGCCGTGATTGTACATCTACCTTCCCTTGGTCTGAAGTTCTCAGATCTTTCACATCTCAAGATAGTCCCTATTTCAACAGGAAAAACAATTTTTCCCTCCCTGGTGGTGGGGTGTTTTTGTTGCTCAATCACTAAGTCATGTCCAACTCTTTCTGACCCCCTGGACTGCAGCTCACTAGGCTTCCCTGTCCTTCACTGTCTCCCGGAGTTTGCCCAGTCATGTTCAAGTTCCTGTCCATCGAGTTGATGATTCCATCCAGCTCATCCTCAGTCTCCCCCTTCTCCTCCTGCCCTCAATCTTTCCCAGCATCAGGGTCTTTTCCAGTGAGTTGGCTCTTTGCATCTGGTGACCAAAGGATTGGAGCTTCAGCTTCAGCATCAGTCCTTCCAATAAACACCCAGGACTGATCTCCTTTAGGATGGACTGGTTGGATCTCCTTCCAGTCCAAGGGACTCTCAGGAGTCTTCTCCAAAACTACAGCTCGGAAGCATCAATTCTTTGGTGCTCAGCTTTCTTTATGGTCCACCTCTTAATCCGTACATGACTACTGGAAAAACCACAGCTCTGACTACACGGATCCTTCTGCTTTTCCAGATGAACTTCTGTGGGCGGCAGTGCTCTTGGCAGTGAGTTAAACTTTCTCTTAACAGTCCAGTGTCTGAGACATTTCTCACCTGGGTCCCCTGATGGCACTCCTTGAAAACGAAAGCTGCGTGCGGCGAGGGCAGATACACGTCTTGAAAACAGCCTACATTTTATTCTTTGTTTAAAAACAAAGCTGCATCTGTCTTGGAAAATGGGACAGTTGAGAAGGCGTGATTTCTTTCTCATAGGTGTTTTGTCGTCAGTCTGTTTGTGACCCTGAGTAATGCAGATGGGATATTTCTGGATAGAGCTCCCATTTGATCAACACTTGATAGGGTTCTTAGTACGTAGGAGGTATTGTGAGTAATAAAGTGGAACTGAAGTTGCTTATTTTGTAGGAGTCAGAATAGCTTATTTTATCTCGTCTATGATGTCATTGAGTGATGCATTATTATTTTATGAAAGGAAAAAATGCTTCTAGTTATAAATGTAAGCCTTCATAATTGTGAGGTGCTTTCTAACAGAAAAATGTGTGAGACTTGGTATCAGTGAAGCCCAGCAAAATACAACAAAATGCTTTGAAAAATCAGAGGTGCATGTGACCAGTTTGGCGTCAGGCTAGCAGGGAGGCAGGTGATGTAGAAGACCCAGTGTTAGCTCCCAGGAAAAGCTTCTGTAAAGAAGTTGCATTCTGATGACCCTTGAACCTGAGGGCTGTGGGATGGGACAGGGTAGAGAGGACCGGCTGATAGACTCTGCCAGGAGGGTTGATGTCACAGTCCAGCGGGACACGTGGCAGACTGCAGTGGCCGGCCTGCTTGCCCTGCTCTGGCCCCAAGGCAGTGGCAAGCCTGCCTGGCTGCAGTTAGGGATAGTGAGAGCCGGAAGGGACTTCTGGAGGTATAGAGGTCAGCCACCTCATTTTATGGAGGAGGAATTTTGAACCTTGCTGATTAGCTTAATTGGAAGGAATGGATGGTGCCGAAGACTGATCGGAACCAGAAATCCAGTTTAAATGGTGGCGAGACACCAGGCTTCCCAGTAGGCAGGGGTGTGTGCGAGGATTTCACGGAGAGGAAGGATGGCGGTGCCTGTGGAGGTTGCTGCGTCCGCCCCTCTTTCCTGTCACTGGTGCATGAGGTCTGCCTCCTAAGTCTGCCGCCTCTGGCAGTTCTGCAGGCTCCCTGCTCGCTCCCATTACCTCCCAGTCCTCTTGGCTTGGACCCGCTGGTAGGAGGAGGAGCACACCTCACAGGTGTCACCTCAGGATGGGCACAGGAGTGTGATGTCTGAGTTTGAGAGTCCCGCGGTGTTTTCCTGCCTGTCCTCGTCCTTTGAGCAGCCACCTTTGAGGGGTGTTGAAGGCCAGAGGATGGCAACCTGCTGTTCCCATCTGGGATGTTCTTTAAGGCTCTTCCTCCGCTAAGAGTCTATCCGGTCAGCACCTCCTTCTGTGCACCAGAGTCCCCTTTTCTCATCACCCCAAGGACAGCACTCTGGAAAGTAGTCCTCCTTTCTTTGTCCTTGATTTACTTCTTTACTAGATCATTCCCATCAGTAGACAGAGCATGTTGCATTAATAGTTTCTCCCATTAAAAATAAACCCTCAGATAATCTTATCTCCTTCCTTCTATTCATTTCTGTTCATTCATTACTTTATAGAATTCCTCCAAAGAAAGTGTTCCAAGTCTCTTTCCCTGTGTTATTATATTCATGTTAATATGCTCTCCCTGCTCATTCTCTTTTGAACCCTTAGAGGCGGGTCACTTCCCAAGGCTGATGCCTAAATTCAGGTATCAGTCAGTGTGACTTAGCCGCCCATTTGGCTGCGTTTGACATGACGTGTCTCACCTGAACTCTAGTTTCCTGTTCATCTTCCAGACTTTGTTTCGTTGGTAGGTCTCATGAGCTTGGGGTACACCAAGCCAACTCGGCGTATCCGTTCACTCTTACGTGCTGCTGTCTTGCTAGTCAATAAATGCAAATTCCATTCTTCTAGTTGCTTTGATCAAAACCTTGGAGTTAGCTGGTACTTCTCTCGCTCTTCTTTCCTCCAGATTTCACAAAACCTGTTCATTCTAAGCTCACAGTTTCTTCTGAAATTGATTTTGTACTACTGCCACCAGTCCACCACCTCTGGTTTGGGCTGAGACTCCTAAAGCTCTCTTTTTGAAGCTCTTCTGCCTTTTTCCCTCTCTAGGCAGCAGCCAGTTCTTTGTAAGCAGGAATCAGCACGTGCCCTGTCTGGCATTGTGCGCCATCTGTCAGCGTGAAAGGCAGACGTCCTCACCCTGGACACGGATGTGGTCCTCCAGCATCTCCCTGGTCTTGTCTATCTGTCTCTTCCTCAGCCCTGTCTCACCTGGTCTAACCTTCCTGCTGCATCTGGTAGTGTACTCTTGCCCCTGAATTTTGTGTTTGCTGATGTTTCTATTTAGAATACCTGTGTGACTTTAAGTACTTCTAGCTTCAGGGTCTTGGTTAAATGTGCCTTTAACTGGAGATTTCTTCAAGCATCATACAAAAATTGTGCCTTCACCTGTTGCCCTTTAGCTCCTCACCTTGTAATGATTTTTCTGCGTCGACACTCTCTCTGCCTGGCCTTGTTTTGTTTGTTTATTACAAGCTCTCTCCCTACAGTAGATGGTGAGTTCCAGAAGGGAAAATCTTCGTCCGTGTTGACTGCTGCTGTGTGCACAACTCCTGGGTGCTGTGTAGAGCGTGTGCTCACCTACACACTGGCTGTGTCCCCACCCCCTGGCCATCACCCCTCAGCCCCATTGTGGACATACTCCTCTCTGTTCAGGGGTTCTCCAGGTCTCCGGATTTCATTTCTGAAATGGTGTGGACCTTGACCTCTAACCCCCTCGCCCCAGATCACAAACCGTGTCGTTTTCCTGTTACCAAAACGCACATTTATTCATAATTGTGATGTGTTTATAAGTCTCATCATCATAATTCTTGGAACTGGGTCACCCCTTTACCCTTTCTTTCTGAACCAAAGTTGTTGAATGCTTGCCTAGGTACGAGATACATTGATTGGTAATTTTAAGTTAAAATTGGGCTTTCTTAGGAAATAAGTTACTGCTTTTAATACTCATAACAGTTTTTACTATCATAACTTTGTGGGTTTGTTTAGTGGGCCTCATATGGAAAGCAACATGTGCAAAGCTACTTAGCTGAGAAGTGGTCAAGTCAGGATCTGAACCCAGGACTCCTGAATCCAAATCTCGCCCCCACCTTTGAAAACATAAATGAATTTGAGACAGTCTTTACACTCTGTGAAATCACCTCTCTTGGTTGTGCAGTTCGGTGAGTTGCCAAATGTACATACACCCATGTGTTTAGTGCTCCATTGTTGATCCAGGACTTTTCCAGTCACCCCAGAGAAGGGCCCTTCCAGTTCATTTGACTTCTTTAAAGAGTGTACGCATTTGGTGGTTTGTCAGCCTGGCTGTCTCTGTATTTAGAAGCTTTTATGACTTTATATGAGTTTGTGACCTTTGCCCAGAATGTGCCAACTGCTGGACAGTGTCTGTGGAGACTTGAAGGTGCCTCAAAGCCACAGGCACACGTGTGTCCAGTGAGCAGCTCTTGGAGGTCTCGAGCTTGAATAGGGACCCCATGGTTGGACGGGCTCCTGGCCGACACTCACTGTCTCATGGTGGTGCTCGTGGAATCAGGTTCTCCACCGTAAACCGGCATCACAGTTTTTGGCTAGGCTGTCGTGCATGTCCAGACCAAGGGGGCTTTGAAATGCTTCCTTCTCATTGTCTTCCGTGTTGCCTTTCTCTTGTGGTACCCCCACCGGCCCCCTTCGTGGCACTGTTCTTAGTCTGAGTGTTAAGAATACTCAGCCTTGATGTTAATAGTTAAAGACCTGGCTTTTCCCCAAAAGCAAGCTAAAGGGGCGTCTGTAAGTCATGTTCCTTCTCTAATACAGTGTGTTTTCAGTTAGATTTCTTGTGAGGACCCCATGATCTGCCTGGTGGCCTTGAGGATGCAGAAACATACAGCAGCAGCGTGGTGAGATGGCTAATTTTTGTCTGTTTTCTTGTGCCTGTGGTGTAAGTCTTTGTATTAGTCATCTTGTGCTGCCTGAAGAAAATATCACAGACTGAGTGGCTTTAAAAAAAACAGAACTTTTAATTCTTACAGTTCTGGAGGCTGGAAGTCCAAGATCCAGGGTTCCAGTTACTTCAGTTCTTGGTGAGGCCTTGCTTCCTGGCTGAGAGAGAGAGGGCTTTGGTTTCTTCTCTTCCCCATTTTATAAGGACATCACAACCCAATCAGATTAGGGCCCCACCCTTATGACCTTGTTTAACCTTTGTCACCTCTTTACAAGCTCGGTCTTCAGATGTAGTCACATTGAATGTTAGAGTTTCATTAGGAATTTAGAGGGGTGTCACATTAGTTTTGTAACAGGCCCGATTCGGTAGGGATTTGTGATGGGTACTGTTCTTTAATAATTTTAGATTAAGTTAATTTCCATGTTAGTCTGCACCATCTTTCTCTTTGTAAGACTGTAACAATTTCCTGGCAAGTCAGGAAACTCTGAGGGCTGCTTGACCTCAGAAGACACTGCTCCTCTCTCAGTTGGGTGGAATTCTTGGACATTTACTTACTGAGTGGTTGCTCCTGTGAGACCACTTGGATTGGCCCAAGTCCTTTACTTCACTGGGGATTGAGACATGGTTCACCTGCACCAGGCCCTGCCATCCAAGGCCAGGGGCCCTTACGGAGGGAGACGGGGTGTCTTTAGGCTCTGAGGGCTGGGGAGGGGACTGCAGTTGGGCCCTTACAGAGGACAGACAGGGCGTCGTTCAGGCTCTGAGGGCTGGAGAGGGGACTGGCAATTGGGATGGCCTAGGAAGGACTCCTCTATCCTTGAGTTTGAAAAAATTCATGGGATAATTTGAAGTTGAGGGAATCCTATTTGTAGTACATTTATCCATCCTATGTGTCTGAATATTATGCCCTAAATGTAATTTAAGGCAGTGCTTTCCAGTTAGGTTAAATTCTCAGCAAGTATGGAAAGGAAGGCCCTGTAGGGTCACCAGATAGGGCTGCACTCAGCCAGAGGACATTTGCTCGTGCAAGGAATTTTCCTGTGTTCATTCTTGTCAGTCAGTGATAGCACCTACCTCTTACTACTTGGAGAAAGGCCTCATGTGTTTCCTAAATCTTACACATTTCATGATTCGAATCCTCTGATGTGTGTTTCTGTGGAGTTTATAATTGCTATCAGATCGACCACAGTGGACTCTTGCACTTTTGCTTTGCTTGTGAATTTCTTAGATCACATTTTCCCCAGATTTAGAGGACCTTTTAACTTGGTTTTTGAAAATAACCTATTATTACTTGAGCCACATAAAATGTTTAGAGTCTTGTCCAGCATATATTTAAAGCCAGGAGAGTGATAACTGGATATTCTTTGGGGAAAATTACCCTACAGGCCACAAATCCCTTAATTTAGAATTTGTTACTTAATCTCACCTGCTGCCAAATCTCATATATCCTTCTGGCTTTCTCCATGGTCTTTAAGGTCCTTCTGCAGAGTCCCAGATTTAGCTTCCTCATGATTTCTTTCCAGAAAATTGTAAAACTGTGCAGGTCTCTCGTTCAGGAGCTTTGGGGACAATGAGGGAAACAGGAACTGTTCTGTAACTTTAGTCCTGCCTCTGCAGGCAACACGTCGCCAGTGTCAGCTCAGCCTGTCAGCCAGGCTGTCCCTGTCTTGTGCCAAGGAGAATTTTAGGGCTCCTTGTGCCGGATGTCCTGGGACCTGGGTCCCCCCTCTCTGCACTGTCCCCTGACCTGTCACTGGTGCCCTTGGCTCAGTCACACCTTGGAGGTAACAAATCAGCTTCTTGTGGACATGGACAGGGCCTCTTCCTGGCTGCCCTGCCCTGCCCTTGTCTTCTGGGTTATTTCTTAACCAGGTCTGTGCCTCCCTTTGGCAGGTAGGTGGGCATCTTGGTCACGCTTGGCACCTGGTCTTGATGACAGGGGACGCCATCTGGGCTTGAGACTCCAGGCCAGCTTGTGGCGGTGTCTGAAGTGGCAGCTTCCTTCCCTTTTTCAGGGCTCTGCCTTCTGATCCGTGAAGGCAGCCCAAGGTCTCCACATCGGAAATGTTGAACTATTGTTTCTGACACTCTCCTTTTCCATACGATTGGGTGTTTGTGAAGGGACTCACTGAATCCAACTTGCTTCCTATCTTCTAGAGGGCTGAGGAATCCTCTTCAGATATCATCTGGGTAAGGGGCATGCCAGTGGACATATTTCAGAATATTCCATCTTGGCATGCAGGGGGCCTGCTGGTTTCTAGCAGAATCTGTGCTGTAGATTGCCCAGCGTGTACCCTAGTGGCTTTCCCCATCTCACGCAGTCCTTGACCTGGCTTCAGACAACCCAGGCTATTTGAAAAGGGCCTTTCCAGTCAACTCGGTTGGAAAGTGCTGCAGTTGTAAAGGGTGAGCTGGAAGCTTCTCAGCTGGCACTTTCTGAATTCCTCAGAGGAAAATATTGGCACACACTCCACTCTCTGCCTGAACCCTCCTTATAAATCGAGAAGCCAAGAGTTAGGAAGCATAGGGCCAGGTCGAAGTGTGTATGTGTTTGGGGCGGTGAGGGGTCGGGGGAGATACCATGTTATCATGCAAGCTGAGAGAGCCGGCTGGTTCCTGATAAGAGTCCCGTATACTTCCTCCTCCTCCCCATATTTTGATGTTAATTTTCCTGCCACTGAAAATAGAAGTGTCTAGTGAATGCAATTTACAGTGTTTCCTTTTTTTTTTTTTCTGGAGAGCCTTTTCTGCCGAAGATGCAAGTAGCGTTTTTGCTTTGTTTTTTCCTTCTCTTTTACAATTTAAATAAGAAGGAAGGTGGTAGGCTGCTTTATTCAACAAGTGTTGTATCTTTTAAGGAAAGTTTCCTTTTTTCATTTTTGGCTTTTTTCCTGTGGTTTCAGGGGACAAGGTGCTGAGATAAGAGGCAGGAGCTCACCGTTGATTTATTAGCCTGTTTGTTGCCATCTGTCTGCCTTGCACTTCAGTCTGTTGATGGAAAGCCCAATGCGAACGTGCCATGGGGCGGGAGAGATTTCCGTCTTCCCCGAGTTGTCTGTCTGACTGCAGAGCCTGTGTAATCACTTCTAGCCAGGCCCCCACAGGAGCCTGTGATGTGGCGAGTAACACTAGGGAGAGCGTTGGCTTAGTTTCTTTATCCAGCCTTGGGACGTTCCTACCGCTGCAGACGAAGGTCCTGCAAGGACACTGTCTGCAGCCCTGTCTACGGGGTCAGCCAGCACTCTCTCCTCCCTCCTGGGGTCTCCCTTTATGGAAGAATTCCAAGGGAATAGGTTAAGATTGCCATCAAGTGGCTGTTCTTGGTAGTGATAGGCGGCTATACCGGCCACCACCACTGGCTGACTCGTCAGACAGTCTCCTCTGATTTCTTAGCCCTTTTGTGAACCAGAATCACAGTCAAGAGTGCTTTCTGGCTGAGGAACTGACTGGTTTTCTTGGCGGGCGGTGGGCAGGGTGAGCTCAGTGCATCTGCAGATGGTACATCCCCACTGAGAATCACACATGAGTGTGCCCCACAACCATGCCGTCCTGGGTAGATGCTGAGACTGGAGCAGGCCCTGGTCTGAGCTCAGGGCCCTGGAGCTACAAATGCACACGCTCCAGAGACTTCCTGGAGAGAACTGTTGGGCATTCATTCTCCCACCTGTCCTGGGCCAAAGGCCACAGCCCTCCAATTTTTCTCGTGGAAATTGGCAGAAGAGGACCATGCTGTCATCCGTGAACGGATGGCTCACAGTCCCACCAAGGGTGAAGAGAACTAATCAACCTGATTTGGTCGTTCTTTTTTGGCTTCTGCTTGGTTGTTTCCCAGCTCTGTTAAGTAGAGGAATAATTTTTTTCTCAGAGGCAGTATTCTCAGGCGTAATGGGATGATTTATTTCAAGTCCTTAGTCCCTGGCAGGAAGGAAGCATTCAAAGGGCAGTTGTTATTGAGGTTCTAGATGTACATTACCTAACCACTTCTCATAAAAGCTGTAGCTGGGTCATAAAACAGCATACTTAAGGGGCTGTGTTAAAATTGGTCTGCTTTGTTCCCTGGGTGCCAGCATCCTGTAATTAGACCTCTCACTAGAACTTGGAGAGTAGAAACCCTGACCAAGCTTGAAGGAAGTGATCCCTGTTTAGTTTTCCCCCGCAGGTCATTCCTCACTGGTGGGAAACCTGTGTGTGTGTGCTCAGTCGTGTCTGACTCCTCTGTCCATGGGATTTTCCAGGCAAGAATACTGGAGGGGGTTACCCTTTCCTTCGGGGGATCTTCTCCGACCCAGGGATTGAACCTGCGTCTCTTACGTCTCCTGCTTTGGCTGGTGGATTCTTTACCAGTGAGTCACCTGGGAACCCCATTGGGAAGCCTGCCCAGTAGGAATAGTGAGAGTTTACATGGGGGGGAATGCCCCTACCTGGGCACAGGACACTGGATTCTGAAGTCTCTGAGGAGCCTGAGAGGGCGGTTTCTGAGCTGGCACTTGATAGGCAGAAGAGAATGGATCTATGCCAGCTGTGTTGGGGGGCAGAGACCTAAGGCGAGCGGAGGGAGGATGGCTGGAGTACCCCAGGACGGTGGCTAAATGTAGGGCAGAGTCAAGGGAGAAAACTCTTAGGGCTTCTGTATTTTCAGCAGCCTTTTAGAAGTGATAGAGGTTATGTTACACTGCAGTCTGTCAAATTAGCCCCAAATGCCTGGATTCCGGCCATTGGAAGCAATATTGGATGCGGCAGAAAGTTGATTGGTTGTAATATGCACTGTCATGGTCCTGTCATTCTGGTCCTACCAGTAACTGGGTATCGCTGTGAGCAGTCATCCTTTCGCTGGTTTCCTCCTTCAGTAAAATAAAACCCTTGCCACCCCTTGTCTGTCTCAGTTCTGTTTCAGCGATGGGTGATGACAGGATGTGTTTATGGCAGGTTCATGTTCTTCCACCTTGCTTGATGCCCTGTGCTGTTGGGTCACCAGACATTTGGAGGTCTTTGCAGAATTTGGAGGGGTGTGGATGGGAGATGGTAATGTGGAGGAAATGTGCTTGTGGGTGGGGTGTGCGTCCTTCCCCACCCACGCCTCTCCTGGCCCACAAGAATGCAGGGTGATGGTTTCTCTCTGGAGGTCTCCTGTGTGTGTGGGAACTGAGGCAGCAAGCCCAGAGTCCTCTCTGTGTGGGTTCACACTCCTCAGTGCCTAGAGCCTGGAGGGCAGCAAGATTCGAGTCTTAACTCAGAACGGTTTCATGTGACACTTAGTTGATGCTTGCTGACCTTTCACCCTCAAGCTACAACAGGATTGCCTAAAACCATTTGTGATGAAAAAAAAAATCCCCCTTTGGTGCAATTGCTTCGCACAGAAAAAGTTTTTCTACAGTTCTTAGTTTTCTCAATAAGCTTGTGGCTTTTGAATAGTTCCAACCTCCGTTTTCCCTTCTCCCCTCCTGCAAGAGCCATCTGTGCTGCCTTGGAGGGGGTTTGTCAGCTCTGCTGTGTTTGCCCCTCCCCTCCTTGATGCCTGAGAAGAAGTCCCGTCTGTCTGCCGTGCCCTGGGTGTGCTGGGCCTGTGCACTTAGCTCCTAGCAGAGAACAGCGCAGACGCAGGGGCTGCTGCTGCGTCCTGAGATGAGATGCACGGAGATTCTGTAGATCAGCACTAGCCAGGGGGGCTTTCTGTGATGATGGGGATGTTCCATGTGTGCATGGCAGCCACTAGCCAGTTCTGACTCTTGAGTCTTTGAGACCTAGCCGGAGCTGGTCTGACTAGTTTTAGTTAATTTTAAAAGCCACGTGTTTGTGTGTGTGTGTTTTTAATAGCCGTTTGTGACTAGAGTCTACCAAATTAGTCCATGCACTTAGAGAGGAGGGAGGGCGAGCACAGTAGTGAGTCTCTTCTATCTTCCTGCTCTTTTGTTGTTGTTGTTTTTGGCTGGAAGTCTTTTTACATACCCGGTGTCATCAATTTCAGAAACACTCCCAGCAAGGTGAAATGATAGTAATATTTGTTTCAGACACCTCTTAGTGTTTTGGGCAGCTTCAGGAGGCCCTTGCCCATTGTATTAATGTCACAAAATTCGTATTGTCCTTGACTTAAATACAGCAGTGTCTGTCACTGGCTCCAAAACCTCTCTCTCGTTCTCATGTGCCTCTTATCCAGGTTTTCTGTTAGCATCACATAAGTAATGTTTAAAATAGCTGCCTTTTTTCATTAATCGACTTCTTTCGTGGTTGGGTAGAGTCTATGATGGCAGCACTCCTGTTTTTCTTGCGATACCATTTAAATAACTTTTAAGATTTCCTTTTGCTTTTGTATTTAAAGAAATTGATTTTGACTGTGGAAATTTAAGAAATTTATGAAGATTACCTCTGGGGAGAATACTGCTTTTTGTTACTAGTTGTTTTATTTTCTCTGGTCTGCTTTCTCGGCATTTATATTTTCAAACACAGCTTGTTTAAAATTGTTTTATGTATGCAATGGAATCTCTACAGTTTAAGTTACATTTTTTTCCCTCATGTTCCTAAGTGTTTGAAAATGTGATTTTTAAAAATCTTGTGTAATATTTAATACAATCATGTTCCATATTGAGCATTAGTCTTTAGTGTGATACACGATACCTTTAAGGAAAATACCATGAAGAATACAACAAAACTGTTAATAGTGATTGATATAATTTCACATTATAAAAAAGAGAAGGATTACAGTTGTGGTTTTTACTTAAAATTGTTAGTCGTCACAAACTGAGTTTATCAAAATTAGAGTATAAAAAAGATAAATACTTTGAGGAATACACAGAACAACTTTACAGGTGTAAATAAATTATTGTCTCCATTTCTTTTAAAAAATCATTAAAGGGTTAAATATGTATAAAACATAATGTGAAGGTTAGTGTTAAATTTATGAAAGCTCTAATTTAATTTCACCTGAAAACTTGAAGTTAATTCTCAAGAATTCTTTTAATTTTGATTCATGAATGCCAGCAAATCAAGTGTATTATAAATTTCACTAGGCATTCCTAGCAAAATGCTTTTTAAACACAAAGAGATAAGTATTTGACATATTTTCCTCTCTAGGGAGAAAAGCAGAGGGTTGCCTTTGAAAGCTTGGTAAGTTGTAGAATGAGGCCCCCTGAGGTAATAAGAGTGCTTCAGGCTTATAGAGACCGTGAGATGGCCTCAAAAGAAGCACCTTGTGTTTTCGAGAGGATTCACTAGTCCTGAGCCACTTTTCTAGGCTTGTGCTAGATTTTGAGGGTTATTAATGATGAGCAAGACTAAATCCTCTTGGTCAGGAACCTGACAATCAGGTATGACATTGAATAGCACCTGTAGAGCAGATGATGCTGTCACTAAAGGCTGAGCAGGAGGGGCTGCAGTAACTTCCTGGGCAGACAGAGGGGAGACTACCACAAAAGAAGGAACGGCATGTGCAAAGGCACTGAGGCTTGAGAGAGCGGGGAATGACGAGAACATGCCATTTGCCCTGCGTGACCCTCCCCAAGCCAGCTACTCCAGCGCCTTCATCGACTAGCATGGGTTGTCCATGTTGCCAGATTTGAAAACCAAAGCACTGATCGCCATTCTGTCTATTGCATGGCTCAGAAAGGTGATACAGGAAAACTCTTTGTTTCTTTAAAAAAAAATAAAAAAAAAAAGAATTTAAACCGGTAAAAGAAGCAATAAAATAATAAAGACGAACTACATTGAAATCCTTGCACACAAGCTCTTATTTCTGTTTAATTTCTTAGTACCACTTCCTAGAAGTGAAATTGCTAATATAAAAATTGTCCTCCACTTATCGGTATGTTTCCATACTTGCAGTGTGTGAGACTGTAGGCCTTGTCAGTGGATTTGAAAAGGTGATCAATTGCTCCTCAGTTGTGACGTGCCTCTGTTCTTGGTTTCATTGCTTTTCAAACAGTGCTTTCTGTTCCTCTTCATTCTTAAGTAGGTAAAGTGGCCATGTTGTGATTCTCATTGAATTCTACTTAATACTATTGTGATTAATTTTCAAAATCATAGTTTTGATAATCTTTAACTTTGCATCGTTTCTCTGTCTTTTCAAATCCATTATCTGAATCATTTAAAAAACACACTAGGGACTTTCCTGGTAGTCCAGTGGTTAGGGATCCGCCTTGCAATGCAGGGGACACTGGTTCAATCCCTGGTTGGGGGAACTAAGATCCTACATACTGCAGAGCAGCTAAGTTCTCCACCACAGTTAGAGATCCTGTGTGATGCAATGAAGCAAAATAAGTTTAAAAATATTAAAAGCTTACATATATATGTATCTTCTGTTTCTTTTTACAATCAAATAATTAAAAGTAAATATTACCCACAAAAATTGTATTTCACTAGCACCAAAGTTTTATTAAGGCATGAAAAAGTGAAAGTCACTCTGTCACATCTGGCTCTTTGTGACCCCATGGACTGTAGCCCAGCAGGCTCCTCTATCCATGGGATTCTCCAGGCAGGAATATTGAAGTGGATAGTCATTCCCTTCAGATTGAACTCAGGTCTGTTGCATTGCAGGCAGATTCTTTACCATCTGAGCCACCGTGGAACCTCTTATTAAGGCATGTAGGTAGCCCTTCGTAAAGCACTCATCATGTGCCATTGGTACTTAACATCTTAAACCACTGTTGTCCTTATGCCCATTTAACAGATAAGCAAAGTGAGGCACAGAGAACTTTTGGTGGTTCTCCTTAACAGTTCATGGGAAGTAAAACTAAGATTAGAACCAAGCAGCCTTGTCCAAGTTATGACATAGGTGCTGTGAATCACTAAGGCTTTTAGTGGCTTAGATGCCCAAATAAACCATTTTTTTTTTTAAATTTAAAAAGTCTGATAGAAATTTTTTCTGACAGCTTATCAATTTGAACCTCCTGGTTTAATTGTAGTCATGTTTCAATGGTATTAGTGACTACATCCATTGCAACCAAGTTTATTTCACTAGTACACAGTCATCCAACCCAGTTCTCCCTTCTGTGTTCTTGTAATTATCGGTATTATTTTATAATTGTGCATTGTGGCCTTGAAGTCACGTTGGCTGTAGGGCCAGCCACATGCGTTACACAGCTGAGCACTGTTGGTGCTTCAGGAATTAGCGAGCCCTCTTGGAAGGGGTCCAAGTCATACTCCGTGTGTACGTAATTCTGGTTGGTATACTGCCAGTGTCTTAACTTTGATTTAAATACAGTTTTAACAAGTAATGTTTATTATTAACATAATGACTGCTGCAAAGTGCCCACACTTCAATAGTATTTTTGAAAGTCAGATATTGGCACAGTGGATCATTTTTCTGTATTGGCTTTTTAAAAATTATTATAATTTAGGTGATACGATCCATACTGTGTAAGTCAACTCAGCTAACAGAGAAATATCTTTGGACACATGGCTAACGCAGTGCGCTCATTAAAACCCTCTTATTTCCTAGACTTCCTGGACACTGCCACCTTTATTATGCCTTCCTCTCACAGGGAAATCCACTCTGCCCTGCTTTCCTATTTAAGTATTTTTGGTAAATTGCTGTTCATAGCACATAACTCAGGCGGTAAGGTGCCCCCGTCACATGCAGTAGCTTGTATAGGTAGGGAATTGGAGCACTTTTGGAGGCTGATCATGGGTGGTAGGGAGTACCCCAGGGTTTACTCTAGCTGTGACAGGGTTGTCTTTCCTTTTTGAGGTGGATCCCAGCCCTCAATATCGGCTGACTTCCTTGATTGGATACATGAATAAAATAAGGTCTTAATGCTTCTGAGGCAGCAGGTTCTCTTAATTAGCACAGAGTATTATTAGATATCCAAATTTGATTAAGGCAAACAAATGAATTGTTCTTTCCAATTTTGTCCACCTCCAAGATTTGGGGTTTGCTTCAGCTGTGTATTTTTCAAAATGCTGAGTGCAGCTGGTGGGCTGCTGGAGTTGGCCCAGCTCGTTTTGGTTGTGCATGTAGGTGGGCCCTTGATTCTGAGTTCTCAGATGTCCTGGCATTGAGGCGATAAGCAGGTGGAGGGCAGCCTTGTACCTGGCTGGCTGCAGAGCATTTCTTCAGACAGGACATCCTTTCTGAAATTCTGATCTCTTCTAAAGTAGCAGTTGAAGTGACTAGTACTCTGGAGCCTTGAGTAATAAGAGGTCTTCATATTTAAACGTTTGGAGGTTCGGTGATACATTGCTGGTACACAAGCAAAAACTGACTTTGGAAACCAGTTTGCTGTTAACTTATAAATTTGAATATTTGCGTATCCAAGAATCTCAAGTAATTTTTACTCCTAGGTTTGTATCTCAGAGGAACTGTAGCACTTGCTTGGCAGGGGACAAGCAGAAGGATGTTTGCAGCATGGTTCATGATAGCAATAGATCAGCAACACTTTAAATGAACAAGAGAATCAAAATAAATTGTGGAATATCCATACAGTGGGGCTTCCCAGGTGGCATGGTGGTAAAGAACCTGCCTGCCAATGCAGGAGATGCAAGAGATGCAGGTTTGATCCCTGGAGGAGGAAATGGCAACCCCCTCCAGTATTCTTGCCTGGGAACTCTCATGAACAGAGGAACCTGGTGGGCTACAGTTTCCATGGGGTCGCAAGGAGTTGAACACGACTGAGTGAGCACACACACATACACCTTACAATAGAGTGTAGTGAAAATGACGGGATAGGGTATAAACAAAATCATGGTGGGATCTTAGTAACCTAATGTTAAGCTGGAAGAAAAATCTTCTAAGGCTTAACATGGTGTGATAGCATTTTTGTGAAGCTAGTAATTGTGCACAGTAAAATAATATATTATTTAGGCATGCATATTTGTGCTGTAACTTAAAAAATAATGAGGTAGGGGGAAGCACAACAGAGAGTATTTCAGTGATTGAGTTTGCAGATTTTCTCTATTTTATCCAAGTTACAGAAAAGGGGGCGCGACAGAGTTGCCAATATTGGGGGGAGTCTTGTCTTTGTTTAAGAATTGAGACTTCCTCCGATCTTTGAATGTTGCAACTTAGCTGGTAATGCTGTCAATCATACTTTGTTTGAATAAAGAAACAGTCATTGCCAGTCTCCCTTTCTACCCTCCCCTCTTAACAGAATTTCAATACTGAACGTTGTGATGCTGCTGTGAAGCTGAACCTCGCTGTCAGTGTTCTTGTGTATCTGCTGGAGGATGCTGCTCCTTCTAGTCTGTCTGGTGCTGAAGATAGCTTTCCTCTTTGGTAAAACAGTGTTTCAGCCGAACAGTCCAAAACCTACTGAAGTTTATAGCCAGGAGTTTTCCCAGTTCCTGTTCCCAGCCCAGCAGCAGAGCACAGGCCAGAGTGGACACACAGGGCTGGCTAAGCACGTCTCTTAAGTTCCTGTTCCCAGCCCAGCAGCAGAGCACAGGCCAGAGTGGACACACAGGGCTGGCTAAGCACGTCTCTTAGGGAATAAATCCCTAGTGCATAGTCTGATGAATTTGAGCAAATTCTGGGAGAGAGTGGAGGACAGAGGAGCCTGGCATGCTGCAGTCCATGGGGTCACAAAGAGTCAGACACAACCTGGCAACCGAACAACAAAAAGTGCATCGTCAGATGCTGCTATGCTTTTAGAAGTAAGAGCAGTCTGGGGCCCAACATCCTGTTAAAGTGAAAGTGTTAGTCTCTCAGTCGTGTCCCACTCTTTGCGACCCCATGGACAGTAGCACACCAGGCTCCTCTGTCCATGGAATTCTCCAGGCAAGAATACGGGGAGTAGGTTGCCTTATCTTTTTGGCTTTAAATACCTTGTTACTTTTTCAGTTGATTGGAAGAGGAAGCCTGGGAGACTAGAGATAGGGAAAGAGCAGAGAGCCCTTACTTACTCGCTGGGGCTGTGTCTGAGTGGTCAGAGTGGGATTGTTAAGCATAACCATTATCCATTCATGACCCTCAAGCTTCGTTTCTGACTGATTGGCTGTGTCTTGTGGTTGGTACCTTTTTACTAACTTTTTTTTAAAATTTCCATACATCCAAATCAACACCTGCCTCATATTTCCTTTGCAGTTCTCCCTTTTGGGTGCTTTTGATCAGGGAAGGCCACTAAGACAAGTCCCAGTACAAAGAAGAGGGACGAGCCAAACAGTCACTCCTTAAATGTCCTTTAATGGACTGTGTATGACTTATGCTGCAGTGGGATACACGCCAAACAGTTGTTCAACATAATAGGAATAGATTGCACTGGAGAGAGCTGAATGAGGGTCTGTTCTGGGCTCACACTGGGCGTGTAATGGCTGCAGAGGCTTTTCCAGCCCTGTATCCTACAGGGAGTTTGTCATGAGGTTGTTCTGGTGTGTTAGCTTGCCCCTGGCCCCAGAGAACCCAGGTTCTTGGATGGCCTTCTGCTTGTTGAGGATTTACTCACTGTGCTCTTGGTTAAGAACCAGACCTGCAGAAGCTTCAGTTGACTCATCTGTAAAGTAGGGGATTGTACTAGATTATCTCTAAAGGCCTCTCCTGTAATTTTGGTTTTAAAGTTTTGGAAATTGAGTAGTGGTTCGGGCAGACCATCACCTGCCTCCTGACTTTTTTTTGTTTGAAAGTGAGGGCAGGTAGAGAGATGCTGTGGTCATTTAGGAAACAGAGCGGACAAAATGCATAGTCACTGGCCCTGCAACCAGGACAGATCTGCTTCTAGGGTTTTTTGAAGTCCGAATAACTTAACCTATGTAAAGCCCAGAAGGGGCTCAGTCAATAGTTAAACAACAGCCACAGGCTGAAAGTTAGGAGTAAGGGGCATTCCTTTCCCAGCTCCCTTGGAGGACCTTGCTAGTGAAGCTTTTAATGACATGTGGGTTCTCTGAGGGTGTCCACCATCTTCTTCCCCTCTGGAGAGGCATGGGCTGGTGTTCAGGGCATGTGCTTTGGACGTGAGAATTGCCAGCTGAAGTTCAAAAGCTTCAAAAGCATTGACTTTAACAATCAAACAGCTTATGACATAGGGAAGGAGATGCGAGCTCCAGTTATCTGGGGCCAGGGAGCTGGCCAGCCCTGCTGGAATCCTGCCTTTTTCACCCCTCTCGGCAGCTGCCAGGCCACAGAGCCTGTTTTGTGAAAGATCCTCAAGGAACAATGAGGGAAAACAGCTTCTGTTTTATTAGATTAGATGAATTTATGTGCCTGGGGGCGGGGTGTCCAGGCGCTGGGGGCGGAGAGGGCAGCCGTGGCCCATGTGGTCATCACTGAAGTGATGGAGCACCCCGGTAGCAGGAATGGGAGGGAGGGGGCACGGGATGGAGGAGGAGGAGCTTGTGGAAAGAGATTTCTGCAGTCTGTCTGGAGAGCTGCCCAGGTTTCCCAGCCAAAAAAACAAATAAAAATAAATAAAAAGGCAAGTGCTGAATGACACAGATTATGATATTAAAAAAAGGATGCCATGGAAAATATGCTAGGACCCCGCGGCTGGGCTGGGGAGGAGGAAGTGCGTGAGCGAGGGGGGTGGGGCGGGGGCGAGGAGGGGAGAGCAGTCTGACCCTGGGCACAGAGACGTGTGGACAATTAAACTGCTCCCATCCAAGAGGGCCCCCCATCCCGCCCCACACCATGTCAGAGATCCTAAAAATAAGGATTTGTCTGCATTGCAGGTTGAGGAAATTGCAGGGTGAAAAGCTATTTGAGCCTTTCCTTTTTCTTATTCTAATTCATCAGGAAGGGGGAAAAAAGCCCCAGACCCCTCCTCTCTGGTGTTAGAGTCTCTCGCAGCCACATAAATAACCTTCCCTCCCGGCGCCTCCCCTCCCCCCGGCCGCGCGGAATCTGCACTGGCGGAATCCGCAGGCGCCCGCGGTACGTGCAGGGGAGGATTGTTGACAAGTGCTCCGAGCCTGCCTCGCGCTCGCCCTCCCCCGCCTCCCTCTCGTCCTCTGTCCTCCTTCCTCTCTGTCTCTCTGCAATGATCCGGCTCTGAGGATGGCTGCTCCACGGGTCTGTCAGGTGCAGTTTTTGGTGGCTTATCTTGAGGAACCTGGGATAGAAGGTCTGTTCCTATGAATCAAATAAAAAACCAAATAGCTCTAGATTTGTTTCAGGCTGCTGTGGCTTTTGTTGGAGAAATAGGCCTTTTGTGGGTTTCCCTGCTGGGGTCCTGGTTAAATCCATTATGGATGGCAAGGTGCTGTATATATATGAGAGTATGTTTAAAAAAAAAAAGTGTTGCAATTTGCTTAATATTACTATTCTTTTGGCTTTGGTATCCTCCCTGGGGGCAGTGGTGGCTCCTGCAAAGGCACTGTGGAAATTTACAAGAGAGAATTCATGTCGCTCTTAAAGCATTGAGCTCTGTTGACCATTTTGGCCACATCTGCATTTTTAATCAGGCTTGTATGGATTTCAACCTTTCTCTGGGGGCTGAATTGCCATCCAGTGATGGCTGGCCCCCTTCATTTTATTGCTAGTTTCTGTGGTCATTTCCTAGCATTGAAAAATAGATGTTTGATTATAAATTAGTTCATCCTCTGCCATAGCTTTGGTCTCCTTTATAAACAGTATGCATGGTTTTCATTTCCCTTCATACTTTCTTTCTATGCCTCTTGTCCTCTTTCCTTGAAAAATGGAGGAAACTGAGGCATGTAAACAGAGACTCAGTGATTCTAGGTTAGACCTTAAAGCTTAAACTTGGAGTGCTCTCGGTTCTGCTCCCATATTTCGTGCATTCATACATGTTTGCATAAGTATAAACACAGGTGAATTTTAGCAGCCATCAATTTTAGGTGCCTCAAAGCTTTGCCTTGTTACTGGAGTTCTGCTTTTTGTACTGTTTCCATTACATTTCAGCCCCGGAAAGAAGGCAGCTCCAGGAGGCAGTAGGCCTCTCTGAGCTAGCTTGCTGTCAGCAGATTTTTGTTTTTTCTTTTGGACTTTGACTATCCCACTTAATCCTTTGTTATGTTCATCTGAGAAGTGGGTGTGCAGTTGACTTATCTGTATGTAGTGAGGTATGAGTGCACGGGAAAGCTTATAACAAAGAGTTAAGGACTTCCATGGGGTCTGTTTTCTGGGCTTAGGGAATAAAGACTGCCAGGGATGTTTGGGGGTGAGGATGTGGCTGTTTACCTTTCTGAATTAAGTTGTCAGGACACTTAAGTGTTTGGAGTTGTGCCTGTAAGCTAATAACTTTATGGGATTTGTTGATTTGTGTTAAAGCCAGCTTTGTTTAACTTTGTAGAGACTTGCTAATATTGGAGAACTGGTTTCTTTTGGTGACTTATGTTTTGTGGGGTAAATGTAATGACTGTATGAAGCTTTCCTATTCTCTCTCTCCAAATACACACACACACACACACACACACACGTTTTAATTATAGGTAGAATGTCACTATCCCGAAACATGCTCTGCTTACGGAAAATCTCCCTTTGAGAAGCGCAAGTCTAAGTTCCCAGGCTCTGCAGTGGTCCATTGTTCTGCAGCTCATTTTCCACACCAGCCTAAGCCCAACACTGTCTTTAATCACTTCCTTTGAATGTGGAAGGCAATCTTCGACCTCTTGGAGGCTCAGCACTGGGCCACTTGTCCAGCACACCCTTTTACTTAGCTGACAAGAGACTTGAGTTTCATGTTTTAGGGGATTCGAAGGATTTGTGCTTTTGATGGACAGTTATAACTAGGTTGGCTGGTTTGCCAGTGTAAAACATAGCGAGGTCCTGGGATGGGGGCAGGGACCAAGAGAAGGTAGGAGACTGAGGGCGACTGGATGCAGGTAGAGCTTTTCACCGTAGAGCAATGTGAATGCTTGTATTTCAGTAATCATTTGTACTCAAGACACTGTACCTGTTCTGATTGTTGTAGGAATCATTTGAAGGGTGAAGGATGGGAGGATGCGGAGTGTAGGGAGAAGAGCCTTTTCCCTAAAGAAGTAGAGGAGTTGTGCTGAGATGCACAGTTCACTGCTTACTGGCATCATCATCAGAGCCTCAGTAGCTTCTGGGCCCATTCAGACATCTTTCCTAGAGATCTCCTGGACCCTTCCGGTGGAGGTACTTCTGTATCCAGTGAAGTTCTGCTGTGGCATTTTGGTCCTTGTTGGAGCCTCTTTCTGTGACTCCTGTTGGGACGTGGGGAGGAGAGGTCTTTTGTCTCCTGGTGGTGCTGACCGGTTTGGGGTTTAGTCAGAGCAGCGCTCTGGTCCCCCTTCGTGGGTACTTGTGACCTGTCTGTGGGCTTGAGGTGAGGAGCTGCCTCCTGGGCTAGGGTTTCTGTTTGTCTCTCTTCCTGTTCACATCTCTCAAGTTTAGTCATTTGCTTGATTCTGAAAAGAGGAGAAAAGGATGAGGGTCAGATATTTTCCTTGCCTGCCCAGTGGCCCAGCTTTTCTGTGACATTATCAGTTAGGTTTTTAACGAACATCCTTTCTGAAAAGATGTCCAAGGTTTTGTGGAGAAAAAGTATGGCTGTGAAGGGTTCCTGGGGGATTCTGTAATCTGCCTGCCTTTCTCTCTGTCGATCTATGTGCTTGCCTGCCTATCTATCCATCTATCTTATCTATTTGTCCGTCTGTCTGTCTGTTGTATTGATCGATCTATCCTTCCATCCATACCTCTCTCTCCCTACTTTCTGGGTGCGCTTGCATCTTGGGGGCTCTTTTGAGGGGCCGTTGGGGCTGTGTTTTCTTGGCTGGAGTGGGAAATCTCCATCGCTGACTCGAGAGCAGACAAAGGGGCGCCCTGGTCTGTGGGGGGCCATCCTCCTGAGGGAAAGGGATAAGTACCCTCCATGAGCTGAAGTAGTAAATCCCGCTCATTTGTGCTTCGTTGCCCACGAGTGTGGCAGTGACACCATGCCTCGTGACTGTGGTTCGTTCTCAGCCACCTTGGTGTTTTGTGGCAGAGAGGGGTGTCAGTGGACCGGCCTGGGCTTCGCTTCGCAGACCCCTCTGCCTTGCTCACCTGCTTCCCTGGACCCCAGGATCGATCCAAAGGCTCAGCTGCTGACCCGAGTGTGTACAGTTGCATTTAAACTACATTTTCATGTTGACTCTGTGAAGCTGGCCCCAGGCAGGTTTTCCCCAGCATCCACATGTACAAGGCAAACAGTCCAATTTTTCTTCCAAAATTTGAGTGAAAATAGGCTTTATTTTCCACTAATCATGGCAGCAAAACAGACATTCTAAGTACCTCAGAGAGGGTCCTACCTCGGCCAAGGGGGCTGCTTTTATGTCTTGCCACCCCCCTCCCTCAACACACACCCTCGCACTGCTGCTGCTGCAAAAGAAAGCTCTCTTTGGATGCTCGACTGTTTAATATGTAATGTGATACCTTGTCTCGCAGTGACAGGGTGACAGACGGGCATTGGCTCCATAATACAGAATTACCTTTTGTGCATCTCTTCTACAACAAAGCCGAATACACTGACTCTCCCTAATATGCTAATACGTTTGGTGTGCTCCAGATGTTTTGGAAGCTCGGGAACAGCTTCAAAGGTCTCCTTGTTTTTCTTTCTCTTTAACCCTTCTCTAGGCCTTGCTTTTGTGAAACGAGGCGTTAGGTTTTTCTTCCATTGTGTATTTCGTCTTGTATGGGCAGCTAACAGGAGGACTCGGGAAACTTCTTTGTGTCTAAAACATCATAAAATTATAAGCACTGCCCATGCTCTTCCCCCTTTTCAGAGGCTGGGACAGAATTTCCTTCTCTGTGTACATTTCTGTTCTGAAATCTGTAGCTCTCATCACCACTTAGCTGAAGGGATCTTTGGCCTCATTTGTGTTTCAAGTATCCCATCCCCCTTTATGTTACAGCCAGAAGGAGAAGTTCACGCACACGCATGGGCAGCCCCCAGCAAGGAAGCCCCCTTCCTCTTTGCTGCTGCTGTTCCAGGCTTAGCAAGGACCAGTTCGGGTGTGTTGCCTTGAAAGCCTTTTCATTGCTGGCTCACTGGGAGGTGGGGTGCAGAGCTGCTGAATTCTGTTTCCTCCGGGCTCTCAGCTCCTGAGCACGGACACTGCCCTCAGGGTGGCCTGTGACTCGCCGCCCTGTCAGCTGATGGTGACTTGCTTGCCGAGGTTGAAGGCAGTGCCCAAGCCGCCTTTACCGCAGTGACTTGGAATTTTCAGCTCATATTTATTGCTTTTGTGAAAGACAATAGATGTGGTTTAATTTAAGTTCAACCTACTGAATATTAATAGAGGAGAACGAATGATCGAGTAGGGGGGCGCAGAATATGTGGGCCTTTCTGCTTCTCTGTTTAACCTCCTCTCCCCACAAAGGTTTGTGTTGATGGAGGGAGGGGTTTGGAAAAATAAAGCCAGTTTGTGTGTTTGAAGGAGGGGATGCTGTTTGATTATTTCTCATGGACTAAAAATCATTGTAAAAACTGGTGGAGGGGCTTTGTTCCATTGGGGAGAGGAGAGGCAGCCCGCACTGGCTTGCCTGATGCTCTCATAATGGCTCTTCTGCCCCGTGGCGTCGTGATCCGTCTTGCTGACCTGGCTCTTCTGGATTGGCAGGTGGTACCAGTTGGATGAAAACCTTCAAAATGAAATAGGGTAGCTGGCGCACTGGAGATGTGAAGGGTGGGGTGGGGGTGTGCAGAAAAGAAAAAAGCCCAAGTTTATCCAACCATGTAGACTGTCTCACTGAAAATAAATGAACACTTTCTCTGTGCTGATGTACAGGCTGGGGGTACTCAAATCGAAACAGTCAGTCATGCAGAAAAAGTCAGTCTCACCCCCTGAAAAGGCCTGAAAACAACCGCCGTCCCCCAGTTCATAGGACGGGCAAGCAGCACCTTTGCGTGGTCCCCATTTTCCTGATCTAGAAAGTGAATGACAACCTATCTCTCCCCTAGTTCGGGTGATAGACTTTGTTAATCCTTGAAATGTGGGAAACTTTGGTGTTCTTTCAAGATAACAGTCTGATGAGGGCATGGGACAATGGACTCAGTACTTTGATTCTTTTTAATGGAGCTTAGTCTTGCAATAGCATTTCAGAGCATTCTCTTCCTCAGCCTGACATTAAGCTCCCATACAGTCAATTAAAATTCCCCCTTTTCATGTAAAATTTCATAATTCAGTTTCCCTGTATTTACCATTAGCAGACTTCCCATAGCTTTGTGGTTAAGTATCGTAAGCAGCCCTCTTCCCCTTCACAAAATTGATGATCCGAGGTGAAAGAATGAATGCCCCAGCAGAACTTTGGGTCTGGGTGCCGTACTGTGAGTTGTTAGGACAGGACAAACATAGTCGGTTTCCTGGGATCTAGCGCACGCTTCCCCAGAGCTTTATAGTGTCTTAGAGCAACTAGATCTCTTGCTGACTGACTCTTGCTTCCCCCTGCAGTAGTGGATCTCAGAATGTGGTCCCCAGAGCAGCCAAAGCAGAGCCAGCATCTTCTGGTGTTAAAAGAGCATGTTAGAAGGGGACCCTGTGCTTGAACCTCCAGATGATTCTAACTAGTGCTCCAGCTCGGAGAAGGCAATGGCAGCCCGCTCCAGTATTCTTGCCTGGAGAATCCCAGGGATGGGGGAGCCTGGTGGGCTGCCGTCTGTGGGGTCGCACAGAGTCAGACACCACTGAAGCGACTTAGCAGCAGCAGCAGGGCTCCAGCTCGAGTGTCACCGCTCTTCACAGTCTGCTGAGGTTCTCCTTGTCATTGAACAGCTGAACTTTTCTGTGCTTTACTCATTCCTTCATTCATTCGCTCATGGGCTGCCTGCTCCCTCAGCAGACCCTTGAGACCTTGCTGTGCACCAAAGGGGAGAGCAAGTGCTTGTTCCCTGATTTCACCCAGCGGCACCTCCTTCCTGTCTCCTCCTTGTTCCAAACGTAACTTCAAAACGACCACCTCTTCTTCTTCCTGCGCCACCAGCACCACCACTGCCTTGGCTTTTGTTTTTAGGTGGTTGCAGATACCAGCTTTGCTCTCTTCGCTTTGCTGTTGGCAGGCTTGCTTGCTCCAGTGATTCATCTTCACTGCCCTCTCCTCTGGCTTGCCCTACAAGTTCAGGGCTGCATACTGCTAACTGACACACACAGGTACATCTCCTGTCACTACTAAAATTTAGATTTGCTGGATTATGCCTCTATCCCCAGTGCCCTGGCATATGGTAAGTGTACAGAAAATAGTTATATTTCCTTCCTCCTTTCCTGCTTTATCCTCCTTAAAGTCCTTTTGTACTATTGAAAAATGTGAATTCAACCAGGAATACACTTTTATTTTAGAGATATATGCCCCTTAAATGTTGATTTCATATATGGTTCCATAATCAGAATTTTTATTTCGTATCCACCATCCTTTTCAAGTTTGGTTGTTCATCCATTGACTTATATTCTGTCCCTGGGCTAGTTTCCTAATCTGTGTTTATAAGTGTGCTCTGTATACTCCTGCTGTCTGGGTGGGCTGTTGTATGGACGTGTTAACACATCTTGGGGTGGGGTGGGGGACCAACTCCAGCCCATTGCATTACTGCAGGGCTCTCATTCAGTGCTGATCAGTAGAGATGTTATTTCAACCACATATGTAGTGTTAGTTTTTAGAGCTGCATTAGAAAATCTAAAAGGAGCAGGTTAAGACTAATTTAAATGTGTTTGATGTAACCTAATAATTTGTCCAGAATATTTTTAGAATTGGTATAAAATTATTTTAGAAATATTAGTTATCATGAGTTTTAAATTGGTTAAATAATCATCCATCCTCTTACCCACACTAGCTATGTTTCAAATGCTCAGCCGCGCAGTGTGACTGGTGGTTCCTTTAATGAATAAGCACTGCTCTCATCTTTGAAATGTTGGCCACACTTCAACCCTCAGACCCATAGATTTCCCTCCAGTTATGTCTCCTGTTTGCCTCACAGTGCACACGCCCCACATTTTTCTTTTTCTCTGGGAAGTTGTCTGTGTTTTCATTTCCATATTGTAGTCATGACTCCCAGAGCCCCAAGTCTAAGTGACAGCCATGGGATTTTATTTACTGCATTGTATTAGATTTCCAACCTTATGTTATTATTCATACTCTGAAATGATGTAAAAATAGATAACTGGGGAAATGCATAAGCAGGCCAAGTCCCAGGGTTTTGTTGCAGTATACTGTTTTTTCCCCGAAAATCCGACTCCGTATGTGGAATATAGTGTTTACGGCGACTAACAGGAACCACTCTTTAAATGCTTCAGCTAAAAAGGGATTTAATACAGGGACACAAATGCTTACAAACTTGCTGAAAGTGTTGGGAGAACAAAAGACTCCTGCCCTTTTGGCTTTATATAAAACCCAAACCCTGTGGCTGTGAGAATGTAGGCACTGTGTTAGCATTTCTGCCGATGTCCAGAGGCTGGTGACTAGGCAGTGAAACTGGGGGCCAGTGGCTGTGGACACTTGTGCAGGTACAAGCCTCCCATTGGTAGAAACTAAATTGTATCCAGAACTCTGGATTGGATGGAAGGATGTCTGAGCGCTGGAAGGACCAGTCTTTTATTCAGCTGTTGCCCATTAGTGTGACCTGGCTGCTAAACGACTTCCGTATCACTTGGTGCAGGCCCTTCTCCAGCTCGGGTTACTGGAAGCACATCCTGGGGCCCTGAGACCCCCTCTTTCGCGTGGCACCATGTATGCTGTCACGTAGAATCTTGATCCTTTGAGACGATCAGATTCAAACATGGCGACTCTGATGGGAAGGATGGCTATGAAGAGAAGGTTGCCTTTCTAGTTAAGATTTCTAGTTAAGAACTGATAGATGGCTACAAAGCAATGATTGATGCTTTTTCTTGGGTGGTAGTTAACAGTTTCCTGAAGGCAATTCCAAAAAGAGTTTTAGTGTTTCCTGGAGTAAATGTGTGGTCCTGGAAGGATAACTAGTTTGAATTGGTAATTATGTAAAGTACTTTTCTTTCCCCAGTCCTGAAAGATGCTGATGTACTTATGTCTCCTGCCTTGGCAGGCGAGTTCTTTACCACTAGTGCCACCGGAAAGCCCAGTTGACGTACTTTAGAAAGAGCCCTGTAGTATATTATTACAATAACACATTTCTGCTTGAATTGCTTACTGTTGGCATTATTTCTTTGGCAGGCATTCCACTCCTGTGTAAGGTCAAAAGTAGGATGAGGTGGGACTTCTCCCCTCCATTCTCAGGGGATCCGTACCTTCTGGTTCTCTCCTGTCGAGTTTCTTGTCTGCCCTTATTGGCCACTGTGTAGGGTTAACTGGGGTAAAGTGCTGCTTCCTTATGTCATGTATTTAAGTGTTTGTCCCCTTTTTTCACCTGTAGGGCTCCTGGGTAATGGCCAGTCTAAGGGATTAGGACCAGCATCAGAACAGTCAGAGAATGAGAAGGACGATGCCTCCCAAGTGTCCTCGACTAGCAACGATGTTAGTTCTTCAGATTTTGAAGAAGGGCCGTCGAGGAAAAGGTTAGTACAAAGGCTGCACACAGCCGCGCCTCAAACCAGGGGCTTCAAACTAGCTGCCAGTTTTGTCCAAGTGGGAACGCACGTGGGCCCACTCGTCCAATCTCCTGATTTTTTTCACAGAGGAGCCAGAATTCTGGATTTTTGTATCAAATATCCTAGTTTCTAAATATTGTCCACTAATTATCAATAAAGATAAGTAAAACCAAAACAAAACAAAAAGGTATGAGCCAAGCAAAACACGTTCCTGTTGTAAAAATTGGCCAGAGAGTTGCCAGTTTGTCATTCCTGCCTTTGCTGTTCATTTTAATTGATTTTCATCAGTTGTGTTCTTGAGTATATTAGATGGTATTTTGCCATTACTACAGAGGTGTTTTGAAAAATATGAAGATTTAAATACGGGTGTTTCTAAAAAAATTTTCCCCTTGTCAGGAAAGCAAAATCTATTTATGTTAACCAAATAAGTAGGTGTGAAATCGGTTCATAGAATTAATTTACCAGCAGGTTTTTAATTTTTTTTTTTTTAATGACTTCCCTAAATAAGCTTAAGATAGTTTGATCAGGAAGTTGGCTATGGTAGTTTAACAAGAGCTGTGGCTTCATGGTCAGACAGTGATAGTGACGTTATATAATAACACTTTTAATTGAGTGTTTTAAAAACCCTTTTTTAGTTATCTGCCTTATTTCATGTCTCATGTATGATGGTGATCCCCCCTGCTCCCATTTAGAATTTATATTTCATTTCATTCCATTTCCGTTCTCATACTCAGTGTTCTCCTGGATGACAAGATTAATTACTTGTTCTTAGAATCTGTTTGTTGGAGAAGATGGGAAAAGGGGGGCAAAATAATCCCCGGTCTGGACTTCTTTGTGTACCCTTTCTGTATATAGAGTTATAGTTACTTTTCAGAAACCATCTTGATGTGTGTATCTAATGAAGAACTGAATTTGGCAGCAAAGAGGAAAGGACAAGGGTAGCCATGTGTGGATACTTAAAAATCTGTAATAGATCTGCACTTCAGATCTGAAATTGGAGCGCCGTTAGCTGCAAGCCTTTGTTTCCTGTCGTGCAGTGTCTTCCTTTAGAAACCTCATGGAATACAGTCTCCATTTCCATCATCTTTATCTCTTGCTCCTCAGCACTGTATCTTCGAAGGTGTCCTTGGATTTGTTTTTAGTACAGTTAGCAAGCGTGTGTGAGAACCGTCTCTGCCAGTGTACTGGGCCTTGTATGCTACTCTTTTTAAAGACACTTGGCTGAGTGTCTCAGTGGAAGCCTTTTATGTTTCAGATGCTCTGCCCCAATTTGAGAAGTGCATCATCACAAGAGCAGGGGGTTAAAGGATATGTTTTTTGGTTTTTTTTTTAAATCACATTTGTAAACATATTGGAATGTGTAATAATACTATCCATGTTTCCAAACATGGGTGGGGCAGGGATGGGGCAGTTGTGTAGCTAGCATCATCCTTCATCTGTGTTTGGAGAACAGAATTCTGTGATTGTGGTTGGAAGTGACAGTGACTAGTATTGTAGCTGTGTGGCTGGCCATCACCTTCACCTCTGCTGGGATTGGTCAGCAAGGGGGTATGATGACAAAGGTCTTCCCCTTGGGGTGGGGGTGGGGAGCCCTTTGTCCCTGGCTCCGGGTCCCTTTCTCAGATGGTAGTGTTGCCAGCTTCCTCTCTGCACGGGACTGTAGTGCTGTGTGGCAGCTGTGTGCAAATCAGTCAATTAGCTTTAATTCTCCAGGGCAGCAGAAAAGAGAAACTTTGTTCGGGGGAACTTAGGGAAAACTTAACCCATTGCTAATCTGTTTAATTATTAGTGTGCTGAGTAACTTGTTTTACTGAATTAAGGATTCGTGACAGCATTTTGGGGAGTTAGGATCACACTCTACCAGTGAAATCTACCCAGGGATATAGTATAGATTCAGGTTTGACAGGTTAAGCTACATTCAGAGCTGGTCTGGGGTGGCCTGCATGGCATGTTGTTTACGAAGGGATAGTGTAGTTAGGGCATAAATGTCTTGTTGTGTTGCAGGGTACACAGCAAATAAAAAGTAACTTTTACTACTTCTTGGCTTTAAAAGAGCTCTTTTGATTGCTTGTGGGTATTTAGCATGAACATTTAGTATAAACTAATACTAGGTATTAGGGTACATGCCCTACCTTGTCAGGCAGATCACAGGAACTGGAATCCAAATTCCTGGAGCTTTGTCAGTTACTGTCAGACTTCAGTGCCAACCTTCTTACACATAACATACCTTTTAAAAGAAGTTACGTTCTGTCTGCTGATCCCAAGCCCAGAGTAACTACCTAAAGGGTAATTTTGAAATGTTGCTTCAAGCATTGGGCAGATTGTTGACTAAATTCTGCTTTTTACCTTGTGTCTAAAATTCCCAAAAATACGCATGCAGAGAGCATGTTCTATGATAGACCACTTGTATTCTCCGTTGACATTTAGACTTTCTGGGAGAGCACACTGAATCCTAAAATTCCAGATTCATGGTTTATGTATTTATTTTGGAAAAGCATTACCTCTCTCTTTAGAATGATATGAATGCTTGCTCTTTTTGTATAATTAATTGCTCTTTTTAGGTACATGTTTTTAGGGTCACCAGTTAATAATGCCTTTTGTCTTGGTTAGAGCAGGGGAAAGAAAGGGAATTTATGTGTTTGACTTTCTTTAGAAAAATTGAAATCTTAAGTGTAGACTCTGCCAGCCTCAGTTTAGACCTTGCCCTAAATTTCCAGCCTGCAAGTTGAAGCAGTTCAATTTTCTGACTGATGCTTGTAACACGTTTATTAAGTCTTTAGTCAAAACATCTCAAGTGTTTGTACTGTGTTATTTTTCTACCGGAAACCCCTTAAGCTGTGTTTGCTCCTGTGTAGTTGCTGCCATTGGGTTTACTTAAGTTGGGGAATTTGGGGCACATAGAAAGCAGTAGAATCTAGAGTTCCAAAGGACTTATTTTCCTGTATTGAGGTAAAAATAAAAGGAATCTCTTAGTTATTAAAAGATGATCATCTGAAATTACTCTTTATGAAAGGAAAAGCCAGCCTCTCTAGAAGGTCTTGGCCTGTTTGACAGAGCAGCCCAGCCATTGAAGGTCTGGGGGACTCGGCACTGGTGGGATTCCTGGGTGTTGGTTTTCTATTTCTTTTGATCATTGTGGTAGGTGAGTTTAATAAATTATGTTTTAAAATGATCCAATAATTAGTTCTTACTGTTTAGAATGGAAACATTAGAGAGACTTTCAGCATTTAATCAACCCCTTTTGAATTTGTTGGTGGCTGTACCTGGCTCCTTACCTCCGCCACATTAAATGGCTTCTCCCATTACACTTGATTATCATAACATTTGTGTTTCCTGCAAGAAGTATCTGAATATCTTTTAGAAACCAGAATGGACAGATTTTGTCAGTCAGGTGTGGATGGACTGTGAGAAACTTGGGATGGTGGTTATGATCAGGATAGGGGTTGTCTGTGTGGTGGAAAGGTGTACAAAGAAGTTGGTCAAGGTATACCTCTAAATGGTCGTTCTCAGGGATGTGTCATGGGAACCTTGTATGTGGCCCAGTGTCTAAGAGTATGCACTGGAGCCATACCACGTGACGACTTCTGGTTCCATCATCTCTTTGTTACATGTTCTTGGGCAGGTTCTGCAATGTCACTGGGCCTCGTTTCCTCATCTGTGACGGTAATAACCACCTCGTGAGGGGTTTTGTATCCTGAACAAGTTGATTCGTGAAAAGCTCCCAGGTGTATAATAAGGACTGTGTATGAGATACAGTGCTAGCTGTCATCAGCACCTATGACACATGAATTGCTGTATGGGACATGCAGACTCATTGAAGACTTCTCAGATGTGTCTTAGAGAGTTTGATTTATGCAAATTGTGATTCATGTCTTTTCTCCATGGCGCCACCATCTGTGGGTTGATGGAAAAGTGTAGGTGTGTGTCCCTCTTTTTTTTTTTTTTTTTTTAAGTTACTGAGTCACAGGAAAGACTGTAATGGTAGAGTGTGAATTTCTTCTGCAAAGCTTGGTGTGACCAGGTATTTGCCTACACAGAGCAGGCATGAGGGGGCCAAGCTATAGTTTGTGAAGGTGCTGTATGGGCTCTTCACATGTAAGTCACACACAAGCTCCTGGGGGTGGTCCCTATTTTTAATAGTACTTAATACTAAGATGCCCTGACACACTTTAAAAAGCAAACTACATAAGAGTCTTATGTAGTTTAAAAAAAAAGTGTGGACCATGCCTCTGCAGGGACAGAAATGTTTTCTTTTTGTTAAACAAAAAACTGCTGTATTTTAGTTATTTAGGCCTTTGGTAGTGTAAGAGTTACGGAGTTCAAAGACAGCCCTGCTCTAGGAGATTGGATTTTGAATGTGGAACGTTATTTTAAGGTTGAAGTTTTGGAGATGAATATATGTTCAGGATGCTGAGAATTCTCCTAGGCTTTTAATGGGTATTCCTTTTATAGCTGAATTGTCAAATATAAGTTTTCCTTATTTCTGTTCTGAGTTACTGTGTTAACATAAAATACTTTAATACCAAGTTTAGATGGAAGATAGACCCAAATGCATAGAACACTTGCTTGGCAGCACTCAGTGTTAGAAATAGGAGTTATTCAATGTGACCCTCCATAAGAATTAGAACTTTCAAAGACTGCTAGTTTTTACATTTTGTTTTACAAAATGCATTAGTAGTATAGTTTAATGTCAAATGCATTATTGAATTCAGAGCTATCTTGACTGAAACATATTATCTATTTGCAGGAAGTAGAAAAGGGGCAAAATTGAGGAAAAGAATATTATGTGGCACCTTTAATAACCACAGAAAATAATTGTGGATTTAAATAAATGTAAATAATGTAAATGGAGCTGTGTCCAGCGCTTGCCTGCACAGTTTACCCCCACAGTTCTCATTTCTGGCGCTCTTCTTTCCTTCCTTTTGATCTAAATGGCTTTCTGTTATCATTTTCCATTGGGTTCTGGTTGTAGGGCTTTAACATTTCAAATTTCTGCTGGTGTTGGATGAATCTTTCAGGTTTTCTATGTCTGAGATGGTCTGTTTCACCCTCACTTAAAAAAAAAAACAACTTTTTACTAGGGTTGTAGAATCACATGCAGTTGTAAGAAATTCTCATTCTTTTTGGAAGGTATTTTTGTTGGGTATAAAATTGTAGGTCAATAGTTCCTCCTCCTCCCCTCTCCTGTGGAATTTGTTGAAGGTACAGCTCTGCCATCTCCTGGCTTGTAGTGAGTATCTAATGAGAAGGCTATTTCTAAAGGTTGTTTTTTTGTTTGTTTGTTTGTTTAAATCTATCATGTAATTGGAGAAGGAAATGGCAACCCACTCCAGTATTCTTGCCTGGAAAATCCCATGGACAGAGGAGGCTGGTGGGTTACAGCCCATGGGGTTACAAACAGTCGGATACGATTGAGCACGCACACCATCATGCTGTATGCTTTCATATAGTTTTCTTTGATTCTTGTGTTTGGGGTTCATAGAGCTTCTCAGTTTTGGAAAAGACTTCGGTAGATGCAGTTTGCATGTGTGTTCCCCCTGCTGGGATTTCAGGTGTATGTGTATCCAGGTGCTCCAGGTTGCTTTCACAGCTCATGGATGCTTTGTGCATTTTATTCCAGTCTTTTTTTCTCTGTGTATTTCATTTTAGATAATTTCAGTCTAAAATCTGCAGACGTGTTTTTCACCACAGATGTTGTTGTCTTTAGTCTCTAGAAGTTTAATTTTTTTTTTTTTTTGTCTTTATTGTCTCTCCTAATATAGCTTAACCTTTTCTCTGCCTCCTTAAACATAGGGAATGGAGTTATAATAGATATTATTAGTGTCTTTGTCTGCTAATCTATCATCCGTGTCACCTAGGGGTCAGTTTGGCTTAATTGATGTCCCTCCACTCAATGCAGGTCATGTCCTCCTGCCGTTTTGCTTGCCCCGTAGCTCCTTGTTGGATGCCAGGCATCATGAGTTTTCTTCTTTGGGGTTCTGGGCATGTTTGTGTCTCTCTGACTCTTCTCAGGCATTGCTCTAGGATATGATTAGGTTACCAGGAAACTTTGAGCCTTTTATGCTTTGTTAAGTAGGGCCAGAGAGCAGTGTTTAGTGTAGGGATAAGTTATCCCAACTGCTCAGGGAGAACCCTGTGAGTTATGCGTACCGTTTTGGCAAAGCATGGGTTTGGAGAGTGTTCCCTGTAGTCCATCCTTGTGGTACTTTTCCTTGGGTACTTCCCTCACACGTGTGTTCACTAGTACTCAGCAAGTACTTGAGGAGGGTCCTCAGCAGTTTCCAGAGTTTTCTGTCTGACTTTTGCCTCTCCAGTACTCCACCCTATACATTTTGTTCCTCCCTGAAATCTCAGTTCCTTCTTCTCAACTCAGGGATTCCTCTGGATTATTCTTGCATTCCCCTCCATGTGCTGTGGCCTGAAATTGTCTCAGAGCAGTAGTCTGGGCAGTCATTTGTGTCTCAGGAACCACAGGGTTTTGTTTTGTGATGCCCACTGTCTCGTGTGGATTTTCAGTTCTTTCAGGTTGGAGGGGGGATCCCTGTCCCTGTCACTCTGTCTTAGCCAGAAGCAGAAGTTCCTGTCTGTTCTTTGAATGTTGACTGAGAGAAACACAGTGCAGGAAATGGAACTACCATGTTTGCACTTTGTCTTAGTCACAGTCATAACCTTATGTTTAATTAGTCATCAAAAAAGAAAAAAAGTGAATTGCATAAGTAGGCCCTGATGCAATCAAAGGAAAGATTTCAAAATAAAGAAGCAGTTGACTTATAAATAGAAAATCTCACTCCATCCAGAGCATGTTGGTAGTAGAAATCCATCTGAGGCTCTAACTGGCTTCTGTTTCAAGTGACTGTTCCAGATAAATCCATGATGACTTTGTGATGATAGTGGGCCCTTCCTCCATCCCTCTGAGGGTTATGCTTTTCAACTGGTTGTTGGGTTTCAGAGGCAAAAGGGGTGGTGCCTGCTCAGGGCATTGCTTCTCCTTTCCTGCTGTTCAGGCTTGGAGGGGAGTTTGCATCTCTCAGCTCTGTATACCCTGACTAAGTGTTTGCCCCAATTAAGTGGCCACCAAGGTGAACATGAAGGTCAGGTGACTCCAGTTGTATGGTGGAAAGCTGCAGGAGCCGGGGTTCTCACTGTCCACTGCAGGATGGCACGTGTGTCAACCTCCACCCGCATCCCCACCCCTCCACCCAGGTCATGATTAGGTTCTTTCTTCCCTGTAGCAGCATCCCCAGGCTTTGTTTAGACCTCTCTGATCCCATTCAGGACACTGGGAGGCTGTTCAGGAGTATTCTCCCACATCCCCCATGGTGACATGGGGCCTGGCCATGGTATCTGAGGAACTGTGGAAGCTGTTCTAATACTGACCATAACATTCTGACTGGTTTTGCACATGACATCATTTATGGAGGTTTATGGGATTCCCTGTTGCCGCTTCCTCTCTTGGAATTTTTACTGGCAAATTGTTACTGTGTGGTGTGATTTGGGGGTTTCAGAATAGTGTTTTGCGTTGCTTTGGTTTCCAGGAGGCAGACCCTTTTCTCATTTAATGAAGCATCCTGTGGAGGTCACCCACATGTTGCTTGTCCCATGTTAGGCCCTCTCGACTATGAACATGACTAGTGTCCAAAAGTCCCGAGTCAAAAAGTCCATGGACTGTCCATGAAATTCTCCAGGCCAGAATGCTGGAGTGGGTAGCTGTTCCCTTCTTCAGCGGATCTTCTCAACTCAGGGATCAAACCCAGGTCTCCCGCATTGCAGGCAGATTCTTTACTAGCGGAGCCATGAGGGAAGGCCAAAAAACATGGAACGCTTCACGAATTTGCATGTTATCCTTGCGCAGGACCATGCTAATCTTCTCTGTTTTAGTATATGTGCTGCCAAAGCAAGCTATCAGGGAAGTCCCTCGCCACACCCTTTATGGAGGTGCAGCCCAGATCAGAGGGAGGATCTGGGTGGCTGGGGAGGTGGGGTGGAGCACAGTTGTTGGGGGAGGCAGCGGGTGGAGCTTGGAGGAATCTGGACCTGGGTGGGGATTGAAGTTCCTTGGTGACTGAGCAGCCTCGGGCTGGTGTTTTCCGGGTCCCTTCTATGGAATGTCCATGGATTTGTTTGGCCTAAATGGCAGGATGGGCTGCAGGTTCCCTTTGAAATGTTTTCTTTGTACCCTCTACCCTGTGCTTCTAGCAAAGGCACAGTCTTAGCACCCAGACCAGGATAAGTAGGGCTGAGGGTGCCCTATGTGCTTTACCGCCCCCTGGCCTGAGCCCCTATGTGTTATCCTGGGTTGGAGATGGAGGAGGCAGGAGCTGGAGGAAGGGTGTCATTTCTGATCTCCAGGCTGACTCTCACTGGCCCGGTCTTCTTAGGGCCGTGGTCGGGAGGCCTGGGAAGGCGGGAGTGGAGGAGAGTGTCCCAGGGCTCCTGGCAGCTGTGTTTGCCCCACGTGGCACTGCCATCCTTTTCTGGGTTCCCTATCCTCAGATGGAGTCTCCTTACCTGCTTTCTCCAGACCGTTCTCTCCTTGGAGAACCTTTCTGCTGCTTCTCTCTGTTTTCTGCTTTCTGGCCCTGTGAACACGTGGCTTAAGCCTCCTGACCCCGACTCCTTACTTCACCTCTGGCCTGGCACTGTTCCTAGGTGTATCCCAGCACCAGGGCTCTCACACACTGCACGAGGCCACCATTCCCAGGACGGGAAGACAGCCTCCCAAGGCCTTGGTGTCGATGAGATTTTCTAAACTCTGGGAGTGATGCAGAGTCCCTGGGTAGCACAGAAACATGTGGAACTGTTGTGTCACTGATGGCAAGTGACATGTCTTGATCTTATCAAGTGACAGCTGGGCAGGAGACATCACTAATTGATCCTCTGAGTTTAGATGGTTTAAGGTGAGATGTGTTTTTTTCTGGCATGGTCTTTTAACTAGAGCTTTGATTAGAAATAGGAGGAAGAATTCTCTAGAATTGAATAGACTGGCAGCTCAGTCCCCTTGGAGAGCCTTTCTGTTGCTTACCCCAACTTTTCTTCCTAACTCTCCATGGGAGAGACAATCTTCCAAAAGAATTGGCCCTTAGCAGGGCAGTAGTGACAGGTATTTATGTGGCACTTATGGTGTGCTGGCCACTATTCTAAATATTCTAAATTGTTTCCATGTATTAGTCCATTTGATTCTCACAGCAGTTCCTTTTGAGGGGTCTTTGACCATCATTCGCATATTATGAAGGAGAAAACGAGGCACAGAGAAGGGCTTGGGTGTGCTCTGCTAAGAGATGATGCTCCCAGGTTATTTCAGAATTCAGTCGATGGTTTCTGTACCTTGAGGGGAGTAGTGAAGAGCCCCACATGGACTGCTGGTGATGAAGAGAGGTGGACGAGCTCTGTTTTCAAAATATTTGGAGAGGCCCAAGGATGCTGTGTGTTAGTCACTTAGTCGTGTCTGACTCTTTGTGACCCTGTGGGCTGTAGCCTGCCAGGCGCCTCTGTCCATGGGATTCTCCAGGCAAGAATACTGGAATGGGTTGCCGTTTGCTTCTCCAGGGATCGTCCCGACTCAGGGACTGACCCCAGGTCTCCTGCATTGCAGGCAGATTCTTTACCGTCTGAGCCACCAGGGAAGGATTCTGAGGGCTGGGCAAAGTGATGCCTTTTTAACCCTCAGAAGAGTGGGAATCTCAGGGAAGCAGGGGCCAGGAGCACTCATTTCTTCAAGGTTCCAGTTGTTGCCAGGTCCCAGGTGGATCTCAGAGATGGTAGATTCAGCCTTATTTTCTGCTGCAGGAAATCTCCATTCCAGAGAGAAGCAGAGGTCATTTCAAATGCAGCATGTGGAGGGCTGTGGAAGACCTGACGTCTGTGGGACACTACCGGGTGTCTAGGAGAGTTGGGCCACCCTACAGCAAGGTGACACGAGGACTTAGTTTTTCCTTCTGTAGACTCTTCACTCTTGTTGGGCTGTAGATAGACCTCGTGGGGCAGCCCTGTAACTTCCAGACAGAGGGTGTCGGGAGCCAGCTTCTTGGCCGAGATAATAGGGAGTGACAGTCCCAGTGCCCCGAGGGCAGTCAACTCCCCAGCTGATGTGGCGGGGCTTGGTGGGTGGAGGGCTTCATGCATGGCGGGGCTTGGTGGGTGGAGGGCTTCATGCTGGTGGAGGAGACCTGCAGAGCAGGGCGAGGCTGAGCCTTGACACCACGTGTGGTCTCTCTGCTCTGTAGCAGGCTGCTTCTGGAAGGCTTGGCTTGCTTTGGTGCTTTATCTGACTGACATGACCAGAGGGCTGGAGAGGGCAAGATGTATTAACTCTTCTGTGCTAACACTTACTAACTTTTCTGTACCAACACGTTTGAGAGAAGAGGTTAGTTGGTATTTTGAAGGGGCTCCTTGGTTGTGGGGGTAATATCAGGCCCCAGTCCAGTTTTTCTGTCGTACAGATGCCTCAGGATTGACACTGTTGTAGTTGATCTAAGCAGTTGTCTGTACTGAGAGTGGAGTGCGCCCCACACCCCACACCCCACCTTTCCCGGGCCCACAGAGAGGGTGCAGTGGGCTGAGGGTGGATGGGCTTCGCCTTGGACCAGCCTAGGGAAGCAGCCTTGCCCTTCCAACAACTCAGATGGTTCTTTGAATTAAACCCAGTGATGTATCACAGTAATGTAGGTGGGCGCCTGCTAAGCCTTAGCTCTGGTCTCCTCATCCCTCTAAGCCAGGATGTGCTGAGAGCCGGGGATTGCACGTTAGCTGGTTGCAGGTTGAATGACAGCGTAGGGTCCTCTCGATGAGAGGAGGGAGCCCATGGCCTCGCTGTCCTCGCCACCTCCAGGGCATCTTGCTGACCCACTGGTGGAACCCAGGTCTCCTGCATTGCAGGCGGGTTCTTTACTGCTGAGCCATCAGGGAAGCCCTAGTAAATATGCAAAACAAACCCCAATGGCATATTTACCCCTAGTAAATATGCAAAACAAACGCTTTTTCGTTTTTTTGAACCGAAGGAAGAATTGACATAAACTCTTAAGAGGGTCTTGGCTAATCGGAAAGAGAGTTGGAGGTATTTGAAAGATACTGCTGTTTTTTCTGGTTTTGATTAGGAGACTTGTAGAATAAATTGATGTTGGCTCCATCCTTTCTTAACTTTTAAAGTGATGATGGAATTTCCACTTTTAAGCATATGTTAAAGCACCATATATCTGGCCTGGGTAATTTGGGGTGGGGTAGCATTTTGTATTTGGAGTAAGTAACAGTGTGGAAATGTAAAGCAGGGAGAGGTACATCTTTCTGGCAGTGTGCAGTTTATTTTCAAATTTACTGTTAATTCTTACCTTCCTGGGGAGAAGCGAGTGGCGACCCACTCCAGTACCCTTGCGTAGAACATTCCATGAACAGAGGAGCCTGGTGGGCTACCATCTATGGGGTCACAAAAAGAGTCAGACATGACTTAGCACACATGCAAATGCTAACTACCTTCCTAGAACCGTGTGTCAAGCTTTTTCATTAGTGAAACTTGGCCCCTCTTTCTTTAACTCATTATTTTTCCTGCTAGAAAGGCATTCAGTGTAGAGGCGTCTTCGTAGATGCTTAATTCTTGTGCATAAGCGCACCTCTCTCCTGAGAGGTCAGTTCACGTGGGCCTCGGTGTCAAGGAAGGAATGGAAACACAGAGGCTGCCGCAGAGCATGTATGTCCTCTGCAGGGTTAGAGATGGACAAGACCCCTTTGATTTAATTGGTCATTAGTTGTTGCCCAGGACAGGTCTTTAGGTACTTGTGGGAACGGGCGGCTGCTCCAGAATTTGCTTGAGGTTCCTGGTAAGCACACAGGTTTCTGCCTCATTTATTTGTTTTAAGAAAAATGGTAGAACTTCATTTGAGGCAGTTTTATTACGGCTGTGGCCATTTCCTTTATCTGTTACCTCGGAGATCTGATTGCTCGTGAAATTAGGTGCACTGGTCCCTTCCTCTTATTACCCCCAAGGGAGCCCTCGTTTACTGTTCACTTTTGTGGTTCACACGTGAGTGCTTGTGCAGGGGTTGTCAGACACGGCTTTTTATGCAGAACGTTCCTTGATGTCAGCACCTTACTTGGCTGCTTAGCAGCTCAATTAAAAGCAGTGCACATTGTTGCGACTGAGATAAGAATAGCGTGTTCTTGTCACCCCCCCCCCCCCTTATGCTTCCCCTCCTAACTTCCTTCCCCTTCATTTGGAGGGTGGAATTGACTGGGTAGGGACCCTCGGCTGGAGGGATTCACAAATACAGACCAAGGAGGGAAGACAGCAATGTCAGTGACTTGTCAGCAACAAGCTTTCGGTTCATTTCTGCTAAGAGAAATTCAGAAATTTAAAGAAGAGATCATAATTATAGATGGGGCCTTACCCCCCCGGAATTAGGTAAATATGGGGCAAGAAATTAGGGTCAGTTGCATTGATCTGGAAACAGAATCTTTCCAGAATGTAAGCCTCCTCAAATGTCTTGAGAGCTTCTCCCACTAGCTCAGAGCCCATACTGGAGGATGAGTGTGGTCCCAGCAGCAACCATCCGAGGTGTTGCTTGGGTGGGGGTCGGGGTGGGCACAGGGGGTCTTTGCTGTCTTGCTGCGCTCACTCAACGGTCAAGCTTTCAAATGGTTTGGTCCTCAGCTCCCTCACAGATGGGCCCAACCTTGTTTGTCTTTGTATCCCCTATGTATCCCCAATGGCTGGCGGAGTGTCTGGTATGTTTGTCTGTTTTTGTGAAGGTAAACACATTCGTAAGAGTAGCCAAATAGAGTGTATGGAAAGGGAATCTTCCTAAAGGAGTTGTTCTATTTGGGGAGCATATTTTCCTGTTTAGATTATCCAGATCTTTCATGTCCTCTCAGCATATTGGAAGGTAGGTGTGTGTATTTGTGTCTGTTTCTGTCTTCTGTGTGTCTGAAGTATCGCCCATATGTATTTGTTTTGTTTTAAAGGGTTAGGAAAGACTGGAGCACACTACACTGGTTTGTGGTAGTAGTGTACTATTTTGTACCCTCCCAACTTGTTTCTCATCCCTTCTTTTTGCTCCTCTGGTTCTGTAACATCTCTTGGGTCCAAAATTCTACACCTGTCTATACAGAAACTGAACTATAACTTGTAAAAATGACTCCTCGGGGCCTCTCTTGTGACCTCTGATGAAGATATAAGCAAGCACCTTAACTTCTGCTTCCATGGCAGGTTCTCAGATTACTACAATATTTTGGTGGCTGCATTTCCGCCAGCAGTTGTTAATTGGTGATGCCAAGTGAAGGGACAAAATGCCTTCTTGTCTGAAGGCCCTGTGCTTCTAGCTTAGTGTTGACTACTGTTTTCTAGTATCTTTAGTATTTTAAGATACTTCACTGGATCATCGAATTCCATGATAGTAAGCATTCTCTCAGTGATGGTGATAAATATACCTGGCTTTTCCTAACCCTGTTATCCTCTTCAGTCTTGGTTTTCCCAGAGGTCGAAGAAGACTTAACCTTCTGTCTGTTTGTGTTCTAGAAGTGTAGTTTTTGAAGAAAATTTACTCTGTAAAGATTTAATAGTGCATATCATCACTTTATAGAAAGCTTCAATTACGTAGAATTGACATTAATGTTAATTCCTGGTGTTTACCATTTATAAAATGTAGAGAGACTGAAAACCTTTAAAAGGAAAACAAGAGCTAGATCTTAAAAATGAATCCCTGTCCTGTTGTTCATGCTTGGTTTCAGACACACTTGGAGATGAATGGAGAACTTTTTGAGATGTTGCTTCTTTCATAGCAAGTACTTTTTCATAGCACATTCTTCGTGGAGTATGTAACAGTATAATAGGCCAGGTGCTTTACTGAGTCAAGTAAGTTGTCCTCTGATAATATAACTAAAAAATAACATGAAGCAGGCATTGGCTCTGATGTTTTCTGATGTAAATTCATTTGGTGGTTATTGGTGGTTATCTCGCGGGAAGGCAGTTTTTGTCATTGCCTGCTTATCTGGCAGTGATAGGATTCCTGGGCCTTCTTTCCAAGCCAGAGCCCGCTGTGGCTGTTGTAGCCTCTTGGGAAAGTAATGGTCTGTAGAGGAAGCTCCAGGTATCCATGGGCACAATTCAGGCCAGTCTTGTGGGGAGGGGAGTACTTTATGATCACCCTCGTTGTTTCTCCCCCGTTATCTTGGAAGTGTGCATGATGGGAACTAGCAGTTTGAAAATACATGCTGTTTTCAGTCCTTTTTTCTCTAGAACATAATTGCAAATTTGTTCAGCCTGTTCCTCTGCCCCCAACAACTACATTGGCACCCATTGTGACAGCCTACAGACCGTTTGTACTGTGGTCGGCTTGCTGTTCCGGCAAATGCCGTTGTGTAGTGTGGACTGGCACTTGGCCTTTCTGGAGCTTGTAGTTATTCCCCTTTGGAGGGGTTGGAGCTCTTTCGGCTGTAACGTCTCCCCTGATTCTTCATTTCTCAGGCCTCCTGCCGTCCAGTCTTATGGAACGAGGCTGGGGTAAATAGAGCCCTTCTGGATCATCTGAATGTCCGATCATCCTGGGCCACAGATGAGGAATCTAAGGCTCAGGAAGGACTAAGCACTGGGAATCCTCACGATGAGAATGTCTAGTAATGTTTGCATTGATTTAGAAGCGACTCAAAATGTCCATTGATCTTGTCCATACAGCTGGATTCTGTGTGTCTCCTGAAAGATACCCTCCTGCCCTGAGTTCAGGCTGTTGTTGAAGCGAGAGGGGGTGAGGCCATGCAGCTTTCTCTCAGTGCTGGAGGCCTCTGTGTTCTGAAGGTCATGGCAAGTGATGCCAGCAAGCACGGGGAAGGCGTGCTCATACATGCCTTCTCTGGGGCCCTTTCCGTCACTGCCGCTGCCTCTATGCCTACTACCTGTGGTGCAAACAAGTGCTTTCCCTTGTTCAGATTTCTTTGCTCAAGCCTCAGGTGGGCATGCATGCTTAGTTGCTCAGTCATGTCTCACTCTTTGCAACCCCATGGACTATAGGCTGCCAGGCTCCTCTGTCCATGGGATTTCCCAGACAAGAATACTGGAGTGGATAGCCAGTCCCTTCTCCAGGGGATCTTCCTGACCCAGGGATGGAACCCACCTGCATTGCAGGCGGATTCTTTACTTGCTGAGCCATTCGGGAAGCCCTCTCAGATGAACAGGACACTCTTCAGTATGTCAGCAGTTTGAGGATAGATACTTGCTCTTTCCCATCTTCATCACTCTATTGTGTTTGTCCAGACAGAAACTTTAAAATTCATACTTAAAACAATGAAATTTGTGCACAAAGGAGGTATTGAAGACGGCCAGTATAATTTTCTTTTTCACTGAAGCAATGTGAGAAAGGAAGGGACTTAGAGATGTCAGTCTGGAGAGTGACACCCACGGGTTTCCCAGAGAGATTCTGTCTCCATTGTTGATCCTTAATATAGAAACCTAGAAACTGCTTTTGTTGAAAGCCCCTTGAGCCAGTAGCCACACATGCTAGTGGGAAGGGACACACTTCTCTTAGCAAATAAAAGCCGTCAGGACCCTGTTCCCAGGCACGCCTGGCTAGGTAGGCAGGCTAATCTCACTGGGAACAGTATCCATTTATGGAGCTACCTTTGAACGTAGAGTTTATCAACGAGTGAGAAGGCACATCTAGAATTAAAATCACTTTGGGCTCAATCTGGTCTTGTTCATTTAAAATAGGAAGTAGATCTTTGACTCCAGCTACCTCACCAGTTAAACGGGCCTTCGTGTCCAGTACCACCGACAGGATTCCCCTGTAGCATGGTGCAGTGGTGAGAGCTGAAGTGTTGGAATAATGGAGATACTTGCTGTTGACAGCCACGTGAAGTCTCTGTGCCTCCCTTTCATTGTCTGATCAGTGGTGACCACAGTACCTTACAGGGCTGGCTCTAACCCACCTAAGTGTGTAGGAAACCACCTGGAGGACTTGTTGAAACAGCTTGTTGAGTGTCTCACTCCTCCCCCACCGGTTTCTGATTCCATTGGTCTGAGGTTTTGCAATGAGTTCGCAGGCGATTCTCCTGCTGCTGGCCGGCGGATCAGTCTGATAGCCACTGGGCTAGATGCTGTCCATGGTTTAAAGCTCCTGACATATTACTGTCCTTCAGCAAATAGTAAATAGCTGTTCTCTGTAGAGTTGCTGCCCATGGTTCAGAAATCTGGGAGAAAGACTTGATCTCTCAGCCATATTCTCCCTGGTCACCACTTGGTAGTTCATGACTCCTTTAGGTAAGAATTTCAGTGAATCGGATTTTTCTTTCCTTTGGTGAGCTGTGATCATCTAGCTGTTTTCTGCTTTGGGTTCGCTTTTGAACAAACCTTTACTCAGCCCTGTGGGTGCAGCGTGGTCCGAATTCGTCTTTCTGCCCTCTTTTTCCCTTTATAGAAAAAGTTGGGGCCTTAGCCGCTCTTGCCATGCCTGCTTGAGATGACGTCTTTTGAGGTCTTTGTCTTGATATGTCTCCAGACACTTACTTCCTCAGTTTGTTCATCTGTCTTGTGCAGAAACAGAACCGTGATGTCGTTCCTTCCCTTGTGGTTTATTTGAAATTATTTATAGACAGGTCGCTGGCTGCACACTACCTTTTCCCCACCCCCACCTCTTTTTTTTTTTCCTGGTGCAATGTGACTTTAGGTAGTTGTTCCTATGCGGTATGTGTGCCCTACCTGAGGGCATACTGAGTGGAAGTGTTTTCCTGCTACAAAAAAACTCACCAAAGTGGACAATGGGCTTCCCTGGTGGCTTAGATGGTAAAGAATCTGCCCACAATGTGGGAGATCCGGGTTCGATCCCTGGGCCAGGAAGATCCCCTGGAGGAGGAAATGGCAACCTACTTCAGTATGCTTGCCTGGTGAATTCTGTGGACAGAGGAGCCTGGTGTACTTATAGTCCATGGAGTCGCAAAGAGTCGGACACGACTGAGTGACTAACACACGCACACAAAGTGGACAGAGTGATTGCGTCCTGGATCGCCTTTGCAGGGCTTGTCACGGGCTGGCTTTGGTTTCCTATCTGTCGGATGGTCCCAGCTCCCTGTGGGCACAGTGGGTGATGCTCCCTTTGGCCTGGTAGATGCACCTGTACTGATGGCACGGTATGAGGTCGGTAGGTGTTTTCTGCCCTTGTTTCTGGGCCATGGAGAGGAAAATTTGGAAACAGTTCTTTGTCCCTGCAGGCTTCCCCAGTGGCTCAGTGGTAAGAGAGCCAAAGTGTTGGAATAATGGAGGTACTTGCTGTGGACAGCTACAAAAAGTCTCTGCGCCTGCCAGTGCAGGAGACGTGGGTTCAATCCCCTGGAGGAGGAAATGGCAAACCAATCCAGTACTCTTGCCTGGGAAATGCCACGGACAGAGGAGCCTTGTGGGCTTCGAAGCCCATGGGGTCACAAAGAGTTGGACATGACTGAGCCCCAAAACTACCACCACCCCTGTGTTCCTGCAACCGACTTCTTCTTTTGTTTCCTACTTAGCATTCATGCGTGGCGTCTGGCTGCCAGTCAGAGAGTTTGATATCTGTCCCATCCCTGTTGTCATGATTCTAGCAAGCCTTTTCCCCGCAGCCCTTCCAGGGCCTGTGTGTGAATGTGTGTGTGCACGAGAGTGGTGGAGTGGGGGTGAGAATATGTACACACGGAGGTGCCAGCGCACCTCTTGTTCTCGCCCTGATTCCACACGTTCCAGCTTGCACAGGATTTAATTTAATTTATACCCAGTGGGTGAATCTGCCCGTAAAACACACACACATCCATAAGTCTGTCTCCACCGTTCTCTGTCCCAACAGTTTCTTTCTGTGTCTTACAAAACATGTTGTGTTTCAGATCAGAGGAGGAGAGATGACACTAACTAACCCTGTTGCTGTCCCTTGGAGCACAGAATTCATGCTTCTAGTCATGTTTGCCGTGAAAGGCAGTTCTATATACTGATGTTCTCATTTCCATTTTCTCAGTGGCTTTATCTTTTTAAATGATATTGTTGTGTTTTTGCTCTCGGGTTTCTTTTTGGGAGCAGTGGTGCCTGCAGGCAAGTGTGCACAGAGAGTGGGGTGGAGCAGTTCCCCGGAGGAGATGACTGGGGAGAGGGAATGTCACAGAATTCTTGCAAGGGCAAATAGGGTCAGTTCTCATCTGTGTTTATTTTAACCACTGTCAAGTGTGGAAAGGAATGCATTGGTTTACAGTCACCATGACAACAGAGGCTCCTTCCCGCTTCCAGCCCCTCAACAGGCAGTGAACCCATTCATTTATCCAAGTGCCTCAAAATTCCATTATGTGCATTCCATGGGCTGTTAATTCAAGTATTTTGACAGAATGTTATTGTGCATTCTCTAAGAGTATTCAGTAGTGGCTTAATCCTGTTCAGGTCACCAAATAACTTGTCTTGAACCACTGTTTCCTCATCTCTGGGGGCCATGAGAAGATGGACGGGCAACAATAGAACAGGGTTCCTCAGCTTTCTGTATCTGGGACATTACTTTGACATTTTGTGGTCTGTCTTAATTTTTTTCTTTCTGCTCCATAAATAGATTTGGGTTTGTTTTAATAGAAAAATGCTTGATTTAATACCAAGTTAAATCTTTCATTCTGGCTAGTTTATTTTAAATTTCTGGGATGTTAGGTTACATTTGAATGTTAGTCATTGGGTCCTGTCCTGTCTCTTTCTCCCCACTCCCCACCCCCAACTTCAGTTCAGTTCAGTTCAGTCACTCAGTCGTGTCCGACTCTTTGCCAACCCCATGAATCGCAGCACGCCAGGCCTCTCTGTCCATCACCAACTCCCGGAGTCTACCCAAACCCATGTCCATCGAGTCAGAAATGCCATCCAACCATCTCATCCTCTGTCATCCCCTTCTCCTCCTGCCCCCAATCCTACCCAGCATTAGGGTCTTTTCCAATGAGTCAACTCCTCGCATGAGGTGGCCAAAGTATTGGAGTTTCAGCTTCAACATCAGTCCCTCCAACGAACACCCAGGATTGATCTCCTTTTGGATGGATTGATTGGATCTCCTTGCAGTCCAAGAGACTCTCAAGAGTCTTCTCTAACACCACAGTTCAAAAGCATCAATTCTGTGGTGCTCAGCTTTCTTCATCGTCCAACTCTCACATCCATACATGACCACCGGAAAAACCATAGCCTTGACTAGACGGACTTTTGTTGGCAAAGTAATGTCTCTGCTTTTAAATATGCTATCTAGGTTGGCCATAACCTTCCTTCCAAGGAGTAGGCGTCTTTTAATTTCATGGCTGCAGTCACCATCAGCAGTGATTTTGGAGCCCCAAAAAATAAAGTCTGACACTGTTTCCACTGTTTCCCCATCTATTTGCCATGAAGTGATGGGACCAGATGCCATGATCGTAGTTTTCTGAACGTTGAGCTTTAAGCCAACTTTTTCACTCTCCTCTTTCACTTTCTTCAAGAGGCTCTTTAGTTCTTCTTCTCTTTCTGCCATAAGGGTGGTGTCATCTGCATATCTGAGGTTATTGATATTTCTCCCTGCAATCTTGATTCCAGCTTGTGTTTCTTCCAGCCCAGCGTTTCTCATGATGTACTCTGCATATAAGTTAAATAAGCAGGGTGACAATATACAGCCTTGACATACTCCTTTTCCTTTTCCCCCAACTTTATTGAGATATAATTGACATATAACATTGTGCAGAGTTCAAGATTGTACAGCCTGATCTGGGGTGTGTGTATATATTATGGAACGATTACCACAGTAAGGTTAGTTAGTGAATCTGTTGTTTCATGCACTTTCATTTTTTAATTCACTTTTAATTTAATCTTTAAAGTATATGATATAGTATTAACATAGTCACCGTGGTGCACATTAGATCACCAGAACTTACTCATCTTATCACTGGAAGTTTTTACCTTGCCCCCCGCCACACACACACACACACTCGCCAGTCTACTCTTGTTTCTTTGAGTTTGGTTGTTTAGATTCCACATGTAAGGATCTTACAGTGTGTCTGTTTCTCTTTCTCTGATTTAGTGTGATGCCCTGGGTGACCATCCATATTGTCACAAATGGCAGGGCTTCCTTTTTTATGGCTGAATAATATTCCAGTATACTTGTAGCACGTGTGTTCTTTATCCATTCGTCCTGCAACAGATTCTTAGTTTGTTTTTGCAATCTTGGCTGTTACTTTAAATAACGCTGCAGTGAATATGAGGTCGCAGGCATCTCTTTGAGATAGGGACTTCATTTCCTTTGGATAAATACCCACAAGTGGGAATGCTAGATCGCCTAGTAGTTCTGAACCTCCGTGTTGTTTTGCAAAGTTAGGTGCACCAATTCACTCTCCCGGTGACAGTGTGTGAGGGATCTCTTTTCTCCCCAACCTTGCCACGTGTCTTTCTCAGGGTGTTTTTCCCTGTCAAGTGTTGGTACTTTTGTTTTCACAGTCACTTAAAATGAGTTAGGTTCCTGGAAGGATGAGAGTCTCTGGAGGGCTCTCCTGCCCTGAGAGTCTTCACCTGCTGTGTCTGTTTCCTTCTGTAAGTTCCACAAAGATCTGGCTTCAGGCTTTGGGACTGTTTAGTTCAGTTCAGTCGCTCAGTTGTGTCCGACTCTTTGCGACCCCATGAACCGCAGCACACCAGGCCTCCCTGTCCATTACCAACTCCCGGAGCCTACTAAAACTCATGTCCATTGAGTCGGTGATGCCATCCAACCATCTCATCCTCTTCCGTCTCCTTCTCCCGCGCTCAGTCTTTCCCAATATCAGGGTCTTTTCAAATGAGTCAGTTCTTTGCATCAGGTGGCCAAAGTATTGGAGTTTCAGCTTCAGCGTCAGTCCTTCCAATGAACGTTCAGGACTGATCTCCTTTAGGATGGACTGGTTGGATCTCCTTGCAGTCCAAGGGACTCTTGAGAGTCTTCTCCAACTCCACAGTTCAAAAGCATCAATTGTTCGGCGCTCAGCTTTCTCTATAGTCCAGCTCTCACATCCACACATGTGGATGCATGTCGTTTTTGACTGCTGCAAAAACCATAGCTCTGACTAGATAGATCTTTGTTGGCAAAGTAATGTCTCTGCTTTTTAATATGCTGTCTAGGTTGGTCATAACTTTTGTTCCAAGGAGCAGGTGTCTTAATTTCGTGGCTGCAGTCACCATCTGCATTGATTTTGGAGCCCCCCAAAATGAAGTGTCACTGTTTCGCCATCTACTTGGGGCTGTTGGGGCTCTAAAGGGCCCCCGCTCAGCCCTCGGGCCCCGGGAGCCTGGCTGCTCCCCACAGCTCTGCTCTCTAACCTGCTGGTTTTACTGTTTTGTCGTGGAGCTAATCAGCCCAAAAGCCTGGGGGTGTGAGGTTGTCTTTGTAGTTGTTTGCTTTGAGCAGGGAGGTCAGGAAGGAATAAACTGTACCTTTCTTCCTGAAAAGTTCTCTTCTGGTGAGTGAGTGGTTGGTTCCCAAGCCTGTTTCTGTCCCAGAGGGAAGTTATTGTAGGGGCCGACTGTCTGGTGTGGCCCAGGTCCTGTTTTCTGTTGTCCTGCTCCATAGGGCTACACTTCAAGGTCAGATGTGGAAGGCAAGGTGTTTGCCAGTTCCTGGTAATCTAGAATACGGAGGTCTGCGTTCTGTTTCTCCCTTTAGAATTAATTCATGTAACAGTTTCTGTGTTTAAAATTGTGTAACATAAAAAGAGAAAACAGTAATTTGTGAGGGGAACCTCTATGGAAGGAGGTTGCTGGGATGCTGGGAAAGGTAGAGGGCAGGAGGAGAAGTGGGTGACAAAGGATGAGATGGTTGGATGGCGTCACTAACTCAGTGGACATGAGTTTGAGCAAACTGTGGGAGATGGTGAAGGACAGGGAAGCCTGGTGTGCTGCAGTCCATGGGGTCACAAAGAGTCAGGCGTGACTGAGTAACAGAACAGCAACAACCCTGTGAAGTTAGATTGCTGTACTCTGCATCTCAGATGAACTAATCCATTTCAGAAAGCACTGGATAAAATCTGGGATGTCTGGAATTGTGTGAAATAGGAGACAAAGATAAAGCTGGGGAGGAGCACAGCTGAGGGACTAAACTGGGAAAGTGAATTGACCATCTTTCTGCAAACCAGTGGGCTCCCAGGGTCAGCTGCTGGCTGTCTTTGAGTGTGAGGTGGTTATCACTGGTCTCTGAGGGTATTTTGGAGTGGGAGGGGAGAGGCTGAAAATGTTCTCCTACAGGCTCATTTACAGATTGGTGGAGGTGGGGCCTTGCAGCTTTTCCCAGGGGCGTTTGGCATCGTATTGACACAGTGGAAGACCGATGGCTCTTTGATCAAAGAGCATGTTTAGGCTGGTGGAACTGGAGAGACTCCTGAAGTGATTAGTTCTGCACCTCCTGGCCCCCATGGCCCGCCGCCTGCATCTTTATGAACAGAATTCAGGTCCATCCAGCTCACAGCCCTGGCATTTTGCTAAAGCCAGCTATGGGGGCAGGGGGGTTGCTTGCACTTCAGTAACTTCTGTTTCTTTGAGTTAATCATCTGGTTGCAGAGACGGGAAGGATGTTGTTGGTTTCCATGGTGCCTCAGCACATCACGGGTTCTGACCATTTGGGAAAATGTGACAGTTTTTCTCTTCTCTACCCCCTCCTTCCTGTCATCCCCACAGCACCCTCTCGTAAACTGCACCTCATGCGTGCTCAGCGCCTCAGTTGTGTCCAACTCTTCGCAACCCCATGGACTGTAGCCTGCCAGGCTCCTCTGTCCATGGGATTTCCCAGGCAAGAATACTGGAGTGGGTTGCCGTGCCCTTCTCCAGTGGATCTTCCCAACCCCAGGATCAGCAGGCAGGTTCTTCCACTGAGCCACCAAGGATGTCCTTAAACTGAGCCTTGGGGTTCTCTTTCTCTCCAAAGGTGGCTCAGCTGTGGTGGTGATGTAGCACAGTGAAAAGAAGCAGAAAGGAAGTTCCCTTGGCTGAATGTTTCATCAGTCAGTTGAAGAGGTTTATTCGTCTCCTGGCTGCGCAGTGGAACGGGAAAGGACACAGGAAAGGACACAGGAAAGCAACACATCTGCTGATGGGAAACACCACACACGCTGGTTTTTCCTGCTGCGGGAGCACCCATGGGAGCTAGGCTTGAGCTGGGGGTTAAAAAGAAAATCTCATGGGTTAGTCACTTTTTCAACTTTTAGCTCATAAATGTTGGCAGTTCCTTTTATTTACTATTGGAGGTTTCTGGTTTCCATTTGTTAAATTCTCTCTACTCAGGCACACCCCCCACCCCCAATTTTCCCAATTAATTAGGATCATGTAGGAACTTTGGATTCTCTCCATTTCTTTCCCTCCTTCTCTACTGTCTGTTCACCACCCTTCTCTTTTGTGGCACCATACGGAGAAAATGAGGGGAACCTGGCCTCGTGGAGGCCTCGTGACAGCACCGGGGACAGCAGGCATACCTGTGGCCTTCTTGGAGGGGGTGAGCCGCACTGAAGCCAGCTGCCCTGTGGCTGCATTGTTTCCTGTTTACAGACAGGAAAATGGGCTCGAGCAGGAAGGATTCATGAAGGGCTTAATTGAACAGGAAGTCTTTCAGTCCTTTGGAGTTGCTGAAGTGATGCATACAGCTTGAGTATCTTGAGTCCTGTCTGAGGGGTTGGACTTTCCTCTGGTTGTTTCCTGGAGCTCAGTGGGAATCAGAATTTGTCAGGGTACTTGAATGTCCCAGATGGAAAGGGGATAACTAGTCTTCAACACCACCTGGTGAAGGGAAGGGCTTGTTTGGATTTCTGCATACCCCCGATCTCACCTCTTGGGGTTTCTGCTGCTGGCTTTGCTCAAATCCTTCAAAAGCCCTTTGAGCTGCTTTTATAGCATCTCAGCAAATAACAAATATAACATCTCTGGAAAGGCATGATAAGTCTTTCATCTTATTAACAGCAGGTTGTGTGTTTGTTAAATAGATATAAGATGACGTACTTAATGACAAGGCTCCTGTGAGTCAGACTGACTTTTCCCCTCTTAGAGAAATTTTGTGATAGAAGTGCGATCTAGTCGGAAGACACTGTCGCTAGACTCCTGTGAGGATACATGTGAGCCACACATGTTTGATGGGCCTGTGTGTCCTGCAGACGTTTGAGCGTCTGCTTGTCATCTGCCGCCACCCACAGGCGTGACCCTTACCACCCAGTGCCCCCTGACTTCAGGTGCAGCGCCAGTGGGCTTCTGTCCTGCAGAGTCAGTCTGCGACTCCCAGGTGGCTGGCAAGGAAGAACTGAGGTCGGCTTTTATTCTGTAAAGGGGCGTCGTAGGCCCCAGGGTGGGTGTTAGGACTGCGCGTGAGAGAGTCTCGTGTCTGGGTTGGAAGGTGTGAATCAGCCTCTCTTCCCCCAGCCTGCCTGGCTTAAGAGGTCGCTCGTTGAGTTTGAAATGGCAAGTGCTGCTTCCTGACCTGCTGTGGCCGCCTTGTGCGGCCCTGAGCATTGGTAGAATTCAGCGTTTGTTCGGGGTATTCTAAGCCTTGTTAGAAGGGAAAGTGAGCTCTGTGCCATGGCTCCATTTTACCTCCTTTGAGTTGATACAGTTTCCTGGGTGGTTGTTGAAGCTTCTGTGCCACTGTTGTGTCTGTGTGTCCCTCAGATGCTGAGTCTGCGATGCTGTCAACTCCTGTTTCCCACTGGGAGAACACACCGCAACTCCAGGGTCACAAAGCGCCGGGGCCTGGGGTGGGGAGGACAGTGGCTCTTACATTCGTTAGTGGCTGAGAGATTCTTGCATTACGGTCGCATTTTCTATGATAAGGCTGCTGTTATAAATCCTGCACTTCTCTTACAAACATTCAGAAAGAGACTGTGTGGGCTGCAGCGCATCACTTCATCACACAACAAACTTTCCTCGACACTCTGGTTGGTGAAAGCTTAAGGAACACCCATACTTGGAAAATTACGCGTGATTATGTTTCAGCCTGCTAAATAAATTTCTATCAGAACCCCAGAATGAAGCCTGTGAGACCCACGATACATTACTTTAGTTTCGCCTTTTCTTACTTTTCTGAGTGGTAAAAATCACTTTTAGAGGAGGGAACATATTTCAGAAAACAGTCCCCTGGACTTTAGCCCTAGATGTATATTCAGTATATAAAATGTTGGATTGTGAGTTCCTACATATTTTCTCTATTCAAGCAAGGAACTTGAGTTGTAAGTGAGTTGTTGGGTGAAAGGGTATTGCTAACATTGTTCTTCTCTTACTTTTCTATAAACAGTGACTGGTTTCTTAGCCTGCTGTTAGATTTTAGTGCAAGTACTAAACGTTGGTTAATGCCAGGCTTGTCATAAATCTGCGAAAGTCCGAATTCCCTTTTCAGAGTTGAGCCCAGACCTGGTGTCTGAAGACTCTCTACTGCCATCTATTGGTGTGTGTGAGTTGCTGCATGGGATTTCCAGCGGGAGGGGAAGTTATCCAGAATCCGTTTTCTATTTGCCATCCTTTAAATAAAGCAGATCCCTGTCCAAGAGGCAAAGGATGTGTGAAGCTGAAGGAAGCCTACTCTGTGTCTTTCAGGGACTAGTTAAGAGCTCTGAGCACTGCTTTTGTGCTCTGGTTTATTATGTGCTGATGGAGTGTCCAGCCTCACCCCGTTTGCAGCTCCATGGAGAATCTTTCTGGTGGGAGGTTTCCTTGGGATTGACTTTACAGTTATACTGCTAGGACTCCGCTGGATTCTGTTGTTTAATGAATGAACTGTGTAGCATTGCAGGATGAATTTCTGAGGGTATTTTTACTTTCTCCTTCAAAGAAGAAGGAAAACATGATTCCTGCCTCACAGAGTCATTCAGCCTCCCCTCCCCAGCTGTCATCTCTGCCGGGACCCGAGGAGCGTTCTGGTAGTTTGCAGCTGGATATTGAGTAACCTAAAATCGAGAAACAGTTCGGTTTTTTTTTTTTTTTTTTGGTTGTTGAAATAGTACTTTTAAAAAGAGTTGACAGTCCCACCTCGAAACAGAACAGAAAGGCAGATCTGTGTTTCAGTTGGCTCTTTGAGGCTTTTACAACTGACCACGCTTCAGATAATTCATTTGCCCCCTGTAACTATAATACAGTAGTGTATTAGGAATTTCTTTGGCCAGATCCTGGCTGGATTAAGACTTTTAACATCCTTGTGTTGGTCTTCTGACTAGTGTTTATCCTTTTCTTACTTTTGTTGTAAAGATACAGTTTTTGCTCAAGACTGCCCTGAACAGGACAGACTATGGAGAAGAGCATTTGCAGCGCCTGCATCCCGGGTTAGCAGTTGGGTCCCTGAGAAAGCGAGGGTTAGGCCGCCTAAGGGTGGTGAAACCCGTGGCTTTCCATTGGTGGTAAAGTGTAGCACGTGTGACATTTGTGACTGACAGAACAAAAGGGCTTCGTTGCCGCTTTAATTGTTGATTAATGTTGATCCCTCTCAAATTTGACATGGTTGCTTTCGAGAGCACAAAAGAAGTCATTGTCAAATATTTTCTTGATCATGACAGAGTCAAGATTTCCAGGCAGCCTTGGTTCTTTGACATTTGAGGATGCCGCATCAGACTAAAAAAAACCCCAAACCTGTAATTGCATCATTTTATTAATGGGATCAAATGCGGGCCTGCATATTACTTTTCATACCATTTGTGTGGGCTTCCAGCCTTATGTACCCAAGTAATGTTTTGCTTGGCAAGACGCTGTATCTTGTAATTATTTATTCTCCTTTCCCTCCTCTGACCTTTCCCCCCTGAACTAAAGAGAACGAAGGCTCACTTTTCTCTCTGATGCCTGATTTTTGAGAGGGTGGGGTGTTTGTGAGCATCTGGAGTGTCTTCCTACGTGGTAGTGGTTTGGGTTTGCAGTCCGTGTCTTCTCCTTGGTCTGGCCTTTGGGGTAGAAGTGATGAATATACTTAGGAGTAGTTAGGTTAGCCTTCCTGAGGGTGTCTCAGGGTTCGGAAGGAAGTTCATGTGTTTTCCTGAATGAGTGATTTGCTCCTAATTGGGAGGACTGGGCCTTAGGAAAGCAGAGTGTAGATAGTAGTGTTGTTACTAGTTTAAGGGAGTTATGGAACAACTTTTGGCATTGTGCCATCTTTTTAGGGGGGCATCTATATTTAAAATTTTATACTGCCTTCTAAAGTGCAAGCCAGTATACATATCTCAAGATCTGAAAGTTATGTTTGCTGTTTTGTCTGACAACTTAGTTAAGAAGTAGGTGCTAACAGTCTTTAGCAGCACAGGCATTTTTGGAAATGTAGGTTTGTATTTCCCACTTGGCACAGGCAGATGATCAGAACTTGTCACCTAGACTTATGAAATCACAGATGCAAGAGGATTTATTACAGGAATTACTATGTTCACATTTTAGAGAGGAGGTCAGAGAAGACTGGAGCTGGAAAGACCCTCAGTGGCTCCTTTTCCTGGGAGGTCTGTCCCCCCACCCCCTTGTCCCGCTCCCCCCAGCAAGGAAGGAGAGGCTTATCTTGCCCAAGGTCACAAGTTGACCTGAACCAGAGCAGCTCAGGTTTTCTGATACCACGGGTCTTTTTCTTGGACCACTCTGACCAAGCAGACGTTTTAAAGATTCATCTCGAAGGAGATTTCAACCAAAACCAAATTTCTTTAGGTAAATCAGGTTCAATAGCAAATTTTTCCTCTAAATAGCTGCTTGTGTAATTTAATTAAGACAAGTGCTGCAAATATTTAACTTCCTGCGGTTTTTAGTGTAAACAAACGATTTCATCTGTTTCTGTGTGAAGCAGGCTCCTGAGCCAGTATAACACGATCTCCAGAAGTACCAGAAAGCAGGCATTCCAGGTAGCAAACCTTCTCTGGGAGCCACCGACCTCCCTTTACTGTTGCTGAGACAGAGCACACCCCGGGAGACAAATCCCCCTTGTAAGTGTGGGGCAGAGGATGTGAGTGCAGAGGGATGGAGCCAGTGGTTTTTGAGTTTTCTCTGACTTGGTCTGTGCTAGCCTCCGGGTGCACTTGAGGATGTGTTTATTTTCTCTTTACTATACAGGATGTTTACAGCCATCCTGTGTGGTGTGCCCACAACTGCACTCGAATTTGAATTTGGTGGGCAGCCTGCCCTGGGCAAGAGGATATCCCCTGCCCGACCCCCCACAGTCTCCACCACACGTACACACTCAGCCACACACACCCATCCTTGTTTCTTTGACTGGCTGCCAGGTCTGTAGTGTGTGTGTGTGTGTGTGTGTGTGTGTGTGTGTGTGTGTGTGTGTGTGTCTGGGGGTAGAATAGAGTGGGTACTTATTTTGGGGATAGAAACACGGGAATTTTTTTTTTTGAATAGGCCTTTCAGCGAGTTGGCAAGGCTTCAGGACCAGCTTCCACACTGCCACAAAGAGCCTGGCTATGCTGGTCACTCTGCATTTGCCAGACATAGCATGGCGTCTTTTTTGAATGAACGCACAGCCTCCCCTCCTACCCAGGCCTGGCTCTTTGTTTAGAATTGGGATGTAATCTAAATAATTGGATTTACCAGCTTACATTTTTAATATTGGAAAATTAAGTTAATACGATGGTCTTTGGCACACATGGCCCTCCTCAAGGACCAGCTGGGCATCGCTCTAGACCTAGTCCCCCCTGCTCTCTGCCTTGTCCAGCTGAGTTGTGCGCATACCCTAATCCTCCTTGGGTTTGTAAACCATCAGAAATCTTGCTCAGAAATGGGATTTAATTAACCTAGAAATTGCTGTTGTGCCATATTTAGGGCTGCCCTAGAGATTGAGTGTAGATAGCAGTAAGCTGGTTAACTCTGTGCTGTGGATAACTCCAGAGGAGACTTGGAGATGATGCGTCCCCGTTCCTTCCCCCACCCCCCTCCCTGGGGCCACTGATGGCAGGCTGCCCTGGAAGCTTCTCAGTGCAGGATTTGGGAGGGGGCAGAAGGAGGTAGCAACAGAGTGTTATAAAACAATGTTTGGCACAGGACTTTGTCAGCTATCAGTGGGTTTTCTTTATAAGCTTTGCCTTGCAACTTATTTGTGAACTTTGAAAATAATGATAGTGTTTATTTTGGTCTGCTGCTTTATTCCCATAAAGGTGCTATACTTTTTTTTCACCTAAACATGAAATCTGTTTGTTGATTTATTTGGGTCAAATTTTAAGTGACCAAGCAAAACATTCTTTGGGCTGTTGACCCCATGCCAACTAATCCCACATCAGAGAAGGATTCTTCTGTGTCGCCTGGGGCATGGAAGAGAAAAGAGAAAGATGATGGCCCCTCTATTCCCTCCCGCAGCTCATCAAAAAGTACAAACAGCCTGTGATGAGTGGTGGTCCCGTGTGCAGGGGTGTATGGCAGGACCTTCCACCTGGGCCAGGAGATTGTGACCTGAGGTCAGTTGTGCTGTGTGTGGATGCATGGAGTACAGAGGCATGCCTTAGGGTGGAATGGTACCTTGTAACACAGGTACAAGTTGGCAGCCAGGACCTGATCTCCATCGGCTTTTGTAGACGATGCTCCTAAAGGGCAAGTTGCTTTGTAAGTTCTTGGTGAGCAGTGGCAGTGGTTGTGATCAAAATTGTGGCTGCATCACCAGATCCTTATGAAACTGGAATAGTGAGACTGAATCTTGTGGACTTTGGTGGCTTCCCTGATAGCTCAGTTGGTAAAGAATCGGCCTGCAATGCGGGAGACCTAGGTTTGATCCCTGGGTTGGGAAGATCCTCTGGAGAAGGGAAAGGCTACCCACTCTAGTATTCTGACCTGGAGAATTCCATGGACCGTATAGTCCATGGGGTCGCAAAGAGTCGGACATGACTGAGCGACTTTCACTTTAGTATTCTGTATCCTGGGGAGAACTTTACCATGGATCCGTATAGGCCTCTCCAGCTCTTGGGGTTTCGCAAAGACTATCTCCCCGCCCCTCTGGACTGCCCTGCAGTCTGACCCTCTGATAAGAAATGAGTGTAATTCCTGGAGAATGCATGATGAGTTGAGCGTAGCGGTGTTCCTCCCCTCCCTCTCAGCACCTTCAGAAAGCTTGCCCTCAACACAGAGCAGCCCTGTACATGCAGAAATAGGCCATAAGGGGGTGACTGTAGGCGAGCCCACTCTGTAGGCCCTCAAAAGGTTGAGGTCATGGGGAACGTGCCACTTGAGAGTGGCTCAGTCTCTCCGAGGAGGTGACTTCTGAACAGAGACGAGGGAAATGTGACTTGGTAAAACGCAGCAGACAGGAATGTTCCCCTCGCTGGATTATGGGAAGAAGCCAGCCCTGGTGAGATAAAAGGGAAGAACATTCCAGCTGGAGGAAGCAAGGGCCCCTGGGAACCTGGGAGGTTTATTTCTGCATTGAGTGACACTCTGGGGTATCAGATCAGTAAAGCGACTTTCACTTCAACACATTTTCCCCCCTCTCTTTTGGGGCACGTTTGCTTAAATGAGATTCTTATCAGCAGGGTTGAACCTTGTCATGACTGAGTTGCCATGGGGGCCCTTGTACCCAGGGAGCTTCTAGAGAAGGGACACCCCAGATGGCCTTAACCACGACGGGGGGTTCAGATAGCAAGCTCCGTGTTTTCTGAGCTTGCTGTCTGAATTGTGTAGTCCTTTATTTCACTTACCCACATTTATGCCATGAAGGTAAGGAACAGCGATGATTTGATCCAAAACCACTTCTGTTCGCTCACCCTCTCTGCCCATCGAATCTGGATTTTAACGTATTGTAAATAAAAGATTCCCCTCAACGTGACGTTTATCTATATATGCATGTATCTACATGTTTCTTCCTCAGTTGCTTTACTGCTTTGGCTTGCTGGCGGGTTTGACCTTCCTGGCATGGAGGAGTTTTCTGTAAGGAAAATTCCTTCCTTGATGAGTTAATAAAATATCAACACAGAAGTGAGTCTTGCTCCACTTGACACACCTGTGGTTTGTGTGGGGGACAGATGCCCTCTGTATTTTCTGCGTTCCAGCTCTTCGTGCATTATCAGTGGGCAGTAAGGACCATCCTGGCTAAACTTCAGTCTGAAAGCCTCTGGAGGTCCCACGTTCTGTTGTTTTCTTCCCCAGGGCCCAGGAACCCTATTCTGTCTCCAACCCCACCCCCTGGATGGCTCTGAACTCCCTTAGTTCAACCTATAATTTTTCCCCCCTCTGTTTTTTGGCTGCACTGGGTCTTTGTTGCTGTGTGCAGGCTTTCTCTAGTTGCAGCAAGTGGCACTACCCTCTAGTTGGGGTACACAGGCTTCTCCTTGTGGTTTCTCTTGTTCTGGAGCCTGGGCTCTCGGCATGCAGGCTCTGGTTGGTAGTTGCATCACACGGGCTGGGTTGCCCCACGGCGTGTGGACTCTTCCCAGACTAGGGATCGAACCCATGTTCCCTGCATTGGCAGGACTCTTAACCACTGGACCAGCAGGGATGCCCCGACCTAAATTTTCATTTTAATATGTTTTTTCACCTTAGTAATGAAATGGAAGGTATTCTTGGTCAAAATGTCACCTGGTGGAGGGATGGGTGAGTGGGTGCCACCTTGCTGTCATGCCCAGCTGCTGAGTGCCGGTCCTCCTGGAGCCCCACCGCCTTTGGTGGGGGTCTCATCCTGCCTGCCCTCTCCTGCACCCCAGCCTCCTCCTTCCCACAACACCCCCGGAGGCAGATAATTTCATTCTTCAGCACATCTGTACCTCACTACCCCTGTTTCTGTGCTGATTTTAGTAACATCCACTCATTTCCTGGTATCAGACGTTCTGGAATGAATCACCTATCCTGCAAACATGGCCACGCGGCTAAGAGTGCTTCCTCCATGGATTTGTCCTCTGAGTTGTGTCATTCAAACTCTCTTGTCCCGTGGAGCCCGTAAAGCAAAGTCACACCTTTGTTAATCCGAGGGGACTCTGCACACAAAGCTGAACCATAGACCCGCCCTTTCTGGGAAGCAGGGATTCTTCTGGCCTCTTTAAACAAGATATTGGTTTGTCTTGTTCTTTAGTTCCTGCTTTCATCTGGATCTCACAAATGCTTAATCACTTGGGAGCTTGGCTTATTCCTCTGAGGGGTAATTTATTTTACTGCTGCTTTTTAATCTCTCATGCCCTTATTTTTCATAGCCTCCCTGAGAAAGTCATCAGGCAGAAAGTGTTTTTATTTGAACAGTGGTCAGCGCATTTATCTTTGAGGTTCTGAAATTGTAGAATGTTCTGCCGTGTCCCGCTCTGTCAGCTCTGTTTGCGTGTTGGTTTTTCATCCAGGCTGGGCTGGCTTCTCATAATAATGTGTGGTATTTGTCGTTGCTGACTTTTGAAAAAGCAATAAACACTGAACATCCTGTTCACGTGCAGGTGGTATTTCTATAAAGCCCCTTTAATCCGCCGAGAGTGAGTTGTGTCCATTCAAGTGAAGATGTACACATCATAAAATGGCCAATTACAACCCCTTTCAGCAGGAAAGCATGACGGGTTTTCTTTTCACATGACGGGAAGGTTGGAGGAGAGGAGGAGCTTGTCGGAAGAGGAGGTAGTTCTGTTGGGCTCAGTCCTTCCCGAGGATGCCAGGGCCTGGAGAGGGTGTAGCTTGTTGAACTGCTGTCTAGTTTCCTGTAGCCTCTCCTTTATCCAAAGTGATGCCCCTGAAGGCACAGGCTGCTTGCTGCCTGGTGCCAGGGAGTTGAATATAGCAAATGAGTAAGCGGTGAGCACATTCAAGTGGTTGAACAGAGTGATGTCTGTTGAATAAATTTGAGCTTGTAGTTTATGTCTTTCATTTTTCCTCTATAGTAATTATCTTACAAAAATATCCATTTGTAAAAGACAGAAAATCTAAAGTGAGGGAGAGTTCAGTTCAATCGCTCAGTCATGTCCAACTCTTTGCGACCCCATGAATCGCAGCACGCCAGGCCTCCCTGTCCATCACCAACTCCTGGAGTTTACCCAAACTCATGTCCATCGAGTCAGTGATGCCATCCAGCCATCTCATCCTCTGTCGTCCCCTTCTCCTCCTGCCCCCAATCCTTCCCAGCATCGGGGTTTTTTCCAGTTAGTCAACTCTTCACATGAGGTGGCCAAAGTATTGGAGTTTCAGCTTCAACATCAGTCCTTCCAATGAACACCCAGGACTGATCTCCTTTAGGATGGACTGGTTGGATCTCCTTGCAGTCCAAGGGACTCTCAAGAGTCTTCTCCAACACCACAGTTCAAAAGCATCAATTCTTTGGCGCTCAGCTTTCTTCACAGTCCAACTCTGCCGGAGTCCCACTCCAGCTGGTCCAGGGGCCCCCAAGGGATGAAAGACGTCGGCGAAAGGAAAGGAGACAGAGATTTTGGTGGCCCAAGGACCATTGGCCCAAGGACAAAATCTTCATTGCTTTTAGTTTCTACTTATATAGCACATGTTCTTCTACATAATGACTTAAAATATTTTTCAGTTCAGATCAACATTCCCTGATTCTAAGATGTGTTAAAAGTTTTTTCCTAGTCCTTTGTCACATTTTGGTTACATGTTTACCCTGAAACCTATTTTTATCCTACTAAAACATAGTCTATGAATCATATTATTCCATCTACTTATTCTGTACAGCCTGCTACACAGCGAATACAGCGTCTTGCTTCAGTGAATAAGTACTGTAGCGGTGTCTAAGGGCAAAAGTTTCTCATAGCACAGCCATTGTCAGCGTTGGTTTGTTTACCATCTACCCACATAACACAAGGCCATTTCTGGCAGGGACAAGTCTTTTGCAGTTTACCTAGAAACTATTTACAATACAATGCATGTATTTCTTTTCCGTTTATGCTTAGATTCCAAGGGGAAAAGGCAATTGGCTTAGTTTCTGTAATTTTCCCGGATACATGACCCAAGTTTTCCAGTCATCAATAACAATCTCCTCATGAGGCCAGGTCACCATAGGCTTAGGGCTTGTTTTCCAAATGATCATGGCCTTATTTCCTGGCTGAGTGTTAGGGACCCACCAGTCAGGGGCCTCAGTAGGTTTAATCATTTTTGGAATGTTTCTCTGGGGCATGGGATCATTTTTCTTTTTCCTGGACTCTCATGACCTCATCATGGAAGCCCCTGCAACTCCGGCCATCAAAGAATAAAACAGAGTTAGCCACAACAAAAGCATAGAAACAGGAAGGAGGGAAGGTTCCGATCCAGGAGAGAAACTGCTTTGCAGTTTCTTCTTGAGTGGTGCCGTGACTTTGTCATACAGCAGTAGTTCCAGAACGGCTCCCAACACAACATCCATACATGACTACTGGAAAAACCATAGCCTTGACTAGACGGACCTTTGTTGGCAAAGGAATGTCTCTGCTTTTTAATATGCTGTCTAGGTTGGTCATAACTTTCCTTCCAAGGAGTAAGCATCTTTTAATTTCATGGCTGCAGTCACCATCTGCAGTGATTTTGGAGCCCCCCAAAATAAAGTCTGACACTGTTTCCACTGTTTCCCCATCCATTTCCCATAAAGTGATGGGACCAGATGCCATGATCTTAGTTTTCTGAATGTTGAGCTTTAAGCCAACTTTTTCACTCTCCTCATTCACTTCATCAAGAGGCTCTTTACTTCTTCTTCACTTTCTGCCATAAAGGTGGTATCATTTGCATATCTGAGGTTATTGATATTTCCCCCAGCAATCTTGATTCCAGCTTGTGTTTCTTCCAGCCCAGCGTTTTCTCATGATGTACTCTGCATATAAGTTAAATAAGCAGGGTGACAATATACAGCCTTGACGTACTCCTTTTCCTATTTGGAACCAGTCTGTTGTTCCATATCCAGTTCTAACTGTTGCTTCCTGACCTGCATACAGGTTTCTCAAGAGGCAGGTCAGGTGGTCTGGTATCCCCCTCTCTTTCAGAATTTTCCACAGTTTATTGTGATCCACACAGTCAAAGGCTTTGGCATAGTCAATAAAGCAGAAATAGATGTTTTTCTGGAACTCTCTTGCTTTTTCGATGATCCAGCGGATGCTGGCAATTTGATCTCTGGTTCCTCTGCCTTTTCTAAAACCAGCTTGAACATCTGGAAGTTCACGGTTCACGTATTGCTGAAGCCTGGCTTGGTGAATTTCGAGCATTACTTTACTAGCATGTGAGATGAGTGCAACTGTGCGGTAGTTTGAGCATTCTTTGGCATTGCCTTTCTTTGGGATTGGAACAAAAACTGACCTTTTCCAGTCCTGTGGCCACTGCTGAGTTTTCCAAATTTGCTGGCATATCGAGTGCAGCACTTTCACAGAATCACCTTTGAGGATTTGAAATAGCTCAACTGGAATTCCATCACCTCCACTAGCTTTGTTCGTAGTGATGCTTTCTAAGGCCCACTTGACCTCACATTCCAGGATGTCTGGCTCTAGGTGAGTGATCACACCATCGTGATTATCTGGGTCGTGAAGATCTGTTTTGTACAGTTCTTCTGTGTATTCTTGCCACCTCTTCTTAATCTCTTCTGCTTCTGTTAGGTCCATACCATTTCTGTCCTTTATCGAGCCCATCTTTGCATGAAATGTTCCCTTGGTATCTCTAATTTTCTTGAAGTGAGGGAGAACCAAATGCAAATTGGATTCTTATCTCAGTTTGAGAAATAGCTCTTCTCTGATTTTGGAATGAACTTTAGACGTAGTATCATTTGATTTATAAATACTGATATTTCCTTTTGAATTTCTAAGGGACAAGGTTTTCCCATTTTCCGTTTAACTACATTATCCTAGGAACAAACCCCCCACAGCTCCTTTATTTTGTCACATATCCAGCAAATGGATTCTCCACCCCCAAAAGAAACAGCTCGTAAGTCTCTGAAGCAGTCACTCTTGCCCCTATCTGATCCTTCTGGAAGGTCAGTCCTCTGGCTTGGTGACTTTCCCAGAACTCACTTCTGTTCACTCACGTTGTGGACAGTCTGCTACCCCCAAAATTTTCCTCTTTGTTCTCCATCACACAGGAGGAACAGGGGCGTTGTTTTATTCCCTCAACTGTTTATAACGTTAGGAATTTCCGTTAAAGGCATTTAGCTTTCCACGAATACTGTGTTCTAATACTGTGTTCTGTAGTTATTTTCCTCTGGTGATTCCTAGGTTCTGAAGTGCTTTTGGTTAGCTGTGATGTTTGTAGATTTTAAAGGCAGAGGCTTGTTGCCCAGTTAGTAAGCAGCGGTCATGCTTGCTATCTTCTTTTGATCAAGTGTCACTTCGTGTTGGGAAGATGACCTATTCCGGGGTGTTTTTAGCATGTGGTAAGAGAAGCAAGGGTTGATTCCGGGCAGGACACGGGAGGTTATGCTTAAAGGAGATAATTTTTACATAGTAGAAAGTGTGTGTGTGTGTGTGTGTGTGTGTGTGTTTGTGTGTGTGTGTGTGGCTTTGCTGAATACTAGAGTGCTAACTTAAAATGTTAGGGTATTTTGCGCATCAGCAGTTGAAGATACTCTGCTTACTATTTTATGTAAGTCCAGCAATAGTTAAGGGAAGTTGTGTGTGCTTTAGAATTATAAACACATGTTGTACTCAGAGCAGCCTTGAGTTGGGGTGGCTTTATCAGTCCCGCACAGTGGGTTTGAGCAGATCTACTTAAAGCCCCGTGCCATAGGGCTGCTTTGGGTTCTTGTTGTCTTCCCCTGGTCTCAAAGACTATTTCTGAAGCATCTTTATGAGCAGGCCCAGAGGGGTGGTTTAAAGCAGGACACATACAGCTTCACACTCTCGGTGGTGCTTACTTTCCATTAGGCATCGAGGCCTTGAAAATTCAAGGAAAAGCTAATAGGCAGTTTATGATAAAGGTCAAACCAGTTATACAAAGGGTAAAAGTCATCAGGTAGAGAAAGGAAAATTAACTTTAGGAAAGAAGTAAAGAAACCTTTGCAAGGTTCACTAGGATTCAAACTAATAGATTGTCTGGCATGTAAGGGGCTAACGGTGGCAGTAGTTGTCAGAGACATAAGAGATGTGGGTATGATCCCTGAGTTAGGAAGATCCCCTGGAGGAGGGCATGGCAACCCACTCCAGTATTCTTGCCTGGAGAATCTCCATGGACAGAGGAGCCTAGTGGGCTACAGTCCACAGGATCGCAAAGAGTCAGACAGGACTGAAGCAGCTTGGCATGCGCACACGCATGCATGCTGACGTGTACAGTTGTGTAAATGAACGAGATTGAGGCTGTGATTTGTAGTCACCAAGTGGAGGAATTAGGGAGTTGGTGTCTATGTAGGATGGTAATAGGGAAGAGGCCTGAAGGTAGGTTAAAGACAGTGTTTTGAATCCCTCAGGACTTTGTGCAGGCAGAAGGTAACCCATGATTTGGCCGTGAATGACGGGTTTTGAACAGACTAGGAAAGTAGATTCCCCCCACCGCCCCCCACCATATTATATGCTTTAATTAGTGTAGTTGAATTTATGTGGCTGAATTGGAGTCTCAAGAGCCTAGAGGTGGGGAGAGCTATTTCCTCTGGGGTGTAAGACCAGGTCAGTGACAGACCAAGGTGGGCGGAGTGCCCTTACCCGGTATGAAGGACGCTGTGCATATGTTTGTGACAGTGTCCTGTTAGAGCTCAGACTGCTAAGTAAATGTGGCAGGTGGTATACAAAAAGCACCAAAGCCATTAATCCCATATCATCTAATACAGTGTGCTGGTTTTGAAATACCCAGGCACACATGTGGTTTGCACAGGCATGCCCTTGTGTGCACACATACACACATGATCATGGTGTATATTATATATCAGTTTAGAAAACACAGCCTTTTAAGCAAATTTATTGCCCTTTAAAGCAGGCTTGTGGTTTATGAGAGTGTGAGAGATATACAGAACCTTAATTAGAAACAAAGAATTTGGTTGAAATAAAGAGTCTTTCTTTATCATGATATTGTAGCTGCACGTAGATCTATATCTTCCTATCTCTGCTTAATTTCTTTTTAATTTTCTCTTGCTCTTCCAGGCCCAGGTTGCAAGCACAAAGGAAGTTTGCTCAATCCCAGCCGAACAGTCCCAGCACAACTCCAGTCAAGATAGTGGAGCCATTGCTGCCCCCTCCAGCTACTCAAATTTCTGACCTCTCTAAAAGGAAGCCTAAGACAGAAGATTTTCTTACCTTTCTCTTGCCTTCGAGGTAAGACTCTGTTGCCAGTTTGAGGGGGGCAGCCTGGTTGAAATAAAAAGGGACAAGGCTACCCCCAGGTTGACGTTGACTTTGGTCTCTGTGCTGCACACCTACGATTTCCCAGCCTGGTTGAAGTGTAAACTGAGGGGTCCCACCAAGAACGTGCTTGAATCTTCCTTCTCTCTCTTTTTTTTAATTGTATTTATTTATTTGACTGCACTGGGTCTTAGTTGTAGCATATGGGATCTACTTTCCGGATCAGGGATTGAACTGAGGCCCCCTGCATTGGGAGCATGGGGTCTTAGCCACTGGAGCACCAGGGAAGTCCCTCCTCTGACTCTTGAATCGCCTTTTTTTGTCGTCTTAGCACACAATGTCACAGTGTATAGGTTCACATTTTTATAATTTATTTCCCCCAACATCCATTTAGTACCTCTGTCACCCCATCACACACATGCTTTTGCTAACTCGGCTTTCTGTTTCGTAATTTGTATTATTATTGGTGGGCTGGTTGTGGATGGCTGTGAAGTCCCTTTTCCTTTTGTGTCCTGAGGTCTGGGAATAAGGCACACTATGGGAGGGCTTACTCCCTCCCCCCGCCACACTGCTTGGGGAGAAATAGCAGTAGAACCTTCTAAGTGTAGGTAAGGGTGGAAATACGTACGAGTGGGACTGATAGACAAGAGAGCACGGTGAGGATGCAGTTTTGTAATGAAGAATGGGTTTGGGTTTACATGGCCTCATTTTGGGAACGTGTTTACTCCAGGAGCAAAGTGAGAGGAGAACACAGGATGGGAAAGGAGGTTGCGGAGTCTCCATTTCGGGCAAGAGTATCGTAGGAGGGAATTCTTCTCTTTATCCTGCTGGGGGTGCAGCATTTCAGTCTGTCCTTTGATGGTGCTCAGGTTGGTCACTGAAGGGGGAGTCTGGCAGGCTTTTTCACTGTAAGTGGACCCTTGGCAGCTTTTGGAGTTTATATGTATTTCATTGGGAGACTCCTTGAAACTCTATTTCATTTCTCATCAGACTTGATATACTCATTTTTTGGTGTCTGTGTGGACTCGTTTCCTGTTTTGTTCAGAAGGTTGTAATCTGTTACTCTCCTTTATTTTGATATTTTGTTGTCCCAGATCCCATCAGTGGAGCCCCTGCAAGCTGGCACCCTTGCCCTTTGACATTTCCCTGAGATCCTTCCCTGGCACGGCAGAGGACCCCGGGCTCATCTCACATATCCCCTCCCTCAGGGCTGCATGGGCCATTTCTCCAAGATGCCCTGTTTACTTTAAGGAACATCTACTCCTCTCAAGTTGGGATCTGGGCCTGAGGTGTACTCATAGCCATTGGAGGGAAATGCATTGTGTGTGTGTGTGTGTGTGTGTGCGTTTCCCTGGTGGCTCAGCTGGTAAAGAATCCGCCTGCAATGCAGGAGACTGTGGTTTGATTCCTGGGTTGGGAAGATCCGCTGGAGAAGGGATAGGCTACCCACTTCAGTATTCTTGGGCTTCTCTGGTGGCTCAGCTGGTAAAGAATCTGCCTGCAATGCGGGGGACCTGGGTTCGATCCCTGGGTTGGGAAGATCCCCTGGAGGAGGACCCACTCCAGTATTCTGGCCTGGAGAATCCCCATGGACAGAGGAGCCTGGCGGGCTGCAGTCCACGGGGTTGCAAAGAGTCGGGCACAACTGAGTGACTAAATACTTGTGCATGTGTGCAAGGACATGTATGTGACATGTACACACATGCTCATTAAGTATATATATGTATTTCTAGGTCTGTTAAAATCCATGAGTGAGCACCACTACCTCCAGTTTTAGTTTAGAACCAAAGGGTTCATTTTGGTTTTCTCTTTTCCGTATTAAACTTGGAGAAAGCTGGCTCCTATTATATCCACAAATTACTTATTAACCCATTTTTTTCCAGTGTGCCCCACGTCCCATCTCTGCCGCCACCCTCCCCACGGAGCCCTCCTGATTTCACTTGGCTCCAACCCCATGAGTGTGCTACCCTATGTGTGAACACGTCTTCACCCTGTTGTGGCTCACACAACCCAGACCGGCTTCTCTGGTTGTTCTTCATCCCCACCCCACCCTCTCACACCAGTTAGCTTTCGGACTGAATTGTTGGCCAAGGGAAGATAAAGGGCCGGGGTTTTTGTTGGTCGTTACAGGCTATTGATAGTCCTGGAGACTCTCAGGACATACAGGAGGAGGGTAACTGTGTTCCGGTGTGGACCACTTGGCCCTCACAAAGTGGGGAGGTGGGGTGGTGGGGCCTCCTGCCAGCATCTCCCTTGGGTTTGACATGGCTGCTCGCAGATGGAGCCTAGTGATCCTGAGTGTTGAGGGGTGAGATGGAAAGGATGCTGTAAAAGCCCAGCAGGAAAGAAGTGCAGGATTGGCTGGGAAGGGTGATAGGAAGAGGAGAGGTGCGGGTGACCAGCAGGGGTTGAGGCTGCTGTGGGGTGGTGTCATTGGTGATGGAGGGTGAATGGGACCAGGTGCTTAGGAGGAGGAGTTTGAGCCAAAGGGATCTTTGAGGGGTCAGCAGTGCCATCAGCAACCAGGTGGCTCAGGTCACTAATTAAAGCTCTGCTTCAGTAGGACTCTTCTGCTGTATCTTTAATGCCACTGGCACCAAATTTACCCTGGAGCCATGCCTGAACTCTTTCCTTTCCTACAGGAAGATTCACTGATCTTGTTCTGTTCAGTTCAGTTCAGTTGCTCAGTCGTGTCTGACTCTTTGCGACCCCATGGACTGTAGCACGCCAGGCCTCCATGTCCATCACAACTCCCAGAGCTTACCCATGTCCATCACGTTGGCGATGCCATCCAACCATCTCATGCTCTGTCATCCCCTTCTCCTCCCGCCATCAATCTTTCCCAGCATCAGGGTCTTTTCCAGTGAGCCAATTCTTTGCATCATGTGGCCAGAGTATTGGAGTTTCAGCTTCAACATCAGTCCTTGTTCTATTAGGATGTCAGAAAACTGCTCTTCTGATCATGGGATTTAGTTACGAACATTTTTACCGATGAAGTGGGTGTGACTTGTTTTTGGAGAGGAATTTGTGCGTGCAGTGTGCACCTATCTATGCACAATTTTGTAAAATCATTTTCTGTGATTTTGGCGATTGGAAGAGGACCTTGCTCAGAGATCCTTGCTCAAGTAATTGGCATCTAGGGAAAATATCACATCTAGAGTCTTTGACATTGACAGACTGTAGACACAGGAGAATCATGCCTTTTCATAGATACAGTTTACTGGTTTCACTTGTCAGATGGAACAAATGTTTCACTAAGTGAAACCTAAGATGTTTAAAATAATTTTGGAAAAATGCTTCAAGGCTGGAAAAAGATTCCTACATTGATGAGCCAGACAATAAAACAGGTTTTGTTGTTTGTTTTTAGTTGATATACAATAAGGTTCTGAGACAGAGTGTTGTATTCTCTTACTTTTCCTCCTGAACTTTTTAGATTTAAGGTATTCTATTTTAAAAGCCATGACTTTATGAGGTCAAGTGTGTTTATCTGATACAGCTTTCCTTAAAGCCTCAAATGATGGGTGACTCACTGAGTACCTCGTGATCCTGGAAATGTGATGCGTTCGGTGGTATTAGACAGCATATTTTAATATGGAATTGCTTGAGCCAATTAAAACTCATATTTTGAAGTATCAAGGGTTAAATAGGCAATATCTGTTGTAGTGGCACTTTAATGATTTTCTTTCAGTTTCCCTGGCAGCTATGACGGTAAAGCATCTGACTACAAGGCGAGACACCCAGGTTCAATCCCTGGATCAGGAAGATCTCCTGGAGAAGGAAATGGCAACCCACTCCCGTATTCTTGCCTGGAAAATCCCATGGATGGAGGAGCCTGGTAGGCTACAGTCCATGGGGTTGCAAAGAGTCAGATACAACTGAGCGACTTCAGTTCACTTCAGTTTCAAAAGCAAAATCAAGTGTTAAACTTTTTTTAGTCATAAAAGTATTTCATGTTCCTCTAGGGAAGATCAGTGGAAAAGAGGGAGAAATAGGCCAAAAATCAAAGAATCAAAATACCCTTCTCTCCAGCCTCCTAGAGAAAAGCACTGTTACTACCTCCTCAGTGAAAATACTGCTAAGCCTTCTGTGTGCAGATACAAGTCCCACATCCCAAATGGAATTGCATTTATTTTTGCAATCTGGTTTCCTGTTTCAGAGTGTCATATAAATACCCATTCCATTGTGTGGATGTCCCATTATTTATCTGATTCTCAATTTACATGTAGATGTATTTCTAGCTTTTAGATATCAACTACTGGTGACTCTTACCCTTATCAGGAATCTTTACAGTCAAAGTTGATAGTTGAGAATTTGATTAACATTATTTTATACCTGCAATCTAATTCTGCTGCTGCTTTTCTGGCGGGAGTTGCAAGCCAGACAGAGCTTGTCTGAGCCTCAGACTTCATGTTCAGCGTCAAGAACCCAGCCACTCTATCACCCTTGGGTGGAAGCAAGCCCAGATCCAGTAAAGCAGGCAGCCCTGATAAGCTCAATATTGACAGGAAAGAAAGCCCAACTGCAGAAATCATGCCAGAACCAGAGACCTGGAAACAATGTTTGTTGCCAAGGGTTGTACATCATCCTTTTCTCTGGTCCTCAGTTATTATCCAGAATGGTCTCAGCGCTGATTTGGAATATGGAAGAGAATGGATCTTGGAATGGAGATAAAGCTGGCTCATGGAGTTCTTTGAGTCTTGGTGTTTATTACCCATCAGTGACACTCAGCAAACCCAGGACCCCACCTTCTCCCCACAACTTCACTGAAATCTGGGGTGAGGAAAAAACTATACTATTAATAAGAAGAGTGTGTACATGTCAACACACCAGCAGTTGTTCAGAGATAGAAGCTTTAGAGATTAAAAAAAAAAAAATCTGTCTTAAGGCAGGTAGAGACCTTTTAGCTAAGTTTGGTAGGACTCTGTCCTCAGTGCTTAACGTGATGACCTGAAACTTCCAAAGGAAAGCGAGTGTGATGGTACAAGCCAGCTGATATGTTTCCTTGCTGTGTCTTTATCTTTAAATGGCTGCTTTGAAGAGGGTCCACATGGGTCCTGCCAGAGTCATAATTAGTCTCTTTCTTGGGGTGTAGATCTGCAGAGAAGAGGGGTGTACCGTCGTTGCATTTTTTGTCACCCGTTGTTCTTAATGAGTTCTGTTGTCTTCTCTTTGTTCTGACTATGACTATTTGCAGATTTGAAAAGCTTAACAGTGGAGCAATGGCAGGCTAAATGAGTCTCTTATTTATTTTTCTCCTTGGGGGGCAGTGCAAATAAAGGAGATTCCCAAGGAGGATCCCTGAAAATACACGCCTACATGCTTCCTTCTTCAGACCCTGGGCGTCACAGGCTAGCCTCACAGGGAAGAAGAGAGCTATTTTCCAGGAGGAGTTAGTAGGAAAGACCCCCACCCCCACCTCCCACTGTCAGCCTTGGTGAAGCAATCCTTTCTGTTTGGGGACCACTTGCCTTTTGCTTCCCAAGTCCTAGAGAATCTTCAGCAATCACCTGTCATTCAATTGCAAATTAATTCTGCAAGCCTCTATTGAATTGTTTTTCAGTGCCAGAAAAGAAAACAGAGGTTACAACAGGAAAGTCACGTGATGGGTGCATGGACTAGACCCGCACGCCTGTGCCAGGGTGGCCGTGCTGGGCAGAGGGTGCACAGGTGGAGCGGAGCGGAGGGAAGGGAGCCCTGCGCGGGGTCTCTAGAGGGAGCTGGCTTTAGAGACAGAGAAAGATCTGCAGAAGCCCCTCCCACGGCTGGGCAGGTGACTTCGTGGCTTGGAGGGCTGGCCCCTTGTTAAAGCAGGGAGTTTGATGTGTCAGGTGCTGTGGGCCCCAGGCTAGATATTCACTGAGGTTTTTTGGCTGAGGGGAAGACCTTAATTGAGGAAGTTGATCATGGCAGCATCGAAAAAATGGATCCAGGCTACAGAAGCGTAAGCAGTGGGCTATTGTAGGAAGACGGGCAGGAGGCCGATGGAGCTAGTGGATCTTGGGCAGGTGACTTAGAGCTCTCAGCCTCAGTGTCCTCTTTTGTAAAATGGATGTGCAGTCAGCACATAGTTGCTGTGGAGTTAAACTAAATTATGGGTGCAAAGCAGGCCCGTAACGTGTGGATGGGGCCTGTGGTACTGTCCAGCCCCTTAGTATTTCCTGGTGAATTTAGGAGATGAACAGGGGAGGGAAACAGGTTCCTCCAAGTGGAACGAAGGAGGGACAATCTCAGCCAAGGAGAATGCAGGTACCAGAAGAGACAGGCCACCCATGGAACTTTCTCTAAAGACAGTTGCCGGCTTTATCGGCAAGGCACGTGTATTTCGATAGAACGTTGGCTTTGGGTATTGAGGTCGATTTGTTGTAAATAGGGCAAATGCAAAAGCTTGGGGTGATTTAGAGGTCACAAAATGAAAGGGGATTAACCTGCTAGAAAGCAATTAAGTGATCCTCCAATTTCGAGGAGCACCATGGCTCTGATAATGAACTTCCTTGAGGAAAATGGGAGTGCTTTACGATACGTGAAGTCTTTGGGGAGGAGGGCCCTCTGTCACAGTGGTACACAACTCTTTTCTGGATGAATCCTTTTCGAGAGGGATTGCATCTTAATTTTTGTGGAGGGGTGACAGACAAAGTGATGCTCTCACCACGCTGAGAATTCCAGTGGCCGTCTCACTTTTCTCCAAACCAAATCAGCCTTATGTTCCTCATACGGTTGGTTTTCCAACAGAGTCTGTACACTTGGCTGAGTTGTGCTGAGCAAGCAGTTTATTTGCCAGAAGAGTTTATCAGGCTCATTATGAAGAAATATGAAACCATCGGCTCCTGAAGCACCCAGGAGGGGAGGGATGGGGCCCCTCTAATTGCTCTGTGACCTCGATCAGTCGTTCAAACTCCAAGATGTTTTGCTCAGAGGGTTGGCCGTGCTCCAGACCAGCTGGCCCCTGACCAGGTTCTGCCCTCCCTGGAGATGAAACTAGTCCCTGCTCCCTGCCTGTGGCTGCCGGCACCGAGTCAGTGTGCTTCTCAGGTCGTCTCCGGCCTCTTCCCTACTTTTTGGTGATACCCTCAGTATTTCTCATCCTTTCTGAAATCCCATTTAGAGAAGGTAGATGGGGGCACAAATCTGGAAGTCAGCTTAGTCCTGTTTTGTTTGTGGAGCACCTGGCCGACAGCTGACGTGTTGAAGTGGCCAGTATCCATGTCCTAGAGGCACGGTGCCCCTTCCTCTGTATTTACATCTCTGTTAAGGTCCGTGGGTGCTTTCCCCGTGGAGAGAGCACAGACTTTGGTGTTGAGACGGCCTCTGTGTGGCTGCAGTGAAGTGAATCTCTGACTTGTTTCCTGTTCTGTACGTGATGGGTGGAAATTACGTAGGTTGAGCCCACTGCGGCCTCTGTGTGGTGCGACCTGTGCATTCATTTGCGGCAGAGAGATCCAGAGACCTTGTTGCTTTTGACTGGATGTGTGTTTGTTTATGTCTGTTTCAAGCCGCGGGTGTAGACGACAAGGGGGGAAGGTAGTAAGTGGATTGTTTCAGCTGCTAATTAAAGGATGCTTTCTCCTGTCTCTGTGTTCGGCCGGGTCTCCCTGTGAGCTGACATGTCAGGAGGGAAGGTGGTTTTCGTTGCCAAGTCCCTCAACGTCAGGGCTCTTGCAAAGAGAACACGTGCCCCACTCTGGTGGTGGTGGCAGCTCAGTTGTCCGACCCTTGCAACCCCATGGACTGTAGCCCACCAGGCTCCTCTGTCCATGGGATTTCCCAAGCAAGAATACTGGAGCCGATTGCCGTTTCCTTCTCCGCCCTGCTGGGAGGCATTGCCTAAACGTGGGGTCAGGCAGCCACACCTGGGAGCACGTAACTAAAGAGGAGGCCTCTGAGAGGACAGTCACATCGTCAGCTTTCTCTCTTCTTCCTGAAAAAAGGCTCCCAAGGGCTGAAGTTTTCCAGCCCTCTCAAGGCGTTGCTCTGCCACCTATTCCCAAACTGCAGACTACTGAGTTCATTTTGTGTTTCTATCCTATTTCTGGGCCCCACCCCATCCTCTCCCAGTGGCCAGTCTGCAGACGCTCCCATTTAGGAAAGCAGGTAGGAACTGAATCCCCTTTGCTCTCACCTGTGGAAGGTGGCAGCCTGCTTTCATAGTTGAGTTGTTTTGTTCTCAGCCGTGTGTCACCCTAACAGGGGCACTGCCATGTGGGTGTCGACAGTGCTTGTTCCTATGTTACCTCACAGCCTTCGGGGTCATCACAGTTGTTGGGTCTGAAGATACTAAGCCCATTGTACAGGCAAGTACCCAACAAGTGGGTACATGACTGCCAAGCTGGACTTTCGGACTCCATGTCATCCAATGATTGGCGCCCTTGTTTTTGATATGTGTGTATTTAAAGGAAGATCCGTTTCAGTAGAGGCTTCATTACCCAGACTTCTCCTTGTACCATAAGGAACTAGGGCCTCCCTTTGTGTTTGGACTTTCACTGGAGGGCTCTTCCCCCGAGTCCTGCTGCTTGGTGGTGCCAGAAATGAAGTAGGGTGAATGTTTAAAACTTCTATCACAATAGTAATTACCTTTTCTTTTTAGGGCACATGATATTAAATTTATGCTCATATAATAGAGAAAAGTCATTTAAATCATGAATGTAAGTCACTCTAAAGAAAATAGCAGATGGATATAGTACCCGATCTTAAGAGTGTATGGGAGTGGACAGGGCTTGGGAAACCCTGGTGGAAATTCTTATTCCCCGGTAAATTGTAAAGGCTGACGTGGAAGAGACAGACCATCACTCCATGTGTCACAGTCGTCCTGGTCTCTCAGTGCTCTTCTGTTAGGTGTGTGGGTCGCAGGTGCTTGGGTCAGTTCTGGGTACGTGGACGGTGGGATTGACGAGCCAAGGTTGCACCCACTTTCTCTGATGACTGTCCAGTTTCAAAGGATGGAGCTCTCCTCTCCTAGAAATCAGAAAATCAGTGAATAACTATCTCCCCAGCCCCTGCCCAGACCTACCTCTCCCTTTGAAGTTTTGTTTTTTTAATATGATAATGGGCTTCCTAGGTGGCAGTAGTGATAAAGAACTTACCTGCCAATGCAGGAGACAGAACATCCCTGGATTGGGAAGATCCCCTGGAGTAGGAAATGGCAACCCACTCCTGTATTCTTGCCTGGAGAATTCCATGGAAACGGGAGCCTGGTGGGCTGCAGTCCATGGGGTTGCAAAAAGTTGGACCTGACTGAGCGTCTGAGCATGTGGTAATAGGGCCCGATTGCTTTCATTCTCTGTGTGTATCCTGAAGATCCATCACAAGCATGCCAAATCCGGGGCACAGCCCGGAGTTGGTGAGCTCAAGCTACAGAATTTGACTCCCCAACTAAATGACAGCGGGCAGGGAATCCCTTTAGGGTCTTTTCCAGAATCTAGCAGAACGAGCTATGTTTGGCTTGTTAAGATAAAGAACTGGTCGGGGGAGGGAAGATAATGAGAAAGAGGGCTTGTGTGTACATGATTCACAGAGAAGAATCCAATTTTACAGAAACCGCAGCCCAAATTAGAGAAAGCAAGCTTTTGGATTAAAATGATTTCTGTTGTGGTTGTAACATACCACAGTTTGATTTTTGTCCAGATGAAAACATTTGGTTTTCACTTCAGTAAATATTGTGGAGACATTGCCAACTAATTCTGAAAAGTAATGAAATACGGCTTTGGCAAAGCACAGATGCGTTCTGCACTCCCAATTCCACCGACTGATCCAAGTTCAGATTTTTTTTTTTTTTTTATGTTTGCTAATGCGCTTGAGTAATCAGGAGAGAAAAATCTGCCTGTGATTTTAATAGAAAACTGTAAGTACACGTGTATACCCCCTCCCTCCCATTCCCTAGTCCATCCATAACCCTCTTAAAACGTTAAAAGCATTCACCTTTCATTGATAACTGCTTTAAAACTACAGAGTTTGTAGAGGAGATGTGCTTAGTCACTCAGTCGTGTCCACCTCTTTGCAAGTCCTGTGGACTGTAGCCCGCCAGGCTCTGTCCATGGGATTCTCCAGGCAACAATACTGGAGCGGGTTGCCAAGCCCTCCTCTAGGGGGTCTTCCCGACACAGGGATCGAACCCAGGTCTCCTGCATTGCAGTCGGATTCTTTACCTTCTGAGCCACCAGGGAAGCCCGTGGAGAAGATAGATGGAGTTATTCTGTGTGATGAGGCAACCTCTCTGACTTGTTGATTAACGCCACAAGAGGGGCTGGTACCGAAGGAGGGGAGTGAGCTCTCCCGAGGAACCAGGTGGGGGCCGCTCAGCCCTTTCTCAGACCCGTGGTTTCTACCGTCGTGGTCTGCCGTGGGAGGGGATGCTTTCTCTTCCGGAAGCTTTTCCTTGTTTTATTTCCCAGCTCTCTCACCCTATTATTTTCGTCTCTGTACATCCATGCCCCTTTTCCTGAATGCTAGGCCCACAGTGAGCTTTTCAAAAGTTTACCTCCCTTGATGTTTGGAGGCAAAATGTTTCCCTTAATAAATTTTCTAGAGAGGAAGTTTGCTTCTTAGGTGTGAGAATCTATGAGTTGCAGACCATTTTTAATCAAAAATCCTAAAAACATTCAGAGTCTTCTGTTTTCAGATGCTAAATGTTAACTTTCCATGCACACAGCTTCAATTGGATTAGCAAATGGACCCATTCACCCATTTTATCCTGAGGAAGGTGGGGTGATTTCACCAGTGATATAGTCCAGACTACTGGCTGCCTTCAGGGCTTTGAAATACCCTTTCCTTCATCTGTTTTTGTGTCTAGCAGATTCCTCCTCCTCTAAGCTTATTTGTAAATTAGCTAATCGAGCTTGTATCTCCACGAAGAAGAGGAAATGCTCCATGTGAATGTCTTGATTTCTTGGTTTCTCAGATGCTTTTGGCTCACTCTCATGTTTTTGAAGTTCTTCTACAGTTATTTTCTAGGTATTTAGTATTCAGCAGTCTGTGTCTCTCTATCACCTTGATTATGACATGTGAGATGATATTCCTGGTTTTGTGTCAACAGAAAAGACGGAAAAGCTGTTTCTGCTGCTTTTTCCTTGATGCTGTGGTTCTCCCTGATTTGGAATGTTGGCTTGACCCTCTCCATCACTTCTAAGTGGACATGTCAGCGGGTCTTAGAGGGATTACCAGTAGCTGTGTGGTGACCGAGGTTTGGAATATGCAGTGTTGTTGGATTTAGTCTTTTCTGCATGCTTAACTTGACTACAGGGTTAACAAGAGGTACAGGTATGCAGGTACCGAGAAAAATTCTGAAGGTCTATTCCTTCTTGGGGAGAAGCTATAGTTGATGAGGCCACTCCTGAGATTGGCAGTGGCTTTTTAAATGAAACCTGGAAGGTGGTAAGGCTCTACTCAGGCCTGGGGAGAATTGGCACAAGCTTATTATTTGAGCCAAGGGCATCCTGACTCTGTTAGCGCTGACCTTTCTGCCTAAGGCTCCTCATTATCAAGCACTGGTCTTTTTTCTCCACTAATCCCTTCTCCTTTCATCACATGAGTCTCTCCATTCCTCATCTTGTTTGAGCATCTGTATTGCCTCTTATTTTGTTGATGCTTTGTCTTTAGGTCCAACCAACTAGTCAGTTAGGAGAACCCACATTACTTTTTAGGGTGAAAGCAATCACTTTTATCCCCTGTGCCCCCATACTTGTGTCCTTTCCCACCACTTTCCACTGCAGAGCCAGTCACATCAGAAAAGTCTTGTATTATTGTAAGTTTTGGTTTAACAGTGACACACTCCCCACCCCCTTCCCTGGTCTTCTGTTTCCTGCTTTGGATTTCTCTTCTAGAATATCTGTCTTCTAGAACATGTATCAGGTTACATCACTTTGTGTATACTTGGCTGAGAAGCTGTTTAAAGAAATGGATTCATAAGGTTGGCTGCTTTCTTTTGTTAAAATTACCGTATATGCTTTCTTTAGGATATTAATGAAACTTGGGTTCTGAACTGAGCTCCTCAACATTTCCTCCATTTTAGTTCTTTGGCATAAAGTTAGCGTTTACCCCTTTCTCAGAGTCTTGAACGTAAGGAATGTGATGCTTCATGTATTGGGTTTGAGTTTCAAAAAATCCTCAACAGATTCCGTAGGTGGCAGTTACCTCTTAATTTCTCATGTGTTTCATGTGGATTTTGCCCAGTTCTCTTTTAAGCAGACTTGCTTTGCTCCCAGATGGCCTCAGTTGCAGAGTTTATTGCCTTCTCTCCTGATCCTGGTGGGATGGAGCAAGGCGAGGGGGTACTGGCTTCCTGAAATTTCATCCTGCAATCCTGCTTCCCTCCAGTAGAGGGCAGAGTGAGCTGTGGAAGTTACTGCAGGGTCTACGCACACACCTGCTCTGTGTGGTGCTGTAATAATCCGCTTTCTCATTTCAGCCGCTGGTCAGTGCATCCAACACAGTGTGCAGGGATGCTCTTCTTTAAGAGAAGTTAGATGTGGCTATTTTGATCTTGAAGGAACTTGAAGAAATGTGTTTAACCTCTTTCTTATTTTACTGAAGAGGAAAATTTAATGGCTGAGTCACTTCCAAGTGTTGAGTCCCCAGCTCTGTCTGACAGCGTGTAATGTGTTACTTGATGTCATGTCACATGCTAGAATGAGTTTGAGTTTATGGGAAATTTCCTTTACTTTCATTTTTTTGTTTTTAACTCAGAACTTCTTTTTGAGCGCTGAAATAAGATTTCTTGTTTTTGTTTTTCTTAAATACTTAGATTTATGGGACTTCCCTGTTGGTCTTAAACCTCTGGGTTTAAGACTCCACCTTCCAATGCAGGGGATGTGGATTTATCCCTGGTTGAGGAGCTAAGATTCCACATGCCTCATGGCCAAAAACCCAAAACATAAAACAAAAGCAGTCGTGTAATAAATTCAATAAAAGACTTTTTTTTTTTTTTTAAGTTAGATTTAGAAAATGACCCATCGGTGTAGGTACATTTGGCCTTGGAGGTACTTACTCTGTATGTCTCTGTGAATGATATGTTCTGACTGGAAACTTTTTAAGTACAAAGCTGGGAAGGATGCTGTCACCTCTTTTTCTCTTCAGTCTTGTACTAGTTGTAAAACCACTTAGTACAAGGGTAAATATGTTGTTCTGTATATTCGGGGAAAAGGCCAGATATTTGGGGGAATATATTGGGGAAAAGGCCGGATATTTCCTCCTCCTCTTTCTTTTTTTTTTTAAAAAGTTTCATCTTCTAACTTCTACTTGATGAGATGGTTTTCCCCAAAGCCTCTGTCAGACCTTCCTTCTGTTGAGAACCTGCTTCTAATTGGAAATGATCAAAGGGGAGAAAACAAAGGAAACGGCTTTGGTCAGAGTGTCTCCAGTTACGTTATACACAGAGTGTTTGTCACACATATCCCTTTGGAGTTTCGTTTCCATTCAGTGCTGTGACCCACATAACTTGTGGGCTGGGGTGTTTGAGTATCAGTAGGTCATGCTGACAACAAGTGGAAGGTGCTGTCTTTGTCTTTGCGTTTCCGGGAGCTGGGCGGTCCTGGTTTGCCGCTTCAGTGCTCCGATGCTGCTCGTTCATGTCTATCTCCTTGTGAGAACAGGTAGCCCTGATGCTGGAATGGTTGAATTAGCCATTGTGGTTGAAGTTTGAGATCCAGTTTGGGAAGGAAAGCACGTTCAGTTACTTGAATCATAAGTGGTACTCCTAAAGTGTTAGCTCATTCACAGGAAGCTGGCAAGAGAAGAAATGAACTTCACATTTATTATCTCTTCTGTTACTTGATAGCGGCTCTCCTCAAGATACTTAATGGGAAAGAAAATGAAAGTTATTGCCAGAAATTAACTCAAGGGTTTCAAAAATTGATCAATTGATCAATTAACCAGTTAACTGACTAATTATTTTAAAAAAATTAACAGCCTTTGGTCCCAGTATACCAGTGAATTGACAGATCTCCTTCTGAAAATTCATGATTTGATAAAGAAGAATGGTATTGTGCGTCTTTGTAATATTGAGCTTGTTTTCTGGTGTTACTGTTCTGTCTTATGTTCAGAAGCAAAAACATTTGGGGATGAGGAGGTTAAGGTGTGAAAGGAATTTGGGATTGGGTGTTCTATGAAGAGGATTTTTTGATTTTTAAATTTATTTAAGCCAGTCTTCTAGTTAGTGTTACGCAGGAATTTATTTTAATAATTTTACATGCTATTAACCTGATCATAATATCAAAGTAGCTTCCAAATATATTGTGATTTTGGAATCCATACCTGTCACTCTCCCCCTATGAAGATGAGACAGATTCCTTTTATAAGGAAATGTCATATTTTGTTTTTATCACTTGTCTCTCTCTCTCTTTTTTTTTTTTTCCATTTTATATTCATTTGCTTAAGTTCATACTTTTTAAGTCTAGACGACGTAACCCAGAATAGTCTCATGTCCTTGACACCATGGGTAGGGTTTCCCCCCACCTCAATTCAGTCTTTGGTGTTTTTCCCCCTCCCTTCTCAAGAACAGTCAAATGAGATTTAAAAATTTTTGATTTATGTTTGGTGAATGGCATCGTCCCTCCCCCCTGCTAGGGGATTTTGCTTGAAATCTGTTAAAGGTACACAGATCGAGTTCTATTTCCTGGGGGATATTTGAAAAATAAAAATGGCAGTAGAGATGAATTGCTTTGTTTTATCTGCTCAGTCATGAGGATTTAAGTTTGTAATTCAGTACATGGATCCACTTGGGCTTCCGTGATAGCTCAGTTGGTAAAGAATCCGCCTGCAATGCAGGAGACCCCAGTTCGGTTCCTGAGTCAGGGAGATCCACTGGAGAAGGGATAGGCTACCCACTCCAGTATTCTTGGGCTTCCCTGGTGGCTCAGCTGGTAATGAATCCGCCTGCAATGCGGGAAACCTGGGTTCGATCCCTGGGTTGGGAAGATCCTCTGGAGAAGGGAACGGCTACCCACGCCAGTATTCTGGCCTGGAGAATTCCACGGACTGTACAGTCCATGGGGTTACAAAGAGTCGGACACGACTGAGTGACTTTCACTTTCCACTTGAAGTGGGCTCTGAAAGGGGTGGAGACTCAGGCCTGTGTTTATGCCCCTCCTTTTGACCCCATCAGGTTCTCCTGCGCTGCCCAACAGCATGGTGTATTTTGGAAGCTCTCAGGACGAGGAGGATGTTGAGGAGGAAGATGATGAGACAGAAGACGTCAAAGCAGCCACCACCAATGCTTCATCTTCATGCCAGTCAACCCCCAGGAAAGGAAAAACTCACAAGCATGTTCACAACGGACATGGTAGGTCCACTGCTGAATTTGGATTTAACAGATCAAATCCAGAGCTTTGAGTGAAAGGTGGAGTAGATCATATGTTGAGAAGATGACGAAGGCGGCAGAGTTGGGTTAGTGATGTTTTGCATACTTCTTTAAGTACCAGGCACTTAACGGAGAGGTCGGTGGTATAAAACAGTCCAAACAACTGTGTTCGAGATAAGTAGATTGTTGGATACATATTCTTAAGTTTGTGAAGATGATGGTAAATTCCATAAGAACACAGATGTAGAAATTGGAGGAGGAAGATACTGCATCTGAACAGGCGTGGTCGAGATGTTTTTGTGAAGATGCTGTTGTCATTCACTTACTGTTGTGATTCTAGCAGTTATCCAGCATGTGAAATCAGGTGCCTGCATGTGTAGTAGAATCCAGACTCATTGTCTTCCCCCTGACTGTTAACATTCCAGGGGCAGAACACATAGCCCCGGAAAGCAAGAACGAAAGGTCGACTGTGAGAAAAAGTGTAAATGGATTGACCATGGAAAGGGCCCAGTGATTTTTCAACAGGGAGCTGACTTAATCAGAGTTATATTCTGAGAAGATAAAGCTGGCATCAATTAAGAGGATTTCATAAAGGGAAATGATTTTAAGAGGAGGAAACACATTGAAAGGCTGTAATCGTAGGCAGTTACCTGGCTCAAGGTAACAAGGGACTAAAAGGTGGCAATATAGATGGGAGGATATAAGTACAAAAATGTGGAGGCAGATACAGAAATACTGCAGGGGTGGGGTTGAGAGAACTTGATGACTAACTGGATTAGTGTGGGGTGTGGCGGGGGGTGGGAAAGGAGGTAAGAGGAAGGAGCATGATGGCAGCAGAGGTGATGACTGCTTTCTGTGAGCTCTTATCCAGGTTCTCTGCTCGGGATCGTGTTTCCCTTGGAACTCACAGAGACCCTAGAACGTAGAGCGTCCACATCTACAAATGACAGAAAATCAGTGCTGCCAGTAAGTGATTGAAGCAGAGGAAAGCGTCTCATCCTTTTCCTCCAGGGCTGAGCACTGAGCCACCCCTAGTCTTTCTGGACTCGATGGACCTGTAGGACCAGCATCACTTGAATGTGATGGGAATCTGGCCACCTGCACTGTTGCTGGCATTTCTGCCTTGACAGTTGAATGATTTTTTATTTGTCCTGCTGCTTGTTTAGAGCTGTGTTTAGGTGGCATAGAGAGATGGCAAAGATGTGACTTAAAGACCTTAGTGTTTGTTGAGGAGATGAGGTTAGTAACCTCAGTGCATTACTCAGTATTTCTCAGCCTCCTTACCTGTAAGGAAGGCGTTCAGTGAAGTGTTTGTATAGCCTCTGTTAGCTGTGTGTAGACATGTTAATATTATATTAAGGGGTGGCTTCTCTAACTAGTGGGTGGTCTCAGAAATCTCCTTTGTCAGAGACCAGAGAGCTGTTTTCCATGAATGACAATGGGAATAATAGATTTTAGGGTGTGTTCATCTACATTATCTTTTGATCCCATCTACTTTCTCTCCAGCAGAGTCACTGGGAGGTGGTCAGGGCAGGAGGCATTTCTTGCTTTATAGGTGAAGAAAGGGAAGAGCGGATGTGTTGTACTCATCACTAAAAGTGGCCGATTGCAGCTAAGAGTCAAGATTTTTGAAATGCCCTGTGCCCCAGAGACCACCATTCTCTTGTAAGATTGAGCGTGTGGACAGTTGTGCTTTGTAACGGTCCAGTCTGTGGTGTGCGGTGGCGTTGCCACTCCTGTCTGGTTGACAGCGGCAAAGAGCCAGTGCCTGGGCCCCCCGGCTCTGCGTGGATCTCCACTTGCGCTGCTGCCCCGTGGCTCTCATGTCTCTGGAGGGTTTATGTCTTAAACATTCCAGAGGATGGCAGCGCTTGCTTTTTGTGAGGCCAGTGGAAGGGAGGGGGCTGAAGCCAGATCAGAAATACACAGGCTGTTAGGAAAGCTCCTCCAGTTTCACGTGACTCAGAGGAAATTGTTTTGTTTTGTTTTGTTTTGTTTTAAAAGAGAAGTCCACTTTGGAGAAAGCCAATTTCAGCCTCAGGTGCAGTATTTTAGAAACACAGTGAGCTTTCAATACCAATTTAGCCGAGCTTATTTACCTACCCTGTTCTCCATCCTCTGTGACATGAAGAAGGCTCAGTATAAGGACATGAACTGCCACCATGAGGTTATTAAAGCATGACTTAGTGACACTGGGGAGTAGGTCCCCAGCAGGAGGGTGTAAGGAGATTCCTTAAAACACGGTCATTACCACCAGAGAAAAGGAGTTATTGATACTACAGGGCCATGGCCCCAAAGTGGTGAAACTAGAATGCAATCATCTTTGAAAACTGAACATTCAGCTGTGGAATACTGTTCCTTTCACAGCCATTTCTTGATAATTGAAGTTATACTGTAATACCAAATTGTACAATGCACACATTTGTTCCCCCCACCCCCACCTTTATCCTTTTCCATGAGGTCTTCATCAGCATCAAACAGTCATCATGGGCTTCATTTCCTGACCTTTTTAAGGCTTAATTAGCTGTGTGGTAGGCATTGAATTTTTCTGATTCTTCATTTCCTCTTGTATGAAATAAGCAAGGTAGCCTAGATGGGCGTTCATTTGTTCCTTCTTTCATTTATTCCTTCCTTCACTTATTTTTGTTGTTGTTCAGTCGGTCAGTCGTGTCCAGCTCTTTGTGACCCCATGAACTGCAGCACACCAGGCTTCCCTGTCCTTCACCATCTCCTGGAGCTTGCTCAAACTCGTGTCCTTCATTTATATCCTAGAATAAAGAAATAATTATGGCCGGTGTGTCATGTACAGGCATCATTACCCTTGAGATTTGTTATGGTGGATGTTGGGCATTGCTGTCTGTTCAAGGGAAGTGGTTTTTCCAAGAAGATCCAATTAGCTGGGTGAAGATCCCTAAAATTTTGTTTTCCTCCTCTGAGACAGTAATACGTTTTTCAGATTAAAAATGTTTATATCCCACCCTGTTTCCATCGGTTTCCCATTCTCATCCACTTTGTCTTCTTGCTCCTGTTTTGACCCATAGGAAACTTGGTGCAGGGTTGTGGCCACCAGAGTGTGGGTTACAGAGTGTCAGTAGTGAATCCCAGGACTCCAGTGGTTTTCACAAGCAGTCAGGCCTGGACCCCCGAGAACTCTGTTTGCATGATTAATACATACAGATCAAACATGGCATGATTCCCATAGCAGTTTAAGCTGCTTTGTGGTTTTGTTTTGTTTTTTTTTAATTGAGACTCTTTCTTTTGTAACTATTGAGCGGAATTCCTTGAAATTCCTTGTAATGGGATTTAATTATGGGTTCCCATCAGTTGCAAAAGTGAATGTTTGTTTAAATGTGACATAAGACTACAGAATGACACAGATATTCCTAAAGAGGGTTCACTTGGGATAGAAAGTTTCCAGGTGGGGGTACAGGTGGTGTTTACCTGATCTGTTGGCATGGCCTTGGGCTGGTGGTTGTATCTATAAAGAAAGCATTGGATGGTAGGTGATGTGTACGAGGCAGCAGCTCAGGCTTACCCAGGACCAGCGCCAGCCGACTTGCTGCTTCTGTCTGGTGTTCAGAGGAGGCCTCCTTCAGATTCAGAAAAATGAACTTTTCTGGTTCAGGTTCTGAGAGCACCTTCAGAGCCCCAAACTTGACTAGGTATGTAAGGCCTGGTCCCTTTCCAGTGAGCAGCAGACTGGTGTCAGAGTTGCTGAGCCTTGGGCCAGACTACGTGGATTTGTCCCTCCGCAGAGTGGGTGAGAGCCTTCGGTGTGGCGCCTGTGGTGCAGGAGGCCGTGGTGCTCCTGTCCAGCTTCCTGTGCTGTCCCACTCCTCAGGCCCTGCTCCCTGACTGTGGAGGCGCTTGGGGAACATGAGCAAAGAATCATTCTCGAGGTTAAAGTCGGTTCTCTGAGTGCATGGAAAGAGACAATGGAGTACAGCCTGTGAATGAGATGAGGGCCTCCCTTTTCGATCAACTCATTGATACTTGCCTTAAGTTAACTCCCTCGTTTTCCCAAAAGAAAAATCTACAGACTGATCGTCTCCATTTCCTTTTGATTTGTGACTCAGGTGAAAAATGTGCAAGTGTTAGAGCAGATTTTCTAAACAGGAAAACCTGGATGAGGCCATCATCACCAGGTAGGCAGGCAGGTTCTTGGGATTGTGGACTTTTTCGAACAAGAGAGTAGGCTGCTTTTCCGTTCTCCGTGACACTGGGTTTCTCTTGTCCAGTGGTGCTTCCCCCTGCTTTGTGAGCTGGAGATGCGAGGTGTGTTGGGAGATCCGGCATCTATATCCTCCTCCCAGGAGCGTCCCCCTCACGGAAATGTGGGGAAGTAAATGCACATAAAACGTGAGGAACAGTTTATCATGGGGGTAATGTCTTCCCCAAACCCTGATCTGCCTGCAGATCCAGAAAAACGGTTTTATTTAGGCTGTGCTGGTTTGAAGGGAGGAGAACCCACGCTGCTGATGGTGTTCTGCTTTATCTTGTTTCTCCCCTGAACTTGAACCTGCGTGGGCAGGAGCAGGGCTCCTGGAAGCCTGCAGGAGAGAAGGTACACCCCTTCCCTCTCCCCTCCCCCTCCGTGTCTAATGGCCCCGGGCTGGGACAGACACGGCTCCCTGCGAGTCCGACCCCTGACCCCAGCAGTCCCCTGCAAGAGCCTGATGTCCCCAGCACGTGTTTAGTTGTGCAAATGTTGCAAAAGACTCTGATGGTCTCATTTATAATCCAGTGGGCATCCTAGTGGAAATGGATGTGGTTTATTAAAACACGTGATCTAAAGTGACACGGACAGCATCACGTGTGCTTGTAACCTTGGCTCCACACTCAAGGGTCACAACAGCAATGCCTCTAGCAACTTCTATTTTGAGGACTCTCTTCTTCAGTTTCCAAAATACCCCTCCATCTACAGAGCCTGAGATGATCCTCACAGGAAGGCGCTTAGGTAATCTCTGTATTTGGCCACCAAACAACAGAATGAAAACGAGCCTCTGAGTATTTGTGCTGCAGGTTAATATTTGAAGTGACTTGGTGTTTGAGAAGTTCTTGTCATTGGTAATTGTTCTTCAGCAGGATAAGTGAGGTAGGGTAGAGGAATTAATACGTTTGTCTAGAAAGAGTCTGGCTTTGGTTTTTCTTATCCTTTCACAGGACAACTCAGTGAGAATGGGTTGCTCATGTCAGCCTCATATTGTGTATTCTTCTCATGATTTTTTTTCTTTTTTTTTGCACTTAATGGGAAATGAAAGGAACAGCAGAGACGTCTGTTCCTTTTGGTTGAGCCTCTTTCTGAAGAGGGACATTCCTCACAAGCCTCTCTAAACAGTATGTCATCAGACTCCCAGCTGGAATGATTTCATTGCTTTTGAATTGACACTGGGTGGGTTCCAGGGGGCAGGGGGGTGTGCATTATGTAAGGGCCCAGGTTCGGTCGGTCGTTTGGCCGACTTCACCTGTTTCTGTCCTGGGATCACCTTTGAGGTGCGTTCCGCCCCTCTGTCTGGGTGGTGGAGGGGTGGGTTGTGTGGGCAGGACCAGGGTCCCTCCATGTGTCAGAGGAGACGCTGTCCAGCTTCGAAGAGCTTTTGTTCTTTAACTGATGCTTTTGTGGAATATCCTCGTCACCTTTTTTTTAAACCTCCTGCAGCTTGATTTTTTTTTTTCCCCCCTCCCAGTTGGGGCAAGTGAATATCTTGAGTTGGAGTATGGGTTGAAGCCTGTTCTTAAAGAGCAGTAGAATGTGCAGAGTGGTAAGTATGTGTTGGTAACTCTCCGCTCCTCTCTCATTTGGGGCCACTTGGCCTTGTGGCTGAGAGCAGGACACTGATGCTTGTTTGCCCAGATATGGTCACTACTGGAGGCAGTTCTAGTTTTCTTATCTTTAAACAGGTGGTAGGCATGCTTTTTCATAGGTTTTTGTGAAGGGTAAATGAGTAGTGTAGGTGGTTTTTCTCTCTGGTAGAGAGCACCGTATTGGCTGTTAATGCCTCATGTGATTGTGATCTGGGAGTCTAGAATTAGCCTTGTAGTTGATAAGAGAATCCCAGGAAGTTGTTATGTTTCACATACCTGGCACACGGTGAGGGCTGCCCCAGAGGGACTGTTCGCCATTGAGTCACCCCAGTGGGCCTGTGAGCGCTGAGCGTGAGTCATGCCCGACCTCAGCACCAGGAGCTGCTCCAGGTGTGGTAGACAGACCCCGCTGAACCGTTCTCCAGGGTGATCAGCTCTCCCTCGTTTCTTGTTTTCCTTAAGCATTTGCTCTGTGGGCCCACGCAGGCCCTTGGGGGCACACCTGCATGCCGAGGGCCGCTCTGGCGCCTCCTATTTATTTAGCATGCAGATGTCTCTTCCTGGGGATGGCAGGGCCCCTTCTCTGGTGAGAGGCTCGGGCAGATTTCAGAGACACATGACTGGGGAAGATGGGTCCAGTGGTGGAATAGAAGCTTCTGGCTCAAGTCCACCTTCCTGACCAGGTGTCATTATCCAGCGGTTTAATCTCTTTAGGCCCCAGTTTCCCCATTTGTAAAATGCGGAGAGCACCTGACTTTTTCCAGTTTGGGTTCAGGACAGGCAGGGATGGAGTTTCATTTTGGGGTGATGGGGACTTGAAACTTACACTGTGATGATGGTTGCACAAGTATGAATATGCCAGAACCCACTGGATGGTGCACTTCGAATGGATGGATCACATGCTATGTGGATAACAGCTTACTAAAGAGAAACAAATGTCTGTTAGGACTAAGTGAGGGACGGATGTGTTCAGCATAGCGCCCGGCATTTGGTAGGTTTTCAGAAACGGGGTCTGGCTACCGTTTTGTTCCTGGCCTCAGGTCCCATGACTTCCAAAGAACTGTAATACTCTGCAGTGCTGAAGAAATCAAGATAACGTATTAGATTTTCAGAATCTTTAATCAGTTTTGTTGTTCATACTCGGCTGGGATGTGTTTGTATCACACACGTTATAAATTGAATTGCTGAGCTGTTCACCCAACTGCTCAGTATTTATCAGCTACATTCATCTGGCCTGTCTTAAGGGGATGCTTCAGTCACGTGGGAAGTTGTGCTTTTGCCAGAGATTTTAAAGTGCACATATAGGATGTCCTTTCCTGCCATTCCTTTCCTGGCTAGGGAGTGAGTGGAAGTGTGTGTGGGACAATGGCGGATCCACACACTTTATTTGGAGAACCTTGAAAACAATCCTTACTACGATATAGATATTGCCGTTTTTGGTTTTCTGTACTAATATTTTTATTCTGCATTTTTATCCATTCTTTTATAACTTGTAGAGTTAGTTGGTCATGTGTATGGAATGCCTTCCAGTTTGACTTTTGTGCACACTTATTTTCAAGCTTCTCTTGTGTTGTTGGAATAGGGTGTTTGCTGTTACCAATGCGTTCTCGTGGCAAAACTCTATTAGTCTTTGCCCTGCTTCATTCTGTACTCCAAGGCCAAACTTGCCTGTGATGCCAGGTGTTTCTTGACTTCCTACTTGACCAGATGGTCAACACCGAAATCAGATTGATTATATTCTTTGCAACCATAGATGGAGAAGCTCTATACAGTCAGCAAAAACAAGACCGGGAGCAGACTGTGGCTCAGATCATGAACTGCTTATTGCCAAATTCAGACTTAAATTGAAGAAAGTAGGGAAAACCACTAGTCCATTCAGGTATGACCTAGATCAAATCCCTTATGAGTATACAGTGGAAGTGACAAATAGATTTAAGGGACTAGACCTGATGGAGTGCCTGATGAACTATGGACAGAGGTTCGTGACATTGTACAGGAGACAGGGATCAAGACCATCCCCATGGAAAAGAAATGCAAAAAAGCAAAATGGCTGTCTGAGGAGGCCTTACAGATAGCTGGGAAGAGAAGAGAAGCGAAAAACAAAGGAGAAAAGGAAAGATATTCCCATCTGAATGCAGAGTTCCAAAGAATAGCAAGGAGAGATAAGAAAGCCTTCCTCAGCGATCAATGCAAAGAAATAGAGGAAAACAACAGAATGGGAAAGACTAGAGATCTCTTCAAGAAAAGTAGAGATACCAAAGGAACATTTCATGCAAAGATGGGCTCGATAAAGGACAGAAATGGTATGGACCTAACAGAAGCAGAAGAGATTAAGAAGAGGTGGCAAGAATACACAGAAGAACTGTACAAAACAGATCTTCACGACCCAGATAATCACGATGGTGTGATCACTCACCTAGAGCCAGACATCCTGGAATGTGAAGTCAAGTGGGCCTTAGAAAGCATCACTACGAACAAAGCTAGTGGAGGTGATGGAATTCCAGTTGAGCTATTTCAAATCCTCAAAGGTGATGCTGTGAAAGTGCTGCACTCGATATGCCAGCAAATTTGGAAAACTCAGCAGTGGCCACAGGACTGGAAAAGGTCAGTTTTCATTCCACTCCCAAAGAAAGGCAATGCCAAAGAATGCTCAAACTACCGCACAGTTGTACTCATCTCACATGCTAGTAAAGTAATGCTCAAAATTCTCCAAGCCAGGCTTCAGCAATACGTGAACCGTGAACTTCCAGATGTTCAAGCTGGTTTTAGAAAAGGCAGAGGAACCAGAGATCAAATTGCCAGCATCCGCTGGATCATCGAAAAAGCAAGAGAGTTCCAGAAAAACATCTATTTCTGCTTTATTGACTATGCCAAAGCCTTTGACTGTGTGGATCACAATAAACTGGAAAATTCTGAAAGAGATGGGAATACCAGACCATCTGACCTGTCTCTTGAGAAACCTGTATGCAGGTCAGGAAGCAACAGTTGGAACTGGACATGGAACAACAGACTGGTTCCAAATAGGAAAAGGAGTACGTCAAGGCTGTATATTGTCACCCTGCTTATTTAACTTATATGCAGAGTACATCATGAGAAACGCTGGGCTGGAAGAAACACAAGCTGGAATTAAGATTGCCAGGAGAAATATCAATAACCTCAGACATGCGGATGACACCACCCTTATGGCAGAAAGTGAAGAAGAACTAAAGAGCCTCTTGATGAAGGTGAAAGAGGAGAGTGAAAAAGTTGGCTTAAAGCTCAACATTCAGAAAACTAAGATCATGGCATCTGGTCCCATCACTTCATGGGAAATAGTTGGGGAAACAGTGGAAACAGTGTCAGACTTTTATTTTTGGGGGCTCCAAAATCACTGCAGATGGTGATTGCAGCCATGAAATTAAAAGACGCTTACTCCTTGGAAGGAAGGTTGTGGCCAACCTAGATAGCGTATTTAAAAGCAGAGACATTACTTTGCCAACAAAAGTCCGTCTAGTCAAGGCTATGGTTTTTCCGGTGGTCATGTATGGATGTGAGAGTTTGACGGTGAAGAAAGCTGAGCGCCATAGAATTGATGCTTTTGAACTGTGGTGTTGGAGAAGACTCTTGAGAGTCCCTTGGACTGCAAGGAGATCCAATCTGTCCATCCTAAAAGAGATCAATCCTGGGTGTTCATTGGAAGGACTGATGCTGAAGCTGAAACTCCAATACTTTGGCCACCTCATGCGAGGAGTTGACTCATTGGAAAAGACCCTAATGCTGGGTAGGATTGGGGGCAGGAGGAGAAGGGGACGACAGAGGATGAGATGGTTGGATGGCATCACCGACTCAATGGACATGGGTTTGGGTAGACTCCGGGAGTTAGTGATGGACAGAGAGGCCTGGCATGCTGCGATTCATGGGGTCACAAAGAGTCGGACACGACTGAGCGACTGAACTGAACTGACTTTCAAGCTTTTGCTGTGAGGTCCAGAGGTGGGCCAGAGGTCTTGCCATTGACTTCAGAAGTGGTTGACCTTTCAGAATTCATCTCCTTGAATGTAGGGCTTTAGGAAACCCCAGGCTGCACAAAGCACTTTATTCATTTGCTCTTCAGAGTTATTGCTTGTCCCCTGCTGGAGTATATCCCATGGCTCTGTGCTGTGTCTTGGTTCTTGGTGAGAAAGCATGAGACTCCTCTCGGCCCACTGCGACATGTTGGAGAACGCAGGTGCCTTGAGTCAGCTGGTGTGGGGACAGGCGGGGGTCAGTTACCATCTGGCCATCCGTCTTGTCCTTTGCTCGGCTCCTTTGGGGGCCAAGTGGGCCAGTAAACCATTTTTCAGTGACAGAAGCCATTCATCCTGATTGATGGTCTTTCTGATGCCCTGACATTTATAGTCTCATAAAGGTCATCCGCTCTTTTCAGACTTCGGTATCTGCAGTTATTAGGGTCCTGTGTAAGAAACATGTTTAATTGGCAAATCTGTTCAACTCTGTTTGGTATATTATTGCCCACAGTGTATTCACATTTCTAGATCTTGGTGCCCTGGTAGCCAAGTTTCGATTGAAAAAACATTCCCTAACTTACAGATTCAAGTTCTTATAGAGAGAAGAAAATCCGGTTGGCTTTAAAGGTTCTTTTCAACAGGTTTCTTTTTCCTGTTATACAATGTAGCCAAAGTGGTAGAATTTCACTGGGTGGAAATTCCAGAAGGCTTTCAGAACACCATGTAAACCAGGAGAACTTGCTCGTGATACCAGGTCAGGGTACACGTGGACTGCTGTAGGTTCCAGCTAGTGCTGGGGGCTCCCAGCCAGAGCAATATCCTGATGAAGCCGGAGCCGACCTACATGTTCTCGCTCTCCAGCTTGAAACGTGACTGCTCTAGCTAAGTCAGTGGAGCTGTTTTGGCCCAGGGCAAACTGGGTTGCAGCACTCACACAGCCAGCATTAAAATCCTTTTGAACTGTTGGCACAGGTTGGCAGACACATTCCATTGTTTTCAGACAATAGTGACTCAAAGTTGAACTGGCTCCAGGGAGCAAGTGCGGCTTTTGTACAGTAACAAGGATCCGATGCCAGCCGATTGATGGGGCCTGCCTTCCCGGAGTCCGGATGCCTTGTAATGACATGAAGCTTACATTTAAATATCTGGCTCCCGATCAGAAACTTGGCGTGTTCCTCTTTTCCTTTCCATAACACAGTCTTCTCTATTTATAACAATTCTTTTTTATTTCTTTCTTTCTTTTGTCCCTTCGGGTTGTTTTGGGGTTGACACAGGGAACAAGTCTTACTTGACGTAATTTGGGGGTTGGTCCCATCTTCGACTTTCTGCTGTATGTGTCATGTGTCTGCTGGCAGACCTTCCTGCCCAGCTTTCAGTAATGGCTTTTGTCTGTGTTTCTTTTTCAGGGGGAAGGTTAGACACTGGGTCATCACAGGGTATCATAGAACTTTGGCCAGATGCCATTCAAGGGGTCCTTTTTCCTGCTCACCTGATAGAAAAAATGTCCTGGTTTTCAGATGAAGTGCCTCTGCTGGTGCTGATAATTAGGATGATTGGGGCTGCACTCTGCTTATGAGGAAGGACTCTTTTGGTTCCTCCATCCATGGGATTTTCAAGGCCAAGAGTACTGGAGTGGGTTGCTATTTCCTTCTCCAGGGGATCTTCCCAACCCAGGGATTGAACTGGGTCTCCTGCATTGTAGGCAGATGCTTTTACTGTCTGAGCCACCAGGGAAGTCACTAAAAAAGACCAACTTTCTTATATTTGTACAGCTCTTTTCTCTGAAGAATGGATAGCGTTTCATGGACTTTTAAGTACTTTAGTGATTCCTGGAGGGCAGATAAGCAGAGGCACTGGTTTGTCCTTCCGAGAATGGAGGCACAGATGTGTTTGTGGATCTGGCAGCTAGAAGTCACAACCAGCCGGTCTGGTCCAGCTTGTGTATGGAGTGAGGGTTTTAAAGGCCTGGTGGATCCCCTGGGAATCTTGTCAGGATCTGACTATGTGGACAGAGTCAGATGGGGGAACGTGGTTTAGTACAAACCCTCTGGAGGTCTGAGGTCCTCCACAGATGTGAGGTCCTCCTTGAAAAGTATGGCTTTCCGCCTTTCACACGATCAAAGGTTGCTAGTGAAGCTGTATCTGTAGTGACTTCTCTTGCCCATTTCTTTCTCATCCCCCACTGGGAGCCAATTTGACCTTCTCAGGCCTGAAGTGTGACCCTCAGTCAGAATACCAGCCTTTGGATGTAAAGGTTTTGCTTGCTGTGGTATGGAAACCCTTGCTACAGGCCACTTAGCTTTTAGAGAGTGTGTATACAAATCAATATATTTGTTCATTAATGCAGAGCTGTTTGTATCTGAGTACTCAATATAATTTCCTAATACCGTTCCTGGTGATAAACACCTTTTTTCTCTCCTTAAAGTAATGAGTCTGATTATTCCTTTTAATTGGAGGCAGCATGTGTGGGTCCTCTGTACATTGAACTTTCTGTCTCATGTTCACAGGGTTTAGGCTTTTCCTGTGAGAGTGGATATTTTTTCCTTTCCTCTTCTGGAGAATCTTACAAGTTAAGACAAAAGATAATTACTTAGAGGAGTAAAACTACAGGTTCCCATGACACTTAAAATTAATGAGCTGCTGATGACAAAATACACCTCATCTGAGGCACCGTAATCCAGCAACAACCCTCCCTCCCCCCAGTAATACTTGAGGTGACTTTTTGGCTGTGTTTGCCATTTGGGTGGACAGCTGCTCTAAAATAGCATGCTGGTTACAGAAAGTGGGTTTCTTCAAAAACTCGCCCTTTGTTGCGGATCAAAGTTAATGTTGCTCAATTTTTTATTTTCAAAATTTTGAAAACCTTCCCCTTTCCCAATTATCTGATCAAAATGGTCTTTAGCAGAAGCCTGTCCTGCGGTGTGCACTGCAGCCGGTTCAGTTATTATATTTAAGGCATGTGCCTCTCTCCCTTCTGCTGTGATCAGAGGCCCTACTCCTGGGGAGGCAGTTTTGGTGCTGGTGGTGTCAGAGCTCCCGGGGAGCGGGGGGGGGGGGGGGGGCATTAGAACAGAAGCAGAGCTGTGCCTTCTGTTTCAGATACGTATAAGGCCAGTGAACAATATGTGCTTCTCACCCCTGGATCTCAGAAAGATGGTGCTGGCTAACCATAGTGCCACTCTTGAGTTCTTGAAGTCTCCATCTAGTAACTGGCCTCGCCCCGTGGTTCACTTGGAGTGGAGTGACCAGTTGTGTATGCGCACTGGGGCTCTGCTGCCCCCCAGCCATTGACTCCATCATCATTGTGGTCATCCCTGCAAACTAATGCCTGCCCACTGCTCCCTCTGAGATCTTCTCTAGATTAATATTTTCTCACTGAATCCTCCAAGCAACCTTATGAGATAGTTGGAAAACTGAGGCTTAGACAGGAAACCAGTCCAAGGTCATATAGTTAGCAAATGATTTCTCTGGATTCAAATTTAGGTAGCATCATTTTGGAGCCTGGGGGCTTCTCTGGTGGTTCAGACAGTAAAGAATCTGCCTGCAGTGCTTGAAACCCAGATTCCATCCCTCGGTTGGGAAGATCCCCTGGAGAAGGGAGTGGCTACCCATTCCAGTTTTTTAGCCGGGAGAATTCCATGGACAGAGGAGCCTGGTGGGCTTCAGTCCATGGGTTCCAAAGTGTCGAATGTGACTGTGTGACTAACACTAACAAAATTTTGGAACCTGAACTTTTGGGGGAGTGCGTGGCTGTAGAGCTAAGTTCAAGGGCCGTCAGATCTTCGGGAAACCACGGTATAGCTAATAACCAGGGGAAAGATCCAGATCCAGTCTTACTGGTTTCAGGCCTGTTGGTCTCAAGACCTGTTTCTACTCTTAACAACCATCGTGGGGACCGCAGAAGGCTTTTATGTTGTGGATTGTATTTACTGATATTTACCATATTAAAATTAAAACTGAGGTGATTTAGAAATATTTACCTATTTAAAAATAACACACACGCATTCCATGTTGATACAAATAACGTTTTCATGTAAAGAACGGGACTATATTCCAGACCCAAAAAGTTGTAGGTGAGGGGAGTTGCATTGTTTGACTTGTTTGCAAATCTGTTTAATGTCTGACTTAGGAGATGACAGATACATTCTTAAGTCTGCTTCTGCATTCAGTTGTATACAAGAAAATCAGTTTCAGACAAAGAGGTGGTTGAAAGAGGGAAGCGCCTTTGTGACAACTTTATTCTTTGATTTCACACGCAGACCCAATCAATGGTAGTTTCTTCAAGGTCAGTTGTACTCTGAACCCATATCAGTGCACTGTTAGGTTAACATCCATTGGTTTGCCTTCCACCTTGAATGGCTGTCTTACCCGCACACAGTTTTATAATGTCTTATATCGATCATTTGAAAATAATGGTTCACTGGGTTAGCCACCCCTTCCAGTACACTGTATCGAAGAATCTCCTCTCTGTACTAAACTCATTGGGAAAGTCTTAAGTTTTGAGAGGATTTCAGACTCATGGTGGCAGATACAGGTTTTCCAAAATTGTCGTTTTTGCCTGAAGGCATGAATTCGATCATTGGCAGCAAAAATTGTTAGTTACTTTATCCTTGACAGGCTCACTTTATTCGTTTTTGAGAAAATAGCTGACAGATAATTCTATTGGTTGTCCTTTCAAATAAAAATAGCATTCCATGAAAAAACACAGCTAGCTTGCAACTTAATCTCAGAAATGCTTTTCCATAGAAATAGTCATCACAGTGATGTTAAGGAGAAGTGCCTCTGTGTGTGGTTCCATTTTGTCACACAGAGTGTGTGTATACTCAAGAGTCGAGATTTAATGCTGTGAACAATTTCTATTAATCACTTTCTGAAGTGAACTTTTTTTTTTTTTAACTGCTAGTAACTGGTAATGAAGAATACAGTATTTATTGGTATACTTTGGTGCCACTGCATTGATTTGTGTTAAATGTTGCCACTTGGTGCTGCTGTTTATATTTTTTAAAGTTTTATAGAGATGTAATTTAAGTATCATAAAATTGAACCACAGTGAACAATTCAGTAGTTTCTAGCATATTCACAGAGTTGTGTGGTCATCACCACAGTCAACTCGAGAACGTTTGCATCGCTTTCACCCTGAAAAATTTGTACCCGTTAGGAGTCATTCCCATTTCCCTGAACCCTCCCCAGCTCCTGGCAGCTGCTAACATACTTTGTCTCTCTCTTGTTTTTTTAAATTAATTCTATTTGCTCATTGATTTGGCTGTGCTCAGTCTCCGTTGCCGTGCATGCAGGCTTTTCTCTTGTGCTCAGCGCAGGTACTCTCGTTGTAGTGTGTGGACTTCTCATTGCAGGGGCTTCTCGTGGTGGAGCCCAGGCTCCGTAGATGTGGTTCACAGGCTTAGTAAGTTCTAGGCACATGGGATCATTCCTGAGCAGGGATCGAACCCGTGTCTGCTGCAGGCTGATTCTTTACCACTGGACCACCAGGGAAGCCCCTGCTTTCTGTCTCTTATGTGTTGATTTGGTCATTTCATATGAATGGAATCCTGCCATAGGTGGCCTTTCTTTCACTTCCCATAATGTCTCTAAGATTCATCCTTGCTGGAGCACGCGTCAGTACCCAGTTCCTTTTTACAGATGTATAACACCTTGTTTTGTTTAACTAAATACCAGTTGATGAACCTTCGGATTTTTTCTCCAGTGTTGTTTATTAATATTTCTGCTCTGACCATTTGTATGCACATTTGTATGTGGACATACTTTTCGTTCCTCTTACGTTCATATCTGGGAGTGGAGTTGCTGGGTCATATGGTAACTGTTTTGAGGAACTTCCAGACCATTTTCCAGAGTGACTGCAGCAGTTTGCATCCCTACCTGCAGGGAATGAGGGGTCACTCTTTATCCTCACCAGCTCTGCCTTTACCTGTGTTTGTGAGCACAGCCCTCCTAGGGGATGTGAAGTGGTGTTTCATGGTCATTTTGATTTGCATTTTCCTGATGGCTGATCTATCATTAGCCATCACCATCACTGAAATACCAACACAGTGAAAAAGGGAAATACTTTCAGTATTTTTGACCTAGGAGATCCCATGCAAGGGTCTCTGGGTCCCCCAAGGGTCAAGCCGTTCATTAAGCTGGTAGAAAATGTGGGCTATGGTTTCAGCATCCTGTTTCTCCTTGCTTGGACAGGACATTGGCACCTCCCCTGTTTGCCCATGAAATGGATATTGCGAGGCAGTGGGAGGCAGCCGGGGTCCAGTTGGAGGTTGCGGGAGGTCTGCTCACACTTGCTCTTGGGCTGTGTTGAAGCCCGTTCTTCTGTGTCGTCAGGGAGGCAGGAAGAGGTCTTGTCCCAATCTGAGTGTAATAACCCAAGACGGGCCTTTTACAGAGGCGGCAGGTCAGTCTTCCCAGACAGTCTCCATTCAGGAGCATGTGGTTCCCAGCCTCTGTAAGGAAACCCACACGGTAGGGCTGGGAAGGCTTGTACAGCCTTGTGGAAAGGAACCAACCCCCAGAAGAAATGTTTGTAACCAAAACTTTTATAACCAGAGAAGTCAATTCTAGAACTGGTACTTCTGTAATAGCAGACTGCTTGTCTTTGTGGCAATAACAAAGCTCAGAAAAATATGAAATATTTAAGATTAAAAAGAAAGATGAAACTTCAGTACTGTTTTTTAATAAAGAATGTGCTCACTGCCTTCGAAAATTGGTGAACGGTCAAGAATTGCCTCGGTTCATGTTCCTTGGCTTGCTTTTTAATCACATTGAAGTATGACTTCTTATGGATGTTGCTTCTAATTTGTCTGGAAAGCAAGTGCAGATACTGCCAGCTTGGGTATGATGGATGGATTCTGACAGCGTGTAGTTACTTTCACTTAGAATAAATGCCAGCCATTCAAAGCTCTCCATTTTTCTGAAACTGAGAGTATCGGACAGAGCCTTGCACAACATGGGTCATACACTGTGTTTTGATGTGTCACATGGGCTTTACCTCTGGGTTGAAAGTCTAGTTAGAGTGTGTGGTCGCTGGGGGTGGGGAAGATCAGGGTTTATATCCAGTCCAGGTACGGAAAATGTGAATCTTTTAATTATGCCACGTACAGTGTAATAACACATACACTAAAGAGGCAAATCTAAATTGAATCAGAAAACAATCAGGAGGAAGCTTCGAGGATTATCTTACCATGTGAAAATATAGGAAGGACTTTCTAAGCAAAGAAAGTTTAAAAAATAGGTTAGCCAATTTAGCAACATAACAGATGGAAAAAGAAAATAAGAGGAAACTTTATCTGCAGTATACGAGGCATAAATGTGATGTAAAGGATGCTTGTACACATGGGGGTGACAGAGAAAGCATTCAAGGCCCTGAGAAGGTCATCTCAGAAGACAAGACTGTTGTTGTCTCGTGGCCCTGTGTGTTGAACTTCCATGTCTTTAAGCTTCAGAAAAAAGTTTCAGCTTGGAGGAGGAGGGCTTTTCTCTTTACAGTTGCCTGGTCCTGTGCTGCTTTCTGCTGAAATTTGGCAAGGCCCAGTTGGGGTGTGGCAGCCTTGGCGCGGAGGTGCTCGGTGGGCAGGGGGACACAGTGACCTTTCCAGGCTGCTTTGTCGGGAAGTGCTCCAGGAGCCTTTTTAAAATGACAGCCAGTAGGGCCCACTGGCTTCCCAGCTGTTGCGCCTGGAGCCCATGGGGCTGGGCAGGCCAAGCACAAGTCTGTTCAGGAGTGGAGTCCCAGCTGCAAGCAGAGGGGAAGACTCAAGGCAGTGTCACCACGGCGTTGCCTGTTAAGACCCCGAGCTCGTCTCAGCTCCCTGGGGGTGGAGGGCGTGGTGGGCACCCCGGGAGCTGGCCCTGAGCGCCGCCTGGCAGTCAGGGAGAGGGTGGGCTTGGGACACAGCCGGACCTTCTGATGGTGTCCTCTGTGAAACGGGCTTGAGGACAGGTCTGATCCCTTTGGGCTCAGAGGCTGAGTGACTGCTCGGCTTGACTGCAGTCCCTAGACTGAGAGCAGGCACTTCATACTCGTAGGTGCTGTGACCCCTGGAGTAGAAAGGGGTCTGGCTCAGGGCTCCCGAGCCCTGCTCCCCCTCTTCTTTGGTCACCGAGGGGTCAGGAGAAGCAGCTGCATCCTGACCTGTGTCCACCAGCCAGATCTGCAGCCTCACATGCCTTACTTTAACCTCTGGATCCCCTGTGTCTTCATGCGTGAGGTGGTCATGCTCTTGGAATGTGACCAGTTGGTTTTTTCATTTTAATTCTTCTCTTTTTGTTTAAGGTGTGATGTTGATACTCTAAGGGCTACTGTATATTTGTGTGTGTGCTTACTTTTTTGTAGCGATTTTTAAAAAACGGATTTCCCAATTGTTTCAACCAAAGCTCCTAATTCCTAAGCTGCATTGATAACTTTTCTTTGGGTTTCTCTGTGTTTAGGATTATTCCTCTCCTTTGTGGTCATTTTGTCTGGAGGTTGGGTCTTGAGATTCTGTGAGATGTGATGTTTGTCCGGTGTGTCTTCCTTTTCTTTCTCCTCCTGTCTGCAGGGGTTTGGGGTACCCAGCGGCAGCAGGCTGCATCCCCTGGTGACTCTGTTCTTCCTCCATCCTTCCTTTCCAGTTTTCAATGGTTCCAGCAGGTCATCCCGGGAGAAGGACCCTGTTCAGAAACACAAAAGCAAAGAGGCCACTCCGGCGAAGGAGAAGCACAGCGAGGCGCGGGCCGACGCCCGGAGGGAGCAGGCATCCGTGAGCCACCCCCCCCGTCGCCCCCGCCGTGGGCTCCTCGGCCAAGGGGCTCGCCGCGCACCACCACCTCCCCACTCTGCATCGGTCGGCTCAGGACTTACGGAAACAGGTGAGGACCAACCCTGCCGTCTGGGGACCAAGGCCTCCCGCCCGAGGCCACCTCCCTGTTTCACCAAATTCACTGAAAGGCAATGTGAGGAGCAGCCCAAAGCTGTGCATGATTCCAGGGCTCAGAATGCAGGAAGGGGTGCTCAGAGGTGAGAGAACCACGACCGGGACACGGGTACCCACGCCTCTTCTTGGGTGAGGATGCAGGAGGGGGCCGTTGCTGGAGTCGCGTCTCCCCAAGGGGTGCTGCTGGGCCCGCGATCCCGGCACTCCTGTGCTGGGGTGTCCTGGAAGGGCAGCGAGGGGACGTCCCCCCATTACCCCTGCCCTGCACCAGGGGAGGCCAGGGGTCCTCAGGCAAGGCTGGGAGCCACGCGTGGCCTTGAAACAGGTCTGCAGCCAGCCTGGATGTGAACTGTCCCTGACAGACACTTTGGCGGCTTGTGGCAGGACTTCTGAGTGGCCTGCAGGCGATGATGAGGTGGAGATGGCCACAGGGGACCCTCTCCCTGTCCCTCGCCCCAAGGCCACACACGCTCTGCCCTCCCTGCCCCTCACCCCCACCCCCCAGCAAATTCCGGGGTGAGATCCAGACCCCCGATTTGGTGGGGGCACCTGTTCCTGCCCTCGGACGAGATTTCTCAGGACCCAGGAGGGCAACAGTAGGGATGAGAGGGGCCTGGAGGCGTGGTGAGATGGGCGCCTGGATATGGTGGCATCTCGTTAACCCCTCTGCTCCTGTTGTCACTGCATCTGGAAGTCGGTGAGCTCTCCTCACCGGGAATCCTGTCATATACAGTTACAATTGCCCTGGGTGGTATGGTTGGACTGGAGATTGCCTGGCAGGCAGTGCGTGGAGTGACTAAAAGATGCTCCTTGTGTGAGGGTTGGAATTCCTCCTTCTGCCAAATTGTTCTTTCCCTGTGGTCTTTCTCATTCTTGACAATGTAAGGAACCGCTGTCTCCAAACATGTGGCTGTTCACGCACATACGAAGAACTGTGTGTGTATACGAGTATTACTAGTCTCAACTGTGAGCCATCAGACCTTCCTCAGTTGTCAGTTGGGGTGGACGAGGCAAGCATCCTTGTGTTTATGTCTCCACGGTCCTGAGATCGCCACTTCATGCTTTGACGTGTTACCTTGAGATGAAGCAGGTGGACTTTGCATATTGTCCACTGAAGTTCCTGCAACACAAACCTTTTTTCCTCATCAGAACACTTGAGCGTGGAATTGACCTTCCTAGCTAGGTTCCCAGTTTTCAGGAGGTAAAGCGCAGGACACACTGTCCATTTGGTGTCTTGAGTCCTCATTCCATTTCCAAAGCCGTTGTCCAGACTGGTCCTTGTGCAGAACTTCCCTCTAGATCTTTGCTTATGAAGGAGAACAATTCTGAAAGGGTCTGGAGTGGACAGGGACCCATCTGAGGAGCAGGACTCTCAGGGTGGAATGAATCTCTCCCTCAATCTCTCTCTCACTTTCACACTCATGAGGCTAGGTTGAGTAACCCCCCCCCAATCTCAGTTGGTCTAGACTCATCCTCAACCCCCAGTGCCTGCCCCTGAGTTCACGGTTTCCCTTTGTCACTGAACAAGAGGGGGTCGTGCAGTTGGAGGTGAGAATTGAGGGAGTAGAAGGTACCTGCTGCTTTGGGGTGGCCCCAGCCCCTGCTCCACAGCAGGCTCTCCACCTGGAAGTGGGTGAGAGACCTAGGCAGGGCAGACTGCATCATCTGCGTGACTGTAGGAGCCTGGCTAGTTTGCGGGTCCAGGTCTTGTAGGAGGGGGGTTTCCTGCCCTCCCTCCCCTGTTGAATCCCCTGGGTGGGATGACCTAGGACTCCCAGTGCTAGCTAGGCTCTGAGCATGACCTTCACCAAGACTTAGGCTGTGATAGTTAACCTGCCTGGGCCCTATTGTTCATTTGGAGCCAGTGATGCCAGCTCCTCTCCCAAGGACATGGTGGGACATGAAAGGGTAATTTTGATACCATCAAATCCCATCAGTTAAGTACTCTGGGGGGAGGGAAAAAAAGGGTCACTAGAAGCCAATTGTAGATTCCTTTGTAACAGCCTGAAGCAAGTGATTAGAATCTGACCTTTCATCTTTTCAACTGCATAAAAGACAGAGGCCCGGAGAATACTCGGATCTGTAATCTCAGATATGGTTAATTTTTTTCTGTCGGCCTGAAAGGAAAGATCAGGGGTTGTATGAAATGCAGGTGATGGGGTGGGGGATCCCTGCGTGGGGGTGCCGCTGCCTGCCGGCCCTGGGGCCTGGAGAGCTCGCTCTGCTGTTGACGGCCCCGGGCTCACGCAGTGCTGGGTGGGTGCCTTCCTGAGAGCCCTGGCCCCCGGGACTCGGAGCACGAGAACTTGGGGTGCGGGGCCTCGCCAGCCTTCCAGCTCCTATTCTCCCGAAGGTGCCAGGTGACACAGGCGTGTGTAACAGCCCTGGAACTGTTCCCAGCTGATGATTTGAATGTGTGGTAGGTGTTCGACAAAGGAGCATTTCCTCAGTAGTGCTTACATGGTGTGCAGCAAAAGAGAGGAACAAATTTAGGGTGAAGAAACAACAGTTCTCACACCTGGACATGGCTTGGAAATGGTTTCCAGGCGTGGTGAGGAGGGTTTTATGTCCGGTGGTGTGTGAGGGAAGCCAGGATGCAGCCTCTGTGGATGGTGAGCTGCACCCGGCGGGGTTGCCCGCCTGTTCTCATCTGGGCGCTGAGGCTGGGCCTTCATGGGAAGGAGAACGCCCGCTTGCGAGGGCAGAGCAGAGGGTCTGCTGAGCTGTGGCGCCTCTAGGAGAGGTGCTCACGGTCACATGTACAGCGGTTGCGACAAGTCTTGACCAAGTGAAATGGAGCGAGGAGGTTGAGCTTTTCAGACCAGAAAAGGAGTATTCTTTAATATTCTGGGAAATGAAAAGCACCCAGAGAGAGATGTGAGAGGCCCCGCCTTGCCTAGAAGAACGTTTAAGGTCTTCGTCAGGTCCTGCGGGGAGTCCGGGTTGCCCTTTGTCACTGGGGATGTGTGACTCAGTTGGGGGCCCTTGGGAGGGCGCAGGTGCTGTGGAGGCCTCGGGGCCTGACCAGGACGCGTCAGCCTCGTCCCTCTGCTCACTGACTCCCAGGGGCCCGCCACACCAGCAGGCCTGCCCTCCTGTCCGTTAACTCTGCTGCCTGTCCAGTGGATTCTGTTCATTTAGGCTCATTTGCTTTTTATGTTGAATTTTGAGGTCCAGATGCACTTCCCCAGCCAGCAGTGTTTCTCTTGGGCTCCTTTGCTTCTGCTCAGAGCCTGGGCAGAACCACTTGACTCAATGGCTCCCTCTAGTGGGAGATGGGAGCGTGGCAGTTGAATTCTGGTTGAACTGAGGACAGCTGTGTGTCTGTGCACCTGGGGTAACCTGAGCTACAGGTGCCAGGTGGGTAGCAGTGGGCGACACCCCACTTCCTGCAGAGGTGGGTGATATGGTGTCATTCCCCGCCCCCCAAACCAGCCCAGCGGCGGCGGCTCCTGTGGGCCTGTCATCATTCTTCGGAAATTAATGCTTTTTGGGTGTCTCTCCTTGTCACTCCCTGGTTTCTCTTTATAAATGAGGGTGATTTCTGCGTGTCACGAAATTCTTGTGGTGTCCAGGCTGTGAGGCAGTGGTGAAGAGCGACTGACCGTTTACCCAGTTCCCAGAGTCCACTGGGAACGTTTGTAGAGGCGGGAGATGGGAGCCTCCTGTGCAGAAGAGGCTGGGGCGTCCAGTGAGGTGCCAGGTGACAGACGTGCCACGGGTGACACACAGATGCCCACTGCTGGAAGCTGCCCCTCTGGGCGTGAGCCTCTGAGCCCCATGAGAGTGCTTGTTCTTGTCTTCCTGTGGCATTTTTTATTTCACTGTTTACTTATTTAGCGTGGATTTTACAGTCCTGTGGGCAGATCATGCTGAAATATATGGAGCAGAGAAACAGAACCACCATCTTTTCTTGGAACGGGGTGTGTGTGTGTGTGTGTGTGTAACCATGTCTTTTCTTGGAACAGGGGGTGTGTGTGTGTGTGTGTAACCATGTCTTGGAACAGGGGTGTGTGTGTGTGCATGCGCTGTGTGTGTGTGTGTGCATGCGCTGTGTGTGTGTGCGCGCGCGCGTGCATGCGCCTGTCCCCTTATCAGCACAACCTTGTGATGGTGTTGCTGTTATTGAATAGGGGTGGGTGTGTGTGTGTGTATGCGCGCGCACAGGTGCATGCGCCCCTCCCCTTATCAGCACAACCTTGTGATGGTGTTGCTGTTATTGAACAGCGGTGGGTGGGTGTGTGTGCGTGCGTGTGCGCGCGCCCCTCCCCTTATCAGCACAGCCTTGTGATGGTGTTGCTGTTATTGGCCTGTTACTGGCCTGTGTCTGGCGGTTGGCATATGGCGTGGGGGCCGCGCCGGGAGTAGCCGGGTGGGCGCGCCCTCGCTGGGGGCCCCGCCCCTCCCCGGGAGCCCCGCCCCCCCCCGGGCCCCTGCCCTCCCCGGGGCCCCGCCCCTCCCCGCAGGCGCTGACTGTGCTATCTGCCCCTCCGGCCGCCGCCCCGCCCCCTCCCCGGGAGCCCCGCCCCTCCCCGCTGCCCGGCTGACTGTGCACTCTGCCCCTTCCGCGCCTCCAGGTCTCCAAAGTCAGCGGAGCCGCCCGAATGTCGCCTCTGGGTACAGGTGCAACCAGTGCCAAAAAGCTGCGCGAGGTCAGACCTTCACCGTCCAAAACTGTGAAGTACACTGCCACGGTGACCAAGGGGACTGTCACGTACACCAAAGCCAAGAGAGAACTGGTCAGGGAGGCCAAGCCCCACCACCACAAGCCCAGTTCCGCCGTCAACCATGCAATCTCAGGGAAAACCGAAAGTAGCAATGCAAAAACCCGCAAACAGGTGCTATCCCTCGGGGGGGCGTCCCGGTCCACCGGGCCCGCCGTCCACGGCCTCAAGGTCAGCGGCCGGCCGAACCCAAAGTCGTGCACTAAGGGAGGGGGGGGGGCGGCAGCTGCGGGAGGGGCTCCGGAACTCCAAGCGGAGGCTGGAGGAGGCATCCCCGGCCGACCAGCCACAGTCTCCCCCCAAGAAGATGAAGGGGGCCGCGGGCGTGGCCGCCGAGGGCCCGGGCAGGAGGGCGGCCCTGGGCCCCGCCGAGAAGGCGCCGCCCGGGGGCCCCCGGGAAGAAGGAGGTGCCCGAGCGGAGCCTGGAGAGGAACCGGCCCAAGCGGGCGGCGGCCGGCAAGGGCCCGCCGGGCAGACAAGCACACGGCAAGCCGGACGGCAGCGCCCCCTGTGAAAATCATTCTACCTCGCAATCGGAGCCCCTGCCCCGGCCGCACGAGGGGGCGGCCAAGGCCGAGAAGGGGGCCGGCAGGGCCGGGTGGGCGGCCATGGACGAGATCCCCGTGCTGCGGCCGTCGGCCAAGGAGTTCCACGACCCGCTCGTCTACATCGAGTCGGTGCGCCCTCAGGTGGAGAAGTACGGCATGTGCAGGGTGATCCCACCCCCGGACTGGCGGCCCGAGTGCAAGCTCAACGACGAGATGCGCTTCGTCACGCAGATCCAGCACATCCACAAGCTGGGCCGGCGCTGGGGCCCCAACGTGCAGCGGCTGGCCTGCATCAAAGAAGCACCTCAGATCTCAGGGCATCACCATGGACGAGCTCCCGCTCATAGGTAAGGCCCGCGGCGGCCGGCCCCACGCCAGCTCCTCTGGGCGTTCCTGGGCCCGGGGGGAGTCCGAGCCCCGCTTGCTGCAGGTCAGGGTGGTCCTGTGCGCGCCCCCCCGCCCATACATACACACACACACACAGGGCCGCACTTGCTGGCCTTCTGGCTGAGGCCGTTGTGTTCGGAGAGGGGGCAGGACCGCTGCACCGTGCTTTCGTCTGCCTGGGCTGCCTTAACCAAGTACTCAGGCTGGAGCTTGACCTGCAGCGAGTCAGTTCTCACGGTCTGGAGCCTTGCAGGTCTGAGAGCAAGGGGCTGGCAGGGTTCGTTTCTCCCGAGGCCTCTCCTCCTCACCCTGTGGACAGCTTCCTTCTCCCGTGTTCCCGCCTGTTCTTTTCCTCTGCACACAGATTCCTGGCGTCCCTTCCTCTTGTTATAAGGACACCAGTCACATGGGGTCAGGGCCCGCCCCGATGGCCTCATTTTACTTTAGTCACTGCTTTAGGGACTCTCTAAACATGGCCACACTTACGACCTCTGTGCACGACTCTCTGTTGGTGGGGGGCACTTCAGCCTTTTCTCTGTCTTCCCTCTTCCTTCCTTGCTTCTCAGTTTTCCTGGTGATAACTGGGTCCCAGTGGAGCCCGTAGGTCCCGGAACACTGTGGACCCTGAGCGTGGGCACAGCTCTGCTCTGAAGCAGTGCTCACCTCAGTGACTGCTTTTGTGAACAGGCCAGCTGGCGTGGTGAGGGCTGGGCCCCGGGCAGAGCGCACGCATGGCCCTCCTGGAATCCCCGTCTCCCTCTTCCTCTGCGGGTTCTTGCACCTCCAGGATTAACTGCCTCCGTCGGGGTGAGCCGGTTCCACGGAGTGGTGAGCTCACACACTTCCCTTCCGGCTAGGGACCCTGGACGGGAGCAGCGCAGGGGCTGCCTCCAGGTTGGAGTAGCCTTTTGAATGGAGGGAGCAGAGGGCCTGATATCGGTCATTTAGGTGTCGAGGTGGGCAGTAAGATTGGTTTCCTTGCACCGTGGAAGTTTCGCTATTACTCTCAGCAGATGAGAATCACTTAAATTGAAAGAATGCTTGGTTTGTGGTCCGCTGTCACGGATGTGATCGGAGGTGACACGGGCTTGGGAACTGGCTGAGGTGTCGGCATCTCGGGAGTGTGGTGTGGGCTGCGTGGGAGACCCGGAACTGCAGTGGGGGCAGTGGGTCTTTTGAACAGTCAAGGCATCAAGTGACATCAAGAGGGCACCGATTTTCTATTCAGAGTAGGTTTCCTGAACCTCGATTCCCATGGCACCAGAAGCCACGAGGATGTGACTGGGGGTGTGTTCACACCGTTGCTATTGGCCCGGGTGTGAGGCCCCGTCAGCGTGGGAGGGGAGCTGAGCTGGCCTGTCACCCGCCTTGGGTCTTGGCTCTGAGCTCATCCTCCTCACAGTGTGCGAGACTTAGTTTTGAAGGAAATTTCCCAGAGTCCACAGAATGTCTGCTCCTTCTCTGGGAAGGTGGCACTTTGTCCCAAAGCATCCCTGTGGTCCTCAGAGTGGGTTGATCAAACCAGGTGAGGAGTGACATGATGCCTTTGCGAGTACTGGCCAGGTTTTCCGTGCTGTTGGCTTACAATGGTGACCTCCTTTCTGGTCAGTCTCTGGTCTGACCCACCTCCCTGTCCCTCGGCAGGTCCAGGAGGTGCCCCAACTGAGAGCAAGGCCTGCTGTGCATCTTGGAATCTTAGGCCTTAGGCCATTGCCGGCCAGGGTGGGGGCAGGTCTCCTCCTTGACGTGGCCCCCGCTGCCCTGCTGGCCTCAACCAAGCAACCAACCCCAGCGTCCCGCCCAGCATAGCAGATGGACTCGGGGTGCCTCTCACCCATCCCTGACGTGCTAGCCAGCTGGACCCCTAGTTCTCACACAGCCGGCTGAGGTGGTCCGATGCTGTTCTCAGGAGTCCCGCTGCTTTTCTTTATTTTATATAAATGTGTCCCCACCCTCTAAAGATAGAAACAGTCTTAACGTTTACTTTGCTCACCTAGCATCCTGTGGGGTGTTTACCTCCTAACAGCCAGTGGACGATTATTCTGGAAGATTTTTCCTTTTTGTTGGTCAAAGCATGGTTGCTTTTCCAGTTCCCATTGAGACAGTCACTGGGCGGCACTCACGTGTCTCTGAGTTTTGACATGGTTTGTACAGTTTGAGCGAGAGACCAGTGAGAAGCAGCCCGCGCACCTTCTGTGTGAGCGGCCATGGGAGGAGCTGAGGGGCAGACAGACTCCCGCCTGCCCTCAGAGGGGCCTTGCCCACTGCCTGGACATCCCGGGGGCTGAAGGGAGGTTACTGTGCGTGTGTGCGCGCGCGTATGTGTGGTGGGGGGAGGGTTGGGAGGGGAATTGGGACTGACAGCACGCGCTGGGTGTGTACAGTTTCCGATCCCACAGCCATGCTAGGCGATGCTGGGCTGCAGAGGTGGCCGAGGGCACGGCCTAGGCCCTGCCAGCCCTGCAGGGAAACCCTGCCCCTTGCCCCTGCTCCAGCCATGCTGGGCTCTCCGTCCCCAGGGACCGACTCTCCTTCCTTTCAGGCCTCTGCCTAAGTGCCCCCTCCTCGGGGCTCCCTGCCCAGACCACCCTCCTGAGTCGGTTGCCCCTCAGCCTGTCCTGGTCCATTTACCATCCTAGTGCTAAAATGGTCTCTATAGACTGAGTGGCCCTGTTTGCCGCTCTGACCCCTGGCCTGGTGGCCTCCCTGGCATGTGGTGGGCACTGGGTGCCTATGGACTCTCAGGTGATGGAAGGCGGTCTTGTTCAGAGCCCCTTTCACCCACTGTCCCTATGTTTTCTCCCCTCGCCGTCCCAGGAGGCTGTGAGCTCGACCTGGCCTGCTTTTTCCGGCTGATTAATGAGATGGGCGGCATGCAGCAGGTGACGGACCTCAAAAAATGGAACAAACTCGCAGACATGCTGCGCATCCCCAGAACCGCCCAGGACCGGCTGGCCAAGCTCCAGGAGGCCTACTGCCAGTACCTGCTCTCCTACGACTCCCTGTCCCCCGAGGAGCACCGGCGCCTGGAGAAGGAGGTTCTGATGGAGAAGGAGAGCCTGGAGCGGCGCAAGGGGCCCCTGGAGGGCCACACGGAGCAGGACTACCACCGCTTCCACCCCCTGCCCCGCTTCGAGCCCAAGAACGGGCTCATCAACGGCGTGGCCCACAGGAACGGCTTCCGCAGCAAGCTGAAGGAGGTGGGCCCCACACAGCTCAAGACGGGCCGGCGGCGACTCTTTGCTCAGGAAAAGGAGGTGGTGAAGGAGGAGGAGGAGGAGAAGGGCATCCTCAGCGACTTCCACAAGTGTATATACAAGGTAGGGCCCGCGGGCCTGCCGTGTGGCCTCGCGTGCACATTGTGGGCCATGGGACCCTCGAGACCCCTGACCGCCGGCACTGGTCACATTCCATGTAGAGAGAGTCTGGGGCAGAATGAGTGTCTGGACCAGGCCCCTGGGCACCTAGCTCTGGCCTTGGTGTGGTGCTAAGTCGCTTCAGTCGTGCCTGACTTTGTGCAACCCCATAGACTGTAGCCTGCCAGGCTCCTCTGTCCATGGGATTCTCCAGGCAGGAATACTGGAGTGGGTTGCCTTGCTCTCCTTCAGGGGATCTTCCTGACCCAGGAATCAAACCTGAGTCTCTTACATTTCCTGCATTGGCAGGCGGGTTCTTTACCACTGTGCCACCTGGGAATCAGGCTTCATTAAATGTGTGTTTTTGTACACGTGTGCCCGCATGCCAGGGAACCAACCCAGGAGGCACAACTCCTCTTTCCAGAGGCCGGGGCTGGAGCTTCTCATACCTATAGGGACCATGCCTTCCACCGCTCCCGATCACACCCCACACAGCTCGTCAGGGCTATACTGGTGCCTGTCTGTCATCATGGGTCTCCTGGGGAGAGGGCGGGAGAGGGCGGGGGCGAGCAGGTCCCTGCTTCTGCCCACGCTGTGTACCTACCGAGCCATTCCAAGACTCCCTTCTCCAGGGATCAAGGTGGTGTCCCGGGGTCTCCCTGCTTGGCAGCCTGGCTCTGTCCACAGAGGCTGGGCTCCCCTCTCCCTGGCCCTCCAGGGTGATTGGGGCCCAGGCCGGGAAAGGGGCACAGGACCCCCAACCTCAATCAGTTCCGCAGGTTCCAGGAGAGCAGGGCCCCTGCGGAGGTCTTGGTGGCCGTGCCCATCCGCGTGAGCCTGGCCGCTGTGAGGAAACACACGGTGTTGGGTGTCTGTGCTTCTGCCCTGAGTCGGACCCCTTCTCCCTGAGTCTGCGCTCGGAGGTCCCCTCCGGCCTCCCCCTGCCTCTCTGTCCTCGCCTCGGTTGGAGTCCCACCTCCTTTCTGGGGAGAGATGCCTGCTTGCCTGGAGCTTTCCCTGTGACTGGACCCAGGGAAGGTTGGGTCAGCAAAGATGTGGCTGCAGGCTGGTGGCCGTGGCAGCTACGTGCACCGAGGGCCGGCCGGGAGCTCACGCCTCCGGGTTCTGTGCCCCCTCAGCATCTGGGGGTTGACTGTTGGGTGCTGGGTGTCATCATGTTGAATTACAGGCACCCCGCTTTAGTTGACACAAAATCAGGCTCTTCCTAGTGGTTCCGCTTTTATCTTGTGAGGAGCGGCAGGTGAGAACTTTGCACTTGTGCAGTGGTTTCTCTGTCTGTCAGGAGCTTCAGCTACAGAGCTGGCAGTGAGATGAGCAGAGTCTGCGAGCTGACTGCTCCCACTGTCCCTCCAGAGGCAGCTCTGTTCATGGGGCTCGTAGGGGCCCTGCCCCCTGCCTCTGGCTCATCACACTTGGTGTCATGGCCCAGCTCCGTTTTGTGCGAGGCCACGTTCCCCACACAGCCTGAAAGCGCCTCGAGGGCAGAGACAGTGTGTTTTGAGCACTGCTCTATCTGCAGCCCCTCGATCTAGGCCTGGTATACAGTAGGTGCTCAGTAAGTACTCCACAGTCAAGGGGTGAGAGCGTACCTGGTCAGGGAGGAGTGGAGGGCTTGCCTGTAGGATGTGGCCACCGTTCATCCCAGTGAGAACATTCCGGGGACAGGGTGGCGGAGGTGGGCAGGTTAGGCAATCTGAAGACCCTGCGGGGCCCTCCCGGGGGTCATGCGGGACAGGGGCTCCCCTGGCAGGAGGAGAACTGGACCCCTCTGGCCCCTGCAGGTCCCCGAGGCCAGGCTGCTTGTCTGGCTGGTTCTCGTGTGAGGACCCTCAGGGTGGGTGTCAGAGGTGCCCCAGTTTCTCTCCCAGGGTCTCCAGTCCTGAGTTCCAGCCTGTGTCTGTCTGGATGTTGTTGGCTTGTCTGCTGACCACAGCCTTTCTCCTCTCATCTCCACGCTGTCCCCATTGCTGCAGGGAAGTAGCTCTTAACTGGGGCTCCTGGGGCAGCTTGTCCTGCCAGCTTGCAGGGGCTCTCGCCGGGGCTGCGGTGGTCAGGGGTGTGCCACCTCCTTTGTCCACACTGAGGGTCCTTCTCAGGGAATGTGGTCCCAGCTTCTCTGTTCGTGTCAGCTGGGGCCATGGCCTGGCCCCTCGTCACAGGGACACGCCACATAGGGGCTCCTGACGGGGTGATCCTGCTTTGGGCTCCTGGGACCGCTTTGTTTCTCAAGCTTGACTCTTGTTTTTGTTTTCTTTCCAGGGAAGGTCTGTTTCTTTAACGACTTTTTACCGAACAGCAAGAAATATCATGAACATGTGCTTCAGCAAGGAGCCCGCACCAGCTGAAATCGAGGTGAGTGAGCCAGGCCGTCCTCTCTCTGCCCAGAGCTGGGATGGAGCCCCAGGCCTCGGCCCCCTGGAGGCAGGCGGAGGGTCCTGAGTCCATCCTCTGGGTCCCAGGTGCGGCCATAAGTTTCAGCTCAGGTTGACCTGAATTTGTTCCGGGTCAGAAAGGATGCAATGGAGCAAGTGTGTCTCCCGGGTCCTCCCTGACTTCCCTAGAGCCGTGGCCGCAGCTGGGGGAGCACCCCAGGCAGGCCCCCTGCCCCGCTGGCTGCCTCTCACCCCTTCTCACCCCGTCCTCCGGGTGCCTGTTATGCAAGAGAATGTTTGGAATCCCTTGAGACCGTGGTTGTGCTTTTTCTTCTCTCCTATTTTTCATTTAATGGGATTGGCAGGCTGCCATTTTTGTGCTTCTGCCAACCCTGTGCTGAGGTGCGTGAGGGTGGGAAGGCGAGTGGGGCTGTGCCCCGGCCAGTTGGCAGAGGGGGCTCCAGGGAGGAGGACAGAGCCCGGGTCTTTCCCCTGGGGGCTCCCAGGTGCTGACGTAGGTGGGCCTGTCTGGGGGCGAGGCCCAACTCCTCCAGGTTCAGGACATGCTGGAAGAGCAGGAGCTGGCATGGACTGCAGCCCTGGCTTTAGGCTGACAGCAGGTGCTGAATGCAGCGGGCCTAGGCCCTGATGTGACCAGGCGTCCTAGGGGTGGGCTCTGGGACGGTCTGTGTCCCTAGGGCACCCGGTGCCCCCGTGTCCATGCCACGTGCTGCCCCACCTCTGATGGTGGCCATCGGAGGTCCAGGAGGCCCCGGCCTGGTGCTTGGGCCTGGTTTCGGTATTTGATGAATTCAGTATTTGATTTTGGCATGGTTGTCATTCCATCTCGGTCCCAGTTTTGTACTCGGGCTGTATCTGTGAAGACCACACAGTGGCCTGACGCTTGGCCCTACCTTTGGCCCCGCCAGAGCCACGTTCCATCAACCACAGCGCCAACGGGTCCTGACTCTGGGACACGTGTGGCCGTCACAGTGGCTTCTGGAGGGCTCGTGCTAGTTTTGGGAAAAGCATCAGAGGAGAGGAACATGACTCCTGGGGGTGGACATCTGAGCTGGAGAAAGAGGCCTTTGCTTTACAACATCGGTCTTGTCAGACTCCCCGAAGGTGGAAGGTTGTTACTGGCCATCGACTCCTGCTGGGAAATTAATTCTGAGGGTTCTGGGGTTTTTTGTTTTTTAATTGGAGGATACTTGCTTTACAATGTTGCGTTGGTCTCTGCCATACATGAATCACCATAGGTATACATGTGTCCCCTCCCTCTTGGACCTCCCTCCCTGAGAGTCTTGGTTTTGCTTTAATATTAATCGTTGTATAATATTTAAGCACAAAAGGAAGATATGCTAAAATTTGAACTTTTAGTCTGTCTGGCTAACTTGTGGATCCTACAAAGAGGGCTGGAGCCCCCTGTTGGGCCGGTGGTCATCAGCTGAAGGGGCCCCCAAGTAGTGGACGGTCCCCTTCCTCCCCCGCTATCTTTTTCACTCAGTGCAAGTGGCTGTGAATCCCAGCAGACGGCTGACCTGACCGGCCTGGGCCCGTCTCTGGCCCTTGGGGACCCTGAGCGTTTAATGCTGTCCAGTTTCTTCCGGGGGGGGGGGGGGGGCTCTGGCTGCCCCCAGGCTGACCCCTGCCTGTAGCGGCCGCACATGCAGCAGGGAGGGGGCTGACCCCGGATGCTCACCGGAGAGGCTTCAGGAAGTGGGCTTGGTTGAGGAAGGGGAGGGCGTTGCTGAGCTTCTGCACTGATGGTTGAAGACGGAACTGAACGCTCTTCCCTGTTAGCAGAGCCCATCCCGACTGCGTTTGCCCTGCAGTTCAGGTCGTGCCCACCCTTCCCTCATCCATTTCAGTGGCTGGGGTCACAGCCTGGGGGGCAGGGTGGTCACTTCCCTTGGGGGGCTGAGTTAGCGTGTCTGCCCAGACGCCCATCTGGGGGCACTGTGACCACCCCTGCAGTAGGTGGGGGGCGTCTTTACCTTCCTTCCTGGGTCGCTTTCTCTCCCTTTCACAGAAGTGATCCTTAATTATGGTGACGTATGTGTGACGTTTACCACTTGAGCCATTTTTAGGTGCAGTTTAGTGGCACCCGAGTCCTTTTCACGTCCTTGTATGACCGATCCCGCCACCCACCTGCAGAACTTGTCCATCCTCCCAGACTGGAAGTCAGCTCCTGTGAATCACTGAGCCCCCCATAGCCCCTCTGTTCTCTTTTTCTCTCCGACTTTGTCCCCAGTACCTCACGGAAATGGAATCAGTACTTGTCCTTCTAAGACTGGCTTCTCCACTTAGTGTCATGTCCTCAGGATTCATGTGTTGTCGCGTATCAGAATTTCGCTCTCTGAGGCCGAGTCATGTTCAGCTGACACCGTACCTTGTGTTTATCCATTTGTCGGTTGTGGACCTGGCCCTGGGACCCTGGACATGCGATTACTGTCTGCAGCGCCGGCCGCCTGACAGGCCACGGCCCCTTGGTCGCGGGGTGAGGCGGGGCTCTGCAGCCCCAGGCAGCGCGGTGCTGATGGCCCCCTCTCCCCGTAGCAAGAGTACTGGAGGCTCGTGGAGGAGAAGGACTGCCACGTGGCCGTGCACTGTGGCAAGGTGGACACCAACACCCACGGCAGCGGCTTCCCAGTGGGAAAGTCAGAACCATTTTCAAGGTAACGTCGGACGCTCCTGCCCGGGTCCTGAGGGCTGGACGGCGTCTCTCCGCGCCCGTCCATGACACCCCTGTGCTTTCCCCTGCAGACACGGATGGAACCTCACCGTCCTCCCCAATAACACAGGCTCCATCCTGCGTCACCTCGGTGCTGTGCCTGGTAAGCCTGCCACGGGTTGGAGGGGTGGGGACCGTGTGCAGAGAACACAGGGATTGTTTGAGAAGGGAGAGGAGTCAAGGTCATAGTTGGAGTCGAGAAAAATGTGGAAAGGTAAATCAAATCACACATCTGGAAGCTGGGGGACACTTCATGTGGTCCGCTTTCCACCTGGGGATTTTCAGAGCTGACCTTTTGACTCCCTGGGGCTACTGCCTCACACGGTAGGAGGGAGACCAGGCATCCTGGTGTTGTGTGCGCTGAGGGCTGGGCCCTTGGAGGAGGGGCTGCTCCAGACACGGGTCCTGCTTCCCGTGTCCCGACAGCAGGCGTCCGGGCGGGCACCTGTGTCCTGAGCCTGAGGCCCCGCTGGCCACCATTGTGGGCGTGTTCCTTTCTGCCTCAGTCACTAGTTACGGTGTTTTCTCACTACTGTTGTATAACTGTGTCTGTGATCTTGGTTCCTGTATAAGAAGCAGGAAAGAGCGAGTACCTTCCCATTGAGTTTCGTCTGGTTTTGAATCCCATTTCTTCCTTTTTCTTGCTGGGGAAGATGATGCGATGTCTGTTGCTGTCACCCTGACACATGGCTCTCCGTCCTTGCCTGTCCCCTCTGTTCCAGGAGTGACAATTCCCTGGCTGAATATCGGCATGGTCTTTTCTACCTCATGCTGGTCTCGAGACCAAAACCACCTCCCTTACATTGACTACTTACACACGGGTGCTGACTGCATTTGGTGAGTATGCCGGCCGGGCCCGCCGCCTCTCACTCGCTGATGGCGGACGGACTTGCGTGAGGTTATCAGACTCCTGTTCCCTGTCAGAGTCTGAGGAGCGCAGTTGGAAGTCGAGCTGGTGAAGAATGTTTTAATTTGCTGTGGTGATGAGCAAGGTCAGGCATCCTTCGTTGTCTTTTCTAGTTGCCTGCTAATACAGGGCTTTTCCTCTTTGAAGTTTTCCCCCGGGGTTGTTGACGGCCAGGAGTTCGTTTCATTCTAGTGTCAGAAACAAGAAGCTGACCAGGAATGGTGGCCGTGTCACTGGCCACCTCCTCAGCCTTGTGTGAATTGTGCTTTCCATGGCCTCATGTGAACGGGTGTTTTCAGCGTCTCCCAGCCCACCCTCTGCACAGAGAGTGGCCTCACGGAGGTGGAGTTCTGCCATGGGGGATGTAGGAGTTGGTCTGGTTCCCCGCCGTGACCCTTCACTGTCAGGCTCCCCAGTCCCACTCTGAGCTGGCTCTTAGCTCCTTTGTTGACGGCGGCAGATGGGAAATTACTGCAAATAATCAGATGTCTTGTCATTTATGGGCTACCGGCATCGCATCCATCCCACACTCACTCAGTTTATTGACCTAATGGGGTGATTAGCTCCTTTATTAAAGTCCTAGAGCCAGCGTTGTCACTCCAAGGAGCCAGTGTCGGCAACAGTCTCATCACAGCTCCTCCTGCCTTTGGGCCACCTCGGGGCAGCGGGCCATCAGTGTAGGACCAGGTGGGCCCTCTGCTTGGTCTCCCGTGGTGGGGCCAGGGTCTCAGACAGCATGGAGGGTCGGGAGCCGGCCACATGGACTCTGGGGGTGTGCGGTCCCCCCGCTGAGCCCACCGCCGTGTTCCCCAGAAGAGCCAGACCCTGGTCCCTCATTGGAAAAGGGAGCCACGTGGCCTTGGCCCTGCAGGGTGACGGGGTGAGAGACCACGGCCTGGGCGCTGAGTGAGAGGCAGGAGAACACAAGGCTCTGGGCTGTTGGGAGACTGGTCCCTGGAACCTCTCTGCTGCAGGGAGAGGTTGCCGGAAAGGATCAGAGGACTTCACAGTGTGGTTTTTCTTAAAACGTGTGAGTGAGGTTAGAAACTCTGGACTTAAGTCACAAATCAGCAAAGAATATGTTGGCATTGAGACAACAAGCCTCTCAAAGAACCTTGACTAGGTTCTCAGCAGCAAGTAGTCAGGACCCCCGCCCCGTGGACCGCTCATCAGAGGTGCCCTCCCCGCCCGGCCTGGGGGAGGTGGGGACGGGCAGCCTGAAGCCCCCCATGTAGCTGTGGGGAGGGCGGGGGATGGTCGGGTGTCCACTCTCGCCTGTGGACTGCAGGGCTGGGAGTCCCAGAGAGGGGAGCCAGGAGGAGCCTGCCTGTGTGCGGACCACTGCCAACGGCATCTCAGGAGCGTAGGCGACGGGTGTGTCCCTGCGGGTCCTCCTGCTCCCCGGCTCGCACTGAGGGTCCTGGTTCTTGGGGCTGAGTTCAGGCCACGTCTTCTCCCACCACCTCCCCTGGGCTCCTTGGCCCCAGTCAGCGGGGGCTCTGTGTTGTCCGAGCCCTACCCTGTGTGGCCACTCCCTTCGCCCGACACAGACCCTTGCGGTGTGTATTCCACGCTGAGTCCTGGTCCCGCCCCGTCCTCTGTCTGCTGGAAGGAAGTGTCAGGTGCCAGGCCAGCGGTAAGTCCCCGCTTGGGAGGCTCACGAGCGGCTGTTGAGTCTGCGGACGTGTCTGGATCTGATTTTAGGGCTTTTAAACGTCTGATTTTGGTCTGAAGGCTGCTTGGCTCAAGCGTAGGTCAGATCCGCATGCAGGTGGGCGTGCTCGTCAGCTGCAGCGGCCACAGGTTGGCCACGGGGCGCAAGTGGCAGCGCTGCCCAGAGAGACCTGGGGCCCCTGGGCGCGCGCTCACCTCCCCTCCTGCACCCGAGGCCAGTTTCCAGGCTGCCGTCGGCCCCTCTCTCTGGGGGAGCGTGGAGGACGGGCTCCCTGGGAAGGGGCCTTGTCAACGCCTCTGCCCTGATTCCAAACTGCCCAGGTATTGCATTCCTGCTGAGGAGGAGAACAAGCTGGAGGACGTGGTGCACACTCTGCTGCAAGCCAACGGCACCCCCGGCCTGCAGATGCTCGAGAGCAACGTCATGGTAGGGGCCCACACGGTGGTTTTATTTCCTCACCCCCTGGACTGACCTGCCCTGCAGAGCCAGAGGACCGTGAACAACCAATCCAGGGAGCCATCATAAACTCCTCTTTTATGGAAACCTAACTAAAGCATGTTCCTCTCATTGCCCAAGACGTGGGGCCGCTGCACGTGGGGCCCTTTGACTCTGTTTCAGGGCCTGGTGGTTTTGTAAATGGTGCCTGGGGTCGGGCCGGGCACCTGGACGGCTGGGCAGGATCACTGAGGGCTGAGCACAGAGGCGGCTGGCCCGGTTCTCAGAGCCTGTTGAGTCCTGGGGGATCTCTTAGCCTGAGTTGTGTTCTGACAGCCTAATCTCAAGTCTTCTTTGGCCTCTGTGGCCCCTTTCAGGGTCTCCTCTCTCTCTTGAGCCCCTGTGTGGGGTGCACCGATCCCCATCCACCCTGGTCGTGCGGTGGAGACCCAGGGCTCTGCTTGTGAGGGCCCCATGATCACCGCAGCCGCGCCCTTATCTGAGGCATTGCTCCTAAGCCTGTGTCAGTTTAGAACTTCCTCTTCCTCCACTTAGGAAACACGTCTCTCTTATTTTCTAAGAGAGAAACAGAGAATCTGTGATACAGGACATACTCTCTGTGGGCAGCAGGCTTAAGCCCCGACGCCCGTCCGGAGGCCGGGTGTGCTGGGCTGTTGGCCGCTGCCGCAGGCGGTCCTCACAGAAAGCGCGGCGGCGGCAGGCGGCTCAGCCCTGCGTCTCCACAGATCTCCCCGGAGGTGCTGTGCAGGGAGGGAATCAAGGTGCACAGGACGGTGCAGCAGAGCGGCCAGTTTGTCGTCTGCTTCCCGGGATCCTTCGTGTCCAAAGTCTGCTGCGGCTACAGCGTCTCCGAGACTGTGCACTTCGCCACCACGCAGTGGACGAGCATGGGCTTCGAGACGGCCAAGGTAGGCGGGTGGCCGCTCCGCATGCGTCCTTGTGTCCCCTGGTGGGAATCTTGTTTGTAGATACTGCTTTGATTTCAGACCGAGTCTGGGAACCCTGAGGCGGCTGAGAAGTTTTTCTGGGGAGGGAGAGTGGTTTGAGGCTTGTTAGCCTCCTGTAGGTTGCTGAGTTCTCTTGCTCAGTCCTGGGCCATCGCTGCAGAGGTGTTAAAGGCGACCCCTGCCTTTGGCTGGCGGAGCACCTGGGGTCTGCCGTCTTTCTCGTTTTTGCATTGCTTTTCATCCAAATGGAATTCAGAGTTTGAAAATTCTGATAGCACCCCCTACCAGTAAAGGAAACCCTGATAGCTGCCTAGAAATGAAAACCTGCCCTGAAGGGATGTGACTGCCTCTTTCAGGAGATGAAGCGTCGCCATATAGCTAAGCCATTCTCGATGGAGAAGTTACTCTACCAGATCGCACAAGCAGAAGCAAAAAAGGAAAACGGCCCCACTCTTAGTACCATCTCAGCCCTTCTGGACGAGCTCAGGTAACACGAGATAGTTCTAGGGCGGCCCCTCCTCTGTGGGAAATCGCAGGCCTCTCGTTCCTGGGGCTCGGCCAGGGGCTGAAGGCTGCCGGGTGGTGGCTCTTCTGCGCTTGGCCATGTGCCCCATGTCACTGCAGGCAAAGTGCGGCCATCCAAGGGTCCGGGGCTTAGGGGCTAGTCTGACCGTTTGACTCTGGACTCGGGTCCCCGCCTGGGGAGCTCAGCCTGCTGATCCCAGGTGTCCCGGCAGGGACACGGAGCTGCGGCAGCGGCGGCAGCTGTTCGAGGCCGGCCTCCACTCCTCCGCGCGCTACGGCAGCCACGACGGCAGCAGCGCCGCACCCGACGGCAAGAAGAGGCCTCGGAAGTGGCTGCAGCTGGAGACCTCGGAGAGGAGGTGCCAGGTGTGCCAGCACCTGTGCTACCTGTCCATGGTGAGCCCCCGCCGCGCTCCGTCCCTGTCCCATCCTCCCTTGAGGGCTGACTCTGCAGAGATGGCGGGTCCCCCAGTCTCTTTCCTGGTCTCTTGAAGCTTCTGTTCAGCTGCGTGATGGCTCTGATTGCCCCGAGGACTCTGAAGTCTGTCTGCTTAAAGCAGCACTTCCCATTCCCAGCTTTCGGTCTCTGGTCGTGGTTGGGAGCCAGCGCAATCCAGCCCATCTGCCTTCTCTCTTGGTTGCTCTGCATCCTCCACGAGGGGCTTGTCTGACCCAGCCTGGGGCTGAGCTTCACACTCCTGCACCCAGCCCGGCCCAGCCGAGCCGGACCACGTAGCCACACTTCCTGACTCGCTCAGGCAGCGGCCCCTGACACAGGTCTCTGTAGCTGGTGGTGTAGTTAGCTAGGGCCGCCGTGTCAGCCCCGCTGACTGCTGCTGTGAACAGAGAAACGTCTTTCTCATCCGTGTAGAGGCTGGGAGTCCCGAGTCAAGGTGTCGCCACGGTTGGTTCTCCCTGAGGCGTCTGCTTGGCGTGTAGACATCCACTTCCCTGTGGTCCTCACAGGGCCTTTCCTGTGCGTACTTCTGTCTTAATCTCTTCTTGTCTTTGAAAGGATGTAAGTCATATGGGACCAGAATCCACCCTACAACCTCATTTTCCCTGATTATCTTTCTGACGCTCCTGCTCCAAATACAGGAACTCCTGAGTTACAGAGGGTTAGGACATCTGCGTTTGGGGAGGGGACAATAATTCAGTCCATGACAACCACGTGTCCCATTTTATGTATTTTCTTCTATTAGCTTTGTTTTCCCAGAGGCTTTTTAAAAAATACAATTAAGAACCATGCTGTCTTTAAAACAAACAAGTCATAAGAATTTCCCCAGATCTTAAAAATGTTTTGTGAACATCACTCATGAAAGCTGCATAGTTCTGGGTTTGTTTGTCTTGCATTGGAATGGGGTTATGCTCATGGGAAACCATCATTGTAGGTTTCCCATGAGCCTGGGTGACTTCTGTGACCTTGTGTGGCCCTTGTCTCTTCCCGTGGGTTCCGAGGATGGCATTGTCCCTCAGAAAGCTGACCTTCGGAGTGGTCACCAGGATTTCTTAGCCTGTTATTTAAAAAGCACATATCCTGAATTCATGGGTAAAAATTGAGGTTTTATTTATACATGCTTTTCATTACTTAGGTTATTTACTAAGGGATTTGTGCATTTCTGTTCACTGTTTTGTATTTTTTTGTGCTTTCATTCTCAGCTTTGAGTGATGTGTTTCTGCCAGTAAGCGTCATTTCCTTATACCTGCAGCTTGGTTTCTTCTCTTTGCTTAGAAACATCAAAGACAGGAACTTAGGTCTTTCCCAGAGTCCTTGTGAAAAAGCCTGTGATGCTCTTGTCTCTGGCGTGTTAAGGCAGCGTCTCCCCGTTGTTCACACAGAGGGAGACTGGGACAGGTGAGAGGGTGCGGACGCCCCGTGCACACAGCCCTGGACGTTGGTGTGTCCTCGTGGCAGCTCAGGCCAGAGCCACAGCCGGGTCCCTGGGATCAGGAGCTGTGCCAGCTGGAGTGTGGACAGAGGTGCCACCTCCCCAGGTGGCACAACCAACTGGGCTGACCGGCCACTCAAGAGCAGGAGACACTGTCACGAACGTCCAGGGTGTGACCATCTTGCCTTGCCATCTTTTATGTGGCGGGAGGTTTTGAACCAATAGTCTCAGGAGCCCTCAGCCCCCGCAGCCCTGGCCGCCACGCTCAGACTCGGGCAGGAAAGTGCAGAGAAGCCAGAGGGCCCCCGAGGCCACTGGGGCGCAGCTCCTGCTTGGTGATCCCGTGACTTTCGCTTGCTTTTGGGCCAGCGTCCTGTGTTTCTGGGTCACAGATGCCTCTGGCCCAGGCACTTGGCCTCGCCCGCTCTGCTCTTGAGAACCTGCCGCCTACCCCGCGCCCCTCAGCCACGCTGCCTCTCACCCCACAGGTCGTGCAGGAGAACGAGAACGTGGTCTTCTGCCTCGAGTGCGCGCTGCGCCACGTGGAGAAGCAGAAGTCCTGCCGTGGCCTGAAGCTCATGTACCGCTACGACGAGGTCAGTGCCTCCGCGGGGTGACCACCCACCCGCGTGGCCCAGCACTCAGCCTGCTTCCGGGCACCTTCTGGCCCGATGGAGCCTGACGTGGTGGGGAAGCAGCTCTTTGGGCCGAGACGGGGCGACCAGGGTCAGCCGGGGTGGAGAGGCCGGCAGCTGAGGCTGGGGGACTGTCATCCTCGTCCACGCTCCTCACGTCCTAGCGTACCAACCCACAGCGCCCCCGGCCCGCGGTTCACAAGCAGTGTGCGTTCACATGTGGGCACCCCACTGTCTGCTGGGTGTCTGTGCTGTCCCCTCTGGCCAGGGCAGATCCAGGGGGAGAGCGCAGGACTCGGTCCGAGTCACCTTCCTGCTGGGGCTCCAGGAGTGTCTGGGACACACCATGATGATGTGCGTGCGCTTCTGCCCACATTGGGGTCCCTCCCTGCAGCTGCTGGGGTGCTGCTCTGGTTCAGGGCGTGGTGAACCGTGCGGCCCACAGCAACTCACTGAGCTGCAGGCAAAGCCCAAGAGGGTGGAAGCCTGGGCCCTTGTCTTCACCTGGGGGCCTTGGCAGAGCCAGAGTCTTTCTCTTTCTGCTTGTAAAGCTTTCACCTTCCGAGTGAGTCCCAGCTGCACCCTTTCTAAGAAACCTAGTTGTCCCCAGAGGCAGGTGCGAAGTGCCATCTGTGTGGCTGGTCTCTACCCTCCAGTGGGTAAGGACCGGGTGCTGCCTTCAGCCGCAGGGAGCATCCGGAGCTCTGCCCCCAGAGCGGCTGGCACGTGGCCCCTCTATCGGCTCACGTGTTCCACATGCTTCCAGGCTGCCCTGCGATTGTGGTTTCAGATACTGTACAAGTGTGTGGCCCCGGGGACACATGGCCCTGCAGCTTTTACTCTGCCCTGACCCGGAGCCCTTCTTGGGGGTCACCTTGGGAGACGGCTGCCAGGACCCCTATTGCCCGGCCCGGCCCACCCTCCTGTCCAGCTGTGAGCCCCGCCTTGAGGGTGGAACCTGCCAGCTCCTCAGACCCGCTGCCCCCCGCCCTGGGGAGGCGCGTCCCATAGAAGGTGGCCTTGTGCTGCCATCACACATCAGAGCCCCAGGCTGAGCCAGGCCAGGTGCCCAGGCCTGATTCATGAGGCTCTGGGGGCGCCCTCGGGGGCTCAGGCTGGGGTCAGATTTGATAAGAAGCCTTTGGCTAAATTACAAGACTGGAAAGCTGGAAATAGATCTCTGTGCATTTTCTTTGTCTTTAAAGAGCATGTTCAGCGAGGGCAGTAACCACTCTGCCCTCCCTGCTTCTTCACTTGAACAGCAAATGTCAGAACACGGTTTAAAAATAAACCCTCGTGTCTGATTCAGAGCATCTCTGGCAGCTCACAGGGTACAGCCGGCGGCGCTGGGGCTTCTGAGATGATTCTGAAGCTCAACAAGACGTGGGTTAGTTTCCACCTCCGGCCCATTTTGGAGCTTGGTGTTTTGATGTGCCCAGAATCCTGGAAAAGAATCACATATGTAGGGTCTGTCGGTCTGAGGCTTAATCATTGGTTCTCATGAGTAGGGAAGAGAAGGGTTTTTATACGCCTCCCACTTTGCCAGTGGCCTAAATTTATTTTAGTAAATGAAAATCACAAATCAGTTCCCTGTTGAGCTGAACTGTATTATTATTATTTTAACTGGGGAATTTTCAGCTCTGGGTTAGATTCCAGAAATAGCTTGTGAGACCAGGGCCCTTGTTCTAAGCACTCAGGTCCCCTCTGTCCAGCCTTTTGGTCACAGAGGCAAACGTATGACCTCTGACCACACAGCCCTGCTGCCAAGGTGGCTTTAGCCAAGGTAGCTGGTCTTGAAAGCAGTTCGTCTGTTCGTTCTTTATTAGCAAGTGCATTGTAAGTGTTCGTTCTTTATTAGCATGTGTGTTGTAAGTGATTTAAGTGGTGTGCAGCGCCCAGCCTGGGCCAGGACTAGGCCGACCCTCAAGCTTGAATGAAGGAGTGGCTTCCTGTTCTGTCCATCCATCCTCGGCGCAAGCAAGTGCTTTGGAATGTATGTCAGGACACACGCCATTTGGATAGTCTTCCCTGTGGTTTCTTGTAAACCTGGATGGTTCTAAGTTGAGTTGTGTTACAGTTACACATGGGTTTTTGATGCCCAACAGAGTCTTTCCCCTCTGTTGAGGAGGGAATAACAAGCATTTTATGGACGAGTGTTTATGTGCATGAGTAGGTTACGTGGGTTTCAGTGTAGCCAGAGAAACCAGCAGCCCAGACCCATCCCTACCCAGGGTGCGAGAGTCTTCCTCACTTCCCAGCTGATCCCCACCCCGCGTCCCCACCAGTCCCGGAGGCCTCTAAGCCCCGGGAGGTGCACAGGGGCGGCTGCAGGAAGCCGTCTGCTGCGTTGTTTAGGTGGTGAGGAACCTCAACAGGAATGCGGCCTTCAGCAGCCTGTCCCACAGTGTGTGTTGGTTATGGGGCTGCAGAAATTCCACTGAGGGGTCGCTCCTGGGCTCCCTGAACCAGGGAAGGGAGGAGTTGGGAGGCTGCCCGTCAAGAATGGACTCTGTGCGCATCTCTGGATTCCACATGAGAAAAGGCAGGTTTCCCCCAGAGAAGGAAAGTTTAATTTAGGTGCCTGGTTAGGGGCCTCCATCTCAGGAAGTGTCCGAACCAGTCCCCAGGCCACCCTGGCCCTCCCCAACCCCTGGGCGGCAACGCTGCCGCTGCTCTGTTTGATGAAGGTGATGGCCTGGGGATGGCGCTCTCCCGTTTGCTAATTCTGTGTCTTCCTTTTCAACCCGAAACAGGAACAGATTATCAGCCTGGTCAATCAGATCTGTGGCAAGGTATCTGGTAAAAACGGCAGCATTGAGAACTGTCTCAGTAAACCCACACCAAAAAGAGGGCCCCGCAAGAGAGCCACGGTGGACGTGCCGCCCTCCAGGCTCGCATCCTCCTGAAGACGCCAGCGCCGTGGGCGAGGGATAGACGTTATTTTGTAATTATTATATTCTAGTTTGGAGTACTTGCTGTAGGATACAAGCTGTCTTTGCACTAGCTCTAAAGAAGATTTTCTTCTGGTTTTAGAGAACTAATTTTGTTTTAGCATTAAACTGTTGAACTTTTTTTTGTACTTAGAATACCTAGATACTGCAGTCAGATTTTTGGAACTGCCGTATATTCACTGTTTTAAAACCCTGGAGGGGCTGTATTAATTTGTATCGCCCCTTGTGGCTGACAAAAGCCTTTTTGTTTGATTTTTTTGTTTGTTTGTTTTTGTTTTTTTTGTAATTGTTGGGGGAAAAAAGGTTTTTTAACCCATTTTTGAAGAGGGCAAAGTTTGGAGAACAAATTTTAAAACCATCAGTCATGTGAGCAGATTTTTATCTAGAGAGGAAAAGGGATAGAAGACACACCACACACACACACACACACACACACACACACACACAAAACTTGAAAGAAATGGCTTTACTTTGGCTGTCTTTTCTTCTGTCATGTGCAGGATGAGTTTGTAAGTGTTAAAAACCGGAGCATCCCCATTTGGTTTCTTTGGGTGGTTATGGCAGCTGAAGGCGGACGTTGTTCCCTGACCATAGGCGGAATGAGGGGGTCGGAGCCACTAGGTTCTCTTTACCAGCACTTCACTATGCATCTGTTTAAGGAGAAAGAAAGAGAAGAAAAAGACTGCCTGCCTTGGAGGGGTCACGTGAGGGAAACCTGTGCCTGATTTCATTAGGAAATCCATTCTGTTCTTTTTTGGTGCTGTTGGCTACTTTATCAAAAAACCCTTCAATAGCATCCTTAAGAAAAAAAAAAAAAGTGAAGCCAGAAGTGCTTCTTTGTCATGGATGTGCAATCTTTCTAACATTCCATCTTCATCTCACCTGTTTGTTGTTTTACACCTTCACAGGTCAGCATTAATTTTTCTTTTTAAATTCGTTTTGTTGGTGATCACATCTAGAGCCACTCGGAGGTCTGCGGTTCTTTTTGAATGTGAAAATGCATCTGCGCTCATCTGGTCTATTTTTTCTCTTCATGTTATAACAAAAAGAAAGAAAAAAAAAAAAAAAAAAACCCGTCCCTTTTGTACATACGCCTGTAAATTGTTTCAAATACTTGAGCCTTTTTCTGGGTGGGGGAGGGGAGGGCGCGAGGACGAGATGAAGAAAAGCCTTACACTTCCGTTTCTTCATCGGGTGGACTGGATGCTTACAGGGTTTTTCTTGTAACATTTATAAGTGCTGCTTACATCAGTGAACAACAACAAAAAAAATAATAATGGAGTAGCTGTTGCCCTTCTCCGGTTGTGTGTACAGTATGTGTGGAATAAAAAAGGGAAACTGTTTTCACAAGCTGTTCTTTGTTTCATAATTGGATTCACCGATCCCGCAGCTGCCCGTGTTGCACTGAGCTCGCCGGTGGGGCTGTCAGCAGCGTCCTGTGGTACACTCTGTTGGTTGTCGTTGCCGAAGACTGAACTGTGTTGGCGTATTTAACAGTGACATGAGCAGAGTCGTGTTTTCCAGTGTGCGTGTCCGGTTTCTATGGCCTTGCTGTGTACTGGCCCTCTTTTGGACAGTGAACTTCTGCCTACGGCTTACGGTCTGACGTTTTAATTTATTAGCGCTGCTCTGCACCCCTCCCTTGGGAGGGAAGACTTTTCATGTTGTTTATTGCCAGTTTTTTGTTTACTTTTCAGGTTTGTACTACAAGGTTTAATAATAAAACAAAGTTTTTTGGACACCTGTTTGTCTTGTGGAAGATGAGTGAATGAAATCAGCTCGTTTCTGATCAAAGGGCTAAGGGTCCATCCCCTGTGGAGTGAACACCGAGTTTTAATCTAATTTTCTGACAGTGGTGAGTGGGGGGGGCGGGTAGGGAACACGTCCCTCTGGGACCAGGGTCTGGTCAGGAGTGAAACGGCGTGTGGACTGGGCTCAGGGGTGTGCTCTGCTATTAAATAAGCTAGGGACTGTTGTTGGACTTGACCATTTTGTAACGATCAGACAAAAACCAGAACTTTGTTAGAGCTGAGAGGAGGCACGATTTCCTACCTGGAAGGGGCTTTGCTCATCCGCGCCAAGCTGATGTGTACACCGCGCTCCCTGGCCCACCTGCAGAACGTGTGCACTCAGCAGCCTTTCTGTACAAACTGGCTGTGTTTAAAGTTCTCAGACTTTATTGTTAGCTGTTCTTGCAGGCACTTGCCTCACACATTATTGTCAATTGTGTAAAAAACCAAGAGCCCCCCCCCCCAGTCCACCTGCCTTCACCGCGGGCCTCTGTGCACGGCTGCATCATCCTTCCAAGGCGGTCAGCACGCAGGCGCCCGGGCTTAGGAGTCACTGTCGTCGGTGTGTAAGGTGGCAAGGACGGTGTCCACCTCCACGCCCTCCTCGTCAGACTGGACCACAGGCGACTCCCCGCCTTCGCTGGGGTCCCGGGAGGCCGGGTCGGTACCAGGTGAGGATGAGGAAGGTGGTGTGGCTGGGGACTGGGAGGGAGTGGGCACCTGGAGAGTGACTGCATCCTGACTGGGACTTGCCCCAGGCCCTGGAGGAGAGAGCAGAGGACAGCGTGTCATGGAAGTCCTACATCTCAGCACTGCTGGTGAGGATGAGCGTTTGAACTTGCAGAGAATCCAGGGGGCGTAAGTTCTTTGTTCCTGTGATGTGCAGGAACCATTTGTACAAGGTTGCTGAGCTCGGTGGCCCCTGGAGGCAGCCTGGGGCTCCAGCTGACCCTTCTGCCACCTGTGACAGATGGAAAGACTGCGAACCCTTCCCACAGTCTCCGGTGACACACCGTGCTCAGGACCCAAGGGCAAGCTCTGCAGGTGTGACTCATTCCTTGACAAGCTAGGTTTACCTCCTTATAGCCTCTGAACTGATTTCAAGGAAATGGAGGTTAAGAGAAAAATGCTTGTGGAGCCTCTTACAGGAACCAAAACCTCAGCGGATGATGGGTGTCCTTTCCTGACACGGGAGGGGAGCAGAGCGCAGGCCTTGGGGGCTCACGCATATCCCGGGAGGGGGGCAAGGAGCTGCTCTGCTGGAAACACAGGTCAAGGGGAAGCCCCCAGGCCTGACTGAGGACGTGGAGCCCGTGGTGTGGGGCCACCGGTAGGAGGCAGGTGCTGTGAGGGGCTGGCCTTTCCATCTTTCGGAGCATGGAAGAAACACACGTTCTCTGTGATGACAGCTTCAAAGCCCACCCAACCAGAAGGAATGGTCTGAAATTTACAGTGAGGCCAGGTATAGTGCCGGAGCATCAGTAAAGATCTGCTAAATGAACGTGAGGTTATGGTAAGTTATTAAATGGAGAGAATGTGCCTGCAGGATTGCCACTAGTTTTTAAAATGTAAGCTGAGGGCTGAACACATGCCTTGGCCTTGCCCCCAGCATCGAATACCATCTACTGAATGGGGGTGGGGGGAGTCACACAGGAGACCTCCCACCTCCCCAAAATCTAGTGCTTAACCACACAAACCCAACTCAGATTAACTTCTGAGACAGAGGAGAAAAAATTTTAAGAAAAGCTCCCTGTTTGCTGAAGGTATTTGGGAAAAGCACTGAGAATCTTTGGAAAATTCATGACTGTAACTGCCAGTGTGTCGTTTGTCCACATCTGTGAGGCCAGGCTGTGTGGGGAACGTTAGTGCAACAACTTAGTACACTGTGTCTGACCGGACCAGAGGGAAATCGTGGTAAGAGGGATTATGTCTGTGCAGGCTTTTCGCCCCTACCTGAGACAGGGGACAGCAGGGTGTTCTCCTCGCCACCAGAATTCAGGAAGACATCCAGGGCCTCCTGGTCAGAGATGTCCATCAGATCCATCTGCTCCAGCATGTCCACATTCACCTCCATGGACGACATGCTGCCCATGGGCTCTGCGGGGACCGGCACGCGAAGAGGTTAGGCTCTGCCCCAGGTGAGCTTCCACCGCACTAGGTATTAGCACATCGTGTTTTCTGGGTGTTAAATACCTTCTACTATTTCAAAATTGATTTTGGAGTACTGTATTATTGACATGTCCCAGTTTGTTGTTCTTTAAATCCATCCTAGCTTATCCATGGTTACTGTTACCTCTTAGACCTTCCACAGCAGGTCCTCTTTTCATCCCCAGCCCTGTGCTTGCACGTGCTGAAGGCAACTGTTGCTGTATAATCAGTTGCGACCCAAAGAGGCCGACATCCTTCCCAGACACTTCTGACGGTGGTCGCCTCTAACTTTATTACAATTCCATTTGGCATCGTCCTGCCCTTACGACATTTCTCAGGTCTTGCATCTTAACAACAGATAAAGGTTGGGTCTGCTGCAAGCTGGCAAGTTGGAACTAAGAGCTCCCTGAGGTGAAAGCACAGACTAGGGAAAAAAACAGCCCACCAGCATAAAGACGCTACAGGATGAGGAGTCTGAGCCTGGTGAGGGGTGTGTCCAGGGTCTGGAGTTGTGCAATCCAGAAAACTACAAGCCAGGTAGCTTAAGTAGATGGTGCCTGTCACAAGCAGATAGAAATTTCTGGATGTGGACACATCGTTAACCTGGGTCTCAACAGGAATATAAACAACACAAAATCCAGTCCAGTCTAAAACTTACAGCACATACATCCCTGAGGGTCAGCAGAAACAAAGATTATTAGCATCTTTCCCCAAGAATTTAAATGGCTTTAAAGATTATAATCAGATAAGGAACACAGTGTCAGAAATCATGACAGGCATTTGAAAAGAGCCAGATCACTTCCAAATTGGAAAAATCACTGGAATGTAAAACTGGCACAAGTTGAAAGGTCGGTGAGTGCCAAACAGAAAAACTAGTAAACTGGAAGGCCGAACAAGTTCTCTACTATATAGCAAAGAAAGAAACAAGTATGAAAAAGAGAAAGTGCGGAAGTTTCACAGATCAGAATGCAAGTGGAGACTATGGGAATGAGCAGTATTCAAAGAGGCTGATTATCTTCCAGACTTAGGAACAAAATGCATTCCAAGCAAGGCAGATAAAGGAAGCCCTCACCTGAACTGCAGTGAAACGGTGAACATCAGAGGAAAGGCAAGTTAGGAAAGATGGGGAAATGCTGGCGGCTTCTCAATAGCAGGAGGCAGAAGACAGTGGAATGATAAGCTCAAAGAGGTGAACTAAAGACCATCTCTTAAAATTTGAGACAAGTGTGGAATGCCCCCTGAGCCTGCTCTCAGGAGAGGCCAGACCAGCGGAGCTGTGGGGTCCCAGGAGGGAGGCCTCGAGGTGCGGAGGCATGTTCAGTGAAGATAGCGTCTGAGTGAGTAAACATAAAGCTCTGAATGAAATAATACCTAACTCAGGGCATTTACTCCAGCCGGATTGAAGGACTGGATGATGCCGATGGGACGGGGCATGAGGTGAGAGCCAGGTCCCTGCTTTGTCCTGTGGGAAGGTAGGAATCTGCTCGCCCCTGGGCCCGAGGCGCAGCGCTGACAGGTAAAGGGGAGGTACTGTGTCTAGCTGCGGGGCGGGGGGGGGGAACCCGTGTGACAGCCAGCCACCCGAGGTGGCAGAGCCAGGTGGTACCTGCCATCAGTGCCACCCTTGGCTGCCAGAAGTCACGGGCACACCAGGGCGGTGCCATCCAAGGGCTCCTGCAGGGCTGACCCAGTGGGCGACCTGACGGCACAGGTCAAGCTCACTGCCCTTGGGGTTGCCTTCCTGGAGCAGGGCTGGGGGACTGCTGGAAGGGGAAGGGGCACACGGGTCTTTTCTGGGGCTGTGGAGGCCTTGGTGCCTCTCTTGTGGGCTTTTTTCCTTCAATTTTGAAAGCAGTCTCTCTTTTTTCTCTCTGGCCGTCCTCTTTCAGAGGGGAGGGAAAAAAAAACCTGGACTGAAAAGCATGGGAAATGTTTTCAGGAAAGTAGAAAGTGCCAAATAAGGTAGTAATGAAGCCAATATTATAATCTGTTTTGTGGCAAATTTGGTTCATTTAACATTTGCTGTGATCACTGCCTGGCTTCATTACCATCTCATTTGGTGCTTTCTATTTTCCTAAAAATGGAAAATGTTTATTAGTGATAAAAGTCTAGTTACATTCTGTTTGTATGAGATACTCCTAAAATATTAGAACAGAAACATTTAAAATGCAAGGAAAAACAGGAAGTTGGCAAGCAAATAATTAAAGAAGAAAGCTGGTATGGCTGTATTACTATCAAACAAAATAGATTTGAAGGGGAAAGAAAAGCATTATTGGGGTAAAGTATAGCATTTAGTAATTTTTTTTAATTCAATTCACCAGGAAGGTAATTCAAAATTTCTGTGTGACTATATATTTTGTGGTTATATTTTTAAAGTGAAATATGGAAGCATGACAAGGAAAATGTAAGGAATCCATAATTGAGGGGGAAAGGAAGGTTTAATGTACCTCTGATAATTAGGCAATCCAAAATGGATATGAATACGAAACATCTGGACAGGCCAAGTTACAAGTCGTCTGAAACATACACATAGATCCTCATGCCTCTCACCTAGAATCTTGTTCTTAACTACACACAAAACATGTAGGAAAATGCTCTAAAAGGCCATAGTGTCAGTCTTGAGTCAAAGAAGAAACCCCATTTTCCAGCCACAATAAAATTTAGTATTTAAAAAACACTTCTAAACAACTTCACAAGTCAAATAAGAAATCTTGGTGGAAAAAAATTTTAAAGACCCCGGAACTACTACTTAACCAAAACTTAGAGAATATTCTGTGTGAGGTTTACCAAGAAGAAAGATTGAAGGCACAAGTTAACAACCTGAGGGATGCAAAAAACAAACCTGACCCCGAGGACTGCAGACTGAAAGGTATGTGGACAATTGTGTGCTAGTGGATCTGAAGATTAGAGACTCTAAACAAATCCGTTGGGAAACTCGCAAAAGGAAAGGAAACCTCTAGAACCATAAGAGAAAAATAGTTGAGCTCTTCCCCCCAGGAAAGCATGGGTCTCTGACAGTGTCAGAAGTAAGTTACACCCAACACAGGCCAGACAAGTGGAAGAATGGAACAGAAAAGAGCCTCAGCAACACTGAGACTGTGTGAGTGGAGGAGAGAATGCTGGTGCTGCGAGAGACAGTTACTGCTGTGAAGAACTGAAGTTAGATCCTTCCTTCCTAATGGATACAAACCAACTGGTGGTGGCTTTAGGTGCCAAATATAAAATGGAAAACATTAAAACTTTTGGCATAAAACAGCATAGTGTTCTTCTAACATGGAGGGAAGGACTTCCTAAACAACAAACAAAAGTGGGCTCAGCTGCTTACATTAAGAATAAGCGCATTTTGCAAAGGCCACGCTAGAATAGCCACAGATTGAGAGTACCTGCACGGGACACAGTTGGAAAAGTCTGGTAAGACTAAAGGGAGACAACCAACCAGTAGAAGGATGGACAGTCAAGGAAATGCAAATTAAAACCAAAATAAAGTATTTCGTATATGTAGAGTGGCAAAAGTGAAGTATCTGACACTACTAAGTGTTGGCAGAGCTGTGGAGTAGGCAGGCATGCACAGTGGGAGAGGGTAAACGGATGTGGGTATTCTGGCAAGCACTGTGACAGCGTCCACTACGGTTAGAAAGACGCTTGCCATATGGCTTGGTAATCACTTTCCCAGTGACGTATCCCCAAGAAGCGGGTCTCAAGATGTGGACCCGAGATGTGAGGACGGGAGCTCCTAACAGGCACTTCCAAGTTCTCTCTGCCTCTGCTGCAGGTGCTCTGAAAGGGCTGAACTCAACTGAGCAGAGGGGCTCAGCTGCTGTGTTCTTCGTAGCTCCCGTCTCATTATGCTCAGATCTGTGGTGTGTTTGTCCCTTATGGACTGGATTCGTATCCTCCCTCCCAGGGTCATATGTTGAAGCCCTAACCCCCAGTGTGATGGTTTTTGTAGGTAGGTCCTTGGGAGGTGGCTCAGCTGGTGAAGAATCCACCTGCGATGCAGAAGACACGGGTTTGATTCCTGGGTCAGGAAGATCCCCTAGAGAAGGGATAGGCTACCTACTGCAATATCCATGGGCTTCCCTGGTGGCTGACACAGTAAAGAATCTGCCAGCAATGCAGGAGACCTGGGTTTGATCCCTGGGTTGGGAAGATCCCCTGGAGAAGGGAATGGCTACCCACTCCACTATTCTGGCCTGGAGAATTCCTTGGACAGAGGAGCCTGGTGGGCTACAGTCCATGGGGGTCACAAAGATTCGGACACAACTGAGTGACTTTCACACACACACACCTTGCGAGGAGGTGATTATTTGAGATGAGGTCCTGAGCGTGGGGCCCTCGGGATGGGATCACTGCCCTCCTGAGAAGAGACCCCAGAGCCCTCACTGGAGCCAAATAAGCTCCAGACGGAGCGAGAGAAACTGTTGTGCATAAGGTACCAGTCTGAGGTGGTGTCACAGCAGCCGAAGCAGACTGGGGTGGCGTCCCTAACCCATGCCCGACCCTGAAAACACTCCACAGGGAACAGACGAAGATAACGGTGGGACACAGGGCAGGCGGACAGTGGCGATGAAGAGGTTACCCTTTATCTGTACTGTTGGGACTTCCCTGGTGATCTAGTGGCTCAAGACCACGTTCCCAATGCAGGGGGCCTGGGTTTGATCCCTGGTCAAGGAACTAGATCCCACATGCTGCAACTAAGACCTGGTACAGCTAAATTAATCCATCAATACCCAAACTGTACTGTTCACCTCAATTTAAAAAGTACTATGTACATACCACATCCTTCAGTACATTCTGATACATTCATACCTGAGTGTTTTCTCTACATTCTTTTCCTTCCTCATTCTTTGATTTCCTCAACCTCTCCTGCAGGGGCACAGAGCTGAATGACAAGGAGGGAACGGAGTGAGGGCAACAGATAAATTGGGGTTTTATGAGGGGGCAGGGTGTGAGGACAGGGCCATGCAAGAAGAGGAAGGCTGAGCCCAGAGGGATCTGAGAGGGAGCAGGGCTTTCCAAGGGGCTTCCCAGGTGGTGCTAGTGGCAAAGAATCGCCTGCCAGTGCAGGAGACATAAGAGACAGGTTTGATCCCTGGGTTGCAAAGATCCCCTGGAGAGTTCATGGACCTAGAGGAGCCTGGTGGGCTACAGTCCATGGGATCGCAAAGAGTGGACACGACTGAAGTAACTTAGCACACACATGCACAGGGGTTCCCAAGGGGGTCGGAGGGCCAGGAAGCCCAGGACGCTTGTCCACACTGCCTGCTGCTCCAGAGCCGGCTCCTCCACAGACACAAGCATTCACACATCTAGATGTACAGCACAGCACGATGTTTTTCTTTTTTTTATCCGTTCCCTCCTCCAGGGGATCTTCCCAACCCAGGGATCAAACCCAGGTCTCCCACGCTGCAGGCAGATTCTTTACCAGCTGAGCCTGCAAATACTGGAGTGGGTAGCCTATCTTGTCTCCAGCGGATCTTCCCGACCCAGGAATCGAACCGGGGTCTCCTGCATGGCAGATGGATTCTATACCAACTGAGCTATCAGGGAAGCCTCTTACAGAGGCCAAGGATAAATGTCCAATTAGGAAACTGTTAGGCTACATCCTGACCGTGCAGATGCCACTTTTAAAAGAAACTCTTGCAAAGGCTTTTTGATAATGTCGGGGAAGGATCCCCATGCAGCATGAAGGAAGATTAGATGTGAAGCCGGATATACATACACTCCATAAATAGACACACACAAAAACATCACCCTCAAATGGTAACAGGGATTAGTCTGTGCTACAGACTTATGGCTACTGTTTATCTTTTTGCCTTTTTGCTTTTTTTAAAAAAAAAAATGTATCCCAAATTGTACCTTCAATGAAAGCCTAGAACTACCTGGAGAGGCAAAAACCACAGCAAGACAAAAATGGCAGGTCGCATCCACTTTTGAGTTCTGGTGTAGTAACAAAAGACCCCTGAGGCCTCACCCCAGCCCCACTCCGGGGGCAGCACCCCATGCGCACCCCCTCTAGGAGGGGGGCCCAACTTGCCTCGCCTCTCCGCTATCTGCAGGTAGCCCGTGGAGAGGTACTGCTCCATGTCCTGCTGGAAGGCTTCCTCGAAAAACTTCTGCCGCTCCTTCAGCTTCAGCTGCTGGGTCTGCTCCATCTCCAGGACCTTCTGGGAGTGCTCTGCATCGAGCTCAGCTGAGGAGGCAGAGAGATCTGGGTCAGGGTTTGCAAAGGGACTGAGACAGGAACCGGTATAAACACCCACTTGCAGGGTCAATCTCATTGACGTGGCCGCCCGCACATCCGCCTTGACCTCACCCGGCTCGGCCCAGCACACAGGAGACGCCCAGCAAGCACTGGTCACAGCAAGCACGTGGCCACCGGGGTCTGGGAGAAGAGCGCCTGGCTGTGAACCAGCCACTTGGCTGAGTGGGCTAAGTTTGCGGAGCCTCATGTTAACTTGTCTGAACAGGATGGAGGTGTGAACAGACTCCACACTGGTCCCCATGGTGCAACACAAATGTGTCAAATCAGCATGATATACACCTTCAACTCGCACAATGTTATATGTCAGTTATATAAAAAAGTTAAAACTCTTTTCTTAAAAAGTCTTCATGTTGTTAGCAAGTGATTTTAACCAAAAAGCAAGACCAGAATTTGCACTGAACAGTGGTCTCCAAGGCCCCAGGGGATGGACCTTATTCATTCCCTCCATAAATACTCAACACCATGTGTCACAGCTCCCGGGTACAACGTGATCCTCTATGCAGAGATTGTGAAAACTTGATAATGGTGTATATTTTTAACCCCCATTTCAGTTACCGTCGTCAACATTTAGAATACTCTGGATATTCTTGTATCCTGATCTTCATGTATGCCAGGAATGGGAACCAGTACTAACAGGAAGGCAAATCTTTCTGACAACTGCACTCACAGGGAAAGGCAGTGATGTGCAGTCTCCCTGCTGACAGTCACTGCACACTCCTGGAATCTACCCGTCACCTTGACGTGCACTGCCCCCCCCCCCCCCCGCCCCCAATCTCTCTCCACGGGGAGATGGTTTGGAAAGAGCACGGGGCTGGGCTCAGGCCCTTCCCCTTTTAGCAGATGCTTCTGCACATCACACCATCTCCCTTCAGTCCACCTCTGGTTTCTTTGTGAGCTCATCCGTACACCCACGAGGTCTTCACTCAAGGTTCATCTCACGTGTTTCCGGTCAGAGCGTGCTTTCAAGCCCAGGGAACCTATGAACTGGCCTAGCCCAGGAGTTCCCGGGAACAGAGGCGGCTCTTGACCAGTCGGTGACAGCGGTCAGGGCACCGTGTCCTGCCTCCCAGCCTCTGGGTGGACAGTTCCGGGGGGCATTCTGAACACTTCTCAGAGATCTTGGTGGGGCTGCAGTGGTGGCCAACAATGCATCCCTCTGTCGACATTTCCTCCTTGCCCCCTCACCCCTGCATCCCTGGATCACCTCCCAAACAAACCACTTGCAGCAAAATCCTCGTCTCAGGCTCTGCTTCCCAAGAAACCCAAACAGGGATGTCTAGTACCAGCTACAACTAACTGAGCCTTGCTGGGCCTCACCTTCCTCTGTATGAGAGAGAGAAACTTATTTCATACGGGTGTTGGCAGGATTAAATAGGAGGTAACATGAGAACCACCAGGCACACAGTATTGACCAACAGCTGACGGCTAATATTATGACCAGCGTTACTATTAGGAAAAGGAATGATAGGAAATATTACCGGAACCAGGATGAGTACAGCGTCCTGTACTCATGGAGTCGCCCCAGCTCTCAGCCCGTGCAGACTCTTCAGAACAAGTCACCTATCAGTGCCCTTAATTAAATGTGCAAGGAATCGAGAGTGCACTTGTAAGAGGGAAAAGGGAATTCAAGCGGATGTCTTTTCATTTATTTCACTTCAGCCGTCACCCTGTCTGCTCAAATGCTTGATGACTGCCAAGTGCATTAGAATAAGTCAGCCCTCAAATAGATTAAGTATGCTTCAAACACTTCAAACGAAGTTCAATAACTTAAAAAAAAAAATTTTTTCCAAAACACCCAGCTCAGAAACAAAGATCAATGCGGAAGTCATCAAAGGGGTTTTCATTAAAGATATCTTTTTTATCTTAAGATTTTCTATAGATATATAATTATGTATCTTGAAAACTTTCTTCTCAAGATTTCTGCCTCAAAAGTTCAATTCTGTCATGTTTCTGAATGATAAGTCCTGTAGTTTTTATCTTAAGTCTTCTATGTTGGAATGAAATCTAATCATGTTGCAGCCCTCACAAAAGGTAAGGGATGGTTGGATTAGCAAACTTAAAATGACTTAAAGGAAAATAATCACTGCTTTAAATTTTAAGACATGTTCCTAGTTATTTGAAACATCTCCAACCTCCCTTTGTCATTTCCCACTTTATTTCAGAGCCCCTCTTATATCTCAGGGCTGAATTCTAAGCCAGATTCACTGAGAACTAAGTACACTTCCTCTACACCAGCTCTGCACTCAGGACAGTCATGGTGAAAGCACACAGCAGACATTAAAGATAACTGTCCTGCTCAGCGGCTAAGGATTCACCCCCAGCCAGGTGCCTGAGCAAGCGCCTTCTGATTGTGCTGTTTGTTCTAGAATCATCAGTTCAGCTTTTGCCAAGAAACAACTACATTTGGGAGTGGAGAAATGATGGAAGGACATTGAGGGAGTATTTCAAATCTGGAGGTTTAATATCACCTGAATTTGGGAGAATGACTATGGGAAGACATAAATTATAGAACATTTTCTACAAGGAAAAATGACCGCTTGTTCACATCTAAGATGTCATTTATTATACTGGGGAAAACCTGGCAAAGATTTAAAGAACTTCAACAACAAGCCTAAAGATTAAAAAGAAAAAATAAAAAACCCAAACATTGAAAGATGCTGCCGTTTTTCTACCAGGAGTCAGGAGTAATTGTTTAATTCCATCATCAGCCCAGGCCTGTGTCGCCTTTGATTTCAACTCCAGGGCATTGCTCAAGTTTATCTGACTGCAACTTCCACTCTATCCTCCACTATCAATTTCAAATGGATAATTTCTCAAAACAAGAAAAAAAAATCCCATTACCAGCGAAGATGGTATAATCAATTCTCAATTATATGTTTTAATGGGGCATAAGGGTAGCATAAAATATATCAAATATAAAAAATCCATCAGGTTCATTTCAGAAACAATTTCAACTTATTCCACAACTAAGTCCATTTAACAGAGCTGATAAGTAGTAAAAGACAGTGAGGTGCTAATGACTGAAAAAGCCCAGGGCTGCTGGGAAGAAGGAAATGGATGATATGAGGAAAACCAGGACAAACCTCTCTGGTAAAAGGGAGAGTCTCTTTAATACAGAAATGTTAGAAAATGATAAAATTTAAAATGAGTTATGGAAAATTCTGGCAATCTCTACTTATTTTTAAGATTGAGAACATTTTTCATTCAAGATAAATAATTGAGACTAAGAATAAATTTAAAATCCTTTTTTTTTTCCATTGCACTGCACGGCAGGCATGCAGGATCTTATTTCCCCTACCAGAGATGAAACCCGTGCCCCTGCATTAGAAGTGCAGTTTTAACCCCTGGGAGCAACTGACAAGAGATTAATTTTCAAAATATACAATCAGCTCATACAGCTCAATATCAAACTAACAGCCTAGTGAAAAAGTGAGCGGAAGACCTGAATAGACATTTCTCCAAAGAAGACATACAGATGGCCAAGAGGCACATAAAAAAGACGTTCAAGATTGCTCATTATTAGAGCAATGCAAATCAAAACTACAATGAGCAATGCAAATCAGAACTACCTCACACTAGTCAGAATGGCCCTCATCAAGAAATCCATAAACAATAAATGCTGGAGAGGGTGTGGAAGAAAGGGAATGGGAATTGGTGCAGGCACTATGAAAAACTGTACGGAGGTCCTTTAAGAAACCAGAAATAGGACTACCGTATGACCCAGCAACTCCCTCCTGGGCGCATAACCCAGAGAAAACCATAATTCAAAGGGATATATGCACCCCTGTGTTCACTGCAGCACTAGTACACCCCACAGAGCTTGTTCAGATCTCACCACGTGTATGCACACGTGTGAGTGTAGGGGGCGGGGGAGCTCTGCACGCTCATGAATAACCACACTCGGGATGTGACTATTACCACAAGGCTTCTCCCGCTGCCCTCTGATAATCACACCCTCCCCTCCCTAGTCAAATCTGTGATCTTGTCATCTCTCACAGGTTACATAAATGAAATCATATGGTCTTCTGAGGTTGGCTTTTTTCAGTTGGAATTCCCCTGATCCGTCTCGGCAGTTGCTCATGTTGATAACTTGTTCCTTTTTGCTGCTGAGCTTTGTCCATGGTTGGGGGGGACCACAGTTAAGTTTGACTAGTCACCCACCGAAGGACGCCTGGATATTATGAGTGAAGTTGCAATGAATGTTTGTGTACCAGCTTCTGGATGAAAATAAGTCATTTGAGATACACACCTAGGAATGTAATTCTTGGGTCATATGGTGAGTGAGTGCACCTCTTGGTTTTGAGAGGAATTGCCAAACTTTTGCAGAGCAGCTCCCGTCCCCAGCGTCCGGGTGACCTCTTGCCTCAACATCCTCACCAGCGTTTGGTGAGACCCACAAATGCTCAGGGAATGAGCTCAGGGAATCATTTCCTTCCCTTCTCCTTTTCCCCAGAGTATGTGTCTGTCAGAAACAAGGCTCCACTTCCTCTTAATTACTTTCAATAATTGCTATTATTTAAATAGAAAAATTTAGTTTTAGAAAAATTCTACACAGGAACTGAGGACTTGTTAGATGAAGACAAAAATATACATGATTTCCTTCCAGTTTTAAACCCCCACCTCTAATGTATTTTTACCATTTGACAGTTAACTTTTATTTCTATCTCAAATAAGTTTTCACAATAAATAAGTTTTCAACCATTTTTAAAGTCTCCCCAACCTTCTGCATCACCTTAAAAAAATGAATGCAAATCGTCTCAGATTGGACAAAAAGAGCTTTAACTAATACTGTCCTAGAAGGGTAGGTTTATAAACATTCATTTAAAACACCAGCTTCTCTGCCCTATGTTTCTGCAGTTTTAAGAGTTTTCTGTCTAGCCTTCATCAACAATTAGTTTCCAAGAGAGATTTACAATTATTTTATACCATACATTCTATTCTATGAGTATCCAAAAGTATTATGAGAGGTCTTCCCTTATTCCTCAAAATAAGTCTTTGGGGAAAAAAATTCTGTGCATGTTAAAGTCAATCTATTTTTAAAAAGCAAGTGGAATGACTCTACAGAACTTGCCTTCACCCTCCCTCCAACACGCGCATGTATGCGCATGTATGCATACACATTTATCAAGAACCAAATGGCACATTTCTTTTACATGCAACTAATAAAGGATAACTCTTACCTCAAATGTAGTAATTTAGAATAATGACTGGTTTTGCAGACAGAGTAAGTAACTCAGACAAGTCATGGCAGTTTGTAAGGGGACTTCGCAAAGTTCAGTCCTTCAGAACAGCTACTACAGCAGCTGTTTCCTAAACCCATGTCACAGGAAACAAACACTATTCTAGTATCTAAACCTCTGGAACACTTAAAAAAATTTCTATCAATTACCCTGAAGGAAATGACTACTGTCTAGAGTATTAGAAAAATGGGACACTGCAGAAACACAGCACATGTTCCAGGTCTGCTCAAAGCAGGAAGCTAGAAATGCTCAACTGTACCTTATCTTTTAGTGCAGGAACAAGGCAGCTTCGCAGACCCCAGCCTGGCTACTGCTCTCTGCTGGTCACCCCTCCAGACCTCCAATTTCCCATCCGTTAGAAAGGGGATAGGGTTGGATGATACCCATAAGAAAGTCACTTCCAGCTCTTAAATAATATTTTTACTTACTTTTGATTGTGGCAGGAAGAAGTCTCCCAAATCCTATCTTTTTTTTTATGTAAAATTATATGAAAATCAGATTAGCAGTAAGGAATTTAGGACCTTTTACAGTGACATTTCAAGAAAATCAGATTCAACTATTAACAATTTCCTAGAATTTTAAAGTCATATCTGACAGATTCCTTCATTTTACTTAAGAGTTGTGACCTACTTAACAATAATTACTGGGGGGGGGGAAGGTTTATATTGCCATAGGAATCCTTCCAAACTCCACAGTTTGTTGTTGTTGTTGTTAGTACAATTATACACTAGACAAAGTACAGACCAGGTGCTGTGTCTGGGTATAAAATCAACTATTACAGAGTTCATTCAAAGATGTGATGGAGATAGTAGGCCTGTAGTGTCATCAAAATCAACTCGAGGGCTGGTGGAAGAGGCTGCTGGATCACTGCATTCCAGCACTGACTTTCTGACTCAGTACCTGGTTGGGTCAGAGAATTTACATTTCTAGCCAATTCCAGGGCGATGCTGCTGCTGGTGGTCCAAGGACCAGACTCAGAGAACCACAGCTCTTGATGAACTATTTATGTGCATCCACTTTATTCAGATTTTGTACTCTGTACAAATATTTATATAATGGAAAAGAGTAAATATAAGATGGGGATGGTGCCACAATTCATGGAAATGACAGAAATGTCCTCCCCTAAACTCTAAAATATTTACAAAGTCATCTAAAAAGGAGAGTCTCCAGCAGCAGCCAAAACATATAAACAAGCGTGACTTCTCATCAGTCCTCTTCACCGATGAGAGACAAGTACCTTCAGAATCAGAAAATGCTATTCTCTCGTTCTGTGGAATCCCTTACCAGGCCCTGGCTCAGGGGGTTGGGGCTTCATACAACAGGAGACAAAAATGTGACCCTCTGCTCTTTGTCCTGAACCCAGATCTGACCTAGGGGCGGCGGGTCCTCATCCTCTCCATTTGCAGAGACATCATCTCTATTAGACATTCACATACACAGCGTCACATTACATCTGTGTTTAAAACTGATAGATAAACTCTGACAAAAATTAAGAAGAACGTACTCAGGGTGAGATACGACAAAGGGTATGGCAACGGAGGCAGAAGAGATGAAAAATACATGACTGAGGTTGGGGTTCAGGACTTGGCACGTGGAGTTTGAGGAAACAAGCAGGGCGCTCACTCTGATGTCCACCTGCTCATCCCCTTGAAGCAGGTCATAAGATCCTCATGGCAGGGGGTGTTCCCTCCCTGTACCCGCAGGAGAGGAGCATCCTTAACCCCAAGACACAGAGAAGACTCCAACACACAGGCTAAGCCTCCTCCAGGCCACTCAGAGCCTCTGTCCTAATGACACTTCTCTATGAACGTCCACTCTTCATCAAACCTGAACCTGGCTCAAAACACTCCAGTCTAACTGTTTCTTCAGGTCTTCATTTCCTTATGAAGGCTCCCAAGTCATGTCAAATTTAACTTTAATCTCTATACTTTTCTCCTGTTGATGTTGCCATTTTAATTTTCAGACTCAGCCAAGGACCCTAAGAGGATAAGGGGAAAACTTTTTTCCTCCCCATACTAACTCATGCCCAAATACATGCTAACACATTTTGAAGCGTCAGTGAAATGAATAATCTGATTTAAAAATAATGCAGGTTACAGGAATTAGCACAAGAAGTGAAACCGTTCAATATCAAAATCTAATGGAGAAACAAAGTATTTCAAGTTTTCAAAGGTCATGGGTATGGAAAAGAATCAAAAGCTAGTTGAAGGATTTTCCATAGTAATTCTGGTATCAAAACTTAATCATGTATTTTTTAAAACGAGGCGGGGCGGGGAAGCCCAGGTAGGCCCCACCAGATTTTCAAACACTTCACAAAACAACAATTTAACATTTTGAAAAACCAAAAGAGATGGGCTGATTATTGGAATGGAAAACCCCCAAGAGAGAGTTGATCATATGCTAAACAAACATAATTCAGGATATATTTGGAACAAATGAGGAAGTAAAGCGTTTTGTAATAAGTGGCATTGTGAAAATTAACTGGTCATTTATAAAATCAATTTAAGGGCATACGAGATGAATTAGATAACTAAATACCAAAAATGACATATGGAAAAAGAAAAAGAAAACCAAATTAAATCTTTAAAGTTACAAGTAAGGGAGCTTACACAGTACTGAAGAAATCCACATATCCTGAGTCACATGAACAGTAAACTTTCTTGGATGTTTAAAAAAATACAATGAAAAGGGAAACAACAGATGGAGGAAAAAGCTGCCCCAAATGGCAAAAGATCATTATTTTTACCATAGTAAATCAGCAACAACAACCACAAAAATCTACTAGAGAACATTCAGACCTCAATAAAATCTTCTCAATCGAAAAAAGACAATTCACAGAAAAAAAGTGTTCAGCACAATATTTTATCAAAGATGAAATACTGTTTTTATCCAATTGCATACTGGCCAATATAAAAACAATTCTGACAAGAGTGAGGTGAGACTCTTTCATTACCAGTGTTTGCATGAAATGAATTGTTAAAAAGACTCTTAGAAAGCAATCTGATTTTAAAGATCTATACTTTCACCTAAGGGGACCAATTCTGAAGATGCACAGTAAGGACATAACCCAAAAGAATAAGAGAGGTCCTTCCTTGGTGGTCCAGTGGCTAAGACTCTGCACTCCCAACACAGGGGGTCTGGGTTTGATTCCCAGTCAGGGAACTAGATCCCATGTGCCACAACTAGGACACAGCGCAGTCAAGTAAATAAATATATATATTTTTAAAAAAATTATCTACAAAAAGAAGCTCATTTCTGCCCTCAGTAGCTTGTGTTACCTTTCCCACCAGTGTTTTTTAAAATTTACTTTTAATTGGAGATAACTGCTTTACAATATTGTGTTGGTTTCTGCCATACAGCAATATGAATCAGCCATAAGTATACACATGTTCCCTCCCTCCCTCTTGGAGCCCCCCCCACCCCCCACCCATCCCACCCCTTGGGTGTTACAGAGCACCAGGTTGAGCTCCCAATGTTGTACAGCTAGCTAACAGGACATCTGCATTTTAACAGGACACAGGAATAAATCGAAGTTGAGGAACTGCTCTTCATCTCCTGTCCCCCGACAGCCCAGGTCCGCACACCTGAATCGGGCCCCCAGGGGGCCAACCCCACCTCCCCCTCAGGAACTGTCCTGTCCACAGGGAGGGGACCCACTGGATGGACAGGCATTTCCCTACACTCCACCGGTGCGATGCTGGGGGATCAAAATCAGGTTCAGTGTAATGTTACACATTAGCATAAGGATTCTCTACGCTGATAGAATAATTCAGATGTTAGATTTCTTTAGGCTAAATATCACTGAAGAACACTCAGTAATAGTCAAAACAATTACCTTCAGACATGTTTTTACTTACGCTGCCTTCATTTCAAATTAAGTAGTCCAAAAATTATAATCTAGAGCCATGGTTTCAAACCTTTTCAAGTTTAAGAGTGGGTGTACTTTTATTGACAATTTACTGAGAGAATGCATTACAACAGGAATCTAGGACTTTTAAAAGGGCTCTGAATTTTATTTCACACAATATTTACAACAGAATAGTGCATATATTTCAACTATAAACATTTATCACAGGAGATCCAAAGCTCAACATGCTTTTGGATACCAGACTCATATAAATGTTCCTGTGTCCCAAGTTGGAAACATTCTGCCCCTAGAAGAAGGGTCAGTGACAGATCAGCAAGTCAGCATGCTTGAAAGCCCATCATACCTCATTATTTCCAGAAAATACTTTAGAAGTGGGGATTTATCACTTTCAATTATGAGCTGCTGGAGGCTTATGAATGAGTGCCTTACGAATAAATTAGTACTAGGAATGGCTGCCTTGGTCCCCTCCCTCCTTCCACTGTAAGTTCCTCAATGCCTGGTAGCTCAGCTGGTAAAGAATCTGCCTGCAGTGTAGGAGACCTGGGTTTGATCTCTGGGTTGGGAAGATTCCCTGGAGGAGGGTATGACAACCCACTCCAGTATTCTTGCCTGGAGAATCCCATGGACAGAGGAGCCTGGCTGGCTACAGTCCACGGGGTCACAAAGAGTCGGACACGACTGAGCGACTAAGCACAGCACGGCCAGCTAACAGGGTGGGGATGAGACATGGGTCCCCTGCTTCCCAGACAGGCTGGTGGCACAGCCAGCAGCAATGGCGGGAGACGGGTCTCGAGTAGATCCCAGAGTCCAGAGGGGAGGAAGAGGTTGCATGAAGAAGGGGATCAACACATGGGGCAGCCTGCTGAGTAGACCAAATTCCTCACTTCCCTTCGAACTACTTCCTGAAATTTCACCATTAGAGATTCACATATTTAACATTTCTCTTTTATGAAGTTGAGACTACTATGTTTAGGAGCTTTTAGAAAATTTCAACATTCAAAATTTAATGTGAACTAGTGTCTTATGCTTGCTTTCTTCCTAATGCTTCTCTCAGATTAATGGCTCACACAGATGGGGGGAAATGGGTAGAAAGACAGATGGTTGTGAAGAAAGGGGGGCAGGGCAGCCATGATGGTGGCCTCAGGACGGAGGCCACGGGGGAAATAAACGCCTAGCAGAGAGAGGCACCAGAAAGTGGAGGAGACAAGAACGAAGGGTCAAAGACACACTGTCTTGGTTCACATCTGTGTTCAGAGGTTAGCTTACGCTCTGCTCTTCTTGTGTTCTCTTCAGCTACATTATGGACAGTGAGGACTTCCGTCAGAACAGCCTGGAAGCTAGACCCCTACCGAGGAGGTATAGGTATGGCTGGGAAACTGCTTCCCCAGTTACACAGGACTTGCGGTCAGCACCCTGGGGCTCCAACCAACCACACGCTCTCCCCTGCCCTGACTGACCGCAGGGCCCTGGCTCAGAGGTGCCCCACCAGCCAACCTCTGGGTCTCAGCTCAACTGCTGCCCCTCTGACAAACTCGGGGAGTTTCAGGCTCTCCTTCCTGCGCCTCCCGCTGTAAGGCGCCCTCTGACCCCTCCACCGGACACTAAGTTCCTCGGTGGCAGACACAATGTCTTTTAAAGGGATGTGGGTATGCCACCCCCAAATACACCACCTTGGCAGGGGGATTATTTCCAGCTACGGCTAAGGCGACATAGAAACAGCAGAAGCGGGAGAAGCTCTTTGGCCTCCCCTCTCTGAAAGCAGGGTGTAAATTTCCCACGGTAAAGGAAGTATTTAGTGTAAATTTCCATTTGTAAAGCAGGTTCCCCTTTCCCTACCAGGCATCAACAGAGAAGGCAGCCACTAGAGTCTTGTGCAACAAACCTCACTCAGCGATCCCTGTCTCCCACGAAGTGCTCATACACTCACATTCCCACAGCTCACCACCTCTGGAAGCCTGAACTCTCCATCCTTGCCTAGTTAACATCTTCACAATTTATCACACCCTTTGTTAAAATGGTATATAAACCCCTGGGTATAACTGCTGCTCCAGGTCTTCACTTCTTTTCTATGGAGGCCTCCATGCGCGCATACAAATTAAAATACTACCATCAAATTTAAAAAAAATCGGTCTTTTGTCAAGCTGATGCTCAGGGTGTAGGTACTACACCTAAGAGATGGAGGAAAGAGTTTTCCTCCCCTACATGTTCAACCCGGTGCCCTCAGTGCCTGGTTGAGTGGTGAATGGGGTGGGAACCACGCTGGCAGGAAAAAGGGGCACCGTGCACAGGCGGGTGGTAGCAGGCTTCCCACCGGCTGCTTGCCGGCAGAGGTGCGGAAGGCGGTCACAGCAGGCCAGGTGTTCAAGGCGCAGTCATGCAGGAGAGAGGCACAGAGCACTGCGGCTGAAGGGAAACAATGGCATCCCATCACGTGTGCCAAGACACGCATCGCCACCAAGGCCAAGAGCGGAGCTGGGAGTGCCTGCAGCCGGCTCTCAGGGGCTGGCAGAGGACAGTGACGTCAGATCGGCCCATAAAACCAGCGCAGCACACATTCAAAAATACCTGAGCTTCGCAAGATTCACTTTAATCCAAAAATGCCATTACCCGAGGACCACGGAAAAGCTGGCCAAGAATCCTGTAAACCATTGAAAATGACATGCCAGGGATTTCCCTGGTGGTTCAGTGGCTAGGGCTGCACACTCCCGACACGGGGCCTGGGTTCGATCCGTGGTCATGGAACTAGATCCCACGGGCTGCAACTCAGACTCGGTGCAGACAAACAAACATTTTTTTTAAATGGCACTCCAAAAATAATGCCACCCCTAAATGATCAATAAAATATAGCCTCTGAGTCACTCCTCAAAATTCATATTTACAAAATGAAGCAGTGAACTTTCCCTTGGGGCTGACAACTGAAAGTGGGCTGAGAAACTGAAAGAGAATTGAGTTTATTCAGAAGCATGCAACCGTAAAGACATTTATCCTTTTGATGAAGAGTTCAACATATACATGAAATTATGGGAATTCCCTTATATGTACTCAATGATATGTACTTAACACAGCAGCAAGATATACAAGAAGCCTATTCTTTTTCAAGAAAAGTCCATAAGCTGAGCTACTGCTCCTAAAACAAGACCCGGAGCATTCTGAAACTGGGATGTGAGATGACAGTGTCCTCTCTGTGAACTTTCCACGTAATGTCAATATTCCTTAGAATGAAGCCTTGCCCACCAATCCACTACATAGAAACACTGTTTTCTTCGGGAACTTCCCCTGTTCTAGGTACAAAGTAGGAACTTAAGAATGATTGTGAAAATAGCAAATGGACGACTAATTACAAGACAGCAGTAAGAAGGCACAGCATTCAGGAAACACCCACTCGAGAAAGAAGTTTAAACCAAAACAGAACTAATTTCAGGTTATCACTTTGTTTTTTCATAAGCAGAGGAGAAAAACAAACAAACCAAAAAAGCCCCAAAAGCTTGCTATCTTGTGAAAACGTCTGCCTGAGGTACAGTAATACAAGTTGAGTTGACTGTATGAAATAGCGGAACAGCCCTGGGTTTCCATATTCTTTGAATACGTCAGCATATAAACTAAGGCCTTGGATGGAGATATAAGATTTTTAAACCCTTAAAAACACAAACTTCATATTATGTGTGATGGCATCATACAGATACATATACATTCTGTTCTCAGTTTGGGTAAGACAGAGCCACAGAGCACTCAAGAGACACAGGAGAGTGATCCGATTAGTACTTGGGCACAAACTGTCCAGGCCTTTCTCTGTCCTATATCTGCCTTCCCTTGTACGCAGGGGAACTTTGATCCTCCATGGTCAAGGCAATTAATGACAATGCTCTTGGCAACAGGTAGCTCTGCCTTTTCGGCTCAGACAGCTTTGCCAGTACTTAAATTTGCTTATAAAAACCTACATGTTCCAGAATCTGATAGTTCATTTCTTACAACTTTTTTTTTTAAACTCCTTCTTAATCCTAATTCTTTCCCACTTACCATCATGGGTATGCACATAGATAAAATATTTTCAAATTTCCTAGAATCACTTAATTTTGAGAGTCTAAAAGGTCCTACATTTACCATTTACCATGTATGCCCTTAAGAAGCTAAAATGACCTGGCAAAGGGATTTCAACATCACATTGTCTGTCTTTCTTTATAGCAGCATTTCATTACCTCTCTTTCTCTATAACTGAAGTCAAGAGAAACCTTGGATTCTCTGTACACTAAAGAAAATTGTAGAAGAGAAAGTATGTTCACGGGTATCAATTTCACAGACTGAATGGAAAGCACATAAAAAAAATTATACGTTTTAGTTTTCTGAGTAAGATACTTCTTACCATCAGGCTAGAAATCCCAGTGTTTTCTGTTGTATTTTGAAAAATAAAATGAATTCGATGTTTTGGTAATCCCTTTGAGAAATATTAATTTGCTTCTATTAATTCACTGAGTCAATTAAAGGACACTCTCGAAAAATCAAAGAAAAGATTCTTCCACATTTCATATCTTACAACTAAAATAAAAGCTCGGAGTTCTGAAAACGTCTATCATCTCTTGTTGAATTAGTGGGTTGGAGCTCACAGTTCGTGGCACTGTGATTGTTACTCTCATATTCATCAGACTCAGTCACATTTCCCCTGATAACTTCCTGAATTAACAGTACAGGAGGGTCCATCTGAGACTACTCAGCTCTAGATTATAAGCCACTTTTCCACAACAAAGGGACTTGATCTTATGTGTGTGTAGCATTTAATAAGTGCTTTTTTTTTTTTTAATGAAATGGACATAGGAATGAATAAGTAACCTGCTTTTAATTTTTTTCCAAAGCCTTGTGGAGTAGCAGGAAAGCAGTGAAAACGTTCAAACTAAATTGCCATGTGTGGGCTCTTAGGGCTATCTCCTTCTGGTAAAGAAAATCCAATGAACAGAATCCAGAAGAGGTGTCTGCTAGGGAACAGAGTAGAAGCCACAGACACTGGCTTACTCGTGCTTTATTATAACCTCCTGGTTGGGAAGCTCGACCATGCAGAATTCAAGGCAGGTAAGCCCACGAGTGTCCCTAACAGTCCTAATTTTCCCACTTCCCCTAGGTCCAAGCTACCACCGTTTCTCACTAGCTGGTCAAGAGCCTCCTAGCTGGTCAGTCAGATCTTCATCAGCCCTCTTCCAATCCTTTCCTGCACAATAGCCAGAGTGATTATTCTGCATAGCAAACATGGTCAAGTCACTCCCTGCCTAATGAAAGCCTCTGGACACCCCTGCTTCACAAGGCCTAAACAACTGCATCACCTCTCCAGACTCCCACATACCGCTCCCTGCCCGCAGCCCAAATGGTCTCCTTCCTCTACCTCCTCAAACTTGACACAATCTCACCAGACTTCAGCTCTGCACATGCTGTTTCCTCTTGCCAGAATCTCTCTCCTCCCCTTTTAGTTCCTACTCAGTTTCCAAATCTCAGCCTAAGTACCACTTCCTCACAGAAGGATTCCATGACCTCTGCAAGTTAAGTGAAACCCAGTCTATGATATAACTTCTAGAAGAGAATAAAGTCTCATGGCCTCAAGTCTGGCAAAGAATTCTTAGATATGACAACAAAAGCACAATTCATTACAGTTTTTTTTTGATAAAAGAGATGTCACCAAAATTAAAAAGTTTAGTGCTTCCAAATAAATAAATAAGGAAATGAACAACCACAAACTGCAAGAAAATATTGGCAAACCACATATCTGATAAAGAGCTTGTATCCAAAATACAGAACTCTTTCAACTCAATAAGATAATCTAGTTAAGAAATGGGCAAAATATTTCAGTAGTCATTTAATCAAAGAAACGTGAATGGCTAATAAATGCATGAGAAGCTGCTCAACATCATTAGTCAGTGGACATGTTCAAATCAAAATGACCTGACAGGGAACCGACAAGTCCTCTGCGAGGCAGCCTAACGGAGTGGACAGAGCGCAGCCTCTGAGCTCTGAACCTTCCAAATTCATAGAACAGGGACAAGGACGCTAAGGCTGCTTTGAGAATTAACAAGACATGTCCAGCATGGCTCACGTCCCCTTCACGCCACTGAAGCGGCTCTCCTCGTGGGGACCAATGGTCCGCGTGTTGCCAGTTCCAAAGGACCTATTTCAGTCTTCCTATTTCTGAGAAGATGACAAAGCTGCCCACTCTCTCCAATACCTAGTTACCCCAAATTCTATGAATTCTGCTTCCAAAATATCCCGGGAATCCACTTTTGTCTCTTCCATCCCCACCGTCTCCATCCTAGACCCACCCCTCATCCTTCTATCTGGCCTCTGCTTCTTAACTTAACCCCTCCCTCGCACCCAACCAGAACACAGCAGTCAGTTTCCCCACATACTCACTAAGAGTCATCTTTTTAAGTTATGAATCCGATGTTACTCCTTTCCCTGGACACACACACCTGCTACTTACTCTGTTGGCCTTCCCTTGCAGTATGAATGAAATCCAAACTCTTTCGAATTCTCTGTAAGATGTTCTGGGGTCTGGCTTCTGCGGTGGCTCCAGCCTCTGGCAATCTTCACACCTGCCAAGTTCTTTACTTCCTTGTAACCACTGAATACACGGTTCCTGCTGCTAGAAATTTCTTCCCCCTCCTTTATTCATATTGGTTTTCTCCTTCTCATTCTTCTGGCTCAGACAGTAGTCATCCTTTCCACCCGCCTCACCAGTCTAAATTGTGTCCCTGTGATAATAAATTGTGTCCCTGTGATAATGATGGTCACTGACGGTCACTGCTTGTAAATTGCTTCTCTCTTCCTGCTGGGCCACCCCCCATGAGGGCATCTCTCCCGTCTCTCATGTGTCTGTCTGTATGTGTGCATGTGTATTGTGTATGTACACATATGTGCATACACCTATTATATGAATGTGTACGTACTGATACATGTGAACCTACTGACAAGCAGAGTGCCAAGCACATAGTGGGCAATCAACAAGTGAACCCGAGTATTTACTTCTTGTTAAGGTTTACAGAATAAAACGACCATTAACCTAGGCTTCCAAGTACCTTTCCCAACAGCCTTGAGACAACTTACGGATTCCCTTCTGTTCCAAATACATTTGTACATCCTGTCTTACTATTTTTCTATCTCTTCCTACTAGACTATCGGCTCCTTGAAAGGAAGAATCTTTTCAACTTCAACTTCCCCATGCTTAGCAAAGAAACAGGCACAAGTCTTTGTTGAATCAGCAAACACTGATTATAGAAGAAATTTATCTTTTAAAAACCTTATTTTTATTTGGATAACCTTCATAGATATCAATATGCAAATGATCAATTTGGTTTTACTTTGATGCTTTAAATAGACAGTTAATCAGAAACAGAAAGCCAAACCAGCTATATCGTCTCCAAAGAGCCTGATTTCACTTTCCATAAGATATATTTGAACACAAAGGTAATTTAAATTCAAATAATTATTTTTTAATTAAAAAAATCTAAAAGTAAAACACATGGGCTATACTCTTTCCATGCATGCATGCTAAATCGCTTCAGTTGTGTCCAACTCTGTGTGACCCTATGGACTGTAGCCCGCCAGAGGCTCCTCTGTCCATGGGATTCTCCAGGCAAGAATACTGGAGTGGATTGCCATGCCCTACTCCAGGGGATCTTCCCGACCCAGGGATCAAACTTGCATCTCTTATGTCTAATCTGCATTGGCAGGCAGGTTCTTTACCACTAGCACCACCTGGGAAGCCCAAAAATGAAAGTGTTAGTGGCTCTTTGTGACTCCATGGACTGTAGCTGGCCAGGCTCCTCTGTCCATGGAATTCTCTAGGCAAGAATTCTGGTGTGGGTAAGCCATTCCCTTCTCCAGGGGATCTTCCTGACCCAGAGATGGAACCTGGGTCTCCTGCATTGCATACTTTCATCAAATCATATTTTGGTATTGTGACCTACTCTGACTTAGAGATTGACTAAATCAATTCCTGATTTACTAACAATAATCTTGTGGGGATAAAAACTGAAATTTGAAGTTGATGCAGAAGCCAAAGGAAGAACACACCTCACAGCCTGCCAAGAGACACTCCCATGAAAATGAACTTCCTATTTTCAAATAAAGGCTTACTGAAACGACTATTTAAATCACTTTTTTGCAAAAACCAGCTCTATTCAAAAATGCATTGTGATGTACAGAATGCTTTCTTTGGCTGTCTCACATTTTTATTTGATGTAATGAATAGAGTATTAATAACCAAAATATCCTTTTCTCTTCATTAAAAAATCAATTCTACATATTTGTAGCAATAGGGCTAATAACAAAATTTTTAAGGTGGAAAGAGTTGTTACTCCTTTCCTGCTACACAAGGACACACAGGTGTCTAGCTATATTTCACTGGGTAGCACATGCAGCAACTTGAAATACCAAATGGAGGACACTACTGGAATTTTTGTGTGACATTTATGGCCAACTTTTGAAAAATTATTATAAAAACAGCAGAAGGAGTTCTGCTCATTAGCCTGATCTCATTGCCCAAGAGAACAAAAGGAGGAGGAAGCAGAGGAACCTGCGAATGTGTTATTTCACCAGCTGTGTAAGGACAACGAACTCACTACCGTAACAATGCCCTATGTTTGCACCTGCCTACTGCTTCCTCTCTGGGCAAGCACCAAAAACTCCACCCTCTAAACCAGGGTGCTCACTGGCAGATAAAAAGTTTACAAATTCTTTCCCCTTCCAACAGATCCCTGAGACGTGCCGATTCCGTTTGCAGAGTAAACACTCTATAAAGTGATTACTCTGTTCTTTGTCGGAGTACTTTACATGAGCCAACTATGCTCACAGACTTTTGTAAATTTCCACTTAAAGAGGGTTCAAGTTTCTGATAAAATAATAACATTTTAATGTGAACTAAGACAGTTTGTGAACTGAATATGAGACAATATGCAAATAAAGAATAATTCAAAAGCATACTCTTAGTAAACTAGAAATTAGTAAACTATGTATTACAGAGATATATATACATACAGAGATGTATGACTTAACTATTCTATTAATAAGTGAAACTTCTATTTCACTTATTAATCTAAAAAAACTAACATTACAACATCTTTCTATCTAAATGGTACTAAGGAGTTATAATTACTTTAGGTATGATAATGGTGTTGTGGTTAAGTCTTAATTTTTAGAGGTATACACTGAGATACTAATGGAAGAATTTACACTACATAAGGGAATTTGTTTTCAAAGGACGGGCTGTGCGTTGACACTGAAGCAGGGTAGTGGGGACGTGGACTTTCACCACACTCTATTCTGCACATGTTTGATAACTTCCGTAACAAAAAGGGGGTGGGGGAAGCATAATAATTCTTTTAACTGTCTACTTGATCAAAGGAAGGATTTCAGCTAGTCACAGTTCAAATTTATTCAAAGAACTGTCAATCTAAATTAAGAGACTGATAAGGCCCGTTACCTGTCACATTAAACCTCACTGTAATCTCTTTAAAGACTGTAACCCACTGATCCGCGAGGAAACGTCCCTCCCTTTGCTCCCTCCACTGTCTCTCTCCTAGTTTCCCTGCAAGTACTGCTCCTGGGGTTTCAGTAGCCACGTGGGATCTTTTTCAAGATCAGTGTGTACTCACAAGACAGGTGCCCAGAATTCCACAAGTTTAGTGCCACGTGAGTGCAAGGAAGTCTGACGACCTTCCTCTGGGCGCCCTTCCCTGTCTGCCAGGTGCCCCCAGAAGCCTGCACCAGCCCACGCTGACCCCTCAGTTCACTCCTGGTCCTGCAGCTGCTCACTGTCTCCCAACTACGCTGTGAACTTCCTGATAGGAGCAGACATGAAGTCCTATTCATCTTGACATCCTGCACTTGGACTCAACAGGAGCAGAATAAATGAGGGATGAGAGAATAAATCTATAAATCTCAAAAGTTAGTAGCTTGTTCTAGAACTCAAAATATTTTGTTAGTTTTCATACTGTAATTTCAAGACATTTTTCTAAAACTATTTTAATACTCTAATCTTACTAACACACATTTGTTAAACTATTTCTGAAACCAAAGTTTGAGTCCTGAAGATATACTTATGATAAAAATAGCCAACTCATATTTGTATGTGAACAATTACCTTAATTTACAGAGCTTCACCACTGTTTTCATTTAGAGAGACAGCCCATGGCTAATCAAAAATGGAGAGCTAGGAGTCTCATCAATAAGAATTATGATTAGTATGAACTCGTAATTAGAAAGAGCTTAACATTTATTCTAAATTTATTATATGGCTGGTACTATTATTAAGCCCTATGAGATAGGTACTGCTATTATTCCCATTTTAAAGGTAAGCTAACAGACTCAGAGGTTGTCACTTAGCCAAGGATATGCAGCTGTAAGTGATAAAAGGATGCAAACCCAGCCCGTGTGCTGAACTGCTGACAACCCCACCCGTATTTATGACATACAGAAACTCAGCTCTGTAACCCAAAGAGGTTTGGATTTGATTCTCCCCTTTTTCTGTATCACTGAGCCTTTCAAGTACAACACAGAGCAAATAATGGAAAACAGGTCACTTATTCTATCTGCCTCATCTCTGCAGTAACAGCAGCTAATTCTTATGTAAACGCCAGGCACTGCTGAAAGCCCTATACATGTTCCAACTCAGTTAGTCCTTACAGCAATTCAAGGATGTAGGTCCTGTTCTCATCTTCATCTTTCAAAGAGGAAACGGAGGATCAGAGAGGTCACATAACATGCCCAGGGAGCAGTCCAGATTCCATGCCCTTAATCACCGGCTCAAACGCCTAAGAGGTACACACAACCTGGGTTAAACTGGAATGTGTGCTTTAAGAATTAAGCTTTGTGTATCCTCTCTGGAGCAAAGTTACCATTTTTTGTTTGTTTTTAACTTAGACTACTTTTTCCCAGGTATATTTTATAGTCTAGTTTCAATACCCAAAGTTTCCATCCTGCTACCATACAGGAAATGTCTGATACATGGTACAGAATAAGAGAAAACTAAAGCAAAGGTTTTTATAAATTCAAGAATTTGGTTTATCAAATCAATAACATGTCTGAGCAAGCCAATGCTAATGAGCTTTTAATATAAGTCATCATAAAGAGTCAACTTTGGAGGAAATGATATTCACTATCTTGTAATAACCTATAATGGAAGAGAATGTAAAAAAAGAATATATATTTGTGTAGAATTGTGGTGTTGGAGAAGACTCTTGAGAGTCCCATGGACTGCAAGTAGATCAAACTAGTCAATCCTAATGGAAATCAACCCTGAATATTCATTGGAAGGACTGAGGCTGAAGCTCTAATACTTTGGTCACCTGAGGCAAAGAGCCCACTCGTTGGAAAAGATGCTGATGCTGGGAAAGACTGGAGGCAGAAGAAGGGGGCGACAGAGGATAAGATGGTTAGACAGCAACACCAAGTCAATGGACATGAATCGGAGCAAACTCCAGGAGATAGTGGAGGACAGAGGATCCTGACGGGGTACAATCCACGAGGTCGCAAAGACTCGGACATGACTTGGGGACAATATGTAGATTTGCATAACTGAATTACTTTGCTGTATACTTGAAACTAATATAACACTCTAAGTCAACTATATTTCAATAAAAAATCCAAAACCCAACCAAATAAATAAATAAATATTGAAATTAAAAGAGGGCATGAGATTTGAAGAGTCACTTTATCAAAGACGACATCCTAATGGCAAATAAGCATGTTAAAAGATGCTGTATATTATTAGTAATAAGAAAGTGCAAATTAAAACTGCCCCCCAAAACCCTGCCATATTACACACTCACTAAAATGGCTAAAATTTAAAAAGTAGATGAAAACAGAAATCACAAAAACACTCGTCAAAAAAGAGTCAACTTTGCAAAATTCTTAAAAGTGAAAAACAGAATGGTCACTCCATAAACATTTTCTTCTCCTCTACGCAGTTATTACAAGTTCTCAGCATTATTTTAAAGCATCAAAGAAAGTGTCACTATTGCTAAAAATGTCTTCAACAGAAAGATGACAAACCCACGTGGTTAAGCACTTCAAAGAGAGCTTGTCTCTGGAGAAGCCCGCCGTTCTCCAGAATCTGAGCGCACACACCATAGCAGAACCCACGGTGACCGCCTCATCACAAAAACAGAAAGTTAGAGGAGAAGACAGAGATGTTGCATAAATGGATGACTGTCCTCCTCCCTCCCTCCCACGAGCACTGACCGAGGGCCTGCTGGGTGCCAGGCGGTGTGTCAGCTGCGGGGGTGCAGCACTGGTGGGCTCTTCTTTGGTGAGCACCACATCCCAGGTGCGCAAAGAGCAGATGGCAAGAACAACAAGCAGAGTGTTCACTAAGGGAAGCAGCAGCACCTCAAGCCCTGAGGGGGTTGTGGGGGGAACCCAGGCCCCCGGAGACAGAGGACATTAAGTCAGAGAGGGGAGGCAGCAGTCCAGGCCCCAAGACCCAAGGGAAGATGCAGATACAACATTTGTACAATGTGGGGTGTCTCGTACCATGGATCTCACTCTGCTCGGAGCGTAATGCTTTCACCAAAAGTTATTAGACGTGAATCCACTGTCGTGCTCTCCAACGTACCCACGCTCAGTCGTGTCCGACTCTTTGCAAACCCCTGGACTGCAGCCCACCAGGCTGCTCTGCCCATAGGACTCTCCAGGCAAGAATACTGGAGTGGGTTGCCAATGCCCTCGTCAGGGGATCTTCCCAACCCAGGGATTGAACCTGTGTCTCCTGTACTAGGCGGGTTCTTTACCCCTGCACCACCAGGGAAGCCCAGTCACGCTCTCCAATGAGCACGGAAATAAGCATCCTCTGGCACAGAGAGCACGGCCCTCAGCAAGCATTCCTCCCAAATGCTCAAAGGATGTGTGCCAGGGAGCAGGAGGAGAGCAGCCACTCTAAGGAGTTACTTGCAGTTACTTGGACATGAAAACATGCAAGTCTGTTTATCAGTCAGCGGTGAGACCTTCTAATATTTCTCTCCTAATCCAAGCGGCGTGTCACCAGGTTTTCTGGTATCATTCGGTGCAGCCCAGAAAGAGGAGAGGCTTCTGATCTCAGTTGAGCGCTCTCCACCATGGGGCTCTAAGTACTCATTTTTCTGAACACATCATTTAAAGCTGGTTTATTCCACAAACACAGTTTTCTGCTATGTGTTTTCCCCTAATACAAAGCACAAAATTTTGTCAACCTAACTCAACCGTCTTACTCCAGAAAACACTAATATCTTCACCCTTTACTCTGCTGCTGCTGCTGCTGCTGCTAAGTCGCTTCAGTTGTGTCCGACTCTGTGCGACCCCACAGATGGCAGCCCACCAGGCTCCTCCGTCCATGGGATTTTCCAGGTGAGAGTACTGGAGTGGGGTGCCATTGCCCTCTCCGACCCTTTACTCTACACCAACCAAATTAGCAACTTAAAGGCATAGCTCCTTCTGACTTTCATGGACTCTACCACTTCTTTGGGCTTTTCCAGTGTTAAATTTGTAAAAAAAAAAAAAAAAAAAAAAGAGAGAGAGAGAGAAGAGAAGAGAAAAGAAAAGGGGGCAGACACTGTAATATAAACTTTCTTACCCCAGTTCTGAGAAAATGCACTTGTTCTTTAGATAGAATACAGAATCCTCTCACGGTAATTAATGATGCTGCACGGGGCAATGTGAGAAAAGACTGAATACAAGAGGAACAAAATAAGTGAAAAAGAAACCCAAAGAGTCTGCCCACCCTTACAAAGCGGCCACCACTCTCCAAAGTCACGCATGCGGGCAAGAGACCACAGAAGAGCTCCTCCTGGATTCCACGCTGCCATTTTCCAGCTGGGACTGACATTTTCATGTTTGTCTTACAAAAGTGCAAATGGTGGAGCTTGCACAAGTAGCAGTGAAGAAATGCTCCTGCTACGGGGACCCCGGGCAGGAAGGGGGGGAATGCTCGGCCATCAAGGTTTGCCTCGGCAAAACTGCTTTCAGTGTGACATCCTTTCTTTTTGAAGTATTGTGCTTTTTTTTTTTTTTTAACAGATCAGTGAGAAAAACACTTTTCAAAGAACTGTCTGGTTCAAGATAAACCAGCAAGTAATACATCCTCAAAGTTTTTAGTACAAAAAAAAAAAATGTGATGAAGCCGGACAGGCAAGCACGGGCTTTTGGGAAGAATTTTATCTACTCTGTTAGAGCTTGCACTTAATCCTAAAGCTCAGTTTTCCAAAAGACTGCATGCAAAATAACTTGTGGTGGCAGAAGAAGTCTTTTAATAGTTATGTATTTACTTGTGCAATCAGTTTCTATTTGCGTCAAGTGATACTGGTTTTCCATTTAGAATAAGAAGAGTATTTTACTAAAAACTTTATCTTTATTTCCTGGCTGTGCCACATGGCTTGTGGGATCTTAGTTTCTCGATCAGGGATCAAACCTGGGGCCCCGGCACTAAAAGCACTGAGTCCTAACCCCTGGACTTCCAGGGAATTCCCTAAGAAGTGTATTTTAAAATATCTCTTTAAAATGAGTTGACTCAAGACAAAGTCAGAAGCAGGACAGCCGATATGTGGATGTGACAAAGTCTGTGACTGTGACACTCTCGTGACTAAAGCTAGGAAGTGGTGCTGGAAGAATCAGGAGCCACTTCCAGGTCTCAGGATGTGACTGATCGGAATTCTGAGTATCTGAATTTTCAGATAGCTAGCTAGATGGCTCCGCAGTGTTTGGAAGACAGAGTTAAAAGGAATACAAGCCACAGGCAAGGGGACAGGATGATGCCCTGGGACCACCCATCCAATGAACACTCACTGAGCCCTGGGTCAGCCCCTGTCTAGGTGCACGGGGCACAGCACGGGGCACAGCAGAGAAGAGCCAGGTGACTGTATGACAGGTTTCCACGGAAGAGCAAGAAAAGAAGGCTTGTCGCAAAAGAAAGCCAGGTAAATGGAGAGAGAGAACAATGCACAACTGAAAACACGGATACCTTTGAGAAGGTAGCGGAAAGGAAGGAACCAGGCCACTGTCTGGAGGAGGAGCAGAGCAGGCGGAGGGCTCAGGAGAAGCCCCAGGCACGGGGGGCGTGCTGGGCCCCTGGGAGGAAGAGCTGGTGGCCGGCAGGGCTGGATGGAGGAGCCGGGAGGTGAGGTCAGGGGTGGGGGCAAACAGCGGGCTGACGCAGCCGAGCAGAGAGAAGGGCGCTGTTCTCAGTGCGACGAGAAGCCGCAGGGCATCTGGGGCAAGAAGGCGATACTGGGTGTGGAGGGAGGGAGACAGGAGTGGCAGGGACTGGGCGAGGATGCCACCGGGGCTTCTACACACAGAACTGAGGCAGCCTGGGCCACACGGTGCTGGGAGAGACAGGACGATCCGGTCAGATCTGGGATCCAGTTTGGGCTGATTGGAGTTACTGAAGAATTGGATGTGAGGGGTGAGAGCAAGAGGGGGATCGAGCGGCACCTTATTTTTCGGTTGTGTGTTTGCTGCGGTCAGAGCCCCAGGAAGAATGAATGCTGGTGTCGCTGGGATGACGGAGCAGCCAGGAGGGCGGGAAGATGGGTGTGCAGAGCAGGCTTTGCCGGGCTGAGTTGAGGGTTCCTCTAGGCACAGCTGTAGAGATTTGAGCTGGTAGTTGGCTATTCCAGTCTAGAATTTAGGGGAGAGGCAGGTCAGGAGCCATTTCATCAGGGAGTCATGAGCATCAAATGGTATTTAAAGCCTTGGGACTGATGAGACCACAGAACGGCGAGTGGAGAGGCCCAAGGATGCAGCCCAGAGATTCCTGCCCACCTGGGATGGGTGGAGTAGGAAAGACAATGAGGCAAAGGAGGCTGAGAAAAACAGTGACGCACGGGGAACATCAGAGGAAGTGCTGGACCGTTACAGCAGCCAAGACACAGAAGCAACAGTGTCCATCGACAGAGGAGTGGGTAAAGAAGATGTGGTGCATGTACACAGTGGAGTATTACTCAGCCATTCAAAAGAATGAAATAATGCCATGTGCAGCAACATGGATGGACCTAGAGAGTGTCATACTGAGTGAAGTGAAGTCAGACAGAGAAGAGGAAACATTGTATGCCATCCCTTATATGTGGAATCTAGAAAGAAATGATACAAATGAACTTACAAAACAGAAAGAGACTCACAGACTTAGAAAATAAACTTATGGTTGCCTGGGTGAAGGGATAGTTAGGGACTTTGGGAACGTCATGTACGTACTGCTATATTTAAAATGGATAACCAACAAGGACCTCTTTATTTGTATAGCACACCCTGAACTCTGCTCAATGTTATGTGCCAGCCTGGATGAGAGAGGGGTTTGGGAGAGAATGGATACACGTATATTTATGGCCGAGTCCCTTTGTTGTTCACCTGAAGCTACCGCGTATTGGAGTATTTGCTATACTCCAATACCAAATAAGAAGTTTACAGCTCAGAGTAAGTGCTGGAATAATTCAGCAGATGATGTAGGAACAGAGAGGGAGAAAGTGCCAGAGAAAGGTCCACTGGCTCAGTGGTAAAGAATCCGCCTGCCAATGCAGGAGACACGGGTTCGGTCCCTGGTCTAGGAAGATTCCACAAGCCACAGAGCAACTAAGCTCATGCACCACAACTACTGAGCCTGGGAGCCACACTACTGAAGCCTGCGTGCCCTGGAGCCTGTGCTCAAGCAACAAGAAAAGCCACCGCGATGAGATGCCTGCTCACTGCAACCAGAAAGTAGCCCCTGCTCGCCGCAATGAGAAAGAAATCCGTGCAGCAATGAAGACCAAACACAACCAAAAATCAATAAATAAAATTTTTTAAATGTAGCCAACAAAATTTGGCAATAAGAGGTTGAGGACTGCAAAGGATGATTTCATAGTACTAGAAAAATTAATTACTTCTACGGCAAAAAACTGATGCTTACTTTATGCTGTACATCAATATAAGCTCCAGATTTGTTAGAGTAAAATCAGTAAATGATAATTAAGCTAGAATAAAAACCGGAACAGATTACAAGTTAACATTTATTTCTTTGGATCGGGAGAGAACTTCTTAGGCATAAGAACAATGGAGGATGTAATTTTTATTTTATTTTATTTTTTTTTTGCAATTTTTAAATACCTGTCTGAATACATAAAAATATGTGTAAGAAAAAAGCAAACAAAATTAAAAGGCAAATAACCAAGCTGAGATTTTAAATATCTGTAATACATATGACAACAATTTGATATCCTTAGTATGTAACATCCTCACTCAAGATCATTAAGTACACTAAAATCCCACCCGAAAGTGGCCAGAAGCATGGACAGAACAATTCACCAGCATCTATTTCTGTTTATAGCATGGGCACACCTCTACAGGGAAAGCCAGGTGACTACGTGCTCTCCTGTAGGGCTCAGCCAGCCACTTGATTGGCCCTGGAAATTCATAAAAATCATTAGTTATAGACCAGTCTTCTGAGAAAGTGCTAACTCTATCACCTGCCCTAACAGTTTAAACAGCAGAGCTACAAGACCCTATAGGTTATTTTCCAGCACGAACCTTCAAAAAACTAAGAGAAAATCATGAGGCTTCATATGAATACAACAGATAAACTCTCTTTTTGAGCCTGACAGGTAAAATCTTCACTGAACTCTTCTTTCGTGGTGCTGGAGTTTAGTTTCACAGGAATCTAGTTTTTCTGAAAGGTATAATTTTTGCTGTCAAGTTTATACGGTGTTCCAGCAAAAAGGTAATGAAACAGAACAGCTGTATTTATTCATGATACCAAACACACATGATATACAACGGAAAGTTGTCCTGATACATTTCTAAAAAGACTCTATTGCTATAATTATTGTTTACAGAAGAGTGCTATATATTCATTATAAGACAGCGCAGAAAGGTAACATTTAAGCACCACAACCCCGATCAAGGCTCTGCTTTTGTGTAGTTTAATATCTACCCAAGCTGTTAGAATTACAATCCTCTTCAACATAAAACTTCATCTTTGCGAGTTCTAGGTCATCCCACAGTGTAACGTCTTATGACAGTTATTAGAAAAAAGAATCCACTAGGTCTTAAAAATAAACTGACTTAGAGACAAAATCAACAGACAGGATATGAATATTTCTGTACCCTAGGACATAGATACTAACTTTACTTAAATAGTAAGCTACATAATATAAACCATCTTTTTAATACACTAACACATATTGACATGTGAAAAAAAGGAAGCAGATTAAAAAAAAAATCTAGCCAATATTCACCAAGAAGTCAAGATTTTCAGGGAGTAATTTCTTAAAGAATAAAAATAAATAAATTTAATGCCCGATTATATCTACATTCAAATATTTACTCACAACCACCATGTTAAGACAGTGTAACTGAGGGAAGAGGAGAAAGCATCCTTTGTCATACATTACTGATAAATAATAAAAAATAAGCCCTAAGGTTCTCACTCTATTCTTACCAGTTTATTCCTGAACACTTAACAAATAATGACCAAGAATGCGGTAACACCTCGGTTAGAGTTTCCTGAATGCTCCAGCGTCAGAATGAATTCCTGAGCTACGATTTTGCTTTGATTAATGTGTCTACCCTGAGCTTAAAGAGTCTGCCACACTTTATGCAAGATAGACTTAAGAAAGGGAGAAGGAAGTCACCTTTTATTCAAGCTCAACTTTTAACATGTAATTTCAGAAACAGAAAAATCACAAGAGAGTAAAAGCTCCGACGACGTGTCTTTCTTTCATTGTTTCCCTTTAGAAAAGGGAATCCATCTGACAGGGCAGGACATATAATGTGTCACAACACGCGCCAACTTAAAGGCAGAACAGGGAGTTTTAAAAAATGCAATAATTATTAAACATCATTCCTCAGTAATCTCCATGGGTAGAATAACAAATTACTCAACTGAAAAAAAAAAAGCCACCAGTTAATTTTTAAGGCATAATTTTTGCAGTAAATTCCACAAGTTTAATATCCTTACATGTGCTATTTATTAAAATAAAATATCACAAAACCATTACCAACACATGACAGGAAACACCAAAGTTCTGTATAATTAGGAAAATAACGTAGAGGTTTTAATCTGTATGAAGCATTATTACCTTTTCAAAACCCATTTGGAAAATCAGCCATTTTAGTTAAACCCAACACAGCAGCATGGAAGGAACTTTAACTTCACATCGTTATTGGCTAAGGCTCACATGTTTAACTACAGTAACTACTTCTTGGAAAATGAACACGCCAGCAGCAAGAGATGTTGAGTTACTTTTACGGAGCGTACATCAGAAATGGACTCATTACTGTAATGACTGGCGTTGTTCCCCTGGCATTTTATATTTATCTTTCAATTATAAAGGTGCTGCCTCATAAAGACACCTGGTGAATTTCACCCGATGGGGATAAGACACAAAATTATAAGAGCAAAGTCCCAGATTGCCAAGAAACATTTTTCACTTGTTTTAGGTATTAATTTATAGTGACTATCACTTCTTTGTAATATAAAGAAACAAATAATGCTTTCATTAACATGTTACTGGCTAGAGGTTCAAATCAAGTTGAAATTTTATTTCTGCTTTTTAGTGATGGATCACCTGCATACCATGCAAACACTGCAATGTACCCAAGCAGGTAAAAATTTTAAAGAAAAGCAGTGAAGGAAAAAAACATAAAGTTCCACCTACAGGGATTCCTCTGACTATTTTCGGTGAATCCTGGAGATGACATGGATGTGGGCACTGAGCAAGTAGAACTGAGCAGAAGCTCAGGCTGGTCAAGTGAAACCTCCAGTTTACCAGGCAGCTCCCCGGCTGTGCATCTTCTGGGAGTAGAACAAAGGAAGTGAGGCTGGAGCCAGAAGCAGGTTTTTCCAAAGAAATTCTATTAAGCCTGTTAGTTTTCTGCTGATGACTTCGGCAGACATGTATCGGAATCTACTGCCTCTATAAAAGCCAAATGCAAGCTCTGAGGGCTCTGGTGTGCAAAGATGTATGCACAGATCTGGGGCCATACCAAGTGCTGCTCAAAAGGTAGGGGAGAGGCTGAAAACACACTAAACCCGTCTGAATCCATCACAGAGGCACAAAGATGCCTTAGTAACGACATACCAAAAGAGAGAAGAAACCTAGCGATCTGCAAGCAGGCAGATAAAGATGAAGAAAACAGCTTGCTTCCCAACACAAAGGTATCTTCAAATTCCCCCCAATTCACTTTCAGCATAGCTTTAGCCTAAAGGTTCCTTCAAATTCAGCCACACTAACTGGTAGCTTGGAATGTGCTATGTATTTTTAATAAGTATCTTAAATCCTCACAATTCCAATAGTCACAGGCACTTGTCGACAGTCCTTTCCTGTTTTGAAGTCGTGTGCTCTGAACCCACTCGCTGTGGTCCTCTCTGCATCACAGCTTCCCTGTCAGCCACTCTCAGCGCCCTCAGCCCCTCCCTGTCTGCAGGTTCTTTTCTCCCCCCCCTTTTCATACAAAGGCACTCAAGTTTCTCAGAAATCAATAAACACTCCTCCCCTCCAGCCTCTCCTCTCTTCTTTCCTCCTCTAAGCCTGTGATTTCGAAAGCCCCGCTCTACCCGCCCCATTCACTCAAATGTTTAGTCAGTACCAACGTGCCAGGCACCCGGGTCACACGGGGCGGCGACAGAACCCCCCACTGGCCCCCTGTCCTCCACCAGCTGGCCTCCCCTCCCAGCCCACACAGGAACCCCCCTGCTGGTGAAATCGCTCTCAGGACCGTCCCCAGGGAACTTTAGTTGACAAACCACATGCCCCTTCTCAGAGCACCTTCCCTTCTGTCCTCTCCACAGCAACATGGCACTGCTTGGCACTCCCTGAGATGCACACCAAGACACGCATCCCCGCCTCTGCATCTGACTGTACTCAGCCCCCATCAAAAGGAGCCAGCTCTCTTCCTATGCCCGTCGGGTGAATTCTAGCTCATGTCTCTCTCCTGACGTCCAGCAACCCACTGGACACTTCTATCTGTAATGACATCTCAGATTTAATATGCTCAAGACCAAATTCACTCAGCAAGAAGAAAATATTTATGAGTAAATTTAACAAAAGAAGTGTGAGACTTTGCCCATTGAAAATAACAGAACACAGCTCAGGAAAATCAAAGCTACAAACACATGAAGATGCATCCATATTCATGGATTGGAAGACACAATTATGAAGATAGTAATTCTCCCCAAACTAAACTAGAAATTCAAAACAATCCCTATCAAAATCCCAGCAGGCTTTTTTTTTTTCTGTGTAGAATCAGACAAATGATTCTAAAATTTATACAGAAATGCAAAGGACCTAAAATAGCTAAAATGATTTTGTAAAAGAACAAAGTTGGAAGATTTATACTTTCCAATTTCAAAACTTATTACAAAAACTACAATAATCCAGGCAGTGTGGTACGGACAATAAGGAGCAAAACTGAGAGTCCAGAAATACACTCTTCTTTACATTTACGGCCACTGGTGTCCTGCGACATGCCAAAGCAGTTCAACGAGGGAAAAAATCTTTTCAAAAAATAGTTCAGAGACAATTGGATATATGCGAAAAACAAAAGCAAAAAACTTAGACTTTTACATCACACAGACACAAAAACTGACTCAAAACGGATCACAGACCTAGACATAAGAGTCAACGGTACCAAGTGTTGATAAGGGTGAGGAGAGACCACACCCCTAGACAGCTGGTGGGAATGTAACCAGTGCCACTGCTGCAGAGAACAGCTTGGCAGTTTCTTAAAAAGTTAAGTATAACCTTATCATAGGGCTTCCCTGGTGGGTCAGACAGTAAAGAATCTGCTTTCAATGCAAGAGACCTGAGTTCTATCCCTGGATCGGGAAGATCCCCTGGAGAAGGGAATGGCAACCCACTCCAGTATTCTTGCCTGGAGAATCCCCATGGACAGAGGAGCCTGGCGGGCTACAGACCGTGGGGTCACAAAGAATCTGACACAACTGAACAACTAACAAACACAACACAACCACATCATACGATCCAGAAATTCCAGTCTTAGTTATATACCCACGAAAAATGAAAAGATACATCTACACACATACTTGCATATGAAAGTCTATAGCAGCATTATTCACAACAGCTTCAAACTGGAGACCAACCAAATGTCCAAAAACCAGTGAATGGATAAACAAATTGCAATAAATTCATACAATGGGACTTTAATTCAGCAATAAAAAAGAACTGTCTACTGATATATGCTACAACATGGATGAACTCCAAAAATTTAACATGAGTGAAAGAATCCAGAAGCAAAAATACAACACATCGCATGACTGCATTTGTATGAACAGTCCAGAAAAGGAAAGTCTATGAAGACAGAAACTGATTAATGACTGCCTGGAGCTGGGAACACAAAACGGTGCTGGATGCAGAAAGGCAGAAAGGGATGGTTACGGGTGATGAAAATGTTCTAAAACTGTATTCTGATGATGGCTGCACAATTCTATACATTTACTAAAAACCACTGAATTGTACACTTAAAAATGAGTGAAATTTGTGATGTGAAAGTCAAATCTCAATAAAACTTTTTAAAAAGCATTTCTCTATCAGATATCAAAAAGTTCTGCACTTTTGTGGGATTACTGGGAACTTGCTTGCATTAACAAACTGATTAAGTATTATCATTAATCAACTGATAATGTACCTCCTCCTCCCAAAACCAACAGAATCCACTATGGTTCCCTCCCAAATCTGCTCTTCTGCCTATATTACATTTCCTGGTAAAAGAAAAATCCACCCACATTTATGTTTCCTGGTAAAAGAAAAATCCACCCACATGTCCTTGCCAGAATTCCAGTCATCCTAGACTCCTCACAAGAGTCATGAAATTCTTTTTGTTCTATCTACTTAGATTCTTGAATCTGGGCCTTTCTCTCCATTCTACCACTGCCTTCATTCAAGTATATTTAGTAGTTTCTCAACTAACCCTTCTTGCTCTGCTGCTGCTGCTGCTGCTGCTAAGTCGCTTCAGTCGTGTCCGACTCTGTGCGACCCCATAGACGGCAGCCCACCAGGCTCCGCCGTCCCTGGGATTCTCCAGGCAAGAATACTGGAGTGGGTTGCTGTTTCCTTCTCCAGTGCATTAAGGGGAAAAGTGAAAGTGAAGTCACTCAGTCGTCCGACTCTGAGCAACCCCGTGGACTGTAGCCTACCAGGCTCCGCCGTCCCTGGGATTCTCCAGGCAAGAGTACTGGAGTGGGGTGCCATTGCCTTCTCTGCTTCTTGCTCTAGACCTGCTCTTTTCCAATCTGTCTTCAATATGATCCCAGAAAACCTGCTCTATAATGCAGACTGCCTCCTGTTACCCTAAATTAAACTTTCTGGTTCTCCCATCCCTACCTCATCTCTCTCAGCTACAACAGTGACTGCTGAGCAGTTTTGCTGTGAACAAAAAGCATTTAACATGCACCCCCAAATATGTATATTTATATAACATATACATCAATACCTGTCCCAGTTTATTATAGAATACGCACACAAACTGAATTATACAAGGATAACATAAACAAGGAAGCAAACAGAAGTCCCAGTTTTCTTCTCCACCACTACTGACATTACTCTGCACACTCACAGGCCTCTTGGGAGACCACTAGTCCAAAGGAGAAAGCCAAAGCTCTTCTGCGTGACATACAAGCTGTGTGGCATGTGTGCCCTGCCCACGTCTCAACTTCACCCCTCACTACTGTACCCACACACCAGATGCTTCAGCACTAACTAATTGTAGTCTCCTCATTGAACAAGACATTAAATTTTAACTTGTGTTCTTAAAATAAGATAAACGTCCCTGCACCTTTGCAGTTTTTCCTTCCTCTTGCTGGAATGTCCTTATTACCCTTTTCCGCCAGGTCAGCGTTCAAGTGCCCCTCTCTAAAAAACCGACGACTCCCACCACAGTGAGCTTGTTTCTATTTTAATATTTTTGTCATCGTATTAAAATTATATATGTGCCTTTCTATCCTAGAAGCTTTGCCATGGTGCTTTAGCCCCTTGAGGACAGAGGACAGTGTTATTACTCAACCTAGGTCTCCACTGCCTAAATACTGCCAAACAGCAGCAGAAGAGCTTTGCCTTACGTGTTACGCTAACTCTTGAATTGGCCCAACTCCTTCTACCCAAGTTCTCCATCTATCTGTCACATCTAAATTCATGACCTGCTGCAGCTACTGAGCCACCGGTATGGATAATTCATATCTGAGTCACCCAAATAAGTGCGACTCCTGATGGCCTCAGAATTCCCCAATTTAGATGGCATTGTCATTTTATGCCTTCTTTTTCACTCAAGTTTAGCTGTGATCACCACTGGGAACTGCTCTGTCTCAACGATGTCAAACTGAAATTCTTTCTTTGACCACAAGAAGCGAGGTCAACCACACACTCAACCACCCAAGTGTTTTCCATCTTTAAGGAGAACACCATCCCCAGTACCTCGTATCTTGCTTATTTTACTGGTCTCTTCAGGCCTCTCCTTTCTGGCCTGAATTCTATGGCCAATCATTTTAATCATGAACTTAGTAGCACCCAAGATTACCATGCTCTGCTGACCCACCGTATATGCTCTTTAATTTCCAGCTTTGTGTTAACCAAAGCATTATTTGTTTTGGTTTATATTTCTACTTCTGAGCCTTGCTTGCAAGTTCAGACAATCTTTCCTTCCACAGGTTCTTTTTCCCCTACGACCTGCCATCCTTTCCTTCTCTAAAGTCTCAGAAAAAGAGATGTCCCCGGATCCTCTCCAAGGATAACCTATCTGGGTATTTTTTCTCCATCTTCTCTAGATCTTAATCAACTCCTTAACATCTTCAACTTTACCTTCTTCCCTGACCTTGAACCCTGATTCTATCTCAAGTGACCTTTTCATTTCTTTCCTAAATGTCTCACGTGCTTCTGATTTGCAATCTGGAGTCTCCCTTTACAAACAGCTCTGCCTGGTCACCACTTATCTATTCACTGTCAAATCCAATGGGGTTTCCCCGTTCTTCTCAGTGTTTCTGTGTTACCTCTAGCACTGATGACCCCTTCTCCTTTAAGCCTTCTCCTCTCTGGACTTCCCTGTCACAGAGCTGTCCTGGACTTCCTCCAGTTTTGATGAGCGCCCTGGCCCTGTATCCTTCATTGGCTCTGCTTCCCAGAACAAAGCCTTAAGTGGGGTCACACTCCCTCAGGCTGGTCTTAGCCACCTCTCCCCACATTCTCTGGTGACCCACTCACTGTGACAGTGATGACCGCTAAATCCTGGCGTGTTTTCACACTGTCAGTCAGTCACATTTCTGACATGGTTGGGTAGTGCTATAGTAAAGAGGAGATTACAGTAGATGCCCTCTTATATAACATAACTGGATCCCATGCTGCTCATTTAATTTTTAATAAAGCAGTTAACATAGGAATCATTAAAAAACACATATACAAGGGCTTCCCTCGTGGGCCAGGGGACATCGGTTTGGTCCCTGGTCTGGGAAAATCCCACAGGCTGTGGGGCAACTGCTGAGCCCGAGCATCCTAGAGCCCAAGCTCTGCAACAAGAGAAACCACCGTGATGAGAAGCCCGCACACCACGACTGGACAGTAGCCTCCACTTGCTGCAACTAGAGAAAGCCTGGGCACAGCGATGATGACCCAGAGCAGCCAAGATAAAGGCTTTTTAAAAAAAACACATATACAGACACTTTAAAACATAACCATACTCTTTTCCTGAGTTCTTTGAGTATAGGTCCGCTGGTTGAAAAAATCCTCATATAAACCACCTATTCTGCACTGGATAAAATTTCCAGCCTATTTTTAAAAGCATAACAGGAATTTAAGGTGTGAGAAACAATTTGTGTATAGACTCTTTCAGAATTTTTATTATTTCCCCCCAAGCCTTTTCTAATTTCTAATTAAACATTTTACAGTAAGTTTTTAAAAAGCTATTTACCTATATTAGGTCTTCCAAAGCGGTCAACTTAATTTTCTTAAAAACAGTTCTCCTTCTGAGGTTTCAAAAAAAAAAAATTGAGGTTTCATTATTTTATCTGGTATTTAATTAAACTGCATATTAAATGTTGATATTTAATTAAACTGCATATTAAATCCTGGAGACGGTGTGGAGAAAAGATCCCCACTGTTAGTGGGAGTGTAAATTGGTACAACCACTATGGAAAATAGTATGGAGGTTCCTTAAAAAAATAAAATAAAACTACCATATGATCCAGCAATCCCATTCCTGGGCATATATCTGGAGAAAACTAATCTAAAAAGATACATGCACCCCAATTTATTTACTCTACATGTAGTTACAATAATGGGGTTCCTTCTCACTGAAAATAAAAAAATTAAGACTTTTGAGATCTTACTCTTTTTATATTGTATAATATTCAAGTGACTACCACTAAAGAGTTTAAAGAAATGCAATATTTGGGAGAAAAGAGAAAACCTTCCTGTTGCCAATATTAAAAAAAAAAAAAAATGAACTGTTTCAATAATACTGTAGAGGTTTGCTAGATATTTCTCAAGTGCAAGATTAAGATGAACTCATTAACCTCAATGGAGTACAGAAGAAAGAATCCAGAATTCAGTGGATCACACTGATCTATGTTACTAACCTTGAGGGTTACTAATTTTGCCCCGAAAAGTTAGTTCTTCCCCAACTTAGCAAAAAGCTTCTAAATATAACTACAACTTGAATAAAACAATTGGAGGAAGTAATACTTTTTGTTTTCCTGAAATGTATAAAGGAAAAACAAAGGCAAAAGCAATGTTCAAAAAATAACAAATTATTATATCTTTGAATGAATTCTCTTCTCCAGCAATGTCTTGGAAGAACAGTTTTATTTTTTTATTACAAGCTACACATGCTTTTGAAGTATTAGCAAAACACTCAAGAGGAAATAATTCTTAATGAATATTAGTTCTTTAAAAAACTAGATATGGTACAATAATCCATTTAGGGTTTGTTCTAATTGAGAGCTTTAATTGGCCTATGGGTGGGTTGGATGTGCTGTTAAATGTTGTGCATAATTAGGGATATATGTAAAACAAGATATTTCAGCATAAATTGAATTATTCTATCAGGTAACACATAACACTATCTATCGTCTTGCAAACTGCTGGTCTCATCTTTTTCTGGAATACTGTCATACAAAAAGAAAAAAAAAAAAAAGCCTCAGTACTGAGACGCAAGCAAAGTTGACATTTTGCATAATCTGGGTCTCTGCCTTGTCTTTCAATATTAACTTGATTTTTTTTTTCTTCCCCCAACACAGTATAAGAAGATGCTAGTAGACTAAAAGAAAGGAGGAGAGGGAAAATAACACTTTATGGGGATTTCAAATCTTATTTTAAACCAGTGATGAAAAATAATGTACATGAGTTGTGGTTCACAAACTGATTAAGAATAATGATAACCATAATACATCAGATCATGATCATTTAACATGGCCCTCAACAAACTGACGAACTAAATCATTCACTATAACTGCAGCCAAACAGAAACCCAGCCAAATCAAGTTGGTTTAATAACAGATGTAGCAGGAATAAGGCTTTATATCTTTTATCTCAAGTATTAGTTGTTTTCTCTAAAACATCCAACCAGATCACACAGATAAACAATTCAACTGTAAATAATGTTCTGGAAAATCTTTAACCAGTAACTCAAAAAGGCAATACTAGTTTATAAATGAAACATAATAAAAAATAACTCAGAGTCTTCTCAGTTACTGAAATTCTGAGAATAGAAATTTCACTACTCAACCTCTAAAGCATAATTGAAAAGTGGCAAGCTGGAAGGGCTTTGAGCTTCTGAAAGTCTGTGGTTTTCCCTATTTTTCATGAGTGTTTCCAAGAGTCAGCATGGCCAAGAATTATTTCTCATGTTCACTTGCAAAAGTTTCCTAAAATTAAAAAGCAATGCTAGGACTTTTAGTATCTCAGAATACAGCTCAGCAAAGCTTATGATTTTACAGATAAGCCTGAAAAAGGTAAAGAGACTTATCCAAAGTTACAAGATGGTAGCTGAGCAGGACCAGCACTGAAAACCTCACAGGAGGTTCAGGCGACTCTGGGTTGCCTGCAGGGCCACCTCTCTTTATCACCATCACCTCTCCATGTGGCCCGGACTCTACACAACAGAAGCCAGAATCTTCTCCAAGTATGATTCTCGACAACTTCTAAGTCAGCATTATGTCACCCGAACATACTATTTACGATGCCATTAGCAGAAACTCTCACTTGGCACATGCATTACAACTGAAAAATAATATCAAAACCACCGTGATTAAATAAACTGACAAAAACGGTATTAAGCAAACTTGCATTTTCTGATGTAAACTGTCTGATTTAAAGAAAAAGGAATGCATTCTTTCATTATCATCATCAAGAGAAAACATCTGACAGCAATTAACTCTCATCTACTTTAAAGTGAAGAATTAAACACAAAATTACCTTTGAAGGTTTCAAGTTCCTTCCTGTAGGAAAAACAAAGAAAACATACATTTATTAATCTAGTCCCAATGGAAGCTGCTCTTAGATTATAATAAAATATTAAGTACTTTAATTGCTGAGAGTGGTATTTCTGGATGCTCACGTAGAGTCTATTACTCTTTGAAATTACCAATACAGTTAGCCTAAAGCTACTATTCTCAGTTTTTCTGCTATTACTCTACTAATGGTTCAAAAAAGTTCTATCACAATTTAAACTATTAAAACACTGAAACACTTAAACAAAACAAAAAACACAGAGCATTTTAATGCCATCCATGAACCATCTAAGAACCAGTTTATAAAAGCAACTTACTTTTCCCTTCATGGATAAACAATAATAGATTTTTAAAAAATCTTTAATTAAAAATCATTCAAAAGAGGAGCAGTTATTTCCCTTTCTAAATGAAAGGGGAAATCATATATCAAAGGGTTGAAGTCCACAGACCATCCTGTCACAAAAGGGACAAGCCTCCGGGAAACCCTCTGGTGTTTCTTGTCAGTTAGGAATGCTGAAACACAAAGTCTCCTGGGGAAACGTACAGCCAGGGAAGATAGATGAACAGTCATAAAACATTTTTGACAAAGAAGTCAAAAGCAAGTTTTTTTCAGGTTTTCCTTAATAATTTTATGGTTATATTTTTCTATCAGTACTAATTAAAAGTAACTTTAAGGAGGCAAATTTATTTGTAAAGGCTTATCCCACTTAAAATATGAGATGTTTGTCTTTTATTTGCATGAGGGGTTTAACTAAAAATCTAGAGCTATTGTGGATTCTCAAATCAGAATTCCTCATTGCTAATTACAATACCTCTCATGTTCCAAAAGAGTTGACTACCATGAGCAGCTGGCCAGGGAGGACTGGCAAGCTGCCCACTGGAAAGCCAGTATTCTTGAAACAGCCAAGTGGAGGTTCTTAAATCACATGGTCATATCACTCTCTTTTTTTTTTTTTCCTAAAAATACTAACTCATGATAACATTACTCCAGCGCCAGAGTTCATTAACAAAGGAATAAAAAAGTTACTTTCAATCCTATCTTTAAAAAAGGTGCAATCATTTCCCTTTGGCCAATAGCCCAGCTCATTCTTAAAAGATTAGGTAGAAAGTAAACCTGCCTGAAACCTATTTACATTCCAGTAATGGGATGAAGATGCCTGGAGAAGAAAGTGGCAACCCACTCCAGTATTCTGGCCTGGGAAACCACATGGACAGAGGAGTTTGGCAGGCTAGAGTCCATGGGGTCGCAAAAGAGTTGGACATGACTTAGCACGTGCTGAAGAGAGCATCCTGAGGGGGCACCTTCCACGTATTCCTCCAGATGCCCTCGCGTGAGAAATTCCCCATGGCCCCTGAAGGGTGGACAGGATGGCAGAACACTTGGTTCAGTATTCTTTTTTTCTTTTTAATATTTATTTGGCTGTGCCAGTCTTAGTTGCAGCATGGGAACTCTTAGATGCGGACTGTGTAATCTAGTTCCCTGACCAGGGATCGAACCTGGGCTCCCTGCACTGGGGATGCTGAGCCTTAGCCATTGGGAAGTCCCTCAGTTCAGTATTCTAATAAGTAATTCTCTTTTCTCTGATTACAGTCTTCAGAGAGCCTCTGCTTTCCTTCTTTTGGAACGAAGCAGTGAAATTTCAAAAAGGCACCTTCTGTTTTAAAAAGTGAAACTGGGAGGAATGATTCCACAGACACTGCTCTTCCCTTACTGCTACCCCAAACAACAACCATGGAGCCACAAATTCAGTGTCTGTGTTAGTCATGAGTCAGTGAAGTGAAAGTCACTCAGTCGTGTCCGAGTCTTCGTGACCCCATGGACTATACAGTCCATGGAATTCTCCAGGCCAGACTACTGGAGTGGGTAGCCTTTCCCTTCACCAGGGGATCTTCACAACCCAGGGATAGAACCCAGGTCTCCCATATTGCAGGCGGATTCTTTACCAACTGAGCCACAAGGGAAGCCCAGTAATGAGTCATTGCCCGATTAAGAGATGCTTTCATTGGAGTTTCTGTGCCCACCTTCCAACCTGCTGGCTGCCTCATCAAAGCAATGGGAAGCTGCTATGAGAAAAGAGTAAAGGTGAGCAGGATGCCTCTTTCTAGGCCCTTATTTATAGAATATCCTGACCCATGGCAATTCAAGAAACTTCCAAGAGAGTTTCTTTCAGAAAGTAAGAGAGTCCTGTACCCAATTCCTTAATCAAGAGGACAGTGGAGGTTGGGGTGGTACAGGTGACTGAGGTTTAAGGTAAAGATCACTATGACGGAAGAATTTTATAAGTTTAAAGACCTGATAAAGAAAAGCAATAGCACTGAAAGCCTTGAAGCGTTGTAATTTTTAGGGCAGACTCCATAATGCCAGAGGCAACAGCATCCAGAAATATAGAAGGTATAAGAGAAGAGAGGGAAAGACAGTCAGGGTCACAGTGAAGGCGCGGAAGCTGAACGGGGCAGGTTATCTTCAGGAACAGCAAGCCTGTCAGGACAGCAGGCTGAATGAAGAGGAAGTAGTGGGAGGCGGGGTTGAAGAGGCAGAGGCTTTTGGGTGGCAGGCTAAAAGGATCTGCATTTATTTTTAGCAGGAGAAGACCAAGAGCAAAGCCGTGCTTCAAGAAGAATGTTCTAGTTGTGACGGATAGATGTACTGACAGTGGGGAGAGTGAAGCAGGGAGCACTTAAGAAACTATTAGAGGGGTTTGAAGAAGATCTAATTAGTGCCTGGGAAGAGCAAGTGCAGCGGCAACAGCAACAAAGCATGCTCATTCGCTCTGTCATATTCAGCTCTTTTGCGACCCCATCGAATGTAGCCCACCAGGCTCCTCTGTCTATGGGATTCTCCATGCAAGAATACTGCAGTGGGTTGCCATTTCCTCCTCCAGGGGCAATGAAGGCAGGGGGTCCAATTTGAAAAATGCTGGGGAAAAGAGTCAACAGACCATGGCAATTGACCCAGGGGAAAGTTACGTAACCATGAGGGTTCTTGTCTGCATCACTGGAAGGAAAGGGAATTCATCAAGAGAAAACTTAGGAAGAGGAACAGATTTTGGAGGCCAGTGCATGAGTTCCGTTTGGAACATAATGAAATAATCTGGGAGGTTGGAAACCTAAGGCTGGTGATGCTGAGCCATGACTCCCAACCCCTGTAACCCACTCAAGGACTTAGCTCCCCTACTTCCCGCTCAGTCCTGAACTCACTCCATCTTGGCTTCCAGACCCCAGCTCTGCACAGCAAGGCCACCGACAACCACCCCGCTGCCAAAGGCGATGTTCGCTCTCACTGTTCATCCAAATCCCTCAGCAGCAATTGACTCCGCTGGCGATTCCTTGAGAGCGTTTTCTCCTCTCCCAGTTCCTTTTGCTACTTCTCCGCCCCTTCCAGACCACGAGACGCTGGAGCTCTGCCAGCTTGGTCCCGGCCCCCTTCTTAACTTACTTGCTCTCACAAGGCAATCCATCCAGCTCCGTGGCCTTAAATGCCATCCACAGGCTCTCGATTCATACTTCCTGTCTTGATGTCTTCTTGGAGCTCCAGACTCACACACAGCTGCCTATCTGAGAGTTCTGCTCGGAAGTGAAGCGGGTGTCCCAGCAACACTTGCAAAAGAGCCTGTTCCTCCCACAGCCTCCCTCACCTCCACTCAGGCCATCACCACGCTCCTCAAGCTTTGCTTGATCCATCTCCCTCCTTCACCACATCCAATCCATCAATAAAACCTAACTCTATCTCAAAACATGTCCTGAATCCATCCATTTCTGCCCATCACCACTAGTGTCATGATGATAAATATCACACCTTGGATAAATACTCATTTTTTTATACTGAATGTAACCTCTGAGTTTGATCATTCATTCAACAAAAAAATGTATTGAGCCTTTGACACTAGGAATAATGTTAGGAACAGCAGTAGAAATAATGCTAGGGTTGAGTTATATACGCTCCACAACCTCAAGGAACTTTAGTGAGGGATACAGAAGTACAGCAACAGTCAGACATTGCTGCCATAGATCAGTGCCCTGCTGATGCTGGCCACGCTGAGGATTCTCCAGGAATACAGAGAAGGGAGTGACTCACACCCCGTGGACCGACAGGAAAGGCTTCCTGGAGAAGCCAGGACTGAACTGAGTCTTGAGGGAAAGTATAAGTGAGGTGGACAGGTAACACTGATTGAGACACCGCAGATACTTTCCTCTTGACCATTAATGTCACCTTCTCAGCTCACCAAGTGAAAAGGCACTGGTCACTCTCAAAACTCTATCAGAAATGGTTAATGGTAATAATCAATGTAAAACAGTATCCAAGTTAGTCTTTTCCATGAAGACATCTATCACACCCACATGGCCATCTCGTCTTATCTCACCTCCTAGAGGACTCAGGTCCATCAGTGCTATAACACCTGGTGCACTGCCTTGTAACGCCATGATTTCCATACAGGTGTCATCCCTACAGGGCTTCCCAGGTGGCACTAGTGGTAAAGAACCCACTTGCCAATGCAGGAGACGTAAGAGATGCGGGTTTGATCCCTGGGTCAGGAAGATCCCCTGGAGGAGGGCACAGCAACCCACTCCAGTATTCTTGCCTGGAGAATCCCATGGACAGAGGAGCCTGGCAGGTTATAGACCATAGGGTCGCACAGAGTCAGACACAACTGAAGTGACTTAGCACACATGCATGCACACACATCATCTCTACAATCACACTGCTGAGATCCTGAAGTGCAAAGATGATGTGTCATCTGCGCTGATCACACATGTGCACAGAGTCACACACGACACACACTCAGCAAGTTGGGTTACCAAGAACTCTGGCTGCAGAAGGACTAAACATACCTGCTTCTTAAAAGAAGCCCTTGTTCTAACTAGGGAGGATTTTATTCCTTATCAAAAAAAAAAAAGCTTGGCCACACAGTATCTCATCTGATATGATAACAATTTGTTTGACTCTTGCAATTTCAAAACTCTGAGTCTCTTCATTTCCAAAGTTTAATATTTTCAGAAGATCAATTAAGTAGGAAGAACTGAAATGCCTCCTTTTAGGTTTTTACTATATTTTAAATTTTACTCACTTCAGCAAATGCTATCACAAAATTTAGCATAACAAACCCTGAATCTAAAACACTCAACAAATAACACTAGACTCAAAATCTAATAATATTTCCAAAGGGTGAAGCTGCTATTTCATCATTTTCTCCACAGGGGTTGAGTTAGGAGGGCAGAATAAAAACAAAAAAAAGCATCACATTAACAAATAAATCCATGGAATGTTGCAAGAACTATATTAAATCCGTGCATGTATAGAAATCAACTAAATCAGACCCACAGAAGTAAACTTAACAGATTGGAGCCCTGGATAAATGTCTCCATAAACACAATCATCTCAGAGATGGAAGGATACTTTCTTTAAACACTGAACTGCTTCCCCAGGACAAACCCATGATAAAAACCTAACACAGTGATTCTAGATGGCAAAATACCACATTCAAAATGTAAAGTGCAAGATCAACTCTAACATTTGTTTTCACATTTGAAGATATTTAGGGGCAATTTTTTTGTATTGACCAGCAATACTTTTTGTATTGAATATAGTAGAAGAGTGTCCCTTTGTTATGACTGATGGATAGGAAAGATCTTACAAGATCTCTCTCATGAAAGACCAGCTACTATCCACTCTTATCTATTCTTTTGTAATCTTTTAAGCATTCTGTAGTCCTGAAGATGTGTACCCTTACTGGCTTGGTGAGTTTGTGGCTGAGAGGGTAGAAGTTGGATAAAGTTCTTGGGCTTCCCTTGTGGCTCAGATGGTAACGAATCCGCCCACAATGCAGGAGACCTGGGTTCGATCCCTGGGTTTGGAAGATCCCCTGGAGAAGGGAAAGGCTACCTACTCCAGTATTCTGGCCTGGAGAATTCCATGGACTATACAGTCCATGAGGTCGCAAAGAGTCGGACACGACTGAGCGACTTTCACTCTCAGGGGCGAGAAGAGCTGGCCCACCTGCTTGAGGTAATTTTCTCAAAACTCTTAGAAGCCCTGTTGTCATTTGCTCCTTACTTACACAGATCCTGCGGAGGGGGGATGTTACAGAATAAGACATCTTTATCACACAGAATGAGAGGGAGCAATAACTAATAACAGAACCCAAGAGAATAACAGAACTGCAGCATCTACAATGGCAGTAGAGAAGAAAACTTGGGATGTAAGTGTTAGAGGCAGCTTCGAGAGGCCAGGTGAATAAGGGCTGATTTGTCAACAGGCATAGTTATCTAAAGAGTTAAGAAGAAAAATACAGGTTAAATATTTAAAGTGCACCATGGATTTGGTCTCCATGGATGTCTTGATATGACACAACCTGCAGACCATCTTTCTCCAGCAACCTTGTTGAACTCTGGTGTGTCATGCATCTTGTCCATTCACAAGCAACCTGTTAGAATGATCTACCTTGTTGACTACTAGCTATTTTTGTATTTCTAGAAACATTCTTGCTGGGATATGGTTAATTTATTTGGAAACAGTTTGATCCCTTTGATGCTTGCCCTTGTGGCTCAGCTGGTAAAGAATCCGCCTGCAGTGCGGGAGACCTGGGTTTGATCCCTGGGTTGGGAAGATCTCCTGGAGAAGGGAAAGGCTACTCACTCCTGTATTCTGGCCTGGAGAATTCCATGGACTGTATAGTCCATGGGGTGGCAAAGAGTCAGACACAACTGAGTGACTTTCACTTCACAAGCAGGTCTGGAAGGGGGCTCAGTCAAGGGCTAACTGTTGAGGGAAGCTTTCCTAAGGAATTTCCCCAGGAATTCTCAGTCTCTGGCTGATGGGCACTGCTAACTAATCCTACTCCTCCTCCTCCCTGGGTCGTTTGCTCATGTGAATGACCAGTCCCCTGCTGAACATCCTGGGGAGCCCTCTGCAGAGTCTCGGTATTCTTGCTCTCTGGTTCTGTGCCCTGTAAACTCCAGCGTCTTGGGTTTCCAGATGCCTAGCTCCACTCTTCAACTCAGAGAGTCAGCCAGACTCTACCTGGGTTTCCTTCCTGCACGCAGCCTGGAAACTCTCCAGGCAGAATGCTGGGGCCACCACAGGGCTTGTCTCCTACTGATCAAGGATCACTTCTCCTCTCTGCCCAATGTAAAGTGTCCTAACAAGTGTTATTTCATTTGTGTCTGGTTTTTGGCTGGGTCGGGGGGACAGTCAGGCTGGTTTCATGTTCCTCCACCTGGGGAGGACCCTTTACATAAAAGCACTGCCTTAGGGGACACTCTGCTCATCTACTTCCCGTTTGGATGCAAACCACCCTCCACACAGAACCTCAGGGGCTAGTTACTGCCTTCCTGCCCGTCTCCACCAGACCTCCTCTTCTGGTTCCAGAGTCACCTTCACCTTGGAGAAAGCCACTGGTTTCTCCTGTCCTATTTTCAGCAAAGCCAGGCCTGTGGCAAGTCTGCCCAGCACAATCCCCTCAACTCTCTGAAATGGAAGAACAGGCATATCCGTGACCACGACCTGTCTAGTGGACAGTCATTTCTTGAAGCTCAGGAGTTTGGCAGGTTATTCTCTAGAATGTAAGCTGGTCAAATACTACTAAAGACATGCCATAACATCTCAAATCTGTCATTCTTTGCCTTAAAGATTTTTCCAAACTTAGTTTAGTCTGCATAATTTCAGATGTGCAGATGACACCACCACCCTTATGGCAGAAAGCGAAGAGGAACTAAAGAGCCTCTTTTCTAAACTTAGTCTGCATAACCTCAGATATGCAGATGACACCACCCTTATGGCAGAAAGTGAAGAGGAACTAAAGAGCCTCTTGATGAAAGTGAAAGAGGAAAGTGAAAAAGCTGGCATAAAACTCAACATTCAAAAAACTAAGATCATGGCATCCAGTCCCATCACTTCATGGCAAATAGATGGGGAAACAATGGAAACAGTGAGAGACTTTATTTTCTTGGACTCCAAAATCTCTGCAGATGGTGACTACAGCCATGAAATTAAAAGACACTTGTTCCTTGGAAGATAAGCTATGACAAACCTATACAGTGTATTAAAAAGCAGAGACATTACTTTGCTGACAAAGGTCCATCTAGTCAAAGCTATGGTTTTCCCAGTAGTCATGTATGAATGTGAGAGCTGGATCATAAAGAAGGCTGAGCACCAGAGAACTGATGCATTTGAACTGTGGTGTTAGAGAAGACTCTTGAGAGTTCTTTGGACTGAGGAGATCAAACCAGTCAATCCTAAAGGAAATAAACCCTGAATATTCATTGGAAAGACTGATGCTGAAGCTTCCATACTTTGGCCCCTTGATGCAAAGAGCCAACTCATTGGAAAAAACCCTGATGCTGGGGAAGATTGAAGGCAAGAGGAGAAGGGAACGACAGAGGATGAGAAGGTCGGATGGCATCATGACTCAATGGACATGAGTTTGACTAAGCTCTGGGTGATGGTGAAGGACAGGAAAGCCTGGCATGCTGCAGTCCATGGGGTTGCAAAGAGTCAGACAGGACTGAAGGACTCAACAACAACAACAACAAAACTTAGTCTACAGTCCACATCAACAGCAACAACACACAAAGAAGAGCACAGGTCCTTAGCATTAGCTGTAAGACATAAAGCAAAAGGAACAATGACTTTTCAGAATATGCCTGGGCGCTAAATCTTATCAACCGAAGCCATGCCCCCCACTCACAAGAGACAGTTTGTAAGGGATGACAATTAAGTTTCAAAGCCTAAATGAATTAGTGAAAAATGCTTCTAGAGTTCAGTATGCCCCAAAGCAGATTTCAAGTCCAATGGAAGACTGTGTTAAAATTATGAGTCATTTATAATTAAGCTAACTTACTAAAATCACACTGTTCTTTAAGATGCAGCTATTTTCAGAGAAATTCTGATGGTATGCTACAAACTGAAGGGGAAAACAAAGGATCTAGAACTCTGGAAGTAAAAAATATTTTAGTTAGATCACTAACTTATGTATGATTTTAATGTAATTATTATGAAAGAATCTCAATAATCATTCTGTAAGGAATCCAATAAGGAATATTATGGTGGTACTGAAAAGATTACAAATTTAGGGAGGTTTAAATTCTACATTTCCTTTTAGCTCCACTTCTTCATTCTCCTAAACTTACCTGCTGTCCCTCGACAGGGAAGGCTGTCACACTCCATCCCCGTGTGCTTGCCTCCTTACTCAGGTCTCAGTTCTCATGTGTCCTCCAGGAAGGGCCCTCCCTCCCCACCACTGTCACATTACCCTGTTTTATTTTCTTCAATACAACTGTCTGAAATTATCCTTTTTAAAAATCATGTACACATTTACCATCTATTTCTCCCCACACCCGTGACTACAAATGCAAATGTTACTCGCTCAGTTGTGTCCAACTCTTTGCGACTCCATGGACTGTAGCTCACTAGGCTCCTCTGTCCATGGAATTTTCCAGGCAAGAATACTGGAATGGGTAGCCATTCTCTTCTCCAGGAGATCGAACCCAGGTCTCCTGCATTACAGGCAGATTCTTTACCATCTGAGCCACCTAGGAAGTCAAATGCAAGCTGACTTCCACATCTCAAGTCCATTTCTCTCACTGCTAGCTTAGACAAACCCATGGAAATGGTCTTATGTTCTCTCTTTGCGCTTATATAGTCAATATTAATGCTTCTTACTTGATGAAAAATATATTTCCTATTGGTTATGAAAACCTACACAAGGCATCCAGCAGTTACACTTGTAATGGCTAACTCATCTTCTGAACCATCTGAAGACCCAACTACTGGTACCAGTACTTGTCTCTGCCTACAACCATGGTTCATCCACTCTCTGATGTTTTACTACCGATCAAGGCGGTGTCTATTCCTGCCCATAAAAGCAATCAGTCACACTAATATCACTTTATATGCAGAAGAGTTATTACAAAAGCTATTTATGGGTATTTCCCCCCCACAACTATACAGTCGCTTATATGTCACTGTCATTAGACAGCCAGCTCAAGTAGGATGTCCTCCTTCCACGCAGAAACACTTAGGGCAACGCATGCTCATGCTCAGTTGTGTCCACCTCTTTGCAACCCCATGGACTGTAGCCCACCAGGCTCCTCTGTCCATGGGGTTCTCAAGGCAAGAATACTGGAGTGGTAGCCATTTCCTTCTCCAGGGGATTTTCCCAAACCAGGATTGAACCCCCATTTCCTACTATGTCTCCTTCATTGTGGGCAGATTCTTTACCACTGAGCCACCAGGGAAGTCCACTTAGGGTAAACCACCTATTCAAATGTTTTTCAGGGGTGGATGCACCCTAGGAGTGTTCTAAAGCTCTTTCCCTCTGCTCACACTGAGAATCTGCCACGTAAGTCACATAACTGTTGGGATGGGTCACATTCCTCCTTTCACAGGAGGCAGGAATTTATCCTCTGTGCTGGAAATGCTTATCAAATACATGATGAAATATCATATATCCACTCTCAACTACAGACAGATGCCCTAACACATGGGATGGATTCCATTTGTTACAATACAACAGTCAGAAACACACCCTGGCCTTAATCTTGGCCCCTAGGCAGTTACATGACTTCATGTACTAATAACTCAGTCTCTGTCCCGACTCCCACAATTGCTGCCCGCCTGGTCCCAGTCCCTGATGGGAGTGGAATGAGACAGTGCACCACAGACACGATTAGCACTGGAGGTGAAGGAGACATTGTCTTTCAGTCCCCTGCTCTCCCCATCCTCATCGGGTTGTCTGACCCAGATTTTCTGGAAAGCTATGTAGTGGGCGAACTCTGTAATGCCCCCGCATCATATAGCCAACCCTTGTATTACACGTTATTTCCTCCAGAGCCAGAAAAGAAAAATCACTAGTTTAGTTTGTAGGGTTGCTTGTTAAAGAGGAAGGAGGTTTATTTCTAAGAGACTCTTCCCTTGTGGACCACATATGTTTAATTTGGGGGTTTGGAAAATTTTTTCAATGGCATTCTATAGGATACCAACTCATAGAATTTTAATATATATTACCCACAAACTGGTTCTGTAAGCAAGTAAGTTGTGAAGTGGTGAGTCAAACAAATTTCTCTATCATAAGAATTCTCAGAACCCTTAATACACTGACAGTACTACGTGTAATACATTACTATGTGTACATGTACTACAAAGTTCCATGAGGCAAATACAGGATAAAGTGTTTCTGGAACTTATTTGATCATGGACTGTTTTATCAGTGGCTATCTTTTCAGTCCTCTGTTCCTGCAAATACTTCAGGACGTGTTGCAGCTAACACAAAATTTCTAAATTCAATTTTTATGTTTCTCAAAATAGTACATGTATATTCCTTAAGTCAAATAGTACCCACAAGGATTTATGATGAAGCAGATTAGGGCACCACTCAGTGCTCCCCATCTTTTGGTCCTTTTTTTTTTTTTTAACCACATCAGGCAGCATGCAAGGCCTTAGATCCCAGACCAGGGATCAAACCCATGTCCCTGCACTGAAGAGCAGACTCTTAACCACTGGACCGTCAGGCAAGTCCCTGTCCTGCTTTTTTTTTGAAAGCAGCTACAGCCAGTCCTTCCAGTATTTACCTTCATTTTTTTCTAAATAACATGTCAACACTGATATTTATTCATTTTTTCCCCATCTTAAATATTACTTACTGATTTCCTGTTGTGGAAGCTGAGGATTAACTTCCTTAAACCCCTCCCATCCCTCCACACAAACACGCCTCCACGCATCTTCCCAATAACCTACAATTCTGGCTTGAATCCATATTCCACATTTAATTATTATAAGAATGTATATATATGATATTATCTATAACAAGCCACGTGTTATATTATTTCTTTTCTTGTAAAACTTCATTTTCTTAGCCTTAACAGTCACCTTATTTGCTTAGTTTTTTAGAAAACATTCCTATCACTAATACATCATCAAACTCTCCATCAGAGCTTATAAAACCTGGCTCAACATGCTCAAGCACACCAGACAGTCTCCCCTGGAAAACACTGCTCCTGGAATCCTCTGGCGGCCCTTCCTGCTTCTGTCTGGGCTGCTCTCCCGACCTGCTGAAGCTTTTCTTCACCATCATCCTAGGAATTCTGTTTCTCTCACACATTGGACAGATGGGCTAAGAGCAGCTCGTCTCTCTTCCACGCTCCATCTCCCTTCTTACTGCTTTACTCCCTTGTTTGTAGAGCGTATCCTCCAGCCACTTTCTGATAAAGTCTGCACATGAGCTAAACTGGAGCCCTTGTATGCCTGGAAGTTACTATTTCTTCACACTGGCTGAAAATTTGGCTAAGTAAATAAAGTGAAAGTGAAAGTCACTCAGTCGTGTCAGACTCCTTGCAACCCCATGGACTATACAGTCCATGGAATTCTCCAGGCCAGAATACTGGAGTGCGTAGCCTCCCACTCACTATGTCCTTGGTGGACCCTTTCCAACTCAGTCATATCCTTCAGTTCTGAACAATTTTCTTGTATTATTTCTTTAGTGAATTTATCTCCTCTTTTTCTCTTCCCTTTCTTTCTGAAGCTCCTAGTATATGGGACTTCAAAATTAATTCTCTAATTTTCTAAACATTCTCAGATTTTCTCAGTCTTTTTGTTCTCTCATGTAAAAGGTTAACATTATCTTTTGTTCTTTTGAAACAACTGTATTTTTTAAATTATTTATTTTTGACTGCACTGGGTCTTCGTGGCTGTGTGCAGGTTTTCTCCAGTTGTAGTGAGAAGGGGACTACTCTTCGTTTCAGTGTGTGGGCTTCTCACGGGGGTGGCTTCTCTTGTTGGGGAGCACAGGCTCTGGGTGCACAGGCTTCAGTAGTTGTGACTCACCAGTTCTAGAGTGCGGGCTCAGCAGTTGTCGCATATGGGCTTAGTTGCTCCGTGGCATGTGGAATCTTCCTATACCAGGGATTGAACCCATGTCCTCTGCATTGACAGGTGGATTCTAATCCATTGTACCACCAGGGAAGATCTAACATCATCTTTTACTACTTCACTAAAGTCTTCTACTTCTGCAATCACGTATTTGATGCCCAAGAGCTTTCTTGCTCTCTAATTATCCCTTCTCTAGAGCATCCTATTTGTGTCTCATAGATGCAAAATGGTCTCCTGTAAGATACACCTGAGGTTATTAATTAGTTTTTGTTAAGTTTTCTTCTGCTCCCATCACAGTGTCTCATTCCTCCGTGGGTCTTTAAAAATAATTACTAGTTTATTTTTAATTTATTTTGGCCCGGTTCATTTTGGAGCCTTTCTTCAATTGGGTATTACTCCTTAGCTGTGCTTTCATACTTAAGAGTGAGGCCCCACCAGGCTGATGAGAAGCACGTACAGAGGTGTGGGGCTCATCGTCAGGGAGCACGAGGATGCAGACCCAACTGTTTCATCAGAGGGCTCCCCAGTGCCCATCCCTGCAGGTCCTTTCTCGCAGGCTGGTCAGTTTCTCAGATGACCTCTCCAAAACTCTGCCCAGGGGAGACAAGTTTGACTGCCAGGGTTCTGGGAGCCACCAGAAAGAGGCCTAACGATGTAATCTTTTAAGAAGTCTTTCAAATGCTAGTCAAGAAAAGTTTTATGACAGGATAGAAGAACGTGAATGGCTTGCCCAAGCGCACAGAATCAGTAGCTGATGAAGCCAGGACTGGGGTCTTCTGACTCTATTAACAGTGCTCTCTTTCTACGACACCACCCCACATCTAAAATGATATTTCAGTTATGTGACACATGTTAAGACTTGTCCAGTACACTCTGGCTTTTACTTAAATTATAGATGAGGCTGTTCTCCAAACACTTACTTTTCATTTTGTAACATATAAACTATAATGTACTAATTATATATCTAATATATCTAAGTCACTGTGTGAGAGTGAAGAAAAGAACGACAAATAAAATTTCAGCGTTCCAAATCTTATTACCCATCTCCAGTTCTAGTTCGCCCAATGAAAACAATCACCATAATAACTACTATGACAGGGCACACACTGCATCTGGTAATGACCGTCTCACTGAATCCTCACCACAACTCCAGGAGGCGGGGACATTGTCATCTTCACTGCAAGCTACACATGTCGAAGCTAAGAGATTAAATAACTTTCCAAAGGTCTCATAGACAGTATGTGACAAAGCTGAGCCCCTTTCCACAGCCAGCACTCAGGTTCCTTTTCCTCCTGCTCTAAAGGAAAGAGAAGAAAAGGAAGCAAAGGGAAAAAGCCACCCAGGATCTGCCGCTTGGAGAAACGAGGTTGGGGGTTCTCCTTTCTGGGGAAGTTCTGTCTGTTGCACTGCTCCCTCCACCATTTATCCCATGCTCAGCTTTTCAGAACTCATCTCCATAAAACGGCAACAGATAGTGATACCAAAAATAACAAGACAAAACCAACCAAAACATGTTTTGGAAAGCTTATTAAAGAGTTTTACCTGAAACTCCTGTCTTTTATCACTCCAAACTTATAAAGAGTAGCATGTAAGGTACTATGGGAAACTTTGAGATTGCAAATGAATATCGGGGCCAATTTTCCAAACTCACCTCTTATTTTTCTTGTAATTTTCCAGTTGTTGGGACTGCATATGTTTGTATCTCTCTAATTCACACTGTCCACATAAATCCTCCAGATTCAGCAGGTGGTTTTCTACCTCCTCAAAACTAGCCTCTAAATGAGCTGAAAGTATACAAGGTCAAAAGAAGAAATAAACATCAAAATCAGAATCCTTGATCATGGAGAAAAGAAAAATGTCTAAAAGTTAAAAGTTTGAACTGTTGAGATTATTTTGCATTTATTTAAAATTTTTATTAAACTTTCTTGAAGCAAAATAAAATGTACCAACACTAAAATATATTTCTAGCTATCTTTTTTGAGTATATTTTTATATCTCAAACATTTTTAAGACACAACTTCCCAAAATACTTTACACTTCATTATCTAGGATAGGGAAACAGAGTATCTTGATTAATCTAATGTTGATATCCTAATGATCGCATATAGCACACATGAATAATCAATTTTCAAATAATGAGAATATATCAAAATATAATTAACACAAATTACACCAAACATAATTTAATATTTGAGATTTCAAGTTACTTTAGCATTGTTTTGCCTTGAACATGATATACATAAATCTCCAAGGCACTGAGCACACACTCAGGAAGCATCGCTCACTGTCCACTGGTCTTTCAACCACTCCACACTGCCTCTAGGCCACAGAACTCGGCAGATGGAGATCCTCTCTGTCAAATCCTTCATATAAAACAGTGAAATCACAGCCTGCAGAAATTATTTCAGTGCCATGCCCAAGGTCACCTAGCTAGTGATGAGCAGTCAGGGATCAAAACTGAGGCTCTCTCTCACACAATGATTTCCAGTTGATAGGCGCTTAAATAAACCAAGATGTCCTGGCTATAGGGGTGGGATCGGTTGTTCTCTTAGACAACAGAAAAGTTTTAGAGGTCAAAGGTTTTAGACCTCAGACAGCATCATGGCTGTCTACTAGGCCCTCACCACACGTCCCAGGCACTGGGACACAAAGATGAAAGAGAGAAACCGTGTGCTCAGAGAGCTCAAAGTGGAGGGGAGGAATATTCCAGAGACCGCACAGCCTGAGAGAGCTAGGCATGAGGGCCTGTGCAAACTCAGAGGAGAGGCGTCTGACCAGACGAGTGAGTGTGAGACTCAGCAAGAACGTGTGTCATGGGGGCGGGGGACAGCAAGCTGGCTGTGCTGCGTCCCGCCTCAGTTTCACTCAAATAGCTAAGATTCAAGGGCGCTGGGTCTAATTCCTTCCCTTAGCCACTAGATTGCCATGTGACTTTCTAAGTTAGTTTCTGCAGCACCAACATAAGGAGCAAGTTGCGAATTCCACGGACAGAGGAGCCTGGTGGGCTACGGTCCACGGGATCACAGAGAGTCAGACATGATGGAGTGACCCACACTTTCACTTTTACTTTTCCAGAATTTCAACTTGCAGTTTTAGGTTTACTAAGATGCAAATTCTGCCTGTTTTAAATGAATCTGTTTGACCCACAGATATTAAATCCAGAAACATACACATTAAAAAAAATTTTTTTAGCCACATGGTATGGCATGTAGGACCTTAGTTCCCCAGTGAAAGCCGCTCAGTCGCGTCCAACTCTTTGCCACCCCATGGACTATAGAGTCCATCAAATTCTCCAGGACAGGATACTGGAGTGGGGAGCCTTTCCCTTCTCAGGGGATCTTCCCGACCCAGGGATCAAACCCAGGTCTCCTGAATTGCTGGTGGACTCTTTATCAGCTGAGCCACAAGGGAAGCCCTTAAACTTTGGGGGAAAGTGAAGTTCCTTCTGCCGGGTTCCCCAAACAAAGATCAAACGCGCACCCCTGCATTGGAAGGCAGAGTCTTAACCACTGGACTACCAGGGAACTCCCCACATTTTTTAATATCCAAAATTTTAACTCTACTAAATATCTGTGCTTTTGTACTTGGTAGGGTCTAGGGCTTAAAAAGACATGGATTTAGGAGGAAAAATTATATTTTACTAAAAAGTCATAACGTGGCAAGTAGTTTAGCACTCCTCTTCAAGAACATTTTAGGTAATGACTTTTATCATAATTGATATATCACTGTAAATCAGTGTAAGTCTGGAAAAGACTGATAATGCAGTTCATAACAGTTTTGATTCTATCTTCAGGGGTTGCATACAACAGTTACTACCTGTGACTATGGAAAGCCTAACCTGAAACAATTAGCAAAAATCTAAGTTTTAATCAATGAAAAATTACATCTAAGATTTTCAGAAATATCATCAGTGGTACCTGAGGAGTATATATATATATATATAGAAAAGAAAACAGGAAAAATGATGTTAATGTATTAGTTGCTGTACAGATTATTTTTTGTTATTATATGAAATGGAAAAACGAGTGGGAGCCTCAGCCTGGGAGCTCGTGCTACTGGCCCTGAAGAAGGAGTGTTCAGCTCACTCTGTTAGAGCTAGTTTGACAGGGTCTTACAAGACGATCATAGCCAACAGGATTATTTAAAGGCTATTTCACTTTGATTAGTGATAAGAACTAGAATAATTACATTTAATACAGAATCCATTTAGCTCTAAGCTACTTGGTTCCTTTAGCATTACGCATACAGGGGGCTGGGTAACAGAGAGGCTTCGACGTATAGGCCAGCAGTGTGTTCTGGCGCTGGACGGCAACCTGAGACTTAAACTGCTAGGGAGAGTCCAGGGTCATGTTATGGCTCCTGCCCAACTCCCAGTTCTTCCCTTTAGAAGTTTCAAAGGCTCCTGAGGACTTATAGTTTAACTCCCTATCCAAGCATTCAGGGACCTCTCACTCCCTGCTCAGAGACTACTTTTCCAGCCTCACCACCACCCTCCTTCACGACCACTCATCACTCAAGGAGGGTCCCACGTGTGCCTTCCTGTCCTGAGGGGTCTCTGTTTCACCCCGCCCCCCTAACCCCACATCTCCCTGGCAGGTTCAGATCAGAGCTCTCTCTCTCTCATCTGTGCTTCCACTGACCTATGAACCCTGCCCAGGATTCATACTCTGACATTATGCCACTACTTTGTACTCTTATCTTTCTCATCATTCTATAAATATCTGAAGAGTAAAGACTGGATTTTTGCAACATCCAGTCCCATCACTTCACAGCAAATAGATGGGGACAAAGTGGAAGCAGTGACAGATTTCATTTTCTTGGGCTCCAAAGTCACTGCAGACGGTGACTGCAGCCACGAAATTAAAAGATGCTTGCTCCTTGGAAGAAAAGCTATGACAAACCTAGACAGTATATTAAAAAGCAGAGACATTACTTTGCCAAAAAAGGTCCATCTAGGCAAAGCTATGGTCTTTCCAGTAGTCATGTATGGATGTGAGAGTTGGACTAGAAAGAAGGCTGAGCACTGCAGAATTGATGCTTTTGAACTGTCGTGTTGGAGAATACTCTTTTGAGAGTCCCTTGGACTGCAAGGAGATCCAATCCAGTCCATCCTAAAGGAAATCAGAACTGAATATTCACTGCAAGGACTGATGTTGAAGCTGAAGCTCCATACTTCGGCCACCTGATGCAAAGAGCTGACTCAGTGGAAAAGACTCTGATGCTGGGAAAATTGAGGGCAGCAGGAGAAGGGGGCGACAGAGGATGAGACGGTTGGATGGCAACATCGAGACATGAGTTTGAGCAAACTCAGGAGATGGTGAAGGACAGGGAAGCCTGACATGCTGCAGTCCATGGGGTCACAAAGAGTCGGACACAAATTAGTGCCTGAACAACAACAAAACATCTGGCCTGCTGAATTCAATTAAGAAGGATTTCTGGAGGTACAATGATTCTATCACTCTAAAACAAACAACAATAACCAAGAAAGCAAATCTATGATTCATATTCATCTAATTTCCATATTAGGAGGTTATGCTAAATTTTGTCAATGAGCGAATTAAACATGGGCAGAGAACTTGAAAACACTGTTATCAGTATATCAAGTTAGGCCCCAGTGAGTTAAAGCAGAAGCAGCGACGGAACTTTTCCACTTTAACTCTTATCAGGCTTGAGGTCAGTAATAAAATATATAAGAACTGTACCGATGAACATGAATTTTCTTCCCCTTTTATATGAAAAACTTTACAAAAACCTCTTTAAATAATAAGCATATATACGGTATGTACTCTGAATATTTTATACTGAATTTAAACAGGCAGAGATTTAATCTCCCTGCCACACCCTGCTCATCTCCAGCTGGGAAACAGTTGCAGATTTGCGTAAATCTGGTAACTAGACTTAGAATGCACATGCATAAAACACTAGCAGGCCTCCACAGACACAAAAGTACCTTCACAAGAAGTTCCAGCCTCACCATTTTGCTCACTGTAACAACAGTATCTGTCTCAGTTAGTGATCGGTGGGGAAGATGGGTGGAATCTTACCGGGAAGGGCCATCTGGGAGAGCCTGGCAGCTGTGCAGGAAGGGGCGTCACAAACCTTCGTGTGGAGACCGTCCCAGAGGAACAGCCGCGCTGTTTGGAATTTTCCTTTCTTCCATTTGTTTCAGACACACACTATGTGCAGTGTAACCAGCGACATATGAAGAGTGGAGCAGCACATCAAAATTCATAACTGCACACTTAATGAGTATTTTCAGCAAAAATAATTAGCCTCAGGGAACAAAGAAATCTTTGCAAACCCATAGGTCACAGGAGGCCAGGTACTAAAGGTCCACAAGAGTCTTTCAATGCTTTTGTCTCTCTTGGTGTGATAAGGTAATGATGGCATGGTAACAAGGAACTTAGAGGAGTACATTAAAAAGCCATCACGGAACAAATGAGGTCTGTGCAGTATATACTAAACCGTGTCGAAAGAGAGCAAATAAGTCCCTTGAAGGGTCTAATCTCAGAACGTAACCTGGACCATAAGATAATCTGTTTCATGAAACCGTAAAAACGGTGACAGTCTCCTAGCTAGATGCACTCTCAAATTCTGTACAGAGAAAGCAGAAAAGTATGTATCTGGTCAGGTCAGATTGAAAGAAAGAGGTAAGCGAGCTCAGTACTAGGCTGTCATTCTCTTACAGAACTGTGTTATCTAAGAATTCACAGAATCTTCTCTTCTAGATGAAGGTGTCTTTTTAAGTAGGTCATACGAAATAAACTAAGCAACAGAGAATTCAGAAAAGCTCTTGACATTTTAGACTTTTAAAATAGGAATAGGATTAGACTACCCTCTAGTGGAAGTTCAGGAGAATTCAATAAATATGTTCCAAAAATCTTATCAGTTTCACAGTAAAATGCACAGAACAAGTGTTGTAGGGAAAACCACTAGGCAATACTTTCTTCAGTTTCAGTCTGAATTTTGCAATAAGGAGCTCATGATCTGAGTCACAGTCAGCCCTATTCACTAGTGACCCGGATAACCACAATGGTGTGGTCACTCACCTAGAGCCAGATATCATGGAGTGTGAAGTCAAGTAGGCGTTAGGAGCATTACTACGAACAAAGCTACTGCATGTGACGGAATTCCAGCTGAAGTATTTCATATCCTAAAAGATGATTCTGTAAAAGTGCTGCACTCAAGATCCCAGCAAATTTGGAAAACTCAGCAGTGGCCCGAGGACTAGAAAAGGTCAGTTTTCATTCTAATCCCAAAGAAGCGCAACGCCAAAGAGTGTTCAAACTATTGTATGGTTGCACTCATTTCACATGCTAGCAAAGTAATGCTCAAAATCCTTCAACCTAGGCTTCAACAGTCCGTGAACCAACAACTTCCAGATGTATAAGCTGGATTTTTAAAAAGGCAGAGGAACCAGAGATCAAATTGCCAACATCCGTTGGATCACAGAAAAAGTGAGAGAATTCCAGAAAAACATCTACCTCTACTTCATTGACAGCACTAAAGTCTTTGTGTGGATCACAACAAACTGGAAAATTCTTAAAGAGATGAGAATACCAGACCACCTTACCTGCCTCCTGAGACACCTGTATGCAGGTCAAGAAACAAGTTAGAACCCAATATGGAACAATGGACTGGTTCAAAACTGAGAAAGGAATATGTCAAGGCTGTATATTGTCACCTTGCTTGTTTAACTTATATGCAGAGTACATCGTGCAACTGAACAACAACAAGAAAGTGTTGGTGGCTCAGTCGGTAAAGAATCCACCTGCAACGCAAGAGAGCGTCTCAATCCAGGAGACCCAGGTTTGATCACTGGGTCAGGAAGATTCCCTGGAGAAGGAAATGGCAACCCACTCCAGTATTCTTGCCTGGGAAATTCCATGGACAGAGGAGATTGGTGGGCTAGAGTCCATGGGGTCGCAAGAGTCGGACATGACCTAGTGCTAAACTAAGAAAGTATACAGAATATGGAGGACAATATTCCATTCTATCCTTACACACTATTTTTCAACATACAGAATACTGCACTGTTCTCACATTTCACACCAGGGTTTTGCACTCTTAACTACTGTGTAGGACAAGCTAAATTGTGTAACATCCACCCAGGTCCTCCTGTCAAAGACAATGGTTTTGTGCATCTGCCAAGGCCAGAGAGGCTCCCAGGAGAAAGTGAGCATCCTAGTGGTAGCTGCCTGGTCTTGTCCACTGCTGTGTCCCCTGAGCCCACAAACGGCGCATGGGACTCAGACACCTAACACGTACCAGGCACCCTCCCCTCACTCGGGGCCCTCCAGCTACCCTGTGAAGCAGGTTCTCTCATCTTCAATCCTAAAAGCAAGAAACTAAAACTTAGAGAAGTCAGGAAAGCTGCACGGAGTCTCACAGTTAGGAAGCTGGGGAACTGTGGTCCAAACCCAGATCTGAAAGTCAGTTCACAGCCCTTCTTTCCCAGTTCCCAGCACACCTTTATTTATTACTTCTTTTTTTTAAATGACAAGCCTCAGCAGTGATTATCTATTACACAGGCTTTGTAAGTTGGATGGATCACATCCCATTAAAAAAACAACATGAGTGGATTATCTGTTCTTACTTAATTCCTGAGGGAGCATGTAATCAGGAGCCATATATATTAAGCCACAGGATAACACAGCTAAAAGCATCATCAAAGGTCCAAATTGCTCACATCATATTAATCCCTTATTCTTTAATAAGGGCAGACCCTCTAGAGAGCAAGGCAAGACTAAAAGAGTTAAGTGGCCTAGGAAATACAGGGACTGAATGGATATGCTATTAGATTTGACAGTGAAAGGGTAAAAAGTTCAGAGAAGTTAAGAGAATCCTGTGACTACATATAGATTAGTTACTATTTTCTAAGTAATTTTTATTTTTCATTATTGCTTGACTAAGCCTTGTAACACTATATCAAAGTAATTAGGTAATGACAAAGCACATTCTGAGGCTACCCCCCTCCCCAAAAGGGAAGCTCTCAGGGCTTCCCTGGTGGCTCAGTTGGTAAAGAATCTGCCTGCAATGCAGGAGACCCTGGTTTGATTCCCGGGTCAGAAAGATCCGCTGGAGAAGTGATAGGCTACCCACTCCAGTATTCTTGGGCTTCCCTGGTGGCTCAGCTGGTAAAGAATCCGCCCATAATGCGGGAGACCTGGGTTCCATCCCTGGGTTGGGAAGATCCCCTGGAGAAGGGAAAGGCTACTCACTCTTGTATTCTGGGCTGGAGAATTCCATGAACTGTATAGTCCATGGGGTTGCAAAGAGTCAGACACGACTGAGCGACTTTCACTTCACCCCCAAAATAAAGAAATCCACAGTTTATGGGCAAGCATTAAAACCAATGATTCAAATTTCTAAGAATGGTGCATAATCTCATTAAAATGAATTCATGAAATACATTAATAATATAGATACATATTTATACAAGCTAGCAAATTTGGCTTCTAAATGTTTTCCTCAGGCAAAGGCAACAGCAGAAATAAACAAATGGATCTAGATCAAACTATAAAGGTATTGGTACAGCAAAGGAAACCATCAACAAAATGAAATGGCAACCTCCTGAATGGGAAGAGATACTGCAAATGATATATCCGATAAGGAGTTAATATCCAAAATAAATAAAGAACTCACACAACGAAACAAACAAAAATACCAATCTGATTAAAAAAATAATCACTTTACTAAATATCACTTCTTCAGGATATTAGAATCCTAATTGAGAAGGAAAATACACTATATTCTATCTTAAGCAGAATCAACTATGAGAATAACTAGAACTGAGGCCAAATCCACTTAATCAGCAGACTGGCATCAAACAAATAACATTTATAAACAGAATTTACTCTCGGCTGGAAAGAAAAGGGGGATAGTATCATAGGTGGAGATCTCTGCAAAGAAATACACAACCAGTGAAAAACAAAGACTCAGGAGATACAGGAAGAGATGCTGAACAGAAAGTGGCTAAAGGGAATATTCCCAGTGTCTTGGAGGCTTTTTCTGTCAGCTATCAAAGGCTTGAGAAGGACCATGCCTATGCCTACAAGAGGGAAATAAGGCCAGAGGGCCTTCCTCCTCAACCCAGAGTCTCTTTTCCCCCACTCTGCTTTCAGAAATAACAGAACACTGATTCCAGGGCTTCAAGAATGCGGGTCATGGGGTCTGCTCCCAGCTGCCACTCCAAATGCCTCACCCATCCTCCACTGAGTATGTCATCACTGCGGCTTGGATCCTGGATGCACAGCTTACTGTGTGTGACCCTGAGCAAGTCACCACCCCTCCAAGCCCAACTTGCCTAAGCTGTAAAGTGGGATAACAAAAGCTACTTCTGCAGGGATCTTGTGAGGATTGTAAATAATGTCTGTAAAGCACCTAACCATCTCCGACACACAGTAGGTGCTACAAACGTGAGCTATTATCATCAGCAGCAGCATTCCAAACCCAATCGAGTTCATTTTATTCACACACACAAGTTTTATGCTTTGCTAATTACTTGCTTTGTAAATCAGCTCTGTTTTGCTTTTAAAAATGTAGTATTGAAAAACAGAAGAGATGATGGGGTAGCTTTACACCTTCTTAGCTATTAAGACTCAGTCAGGTTATTAGCTCAAGAAATTCGTCTCCTATGTAGGTAGCCCCTACCTCTTACTTCACTAAGATCTTAAGTTTTGCTAGAAAATAAGCCACAATGTTATACTACGATGTGGCACTGTCAAGCATAAAAGTCAATTTTCTGAATATCAGCCCAAGAAACAAATGTCAGCATGATTCATCCCAATAAAAACAAAAAATAAATATAAAATCTTCCACAAGGTATAAAGTTAGCCAAACAGGTACCCTCATTAAATTGTATCTGTTTGATCTTTTATCAGTTAAGGAGGGAAAAAAAGCACATTTCAAGACATGAAGCTACATTTCTACATTTACACTTTTAAACAGGGACCTAAAGTCACAAAGACAACCCTGAGTCACTTTAAGAATCAACAAAAGTATGTTTTCTGAGCAGAATGGAGGCAGAAAAACATAGTGGTGTATTTTAAAAATCATTTCCACATTTTAAATCACCGTTTTTTGGTCAAATCATTAGTTAATCAGAATATGAAATTAATTAGAACTATTTCCCTCCAAATCCTGTTAAGCAATAAGATTAATGTATTCTTAGAAAGCTTTGGAATCACGCCAAATTATTTTCCTTCCTAGAAGCAGCGTCTAGAGGCAAACGGGGAACTTACTCAGACTTGCCGTCAGGGATTCCAAGTCTGCGATGAGGCCTGGGAGCTGCTGAAGCTGCTGCTGCAGGTCCCGGAGGCTCGCCTGCTTCTTCTCCCAGTGCGCGGAGAGCATGACCACCTCGCTGTCCACCCGCTGCAACACGGAAAGGGAGGGTCAGGCCCACGGGACTGCAGACACAGAGGTCAGACTGGCGTAATGAGAGCCAGCCTGTGTTATCTTTAAACACCCTTCTACTGGGTACAGACAACACGATACTCGGAGGAGACTGGCGTTGTTTTCTTTCTTAGAAAAGAACCACCTTAATATCCAGTGCAGAAAAACCTCAAATTACGGGTTGTTCGGTGCATCTTAACCCAGGAAAGAGAAAGTTCAGCCATGACCTTAGAAGTCACTTCTAACTACACCCTGTTTCTAAGTAAACCATGTATTTGCACAATTCAAACCTAGAAAAAATAAAACAGAAAACAACCACTAACAACTGAAAAGAAAACAAACAAAAACAAACCCCAGACATAATGAATGGGTAATTATTCGCCTTACAGAAGGACTTCTTTTGAAAGAAAAGTTCCCTAATGCATTTAGAATATACCATGATTCAGTTTCCATTGAAACAGGAACGTTCACTGAATAAAGTAAGATAAATGGTACTTGTATACGAAGGAATCACTGAGGCAACTGAACAATGTCAGAAAAAAAGGAGAAAAGGATTTATACTAACAAATTCAGAAGTGTTCAGAAAGGTTCCTAATAGCAGGGATGTGAGATGCTGCTGCTGCTGAGTCACTTCAGCCGTGTGCAACTCTGTGCGACCCCATATACAGTAGCCCACCAGGCTCCCCTGTCCCTGGGATTCTTCAGGCAAGAACACCGGAGTGAGTTGCCATTTCCTTCTCCAATGCATGAAAGTGAAAAGTGAAAGTGAAGTCGCTCAGTCGTGTCCGACTCCCAGCAACCCCATGGACTGCAGCCCACCAGGCTCCTCCGTCCATGGGATTCTCCAGGCAAGAGTACTGGAGTGGGTTGCCATTGCCTTCTCTGTGTGAGATGCTAGGCTAGCCTAAAATAATTCTGACTTCTTTTCCAGAAAACTTAAAGAAAAAGACAGCAGTTTCTCCCAGACAGTTTTGTTTTGGTCCTAACATGGTGAGAGGGGAGAGGGCATACAATAAGATTTAGAAGGAGCATAGAGAGGTCATCTTTTGAAAACATCACTGGTGATGAGTAAGAACTGTGGAAGATTCCCACATTTTGTACAATAAAGACTGCACAATTCACTATATAACAAAAGGAAGTATATCTGAACTTTATCTGTAAAAATAAAGTTTTAATATAAGAGAGTTCACAATTAAGTTATATAAAAAAAGGACAATTTACACAACCCATGATGACGATTCAAGAGTTGAAATACAAATACAACTGATTTTTACTGAATCTCACTAAAGAATGACTTTTCAGAGGAATTAAAATATCAAAATAAGATATAAAATTATTTGCATGTGGTGCTAGATTGTTTTAGCTTCTACATTTTAATATTCCAGGAATTCACAACTTTGAAATAAAAACAATAGAGTGACCAGAAAGCTGCCCAGTTTCCTCACTGTATCCCCACCTCACACCTCTCCCCGTTGTCAGTCAGCCCACGTTGGAGGGGTAACACACACTGACTCACACACAAGCCTCAGCTGAGCAGGAGAGGCGACACCAAGGGCTACTCCAGGGGCATGATCATCAATTCTGCATGCTTAACAATGCCTGTGCCAGCCAGCTTCATAAAGATCCCAGAGAGCAGTTTAAAAAATACTGAGCATTGCTAACAGATTAATGTGGCTAATACAGCTTCTCTGTGATGCAATAAGAAAATTAGGGCTTGAAATAAGAACCCCTGCCCATAGGATTCATCTGTAATATCCAACAAGCTTCTACTGAAAACCTGCTCTTTGCCTGGCTCTGTTTCAGACGCTGAAGATGCTGTGGTGAACAAAAGGCAAAAAAACAAAACAAAACTGTGCTTTAGTTTGGAGTAGGTCTCACAAATTCTCTAAGCCTCAGTTTTTAAACACTAATAAAGGAAAAAATAATTTCCTGTATCACAGGGCTGACGATGATAAAAGGTATTTTTCCTGGTATACGGCATATCTTTTAAAAATTTTTGTTAAATCTTAATTGCAGTGGTTAATTGTGTTAATAATTTGAAACATCTAGAATAAACAATTTTTAGATATAAATATTACTGAAAAGTAAAATGAAACATAAATATTAAAACTTAAGTACAGTATAGTTCATGCCTTCCACAAAATTCAAAATCATATTCTGTATATAGACTATAAGAAGTGTACATAAAAAGAATCTATCAAAATACATTCAAATATTATTTTAATTTAAAAGAACGGGATGTTAAATGGATTCTCCAAAATCATTATCAACAATTATGTATAAGAGTAAAGCATTTTGAGCATTTTCTATGTGCCAGGCCCTGTGTTAAGCAATTTGCATTAAACACATAGCAACCCTGTAAACAGAGCAATATTACTACATTCATTCAGCAGAAGAAGAAACTGAGGCGCAATGAAGACAAGGCACTTTCTCAAGGGCCACACAGGACCTAGATTCAATCCCAGGAATCGGACACTTCAGCCCATGCCCTTAATCAATCTTCTAGGGATTGTGTATACAGGGACACAAAAGGAAGCAAAGTGAAAATTAGCGAAAGAAAAGGTTCTGAGAAACTGTACTTTAGCTTTACTTAATAAGGAAGGAGCCATCTTCAGAAGGCAAATTTTTCTCCCCTAAGTAAACAATTCTGAATAAATCCAGATTTAACACCAGAAAATCAAGTTTAAGTAGCAAGGCAAACCCACAGTCTGGGCTTGTTCCCAAAGTTACAAATCATCCCAAAAGTCCTTCCGGTGGACACAGAAGTTAGGAGAACAAAGAAAAAGGTGGGACCCAAATGATTTCCAAAATGGGTAACATTTGGGTAATAAAATAATATAAAAACTGTTTCATATTTGTATAAAACAGTTCAGCATTTTGGGGGAGTGCTTCCCTGATAGCTCAGTTGGTAAAGAATCCACCTGCAATGAGGGAGACCTGGGTTCAATCCTTGGGTTGTGACGATCCCCTGGCTAAGGGAATGGCTACCCACTCCAGTATTCTGGCCTGGAGAATTCCACGGATGAGTCCATGCAGTTGCAGAGTCGGACACAGCTGAGCGACTTTCACTTTCACGTAGTTCACGTGATTTCAAACGACTACGTTTGCTAAGCAGGGTAAATGGTGTTACACCATTTTATGTGAGTCAACTAGAAACAGAGAGACTCCGTTTATCTGCCCAAGGTCAAAACATGTTACTGCAGAAACTAGGCATTCCCACACCCAGTTCAGTCCACTCCCCACCACAAGCAGAAGAGACCCAAGCCGGAATCCAAAGAGAAAGAAGCATGCTTGATTTAACCAGCTTACATACCAAGTTGTTAAAGCATGAGTGTTAAAAGAGTTCAATCTGAAGGCAAGCAAGTATTTCACAACAATAAAAAGCATAAGCAAATAATGCACTGGAAGTCTAACTTTAGAAAGTTACCCTCAGAATCTAACCCCTAAGTCACTATCAATTTAAGTGTTTATTTACATACTAGGAGAGGGAAAAACAAATCAAAGAACTTGTAAAAAAAAAAAAAAAAAATCTTTTAGAAAAAGTCTAGACAATGAAGCTACATTGAACAAACTGTTTGCTAAAGCAACATCGCTCTGAATTTTAAGACTATAAATAAGAATTGGCTTAAAGTAGTTCAGTATAAAATAGCCTGTCAAAGAAGACTGAATTACCCTTAAGCATATTTGCCCGGGCAGACTGACATTGACTAAAGGCCACTAAAGACCCATGAGCATGGCCTGACAAAACACACAATAAAACAGTTTATTCAAGATACACATTTTAAAAATTTACATATGTCTCAATAATACGTCAGAGAGATTTAAAATAAATTTTCATTTTTCAACCTGAGAACTATATTTCTGGAAACCAAAAGCGGCACTTTTGACAAGATAGGGGTCTTACAATAAAAAAGCAGACAACTATGAAAATATATTTCCCCCCTATATAATAAATTCAGCAACAGAACTTCCAGGATATTCTCTCTCCAACATATTTTATTACGAAATGCTTCTTACAATCAAAAGAACAACTTTTGTTAAAGCTCCTCTACAGGACATAGTCTTCACTGAACATTGTGGGATTCATCCCTATTGATACACGGAGGTGTAGTGGTTCACTGATTTTCACTGCTGCACAGCATTTGATCTCTCTGCAGCATTTCCATGGACAGGGACGGAACCTGGGCCCCCTGCACCAGGAGCGCGGAGTCAGCCAGTGGGCCACCAGGGAAGTCCCTGATCCTATAAGTAATAATTTACTCCATAGGGGGACTGTGGGACCGTCTCAAGTTTCAGCAAAACCTGCTATAAACATTCTGGAACAAATCTGGTGCACAGAGGCAATTTTCACAAATTAGGTTCCAGCGGGTCCCAGGTACTGAGCTCCTCACTGCACCCTCCTCCCCCACCCCAGTGGCTCAGCTGGGCTGGAGTAAGCAGACCTCCCCCAGCCTAGCCACCTCTGACTTCAAGTTCTCTCATCTATTTGCCACACATAATGAACAGATGATACCGTACCAATGTTATCCAAGGAGGTGTGAGACATACAATATCACAGGGCAAAGCTGGGGACACAGTGCTACAGAAATCTCCCTAGGGGTAAACTGTTGTTTCAAAAGCTTCGTGGAATTTCCATTTTTACTTCATGCCAGCTCATTTTTCTAATGTCACTGTGCCAATCGATTTACAGTCCCTAGTTCTAGCTGTTCCCCATCATGCTGCCAGGGAAGGGAAAACTGTCATCAGTGAGTAATGACTGTCTGCACAGAAAATTCAAGGCCTCAATTAAATGCTTGATAATCTCATGAGTGTAAATCTGAGGTTTTAATTTGTATTTCCTTGCCTTCTAATTGATTTTACACGTTTTCACATTTACTGGCCACTCATGCTTCTTGTTCAGGGTAATGCCTGGTCATACCTCTCACGCACTTTTTAATGGGTTACTGTTCTCTTTTTATATTGGTGTGCAGAGGTTTTTCATATTTTTTTTTGTTTATTAACACTAAAGAAACCTTTCTCTGCCCTGAGATCTTAGCTTTTCCACTGTTTTCTTAAAAATGTAGTTTTCCCTCTGATAATCATATATTTTTCTCTTAATTTGTTAACATGGTCAACTTCATATACAAGATTTTCTAATGTCAAGCCAACCTTTCAAACCTGGAATAAACTTTTTTTTTTTTTTTATGCAAGGCTGGATTTAGTTTGTCAACACAGCCATATATGGCAGGTTGTTTCCCAGACAGAATGCTATTTGTTATCATCCAACATTCACAAAGCAAACACAAAGTTCTGGCTCATATTTATATAGGGAAACTTTACATTTAAGCTTGATATAGATTTTAAAACAATGTGTGAGGAGATTCTCAGATTAAATTTCAAATAACATTGTCAGAATACGAGAATCACAAAACAAAGTTTCATAGAACTCTCCTATATAACTTGGTGGGCCTGGTGCTTTCCTAGTGAAAAGACTAATTACTAACACTGTTTCTTAGTGGCTATAAGATGATTCAGGATTTGTACTGCTTTTAGAATTCAGTTCAGTTCAGTCGCTCAGTCGTGTCTGACTCTTTGCGATCCCACGAATCGCAGCACGCCAGGCCTCCCTGTCTATCACCAACTCCTGGAGTCTACCCAAACCCATGTCCATCGAGTCGGTGATGCCATCCAGCCATCTCATCCTCCGTCGTCCCCTTCTCCTCCTGCCCCCAATCCTTCCCAGCATCAGAGTCTTTTCCAATGAGTCAACTCTTCGCATCATGTGGCCAAAGTATTGGAGTTTCAGCTTCAACATCAGTCCTTCCAATGAACACCCAGGACTGATCTCCTTTAGGATGGACTGGTTGGATCTCCTTGCAGTCCAAGGGACTCTCAAGAGTCTTCTCCAACACCACAGTTCAAAAGCATCAATTCTTCAGCCCTCAGCCTTCTTCACCGTCCAACTCTCACATCCATACGTGACTACTGGAAAAACCATAGCCTTGACTAGACGGACCTTTGCTGGCAAAGTAATGTCTCTGCTTTTTAATATGCTGTCTAGGTTGGTCATAACTTTCCTTCCAAGGAGTAAGCGTCTTTTAATTTCATGGCTGCAAGCACCATCTGCAGTGATTTTGGAGCCCCAAAAAATAAAGTCTGATGCTGTTTCCACTGTTTTCCCATCTATTTCCCATGAAACAGATGGAATTTAGAATTAGTTTTAGTAAAAATTTCTGGGCTTCCCCCATGAGTCACAAAATAAAGAATCTGCCTGTGAGGCAGGAGACCTGGGTTTGATTCCTGGGTTGGGAGGATCCCTTGGAGAAGGGAATGGCTACACACTCTAGTATTCTTGCCTGGAGAAGTCCATGGACAGAGGAGCCTGGAGGGTGGTCTACAGTTCATGGGGTCACAGAGTTGGACACGACTGAGCAACTAAAACTTCAGTAAAAATTTCTAGTATTTTGCCAGTTTGCCTCTGTTTTCAAACGTGTCCTAGAGTTGTTCACAAACTCTTACCTTTTCACTCTCTGCTATAGCTACAGTTATATTCTTTAATCCTTAAAACTATTTGTCCTTTTTTCTTAATCAATATAATCAGATAGCTACCATATTTTATTAGTCTTCTAAGAACTGGTGACTTTGTCTAACATCTATTGTATTTTTACATTCTATTTCATTTACTTCTCTCATCTTTATCATCTCTTTCATTCTTCCTTCATGATTTATTCTGTTCTCTAAGTCTTAGATTAGTTCATTGACTTTCAGTCTATTTTTCGTCTATAAAATTTCCCTCTAAGTAGTTTTTGACAACTTACACAATATGCATGTAGTAATTATTGAACCATAAACGATGCATAATATACATGTTTAATTTGCAAACATACGGATTTTTCAAAATTCTTTTCCTATACCAACTTTCAGGGTTATTTGCACCAGGATCACAGAATATTCTGTATAACTTGATTTACATGAAACTCGTTGAGAACTGCTTTGTGGCCCAGTACATGGTCAACCTTTAGGTGTTCCAGGTGTGCGTTAAAGAATTTGTTGCCTCCTTTTGCCAACAGGTAGCTTTTCTTTTCTTTCTTTTTAAAAATTTCCTAAATTAACCTTTCACCAAGACTATCTAGAGCTTTAGCCAGGAGTCTCAGACTCAGTTCCCCATAGACAAAAATCTCCTATCCCAATAAATCTCTAAGACATTTGTTTTACTATCTGAACCCTGCTTCCATATTTTGTTTTTTTTTTTCAACCACTCTCATTTCAGTTCCCTGCTGTTTCTGTTTGCTTGTTTTGGCCCTTTAGGACTTCCCTTAACTTTTGTAAGCTTACTACATTAAAAAAAATTTTTTTTTAAATCTATCCATCATTTAGGGGTTTTACACTTACAGGACTTTTCACAGTAGTCTGCCTTACTGACAGAACCCTATATTCTTCCTTTTCAGTAATTTCTAAGAGAAACACTAATGTCTAAATTTTATCATGTGTATTACCATGTTCTATGTAACTATTACAGCTTCACTAATTCAGGTAAATGGTAAAGTCAGTTTAAATTAATTAAAAAGTCAGAATCACAGACATGTTTTTAGAAAGAAATAAAGTTTGATTGACATCAATAGCAGAGTATTTGATCTTGGCTAAAAAAGCTTTAAGTACATATACCAAATAATTTTAATTATAAGTCACTTTTATTCATTACACACTCTATAAAGCTAGAAAATAGGTTGTTTCTCTAAGTAATTCAGGTTGACTCCTGAGATTTTTATATTTATTTGCTAATAAGCAAATTAATGATTTTAAGTAGACTGAGCAAAGTTAAACTTTTGTCCCCGCCAAAGGAATTCTTAAATAGTGAGTAGAAAGAAATGACATAATTTACATAACTGCAAAGGTACCAGACCTCAAATTTAAAGCATTATACCTCGATGAACCGAATAGTCACTTGCGACTCTAGAATAAAAGTTAAATTACTTGACTGAAAAATTACAAAAAAGTGCTTTATTTAGGGTGTTTCATAATCAACTACAAAATTCACTTTACGATATCCTGTCAAACATTTTAACACAATTATAAATTTAATTTCTTAAAAACAAGCATTTAAGACTGCTAAAGTATATTTTCCCCATAAGTATAAGATGAGCCAATGCTTTACCTCTCCAGCACTTGCACATTCCTTGGCCCTTCTGTGGAGTGCAGCCCACGTGTCTTCATATCTAAGAAAAAAAAAATTTTTTAAATAAAAGCCACACATTAAAAAATCCTATCTAAAATATGACCTGTGGTCTCAGAAAGGAAAAGCTCAAAAAGTAATGGAGACATTCTGCAAACACACAGACGTCAGCTTGAAGGGGCTTCTAGGTGCCAAATCCAGGACACTGGATTTGGTAGAAGAAACAATGGTAGAAACGGGTTAGAGCCGTAGATGAAAACCAACAGCCATGAGCTTATAGTGATTTAAATAAACAGCCAAATAAATGAATGGGGCAGAAGTGAAACCCTCTTCCTTACAGTAGAATTCCAATAAATAATGATAGAAAAAAATGAGAAAAATAGAAAATCACCATTTGGTAAACACAATGAATTATTTCAGGCAAGAACTGTAATAGATGCTAAAATTAGTGGGTGAAAATATGAAGAGAAACAGGATATTTTCATAAATTCATCATAAAATTCATAGGAAATATCAAGGGATCCTAAAAAGCCAAAACAATCTTGAAAAGAAGAACAAAGTTGGAAGACACCCACTTCTTAATTTCAAAACTTACTAGAAAGCTACAATAATCAAAAGTTACTGGCATAACAGGAGACATATAGGTCAATGAAATAGAGCCCAGAAATAAACCCTTGCATGTATGGTCAAATAACTTTTGACAAGTGTGCCAAGATCATTAAATGGGGAAAGGATAGTCTTTTCAACAAATACGCTGGTGCTGGGAAAAGTGCACATCCACAGGCAAAAGAATGAAGCTGGACTCTTAACACCATCAACAAAAATTAAATAAAAATGGATCAAAAAATCCAAACATAAGATCCAAAACTATAAAATTTTTTAGAAGAAAACATGAGCTTCTTGCCATTAGATTTGGTAATGATTTCTTGGATATAACACCAAAGGCACAGGCAACAAATAAAATAGACAAATTGGACTTAATCAAAATCAGACACTTTTGTGCATCAAAGAATACAATCAACAGATAAAAGGCAACCAATAAAATGGAAGAAAATATTTACAAATCACATATTTGACAAATGATTAATATCCAGAATATATAGAAAACACCCAACACTCGACAAAAACAAATACAACCCTATCCAAAAATAAGCAAACGACTTGAATAGATATTTCTCTAAAGAAGATATATAAATGGCCAATAAGCACACGAGAAGATCACCATCATCATCGTTAGGGAAATGAAAATCAAAACCACAACAAGACACCACTTCACACCAAGAGAATGGCAAAAAAAAAAAAAAAAAAAAAAACCCTCAAGCAAACAAAAAAACCCCAAAACAAGTTTTGGTGAGGATGTGGAGAAATGGCAACTGGAAAAATGTGCACTGCCCCGGTGGCTCAGATGGTAAAGAATCTGCCTACAATGCAGGAGACATGGGTTCTATCCCTGGGTTGGGAAGATCCCCTGAAGAAGGAAATGGCAGCCCACTCCAGTATTCTTGCCTGGGAATCCCATGGACAGAGAAGCCTGGCGGGCTGCAGTCCATGGGGTGGCAAAGAGTCAGACACGACCGAGTGACCAGACACGACTGAGAGACTAACAGACACAGGGGAATATAAAATAGTGCAGCTGCTCAACAGTATATTGGTTCTTCAAAAAGTTAAAGTACAATTACCATCTGATTCAGCATTTCCTCTTCTAAGGATACACCACCAAAAATTGAAAGCTGGGTCATAAGGAGATATTTGCACACCCATGTTCATAGCAGCATGATTCACAATAGCCAAAAAATCACTTGTGTCCATTAATAGATGAAGGTATAAGCAAAATATGGCATATTCATACAATAGGATATTATTCAGCCTTAAAAAGGAAGGCATTTCCTTTGAATTAGTGGTGATGATGGTGGTGATTACTGTGTAACGTACAGAAACATCAAATAACTATGCTGTGTACCAGGAACAAAGTATTGTAAGTCAATTTTACTTCAAACACAAGCAAGCAAACAAGTAGAAAAAGAGATTAGATTTGTGGTTACCCAAGGTGGAGGGACAGGGAATTGAATGAAGGCAGTGAAAAGGTACAAACTTCAAGTCTGTAAAAGTGTACCAGGGATGTAGTGTATGTTATTCATATGTAGTGTATGTTATTCATATAATTAACAATACTGGACATTATATGAAAGCTGCTGGAATAAATTCTGAGTTCTCATCCCAAGGAAAACATTTTTTTCTTTTTCTTTTATTTTTTATCTATATGAGATGGTGAATGCTCACTAAATTCACTGTGGCAATCATCTCATGATGTGTGTAAGTCAAATCATTATGCAGCAATACCTTAAACCTACTTAGTGGTATGTATATGCCAATTAAATCTCAATAAAACTGGAAGAAATTAGGAAATTTTTACATTCTATATGGATTAAAATTGAAAATATATTAAGTGAAATAAGCCAATCACAAAAAGACAAGTACTGCATGATTCCACTTACAAAAGGTACCTAAAGTAGTCAAATTTATAGAAAGAGAATTATGGTTGCCAGTGGCAGAGGTTTGCAAGATGAAAAGCCTCTTGGAGACTGGCTGTACAACAGTGTGAATGCGATTGACATTAGTGGGCTGTACACTTAAAAATGGTTCAGATGGCAAAATTTTGTTATAGTGTTTTACACAGTATTTTAACAATCTAAACAAATTTATGATTTATATATTTAAAATGGTCTCTCCTCCACTCAGTACTAGTTTCAGAGAGAAAATACTGTGTCTCAGTGCAGTGAATAAACACATTATAGACATGGTTGTCAATTTTTCACATTAAGTCCCCAAAAGTACCCCAAAACTACCACACAGAGAAGTCTACACCTCTGAAATAAACAATTTTCAATGAAGCTGTTTCAACTAAATCACTAGATTAAAAAAATATAAAGATAACATGCAAACCGTATGCCTCGGATTGATTTGTATTCTACCTCCTTTCAAAATCACTTATGTTCCTCACTCAACAAAAAACAAGCAGGAAATTAAAGTCAAATTAAGCACCTAGAGAAGGAAAAAAATCCCCAGATTCAGCAAGCATAAAAAGAAACCAAATATAAAGCTAGAAAACAGAAAGCAAAAGGTAGGCATAGATGACTGTGCCATGACACACGCAGATAAGGTGAAGGAGCGTACCTTCTACTGCACACATGGCTACCACTTAGCCATCAGATGCCACGTCACTACATACAGAACTGCATATAACAACACGTGCAAACCACATACTTATTTTCATAACAGCTCAGTTCAGTTTTAATTTAAAGCATAAAATTCATGCTTTTAAAGTGCATAATTCACAGCGTATTCACAGAGTTGGGGCAACTATCACCACTGATTTCAAAACATTTCATCACCCTGAAAAGAAACGCCATATCCATTAGCAGTCATTAGTCATTCCCCTCTCTTCTCCAAATCTTGGCAAACACTATCCTTCTGCCTGTTCTGGACATATCATATCAATGCAACCATATACTGTGTGCTTTTTTTGCTGATTCCTCACATTTAGCATAATGTTTTTAAGTTTTATTCAAAATGTGCAAGATGTAGCATGCCTCAGCACTTCATTCCATTTTGTGGCTGAATAATGTTCCATTATTATCTTGGTGGTGGCCGAGAGGAGTAACCCCACGTCCAAGGAGCGGCAGCTGTGCGGGCACAGGAAGGCCAAGAGGATCCACTCCTCGTTCAAGGTCAGGAGGGCCGGCAGTGAGGAGATACCCCTCGTCCAAGCTAAGAGAAACCCAAGTAAGACGGTAGGTGTTGTGAGAGGGCATCAGAGGGCAGACACACTGAAACCATAATCACAGAAAACTAGCCAATCTGATCACATGGACCACAGCCTTGTCTAACTCAGTGAAACTAAGCCATGCCCTGTGGGGCCACCCAAGACGGACGGGTCATGGTGGAGAGGTCTGACAGAATGTGGTCCACTGGAGAAGGGCATGGCAAACCACTTCAGTATTCTTGCCTTGAGAACCCCATGAACAGTATGAAAAGGCAAAAAGATAGGACACTGAAAGATGAACTCCCCAGGTCGGTAGGTGCCCAATATGCTACTGGAGATCAGTGGAGAAATAACTCCAGAAAGAATGAAGGGATGGAGCCAAAGCAAAATCAATACCCAGTTGTAGATGGGACTGGTGATAGAAGCAAGGTCTGATGCTGTAAAGAGCAATATTGCATAGGAACCTGGAATGTTAGGTCCATGAATCAAGGCAAATTGGAAGTGGTCAAACAGGAGATGCCAAGAGTGAACGTCGACATTCTAGGAATCAGCGAACTAAGATGGACTGGAATGGGTGAATTTAACTCAGATGACCATTATACGTACTACTGTGGGCAGGAATCCCTAAGAAGAAATGGAGTAGCCATCGAGGTCAACAAGAGTCCGAAATGCAGTACTTGGATGCAATCTCAAAAACAACAGAATGATCCCTCTTCGTTTCTAAGGCAAACCATTTAATATCATGGTAATCCAAGCCTATGCCCCAACCAGTAACGCTGAAGAAGCTGAAGTTGAACGATTCTATGAACACCTACAAGACCTTTTAGAACTAACATCCAAAAAAGATGTCCTTTTCATTATAGGGGACTGGAATGCAGAAGTAGGAAGTCAAGAAACACCTGGAGCAACAGGCAAATTTGGCCTTGGGAGCACAGAATGAAGCATGGCAAAGGCTAATAGAGTTTTGCCAAGAAAACGCACTGGTCATAGCAAACACCCTCTTCCAACACAAGAGAAGACTCTACACATGGACATCACCAGATGGTCAGCACCAGAATTAGATTGATTATATTCTTTGCAGCCATAGATGGAGAAGCTCTATACAGTCAACAAAAACAAGACCGGGAGCTGACTGTGGCTCAGATCATGAACTCCTTATTGCCAAATTCAGACTTATATTGAAGAAAGTAGGGAAAACCACTAGACCATTCAGATATGACCTAAATCAAATCCCTTATGATTATACAGTGGAAGTGACAAATAGATTTAAGGGACTAGATCTGATAGAGTGCCTGATGAACTATGGACGGAGGTTCATGATGTTGTACAGGAGACAGGAATCAAGACCATCCCCATGGGAAAACAATGCAGAAAAGCAAAACGGCTGTCTGAGGAGGCCTTACAAATAGCTGTGAAAAGAAGAGAAGTGAAAAGCAAAGGAGAAAAGCAAAGATATTCCCGTTTGAATGCAGAGTTCCAAAGAATAGCAAGGAGAGATCAGAAAGCCTTCCTCAGCGATCAATGAAAAGAAATAGAGGAAAACAACAGAATGGGAAAGACTAGAGATCTCTTCAAGAAAACTAGAGATACCAAGGGAACATTTCATGCAAAGATGGGCTCAATAAAGGACAGAAATGGTAAGGACCTAACAGAAGCAGAAGATATTAAGAAGAGGTGGCAAGAATACACAGAAGAACTGTACAAAAAAGATCTTCACGACCCAGATAATCACGATGGTGTGATCACTCACCTAGAGCCAGACATCCTGGAATGTGAAGTCAAGTGGGCCTTAGAAAGCATCACTACGAACAAAGCTAGTGGAGGTGATGGAATTCCAGTTGAGCTATTTCAAATCCTGAAAGATGATGCTGTGAAAGTACTGCACTCAATATGCCAGCAAATTTGGAAAACTCAGCAGTCCACAGGACTGGAAAAGGTCAGTTTTCATTCCAATCCCAAAGAAAGGGATCCCAATGCCAAAGAATGCTCAAACTACTGCACAATTGCACTCATCTCACACACTAGTCAAGTAATGCTCAAAATTCTCCAAGCCAGGCTTCAGCAATACGTGAACCGTGAAGTTCCAGATGTTCAAGCTGGTTTTACAAAAGGCAGAAGAACCAGAGATCAAATTGCCAACATCCGCTGGATCATCGAAAAAGCAAGAGAGTTCCAGAAAAACATCTATTTCTGCTTTATTGACTATGCCAAAGCCTTTGACTGTGTGGATCACAATAAACTGTGGAAAATTCTGAAAGAGATGGGAATACCAGACCATCTGACCTGCCTCTTGAGAAACCTGTATGGTCAGGAAGCAACAGTTAGAACTGGACATGGAACAACAGACTGGTTCCAAATAGGAAAAGGAGTACGTCAAGGTTGCATATTGTCACCCTGCTTATTTAACTTATATGCAGAGTACATCATGAGAAATGCTGGGCTGGATGAAGCACAAGCTGGAATCAAGATTGCCGGGAGAAATATCAATAACCTCAGATATGTGGATGACACCACCCTTATGGCAGAAAGCGAAGAGGAACTAAAGAGCCTCTTGATGAAAGTGAAAGAGGAGAGTGAAAAAGTTGCTTAAAGTTCAACATTCAGAAAACTAAGATCATGGCATCTGGTCCCATCACTTCATGGCAAATAGATGGGGAAACAGTGGAAACAGTGTCAGACTTTATTTTGGGGGGCTCCAAAATCACTGCAGGTGGTGATTGCAGCCACGAAATTAAAAGATGCTTACTTCTTGGAAGGAAAGTTATGACCAACCTAGACAGCATATTAAAAAGCTGAGACATCACTTTGTCCACAAAGGTCCGTCTAGTCAAGGCTATGGTTCCAGTGGTCATGTATGGATGTGAGAGTTGGACTGTGAAGAAAGCTGAACGCCGAAGAATTGATGCTTTTGAACTGTGGTGTTGGAGAAGACTCTTGAGAGTCCCTTGGACTGCAAGGAGATCCAACCAGTCCATCCTAAAGGAGATCAGTCCTGAGTGTTCATTGGAAGGACTATGTTGAAGCTGAAACTCCAATACTTTGGCCACCTCATGCGAAGAGTTGACTCATTGGAAAAGACTCTGATGCTGGGAAGGATTGGGGGCAGGAGGAGAAGGGGACGACAGAGGATGAGATGGCTGGATGGCATCACTGACTCGATGGAAATGAGTTTGGGTAAACTCCGGGAGTTGGTGATGGACAGGGAAGCCTGGCATGCTGCGATTCATGGGGTTGCAAAGAGTTGAACATGACTGAGCGATTGAGCTGAACTGAACTAAATGTTCCATTGTGTGGAGATATCAAATTATTCATTCATCCTTTGATGAATATTTGTGCTGTTTCTACTTTTTGGCTATTATGAATAATATTGCTTTATGAATGATACTGGGCTTCCCCCATGGCTCAGATGGTAAAGAATATGCCTGCAACGCGGGACACCTGGGTTTGATCCCTGGGTTGGGAAGATCCCCTGGAGGAGGAAATGCATTCTAGCCTGGAGAATCCCCGTGGACAGGGGAGCCTGAATGAATGATACTGCTCTATTACGCACATTTGTGTGCAAATTTTGACATGAACATAAGTTTTCAATTCTTTTGGTGTGAAATTGCTGGATCACATGGTAATTCTGCTCTTAACTTTTCGAGAAAACTAACAAACTGCTTTTCACAGCAGCTGTGCCATTTTACACTCCCACCAGAAGAGCATAAGGGTTCTAACTTCTCCACATCTTTGCCAACACTTGTTGTTTGTCTTCTGGATTATAGGCATGCCAGTGGGTATGAGTGGTATCTCACTGTGGTTGTGGTTTGCCCTTTCCCTTATGACTGATGATGTTGAGGATTTTTTCATGTGCTTATCCACCATTTGCCCATCTTTTTTATGGAAATGTCTATTCAAATCATTTGCCTATTTCTTCACTGGGTTGTTTGTCTTTATGCTGTTGAGTTATAAAAGTTATTTATAGTCTAGATACAAGTACCTCAAAAGATATATTAGTTTGCAAACATTTTCTCCCCTTCTATGGATTGTTCTTTCACTTTCTTGATAGTATTCTTTAAAGAGTGAAAGTTTTTAATTTCAATAAAGTCCAGTTCATTCTTTTCCCCTCTGTCACTTATGCTTTTGATGTCATCTAAGAAAATCATGTATCTAACATTAACCTGCACATCAATAGAAATGGATTAGAGAAGAAATGGTATAAAATTAAGAATCAAAGTAAGAAAATTATTGAGGACTCAAATCCAGAATCAATTTTCTCGCAACAAAGAAACCACAAACAATACATGCGCACGATCAAGTTATCGATTAGTATATATAATAGTGATCAATATGCTCAAAATCTGAACGCCCTTTGTATTAATCAGTGAAATGTAAAAGCCCCTGAGGGACACGATCTCTATGTTAAGGTAAAATTTAGTTGTTTTAAGGTGTCTACCTCTAGAATTATAAAATACTTTTAGATAATAAAAGCATAATCTTTTTACTTAAATGAAAACACTTACCTGCTAAGTAATTCTAGTCCAGCAGAGTACTTCGGCAAACATGGGACAGTCCTGCCAAAAGAAACACTTATTTTATTAAAAACTGATGCTGCTTTTGGCCAACTTAAAAAAAAGTTACACACAATAATTTCGATGCTGCCAATCATAGTGCAGAATATTTTTAAAGTGTTAATGACAACTGATCTAAGCTTTTAGAAAAATGTGCTGTGATTTCAGAGTTGCTGTTATTTAGTCACCAAGTTGTGTCCGACTCTCTTGCAACCCCATGGGCTGTAGCCCACCAGGCTCGTCTGTCCATAGGATTTCCCAGACAAGAATACTGCAGTGGGTTGCCATTTTCTTCTCCAGGGGATCTTCCTGAGCCAGGGATCAAACCTGTGCCTCCTGCTTTGGCAGGCGGGTTCTTTACCACTGAGCCACCAGGGAAGCCCTTATTCCAAAGTTAATATACTGCAACGTACTATTAGCCATCACTTTGCCCTGCAGATTTTCAGCACACTATAATACAATAAACACTTTAACAGAATTCTAGCTAACAAGAAAATTTTTTAAAAGCTCCTCATCTCTAGGCTTTTTAAAAATTTTTTGGCTGTGCCAAATGGCATGCAGGATCTTAGTTCCCTCACCAGGGATCCAACCTATGCTCCCTGCACTGTCAGTGTGGAGTCTTAATTACTGGACCACCAGGGAAGTCCCCATTGCTAGGCTTAAAGTGAAGTTTAGTAACGTGCGTTACTTTAAAAATTGAAAAAAAAAACTGCACAATACTAGTGTTTTCATATAAAACAGATAACACAGCTGAAGAGGCTCACTTGCCAAGTACTGTTTCATTATTAATTTGCTTCTCAGTAATGGAGAATTTTTGCTTTGCTCTTAACATACAAATAAAAATGATTAATTGTGATCAAATAACCATTGGCTGTCATAGAGTAAAACAATTACCTGTCACTTTTTCAACCATTTTACAATTTTATCAGAAAAATTTCCAGTGTTAGAAAATTTAGAATCAATAAACTGTTTAGTCAGATGTACTCAACAGATGTAAAATACATTAATTATACTATCATGACTATAACCGAAAATTGCATGAAATTTAAGTCATAGTAAATTAAAACAGCACATGCTTACCTGGGTTTGTTTTTTACTTTAGCTTCTCTTGACTTGTCACTTAAAGTCTTCAGCCTATAATTCAACAAGTATAAAATATCACATTTTTACAGTTTAAGAAATTTTCAAATCCAAATTTCATAGCTGATAAAATTTCTGGTTGGAAAAGTTAATACTTTTTTTAGAAAGAATTAAGCACCTCCACAGACAACAAATATTTGTATGCTATATATAAGACATCACAAGTGGAAAATTTGCAGCAAATATTTTTATATTTTTCTTGCCCCAAATCCATTTTCTAGAAACATTTCCTAAATATGACTGGACTAAAGAAGCCTCACTACTCTGGAAACATCAGAAAAAAGAGAGTAGTCCCCATAGGTGAACTTGATCAGTAATAAAAAATATCTAAGCAGCACATTTTATAAAATTTATTTTTAATTGAAGGATAATTGCTTTACAACATTGTGTTGGTTTCTGCCATACATCAATAAGAATCAGCCATAGGTATACATATGTCCCCTCCCTCTTGAACCTCCCTCCCACCTCCCACCCCATCCCAGCCCTCTAGGTTGTTTCAGAGGCCGTGGTTCGAGTTCCCTGAGTCATACAGCAAATTCCCCATGGCCACCCATTTGACACATGGAAGTGTATATGTTTCCACGCTACTCTCTCCATTTGTCCCACCCTCTTCTCCCCCCAACCCCACCCGGCCCCCTCCATGTCCGTAAGTCTGTTTTCTTTGTCTAACCAACACATTTTAAAGTGATTCTATACTAAGCACTCTCTAAGTGCCAACATTCTGAGAAATTTTAGCTATTGACAAAAAGTTTCTAAAATACATTACAAACCTCTTTCATTAAAAAGGAGTTGGTACATTTTCTGAAAATTTAGGATCATTAGTATGAACACCACTGACTGCATTTCCCAACAAAACAGTACATTCCTTAGATGTTTCTGAGCTAGGAATGCCTCATCATTTGCCAACCTGAAACCAATCTACAGTGGTTTTGGGAGTCTGTTCAGGATCCTATAGCTGTTTTTTAAAAATCAAAATTTTCCATCTCTACCACTGGTCATCGTATCAGCTACTACTTACTGCTTCTGCTAGCTATTCAACTATAGCAGCCTGTGTGAGTGCTAAGTCGTTTCAGTGACTCTTTGAACTTCTACGGACCGTAACCTGCTAGGTTCCTCTGTCCAGGGGATTCTCTGGACAAGAATGCTGGAGTAGGTTGCTGTGTCCTCCTCCAGAGAATCTTCCTGACCCAGTTCATAAACTTTGTATTATATATACATATACATATATATATATATATATATATTTTTTTTTTTTTTTTCCTTCATCAGCCCATTTTTACCTATCTGATTACTTCTACAAATATTCACTTCCAAACAGAGTCTGAAGCACAGGCCACAGTACCCCAGCTAGCCCCACAAAGCCTTTGTAAAGCGGACACAGGTGCTGCCTCAAGATGCTTTACTGCAATCTGCCAGAAGCTGTCCTAGTGTACCAGCTAAGTTGCCCTGTCCTAGCACACCAGCTGACTCTCCTAGAATGCCCCAACCCTCTGCTGTGCACAGCTGTATGTGTACGCGCTGACAGAGTAGTCCAACTTTTTGGTCGATGATGCCTAGCTCAAAATCAGAAAGGGACTTCCAATATCAAATGCCATTTTTCAACAAGTTGCAGTATCAATTTCACACCAAGACTTTTTTTTAATATATTATTCTATGTTCTTTTTCAAAACTAAAATACTGATGAGATCAATTCCTCTACAATGTTAAAAAAAAAAAAAAAGACTTAGCAATCTGTTTAATACAAAACTATTTGTAGACATCTCTCCAGATGAGTTGAATTTAGAAAGTCTAACCTGTCCTAGAAAAACAATAAAAAATTTTGAGCTTAGCTTGGAAACCAGTAAATCCAGCTTAAACTAAGATTAAGCAACAGCTCAGGAAAGTTATTTTGACAGCCATTCAACCATTTCCACTCCAGAATCTGAGAAAGGCACTTGGTTGTGACATCCCAGGTAGAACTGTACTAGAACAAGCGGACACAGCAGTGCATCAGTCAAAATGATTCTAGTATTATTTTCAGTGATTTGGGACAATTCATATGGTAACAAGGATATCGAAGAAAACTGCTAAGATCATCTTTGGACTATTCATTATGCAACCTAGAAAATCTCTAGGTTAGTATTTCAAATATTTATTTCTGGAAAAAGCTGTAAATTCTCAATTGTAATTATCAAATTTGGGGTTCTCCTCCACACTTACCCAAAAGAAAGAAAAAATTGGTTTGGAATGAAACAGAAAGGAGGAAGCTTACAGGAAGCTGAAAATAAAATTATTGGAAGGGTAAGAGCTTCCCCAGGTGGCTCCTTAACAACCATCTGCTTTAAAAATTGGTCTTTAACCAACTATAATGTGTGGAACTTATTTGATGTGGATTTGAACAAATCAACTGTAAAACGATACTTTTAAGAACCAGGAAATTTGATTATGGACTGGATAATTGATAACATCATAGAATTAGTATTAATTTTGTTAGGTATGATATTGGCATTGCATTTATATAATGCATTTTTTTAAGATGAAAATTGATTTATGAGAGAGGTGAGAACTAAGTCTGAGGTTTACTCTATAAATAGTGTTAGTCACTCAGTCATGTCCGACCAAGTCTTTGAGATCCCATGGACTGTAGCCCTCCAGGCTCCTCTGTCCATGGGATTCTCCAGACAAGAATACTGGAGAGGGTTGCCATGCCCTCCTCCAGGGGATTTTCCCAACCCAGGGATCAAACCCATGTCTCCTAAATTGCAGGTGGATTCTTTACCATCTGAGCCACCAGGGAAGCTCATACTCTATAAATAAGGGAGAGACTGAGTAAATGTGACAATAATTAACTGTTGTAGCTGAATAATATATATATGGAGCTCACTGTGTATATTTTTGTATACGTTTAAAACTTTGTTTAAAAAAAAAAGTTTTGGGGTTTCCCTGGTGACTCAGTGGTAAAGAATCCACCTGCCAATGCAGGAAACATGAGTTTGATTTCTGGTCTGGGAAGGTCTCACATGCTATGGGACAACTACGCCCATGCGCCACAAATACTGAGCCTGTGCTCTAGAGCCTGGGAGCCGCAACAACTGAGTCCATGTACCACAGCTACTGGGGCTTCCCTGGAGGCTCAGATGGTATAGAATCTGCCTGCAATTCAAGAGACCGGGGTTCGATCCCTGGATCGGAAAGATCCCCTGGAGAAGGGAATGGCAACCCACTCCAGTCTTCTTGCCTGGAGAATCCCATGGACAGAGGAGCCTGGTGGGCTACAGTCCATGGGGTCACAAAGAGTCGGACACGACTGAGTGACTAACGCACCACAGCTACCGAACCCGTGTGCTCTAGAGCCTGTGCTCCACAACAAGAGAAGCCACCTCAATGAGAAGCCCGTTCTCGCCACAACTAGAGAAGAGCTAGCATAGCAACACCCAGCACAGCCAAATAAATATAGATAAAAATGTTTTAAAGTTTTCATAACAAGAAACAGTCTTGTAGACATTCATCTTTTCTCATCACATCTTTTCCATGTAAATCATCAATATGCCAAATTCAGAATAGAAACTGCTGGAGAAAACAAAGTAGCAAGAAGAAAGTTGGAAACAGTGAAAAAAGTTAAGGAAAGGATAAAAATAGTCAATGGAACACTTTTTCAGTTGAAAATTTAACAAGTAATCCTCCCAAAAGCAAAAAGGTCCTTTCTGAAGTGCATACCCCAAACCCAGAATTCAACTGACAGGAGCTTACATTTTTATCTGGGGATAACTCTCAAGTTTCTCACAGTGATTCTGTGCTGGAAACAACCCATTAATCAAGTTCCCCAGTGTCTTGCCACGCTGAGAAGGAAATACTGGTCTGAGTGCAATTCCCCAGTTTCCTAAACCATAAAATAGGAGCATTATACTGACCATAATGATTTGCCACAAGAATTAAAGGAAATTCCGAATATGACTCGGCAGCAGGCTGTAACTGTAAATTATAGAGGCAATTCAAACAAAAAGTATAATAAAAATGATCAGCAAGTATAATAAAAATGATCACCATCAAGAAAGAAGCTATGTACATTTCAGGGCCAAGGTAAAATAAAACAGAGGTCCCCCAATGCACCAGTTCCCATAAAAGGCTTCTCCTCTGTTCCTAGCCTTCTTCACAACACAGCACACCCCCAGGGAGACGGGAGTGCCACTGCGTGTGTCTATTCACACATAGACTTCGAAGTGAGCCACCTCTCAATTATTTTCTCCTCAAAGCAAGCAATGCGAACTTCAGAGTCCAAAGCACTTGCTTTCAAACTCATCATCACACTAGAATATTTTGAGATTGTTTCAAAGACTGACCTTAGTTTGACTGTAGCACTTTTTTTTTTTTTTAAGCTTTACAGCAAATACTAAGATGGAGGCATCTTCTTAAGAAATGGAGATAACCAGCAAAACCTCTTGGACAAGAAGTTTAAAAAGTAGTTTCACAGAATGAAAGGTGGAACTCGGCAAGGACTGCTGAGCAGGAAATGGCTTTCTGGGCCTGACTTGATGGCATGGGGGACCTCGATGGCATTCCACGTACCTGGACTTCAATGTCCTACTCATCTAAGCCCATCAGCTATTATGAAAGGCCAGGATGGCTGCTTTAAAACACCACAGAATGTATTAATTAGCATATTTTGTCCTGTAACGTTTTCATGCCTCTATTATTCGGACTTTAAATTCTGTTTATGAATACAAATCCAATCTATTATATTTTCCCCATTTTTTTTTCTTTTTTAAAGTCAAAATCAGGAAACACAAAAGCATCAATCACACTTAAAAGTGCACAGGACCCCAAAGCTCTGATGGCTGAGAGACTCACACACAAGTCACAGACTCAGGAAGTGGAGAATCTCTATCTTAATCACCCTCGAATGCACCCAGTCGGTCCTGACCTCTTTCCTCAGTGTTTCCTAATTTCTCACTGCTTCTTGGACTTCGAAACACATTCACTGTCAACTGCTACTTCTCGCTCAAAGCTGCTCAACTTCTCTGTTGGTAAATGACATCACTATCTAAGATACTCCAAAAATTAACATCCTCAATTTCTCCACCTTTTTCACTTGCTAGTCTCATTTTTTATGAAATCGACCAGTGCCTGTCATTATTCCCTCCGTCAAATTTCCACCAGTGCTGCCTTTTCTTCATCTCTCATCTGCTCCATAATTATAGCCGCCTAAATAATCTCCGTTCCCCATCTCTAGTCCTCCCGTCACCCTGCCTCTCAAATTATTCTTCCACAAATACAGGTAGGCTCAGGCTGCTCTCCTCCACAAAAACCTTCAGAAGACTAGTCAACCTAAAAACAAGCCATGACCATCCTATATAAGATAGCAATCCTCCCAGCCCCACCCAATCCCTGAACCTGCTTTGTTTACAGCAACAGTACTTCTGACCGTCTAGATATTTGGCCTCCTGCCAGTTGAGGGCAGGGCCATTATTTGCTGTCTGATGTGCATTCCCTGCTATAACCCTAGTACCTCTGTCAACAGGTGTTAAGTGTTAGTCACTCAGTTGCGTCTGACTCTTTGCGACCCCGTGGACTCCAGCCGGCCAGGTTCCTGTCCATGGAATTCTCCAGGCAAGAATGCTGGAGGGAGTAGCCATTCCCTTCCGCACCGAATCTTCCCAACTCAGGGACTGAATCTAGGTCTCCTGCATTGCAGGCAGATTGCAGTAGTATGTGAGCTACTAGGGAAGCCCCATCAACAGATAAGTGCTCAATAAATATTTTCTAAATGAATTAATTTACAAAGCACTGACGACCCTCTATTATCAGACACTAAACTTCCTTTCCAGGTTCCTCTCCCACAAGAGTTTCGTCTCTGAAATCCGTCAGCCAAATCTAGCCTCATCTCTCCTCATTCTTCCAGGCCAGTCTAGAAGTCAGCTCTCCTTTGAAGGATCTCAACCAATGACTCCTCTGAGCTCACAATCCACATCACCTGTATCTTCCACGTTCACTTCCTCTGCTTTGCTTTATGTTACCGCCAGGCTAGGGCATTTGGAGGGCAGACCCTGTTTTCATCAAGCTTGTAGCTCCAGGATCTGGCCCAACACAGACACTGGCAAAGAGCAGGCAAAACTGGGCATGTGGCCTCATATCTTTTTTTCTTTTTAAATAAAATGAAAATAACTTCTATGATAAGACTTTGACTTCCTAGACTGGTGTCTGACACTTGGTAGGAACTCAGTAATAAGTCAAGTTGAATATTAAGGTTTTTTTCCCGTTTATATTAAAAGGTAAGTAATCAAGGAAGAGCCAGCATTTGAGGCAAAACCTCACCCTTTTACCACACTGTGAACTGGACTGTTAGATGCTCTCCTTTGAGGTTATGATACGAAGGGAGGGGAGAAGAGAAATGAGCACAGGGGGCAGGGCCGGAGGTCAGGGCAAAGGGGGCTCTGAGCCCTGAGAAGCAAACACCCACTGCCTAGTTGCAACAAGTAACAGCTGTGAACTTCTGTTCCTCCCTATCCAAAGAACCGGGAGCATTGCAGACAGGAAATGCCAGGCAGTGACAGGCAGCTGTAAACCCTTGGTAAATCTGATTTTCAGTTTCCTGAAGGGGTTTGCACGCCTGAATACATCAATCCTGAGGCCGAGGGTCATAACTGCTCTGAAGGTTTAAAAAAAAAAAAAAAATCAAAAGACCAGAGTGAATTTGAAGAAAAGTGCTTCAGTGTGTCCAGAAGTTTCCCTCAGAGCTCAAGCCAACCTTTAATGAGCAGAGTTTCTCTGTGAACTCTCCAAAAGGCTCCCAGAGCTTCGGGGGAGATAAACCCAGGTGAGGACGCATGTAGGCGAGGGGCAAAGAGTGAAGCTGGGAGCCAGTCCCCTCTGTCCCTGCACCAGATAAATGCCCAGTTAGCCCAGAAATAAAGTAACGTAATTTCCAGGCTTACCTTGATTTTGACGTAACCATTATGATGAATAAAACTTGATGAAAAAAGATCATGAGTCCATGGACAACCTACAGTCCCTTGAAGCCGACTTTTTTCTAAGTTCAAATGGAAGGTTGAAATTCAGTGTTCACACATGCTTTAACCACTAACGTGGCATTCTCTTGTAAGCCTGATAAAGAATATTCTACTTGAAAATATTATACTTGAAAAACAGTAAACTGCCTACATTTCAGCTCCAGTTATATGAATTTCTGGAAACTGAAAATGAGCAGAAAAGTCTCTGAAGACAGGCTGTTGCTCTGGGCTACTGTGAAGCTCCACAGTGAAAGAGCTCAGGAAAGCACCCATCTTTCCCCTACTGAGTTCCGAGGGCAACCCCAACAGTAGACGTTCCCAGTTATTTTGTAAGTCAGCTGTTCTGGCTTCAATGGACACCAATAGCAAGTGTTCTAAAGGAATGCTAGGTCCAGTCTCGTGGTTTTGAGAGGCAAAGGCCATGTTGCTTTCATCTCTGAATCCCTCAGTGCCTTCATGCAATATACACATACAGCTGTGTTTAATTTCACCTTGAGGAGGAGTGATTTCTCTCCCAGGTGACAGGCTAACGGCACATACTGCTGGTCCAGTGGCTTGTCGGCTCAGAGTGACCTGTACAAGGAAGCCCATGAAGGGCCTTCATGGAATGGAAGCCCTCTCAGGATGTCCAATCCCAAACTGGCCCCAGTTTCCAGCATACTTCAGGTAAATTTAGTTTTTGAGAAGGCGTTCTAACCAGATCCCCTCCACCCTTCTCTGTAACTCAACCCTCAATTCAGGTTTTCCAGATCTCCCAGGATAGTCTGGGAGAATCCATATTCCTAGGTGAGTTGAACCTTCCTGAGCAAAGTTCAAAGAATGTATGGGTTCAGAGGCAGCCAGCTGGCCTGTTAAGTTTCAGTGGCTGTAACTCCCAGAAGATAGACTGTTACTCCATCAAGGAATTTCTTGAGGTAATAACAGGAGGGCTGTACCAGGTGGGCCTGTCTGCGACTGACTGTTCTCATGCTACAGTTGCAGCATTATACCCCAACGTTTCCATAATTTACATTCTGAAAATAAGTTAGTTTTTAAATGTAAGGGGGTGGGGCAGGGAATGCAAACATGCAAGCAATCAAGCACAGCTTCAACCAATGACTCCTAGGACATCTACAATTAACATTCTTAAGGACACCAAACCAAGACTACCAAAAATACTTTACATGTAAGTGCTCAAGTATTTGCCTGTTGCTACTCAGCACCTAAAAGGCAAACAATGTAAGCACTTTTGTCCACTAAGATACAATTGTAGCTAACATCTTTCTCATCAGAAATGTAAAACACGATGGAGAGGCCCTCATAGGCAGAGCTTTCGCCACCGGATCCGTAATCTAAAAGTGACACCCTTTGGGAAGAAACGGAAAAGTTGAATTAAGCACTGACTAATAACAACAGTGACACAACGTGAGTGCGTTGTTTTACACGTTAGTTCATTCATCCTCACAATTACCCTGTGAGATGAGAACCATCTTCATCATCTCCGTTGTTGTAACAGTCGCGGAAAGTGAGGCAGAGAAACTTGCAGAAACGCGTTGGCTTCAGTGGCAGAGATAAGATCCCTGGGCCCCTGGCGTTAGAGTCTATGCCAAACTGGAATCACCTGGCGGGGGGGAGGTCTTTCGACCCCCCCATCCCCAGCCTGGTGTAGCTGGTATCCTTTGCGACCCGGGCATGCACCAGGATGGTGGCCAGGAGGCTCGAAGCCAAGTTCGGGAACCGCCAGGTCCGCGTGCGCGTCACCACCAGGGCACGAACAGGATGCCAGTTTGGGCGTTTCTGTGGCCCGAGTTTCTTCACTGAGGCGCTGAACCCGAGGCAGAGAGAGAGCAAAAGGGGAAGAAGAGGCGCGCAGCCTCCGCGCGCGGGGCGGACAGGACTCCGGCCGGGCCCGCGGTCTGGAGGGGTCTCGGCGGCGTGGGGGGGGCGCGCTCGCCTCACCCGAGCCCTCTCGGGCCGGCCGGGGAAGGGTCGCCCGAGCCCCGGCCCCCGCAGCCTTCCGGACCCGCTCCCGGCCCCGGCGCGCGGGTCTGAGCCTGCCCGGCGGGACCTAAGTTACTTCGCGCGGCCAGGCCGACGCCAGAAAGTTGGCTGCTGTCCCCGCCCGGGCGCGGATGCGAGGCCCGGGGTTGGGCGAGGGGAGTGGTGGGCGCGAGATGACACCCCGGGTGCGCGGAGGCGGCGTCCCGGCTCCCCGGCCCGGCTGTGCGGGCCCCTTTCCGTCCCCCACCGTGTACCCACCCGGAGGTGAAATCCTGCTGCACGCTCAGCAGCCGCTCGCGCAGGGTCTCCAGCATCGCCGCCGCGTCTCGCTTGCTCAGGCCGCCGCCGCCGCCCCCCGGCACCTGTCACCGCACGCCCCGCGCCCGGCCCCGCCCCCCGCCCTGGCTCGTCCCCGCGGCGCGGCCCCTCCGCGTCCCCGCCCCGCACCCGACGCGCCGGCCCCGCCCCCGCCCTTGCTCGCCCGCGCGGCGCGACCCTTCCGCGTTCCCGCCCCGCCCTGGCTCGTCCCCGCGGCGCGGCCCTTCCGCGTCCCCGCCCCGCACCCGACGCGCCGGCCCCGCCCCCCGTCCTGGCTCGTCCCCGCGGCCGGCCCCGCCCCCCGCCCTTGCTCGCCCCCGCGGCCGGCCCCGTCCCCCGCCCTTGCTCGCCCCCGCGGCCGGCCCCGCCCCGGCCCGGCCCGCGCAGCCGCAGTGGGGCGCGCCGGCTCGGGCTGCGGGAAAAGGGGGCGGTCCTTCCCCGCCGGCGGAGACAGCGCGCGGCTCTGACGCCCTGCCCTCGCCCCAGCCAGGCCGGCTGCCTTTGCTCTTTAAAATAGAAGCGGCCGCGTCAAAGAACGCTTTACATTCAGCGCTTCCTGGGGTGAGTGCAGCTGTCGCGGACACTCTCCTGAGCTCTGGTTCCAGGATCTGAGCCCGCTGACTCTGACCTTGGATGGTGGAAGTTGACCACTCAGCTTCGGTTTCTTCTTTGAGAAAGTGGCGACTGTTCCGACATCCGGACTTTACATTCTCGTCAGCCTGTCCCGGCAGGCTCTCGGGCCTTCGCACCGAAGGTGGCGGCCTTTGTCGAGTCACCAGTGGCTTCCACTTGTTACTTCTGATTTTTTTTCTCGACCTCTCGCTGGTTCTCACGCCATTCCTTCTCCCAGTCTTAAGACTCCCTACTTGCACGCTCTCGGTCCATTCCGCCGCCTCCTGTTTTAACTGCTTCTCCGGAGGCTGCACGTGCAGCCTGCCGCCCTTCTCCTTGTATGCTCTCTGCCTAGGTTTTTCTGTCCGTTACAATGCGGTAAATTCTATCAAGGCACGGGTGACGCCCGAGATCTCCATCTTCAGCCCAGTCCTCCCCCTCCTTCAGTTCACACCAATTATTAACTCCACCTGTATCCAACAGGCATCTCCAAACCTAAAACACCAAAAATTGAAAATGTGATTGCAAGCTCCCTTTCGAACCTAATCCCAGCCTCTTCCATTTCACTAAGTGGCACCACCATCCACCTGGTTGTTAAGCCACCCGACATTACCCAGTTCTTTTCCCCACCTGCTGAATATTAATTCATCAAATCCAATCAACTCTACTTCTAAAGTATTGCTAGAACCTACTCCTCTTTCTCCGTCTTCACTAAAATCACCCTGGTCCAAGACACCATCGTCTTTCACCAGAAATATTGATGGATCTGATTCTCCTCTTTCACCATGCACACCCCCACAACGCATCCTTGACACAACAGCCAAAGAGAATTATTTAAAAAGAGCAATCAGATCATGTCGCTTTCCTGCTTTAAATCCTTCTGTGCTCTTAGGAAAAAAGTCGAACTCCTCACTGGGCTTACAAAGTCTCAAAATTTGAACCCTTCCTGACCTTCTACCTAAAGTAAGTACTACTCACCTATCATTCCTTGACATTTAAGCCACACTAACCTTTAGTGTGTTGTGTGTTGCCTGAAAATCCTAGGTTCATTTCCTAGGCCTCTTCACAAGCTTTTCTCCAAATTATCCCACCACTGGCTCCTTTGTGGCATTCTATCTCAGCTTAAATATCATCCTCTAACGTAGATCTTTTCTGATCATTCCAGTTACTGGCCCAATCACTTCCTATACATCCTGTTTCTCAACTTAGTACATGACACTATCTGACAATTTATTTAGTAATTGCTTAATTAAGAAAAAGTTATCTGGGGCTTCCCTGGTGGTCCAGTGGTTAAGAATCTGCCTTGCAATGTAAGGGACACTAGTTCAGTCCCTGGTCCCGGAAGATCCCACATGTCTGCTGGGAAACTGAGCCGGTGTGCCACAGCTACCGAAGCCCTCGAGCCCTAGATCCCATGCTCCAAACAAGGAGCCACTGGAATGAGAAGTCCACGCACCACCACTAGAGAGTAGCCCTCGCTTGCCCAACAATGAAGACCCAGCACAGCCAAAAATAGATATTTAAAAAGGGAGGAGTTGTTTGTTTGCTTACACTTTTAAAACAGGGTCTGAGACTAGGGTGAGGTGGGTAAGGCAGGTGTAAAACTTAAGGGAGAACTAAAAACCTTAATAAAACAAGATAAATATTTTAATGCAATATTCAAAAAGTTTTCAATTAACGAAAAAAAATTGTGATGAACAAAATATCAAAATTTTAAAGACAGGATCTACTAGGGGCTGAGATTGAATGAGGCAAATGAGAGGGGCCGTGTGAGGATAGGCCTTTCCTGGCGGAGCCGAGGTGACTATTCTGATTAGTGGTTTAGGGAATTAGGGACCTGGCCCCATCCTCTCTTCTTTTTCTTGGGTGCAAACATCCCGTAAAGAACAGCCATTCTTCTCCATAAGGACAGGCTGCCAGGTGAGGAGACTGTGGTGACCTGTACTTTCTGTGACTGGGTAGACAAGTCTTATCCTGAGGTTCTGTAATAGGAGTTCTGCTTGTCCATGAACATAAGTCATGTGCCTCATCAGCCTTACCAGAAATGAAAGTGATGGGTCCTTTATGCTGACTTTCTTATTTCTTAGTTAGCTGATACAAGTAATAGAGAGGGGTGCTGTTTACTGAGTCTCCACCACCCGGAAATAATACCTGGTACAGAGTAAGCGATTGAATGATCCGGTCTATAGAGACAGATTCCTCAGTATCTAGTAGATGTGGAAACCACAGGTACTGAGGAACAATAAATAGTTTTCATTTTATTCCATTTAAATAAACTCCTCTGCTCATAAGTTTTCAATTTACTAAGTTTTACAGATTTCAATAAGGCACCAAATCAGATCAAAAAGAGTTGCCTGTCACTAGAAAATACTTTACGTGTGCCCAGTCATTTTTGTCTTGACCACTGCATTGTTAGTCTATAGCATGCTGGACCTTCATTTTGAGATGTTTGATGAACACTCTTAATCCCATCATACCTGATAAACCTCAAAACAGAAGTTTTAAAAGTACTAAAAAGAAATAATTATAAGGAAACAAAAGTAAATTAAAAAATAATGCAAGTAGAAAATGACAACTGTGACACGTGAGTTGTTTTATAGGAATGATTAAGGACCTGAGTTGAAACATGTGACAAGTCGTGTCAATTTAAGTAATAGTGGTCAGAAACAAGGAAGACTGATTGGCAAAATGAAAAAACAAAATTTTTAAGTACAGAGAACCAACATCAATATTGGAGGCTATTGTGTGTTAGTCACTCAGTCGTGTCCGACTCTTTGTGACCCCATGGAATTCTCCAGGCAAAAATACTGGAGTGGGTAGCCATTCCCTTCTTCAGGGGCTTTTCCCGACCCAGGGATCAAACCAGGGTCTCCTGTAGTGTAGGTAGATTCTTTACCATTGAGCCAGCAGGGAAGCCCAGGGGGCTATTGGCTTAATCTTAATTCAGCAATTGGTTGAGAGTTGATTTGAGAAGATGATAGCTAAGGGTGGAGAAAGTTGTGGTGGTAAACATTTGGGGCGAGCACCAAAGCTGCTTAAGGAGCTCCCTGTGGCAGGGCTTCCCTGGACCAACGGCAGTAGCAACCCCTGGGAGCTCATAGCCAACTTGGAATTGCAGGCCCCACCCAGACCTACTGAATCAGAATCTGAGGTTTAACAAGATCCCCATGTGACCCATATTCATTTAAATATGAGAAGCACACCTCTAGGACACGGCTAAGGAAAGGGGCTTCCTTGTCCCAATGGATTCTTACAGTAGACAAAGTGATAAATGAAAATTTGGTGGAACTGGAACTAATGATGCTATAAAAGGACCCAGCAGAGTTCATACCACTTTATTGGCAGAGATCTTTTAGAGTAATGGGAAAGGCACTATTGCCATTTGAGTTACAAGAATCTAACTTAGATTTGTAAAGGTATCTATAATGTGCTGTTATTCACTTATAATAAAAAACAAGATTTTTGACATCTTTAATTTTTAAGAATTTAAGGATGCCAAAAGAAAACAAAAACTGTAAATTTTCTTGTGAAACAATCAGTCATTCTAAGAATAAAGTAAGCTAAATAAAGCTAGAAGGTAAAATTAGCATGGCATGTTGAAAAGGAAAACAGGAACCAGAGAGGTGGAGGAGGGGCGTTCCAAGAGCAGAGCGAAGATTAGAGCCCAGGTGAAGAACATAAAAGAGGAGGGAATGTGTGGGAGGGAATCAAAGTCTGAAGAAGGAAGATCACAAACCAACAAGGCAAGTACTGTGTGGAGTAAGACCCCCAGCAAAGTAGGGCATGGGGATTTTCACCGTGAGCCACACTGAAAGAAAAGTGAGGGACAGCTCAGCTGCATCTGTTTGTTTTGAAATCTCACTGTAATAAAACGTCATCTGGCACCTAACCCCATCTTTCCTGCTCAGATGAGAGAAAGGTACTACACAGTACATTAGAGGAGGAAACTTTTTTTTGTCTCTGTAGGAATCTATATGGTATGAAATATTCATTAATAACCAAGTAACTCCGTTCATCCAAGTGTAGGGAGGGACCCTACATGAACAGAGGAGAACACATTCTATAATGTCTACAAATAAATGGTTTTCCCTGGAGAAAGGATCTCTCAGAAATTACATCTTCTGAACCACTAAAGAACAGAAATCTCTTCGAGTGGGAGAATTTAACTCAAACTAAAACTTTTAAATAAGAACTACTTACAAAAAATGATTGAGACAGTTATCTATAGTTAAGTATCAGCTTAATATAGGTAGGGGGAGGGGGGAATCTGAATAATTGAGAAGGCCTGAGGAAAAGGGCAAATAGGAGGCCCCAGTCCCCTAGGAGCTCCTCTCTGCCCACAGGAGTTGCCCATGTCAGGGGGAACTGATTCTAGGAGGAAACGAGAGAGAGCCCTTTAAATTCAGGTAAGCGGAGGGTTCTCAACCCTGGCTGCTTTTGAGAATCACTTGGGGAGCATTTAAAAAATACCAGTGCTGGCCCAATCTCTGGAGATGCTGGTTTAGCTGGTCTGAGGCCACACCTCCTCAGCCACACTGTTAACAGACTTCCCAGTGGGTTCTAACTTTGAGAACAACCGAGCTGAGCACTGAGGCCTGAGCTGCCTACAGGGAACGGCGGCAGAAGCTCTGGCTGGAACAGTAGCTGTGACCTCCCTGACTCCAGGATTCCAGGCTGAATTCCATCCTCACTCTGCTGCTCCTTCAAACAGGCACCCGCCCCATCACTTCATCTGCAACATCTGGGGCGCGAGCCTGAGCCCATGCAGTCATAGGGTGCTGGCTGACCGCGGAGCGCTGTGTGAAGGAGAGTGAATCCAGGCGCCTCGTGGGGAGGCTGAGGCTCTGTCCAGGGTCCAGGGGGATGGAGAACGGGTGCGCTCGAGCTACCCCGGGGCATAGGACTGTGCCTCAGCGTTCGGTAAGAACGCTACACAGCAAAGGAAGGTAACCCCAGGAACTGGCCGTGTTCTGAGACCCGGCTCCTGGAACTGGAAGGTTCCTGTTGTCTTTGAGGAAACCACAAATGTTCTAGTGTCCTGAGCAGCTCTTAGTAGCTGTCATTTCAGAGAAAAAATGGCCCCCGTCCCCTCTCCTGGCAACTCTTCAGCCCCATTTATTTCTCTGTCTCTGACCCCTCTGCTCTTGTTTTTCGCTCTTTCTCCGCCTTGTTCTACTACAGGACACCTGCCGCCTGGTGACTTCAGCTTAGTGCCCCGTCTCTATGCCTCTCCCTTTCTGGCATAGCTGCCAACTGAGCCCCTCCCTGGGTGACCAGAGGAAGGTTCAAGATCATTTCTCCAGTTCTGCTTTTAACAGAAAATGCCTCAGATAAGCAAAGCTCTTTGCACCAGGCCACCTCATGCTTTCCGTGTCTGCCTGTAGCCCCCCGAGAAATGTCAATCTGGGCACCTCGGTACAAACTCTTGGAAGGTGCACCTGACTGGTTGGTGAAGTTTGGCATCTGGCCCAGCCTGCCCGGGAGGCTCCTGACAACGGCGCCTGGCTCCGTGATGCCTACAGCTCTCCCGACGGAGGCTGAGCCCGGCTGGGCTGGCTTCACAGACTGGCAAGACCCGAGAGGGAGGGAACAGAGGAGACAGAGAGCCCACCTGGGTCAGGAGCAGAGTAAGGGAGCGGGGGGACCTGCCCAGGCCAGGCCCCCTTGCCCTCTGCCCTCTGGAGAGGAATGGGAGAGGGTTACACAGCCCCTGCCTGGGATCCACGGTAGAGACGGTTTCCACGGTTTCGTGGGAACAAGAGGCTTCCCAGGGTAAATGTGAATCAGAGACCTGGGAGGACTCCAGGCAGGCCTGATGGAGGGGAGGAAGGCTCAGGTTGGGGAACCCGCCCTCCCCATTGGCCAAGCCGACATGCTCTGCTTCTGTGTTTAGTCACAGTGAGTCACCCCAGGTCATTACCAGCCTCATTTCCTCACAGAGGACCGAGGCACTGCCCATCTGAACGGAAGGAGGGCAGACGGCATCCCGAGTCCGCTCCATGGCATGGGGGTCTGAGCAGGGCACACAGAGCCCACCAGGGTTCTCCAGTAGCAATAGCCTCTCGTGGGGTCCTCACTGCAGCTCATGAGATCGTCCCTGTGACACGTGGGATGTTTCATTGTGGGGCGAGGGCTCAGCAGTTGCTGGTGCACGGGCTTGGCTGCCCTGCGGCACGTGGGATCTTAGTCTCCTGACCCGGGGTGGAATCTGAGACCCCTGTGTTGGAAGGCAGATTCTTAACCACCGGACCACCAGGGAAATCCCCAGAAACAGCCTTTCCAAAGCCCCATCTGACTTGTACCCACTTCACATTCTCTGAGAAAGGATCTTCAGGAGGGAGGGGTCACACTTCATAAGGGTCTGTATCATTTTTACTGGGAGGAGCGCACGGCAGGGTCCGAATGGTGGAGACAGCAAGTCATCTTGCAACAGGTCTTCTGGAAGAATCATTTGCACGACCCCTTATTTTATGCTGCTGCTAAGTCGCTTCAGTCGTGTCCGACTCTGTGTGACCCCACAGACGGCAGCCCACCAGGCTCTCCCGTCCCTGGGATTCTCCAGGCAAGAACACTGGAGTGGGTTGCCATTTCCTTCTCCAATGCAAGAAAGTGAAAAGTGAAAGTGAAGTCGCTCAGTTGTGTCCGACTCTTAGCGACCCCATGGACTGCAGCCTACCAGGCTCCTCTGTCCATGGGATTTTCCAGGCAACAGCACTGGAGTGGGGTGGTCAATGCAAACAGGCATCACTTGTTTACAGAGAAAGGGTGTAATACGCTTTGGTGGGTAGATCTTAAAGCTTGTGGAGAAGAAGTTCACAAATTTGCATAAAATCTCTGGAGTCTCTGAAAGGGCAGATGCAGTAGACTGTCTAACCCCTTCCTCTTCGAAGTCACCCAACATATAAAACATCTCAGGGAGGGTGAGCTGTCTCACTGAGGTCAGATGACAGGAAAACTTCAGGCTAGAGGGACCTTGGGGAGATCACCTTGGAGGAAAGGGGAGTAGGGGAGGTTGGGGAAGACAGGTTTGTGCTGGTCACCTGGGCCCCCAGAACAGCTTGAATTCTATCAAAAAAAAAGACTACTTTGGGCGAAGTAGAGGTTGCATGCATGCATGCATGCATGCGTATGTGTGTGTGTGCATCTGTGTGTGAACAGGGGTCTGAGTCACAAACTTGATCTCGTTGGGAGCCCAGCTGCCTTTAGCAGAGAATAACCAATACCTAATAATTAGGAGTTATCCTCTAACCTCCTGGGGGTGAAGCTCAATTTTGACTCTAGCCGAGATAAAGCTAATCTGGCTCTTTGAATTAAGACAATCTCTGAGGTTTGGGATTTATTATGGGGGAGGGCCCCGACGGAGAGAAGAAAAACCATTCAAGTGATAGGCAAATTGGAGGCTAATTTGAGCAATAATTTTATCCCAAGCTGGTGAAGCAGAATATTCTGGCATCTTAAAGGAGGCAGTAAGTCAGAAACAGGTTAGGGTCCCCACCCCTTGTTTGTACTCTGGTGAGGTACAGTCTGGGAGATGTGGGTCCTGAGGATGATTTTCTGAAGTGCCTTGTCTGCCCCTAGGGAACCATAAACCATCCTGTCTTCGTCTTTTAGTCCAGGGCATCACCACTAAATGTTTGCAATACCTTATTGCATCTTCATTCACACAGCCCTAAATCAAATCAGATCTGGGAGCTTCTCCCCCAGGCCAAATGGAAATCAGCCAAGGATCAGATCCAGCCTTCAAACCGGTTCTCTGTTTTTTTTTTTTTCTTCTTCACTGTCACTTCCTTAAGTGCTATTAACATTTTACCCATACCTGATGATGTGTTTTGAGTGGGGAGAGAGTTTCCATTAACTCCCTGTTTCACCATCACTAAATTTAGCCTTCGATGTAAAGTCTCAAGTTCTTTGCCCTAAAAATAAATAGCTTGGGGCTGAAATGGGAGCAGAAGTGAGGATCAGTGTCAGCTGTGGTGTCCTCAGAAACCCACGGATGTTAAAGGACAATAAACTCCCCTGGTCCTGTCCCAGCTTGGACTTCATGTCCACCCTCTGGGGGGCCAGACACATCACTGCTCTTCCCAATTAGAACTTACCCGGTCAGTGAACACCAGAAAGCATGGTCTGGGAGAGGAGGGGCGGGCATTACTCACTCTCAAATGTTTTGGAAAACTGGCCAATTTTCCTTCGGAATTTTGACCTCATACTTATTTTTTGGCGGGGAGAAGAAAACGAATATTAATGATAGACTTCTTGTCAATAAACTCTATACATAAAGTGCCTTATCGACTACTTTTAGTAAAAATGCCAAAGGACAATGGTTGATGTTAAATATATCCTTTTGAGGGTTTCCCTGGTGGCTCAGTGGTAAAGAATTCGCCTGCCAAAGCCGGAGACATGGGTTCCATCTCTGATTCAGGAAGATCTGAATGCCTCGGAGCAACGAAGCCTGTGCAACACGACTATTGAGCCTGCGCTCTAAAGCCCAGGAGCCACAGCTACTGAAGTCCCCACGCCCTAGGGCCCGTGCTCTGCAACGAGAGAAGCCACCTTGATGAGAAGCCTGTGCACCAGAACTAGAGAGTAGCCCCCAGTGGCTGCAACTAGAGAAAAGCCTGCTCAGCAATGGAGACCCAGTACAGCCAAAAATAAAAAAATAAGATTATAACATACATATATATTATATGTTCAGTTCAGTCGCTCAGTCATGTCTGACTCTTTGCAACCCCATGGACTGCAGCACGCCAGGCTTCCCTGTCCATCACCAACTCCCGGAGCTTGCTCAAACTCATGCCCATCGAGTCAGTGATGCATCCAACCATCTCATCTTCTGTCGTCCCCTTCTCCTCCCGCCTTCAATCTTTCCCAGCATCACGATCTTCTCAAATGAGTCAGTTCTTCACATCAGGTGGCCAAAGTGTATATATATATATAAATCCTGTTGAAATTAAAACTTAAGTTCCAGCTATTAAGATAGCATATCAAAGTGTTTTTTGTTCATTTTTCACAAAACTGAAATTCCCAGCATTCTTAAACTACACACACACACACACACACACACACACACACACAATTTAAAGACAGAGAAACGAGTGGGTTGCAGTAGAGTTTCCTGCAGTGGCATTTGGTAGGTTTTAAATTGTGGTCTTATGGGGTCAAGGGGGAAAGTCTGGATTTTAGACTTACTGCCCATGGATACTTCGGTTCTATGTCTTCTGTTTTGCTGAGCAGTAAAATTAACTGGTTCATTTCTAGATGGTGCATTAGAGGCAATTGTGCCTCTAGGTCATGACTTTAGCCTAGTGTTCATCTGACAGATGATTCTGGAGAACTCTCTTATTAGCAGCCAATTTGTTAAGAGTCAACGACAAACAATCTAATCTGCTGTTCTCTTGATCTAAGTCTCTGTAATGCCAGATGGTGAGCCCACAGCACCCTTGCTCTCTTGGCCCTGAGGCTGGCGATCTGGAAGCTACCAAGCTTCTTCACAGCAGTACGGTTCTGGGGTTCTGAGCTAGGATGATGTGTACAGATGAGCTGATACTGCTAGGTACATAGACACCAGCTTCCAAAAACAGCTCTTCATGCTTATTTTCAAAATCTACAGTGTTTGCCGATACAAAAACATTGAAGTACACAAAGATTGTCATAAACTGGACCTCTTAAAATTCTCACTCCGCAAAACTGGAGTCATTTTTGGCTGAATTTCCAAGTACCATGTCACTGTTCTTTTTTTTTTCATGTCAATGTTCTGACTGTTCTTAGAGAACCTCATAATTAGTCATGTGGATGATTTAAGGTCAAAATATATCAGGCTGCATTCTTGCCTTTTATAGTTCTTTAAAAAATGAATAAAGCAATAAGATAAATTAATGGAAGGAGACATACAGTCTCATTTTTTTACACTGTAAAGATGTCATGGGTGTGGCTTTCTTGAAACTTGTATGACACACACAAACAGTCCAGTCCAGCTTAAATCTCCATCCTCCAGTCCTCCCCTCCAGGCACAAGCCTGGCCCAGGCTCTCTGGACCCTCCGAGGAGATGAAGATGGACAGATGGATGAGGGTTGGGCTTTCACTTTTGCTCCTCTGCTCTCTTCTGCTTTTAGGTTTTCCTGGGGGGTGGGGCAGGGAGCTGGCGGACAAACTAAGGGAAAAGGGAAGGATGGTCTTATTTAACAGGGCACAGGCAGGATCCTCTGCGGAAGCCCGGAGGCCCCCCTCTTGCCCCCTGTCCCCGGCAGTGCCCTGACCTGGGCAGTCTGACTCCCTTCTTTCCCCCTTAGCCTCCAGCTCCCCGGCAGACAGCCCTCTGACAGGAACACCTCAGAGGAACTCCCCGCGTCTCTCATGGCCCCGCGGGAGACTATAAGGTACCCCTTGAGTCAGTTAAGCCCTTGTTTATCTGTACTCCACAGAGGCAGGGGGCTTGAGCCAGTTAGTTAATCAGTCAGACTAAATAAAATGCGAGGCAGACATGATAAAAGCCCTTGTGCCTCATTAAGGGCTTAACCAAATTACATGCGTGAGAAATGAATGTTTGCTTGATGATGGAACTCCCCAGGCCAGGTCGCTCAGAATAAATCCCACCAACAAAATCACAGAGTCGAAATGATGCGTTATAGACAGCACCCCTGCTGAAAAAGCCGTGTTCCTAAGGTTTATGTCAGTGTTTAGAAACTCAAGATGCATCTTCCCCGAACCACAAAGTTACACCGAACCACAAAGTTACAGACGGTCATTTAGTCTCGAGGCCTCTGCTACAGGTTGCTGCTTTAACCCCTAAGGTGGCCAAAGGCCAATCGGAGCCTGAGGTCTGGGTGGGGAGTGGGGAACCGTGATATGTGTGTTGAGGAGGGTCGATCCTAATGGCCCTCCTCCACTGGGGGCTCCTCTTCCCCAGGTCTCTGAACCTTCATTTGCCCCAAGCCCTTGCACTTGACCTGGGTCAGCCTGACTTAGCTAGTGCACCCAAATTACCAACCTCCTTCTCCACCACTTTACTCAAACCCTTACTGAGATAAACAGGAAAGCAAGCCGAATTAATTCGTGCAAACTAACATTGAATTTTCTAGTGGCCCTTTCCTTTCTAAGAGTGCTTAGGTCTTTGGAAAAGGATGCACTGTGTCTGGGATTTCACCTGGCGGCAGGAGTCTGCAGGATCAAACAGGGTACAAGATAATAATAGATTATTCTCAAAGGTTGTCTCAGACTGTAATTATTCCTCTTTCTCAACTGCCTTTTAGCCTCTTGGGGCAAAACAGGCCACTTCTGGCAACACAGCCGCACACTACTGCCCTGTCCACATCCTGCCCTCCAACCACCTGCCTGATTAGTCTAAGAAAAGACCCCTCATTTCACTACAGATATTATTCTTCTGGCGGGTCAATGTTGACTTTTGTAATAGATATGTGTTGCTTTTGGCAGTCCGCAGCCCTTTTACTTTCCTGGGGCAAAACCAGTCATTTGAAAGAATCACCTTTCTCCCACTGGGCATATTCAAATGGGATATGTTTAAATAGTGGTCACCTTTTCTCTGGCCAGTGGCCGAGTAAACTAACCCATGCCAGGATTGTTGGTGTCATTCTCCTTAGTGGTGAAAAGACTGAAAATGGTTGGGCTGGCTCATCCTTTCTCGTCGGGATGTTCAGACAAGACCATTTAGTAATCTCTGCTGCCGAGGCCTTCTGGAGGTGCCTGGGCCTGTCTGTTTGGAATCAGCCCTGTATCCCGCTGAAAGATCCATTTTCTTCAAGTTGGCCAGAGTTGATTTCGATGCTTGACACAGGGAACCCTGACGGACACAACTCTCTTCCCTGACTCGTGCTCTAGCTGTATCAGGAACCTGGGCGGGTACGCATGCTTAGCTGTGTTCGACTCTGTGTGACCCCATGGATTGCATCTCACCAGCCTCCTCTGTCCATGGGGATTCTCCTGGCAAGAATACTGGAGGGGGTTGCCATGCCCTCCTCCAGGGGATCTTCCCAACCCAGGGATCGAACCCAGGTCTCCCGCACTGCAGGCAGATTCTTTACCAGCTGAGCCACAAGGGAACCCCCTAATACCCCACCCATGGCCAAACCTAGGAAGTCTCTGGGTCCTTTTGCTGTTTCTGTTATTCAATTTCTAAATGTTTGCTGAAAGACTAGTGAAACCTGTCTGTCTCCTCCCTGTTAACGTTTGGTGAGGAGGGTCTTCCATTGCCTGTCAGGCGTTTCAGAAACCAGTCTCCCCAGATTCTACTCACTTCTAGCCAGCCCTGCCTCTTAGAATTACTTAGCAGATTTTGTTGCATTTGTCTGCAAAGCTTTGGTTATATTTGTGCACTCAAAAGAATATGTTATTGGTTGAATTCCTACTAATATAATAAAGTGAATTGAAAAAGTTTAGGGCAAGTTGGGTGCCGTTTTGCATTCATTTCCCAGTGAAGCCAAAGACAACAAGATTGGAGATGCCACAAGTCCAAATAAGTGTGGGACTTCCCTGGTGGTCTGGTGGCTAAGACTCCATGCTCCCAATGCAGGGGGCCCAAGTTCGATCCCTGGTCAGGGAACTAGATCCTGCATGCAGCAGTGAAGATTCCCTCATGCCTCAACTAAGACCCGGCACAGCCGGAAAAAAAAAATCCAAACAAGTGTCAGTTTCATTTGTCCATAAATTCACTTGCCAGAAAACTGCCATTTATTCACTATATCCACATTACAAACTATGCTACTTATGCTTTTTGAAACTACTCTCAACTCTACAATTCCTCGGTGAGCTTAAGGTGTTCCCTTATCAGAGTGTCTTGTCGTAGTTACAGGCTGGAAACGCTAGGATGAAAAACCAGCTCAAACTAGAGTGTAGGGTGGAGTCAAGAGTCGAATTCAAGCAGCCTGACTTTAGGGCCACACTGTCTCTCTAAGAAGGAAGGGACTGGGTGTTTTCACACTGAACTTCGTTTGCTTCATGTAAGAGGCTGCCAATCTAACCCAAATTCTCTACTCTTCAAAGAGAGTTAACTGTAGTGTGGAACAAAATATTTCTAAATTTACAAAATGAGGAAAAAATGTTTTGGGGAGTTGAGTGGGCTATGTTCTAGGTGGGCTCCAAAGATGGCCCCCCAATCCGCTGTGCATCTGAGTTTTCATGCCCTTGTATAGTTTTTTCCCCTTGAATCTGGGCTGGTCTTAAGACTTGCTTCTTTTAGCTTGCAAACTTGGTGCCTGTGTAAATTCTGAGGCTACTTCATAAAGGGGCTTGTAGCTTCTACTTGTGTCTGACCCCTGAGACAGTCATGCTGGGAGGTAGGCCAAGTCAGTCATGTAGAGAGACCATATGGAGACAGACAGACAGACAGCTGGCCAGCCTCTAGCTCTTCCATGCATCCCAGCTGAATGGAAGAGGACAAACTAGTGTTGAGATTTTACTTTGTGCCAGGCCCTGTGCTGGGCTTCCCAGGTGGCTCAGTGGTAAAAACCTGTCTGCCAATGCAGGAGACATGGGTTTGATCCCTGGGTCAGGAAGATCCCTTGGAAAAGGAAACGGCAACCCACTCCAGTATTCTTGCCTGGGAAATCCTATGGACAGAGGAGCCTGGTGGGCTACAGTCCATGGGGTGGCAAAGAGTAAGACATGACTGAGCAGCACACTCTGTGCCAATTTCTTACATAAATTACAGGTGAAAATTATCAACATGGCATGTTGGCCGATTTTCCACCACATCACTCTCCCATATGGATGAGGAGAAAGCCCATAATTTCCCGCTTCATTTATACCTTCTTATCTGCCAGCCTGATCTCCCAAACCAAACCATTGGTCTTTCTTTTTCAGAATGGTTTCTCAATACTTGTGATGCAGAATGGCCAGAGAAACACAAAGTTGGAGAGACTGGAGTTAAAGAGAAGGGACTTTTCAAAAGAACTTAAGTCACCTTTGTAATAAAGTCTGGGAAAGAGATGGGAGGTGGAGTGGGAGTGACAGAAAAAGCAAGTCAGGGAGGAGAATGCTCTTTGGTAGGAAATGAGAAACTCCAGATGCCTAGGACACGAGTGAATCAGGTAGAAAAATCAGGCAGCTATGAGAAATACTGCAACTGGTTATGACTGAACTGTCTTTAATGCTGGAGAAACTTGAATAAAATTGGAATTACTTTTCCATGATGTTTATCCTTTAAATTCTGTTTCCTCTGGAACTGAATCACATGGGTGATGGCTTCAGTTATGGCTACACGTATCATCTCATTTAATTCTTTCAAGAATCTCACATGGCGTGTATTACTGTCCTTGTTTAACAGATTCAGAAACTAAGGCTCAGAGAGGTTACATGACTTGTTTAAGGTGATATGGTGTTAAGCGGTAAGGCTGATTTTTAAGTCCAGCCCCTCTGACTCCCAAGGCCATGATTTTCCAGCTCACCATCCTGCAGTCAGCTCCCCAACAATATAGCTTCTCTTCACGATACTGTGTCCTTTCTTCTGCTCCTGGACCCACTTTATTGTATATCATGGCATTGTCACTGGGGATCCCGAGAGGGATATGAAAGTGGAGAAGATGACACAGTAAATACTTATGTGAATTTTACATGTAACTTAGCTATTTTAAAAATCAGAGACAGTCTATACTTCCCTGTATTTTGTTAACGTACCACAGCCTGAGTTTATTTACAGTTTCTAATACCAGGTTTTAAAAAAATGGCACACATGAGTGTCAGATAATGTAATTGCTTAAAACTTGGTTGTGTGTCCTTTATCATTTCAATTCAGTTGTGATCTATTGAGTTTTAAAGCAACTAATTTGACAGAATCTACAGGGAAGATAACATCCTTAGGCTACCTTGGAAAGATACCTTTTAACAATAAAGGCTGCTTCTGTGCGTTACAAAGTCAGATACAAAATACTTGACAAGAGATACTTGTCAAGAATACTTGACAAGAGAAGGAGATTGGATTCTGATTCTTTCTCTCTCTTTTTGATGCCGGTTGTTGCCTGCTAACCTTTCCTGATCAGCTTTGTATCTATGTTCCTTTAAAAAGGAGCAAAGCCATTTAGCATTCTCCTGGCACATTTGTGTCTGTCATAATTCAGGTATGCTCTGGGGAAAGAAATGAGAGATGTTAGTCTGTTAGATGAATCAAAACATTCATCCTGAACTTTCATGACCAAAAAAAGAAAAGATGATGTTGCTTCTTAGTGGTATTATGGATTTCCTATTTAAAATGTAAAATTATGATGTTTGGAACGTCCTCTTCAAACAGGAGCAGATATATTAAAGCAAACCCTGATCACACATGAATGCACTGCTGGGTGTGTCCTGACATCTGCCTTTTGGCAGTGCTCACCTCCAGCAGAGCAGAGGCTTGGGGAGAGGGGGGAATCTCAAACAAGCCAATCTGACAATGTAACAGTCTTGCTTTTCTAATTAAAGATCTGGCAGGAATACTAACATAAGAATTGGCAGTAATCTGTGAATTTTTAACTGTTCGTATTTTCTCATGACTGTTTCTAAAATTTCCTGATAGATGTTAGAATTTTTTTTTTTTTTTAAGGAGTAAGAGAGGTGGGACAGAAAGGGTGGGATAAGCATGGGCTTGGCTTGACCTGGGTTAAAACCCTGGAGCTGGGTTTTTTTTTTCGGGGGAGTAAGGCAAGGCAATGGCAGCCCACTCCAGTACTCTTGCCTGGAAAATCCCATGGACAGAGGAGCCTGGTAGGCTGCAGTCCATGGGGTCGCTAGGGGTCGGACACGACTGAGCAACTTCACTTTCATTTTTCACTTTCATGCATTGGAGAAAGAAATGGCAACCCACTCCAGTGTTCTTGCCTGGAGAATCCCAGGGACGAGGGAGTCTGGTGGGCTGCCGTCTATGGGGTCGCACAGAGTTGGTCACGACTGAAGCGACTTAGCAGCAGCAGCAGCAGCAGCAAGGCTGGGAAATTTCCTTAATGCCTCTGAGATTCTGTTTTCCTGCCTGTAAAATGGAGGTAACAACACCAACCACAGGTGCTGTTGTGAGGGCCCAAATGATGCAACGGGTGACAGTCTGTGTCTGGCCCCGAGGAGTACATAGGAGGACAAGAAGCCACGCGTTCCCTTCCTCATAACTTCAGAGGTAGGAAGGAAGATAGGGTAGCAATTTTAGCCTGAAGCCTTAAGGGACATATCTATACTTATTATATTCTTAGATTTATTAGTAAATGATCATCTTCAAGGGCACAAAAATACACTGGGCTTGGAGCCAGAGGCCAGCGTTTAATTTCAGGTTCCAGTTAGGACGTCTTAACTTTTTGAAATGTTAGTCATCACAGGAAAAGAAAGTACAAATAGCAGCATTCAGCTCCAAATAACTTGTAGGGTGGTTGTAAATATTAATAAGTAATCAATTACCTTTAAATGCTTTGGAGAATTGTTATGCACAAGTTTATCATGATGAACACAGAGGAAAGGGTTTATTTGTAAAGTGTGACATTTCTTATGAAACATTTTACTGAAGCTTGAAATACTGTCACCATCGTATTGAGACAGGAGGGAAGGGAGAAGGGCACGACTTTTAAAAGAAAAATAGAGCTGTTGAGGATGTGACATAAACTGGTTAGAACCACTCAGCTCAAGATGGCATAAGATTCAGCTTCCAGTAGAAAGTTGAACCTCATTATACACTCATTATAACGCATTAGCTAAATGACACACTCAGAGGCGCCAGGACAGTTTGGAGGCCAACTGTAAAAGGCCAAAGGTAGACAGTGGCCCAATTCCTGGAAATCCTTGCCCTTTCCCCAAAATAGTTGGAATAATCCACCCCCTTGGTAGCCTATGAAATAACAAGCCCATGAAAACTAACCTCCCTATGTTTCAGGACCTTTCTCACTTTCTGGGATGGCCCACATTCTGTCTATGGAATGTGTAATCTAAGTAAACTTGCACTCACTTTACTATGGCTGACGCTTAAAGTCCTTCCTGCGCAAAGCTAAGAACCCTCACCCGGCAGCCTGTCCCAGGCACACACCTGAGACCTGGGACATGACCATTCTCTCATGCCCCATTTTCCTGCAGCATAATGTCCAGTGACATTTGACACAGGGCCATAACCTTCTGAGAAACAGTTATATTAGAAAGAGGAAATGGTTCCAAAGCCCACGTGTCCTTTGTGGTGGTTTTCCTGTGCTCGTTGAAACTGTTAAGCTTACTGAGGCTTGTTCTCTGCTTTGACCACAGGATAGCATGAAAGATAGCTCTAATCCTTCTTGCCCACTTAGGACAATTTTTCACATTTTCAGGGCTTCCCTGGTGGCTCAGACAGTAAAGAATCCGCCCGGAATGCTAGAGACCCTGTTTGATTCCTGAGATGGGAAGATCCTCTGGAGAAGGGAATGTTTACCAACTCCAGTATTCTTGCCTCGGAAATCACATGGACCGAGGAGCCTGGCAGGCTATAGTCCAAGGAGTTGAAAAGAGTCAGACATGACTGAGTGACTAACATCTCATATCAGCATTTTCATAGAGTTGTGTTGCTATATTAGAGCCAATCTGCTATGGTTCAGTCTTAGAGGCAGCAGGGTGGGGAGGCTTGGAGTCAAGCAGATTTGAATTGCCAGTGTCCAGAGTTGTGTGTTCTCAGGCAAGTCACTGAGCCACTCTGAGCCTGTTTCATCAACTACAAAATGGAGGTAATAGTACAGCATCTTGCAGGAATTTTGAAAAATTAAATTTTAGATACATAAAGAAGTACAGCACCTGACATATAGTGGGTCCTCATAAACGTTTAGGGGTATACAGAATAGAAAGTGAAGTTGCTCAATTGTGCCCAACTCTTTGCAACCCCATGAACTGTAGTCTGCCTGGCTCCTCTGTCCATGGGATTTCCCAGGCAAGAATACAGAGTGGTAGCCATTCCCTTCTCCAGGGGATCTTCCCAACCCAGGGATTGAACCCAGGTCTCCCACATTGTGGGCAGGTTCTTTACCATCTGAGCCACCTAGTCACTCTTAAAGATTGTTCAGGAACTTAAAAAAAATCAAAAGATAAATTACGCTAATGTTAACCTACCCACATTATGGATGATAGTTCTGATTCAGAATTAGATGTGAAACATCTTTTAATACATATGCAGAGCAGATAAATTAATATTCACATGCCTTTAGAATCTTAAAATTTGTATTTCCTGACTTCTGGTGTAAAATTTTTAATAAACCATATAAGTTTTCTGTATGCTCTGTTTTCCTTTCCTTTTATTTACTTTCAGTGAACAAATAAACCCATAGCATTTTCAACCATACTGGTAATTAAAGCTGCAGGGGGATGGAGCAATAAAAATGAAACATTAACTCTAGTGATCAAACGGAAGCCAGAAGCTAGGAGATGATATGATGAAGCTTCCAGAAGTTATTTAGGCTATTGATGTTGCTGGGGTGTTATTACATGGTTATCTAGTGGGCAGTAACCAATATATATATACACACATACATATATATATATATATACTTATATATATATATATACTTATATATACATATATACATACATATGGCATAACTACTTCACCCTTTTGCTAAATTGAAATTGGAGAAATTATCTAGAGCATTCAGCTAGTCTCTAGAGAATGTAACTATTTCTTAATTACCTAACTAGAAAACACATGCTCCTCTGGAAAATTCCTGGGAGACATCATAGAGAGCCTCTCGTGGTGGAGGCCCCAGAGTGACTCTCCCACAGGAAATCAGTTCTCAGGTCCTGATGCGGCTGTTTTTCCCTTCCCGGGTCTCCTCCCTCCTGTCCCTTTCTACTCCCACTCATCTAGGGGACTTCCCACCTGACTTCCATCTCTCCAATTTCTTCCCACTTTTGCCTGCGTGTGGTCTGCTGACAGTTACCTTCATAAAGCATAAGTCTAAACAGCCAGGGTCTTGCTCAGACACTCTCAGTGTCTCCCTACATCCTACACAAGGTCCAGCCTCCTTCAAACAACAGTTAAGGCCTTCCACGATTCGACCTCACTTGATGCTGAAACTTCAGTTCTAAGGTTTCTGTTATCACAGCCCCAGTGCCTTAACCTCATACATTCATTTAACAAGCATTAAAAAGGACTGCAGATCCAGCACTGGATGGATGCTTCCAGGGGGCTCAGAGTCTGCAGATGGGCTAAACATTTACAAAAAGTTACTGAATAATGTGCTGTTATATTTATTTACTAGATACTCAGTGAGGATTTCTGGAGAAGGAACTGGCAACCCACTCCAGTGTTCTTGCCTGGAGAATACCAGGGACTGGGGAGCCTGGTGGGCTGCTGTCTATGGGGATGCACAGAGTCGGACACGACTGAAGTGACTTAGCAGCAGCAGCAGCAGTGAAGATTTCACAAGTTCCTCTGACGTGCCAGCCAGGAATGAGCAAGGCACACAGTGGCCTGGGTGTTTAATGTTTCCCAGAGTCCACAAAAGCTTCAAAGAGGAAGAGGCATGAACTGAATCCTGAGAGATGAGCAGATGGCCTCCGGGTGGGGAATTTCAAGCAAGGATAAAGTCCACGTTCGGGGGTTGGGGGGGGTGGGGGTAAAGGGCCTGGGGGTGGGGGGCAGAGTGTACAGGATATTGCTGGGATGGTTCGTAAGGCTGGAGCACAGCTTTAACTGATCTCCTTCTTTCCTGGCTCTTAATCCACAGCACACGCATCTAAGTGTGTTGAGTTCTATTCATCCTTTGGGCTTCACTGGTGGCTCAGATGGTAAAGAATGCCTGCAATGTGGGAGACCTCGGTTTGATCCCTGGGTTGGGAAGATCCCCTGGAGGAAGGCATGGCAACCCACTCCTGTATTCTTGCCTGGAAGATCCCCATGGACAGAGGAGCCTGGCAGGCTGCAGTCCATGAGGTCACAAAGAATTGGACACGACTGAGCGACTGAACACACACACTCACACACACACACACACACACACACACACACACACACACTCATCCTTCAGGCTCAGCTTGAGAGTCACCTCCTCAGAGAGGCCTTTCCTATCGGTCCAGTCCCCAGTCATTTACTCTAACAATGCCTTGTATTTTTTCTTCCTAAACAGTTAGCTGTAAGAAGATAATTATTTAGGCAATTATTTAAGGTCTGTCTCTCCTGCTATTCCTGGCCCTGACTGACCCCTTCCTGTTATGAAAACCTACCAGTGTTTCAATCAAGTGAACTGCCTACGTCTCACCAGAAACTGTATGATCCTGGTGTAGTGAAAGGGACACTGTATTAGGTGGCAGAATATCTGGGTTCCAGGCCCTGCTTATCCCCTAAGACCTTCGTTCTTTTCAGCATTCTCTGCTGAATTCCTGTTATGTGCAAAGCACTGAATTACGGGAATAGATCTTGCTTAGGTCTTAAATCTGTATCATGGAGAGAATACCTAATTTTCCTGGTAAATGAGGATCATGTATATCTATTACAACTGAAAATCATTCTGTGATTATGAATTTGAAAGGTGGGTTGGAACAATGGTTCCTGGAAGGTGAGATGTGACAAATGAGTAAAAATTTCTAAACCATTTGGGAGATGACAGGGGACACTAAATTACCATTTGCTATCATCATTTGATGAAGCGCTCCAAATTCAGCAGAACGAAAATATTAGAATGAAAGTCAATCCTTTAACTCAAATGCATGTTTGCTTTCTGTTATTAGCCTTATTTTTCTAATTTCTAGAGAAGCACAAGCTCAGAGGAGAGGCATCCACAGAAGTGGAAACCCAGTCTCTCACCCACATCTCAACAACCTGTGCTGTCTTAACTGTTTCTATTTCCCTGGTCAACTTCTTTAGTTACTTGGCACTCCAAGTTCTCCCTCCTGTGCAAGAGAAACGAGCGGAGAGAAATTAGCATCTGCAGCCACTAGAGGGCAGACCTCAGCCTGAGTAAGTCCCTTCCCGGGATGCAGTACCAGTCACTTCACTGCATCTCCCCTGTGTGTCCCCAGAAGGCGCTGCTGCTCTCTTAAGCTGCTTGACACCTGGTCATTTCTGTAACCAGTCTCCCAGCTCCCCACAGTTAGTTCCTCGTTTGAGCTGCAGCCAAAGTCTACATTATTTAGAGACAAAGTTGGGAGGGGTACCTTATCTTCTTCAAGACACTGCCCTGCATCAGAAGCCCAGGAGGAGTTTTTTTTCCCTTTGGAATAAAATTCTGTAACTTGAAATCATCATTGGCATAAAAAAATCCTTCAGGGGTGCTGTGTTCTTCTGAGCATTGAGCCAGAAAGATTAACCAGGAGACGCTGGCCAGTCAAGGTTGAGTGATCGATCAAGAGACGCCAGGGCAATTCTCCTGCTATTCGTCAATTGCTTCAGGGACAGCAGGGTGTCAGTGTCCCTCTCTTTTCTCTAGAGAGACAGGCATGATATCAGCTTTGGCATTAGACTGCTTACACATACGTTCTCATTGTGTCCTCAGTTCTATGACAGGGGCCTTATGATCATCACAATTTCATTATCTTAAAACTCAGTCTCAGTTTTTTTTCCCATTCGATTTATACTTTAACAATTATAAATTTTCCAAAGGAAGGTTGATGTTAAAGACATGAAATGTTTGATCTGATAAGAAGCAGCTTTCCCTCTCTACCCCTCCCGACACTCACCCCTGGCTTCTGCAACCCAGAGGAGATCGTTCGGAATTCTAAATGACCAGGTCCCCCACATATCTCTAAGGAATGTGCTTATGCTATTGGTTCTTGGTTTATCAAGTCTAAGTGTTAGAGTCTGAATTTCTCTTATAATAGATGAGAATTTAACTTTTTAAAGGAAGCCTGTCATGCAGATGAAAAAATCAAAGCTCAGGAAGTTTTAAGGGACTTGTTCAAATTCACATATCAACAGAACAACTCACACGCCATTAGAACCAATAGAGTAGAAATTAGGACCTGTGTCTTCTAAGAATCCATGTAATTTCCACCACCTTGTTGTGGGAGCCACTAGAACAATGCTGATTACCTCGCCCCCACCAACCAGGGTTGCGAGCACTTGGTATTCAGTTGCTGAGACTGACATAATACGTCCTCTTAAAATGGAGTTGCAAGATGAAATACAAGATGCCCAGTTAAATGAGTTTCAGATAAGAAATAAATACTTTTAAAATACGAAAGTGAAAGTGTTAGTCGCTCAGTCATGTCCAACTCTTTGCAACCCCATGGACTGTAGCCCACCAGACTTCTCTGTCCATGGGATTCTCCAGGCAAGAATACTGGAGTGGGTAGCCATTCCCTTCTCCAGGGGATCTTCCAGACCCAGGGATCGAACCCAGGTCTCCCGTAATGCAGACAGGTTCTCTACTGTCTGAGTCATCAGGGACGCTGAGAATGTCACAGATACTGCATGTGTTATGCATGCTGAATTGTTTACGGTTTTATTTGGGAAATCTGGTGATCCTACCTTAAAACTATGAATGTAGGTCTTCTACTTACTCTGATTTTAAAACTCTAGAGCTAGTAAGAGGTCTATGATTAATCCACGACAAAGAAATTCTTCTGAGACTGGTATTATTCATGGTTTCCAGATAGATAAAATATAAAGCAAACAAAACAAAAAGACAGTGTTTAGGGATATAGACATATACAATAAAATTATTAAAAGAAAAGAAAGCAAATTAGTGACAAAATTCAGGAGAGTGGCTTTCTGGGAAGTGGGGGAGATGCCTTAAGGAGTAGTACATAGGGGGCTTCTAAGATACAGATAAACTGACAGGGCAATAGTGTTTATTTTCTGATGGTACATATTTCTATGCACTGTTTGTAGGCTTCCCAGTTGGTGCCAGTGGTAAAGAATCTGCCTGCCAACACAGGAGATGCAGGTTCCATCCCTGGGACGGAAGGATCCCCTGTAGAGGGTAAGGGCAACCCACTCCAGTATTCTTGCCAGGAAAATCCCATGGGCAGAGGAGCCTGGTTACAGTCCATGGGGTCACAGAATCAGACATGACTGGGCACACAAAGACACACATATTTTATTAAAACTGCAAAGAAAATAAAAGCATGTTTAGACTCTGAAATGCAACCTACTGCAGTACTCTTGCCTGGAAAATCCCATGGATGGAGGAGCCTGGTAGGCTGCAGTCCATGGGGTCGCGAAGAGTCGGACACGACTGAGCGACTTCGCTTTCACTTTTCACTTTCATGCATTGGAGAAGGAAATGGCAACCCACTCCCGTGTTCTTGCCTGGAGAATCCCAGGGACAGGGGAGCCTGGTGGACTGCCGTCTATGGGGTCGCACAGAGTTGGACACGACTGAAGCGACTTAGCAGCAGCAGACTCTGAAATGAGACAGACTTAGGCTCTAATCTTAGGCTTAGATTCTTAGCCTCACTGAGCTTTAGTTTCTTCATCTATAAAATGGGAATGATAATATTTAATACCTAATTGACAATATGGTTTAGAAATAATGTAGAGAGCAGCATAGAGTATACACACATGTCCTTAGGAAATGTTATTATTAATCAAGTCCACGTGGGGTAAAGTGGAGCACTGTGCCAGGACTTCTGCATCCCACTGGGTAAACTTTGGCCGGAAATTGTCTTAGCTTCCGTTGGCCATTGCCTTCTTATCCAAACTCTTTCACTTGGGTGTATTTAAATTCTTGAAACTTGATATCATTTTGAATGTTGAAATACTTCTTAAAAATAAACTTCAGCATGGTAAGAAGCAGACTTGTGAGCTAATGAGATGATGTTTGTAACTAGAGAGTTAAGAAGAAAAATCAATTTTCTGCTAATGTTAAGGTGTAGCTTCAAAGCACAGGAGACATGTAGGAATCAATGAGGAAAAGCCTGATTGAAAGAGGCAATCATTGCCATGGACATGCAAAAAGCAAATTATTTTCCTTAATTGTATATTCACAGAGTCTTTCCTCTGATATTAAAATTATTCCTCCCAGTGGATAAATACATTTCTGCAAAACTATGAATCATGATTTTTTTTGGCATCTCTGAGTATATACTTCTATATTTACTAATATCCTGAAGTCTTTTTAACTTATAAAAAGGACCAACTGTCCTCAACCAAAGATTTTTATGAGTTATGATTTAATGTTAAATAAACAGTTCCTTTTTTAAAAAAAATTTTTTTTTTGGCCTTGCTGTGTATCTTGTGTGATCTCAGTTCCCTGACCAAGGACTGAATCTGGGCCACACGGGTGAAAGCCTGGAATCTTAACCAGTGGGCCACCAGGGAACTCCCAAACAGGGCTTTATTTTTTTTTCAATCAGAGACAGGAAACCTTCAAATTTAAAATGATAAATGATGCACTTTTCCTATAAGTATTCAAAATAGGAGGATTTGCCAATTTAGCAGGAGGTATTCTACAAAAAATTTATGTTTGTGCATCTTGCATTGAGTTAAAATGCTTTGGGAGTAAAATGTTCAAATACAGATGATTGCTGAGAAATCATTTCACCTTAAAAAATATTAATACTCACTGTTGCCAAAGACATAGTGAAGTGGGCCTTCTTGAACTTTGCTAGTACAGTGTAACTTGGGAATATTTCTGGAAAGCAATTTGTTAGTATATACTAAGGCCTCTGAATTTTATAGTCTTTGACATTATAATTTTGCCAGGACTATTTCCTTAAAAACTCTCAGAGAAATGGCCTTGCTCAACAGGAAACACCATTCCCTCCTCAAAAGTCTGGGTCCCAGTTCACAGAATAAATGTGCGTGACTATTTATCAAGTATTTCTGATAATGGTGAAAAAGTAAATCATCTACACATTCCTCGACAGGGAAATGATGAAGTAACTTACTGTGCACAGTGATTGTGGAAGACAGACTCATTAAAAGTATGTTTACCAAGATCTCTATGAAAAGAAAATGCTCACAAGGTTATGTTAAATGAAAAAAGCAGTATACAAGGGGTACAAAATTATCTCAGCTATGCAAAATATATATGTATAAAACTGCAGGAATTAAATAAACCAAAATACTATCAAGTGGTAATTTTTAGGTTGTGGGATTCTTTATGCTTTTCTCTGTGGTTCCAATTTTTCTACAATGACCACTATTACCATTGTAACAAAAAACAAAAAGGTATTTAAAAAAATTCCAAGATGGTAGCATATTTCTATGTTGGTTATACATGAATTGACTCTAGTGTAGGGAGAAAGAAATATTAAATGCATGAGTAAGATACACCATTTTCAGTTCCTCAAAGCAGGGATAAAACAGCATTTTCTCAGAAAGGATTTGTGCAGCCTGTTACTATTGAATTGTATCATTTCTCTGTATTTAGAGAATGTCAGTACACGGGTTAAACCAAACTCATGTTTTCATATTGGTATATGAAGTGACATAAATCTCTAGTCTCTTGGGAGAGCATGCAATTTTTAATGCCTATTATTTTTATGTTATTAAACCCATCTCTGTTAATAAGATCTATAATTACTAAGCAGAAAGCATAATGAAGTTGGCTGATTACAAAGGGAGGAGAAGCCAAGTGTTTCAAACCCTCTGACATTTTCTGGTGATGGCCATTGACTACAGCACTGTTGTTTAAAGTAATTTTACTGAGAAAGGAATGTTTACAGAACATTAATTGATGAGCTTACATTGCTTAAGAGCTTTACATTTCTGAATTTGGATCTCCCTTTGTCTCGCTTCCTTTCTCTCTCCCTCCTTCCTCGCCATCCCCTACTGTTCAGAATTTTAAGGTGGGAATGGGGTAAAGCAGGAATCCATATCCTAAAACAAAGATGTCAGGTTGGACTTAAAGGGCTGAAGTCTGGGGACCCCTAAACCAGGTCTCCCCACAGAGAAACCCTTTACTGGTGGGACTCTGTTGGACTTTTAGGAAGCTTTTTGCTGGGTGTGACGCTCTCACATTAAGTAAATGATGACTTTATAAAGTTTTGCTATTTATGCATTCCTATTTGAAATGCAGTCTAATGTTCTTATTGAGTATTAAGAAAAGGAAAAGGCCCTATCTTGTATTCTTAAACCTGTGGAGCTTTTTATTTTGAAAATAATCACATCAACAATGTGTAGACCCTATGAGTTTCTTATCCCTTATTCCTTTACATAGAACTCTTATGAGTGTGTGCTAAGTCGCTTCAGTCGTGTCTGACACTTATGACCCTGTGGACTGTAGCCCGCTAGGCTCCTCTGTCTGTAGGATTCTTCAGGCAAGAATACTGGAGTGGGTGGCTATGCCCTCCTCCATAGAACTCATATGGAATAGTGGAATTCATGGCATCTCTTCTAGCATATTAATAAAAAATCATTTCAGAATTATTCAATTATATCTTACATCATGTCCCACAACAGTCATCATTTCTAGCTACCATTAAATTTCAACCCAAAGACTGAACATCTTAAAGTTACTTCTGAATAAGTCACCCATGCCTCTGTCAGTTTCCTAGACAAGATTTCGCCCTGGGAAGCTTAAAAGTTTGAATCCAACAGTATGCAACTCTTTGTTGTTTTTAATTAATAGCTAATTTGACAAATATGTTTCATGAGTGACATTCCAAATGATTTGAGGATAAACATAAAAAGGGTCATTTTTATGGAGATACGCATGACAGGAGGGAGGGACACAGCCAAGAAATATATGTGACTACATCTCATATATATGTATATTTATGAATTCCACTCAAGTAGGAATTGAGAAAAACAGAATCTAATTGCTACCATTGTGTTCTTAAGCTAGTGTCTTAGCTTTAAACCCACGCTTCCATTCTTTTATTGACGTGTAGTTGATGAATACTATTATATTAGTTTCATATGTACAACAAAGTATGACAGTGACACAACACTTGAATACATTATAAAATGCTCACCATGACAAGTCCAGCAGCAATCTGTCACTATACAAAATTATTGTAGTATTATTGACTATATCCCTTATGCTGCATATTACACCCTGTGTAATATACAGCTTATCTATTTTATAATTGGGAGTTTGCATCTCTTAATCCCCTCTACCTCTTTTGCCCAACCTCCCACCCCCGCCTCCACTCCTCTGGAAACCACCAGTTTACTCTGTACCTAGAAGCCTGTTTCTGCTTTGTGATGCTGTGATCTACAAACCACTTTGCCCCTGACTGGCTGGCTCCTTTAGACTCTGCCAGTGGGCAATAGAGGGAGACAACAAGGCTGGGGAGGAAGAGGAGACGCCCCCCTTCCTGTTCGGTTCCTGCTTCTGTCAGGGTCACCGTTGCAACACTACTTCACCCTTGCAGCAGCAGCTCCTTCCAGCAGCAGCAATTGAGTCCAGATGATTCTAGTTTACTGGTTTTCTAAACCTTGGAGAACCGGCCTTATCATGCGGTTTTGGAGACATGACCTCTCCCTTCTTCCCTCATGGGTCTGGGTCGCAGCTTCCTGTGGACCCTCTCCCAAAGTTTTGCGTTATCTCAACAGCTACCCCTCCTCCAAGGTCTGAATTCTAGTCTGAGGGACCCACTCTGCAAGCTTCTGAGTTTAAATCATTCTGACCTTTTTCTTTAACTCCTCAGTCAGTCCCAGGGTTAGTAGCTGTGTCCTGTGGGTGCCATCGCCACGATACCTGACTCTCTTTGCTTTTTGGTTCTCCAGTATCTGGCTAGTAATGCTTTCCATTGCATTTTCTCTGTTAAAATAACTGGTGTGATTTCTGTCTTCTTTCTGGATCCTAAGGATACAGCTTTTAAAATAGGAAGAGTGGAGTCAATATTATCCTCATGAAACACACAAGGCTGGTTGCTGATTACTTCCTGCAGATAGAAAAATTACTTCTTCTGTCTAGCTCAGAGACTTTTCCTAATGCTCAACTGACTGGGCTATATAGAAACGAATTTAGAAATACACATATTTAATCTGTTTTCTAACTGATTTTAAAAATCTGTTGTATGTGCTCAGTCGCTCAGTCATGTCTGATTCTTTGTGATCCTGTGAACTGTAGCCCACCAGGCTCCTCTGTCCTTAGAATGTTCCAGGCAAGAATACTGAGTAGGTTGTCATTTCCTTCTTCAGGGGATCTTACTAACCCAGGGATCGAACCCACGTCTCTTACGTCTCCTGTATTGGCAAGGGGACTCTACCACTAGCATCCCCAGGTGGATGCGTTCAGATTCATAGGATCCGTGTACAATGCAGAAGACAGGGGTTCAATCCCTGGGTCAGGAAGATCTCCTGGAGAAGGGAATGGCAACCTACTCCAGTATTCTTGCCTGGAAAATCCCATGAACAGAGAAGCCTGACGAGCTATAGTTCATGGGGTCTCAAAGAGTTGGAAACAACTTAGTGATTAAAAACCAAACAGAAAAATGTGAGCCACATACACAATTGAATATTTTCCAGCAGCATATTTAACATAGTATATCAAAATATTACCATCTTGTCATGTAATCAACATAAAATTACTGAGATCTTGTCAAAGACTGAATGTTTGGTTCCTTCCAAAACTCATATGGTGAAACCTAATCCCCAGTGTGATGGTATCTGAAGGTGGCACCTTTGGGAGTCACATCATAAGAGTGGTGCCCTCATGAACAGGATTAAGGCCCTTTAAAAGAGACCCCAGAGAGCTCACTGTCCTTCATCTTGGACTTCCCAGTCTCCAGAACTGTGAGAAATAAATTTGTTGTTTATAAGCCACCTAGGCTATTGTATTTTTGTTACAGTAGCACAAACAGACTAAGACAGATACTTCATATTGTTTTTTTCATGTGAAGTCTTCAAAATCTGGTATGTATTTCATATACAGAGAGCCTCTCAGTTTGAACTAGTAATACTTTAAGTGCTCAGCAGACATATATAGTTAGTGGCTATGACATTTGACAGTACAGGTCTAGATTTGTATCTAAGTGAGACTAGAAAGTACATAGTCTTTTTTGTCTAGCTTCTTTCACTCAGAATAATTATGTTGAAATGTATCCATGCTTTAGTATGTATCAGTAGTTTGTTCCTTTTCATTGCTATGTAATATTCCATTGTTTGAAAATGACACAAATCGTTTATCCTTTCCCCTGCTGATGGACATTCATTTCTCCCCCTCCAAGGTTCAGGCTATTATAAATAACTCTGCTATGAATCTTCTTGTTCAATTCTTTGTGGGACCATATATTTTCATTTCTCTAGTGAAAATACCTAGGAGTGAGATGTCTGGTTCATACAGTATATGTACAGCTTTTTATAAAATTGTCAAACTGTTTTCCACAGTGGCTATACCATTTACATTCCCATTAGCAATTTATGAAGTTTCAATGTTTTACATACCCTCTAATACTTGGTATTGGCGGTCTTTTTAACTTTGGCCATTCTACTGGATGTACAATGATAGCATTGTCATTTCAATTTTAATTTTCATAATGATTATGTTGAGCACCTTTTCATTTATTATTTGTCTTTCATAGATCTTTTTCAGTAATATGTCTGTACAAACTGTTTGTCAATTTTTTATTAGGTAACTTGTCTTCTTATTGCTGTAAGAGCTATTTATATAGCGATTTATATATTTATAAATTCTAGATATCAGTCTTTTCAAATAGGTTTTGCAAATGTTGTCCTCCAATCTATGGCTTGCTCTTTTCATTTTCATGGCATTTTGAAAAGCAAAAACTTTAACTTTGGATTATTGACTTTAACAGTTTGTGCTTTTTCTATGTCTTATTTAAAAAATCCTTGCCAAGCCCAGAGTTGCTAAATTCTTCTATGTATTCCTTTAGAAGTTTTGTAATGTCGATTCTTACATTTAAGACAAGGATATGCATTCAAATTAAGTTTGAGTTAATTTTTGTATATATTACGAGATAAAGATTGAGGTTCTTTTTTTTTTTAAATGACTATCCAATTGTTCCAAAATCATTTGCTGAAAAGATTATCTTTACCCCCATTGCATTACCTTGGAATCTTGGTTAAAAAATATTTTGGCCACAGATGTGTAGAATTATTTCTAGAGCTTCTGTTCTGTTCCATTGATCTTTTTGTCTCTCTTTATACCATATTATCTTGATTACTATAGCTTAATCGTAAGTCTTGAAATCAAGTAGAAAGTTATTCACCTTTTTCTTTTTAAAATTGTTTTGGCTACTCTAGTTGCCTTGCATTTCCATGTAAATTTTAGAGTTAGTCAAGTTTTACAAAAATAAAGCCTAGTGGGATTTTGACTGATATTGCATTTATTCTACAGATCCATTTGGGTGATGGCAAAAGGCATTCTTACTTTGTTACATCAAAATGCATTGGTTATCTTGAACTGTGAATAGATTTCACCCACACATGACTTGGTAACATCTTGCATTGGTCATTTGAAAAATATTGGTTCACTTGGTCATGCAGATCTTCCAAATGCTAACACATTTTATTATACAATATATTCTTAAAACATAATTCTTTAATAATTCCAATTTCGTTAGAAAAGTCTATAAGTACTAGGAAGCTGTCAAGCTCTTATCACTGGCAGATACATGCTTTCCAAAACTTCAGAATTTTGCTGGAAAGCATGAATTTTATCATTGGCAACAAGCACTTTCAGTTGTTTTCCTTGAAGTAACAGGCTCCCTTGTTAGACATTAGAAAATATCTGTCAGATACCTGAGTCTGATAATCTTAGTTTGTCTGTCAGTCATTCTTTCAAATAAAAGTTGTGTTCTATGAAACTCTAACACTTTTGCCACCTCACGTGAAGAGTTGACTCATTGGAAAAGACCCTAATGCTGGGAAGGATTGGGGGCAGGAGGAGAAGGGGACGACAGAGGATGAGATGGTTGTATGGCATCACCGACTCGATGGACATGGGTTTGGGTGAACTCCAGGAGTTGGTGATGGACAGGGAGGCCTGGCGTGCTGCGATTCATGGGGTCGCAGAGTCAGACACGACTGAGAGACTGAACTGAAGAAAAAAAAAAGCAAAACTAAAAAACTGGCTAGCTCAGCTTGCATCTCAAACAAAGGTGCTTTTTCTTGTGACAACCCTTGTAAGTTGATCTGCAGCTGAAATGCTTTAGTTGTACTTCTCATTTCATTGTGTAGAATATTAAAAACTTGTGTATGCAATGGCTAAGATTTAATAAAATCAGTAGTTTTTACTGCCTCGTCAAGGACAGTAAGTGCAACTGGCCTTTGTTGTTGTTGGCAGTGTGTGGTGGTGAAGATGGAGAACTACAGTGATGACTAGTGTAACTTGGTGTCACTGCTTTATGTTAAGATGTCAGTGTTACTTACCATTGCTTTTGCGCTATTGTCACCAATATCAACACGGTGAAAAAGGCAATTAACATTCCAGTATTATTATGAAGAAAAAGTAGTTTTGACCTTGTGGATTCCCCATGACAATTTAGGCAACTCTCTCCCTTCCAGGGTTCCTTGGACCAGACTTTAAGAACCATTAAGGGCACAAAAGGGCCACAAGGAAGGATGTGCCGGGAGGCTCTGTTGAGGGTGAGGCCTGTGCTCAGGCTCCACGGATACACGTGGAAGGCGAGGCTTTCCTGCACAGACCAAGGGGACAGCAGGAGCAAAGGCACGAGGTGGGAACAGCAGGTCTCCTCCCCCTAGTTTTGGTCAAGCAAAGGGCAGGGGCCTGAGCTAAGATGCAGAGAGGCTGGCATGCGTGAGAGGAGCTGACCCCATCCTTCAGCTGATGAAGCACTCCTGGTGATTTCTAGCAGGCGTGGCACAGGGAGGGTCCTCTGTCAGCTCCCGCACTCCAGCAGCACTATGGTGAAAGATGTGGGAGGCTGACGTTGGAGAGAGGGAGCTCACTTAAGAACCTGGGCTCCGTCAAGGTAAGAGATGATTTAGCAGAACAGATGGTCAACTAATTAAACACTCAACCCCCCGCCTCCTTATTAATTCAGTCAGAACATTCTAACGAGTGTGTTTGCTCAGGGGACACGCCTATATATCCCCTCTAATTCATGGATGCGGACTTGAACAACAAAGAGGAGAAGCAGCCTTACAGAGCAGACTTGCTGTTTCTATGAGCTGTGTCCTTCCAGGCCCTTCCAGAAATTCCCACTGTCTCTGTTTAATCACTTCCTATAAACTAGCGAAGGGAAAGCAAAGGGCTGGGGTAGAAGCGGGTTTACAAGCCACATTTAATTGTTTCCCGAATGAGCGTAACTGGGATGCTATTGTAGAGGTCTGAGGTCACAGAATTAATTTTTTTTCTTGCTTTCATTACAATGTGTATATTTCTGTGTCTATGCAAGGGCACACACATGGGCTCGAGTCCATATACAGCATTCTTTTGCACATTTTAACCCTGCTCTCCTTGGCCGCCCCCTCGTCCAAATCTCTGTTAGCTCTTCTTGACTTCTCCAATGACTGCTCACTAGTCTTAACCCATTAAGTCTGACCTCTTACAATCCATTTTATACACTATATCCATAGTGATCTTTTAAAAATATAAATCAGATTATATCATTTGCCTGCTTACAATCCTCTAGTGACATCCTGTCCCACATAAGGAAAAATTCAAAATACTTATATGGTTCCTCAAGGCCCTGCTTACCTGCCTCCGGCTGGCCTCTCTGACCACTTCTCTCCCATCACGAATTGCCTGGCTCACCAAGATCTCATCACCCTGGTTTTGGCGGGTTTCCGTCTCGGGCCCTTCATACCCACTGTTGTCTCTGTAGGGCGTGTCATCTCCCTAAAGTCGTCCATGTCCCTCTAGGTCCTAACAGATCAGAGGAAGCCCCTCTCCTGATCACCCACCTGCTGTAGCCTCTCGGTCACTCCCACCACTTCACTCTGTTTATTTACATCATAGTCTTTAGCTGTGCTAGTACCTGCAACACTGCCTGACACACATTAGGTTCTCATTAAGTATTTGTGGAATAAGTAGATAAATTAGTCACAGATAAGTTTTTCTTTTCATGTTTGCTTTTTATAGTTCCACGAAGTTGTCATACAAATGATCTAATATTGATGATCTGTTTAGAGCCACCTTTTGTGTTTCAAGTTTTAAAAAAAATTTTTAATTTGGCTGCACCAGGTCTTAGTTGTGTCACATGGGATATTTGTTTGTTGCAGAACGTGGTATCTAGTTCCCTAATCAGGGATTGAACCCAGGCCCCCTGCACTGGGAGAATGCAGTCTTAGCCACTGGACCACCAGGGAAGTCCATAATGCCAAGTTTTTTTTGTTCGTTTGTTTTTGCTTTGGTCAGGGTTTTATTCCTTCTAAAAATATGAAGTGGAAATTCAAAAGTATTGAGAAGGTAGATGACTTTCTCTTAAGCAGTTAGAGGTATTAGTCACGGTTGTAAAACAAGAGAATTTACCAGTATATTTATGGAAAAAGGCAATGTTTCCCTCTTCAGTGAAAGAGTAAAATATAAAACTTTACCATGTGGAGGACACAATCATATAAATAAACTATTATAAAATGTAACAAATATTGTAATCAAGACACAAAGCACCATGGGAACACAGTGGTAGGAAGTGCTTTCTGTGCCTCAGGAAGTTGGGGAAAACTTCAAAGAGGAGATGGCAGTTGGTACGGATTATGAAAGATGAAGGATATTCTAAGTAGAAAGAGAGAGAAAGGCATTGCAGGCACAAGGAACAGCAAACAGAAAGGTCAATGTGTAGAAGAACGCGGTCTGGGGAATTAAGTATTAAAGAGAGATGATTTTTTCTTTCCTTCAGTGATTCACAAATCAAGCGTTTGGGCTCAAAGGGGAACCTCCCCACCAGTAGCATTTCTTGGACTGTTTTGAAACTATTTAGAATTCCCTGGTGGCTCAGATGGTAAAGAATCCGCCTGCAATGCGGGAGACCTGGATTTGATCCCTGGGTTGGGAAGATCCCCTGGAGGAAGGAAAGGCTACCCACCCCAGTATTCTAGCCTGAAGAATCTCCATGGACAGAGAAGCCTGGCGGGCTACAGTCCACAGGATCGCAGAGTCAGACATGACTGAGCGACTAAGCACACAGCACAGAAAGCAGTGGAGGCTTCCAGGTGGCACTAGTGGTAAAGAATCTGCTTGCACTGCAGGAGACACAAGAGACTCAGGTTTGATCCCTGGAGTAGGGAAGCGTAACCCTCTTTCGTATTGTTGCCTGGTAAATTCCATGGACAAAGGAGCCTGGCGGGCTACTCCCGGTGTCCATGGTGTGCAGACAGGTGGACAAGACTGAGCAACTGAGAAGGCACCCAGCACAGGAAGCATTGGAGTCATTTTTCTTCCAAGAAAGTCTTACCAATGCATACAAGAGTAAACAGCCTCCTGGGTGGGGAGGCCTGCGGGCTCTAAGTGGTTCCTGACCTTTGGTCTCTCCCTGTATAGACTGATGGCCCACTTTAGGACCCCGGAGCTTTAAAGAGAATAATTTAAAAGCTACCACCTTTTACTCTTGTTAAGAAAACTGGGTGGGAGCTTTCGTGGCCAAGAAGATGCACCACCCAGGTCTGCTGCTGGGAGCATGTGACATGGGAAACCCCTGCTCCCAGCACCGGGCAGGCTGCTCCTGGCCAACGACTGAGTGTGCAGCGGCTGCTTATGCAAGACGGAGGTGGGGAGGGGGCTGACTCCTCTGACGGGCAACTTGTCATTGCTGTACAGTCTTTGTCGCAAAAACTACTAGAGAAATATGATTCTTTGAAAACATCTTCTGTCCCTGTGTAAATCACATAGGATCCGGAGGCATCTCTGCAAATAATATGTTTTCCTATGCCAGTATATAAATAGCTTTAGAGTGCTGAGATAAAAAGAAAGTTGCCAAGGCTCTTGCTACACTGACAAGATTAAGCAGCCCATTTGGAGCCTGCACTGCTATTTGCTGTTAGGTCTGAAATTTAATGAGACTGAGTACACTGTTGTTGCTTCCACGTGACCAGATAAGAGGGCATATGCTGCTATATCTGACCACCTAGAAAAGGCCAGAATGGAGGCTTCCCAATTTACCTGCCCTTTTGGTGAGATTTACTTAGCAGGCAAGTACTTTCTTTTTATTGGAAAAAATTCTTTTTAAATGATGACCAAGCACTAATAGTTAATCGATGGAACCCAAAGGGATGAAAGCGGCCAAGTAAGCTCTTTGGTTAGGACAAATCCCTGGTGAAGAGAAGGGGTGACTTGGCAGTTGACACTAACGGGGGGGAGGGGGGAACGTCAAGATGTTGTAATTCAACAAAAGACCCAGGAAATAGGCCGTCATGAAAGTATCTCAGTGGCCTCCAGCATCTGTGCCATATTTGCCTTCTTGCTCTATGTGATCTTGTCTCCCTACTGGAGACAGAGGGAAAGAGGTCTATTTGTCCTTCTTCTGGGTTATTAAAAGGTAACGTAAACATCAGTCTTTCATCTGTTCAGCGTCTGAAACCCTGTCTCATGTTTGGATTGTCTTATCTTGTGTCAGTGAAAGAGAGAACACACCTTTCGCTATAGAATTCGAAACATCAGATACTTGCTTTCCCAGCCTTCCCTGCGAGAATCAAGTATGAATCACAGCATCCACTTCTGTAATGAAGTCAAGAAGTTGGGGGAGCCATAAGAAACTCTCCACTGTCTCTCAGGGTCAGAGGTGACAGAAAGACCAAGTCCTAGGGCAGCGGTGCTAGAGGGTTAGTAGAGCCCACAGCCCGATTAGTTTATTGACTATGCAAATGATCGTGTCCCTGCTTACCAGTGCATTTCCTGGCTGCCTCACTGCAAATCGGACTCTTCTACCCTTCTAGAGATTCTGTGAGCCACCCATTATCTTTCAGTAAATTAATTTTCTGCTTCATTCAGATGGAGCTGAATTCTAGTCTTTGCAACTAAGAGCTATGAATGTTCCAGAGAAATATGGGATGTATGCAGAAATATGGAAGTGTTATCTGGCTTTGAAATTGAAGGCAACAAAAATCTAGCTCATATTCTTAAAGATTCTGGTCATGATCTGGTGAAGTGGTTAATCAAAACATCACCTAGGTACACCTACACTGAATTTCCACTGAAGGCAAAGTTTCAAGGGAACTGAGAGGTTAATGTTACTGAATATGAAAGTTACAGGGAACTCAAGGACTATGGGATGAGGTTCTCCTTACATCATGAGCAAATGGACCGTTGAATACTAATGTGTTCTTCCATGCCTCTACCAGAGCAAAACAGCACAAATGGTAGATCAAAATCCTATCCCTGGAGTCTACTGAAACTATCAAACTTTTTGCAAACTTTTAAATTTCGTTCTTTTTTGTATTCCTGCAAAATAATAAAGCCAAGTTAAGATAATTTCATCCAAACCTGAACAGTCATTCTCACTAGTTTTTAACCCAGGCCAGCCTTTGCAGTGTTAACTGGCTGGCTCAGATTACCCTTAAACCCCCATTGAGTACCCCTTGCTTCTTCCCTCTCTCCCTACAGTAAGGGACAGCATCAGGGATTTGCTTTCATTTGTCACAGTCAGCAATGTGCTTCACCATGGGGCCTCAGGGTTATGCCAGTTCTCTGAGTTTATATCAGATTCAGTCCACAGACCATGGAGCTGGCTCATGATAATAATGACATCATATGGATAAACTTGGAAACAGGAAGTAACATGTAGCCTAGGTACCTTGGTATGTTATGTGTGTCAAGGGGGTAGACTAAATCACATAGAGTTATGGGGCTTGTTATCCTGTTAAAGTTCCATGAGTTTGCAGGTGTGTTGGAGGGCAGGGAGTGTGGGGGGTAGAGAGAGAGTGAGCGTGAGTGAATGAGCACACCGGGGAACTGGGGAATGCTGGGAAATTCTCCTACCGAACAAAAGACAAGCAACTGTCCATTGCACTTCTTACCACTAAAAAAGAGAGGCATAAGGCTTTAAGCGTTGAGTCGCTTAGTCGTGTCCAGCTCTTTGTGACCCTATAGACTGTAGTCTGCCAGGCTCCTCTGTCCATGGAATTTTCCAGGCAAGAATCCTGGAGTGGGTTGCCACGCCCTCCTCCAGAGGATCTTCCCAACGCAGGGATTGAACCCAGGTCTCCTGCAGTGCAGCAGGTGGGTTCTTTACCGTCTTAGCCAACAGGGAAGCCCCAAGGATTTATAGGCCTTCTTAAAATTTTAGAAATCACATGTACCACATTTGGATGCTATGGCAGACATTACTAATTTTCTATAAAAATGGATTTTTTTTTTGAGGGAATTCTAATCCTGTTTGAGTAGCAATGTGTCCACTGAAAAATATTCATATTCCCTTGTAGCTAAGAGTCACCAAGTATCAGAGTATGGCTAACTGGATAGTAGATTTCTGGGAAATGTACCACCTCTGTTTCCCTCCCTCTTCCTATCTGTAGTTATGGTAGCCAACCTGTGACCATGAACCTGAGGCAGTACGCATGAGCATATATTGCAAGTGGAGGACAGTGGAGCCAAAAGACAGAAGGGTCCTGAGACACTACTGTTCCTGGGTAGCTGCTGCGCCAGCCCTGGGCTGTCTACCTCCATACTTCTTACTCTGACAAAAATACCCACCCCCATATGGTTAAACTGTAATGATTGAACATAACTAATTGTCCCTAATACAATTCCTAGCTGATACAAACGTGTTGTGCCGCTCCCTTATTGGGTGGCTAGAAAACCGGCTAGCTTTGAATTGGGGCCCAGAACAAATCTTTCCACTTTGTCAAGGAATTGGTCCAGGTAGTTTCCCCTTTGGGCCTTATTTCCAGAAGATCCAAGGTGCTCAAAATGCTAGTGCCGGAAAATACATTGTATGGATTCTTTGGAATATCTGTTAGGAGAACTTCAGCGGAGGACCCTTGAGTTTTAAACAAAGCCACATCTTTCTGGGCAAGTAATAATTCTTCTTTCGAGAGAAACTGTAACTTGATAATGAATTCTAGAACATGCTTCTATTTCTAGACTCTATTCTATTTCATTAGTCTGTTTGTTTATCTCTACACCTATTCCAATATTCTTGCCTGGAAAATCACATGGACAGAGGAGCCTGGAAGGCTACCGTCCACGGGGTTGCAAAGAGTTGTATCAACTCAGCAACCGAGCGTGCACTCGCGCAGGCGCATACACACACACACACACACACACACACACACACACACACACACACACACACACACACACACACACACACACCCATATTGAAGCTTTCCCCGTGGCACAGTGGTAGAGAATCTGCTTGCCAATGCAGGCAATGCAAGAGACACGAATTCAATCCCTGGATCAGGAAGATCCTCTGGAGAAAGGGATGGCAACCCACTCCAGTGTTCTTGCCTAGGAAATCCCATGGACAAGGAGCCTGGCAGGCTACAGTCCACAAAAAACACAACGGAGCAACTAAACAACAACAACATGTCAACACTATCTATACTCTCTTGGTTAGTATAGGTTTATAAAAATTTGTACATCTGGAAAAACTAGCCACTCACCTTGTTATTCTTCAAGAGGGTTTTAACTATTCTTGGCGTTTTGTACTTTTTATATAAATTTTAGAATCAACTTGCCAAGTTCTATGAAAAAAGATTTATTGGAATTTTGACTACGATCACACCAAAACTATTAAACTGGGAAGAAATGACTTGAGTGTTACATACCATGAAAATAGCATGTCCCTCTACATATGCAGTTTTTAAGTTTGTTCAAAAAATTTAGTTTTCTCCATAATAGCCTGCATATTTTGTGATAGATATTTCCTCTACATCTAGTATCTTTGATATTATTATAAATTAAAAAAATTATTTATTCTTTAACTATTTGGTAGCTAATATTCAGAAATATGATTGTATATATTAATTTTGTATCAAGAAAACTTGCTAAACTCTAATTCTTGTAACTTCTCTGAGGATTCTTTCAAATTTTTTAGACATACAATTTTTTATCCACAAATAATGACAGTCTTCTCCAACAATTCTTAAAACTTTCTCTTATTTTACCTGTCTTACTATTCTGGCTAGGACCTATTAGAATGTTCAACTAGAGAAGTATTATAAAAAATCCTTGTTTGCTCTTTTTTAATTTCAAAGGGAGTACTTTCAATGTTTTTTCATTAAATATGAGGTTTTCTATTTTTTTTTCTCCATAAATATTCAAAACAGTTGTGTGTAAATATTGACACATAATAGATGCTGTCAGATTGACTTTCCCAAAAGCTGAAACAATTCACTCTTCTATCAGAATTTTTGCCAGCAATAGGTATTATAACACTTGAAAATATTTGCCATTCTGTTGAGTGTAAAATATACCTTATTACTACTTTCACTTGCATCTTCTCAATGGTTAGTGAGTTTGACCTCTCCATATGTTGTTGACTATTTGAACTTGTCCTCTATGAATGATCTCTTTGAATCCTTTTAGTTTAGTTTATTGTAGTTGTCTCTTTCTTCCAATTTTAAAGAGATTTTTGCAGAGTATAATTAATTCCCACACATTTTGTGCACTGCGAGTAGTCTCCTAAGCTTATCACTTGTTACTGACCTTATGTTTTTTAGGTATAAAATAGCTTTAAATTTATATGTAATTATTTTGAATGTCTATTTTTCCAGCCTTGTTTGCATCATGCTTCTCAGATTATCTTGTGGAATTTTAAAAAAATTCTACTTTTAAGTCTCCTACTCATCTGACAATTTTTATATACTATATAAGATAGCAATCCAATTTTACTTTATTTCTATTGGATAACTATTTATATCATCATCGATTATTAAATAACTCACTCTTTTCCACTTAAATGAAATGGCTTTTTTTAAATCATATATTGGATTATCACATATATGTATCTTTGAATTGAAATCCTACACCTGTTGTTCTGTGTAACACTGCCTCCTTAATATTAGCAAATGTGCAGTAAAAGCACATAATTATTCCCCTACCATGTTGATTTAGGTATCTGTACAGTTTCTAGAAGAAGAAGGTATGACTCTGGTACCATTATCATAGAAGAGACCAGGGAAAAGATGAAGTGAAATAATAGAGAAGATGGAACCGACTTTCTAAAAAGGATGTGAAACAGCTGAGAGGGACGTACACAGCATATTAAAAGGTGAAGCAAACACTTAAATAATGCAGGAAAGTCAACAAAGAAGGGACAAAGGGGGAGCCAGATGGAAGGGGTCCAAAAACTGAGCTATGTGTTTATAAAACAGTTCTGAGAACAAGTATGCTGCTTGACCCTCATACATAGCTTGCTGGTTAATACTAGAAAACAGTAGTTGTACAGAGAGAATAAAGGCTGGAGGAGTTTCATCCTGTCTGTTCAATGGATTTTACAGGATTCAACTGGATTAGACCTTCATGTTATATGGAGAGATTCATTTAGTACCTCAATTAGATGTTGTCCTAAACTATGAAATAAACTCACACGAGTACAGTAGAATTTAGCTTTGTTTGAGAGCAATATCTTTCTTAGGCAGTTTTTAAAATTTACACTTTAAAGGCATTATCTGAGCTAACTATAAGGCGAGAACAGCAGCATTTTCAATGGGCAGCAAAAGAGCAAGAGGGGATGACAGAGAGGCATTCCAGGTAAGGATGAGAATTCAAGTTTTGGAGTCAGAGAGACCGGAGTTCCAGATCTATTTTGGCCTTCTGATATTTTCAAGTTATTTCACGTCTCCAAGCACATTTCCTTATTCACAAAATGAAATGAGGATAATTTCCACTTCACACAATTTTTGTGAGGATTAAATAGCAAATGAAATTTAATGTCCAGTGATTTAATACCATTGACACTACTGTTAATGGAGTAAAAACTACAGATTTTCTTCTTTACAATTAGCTTATTCTTAGTCCAATTTCATCTCTGTGTTATCTCAGCACAGTCGTTGGAATTGTTAGTTGTGACAGACTAGCATCTGACGATGACAGACAAGACAAAATTCCACGACGATGGGCCTTCCTCTGTCTAATCAGTGACATCACTCTCTGTCACAGACTGGGCTCCCCAGAGTTTAGGGAGTCAGATGTACCTCAGGAGCTGTCCTTGGAAGGACACAGCTGTGGGCTGAGGGAGAAACTGACTGTGGTGCAGGCCTCACAGCAGGCTTGGCTTACAGGGAGTCCAGGAGCTAGAAGGCCCTTCGGAGTCATCCCAAGTTCCGCTGAGATAGCCTGGCCTTCATAGTCCCAGGTCCCTCAGTCAAGGCACGTGGGAAGGGAAGGGACCTTAGCCAAGGGGGTTCTCCACAGCTGAGGAATCCCTTACTTCCTTCCTCCATGGAAAGGGGTCTGGGCCGAACAGCACGGTCTGTGTACTGAACCTATGAAGGTAAGCTCTGTCTCTGGTGGCTTTCCTCCCATTCCAGACACAGAAAAGGTCACATTATCAAGTTCCTTCTAATTCTTCTATTAGCAGTTCCCAGGGAAGAGAGACAGACATTTGTAAGGATGGTATATAATGGCTTCCAAGGGAGGAGTTACCTATGTTCTCAATTGAAGAGCGTCTCCCACTTCTGAGTGAACTAACCAGGGGAGAAGGACCAACTGCAGACAAAGCCCCTACCACCCTGTCAAAAGAATCTGAGCAAAGGCTGAGGTCGACTGATCGGGGAAAACATGGGAAAAGCACAAGCTCTGTGAGCTGGGAAGACTGTCAGCTTCCACAGGCATGACCGTATCCCAGCATCTTCAAGATGATGAGAGCAAACAAGAACAGAGGTGCTGCATTCTAACTTAGGGATCAGGGCCCAGCTTCAAAAAGAGGAATTAAGTCTCTAAGTGGCAGGGTGCAAAGGACAGCGAAAGAAAAGCTTAGAAAAGTGGGGGTCGGGGGCACTAGATTCTTTAAATTCTCCCCTAAAAAGGAAACTTAGACAACTTAGTCCCCAGGAATGTACCTATTCTCTTTGTCTTAAACAAACTGAGGAGGCCAAGAATTGACAAAATAACTATGCTTCCATGACATTCGTCTCCTTATATGAAAAGAAAAAAAGAAACAGAGTGCTCCTCAGGGTATTACATCCCAGAGAGAATGGATGTTGTGATTCTCTGGAGAGGCTGCTAGATAACACATCGTGAAGCCCATGGAGCTATTAGAGAAAGGATGGATGTCCCTCTTCTACTGAAATGGACAGTCATCAACTCTTTGCATGCGTGCTAAGTCGCTTCAGTTATGTCCAACTCTGTGCGACTATACAGACTGTAGCCCACCAGGCTCCTCTGTCCTTGGGACGCTCCAGGCAAGAATTCTGGAGTGGGTTGCCATGCCCTCCTTCAGGGGATCTTCCTGACCCAAGGATCGAATCTGTGTCTCTCATGTCTTCTGCATTGCTGGGCAGGTTCTTTACGACGAGTGCCACCTGGGAAGCCTCATCAACTCCTTGCCAAATACTTATTTGAATCTCCTCAAGGTTAGGAATCAATAATTCACCAGAGGAAAGAAGAAAGTAAATATAAACCGTGTTACAAAATAAAATACCACAAAACAGCTTGTACAAGAATGGCTAGGGTCTTTTCTAGAACTTGTTCATTGTATCTTTTGATGATCATTCTGGCCAACACCAGCCTGGTATTTGTATCTGCTAGAGGAAGTTCAAAGAGGGCTGAAGAGAAAAACAGTAAAGTAAGTCCTGCCAACTAAATAAAAAGGCACCTGTCAAAACATCAATTTGTGTGAAATGGCAAGAGAACATCTAATATAGGGGCCTGTCAACAAACATCTAAATAACAGTGCTTTTCTCAGCACCTTCTGTGCTCAGGTTTACATTCAAAATACATATGTCTAGGAGCTCAGAAGAGATGAGGGTTGAGTTAGAGCTGCCACTAATGTTTCTCACACGTGTGCTTCAGTGCTGACACCCTAATAGCACACTCATCACAAGAGCTGCCTTCGTGTCATCCCACTGAGGACAGAAAACGGAGGTGAACCTCCTGCTCTGCAGACTGCCCATAATTATGAGTTTGCATCAAAAGCAAAGAAAGGTTAAGCTGCTGATCTCATTCAGAAGCACAACAGAGTCTCAAGGGCTTTGAGGATGAAAAGCATGCCATGTTGTGGGAGGGGATTTCCGTACAGAAAATTATCAAGGACATGACTGTAAATGTCTCTATTACTAGATCCGTATGCGTGCCTCTGAAAAAAACCAACACCATCGAGTTTTGACCTCCAGGGCAGCTGGAGATGTCTGTGCCACCACAGACTTCACTGAGCCGAGCAGACACTGAAGTGTGAGAAAAGACCGGCCCAGTGTTGGAGGGGTGTCCACCTCATGCCAGACACGGGACCGGCCGATTAAACTGAAAGATATCACGGGCAGTCAGCATGTCTTCCCTCTCAGAGAAGTTGCTGTGGAAGTGAAGGGACCCCTGGAAACCACACTGATTGACATTTCCAGGTTTGCAGGGCTGAGGATCAGAGGCATAGCTGCTGCTGCTGCTGCTAAGTCGCTTCAGTTGTGTCCGACTCTGTACGACCTCATAGACGGCAGCCCACCAGGCTCCCCCATCCCTGGGATTCTCCAGGCAAGAACACTGGAGTGGGTTGCCATTTCTTTCTCCAATGCATGAAAGTGAAAAGTGAAAGTGAAGTCACTCAGTCATGTTCGACTCCTAGTGACCCCATGGACCGCAGCCTACCAGGCTCCTCCATCCATGGGATTCTCCAGGCAAGAACACTGGAGTGGTGTGCCATTGCCTTCTCTAATGCATGAAAGTGAAAAGTAAAAGTGAAGTCGCTCAGTCATGTCTGACTCGTAGCGACCCCATGGACTGCAGCCTACCAGGCTCCTCTGTCCATGGGATTCTCCAGGCAAGAATACTGGAGTGGGTTGCCATTGCCTTCTCCTGGGGATCTTCCCAACCCAGGGATCGAACCTATGTCTTCTGCATTGCAATCCCCTCCCCCACACTTAGGTTAGGGGTTTGATAACATAATAAAATAATATTGAACCTCTTAAATTATCCCTGAGAGAATGAAGGTAGACAAATCTGTAACCACCCTCCTACCACACATGCTGGTTCCCTGCCACATCCAAGCAGCAGTTTTTATCTGTTGGGTCTGCCAGGACTGTCAACACCCTACATCCTTTCAACTGTTGAATATAGCAAAAACTTGCTCACACGTTTTCAGGGGAGGCTCCCAAACTCTGTTATTGTGTCACTTCTGGCTCCTCTGCTGTATGCATTCCTGAACACGACAGCCTATTTCTCCACAAGATAAACACACGGGCAGTGAAAGGTCTAAGATGAGCTTTACTATGGAGAGACTGCACTGCAAGAAAAATTGCCTTTTAGAGAGCCATTTCCAGAAAAGTAACACCACTACCATTATGCTGCCAAATAAGCTCAAAGAACTTAAGTGGGACTGAAACAGGCTGGCCAGTGGAATTGATATTTCTTTTGAGCGAGGCTTTTCTTTCTCTACAGAACTGCTATTTTGTGCTCCAGTCTTGATGAAATGCAAAGATGCAGGCAGGGTGCCTGCTAAAACTGAAACCATCAAAATCGCAAGTCCAGAAGCAGGAGCAGTGAGTTGCTGCCTCGAGAGGGTTGACACCTCCTCACTCCAGCCCTCTGGACCCACTGAATAATTTCTTCTTTAAAAAGCACACCATAAAAACTTTTTAATATCTACACCGACCACTAGAGTTGCAGACATGTGGATGTTAGAGCAGGAAGTGCCCTTAAATATCTACTCTGCCAGTCGTTAGCAGTGAGAGCATTTCTTAAAACAAGTCGGTGGGATGTCACTAAAAAAAGCAGACAGAGCTGTTCTGGTTGAAATGGGGGAAGAGTTGCCCTTGCCCTGAACCCCCGAATTCCACGGAGCCTCATGAAGCCTCGATGGAACTCTTTGTGGGACAACGCTGGAAAACCCTTGATCTTGACCAGGGTCTCAACCTGGTGGTTTTCTAGCCATGGCTCTGGACCCCAGAGCTGTTTTTTGTCTGGTTATTCTGGTCCTTTAAGCATTGTTGTATTCATTTTCAACACTTGGTATCAATAGATTTTTGCATAAAGGCATGGCTTCCTTGGTAGCTCAGTTGGTAAAGAATCCATGTGCAACGCAGGAGACCTGGGTTTGATCCCTGGGTTGGGAAGATACCCTGGAGAAGGAAATGGCAACCCACTCCAGTATTCTTTCCTGGAGAATCCCACGGACAGAGGAGCCTGGCGAGCTACAGTCTGTGGGGTCACAAGAGTTAGACACAACTTAGCAACTAAACCATCACCATGAACATCTGGCTCTTCTTCAAAACTCAGGAGCTGGGGAGAGAGGGCACTGGCAGTCCTTCATGGCCACAGTGCGTGGAAGACAAGCTGCTGCTCACCGTGACCCCTCACCTGCTCTGGGCACTCACCCATCTGGTTGCTTGTCTAGCCATTTGGACTTTGGGGTCTCTGTGAGTGTAGATCTGGCTGATCTTGTCTTACAGTTGAGTTGACAACAACAACCTGGATTGGGAGAGGCGAAGGCAGGAGGATCTGGGTCTCCCAAGAGCAGGTTTGGCGGCGTTCTTTTCAGTGGTGGTGGTCGAGTTGCTCAGTCGTGCCTGACACTTTGCGACCCCACGGACTATAGCCCGACAGGCTGTTCTGTCCATGGGGTTCTCCAGGCAAGAATACTGGAGTGGGTTGCCATTTCCCACATGTCGGCATTTCTCACACTAGGGGTCTGTGGAGCTGGTCTTCATGATCCAGGAGAATAGTTTTTCTTAAAAACATGTCCATGCTTGACTGACATTTAAGGAATCCCTTGCTACACCCAGTTGCCAGCAGAATGTCTGAGGTTTCACAGTCGTAAGCGATCAGCTATTTCTGCCTTGTTATTTTAGAAAAGCAGGACTTTGTTATGGCATGACTCACTGTCATGCAATTCAGGATATACTGTTGGCCAGATATATCCCCTGAGACATCACAGGGAGGCACAGAAAAGACCTTTGAAGCAGCCAGTAGTTTTGATTCCTCCAAGTGAACTTCACAAAAGGCTCTGCAGTGAAGGGTTCGGAAGGAAAGGGTTGCAGGAGAGGCCATGGCGATGGCACTGCCTTTTACCCCAGTGAGGATAGAAGCATCTTTTGCCTCACTTTCTAATCATGATGTTAATATAGTAACTGTACTGGGAAGTAACTCAGCACTGTGGTAAAGGGGTAGGCTTTGCTGCCAGATGGCCTGGGTTCAAATCCCAAGGCCACCATTTACCACCAGTATGATTCCTGGTAAGATTCTTCAGTGTTGTGCCTCAGTATAGCCATCTGTAAAATGGCAATAATATTTATCCTATGAAGTTATTGTGAGAATTCAATGAGATAAGCACCCAAAACTCCATGCCTAACATATAATAAACACTGAGAAAGGCTTGCTATTATTAGCACAGCAGGTTTATAGCTTATAAACCACTCTCACTTCCTTCCATTTCTTCTGTATAACCAAGCTGTGAGCTAAACAGGAGGAACTGTATCCACTTTGACGAGAATTCCAAAGAGCTTGAGTGAGTTGTTCACGGCCATGAAGGCAGTGAGGGGGAAAAGCAAGGGCACGAACCAGGTTTTCTGTCTCAAGATCCTGGGTTGATTCTACTATCCACAATGCCTCTGGGATCCTCTAAGTGACAGAAATAATTTTCAAGGACTATTCTGAGGGTTAGAAGTCAACACATGTTCATACGTGGTGGGAGCAAATCATTTAAAAGGTAGGGCTTCGGAGAGAAGCAGGAGCAAAAACAGAATTTACATAGAAAAATGAAAACCTTCAGCACAGTGAGGAGATTTTTAATTGGAAATGAAAAATAGCCTGAAGGGAGATGGTTGCCCAGTGATGGGCAGCCCTCAGGTTCTAGTGGACTTCTAGATGATAAATAAAGGGCCTTCAAGGGCCCCCTAGTGAATGTCTGCATTTGCCACATGCCTCTCATCCAGGGTGGATGGAGCGCGGTGGGGGGCTGGGCAGGGGCCCAGCGGAGGGGCAGGGGAACAGACCCTTCCTGGCCAGAGCACAGAGACGCTGGACACTGCTGGGGAGCTGCTTTAAGAAGGGCAGCAGCCCACATTTCCCATGTGAAGCAGACCTGTCAGATTACAGGACTTTCATTGGTTAAAGCCTCGGGATGCTTTTTATGGTGTTTCCTAAATTATTGCTTTGGATTCCAGAAATTTTATACAGGAACTAGGCACCACGGCAAGCTCACTGGAAATAGATCTCGAGTAGCCCGCTTAGGAAGACAGCTTGGCCCTAGAGGCAGTAACAGAAAATTGGCACTGGCCTGGACAGGCCCATTTCCAGTTTTATTGGGATACAAATGGGCCCACAATTTTATTCACTTTAAGGCCAACGTGGGAGGTGGAGGCGGGGGTAGGGAGCATGTAGGGGCGGTGCGGGAGGTCTCTTTACCTCGATTTTGATACTGAGGGCATCTGCTTCTCCCCCTGCACACCCAGGTTTCCATGATTAACCCCTGGCCCCCACGCATTCACCCACATCTCACCCTTTCCTGTCCCTTCCTCCACATTAGGACTGGTTGAGGTGGGTATGTAACAGCTGCATTAATACCTTCTGAAATAGTTTAATGCAGGGGGGTGGGGGGATGAGGAGGTAGGGGGTGGGGGGGGTTGGGTGGTAGTGGATCAGGGAACTAAGATCCCGTGTGGCATGCGGTACGGCCAAAAAAGAAAAAAAAAAATAGGCCTCCACCAAAAGAATATTGCACTTATGTCAGCTTCCTGGTTTTGATAGTATACGATAGCTTTGTAATTTGTTAACATTAAAGGAAGCAGGGTCAACAGTAAGTTGGGTCAAGGCTATCTCTACCATTTTTGTAAGACTTCTCTTTGTGTCAAATTATTTCAAAATAAAAAGTTAAAACAGCAAGAAAAAAAGTCACCGCCTTCCCACTGTAAGAGGCCATGTCACAGTTGTCACCTGTGTCTGTGACATTAAATGTTGGTATACGCACTTGTGTCCTGGTTATTTACACATTATTCTATGTAACCCTGCTGTGTGGTGTTGCCATCTCCATTTTTGCAGGTGAGGGAACTGAGACACAGAAATTATGTAACTTAAAAAGCGTAGGCACAGGAGTTGGACAATGAATAGCCACAGCTCATGTCTGCTCCATGAGACAAGAAATCTTAGCCTCAGCAGTATGGGTGTCTAGTACAGTGGCTGACACACTCAGGAAATGCTTTTCTTGGTTTACTTTACTTGTTTATCCACTAGATGACAATGTACTATGTGAAGTTACTTTACTTGGTTAATGAATGCTTTTTTGGTGACAGAGGGGCAGACCATCTTTTCTCAAGGTGGCCTAAGTCAGCCTGGGACTCCCAGGCTGGGCTGCTCAGGCTGTAGGCACAGGACACAGAAGCTCTGATTTTATTTCCCTAATCAGATCCAAGGCCATTATTAATTTCACTCCTGTAAGCAATGCCAGTTAGCATTTATTATATACCCACTCTGAAGACAGGGAATGCCATTTGTTCCTGTAGGTGCATTTTTACACACCACCTTATAAAGGGTGGATTTATGGAAAACCTATTTTCTAAATGTCAAGGCTTTCAAGCACAGCCGAGAGTTGTGACCCCCTAAAAGGCAGTTGCGTATAACATCAATCCCGTAGTCACCTGGACTCCCTTGTCGGCTCTCTGGTCTTCGTTCTCCAGCTCCTGGTGCTGACGTATTTTAAGCCACATAACTTCTATGTCTCAGTTCCCTCAGCTGGAAAGATGGAGATGACAACACAGCCAAGCAGGGTAGTGTCAGAAAGTGTCTAAGCACTTTACATGTATTAACTCACTTCAGAGTCATGGCAGATCTGTGATGAAGGTATAATTGTTAACCCCTTTACAGGGAGGAGAAGGAAAGTGAGCTTGAGAGGAATTAACCTTGCTCAAGACTACAAACCTCAGCATCAGGCAAAATCAAGGTACCAGAAAACATCAAATGTTGTTCTATCACTTTCTTTATTCTTGGCTATCACAGGTCCTACCTGATTTTGTGGTCTACTAACAAAAGAACACTTTGTGTTGTGTTAAAAGCTCTAGCCATTCCATTCTCCAGGGGATCTTCCCGACCCAGGGATCAAACCTAGGTCTCCTGCATTGCAGGCAGATTCTTTACCATCTGAGTCACCAGGGAAGCCCAATAATAAATATATCAAACTACTAAAAGAGCTTTGACAAAGACTTGTTTCCTTTTTCAGTCTGAACATTTTGTTCAATCGTCTCTTATCTGCATCTGGATATTTGTGTTTATTTGTCTGTGTGTGAGAGAGAGAGATTATGAGAGATTGAGCAAAAGCGAGACCAGAATCTGCTGTAGTCATCCATCTTGCACCAAGAGAGGAGGCAGCCCAAACACGGAGGAAGGCAGAGGGGAAAGAATAATCAAAAGAAAGAATTTTGATGTCACAGTTGAGCAGCTGAGCTAAATCAACCCTGGAATCACCACACCTCTATTTTATCAGCAATAGTCTTATTGAGTAGGCAACTTTCACTTTGGATTTCTATACCTGGAGCTGAAAATATCTTAACAGATACATTAACTATACTCATATTTCCCCACATATTTTTATTTCAACTTTTTTTTCTTAGTGTCCTCTTCAGAGAGATACACATGCAGGGCACACACACGCATGTGCACACACACATATGCACACACAGAGGAGGTCTCACTATGAATCAGCACAGTGCCAAACTATCCCCAAATCTCAATGGCTTCAACATCACACATATTCCTTGCTCACGCCTTTTGCCTCTGTCTGTTGTGAACTGGCTTTTGGTCACAATCCATCTGAGAACAAAGCTGAAGGAGAACACTAACCAAAAAACCACAAGTCACTGGGGTGGGAGGAAAGGAGATGTCCAGAGGACCTTATACTAAAGACTGAATGCCCTGGGCCAGAAGCGACACACATCACTCCTGCTTACAACTCACTGGCCAGAACTAGTCATACAATCCTGTCCAACCACAGGAGGGCCAGGAAATGCCAGGAGGTCAACTGGCCCAGGTGCTCAGAAGGAGATGCAGAACAGCACCAAGGACTACCAAAGCCCTTTCCTAAATAAGGTTATCCACCTGAGGAAGGGAAGTAGGGGGCAGGAGATAAGTGTGGGAAACAGATTTTTTTTCACTATACACCACTTTGATAGAATTTGGATTGTCTTAAACATTTAAAGGCTGAAGTATAACACAGAGAGATAAGCACACAAATCATAAAAGTACAGCTCAATAAATTATCATAATAATGAACTTATTTGTAAAATTATCACCTGGATCAAGAAATAATATTGTCTGCACCCCAAAACTCCACTTTGTGACTCCTTCAATTTCTCCCCCTATCTTTCTTCTCAAAGTTATCCTGATTCTTAATCCCATAGATTAAAAATTAAAAAGAAATAAATATTTACAGACTTATCATGAGCGAAGTATAAGGTAACACGCCCTTGAGGGTTTCTCTAAACCCAGGGGAGAATAAATAGACTGTTATTTTGAATAGTTTCTCTAAAGCCAGGGGGGAGTAAATAGCCTGTTAGTTTGGAACATGCAGGAGGTAAAGAGTGAGTATAGAAGTAGCTGGACCAGGGAGAACTGGGTTCTCTGAGACTTAGAGGATGGGAGGTAAGTGGAGGAGACAGTACCTGCCCCCTGCACCCCTCAAGGTGTCAGGACCTCTGGTGATGCCGTACATGGCTCCTCGAAACTCACCTGGATTTCCTGACTTTGGAGCCTCTTCACCCAAGCTGAGGCAAACCGGGATGTAGAGAGGCTTCCCCGTGACAGCTATGCTCCACAGAAGACAAGTTCAATGCTGACCCTAGGAAATCAAGTGAAGAGAAGGGGTAGCAACCACTCCGGAGTAAGGGCCAGACCTCATCCCATTTCTGAGAGCTTCGGGATTCCTGTTCCATACAATGGGGAGGTAGTGGTGACAGTAGGTGTCCCAATAGCAACTGCTTTCGGATGGTTTCCCAGGTAGGGAGGTGGGGCCACAAAGCTGGACATAGTTTTAAAAAACAAAACCTCGTCAGCCATTGTCCCCCTCTGCCAGGTGGGTTGAGAATGCACATGGTGTCCACACGATGTAGTTTCACCTTCCTTCACGTTGTAGATGTCCGGCTCTGACCCAAAGCTGCAGGAGGTTGGCCCTGTGAGGTGTTTGGAGCCTCAGCACCTCCTTGAGTTCCTACTCTGTACCACTGCTGCCGAGTAAGCTGGGGAGAAGGCCCTTAATGAGTGCGTCATTCAGGGTTTAACCATGGCAAATATTTACATGTGTATATGACTGAAAAGATATTTAAGCATTGCTAGGCGTTGGCGCACACAATTAGGAAAATGATCAGATTGCTTAGTCTCCAGATTCAAGGGCTCTCTGGGTGCTCACCCAGGCCTGTAACATGCCCAGTCCAGCCGGACTGGACTGTCTGTTTACTTTCCCCACAATCCAGCTCAGAAGTGACAGAGGAGTTTAAGCATTTTTAACTCGTGTGAACAGTTTAGCTTCAAAGAACAAAAAAAAAAAATCTCTAAACATAATTCTTTAACAAATAACTTATGAAATGCCTACTATGTCCAGAGCACTGTACTGTCTTTTGACGTGTGGAAGTAGGGAAAGATGAAATTTGCTGTCATCATGGTTGCTTCCAGCCTCTCAAAACAGACTGGGTGACTCTGCTAACTGTATTACTTTGGCAAATTACTTAACCCCTCCATGCCTCATAATTCTTACTTGCAACATAGAAAAAGTGATTGTACCTAATGCATAGCTAGAACCAGACAAGGAAAAACAGGCTGGTTCTAAATTGGGAAAGGAGAACATCAAGGCTGTATGTTGTCATCCTGCTTATTTAACTTATATTCAGATTACATCATGCAAAATGCTGGACTGGATAAAGCGCAAGCTAGAATCAAGATTGCAGGGAGAAAATCAATAACCTCAAATATGCTGATGATACCACCCTATAGCAGAAACCGAAGAGGAACTTAAGAGTCTCTTGATAAGGGTCAAAGATGAGACTGAAGAAGCTGGCTTAAAACTCAACATTCAAAAAACGAAGATCATGGCATCTGGTCCCATCAGTTCATGGCAAATAGATGGGGAAGCAATGGAAACAGTGACAGACTTAATTTTCTTGGGCTCCAAAATCACTATGGATGGTAACCGCAGACACGAAATTAAAAGATGCTTGCTTCTTCGAAGAAAAGCTACAACACACCTAGATAGCGTGTTCTATCTAGGTTAGAATTATTAAAAAGCAGACAGTACTTTGCCGACAAAGGTCCGTCTAGTCAAAGCTATGGTTTTTCCAGTAGTCATGTATGGATGTGACAGTTGGACCATAAAGAAGGTTGAGTACCAAAAAATTGATGCTTTTGAACTGTGGTGTTGGAGAAGACTCTTGAGAGTCCCTTGGACTGCAAGGAGATCCAACCAGTCCATCCTAAAGGAAATCAACCCTGAATATTCATTGGAAGGACTGATGCTGGAGCTGAAGCTCCAATACTTCGGCCACCTGATGTGAAGAGCAGACTCATTGGAAAAACTCTGATGCTGGGAAACATTGAAGGCAGGAGGCGAAGGGGACGACAGAGGATGAGATGGTTGGATGGCATCACCAGCTCAATGGACATGAGTTTGAGCAAGCTCCAGGAGATGGTGAAGGACATGAAAACCTGGTGTGCTGCAGTCCATGGGGTCGCAAAGAGTTGGACACAACAGAGCAACTGAACAACAACTTCTGTCCATTGACAGGTTTCTGTTAGTCAGGACGAGCTTTATTGGGAGTAGATGGTGGAGATACTTAGAGTGAAGGCCAGTTTCAGGGTGTCTAAAGGCAGGTAGGAAGAGTTGCTGTTTGCCCAGGCAAGTGGACTAATCTGATGGCATTTCATGAAAATGTTTGGCTAAGTATTAGTCCCAGGATTTATTCCTGGGATTTATTACACATTTCTTAAGAAGAGAAAAGCAAAACTAATGAAGTGTTTGGCTGTAAAGGGGGAAGTCTGGGATTTGCTAAAGATAGGGATTCAGAAAATATAGGTCGAAGCATTTTCTGAAGTCTTTCATTCCTAGTCTCTTGAGAAATCAAATGTAAGCATCTGTAAAAAATGAATGTAATGAAATGGAAATAATTTTCGCCAAGGCAATGAGAAATTGAGGATTGTTAAATTGTTAACTCCTGGAAGGAAAGGAGTTGTTTTTCTGAAGCTGTGTGACATTTCAGTGGGTGTTGTACACAACAGGACTTGGTCGCTCTTTGGTGGTGAGTCCACTGAATTTTGAGCTTTCTTCTACGGTGGCATAAGAGCAAAAATAAACAAATTCACATTGATCATGTGGGTGCAGGGGTGAGGGGAATGAGGCACAGCCTCACCACAACCTGTTATTACCAGTCTCATGTTTATAGCAGACAAGTTCCACTTTTGCAGTAAGTATAACCTGCACTTACGCTATTCTTTTTCCATGATGCTCACCAGAGAAGTTTCTGATTAAGCATAGGGTCCTCATCATGTTTACTCATCTATGCAAAGAATGGGAGCCTAAATTCCTCTGCTGACCTTAGTTCTCAGTTTTCTGGCCTTTGGATCAAATCGTGCACTTTTAATGAGCATTCGTATTATTTTCTCACTGAAAATACCAGAAGTTGATTTGCTAGACCACTGAACCCTATACTGATGTCTAATAAATATTGGGAAAAGGTCATTAAGAAACAATCTCCTTTCCAGTCTTCCTGCCCAACAGGAAACACAGATGCATATTGCCTTCGTTTCTTGTTAAACCAGGGCAATGGGGTACAACAACCATTCTTGCAGGTCCAGATTCTCTAGAGTGCATTCTTTTTACATGTTTGCAGCTGAATAGGCCTCACATGATAATCAGGACCCATCGACCTCCTGATTGGGCTCACGGAGGTACTGAAGAGCAACCCTCCATTAGTAATTTCTGGCAAGGGCAGTAACTGTCTTGAAAGAACCTGTTTTCTCCTAATTTACAGCAGTCCCCTGGGTTTAGAGACGTTTGTAGGAGTTTGGTAAACAGTCTGTTCTGACACACTGCAGCTGCTGGCTGCCTCCCTCTAGGACCCTCACCAGGTCTAAAGCCTGAAAGGGAATTCATTAATGTCTCCCAGGCAGGGACCCATGCTAGTCCAGTGGCATCAGGGCCTGGGGTGCAGAACACACTGGAGAATAGCCTCAACCTTGGATCACCTGGAAAATAAGCCCGTGTGTCTTTCCTACTTTTGGTGATGTCTCCCTTTACACGGTGTCCACTGAACTTCAACTTTCATAAACAGGCCCATCCATTTTGCCTGTAAAAAGTTTCTCATAGTCTCTCTCTCTCCTTTTCTGTCACACACTTACATTCTGCTAGGTTGTAAAACTAAAGCCAAATCCATACCAGTAAAGCCACATCAGCCTCACAAACTGACTTCTTGGAGTCCAGTTCTTGCCTCTCTAGTCCACCCTCACACTAAATTTTCCTTAACTCCTTTGCACAGGTTTCAAAACTTTCTATAGTCTAGTCCTCTCTCCAACCAGCACAACTTTAGTTTCCGTTAGTAATAATCATAGTAGTGATAATGACCACTCAACTGAGTGCTTTGTTGTGCTGAGCATTTTATAGAGAGTATTACATTTCATCCTACAACAACCACACTGAGGTGAGCATTATTATCCTTGGCAAATAGCTATAGTTGAGTACTCCCTGCCTGTGATAGGTAGCTGACTTTAAAAGACAGACCTGTGAATACTACCTTAAATGGCAAAGGATGTGATCCAGGCAAGGCCCTTGCGATGGGGAGATGGTGTTGGATTATCTAGGTGGGCACTCAATGCAATCACACACATCCCTGTGAAAGGGAGGCAGAGGGAGATCTGAGAGATGACACAGAAAGGAGAGGCTTCCCAGGTGACACTAGTGGTAAAGAACCCACCTGCCAATGCAGGAGACGTAAGAGATGAGGGTTTGATCCTTGGGTTGGGAAGCTCCCCTGGAGGAGGGCATGGCAACCTACTCTAGTATTCTTGCCTGGAGCATCCCATGGACAGAGGAGCCTGGCCGGCTAGAGTCCATGGACTCGCAAAGAGTTGGACATGACTGAAGCAACTTAGCATGCACGCATGCACAGAAAAGAGGAGATAATATGAAGACAACAGAGGGAGAGTTGAAGGTGTTGGCCTTGACATTTGAAATGATGTAGCCACAAGCCAAAGCACGCTGGAGGTACCAGTGGCTGAAAGAGGCCAGGAACCATCCTCCCCTAAAGCCTCTGGAGTCTGGCCCTGCTGACACCTTGATTTCAGCTTCCAGAATGTGAGGCAGTGCCTTACTGACCTTCTTAGCCACACAGTTTATGGTAACTTGTTACAGCAGCTCCAGGAAATGAAAGACGTTATTTCTCACCTACATCACATTAGCCTCACAACTGACCTCTTGGAGTCCAGTTCTTGCCTCTCTAGTTCACCCTGCACACTTCACTTTCTGTAACTCCTCTGCATGGGTTTCAAATCTTTTTATAGTCTGGTCCACCCTCCAACCAGCACCGCAATAGTTTCTGTTATTAATAATCAGAGTAGTGATAATGACCACTCAACTGAGTGCTGTGTTGTGCTGAGCGCCTTATAGAGAGTCTCACGTTTCATCCTGAACCACCACACTGGGGTGGGCATTATTATCCTTACCTTCCAAGTGAGGAAATCGAGGCCTGTGCGAGCAGTATGTTTCTGTTCTCAGCCCCAGGCGTTAGTGCTCAGGGTGTGTCCCCCTGCTGGGACACTAGCAGGATGATCTGAGAGCCTTGTTCTCCCATCTGCTTGTGTAAAACTCACCCTTCCTTCCAGACTCCACGTGTGTACCCTTTTCTCCACGAACTTCTCCTGAATACCCATCTGTCACCTGCCTCTGAATTCCCTGCAAACTGTAGGCAGAATCTGTTTCACAAACTGTAGAAATTAGACTCTGCTTTGTAGTTTTAAAAGTTCAAAAAACTTACTGGGAAAGAATATACTGTGTAGAGGAAGATTTAAAAACAAAACACAAACTCAAAGTACCCTACTCAGTGGTTCCTGATCCTGAGGACGCATTGATTCTTTTTACTGAGATTTCTCCTTAATTTTAAATAAAATTAACTCACATTTTTTTGGGTAATGTGTCCAGTTACAAATTCCATGGGCTGTGTAGGTACCCTGATGACATTATCTAGAAAATCTGATTCCCATGTAGCCTGCATGTAGGTGTTCTATCCGTCTAGAGCAGTACTGTCTGCCTAATGGAAACACACTCTGAGCAGCAAATGCAAGCCACTCGTTTTAAAATGTTTAAAGTGACTGTATTTTATAAAGTAAAAGAAACAAGTGAAATTAATTTTATTTGACCCAATACTGTATTTAGCTTAACTCAATATATCCAAAATGTTCAATACTATCATTTCAACATGTAATCAATATAAAAATTATTGAGACATCATTTTTTGTTGTTTGTACTGTCTTCAAAATATTAAATGTAATTTATATTCACGCCATATGGAAACTTGGACTAAGCAAATTTCAGGTATTCAACAGCCAATATCAGATGATATAGGTCTAGAATTACAACTTTTTTAGAAGACTAGATTTCCAAGTTCTGTTCTTCTGTAAAATATCTAATTTGAACTCAACAAAACGAGATGCCTTTTCTTGATGTCTACAGTATTTTCTATTCACTGTAGAAAACTTGGAAATACAGAAAACTACAGGGAAGAAAATAAAGCTTCCCAGTATTACAACATTCCAGACTTTTTTACTTAAGCATAACTAAAAATATACAGATTTTTTAAATGAAAAGCATTGTTAGTACTATTCCATAATACTCTGATTTAGAAACTTAGTCCTCTCCTGGAGGCTGTCCCATGTATGTTGGTTTCCTCTCTAAGGAGGTTTTAAATCTAGAAAACAAAGATCATGTTTCAGACCATTCCTACATACCTCAAAGAATATGACTGAGCACACAAAACTCCATCAATAAACAGCTGAATTGACAGAAAAATATTAATAAATATTTATAGAGTGGGAGTGATTTATAAACTGGATTTGAGAGTTGGACTAACCCAACTGAACACCTCACTTTAGTCTGGAATCATCCTCTGAGATTGGAGATAAGATCCTGTTACTTGCTAGTGGCTAAGTATAGGGTGATCTGTGAAAGCTCCCTCAGCCGTGTTTTTCCCAGTGGTGTAGATGAGAAACATGGCTCGCCAACCTTATTAATTCTGCCGACTCTTCCAGAGTTCATGTGAGACCTGAATGAGATCATGTTTGAATGACATCATGCAAACAGCAGTACTCTGTAAAATCAAGTGGCATGCTGCCATTTGTCTTTCTAACCTTGCTACCCTGTGTGAACTGGGCTCTTAATATGCTTAGAATTTGTTCCTGGCCATTGACTCAATCCATGTTCTTGGTAATGCTAACATTATAGACTTCAAATGACTAGTACTGTATTTGTTTTAAATCATTACTTTTTTAACAATATGTAGCTTCTCCTAGAATCTCAACCATATTTATGCCCAATTTTTAAATTTTTAACAACTGGTGCTCACTGCTAGTCCTTAGTCCTTTTTTTAAAAAATTAATTTTCATAGAAATATGGTTGCTTTACAATGTTGTTTCTACTGTACAGCAAAGTGAATCAGCCAAATATATACATAGATCTCCTCCCCTTTGGACTTCCTTCCCATTCAGACCATCACAGTGCATTCAGTAAAGTTCCCTGTGCTATGCAGTATGTTCTCATCAGTTATCTATTTTATGTATAGTCCTTAGCCCCCTTAAATCATGACTTTCTTATTCAAAGTTTAAAATTCTGTGAATAGAAAATATAGTGTACTAAATCTTCTAGCTCATTAATGTCTGAAATGTCTGAAGCATAAAGGATTTTTTATGTTGGGGATGACAGATAAAATACAGCACACCCAGTTAAATTTGAATTTCAGGTAAACGATAAACATATGTTGGTATGAATGTGTCCCAAAATACTTCTACTAAATACATATTGCTTATCTGAAATTCAAATCTTATTTGAGTGTCCTGTGCTTTTACTTGTTAAATCTGGCAATCCTTTTTTTTTTTTTTGACTCTGTTTAGAATTCTTGGGTTATAGGCTTTTCCTGTCACACATTTTATTTTGAATATTCTAAATAAAACATTATATTGAGCAAGATGAAAAAATAAAAACCTCTATGAATGAGGCACTATTACCTTCTGTCACTGTGGAGTCTGATTGTTGTTTCTTTTTGGGCAATCTTTTCTTTTTTTCCTTCTGAATGCCTATAGGGAATTTTCTTTATTTTCCTAATTAAGTATTTTTGAGAACATATAGGAATTTGGGGGCTTTAATTAAGGCTCTCATATGGTTTTTGAGACTCCTGAAATTATATTGCATATCTTGTAGTTAATGTTTCTGATTTATTTTAAACTTTCCTATCCTCACCCTCTCTGTACGAATCTGACCTTTTTGAGGGTGTCAGTTGTGTATCTGTAGCATTGAGTCTGTAATCCATAGAACCATGAGGGGGAGCTGAAGAAATGTTGGCTAAAAGACCAAATGAATGAGTAAGGGCTAAATGTTAGGACAGGCCGCACAGTTTTCAAAGTCTCACACACAGGGTAGGTAAGTCAATGCACAATACTTACTGAACAATATGACGATAAAGATAAACCCTGACAACAACTCTCTGACATAAGGAACATCCTCAAGAAGGAAGGAATGGATATAGGTTTCAAGGAAAGGGGAGAATAAAATAGGTCTTGATTCCCAGGAGGGTGAATATGATGCCAAAAAAAAATTTAGTTAGGAATTGTAGGCTAGCAAGCTTTTACTTATTCAGAAGCAGAGTAAAATTCATGTTTCATTTTGTCACCCTTGCTGAGAGACCCAGGAGCATGAGAAAACAGTTTTTTCCACTTTCCAGAAAATGACAGAAAGTTGTCCCCAGGTGTTGAGAAGTGCAACATTCCAGCATTTGATGGAGCCAAGAAGCCAGTGAGATGCCTGGGGTCCAGTCCAGACAGCCCCAAGAGAGTGGCGTGAAGGGTAGCTGACTTATGAGGCCATTAGCACATCAGGGAGGGAACAAAATTCCCTTTGTTGTAAGGTCTGCAACCCTGAATCAGAGACCTAAGTCCTAGCCTCAGGCTTTCTCTAAAATTGAATCATAGCTGGACTTGGCCATGGAGCTCAGCTCCAAGGTCCTCCTTCTTTGAAGAGAGTAAAGAGTTCAGCATCTTTCACTTTATTATCAATCTCTCCTGTCCTTCCCGGAGAAGGCAATGGCACCCCACTCCAGTACTCTTGCCTGGAAAATCCCATGGACAGAGGAGCCTGGTAGGCTGCAGTCCATGGGGTCGCAAAGAGTCGGACACGACTGAGCGACTTCACTTTCACTTTTCACTTTCATGCATTGGAGAAGGAAATGGCAACCCACTCCAGTATTCTTGCCTGGAGAATCCCAGGGACGGCAGAGCCTGGTGGGCTGCCGTCTATGGGGTCACACAGAGTCGGACACGACTGAAGCGACTTAGCAGCAGCAGCAGATGGGACCAGATGCCATGATCTTAGTTTTCTTAATGTTGAGCTTTAAGCCAATTTTTTCACTCTCCTCTTTCACTTTCATCAAGAGGCTCTTTAGTTCTTCTTCATTTTCTGCCATAAGGGTGGTGTCATCTGCATATCTGAGGTTATTGATATTTCTCCCGGCAATCTTGATTCCAGCTTGTGTTTCTTCCAGCCCAGCGTTTCTCATGATGTACTCTGCATATAAGTTAAATAAGCAGGGTGACAATATGCAGCCTTGATGTACTCCTTTTCCTGTTTGGAACCAGTCTGTTGTTCCATGTCCAGTTCTAACTGTTGCTTCCTGACCTGCATACAGGTTTCTCAAGAGACAGGTCAGATGTCTGGTATTCCCATCTCTTTCAGAATTTTCCACAGTTTATTGTGATCTACATGGTCAAAGGCTTTGGTATAGTCAATAAAGCAGAAATAGATGTTTTTCTGGAACTCCCTTGCTTTTTCAATGATCTCTTGCTTTTTTTTGATGATTGCTTGTACTTTAGCCCAAATCTATTTTCTTTAGGGCAATAAAAGTAAATATTCTTTAAATGATCAAATCCTAACTGTTAACCTCAATCAGATCTAAGGTGATTCTAACTTCATTCTTCACTGCCTTACATTCCTTCATCTATTCATGGTTTTTTCAGTCATGTGAGACTCCATGGCATCTGATTTCCCATGAGGTGCTATTCTTTAAGAATTCAGCAGCAATCATGATGAGAGTCAAGCTTCCAGTTTTCTAGAATTCCATCCTAGAGTCACTTTCTTAACTTGAGCTTGAACTCAGCACCATGTTGGATGTAGCCCCTTAGACAGTGGTTGCTACCCCCAAGAAGGTCCCAAGGCTCTCCCATAATTAAAGAGGCTGAGTGACTCCAAGGGCCCAGAGCAAAGGTTCTCTCATTCCTAGAGTTGTGTCACCACTCTACCTGATAAAACGGAAGGTCAGATCCTTGAACAGCACCATTGCCACTTTGTGAATCTGAGTAGTGGAATGTCACACTGGAGGTTTTCAATAGGCATACACATGTATGTAGGCCAATATATGTTGCTGCTTTGTAGCTAAGTCGTGTCCGACTCTTGAGATCCCATGGACTGTAGCCCGCCGGGCTCCTCTGTCCATGGCATTTCCCAGGCAAGAACACTGGAGTGGGTTGATATGTAGGCACGTAATATAACATAGACAGTTATGAGTTGCAAATCATGGAAATGAGCAGTACAACTAGAGAAACGGAATGAGACCCAGTGTAGATCTTTCCTCTTGCCTCTAGAGATTTGCCTTGATCAGAACCAAAGTGCCTGCATTTTTACCATTTATTGACAATCTTTTTTTTTTTTGGCCACACTGCAGAGTGTGCAGGATCTTACTTCCCTGACCAGGGACTGAACCTGAGCCCCTTGCATCAGAAGCATGAAGTCTTAACTACTGACTGCCAGGGAAATCCCGCTCTGTTTTCTTGAATTAAGAGATTTGATTCCTAGGAGACACCAGAGAAGACAAAGAAGTACTTGTGTCTGCCAGCTTGAAGATGTTCTGTAATATTTACGAGAACTTCTTTCATATTGCCGTAGGGCAAAGAGGCTATTTCTGACTCATAGGACTAAGTCTTGCTTATATGCAACATCATTTAAAGTGTGGTATTTTACTATGCAATTCCAGGTCATGGAGGACCCATTGTTCTATCTTGAAGGGCATAGCCTAGCTGTTAATGACACCGTGAAAATCCAAGGGAGATCAAGCAGATGGCTCTGACATTAAGAGATAAAAGTCATCTTTAATGGATTTGACTGTGGTTACTATAAGCAGGTGCCCCAAAGTAACATAAATAGACAAGATAAAATAGGTATAGATGGGTTTTATAATTCCCTTACCTTATTAAGTGGGATAAGTAATTTGCCACCCGATTAGAAGTGGGAGAAGATGTGTGTTATCGTGTGGCCCCAGACCACTTTAGCATCGACTGTCCCCTTTCTTCCCATTCCATTCCCCATGATTGATCCTGTTGAATATAAAATACTTGAGGAACAGAAAGCTAATAAATTTGGGGGAAATGTCATATGGTTTTTATTCTAAGAATCATTGTATAGGGTAATGAATCCTTTTGAAGTAGAAAATGTGGATAATTCTAATAAGGTTAATTCTTGAAACCAGGACTTTGAACAGAAGAGGTTGGATGGGCTCAGAGAAGGGAGCTGGGCCTGCGGTGGTCCAGACCAGGTCATCACGTGTTGAAAAGTCACAATACACCATATGGATAGAAGAGAAGGCTGGCTAAATGGAGATGCCATGCCATATCTGATGTTAGACTGGGCAAGAGGACTCATATACAGAGCAAGTTCTGGATGTCAGGTCAGGTCTAAAGGGCTGAAATATGATGGGGCACCAGGGGGAAATCAAACTTTCTGGACTAGAAGCTGTCCTCTGACACAACAGGATGATCTGGTGGTGGAAAGCAAGGGCCTAAGGACACTGAAGTAGAATCCAGGCAATGCAGGAGCATTTTAGGAATCCAGACAATAAATGATTGTGTAGCGGAGAGTCAGAGTCAGACCAAAAATACTCAAGCTCCAGGAATAGTGCCCAGATGGATACCCAGAACACTATTACATAAAAACTGAGAAGGATCAACAGCAGGGTGATAATAGTATCAATGGCAACAGCCACAATCAACATGAATAACCATAGATAACATGCACTGAGTAGTTACCATGTACTGGGCTTAGTGCTTGACCCTTCCATGTCTTCTATCTTTATTTAACAGAAGAGAAAGTAGAGAGATAAAGTACATGCTCAAGGTAATACAGGGCTAAGTGTCAGAGCTGGGATTTGAACCCAGATTTGTCTAATCCCAAGCTCATAAGCTTCCCCCTCTTCAGGACAGTTCCTGACAAAAGCTCCCTTCCTGAGATTCTAGGTGGGGGAGGCCTGGGCCCACAGCAGAGATGGCTAAACTTGACATCCAAAGCAGATCTGCACTGCTCCCCAAATTTACATAAATAAATATCAAGCCAGGTTATGTAAAAAAGAAGAGCCTAAAAAACCCCTGAAAAGTAATCACTCTACCATGCTCAACACTTGTGAAGATCTTTATGGAAATCTATTTCTGCTTTGAGGCTGTTGTCACTATTGTTCAGTTGCTAAGTCATGTCCAACTCTTTGTGACCCCATGGACTGCAGCACACCAGGCTTCCCTGTCCTTCACCATCTCCCGGAGTTTGCTCAAACTCATGTTCACTGAGTTGGTGATGCCATCCAACCATCTCAGCCTCTGTTGCCCCCTTCTCCTGCCTTCGATCTTTCTCAGCATCAGGGTCTTTTCCAATGAGTTGGCTCTTTGAGGCTGTACATGATACAATTAAAATGTGAAGTGATATTGCTGGGGACCACAGGAGAAAATGGGGAACTCTCATATACAGTTGCTGTAGATTGAATTGTGTCCTCTCAAAAGATATACCAAGGACTTCCCTGGTGTCTAGTGATTGGGGATCTGCCTGCCAACATAGAGGAAACGAGTTCAACCTCTGGTCCAGGAAGATTCCAGATGCTGTGGGGCAACTAAACCTGTGTTCTGCAACCACTGAGCCCATGTGCTGCAACTACTTAAAAGCCCAGGCACCCTAGAGCCCGTGCTCCAACAAGAGAAGCTGCCGCAAGGAGAAGCCCAAGCAGAACCCTGCACAAGGACAGCAAGGAAGACCCAATGCAGCCAAAAAAATACGAGCAAACAAAAATCCTCCTAAAATCAAAAGACATGTTGAGGTCCTGATAGCTAAGAACCTGTGATCGGGATCAGGGTCTTTGTAGATGCAATCATGTTAAGAGGAAGCTGCATTGAATTAAAGTGGTCCTATATCCAAAGATGGGTGTCTTTACCAGGAGACAGAGATTTGGAGACACAGAGACACACAGGGAAGAAGGCCATGTCATGATGGAGGCTGAGACTGGAATTATGCTGCCATAAACCAAGGAACATCAAGAATTGCTGGTACCCACCAGAAACTAGGAGAGGCAAAGCAATGTGCTTCCTTGGGACCTCTAGAGGAAAGATGGTGCTGCCAAAACCTTGATTTCTGACTCTGGCTCCCAGAACTGTGAGAGACTAAATTTCTGTTATTTTAAGCCACCCAATTCGTGGTAATTTATTACTGAATCCCTGATGGGCAGAAGTAAGTTGATAAAATCTTCTTGAAAGCAATTCAACAAATGTATTAAAACTTTAAAGATTCCTGTTCTCAAGATTCCTATTTCTACTAAACTATCCTAAGATACTTTTTATAGATTGAGATCCATAAAAGATTTATTCATATAGTTAATTGTGGCATTCTGTATTTTTCCAAAGGAAACAACCTGATAGTTCATAAGAAGGAATGATTAAATAGACTATTTTATATTCATAGGATAAAATATTATACAACCATTAAAACATGTAAATGATTTTTAGTAACATGGCAAAATATCTAACTTATAATGTTAAATGAAAAAATTGGGGAAGAAAATATTCAGATCAGTATGATGATAACTAAAATATGCATGGTGAAAAACTGGAAGAAAATATATCAAAAGATTAATAGTGACTATCTTTGGGTTTGGGGACTATGGGTAACATTTTTTTCTTTAAGTCTTTTGGTATTTTAAAATGGTCTATAATGAGCATATATTACTTTGTCTAGTGAGATGAAAGAACTTATAAAACAGTCAGAGGAATTGTTATTAGAAGGTTAAAAAGGATGTCAATTGAAAAGTTATGTACAAAGGCTGGAAATCTGTGACCATTATTTACACTGATGCTGTATAGTGGGGGATACTTTTTAATGTCAACATTTTAAGGATGCTTATATTTCCACTGAGATTAATAGTACCATCCAGGGGTTACCATACAACAGACTGGTTCCAAATAGGAAAAGGAGTACGTCAAGGCTGTATATTGTCACCCTGCTTTATTTAACTTATATGCAGAGTACATCATGAGAAATGCTGGGCTGGAGGAAGCACAAGCTGGAATCAAGATTGCTGGGAGAAATATCAATAACCTCAGATATGCAGATGACACCACCCTTATGGCAGAAAGTGAAGAAGAACTAAAGAGCCTCTTGATGAAAGTGAAAGAGGAGAGTGAAAAAGTTGGCTTAAAGCTCAACATTCAGAAAACTAAGATCATGGCATCCGGTCCCATCACATCATGGAAAATAGATGGGGAAACAGTGGAAACAGTGTCAGACTTTATTTTGGGGGGATCCAAAATCACTGCTGATGGTGACTGCAGCAATTAAACTAAAAGAAGCTTGCTCCTTAGAAGGAAAGTTATGACCAACCTAGACAGCATATTAAAAAGCAGAGACATTACTTTGCCAACAAAGGTCCGTCTAGTCAAGGCTATGGTTTTTCCAGTGGTCATGTATGGATGTGAGAGTTGGACTGTGAAGAAAGCTGAGCGCCGAAGAATTGATGCTTTTGAACTGTGGTGTTGGAGAAGACTCTTGAGTCCCTTGGACTGAAGGAGATCCAACCAGTCCATCCTAAAGGAGATCAGTCCTGGGTGTTCATTGGAAGGACTGATGTTGAAGCTGAAACTCCAATACTTGGGCCACCTCATGCGAAGAGCTGACTCATTGGAAAAGACCCTGATGCTGGGAAAGATTGAGGGCAGGAGGAGAAGGGGATAACAGAGGATGAGATGGCTGGATGGCATCAATGACTCGATGGTTATGGGTTTGGGTGGACTTAGGGAGTTAGTGATGGACAGGGAGGACTGGTGTGCTGTGGTTCATGGGGTCACAAAGAGTCGGACACAACTGAGCGACTGAACTGAACTGAGGGGTTACCATTTGCAAAACATTCTCATCTGACATCTGCTATCTCATTTGATTCTTAAAGTTTGCAAAACATTTTCATTCCACATGTATTATCTCACTGGATAAGTTAAAACAAGTCTGTAAAGAGGAGGCATCGCTATGCTTATTTTGTGGAGGGCACTGAATCTGAGATGCGCGTAGAACTGAGACAGGACAGGATGAACTGAGAACTACCTAACAGGCAGGCTCTCCTGCCTGAGGGGCAGGGACAGGACCAGAACAGCCCCAGGTGGCCTGAGTGTGACCTGTGACCTCTCACTGATGCCAGCTTCCACCTGGTAGCCCCCAGCTCCCTCCTCCACAGAATAATCAGCTGCCTGGAAGATCTCTTCTGGCTCTAAAACCCTATGGTCCTAAAACCCCTGAGGTTTGGAGAGATGGAGAATTGCCTGGCAGTCTTTAACTTCTTGTTCTGCCTGATTTCTTCCTAGAGATGAGATAAATGCCCTCTCACTCTCTCTCCATTTCTTCTCCAAGAAGAAATCCCTGGACTATCCTCTTTATCTTTTTGTAAATGATAAATAAGCAGAATGCTATCAACACAGAGTTCATAGTTTTCCAGCTGACCCCTCTTTCATATAGAGGCTATGGAAATATTGACACATTTGTAACCACTGGTTTGTTTATTGTGTCCTCTCAGGGACAAGGTGAAGGGCCACAATGAAATAGACTCCACTATTTCAGCCTCTCTCTCCGCTCCCTCGGACTTGACAGCTTCTCATCAGACAGGTGCTCCCCCAGTTTGGCTTTCTCCTCTCTCCTGCCTCCTGTTACCCAAATAATAGAGTCATAAATTTGAAAGACTGGAAGACAGCTCAGTAAGTCAGCTCATCCAGCTCTCAGGCTGGGGTAGGATCATTCCTAAATCAGCTCAGCGTTCTACCCTTATTGAAACTCTCTTCATTTGATAACTGCTTCCAAGGCCATAGGAAAAGGCATCAGAATATAAAGCAAAGGTTCCACTTTCCACATCCCACTTGTGTTTGAGTGTAAATTATAAAGGGCTCTTTAATTCTGTGTCCCAGTTTCTAGCAGTACAGGGACTCTAATGGATTCATCTGAAATTACATTAGCTCCAGCCCCATCATTCTTGCTCTGTTTCACAAGCTTGCCTGGGGGAGGCTGATAAATTGAGTCCTGCCAATCAGATCACTTGACTGCCTCAGGGGAAAGCTTGGAGGGCTTCTCTCTAATTTGGTATTCATTCATAAACATTTATTCGATGCTTACTAAGTGTAAGGTGAAATCTCGGGCCATTCATTTCTCTTTCTCCTTCCCTCCTTCCTTTGGAAAAATATTCTTTGAGCCCCTACTAGAGTGTGACAGATGCAGTGGAGACACTGAGATGAATTATGATGGTCACTGCCGAGGAGGAGCTCATAGTAGATGGGGGCAGGAGAAGGGGAGACCCTCGTTAGCCACGAGATCTTGTGATAGACATGTCACTTCTCTGAGTTATTTCCTCATGTGTAAGATACAGATAATTATTCCCTTCTCAAAAGGTGGACCGGAGAAGGCAATGGCAACCCACTCCAGTACTCTTGCCTGGAGAATCCCATGGACGGAGGAGCCTGGTAGGCTGCAGTCCATGGGGTCGCGAAGAGTCGGACACTACTGAGCGACTTCACTTTCACTTTTCACTTTCATGCATTGGAAAAGGCAATGGCAATCCACTCCAGTGTTCTTGCCTGGAGAATCCCAGGAACGGCGGAGCCTGGTGGGCTGCCGTCTAAGGGGTCGCACAGAGTCGGACAGGACTGAAGTGACTTAGCATCAGCAGCAGCAAAGGGTGGACATGAAGATTAAATAGTATCATGAATGTAAATCATCTACTACAAATTTGGGTCATACTAGTTAGAATATAACATGACAAGTGTTAGGATAATCAGAATTGTATATTCCTGGAGCAAAAGAGAGAACTTGGGCTCTGAGCTCCCCCCTGCTCAGGGGCACAGTGAAGGTGGCGTTGGGGTAGGTGAGACATAGGGCACTGATGTCATGGGCTATGGGAGTTTTATGAGCTTCCTGGGCCATAGGGTGCTAATGTCATGGGTTATGGGATTTGATGAGCCTCTTCAGACAGACAATGACTCCATGGAGAAACTGGATGATTATCTGGCTTCATGCTAAGATTTATAAGTGATTTACTTGCTGGGTGTTGCCCCTTAAAAAGAAGGAACTCACCCTGAGGAGAGAGTCAAAATGTACGATCTGGTTTGAGATACTGGCAAGGGACTGGAGAGGAAGAATGCATTTTTTTTCTGATCACACCACACAGCTTGTGGGATCTTAGTTCCCTGACCAAGGATCGAACCAATAGCCACTGCATTGAAACCGTGGAGTCTTAACCACTGGACCACCAGAAGTCCCAGAAGAATGCTTTAGAGGGTGGTGGTCAAACGGTCTTCTGGTCTCACCTTCTGAATTTTTCACGTGCCTTGGGAATGGGTGAGCTCTCAGGAAGCAAACAATCAAATGAAAGGAAAAGACTCAAATCATAAGAAGTGCCACTAGAAACCCCCTTGTGTGGTCTACCAGGTTTTAGATGAGGGGAAGGCTGATCTCAGTTGGAGAAACACTGAGTTGGAGATGCTTCTAGAATACCACAATAGAGATGCTGATAGTAGTCAGAAATACCATCCTGGGTACTTCCAGGCAGTGCTAGTGGTAAAAAAAAAACTTGCTTGCCAATGCAAAAATGCCATCCTAGGATTAAGGAGAAAGCTGGAAGCTTGAGACGTAGATTTGGTTATTGGTCTGTGTGTGGTTTATGTTATAGGAAAACACAGGATCATCAGAGAAGAGAACTGTGATGGGCATAGGACAAGAGATTCTAGGTTAACACTGATCAGGAGGAGTATGAGAGGTGGTGGTCTGAATCTATAGGATAAACTGAGTTGAAGAAAAGCAAAGGATAAAGGCAAGTTGAACTATTTCAGCCTGGACTCTATGAGGTTGAGCCCTTTGCCCTGCAGGTTTAGAAACCTAACTTTATTAGTTCACCCAAGGGGTAAGCTGATCAAGATCTAGGGTTCAATTCATATAACAAGCCCCAAAGAATCTGCTTTTCAGGTAAGAATGGGGTTCTGGTAATTCACAAGGGAGAATGCAAAGAAGCACAAAAGTAATCAGGCACTGATTATAGTAGGGGTCCCCAGCCTCCAGGATCTAATGCCTGATGATCTGAGGTGGAGCTGATGTAATAATAATAGAAATTAAGTGCACAATAAATGGAGTGCACTTGAGTCATCCTGAAACCATCTTGTATTAAAGGATATCCATTCCAAACTCTTACTGCTTTGCATGCCGTCTTGTTGCAAGGTAGAGATAGTTCTATGATAAAAATAATATTTGCTGTCTTCAAAAGTATTCTGCAAAGGGCATTCTACAGAATAACAGTGTGGAAGCTCCCTAAAATGTGTGGTAAAATTTAATAAATAAGTTAAATAAGTTTGGTAAACTTTAAATCCTTCTCTTGAATGTTCACAAAGTACATTTGGGTTAAAAACCAAAGGGTTCTAGAATAAAGTAACCCATGACCCCTAGCCCAGCATCCCTAAGTCCTTCATTGAGGAGCTCTCTCACCTAGAATACCAGCTCTCATTTCTGGCCTGGTCTAGTCTATCGGAGAAGGCGATGGCACCCCACTCCAGTACTCTTGCCTGGAAAATCCCATGGATGGAGGAGCCTGGTAGGCTGCAGTCCACGGGGTCACAAAGAGTCAGACATGACTGAGCGACTTCACTTTCACTTTTCACTTTCATGCATTGGAGAAGGAAATGGCAACCCATTCCAGTATTCTTGCCTGGAGAATCCCAGGGACGGAGGAGCCTGGTGGGCTGCCGTCTATGGGGTCGCACAGAGTCAGACATGACTGAAGCGACTTAGCAGCAGCAGCAGCAGCAGCAGCAGCCTATCTATGTCATAGTGTAATCAATAGCTCCTCTTGAGTATATAATAGGCATCTCAAACTTAACATGTTCAGAAGCTAACCCTTGACACCTGCCTCTTCAAGCCTATTTTGCATCTTCCCATCTTAGTAAATGGTACAGTTTGTCTCCAAATCTTGGAGGCACCTCTCTTTTTCTAATACTTCATATGCAAAAAATCAGCAAATCCTATTAGGCTTGCATTTAAAAGCAGGAAATGCCTATATAATATCTTCCTGCACAAAGTCAAAATGAGCAGTCAAAATTCGATTCTATTCAATGCTTTCTTTACTCTTGTGGAAGAGAGCAATAGAATGTACCAAACAAGTGAAATAAATTCCGGGGGGAAAAGGGAGTACTGGTTTAAGTAAAAGGTCACATACTTACTAAAGGATTTGCAAAACAATTCAAGGAACTCAGCCTCATCACATGAAAGATACTGGTTCTGTCTGCCCTCCCCCAGTGATAATCTGAAAGCCCATTAACCTCATTTGAACTGAGATGTAAACATAATCACCAAAACTCCAGTCTTAATAATATCGCAGGTACCACAGCTTCCCTGCTGCTCCTCAAAGTTCTAAATCACCTTTAATCCACTTTTACATTCAATTTGATATTTTGTTCATGATGTGCTCTGATCTTCCAGTTGTACTACACCTCTAGGAAAAAGGGAAATGGTTTTTTCATGAGAAAACTAATTTTCAATGATTAGAGTTAAGAAGAAAAATCTTGTAAACTTTTCTTCCTGAACACACACCTATACCCTTGAGAGGACCTTGGCTCACTGTGTACTCATGAAAAGAACACAATATCTTGAGTGAGTCAAACCTAGAGATGCCAAATGGTGATACAGGGACTTTTAAGGAACAGAGAACTGAGCCAATATTTCCCTTTTGTCAGTAAAGTGTTGAAGATCATCAGCATTGCAAGTGCTTCAGGAAGAGTGATAGAGTCACCAAGTGTCTTTGCTATCTTTGTTGACTGGATTTGGGGTGGTTGCAGGTAGGGACTGAAAGTCTCGCAGTGGTAATAATGCCAAGCGTATTGGTGTTCTCAGCTCCCCAGTACCATCAGTGTTGACGTGCACAAGTATAAAGGCAAATGCTTTTTAAAAAGTGGTTCCTCTCCTTTTTCCACAGTACTCATGCCACATTTTTGGTGATTACAAGCAGAATGACTACAATGTCCTGAGAAACTCTTCCTTCTACTCTTGACTGCCACTGTTTTAATAAAGGTTGCTGTTAGAAAAATGTCAAGAGAAGGGACGTTTCTAACTTCTCTGTATCAAAGCAAAAAAGGCAATGGTTTAAAATAAAATAAAAAATATATGTGTATGCACAACACATATATACATATATATATTTCAAGCTTTACTTTTTAGGGCAATTTTAGGTTTACAACAAAACTGAGAAGAAAATCTGTATTTATTAATAATAGCAGCACCTTGTATTAGGTTCCCGTGGCTACTGTAACAAGGCACCACAAATTTGGTGATTTAAAATAACCAAAATTTATTCTCTTACTTCTACTTTGAAGGCTAGAAGTTCTAAACGCAGCAGGGCTCCGCTCCCTCTGGGAACTCTAGAGGAGAATCCATTCTCCGCCTCTTCTGGTTTCTGGTGACTGTCAGCATCCCTTGATTTGTGGCCACAACACTCCACCCTCTGCCTCTGTGGTCACATCACCTTCTCCTCTTCCGTCCATGTTCCTTCCCAAGTTTTACTTTTATAAGAACATTTATCTGGCTAATAGGGGAAGATCTCATCTCAAGATCCTTAGCTTCATTGCATCTTTTTTTTCCCCCAGTAAGGTCTCATTCACAGGTTTTTGGGATAAAGGCAAACACCTATTTTCGTGGAGGGCCACTAATCAAATATTTATTGTTTTCTGTGTGTGCCTTAAGTCAGACTTGCTAGCAGCTACAAAGATTTTAAAATTAGCATTCTGTCCTGAGACTTCACAAAGCATAACTTCTTTGGGGACAGCTGCCGAAGACAAGACTAGATTAAAATTCTGAAAAGGAGGATGGTTTATAGAGGGAGTTAGAAACTCATAATCAATAGTTAGATCAGAGAAAGGAAATTAACATTGGCTAAATATCTTCCACCATTTGCTTTGAAATGTAGTCTCTTTCAATACAAATCTATTTTAAACCATGCTTTGTAAGTGGGGAAACAGAGGTTCAAGAAACGATAACATTCCCAAGTCCCATAAGAAAACTAAGGGCTTAGATAACATTTGAGGCCAAACTCTGGCTCTCGTCTCACCAGGAGTGCTGCTTCTCTAGCCGCAGAGGGGACCTCTGGGGGCATTTGAGGGCCTCAGAGTCAGCACACGCTCACGTCCTCCCTCTGCTGGGGTCCCCAGCGGGGAGAAGAGAACATAGAACTCAGGAATTTGGCAAAAGTTGAGTCCTTGGTCTTAGCTAATAATTCCTGGATTCTATATTAGGACAGGAGAGGAAAGAAATACGTCTGAAAGAGGTCCTCTCTGCCCCCATCTTTATGCATTATCACTATCATCATCTCTTCACAACCAGAGAACTGAACAGGCAGGACAGACCTGAAAAATTGACATGTGGCTTTCCAGGGCAGGATGCCGAGCAAGGGTGTTTGAAGGTATCAGCATAACAATTCTGTAATCAGTTTTTTCTTCAATTTAAAACAAAACAAAAACCCCAAAGCCCAAAAGACTAAGTTTTTTTGTGAAAGCTAATTATGACACTTTGTATTTAAAAATGAGTAAATATACTTTTGGGGGAGGGGGAAGCAAATACAATTCAGGAGATGATAAAACAATTCTGATTTTCAAAACTAACATTTAGATATGAATCTTAAATGCTTCTTTGTTGAATAAAGAAAATTTTTCATTTGAATAACAAAGAAATGGTACCAACTTCATTTCCTCTCTTACTTCATCATCTTGAAGATAATTGAAGAGCATCTGAAGGCAGTTCTTAACCTGCCTGAGAAGGACCTGCATTCACTGAGAAAGATCCTGATGGGCCAATCCCTGGTAAAAGCTGCATTTCCCCCTAGATGGAGGTTAAATGTTTAGAACTACTGAGCAGTTTTATCTCCTTAGCAACAATCATTAAACAGAGTAGTTCATTTTTAATTAGACTTATGTATGTGAATCACTATTTGTTTAAGGATAAAGAATTTAATAATCAGTTTCAGTTCAGTTGCCCAGTCCTGTATGACTCTTTGCTGCGACCCCATGGACTGCACCACGCCAGGCTTCCCTGTCCATCACCAACTCCCAGAGCTTGCTCAAACTCACGTCTATCAAGTCGGTGATGCCATCCAACCATCTCATCTTCTGTCGTCCCCTTCTTCTCCTACCTTCAATCTTTCCCAGCATCAGGGTCTTTTCAAATGAGTCAGTTCTTCGCATCAGGTGGCTCAAGGATTGGAGTTTCAGCTTCAGCATCAGTCCTTCCAGTGAATATTCAGGACTGATTTCTTTTAGGATTGACTGGTTTGATTCCTTTGCAGTCCAAAGGACTCTCAAAAGTCTTCTCCAACACCACAGTTCAAAAGCATCAATTCTCTGGCACTCAGCTTTCTTTATGGTTCAGCTCTCACATCCATACATGACTACTGGAAAAACCACAGCTCTGACTAGACGGACCTTTGTTGGCAAAATAATGTCTCTGCTTTTTAATATGCTGTCTAGATTGGTCATAGCTTTTCTTCCAAGGAGCAAGCGTCTTTTAATTTCATGGCTGCAGTAACCATCTGCAGTGATTTTGGAGCCCAAGAAAATAAAGTCTCTCATTCTTTCCATTGTTTCCCCATCTATTTGCCATGAAGTGATGGGACCGGATGCCATGATCTTTGTTTTTTGAATGTTAATCAAGCCCTTCATTTGTTCTGGAAAGCCTTAGACAATTCCTGGGATCCTCAATGAAGACAAATATTTAAAGACTGGGAATTTACTGATCTCAGAAGCTTTTCCATATAATCTTGGAGACAAAGGCACAAACAGCTAATTCAATTATTGATTGTCTGTTTATAGGCAAGACATACTGTTCATGCCTTGAGGGGCCTGGGGATCCATACCAGAACAGAGACTCTTGGTGTGGCTTCACTGCCTGCTCCCTCACCTTCCCAGGTCCAGTTCTTAGAAGTGTTTTACTTTTCATTTGGACCCTTGCAGAAGATGTCAACTGATTTGGCACTCTGAGCAGGTTCCACTAAAGCTTGAAACCTTCCAGGCATATTTAAATTCTATTAGTGGATTCTTCAGAAGAAAGGCCTTTGAGAGCTAGAGATGAAGCTATAATGGTGGAATGACAGATGTGGAGTTCATACTTCCTGGCAGGAAAGCCTGCCTGGGGAGTCTCAGGTTTCACCAATGAAGGCAAGAGCCTCCTGTCTAACCAGAAGCTGATTGACCTGGAAACAGTAGGAATGTGACCATGCCTGAATTGGCAGGTTCACATGGGCTCCATGTGAGAAGGACTCTGATCATTATAGTCATCTCCACACAATCATCAGTGTCTGCAAATCCCAAACGGAAAAAAAGTACTTGATACAATCGACCCTCCATTCCTTGTGCGGCAGTCCCCAACATTTTTGGCACCAGGGACTGCTTTCGTGGAAGACAATTTTTCCACAGACCAGGTGGGCCATGATTTCGAGATGATTCACATTATATTTACTGTATACTTTATTTCTAATCTATTGCTGCCCCTGATCTGACAGGATGGGGGCCTGGAGATGGGGAACCCATGGTTTAAGGCACTCTGGAACCATTACTCACATGGCTGGGGCAAGCTCAGTCTCCTAGAATTTACAGCTGTTAGGCTGACGGTGTTTTCCTAAGGTGGAAAAACATCTCAAGACTTTATTACACTTTTTACAAAATACTGAGTTAAAATTGTGTAAAAGAAATTGTGTGGGCAAGTACTGTCATTGAGAGGCTACTTACATTTAAGATAGTAGGTTCACTTAGTAATAATAATAGGCAACATTTACAGAAGGGCTTCCCAGGTAGCGCAGTGGTAAAGAAATGAAGGAGACGCAAGAGACAAAGGTTCAATCCCTGGGTTGGGATAGTTTTGGGGGTAGAAACTGACAAACCACTCCAGTATTCTTATCTGGAAACTTCCATGGACAGAAGAACCTGGTGAGCTACACAGTCCACGGGGTTGCAGAGAGTTGGATGCAACTGAGCAACTGGGCTTCCATGTACAGAATTTACAGAGGTGTTATCTGGTGTTAATCTTTTTCTCCAACAAGCCTATGTGGGAGATACTGTCATCCTCAGTTTATAGACAAGGAACCCAAGAAAGGGTTAGTAACTTGTGGGAGATCACATAGCTGGTAAGTAGGACTGGGTCCAAAGTCCACATTCTTACCTATATATAATGCTAAGAATTCACAAATGTCATCTACGTGATTCTTACTTTTAGTTGCATAATTGATTTTGCTGCATGGACAAAGACCTTAAATAAGGGCAGTGTGGACAGCAATGGGGTACTAGAGCATAGTAGTCAAAGCATGGCCTTCCAGTTAGATGGAAATGAATTAATACTCATGTCTAACAGCTATGGGAGCTTGGACAAATTACTTATGTCTTGGGATCTCAGTTTGCTTATATACAAAATGGGAACAATAAGGGTACATAACTCATAAGATTGTAATGGTTAAATGTGATAACTATGACAATACCAAACATTTGTTGAATGCTGATTTTTGTGTCAGCTATAAAATACATGGGAAGTGATTGGTTTCTCCCTTGACACAAGATAAATATTTACAGCTTCCCTAGTGGGTCAGCAGTAAAGAATCTGCCTTCAATGCAGGAGACTCAGTTTTGATCCCAGGGTCAGGAAGATCCCCCTGGAGAAGGGAATGGCAATCCACTCCAGTATTCTTGCCTGGAGAATTCCATAGACAGAGGAGCCTGGCAGGCTATAGTCCCTGGGGTCGCAAAGAGTCGGACACGACTGAACCAACACTTCACTTCAAGCTTTTACTATTATTATTTTACTAAATGTCAAACCCATTTTGACAAATTTCAAGAGATCATTAACTTCTTTTAGCTTAATGAAATCCTGACCTGCCAAATGGTTCTTCGTAAGTGGGTCAGGGACAGAGCTCAGAAATCTTTGTTATGTGCAATTTCACCTATAATTTACTTTCCATTTTAATCTAATGCATAATTGAACACACTTTTTAGCATACACTCTATACACTGCTTCTGATATTCTGGTAAAGACTTTGTCTTTGTATTACTAAATCTAGCTAAATCTTCAACTTTCTGAGGACCTGATAAACAGGCTCATTTTTCTTCAGAGGTTTGTAAGGAGCGGGGAATTAAGCCTGAGCCCAATTCTTATCTATAGTTTAGGACAAAAAAATCTACAGTTATAGTAACTTGAAATTGTAGTTATAGTTCCCTCTTGGGCAAAATGATGGGGTTACTCAGCAGCCCTCAGGGCTACTTGTGAGCTGCAAAGGGGTGACTGTAAAACAGTTCCTCTATTTTCTAATTCATTTCACAATCCATGCTTGGCCAGAAGCACTTTCTACCTTTCACACTGTCAGATTCTTAGGCTCAGCAAATTGGGTACAGTTTTTCGATTACGCATTTCATTCCTTCCCACTTTACAAAGTGACTTCACATCACCAGCACGATTTATCAAGGGGAGAGCCATCCTAAGACACAAGCCTGAATTACAGAGGAGCCCCAAGGTCTAAGCAAAAGTACTGCAGAATCACAGATATAATGAAACGGGGTGAACCTGCTATTACCTGTGCCCTAGATACAAAAGAGACTCATCTGACAGCCTGGGAAAGCTGGTGCCAGCCCCTGTTTTATGACGGGGCTGCTGTTTCCACAATTCCACATCAGGGAGCTCTACATCTTAGTAATTGTCACAGTAGCTAGGATTGGACTTCTTAAAAGAAAAAGTAGCCAAGTTTGGGTCACTATCATCAAGCAGGCAAACATAGTCTCTTGATTGGGGTCACCCTGATGCTGACTAGTTGGGTAAAGTTTGCTGCGTTCTTTCGAGATAGTGTTTCTAAACCCTGTCTTCTTATCTCTCCCCCACTGGCCTTCCCACTTCCTTCCAGTAAAACCAGCTCTTTCCCACTTAAATCAAAATTTAGCAATGGGCTTTCAAGGTGGCACTAGTGGTAAAGAATCTGCCGGCCAATGCAGGAGACATGGATTCCATCCCTACATAGGGAAGATCCCCTGGAGAAGGGAATGGCAACCCACTCCAGTATTCTTGCCTGGAGAATTCCATGGACAGAGGAGCCTGGCGGGCTACAGTCCATGGGGTCACAAAGAGTCGGACACAAATGAGTGACTAAGCACAATGTGTAAATATTTTCCCAAAGCTCTTATTCTTGTTCTTCCAACTCTTTCCATTGCCAGAGACCAAATCCTTCAGAAAAGGAATAGAGAGAGTGCAATGGAGGAGCCACAGGATCAGGAGATTGAAAGTTAGAAGGCTGGATTCTAGATCTGCTATGTAGCAGGTCTATCACCCACCTATGCACTCTGGGTCTTGGTTTCTTTATCTGTCAAATGGCTAGATTGGAGAATCTGGATTTTTATAGCTCACAGGCTCATGGATCATTAATAATACTCATTTTGGAGAAAAGAAGAACAGAACATTGAAAAAGTTTTTTCCAACTTGATGTTCTGCAATTCTAACAGTGAGTGTTAGAAACTTAAACTCACAGAGGAATGTCTGGAGGGTGTTATCACACCATCCCTAAGCACATGTCTCATGAAGGACACAGAGATGGGGAGAGAAATGGGCATGAATTCAGTGCCTTTGTTAGTGCCCGCGTGTTACCTGCAGGACTCTCACCACAGCTCTCTGAAGATGTTGTCATCACCAAAGTGTAGGTGAGGAAACAGACATTTAGAGAGGACTTGTCCAGGCTACACTGCTAGCAGGTGGCAGAGTCTTATCAACTTTTCCACTCTCTGTCTGCCACAAGACTGGCCCTCAGCATAATATCTGAGGGAAAAAATTCTGAGCAAATTCTCAGGATTCTATAAGTGGGAAGTCCCAGTTGCTCTGTTTGCTATTCCCTCAACAAGTTTTAGATTTCAAAGAGCCAGGATTTCTCTAGAGGCTGGAGTCTAGCATGAGGTGTGCAGTTGTACCCAAGACTGCTGAGGAGCCCATCTTACCTGGGCTGCTTTACTCATCGGTGGGGGTGGATGACCGGTCAAAGGGAACTCCACCTCCTTCCAGTTGTTGAGACAGGAAGGGAAGGACCTCTCTTGTGCCCATCCCTTCCCTGTCAGGGAGGCCAAGTTGTCCCAATTTGCCCGGGACATTCTTGGTTTTAAAACTGAACTCCCAGGTCCAGTGAACACTACAATCCCAGGCAAACAGGGATGGCTGGTCACACTACAGTCTCCCGAGCTCTAAATTTCTATATCTGGTATCTGGGAAGACAAGCCTTCTGTCTCATATATAATATAAATAAGATCACATCTCTGCCTGTTGAAATGTTACCTCATCAAATTTGGAGGTTGGGTTTGAGATAGTTGGCTGCAAAGCAGAGCTGTCTGTGGAGTCCTACAGGAAGACTCTCATAAGAGCCCAGACCTAGATACAGTCAGAAACTTCGTGATTATTAGTAAATGGTAAAGCAATGACACAGATACAGCCTCATGAACAAAAGCAGTGGACAATGGTCTCAGACAATCTCCAAACTGATCCTCCCAAATGTAGTAGATTTACAATCAGACTACTTTCCACCTGGGTAACTCTGCTGGGTAAGAATCACATGAGTAGCTGTAGAGAGCTGTTTATTTAACCAGGAACCACAGTTAAAGATTCTCCTCAGCTAACACAGGAGAGTCAGATAGTCAAATATTTTTTTGTTTTTTTAATTAAAAGAGTTTTTTTTTTTTTTTTTTTTTTTTTTTTTGCCATGCCTCGTGGCAGGTGGGATCTTAGTCCCTGACCAGGGGTCAAACCCATTCCCCTGCATTAGAAGTGTGGAGTCTTAACTACTAGGATCTGTGGGGAAGTCCCAGATAGTTAAATTGTAAAATGCAATAGTTAAAACTGAACTCTTAACTTAAAAAGCTAAAACCTGCAAAAAAGGTAAAAAACTTAAATGTACACAATGTTTTGCCACACCTTTGTTCTAACAAACAGAAGCAGCAGAGATTCCCAGAATCCACATGACAGAAACGGAGGAAAGAGGATTGCCATTTGTTGAAAACCATGCCAGGTATTTATCAGATACCATTTGACTCCTTTAGTAATTCTCCTTTTACATTGCCATTCCACTGCCCACCCCCAACCCCATCATTTATACAGATGAAAACGCCGAGGCTCAAGTCCTGGGAGAAATCAAAGGCTTGCCCCAGTTCACACGGCCATCTGACTCCATGCTTCCTTTTCTATGCTGATTGGAGGCTAGGACACAGGGAACATGCCCTGGAGCAAGGAAATGACTGCTAATCTTTGTGAGCAGGGAAACTCACAGAAAGGCAGTTCTTTAGCACAGCTTCATCCTCCAGGAGACAACTTGGGCCCGGACGACTCTTTTGTGACCCTATGGATGGTAGCCCGCCAGGCTCCCCTGTCCATGGGATTTCCCAGGCAAGAATGTTGGAGTGGGTTGCCATTTCTTTCTCCAGGGTTTCTTCCTGATCCAGGGATTAAACCCATGTCTCCTGCCTTGCAGGTAGATTCTTTATCACTGAACCACTAGGGAAACCCAACCAAAGACCAAATGTGTCCAGACAGCACCTGGTACCATGAAGCAGAGCGCCTAGAGACACCCAAGTGAAGCTCCCCCAGGACACCCCTTGCTGGGGGACCCAATTGTGACTGAACATCAGAAAAAGGGGAGGGATCCAGCTAATGACATCCTGTTCTCACCCTCTGGTGATTCAGATGCAGCAGGTCTGAGGCAGGACAGAAAAGGGAACTCTCAGTGGAATTAACCACTGCCTAATCTACAAGGTAAGAAACACAAAACCCAGAAAATGAGGCCTGTGTCCTCTTTCTTTCTCAGCTACAGACTCACCTTTGAAGGACAATTTTAAGAGTCTTTTGTGATGGTGAGAAGGGATGAATTGCCTCCTGGGTGGCCAAAACATGGTACAGCAGTCATTTATCAACCCCGTGCCTCGGTTTCCCCAAATGCACCACGAAGTGTATCTGAAAGTGTGTTTCTGAACTCTTGTGAAGATAAGTTAAATGCATAACAGAGTACAGGGACTCTTGGAAGGAGAGGAACTCCACCTATTATTACTAAACCACCACTCACTGTAGCAGTTTAACGAAGGGCCACTTTTTGTTCTTGATCAGCTTGGAAAGGAGATACAGTTCTTGAGTCATGAAGCCCATAAAGAATCTGTTTTCATGTGAAACCTATCTGAAGCCATTGCAGGGTTTTCCCAAACTCAGTGAGGAAACAGCCAACAAGTGCTCCCGCCTACCCCACAGTGATGGAGCCCCCAGGTCTTCCCTCGTATATATGTATATAACTTACTCACTTTGCTGTACAGCACAAATTAACACATTGTAAATCAACTATACTTCAGTTAAAAAAAAAAAAAAAAAAAAAAGACTTCTGTCCTGCATTGTACACATTGGCCTATACTTCAGTTAAAAAAAAAAAAAAAGCAGACTCCTAATCTTCATGTCCTGCTTCTGTCCTGCATTGTACACCCCTCTCCCTAGCATTGGTCACATGTGAGCCTTTGTCTTAGTTTACAGGTGGTGGGATATTTTATGTTGAAGAGGACTTATACCTCCTGTCATCAGGGTCACTTGGCCAAAAACCACAGGTGGTTCCTGTAAGGAGCTGACTTTGAGAGGCCTCGCTGATCTTGGGTTGGAAATAGGGATCGATCCCTATTTCTTTCTACTGTTTCCTTAGCTGATACTCTTGAAAAACAACTGATGACTCAGAGAAGCTCTTTTGAGTTCTTGAGCTGAAAAGTCCAGTGGCAGTAATATTTGGAAATAGGATACCAAACATCTGAAGATATTTTTTTCTGGGTCAAAATTATCTCTTTTCCCTGTTGCATAAATGAGAGAGTCATTTAGGTTAGCAGGATACTCTTCGGAAGAGGAAAATTCTCCTTAAGTGAATTCAGACTCATTGGTACTTTCATGAGAATTACTGTCATCAAGAAAATGACTTCTAGCTGGCACCCTGGAAGCTGGAAGATTTGAAGTCTGATGGAAGGGTTTTTCTAATTTTATGTTTCTGAAAATCGATGTGAACATATGATTCGGTAATATCTTTTTCTCCTCAAAATAAGCTGCTTTTAAATTGATGATGCAATTTTGATTTGATGGAGTCTTAGCACCCTGTCAAACTAGGATTGTGGCTCAGCTGGTAAAGAATCCACCTGCAATCTGCAGGAGAACTGGGTTTGATTTCTGGGTTGGGAAGATCCCCTGGAGAAGGGAAAGGCTACCCACTCCAGTATTATGGCCTACAGAATTCCATGGACTGTACAGTCCATAGGGTTGCAAAGAGTTGGACACGACTGAGCGACTTTCACTTAGCATCCTGTCAAACTAGGATGAAGGGCTGCAGGCCTTGAGGTGTTCTGTCAGGCCTGCAGAGGCTTGAGGCTGTCACGAGGGCACTGATCTCTTAGGGCTGGGCACCTGGTGCAGTGCAGGGTGATGCCTTCTGTTATTATGCAGATAACTCACACCGGGCCCTGGGCCTCGTTGGTGGCTCAGTGATAAAGAATCCACCTGTGAATCAATGCAGGAGACACGGGTTCGGTCCGTGGTCTGGGAAGATCCTCCATGCCGAGGAGCAGCTAAACCTGCGCGCCACAACTACTGAGCCTGTGCTCTAGAGCCTGGGAACTGCAGCTACTGAGTCTACTTTGCTGCAACTAGTGAAGCCTGAGCACCCGAGAGCCCGTGCTCCGCGACAAGAGAAGTCACCTCAATGAGAAGCCTCTGCCCTGCACCTAGAGAGTAGCCCCCATTCGCTGCAACCAGAGAAAACCCACGCACAGCAAGGAAGCACAACTAAAAATAAAAATAAATAAGTAATAAAAATTCACACCTTCCCCAGGTCCCCAGGTTTGCAACAAGTCATCTCATCTGCCAGTACCTTTCCTAATCCTATATGACTTTACATTTATCACTAGTCCTTCTCTGAACTTCCTTTCTCCTGCTCCCAAAACTGTACGTTTAAATTTTTCTGGCATTGGGTGCAGCAAAAGGCTTTATCAGAGATCCAATAATTTCCCTCTTATCTTCAGATACCAAGAATCTGGGAATTTCCAAAATTCACCTGCCAAACCGCATCTCCCAAGCTTCCTCTCACACTTACGACAAAAAATACTAGGGCAGATTTCAGTTTATGGAAAATATGGGTATATGAGGGCAAAGTCTGCACCACGGAAAGTTCGTGCTCACCTGCTTGTGGGTTCACAGTGCACAGCACTCAGACAGGACTCCAAAGATGCTGGTTTTCAGACTTTTGGGGACAAGAAGCTGGTGAGGTGCAGTAGCAAAGCTGTGCAGAGTCCGGAGCCACCCCAGCTCCCCCAAAGCTCACCCATCACTCACCCAGACAGAGAGAAGAGCAGTGTCGCTCACACGCCAGCGACACCAGTGTGTTCTGATGGATTCGGGGGCAAAGCTGTTTGCAAGCTGTGTTAGTTCATCTCCAGTTGCTCTGCCCTCAAATCCCTCCTCTGCCTTGCTGTGCACCTGGGAGGGCTGTGGTCCCGAACAATCTCATCACCTGGGCTGCCTCACGCTCCACTCCCTGCTGTGATCAGTCAGTGAGAACTACCCGGGAGCCCGCAGTGGGAGAGAAGCTGGGGTGTTTCTTCTCTGTTCATCCCCCTGCTGGCCCCGCATTGATGACCACGTGACCGCCCTCTCTGGGGCTGCAGTCCCACCTTCACAGCCGTCTGCTCAGGCCCAGGGCTGGGTGGCTTCAGCTGTGGCTGGTCTCTGGGGGTTGGTCTCTTTAGTTCTGCCCACACCCTCTTTCAAGTCTCTGCAGTTGAACCACCTGAATGGAATTCTCTTCACACGATCTCATCCAATGACGCGGACTGTGCTGCATTCAAGAGGATCTGATTCAGTGCAGTTGAGCTCCTAACAACCCCCCAGACTTTGTTCCTCACCATGTACTGCCCCATTGAGACCCCTTTGGTCACCAGTCCCACCAGGCCAAGGGGCAGACTGTGGAGGCTTTCCTCCGAGGCACGCCTGCTCCCCCTCCAACCACGGCCGTCCCCGCGGCCTCCACCCCCTCCTCTCCTCCTGCCCTGCAGCCCACCTCAAACCCCAGCCCCTAACCCCAGTCTCCTTTCCTACAGGGTTTTCCTTTCTTGCAGGATTTTTTGTAAAATGACCAGAAGGATTTTATCATCTCACCTTTTCTTTTTCTCCAGTTTTTGTTTTACGGGGTGGAGTCCTGTGTAAGCACCATCCCACCTCCCCATGGAGAAGGTGGATTTCCTTCTCCCACAGCCCTCACTGCCCCTGCTCTCGTCTGCCTCTCTGCTGTAGCTCTCCGCGCCACCGCCCCCCCATCTCCATTCACTCTCTTTTCCCGTGGCAGTGGGTCAGGCCTCTGCTGCCTTGTGAGTGGATGGATTCTATGACCTGTCTCTGACTGTCCCCTTCAGTCTGGGCTGTGTCCTTTGGAAGCACAGCCCCTTTATCCCCCCACCCACTGGACACAGTAGCCATGGTCCCACTGTTTTTGGATTAGGGTCCAGCCCCCTCGGATGGGGCCCTGGCTCCCACTTCCTTGTCTCTTGCTTCTTTTTCTCACAGGCCTCCTCTACTTAAGACAATTCAGGGCACTTGATGGTCAACAAATCTCCCCTCTTCCTGCCTTTGCATACGCTCTTTCCTCCCTATGGAATGTTCTTTCTTTCAGCTCAGCAAGATGGAAGCCTACCTGATTTTGCTTCTAATTGAAAACCACTTCCTCTGTGAGGTTTCCCCCAATCTCACCAGCCACAAGCAAGCTCCTGCTCCTCTTGCTCCCCGCCTGTGACACTCACATTAGCCTCTTTGAACACGTTAGCTCGCATTCAGTCTGTGAGCTGAGTCTGCTGGTTCCCTGTGCTCACTCCTCTGTGTGCTCAGTCACTCGGTCGTGTCCGATTCTTTGCCACCCCATGGACTGTAGCCCTCCAGGCTCCTCTGTCCATGGGATTCTCCAGGCAAGAATACTGGAGTGGGTTGCCATGCCCTTCTCCAGGGGATCTTCCTGACCCAGGGATCAAACTTGCTTCTCTTGTGTCTCCTGCACTGGCAGGTGGGTTCTTTACCAGTGTGTCACCTAGGAAGTTGTGCTCTCTTCTCTACTACCTGGTGAATAGGAAACTAGGGGGTGCAGGAGAAAGTGACTTCACTTAGAATGAGGAAATGCGACTCTGAAGTCAACCTGCTTATGAACCTTGGAAATCACTCTTTCTGGACTTATGTTTCCTCATCTAGAAAAGAAAGTTGTTGCACCTGCTGTCCTTGACTTTCTCTAGGACTGAGACTCTATGGACTGATTATCAGACCTCTAAACACACAGCCTATGAGATGCTCTTTATTTCTACTCCTTGCTTCTGCCTCTTCTGTAAAGTGGTGACAATTGGACAACTGGGCATTTTCTTAGTGGCTGGCGGGCTACCCAGTGATGGGGAGGGTATTATGATGGTGACTAACAGCATGGGCTTGGTGGACACCAGGCTGGAGTTTGAAGCCAGCTCTATGCTTTGTAGCTTTGCAGATTCGGGCAGCGAATTCAACCTTTCTACACTTCAGTTTTCTCATTTGCAAAATGGAGATCATAATAACATCTACCCCAGGGGTTGCTGACAGGTTAAATCAGGTAATTTAACTCATTTCTCAGTCTGCTCCATAACAAACACTCATTAAATGGAAGTCTGAGCAGTGGAGACCTGCCTCCTCTCCAGCCACCTTGGAAACTATTTAACCAGGAGAGAGACGCTAGACCTTCGATGCACATTAGACTCATTGCAGATCTTTGAAAACATACCCTCACCTGGGCCCAAGTCCAATTGGACTGAATCAGAATCTCTAGGGGTGGGACTCTGGCATCAGTATTATTTAAGAAGCTACCCAGGTTAATCTAACTTACAGCCAAGGCTATGAACCATTTTTCTAATGAGTGTTTAATTGACCCCAGGAGAGGAAAATCCACATGCTGAATAACTAATTCTTAAGGCATGCTTCAGAGAAGCTTAAGTTCTATGGACAAAGACAAGTCTGGTTTCCCAGTTCAGGGGCAGTAACTAAACTCATGTCTATCTCCTCGGCTCTTCCTGGTAGGCTGGATACAAAGCTGCCTGCCTGAGTGGGGAATGGTCCTGGTGAAATGACAAGTGACTCATCCTTCCCAACGTGTGAAATTATTCTGGAGGCGTTCAAATCCCTCAACACTCTCACTGATGTTATGGATTTAAAATGCAGAATCTCTAGTCAACTCCTTTTTTTCAGTTCCCTGTTCCAAACTATATCTTAATAGGATGTCACCATGGAAACAGGTATTTCTACTTGAGGACCAATCCTCCCCTTGGAAATTTGTCTCGTCTATCTTTTGATTATCACCAACGAGTGGTGGTGAACAACCGAGATTTGTATCCATGGAAAATGTGTAAAGAATCTGGATTTAGATTCTAAGCGGTGGTTCAGCCCTTTCTCTGAATCTGGTAAGGTTTCATTTGTGATAATACGACACTTATCCTCTTCTGGGAAGAAGAGAAAAATCTCCACATTTCCAGAAGAGTCTTCAATGTTGGGTAGACATGGCTCCAAATATGAGAAGGTAAAATGATCACTATCATCTGCCTGGCTCTCATTTTGGGGGAAACCAGAAACTAGTCCAGACCTAGTTCAGTCAATGTTAGAGGGTGTCAGGAACACTGAGTCAGGGCTCTTCACCCCAGGTTTCCAGCCCACTGAAAAGCAGTGGTCCCCACAGCCTGGTTAGGTAGTTGCTGGACTCTTCTTGATCCTAACAGTTTCCGAAACATCCCATCATCGAGCACTTCGAGCTTTATGGGCTTTGGAAAGAAGCAAGGAGGGAACTGGATGGGAAGCGGACGGTGGAAGAAGCAGATGGGCAGGGGCAGGCTGCTTCTGCCAAAGACCCTCTTAGCCCTGCAGGGAGGAGCTGCTCTCAGAAACTGTGGGGCTTTGTTGTGCGTCATCGTGGCTCATCTGCTCTGTGCCTCCCACATTCCCCCTCCCTGCATATTTCCAGGTTAGGGGGCCCACAGAGACATTATACACAAGACTAGAGGCATCCACTCTGCCTTTGCGCTTAGCAGCTCGAGCACATTATCACTCATCTGCCCGAGTGTGTTGGTGTAGGACAGAGGCTGACCTGCAGCTTCCCCACCTTCCCTCAGCTTCTCAAAAAAACACAAAACCCTGGGTCAGGTGGTGGTTTAGCTCTGTGACAAAGGGTCTAGCTTTTGTCCCACAGGACACCCCATCATCAGTTGGAGGCATTGAGAGGATGACGTGGGTTTCTGTCCTTCCCGTTGGTTCAGGCTTGTCCTCAATGTCCCCAAACTTTGTAAGCAATCATTTACAAATTGCTTCTGTGTGTGGCTCACAGCACAGTGTATAGCAACATCATTTCTAGGGGGCTTCCCTGGTGGCTCAGTGGTAAAGAATCTGCCTGCAATGCAGGAGCCACAGGAGGCACAGGTTTGATCCCTGGGTCAGGAAGATCACTTGGAGGAGGAAATGGCAACCCACTCCAGTATTCTTGCCTGGGAAATCCCATGGACAGAGAAACCTGATGGGCTACAGTCCATAGGATTGCAAGAGCTGGACATGACTGAAGTGACTTAGCATGCACATATGCTTCATTTCCAGCATGCAGAGTATCTGCAGGCATCTCCTGCGGCCTGGGCCGTCTTCTGGGTCATTGTCCTGCCTGCTGAGCCCCCAGGGGTTTGTGCATGATTCTTCCGTGGCTGGACTCTCTCCTGAGCCAAGTGAGAGACCGATGTTGGTATCAGTCAGAACAACTCTGCTAACAATAGCAAGACACCTGGCTTTTCTTATTATTTGAAATTGTCTGTGTCACTTCTTCTCTTCCTTGGTGCTACAAAGTAAAATTTCCTCCAGAACATTCTATTTGCTTGCTCTGGACTCCCTTTGCCTAACCTATAAGCTATTCATTAAAAATACTGCTTCCGTTTGATGATGTGTCAAGCTCCCAGAAGCCCAATCACATTTCAGTAAGTGTGGCAGTGCCCAGTCCATGTTTATGGGGTTCCAATTATAAATGAGGCTGAGCAGTAAGAACTGCAAGAGGGTCAAGGATGGTGAGGACAAGCTCCCAGATCTGAAAAATCTCACCATCTGGATAAGCTCAAGGACCAAGGCAATGATCTAGGAATACACACCTTTGAGTCAAGGTCAAGGCATACTTTAAGTTCTGATTCAGCCCCCCAGCCAGAGGAACAGAAGCCCCAAATTGCAGCCAGGCACAAGCATTTAAACAGCTTAGTTGGGTCTACAGGAGACTGGCCAGTTGGGCAAATCCATAGCTTTTACTTTCCAAGTGTTTACATCTTCCAAGTGTTTTTGATCAATTCTAAAACAATTTGGAGATGTCATAGGAATGAAAGTCACAAGTTGTTTGCTGTTGCACTGTTTTTAAACAAGTCACGTTGGATTCTCTTTCGATCTGGGCTCTGGGTGGCCTCTCAGTTTTCCCCAGGCCTGCTAGTAATCTGCAGTTGTACACGTATTTGAAAGGAATTGAAAGGAGGTACAGATGCAAGGCACCCCACTCCAGTATTCTTGCCTGGAGAATCCCAAGGACAGAGGAGCATGACGGGGCTACAGTCCATAGGGTTGCAAAGAGTCGGACACAACTTAGTGACTGAACCAACAGCAACAACAGATGCAGTGAGGGGACCTGTCAAGTGGCTGCTGATACAGTTCTGTGTCTGGTTCAGCTTTCATTATTTAGGGTAAAAATAGGGGCTGATGTACTGAGCATGGCCTGTTGCCTCTGAGGTTTGCTACTAACCAGAGTAGTAAGGTAAAGGAACCGTCACTTCTCCCAGTCGTCTCGGACTTTTTTCTTCTCAGAAAGAATTTCCCTTGATGGTGGCTATGAGGGGACAAGCTGAGTGGGGACAGCGTCAGGGATTCCTGGGAGGGCGCAGTGGTATAGATTCCACGCAGCTGTGCACGCCGAAATCAACATCAGCCCGGTGTGCCCCACCTTCTGCAGCCAAGGCTCTGAAGATTCTGCAGGTGATGGTGATCACTAGGGTTATACAGATCTTGGAGACAAAGACGCTGGGATCTGCCTGTTCTCCCCTTTTCATCTTTGGGAATGAGTCCTAGCCAAGGGCATTCTTTGTCCCAGGTCAGACATGCTGGTACTCCAAGCGGCAGTAGAGTCAGCATGCTGAAATAGATGTGCCCACAGAACTGGCACAGCACCTGGGGCCCGGGGCCCAGGTGTACTTGCTCCGGGAGTGGTACCTGTGTGTGAGATGCCAGTCTGTGCAGATCTCTGGTGGAACAGGGCTCTGGGTTTCCGGGGCTCGCCACAGGCCCCGGGAGACAAGGTGCAGCTGAGGCTCAGTGTACCTTTGCTCATTACGGGCCTGGGGCTGGTTGAAAGGGAAGACATCTGGGCGCTCTAGACTTAGAGGCCAAGAAGGGAAGTAGCCTCCAGCGAAGGAGAAGGCATGGCCAGCCAGGTACGAGGACAACCTACCTGGGAGGTGGGAGGAGCTCATTGAGAAAACTCTCAAGAAAGAAGAAGTGATCAACCGTCCAATGCTGCAGAGAAGCACACCACTGCTCTTGGATCTGCAACATGGAGGTCTCCATATAATGAAATTTGGCTTGTCTTTGTCCTGGGTTCCTTATCCAATTGAGAGGAGTGTCTTGGTTATTCACAGTTGTTGTTCAATCGCTCAGTCATGTCCGACTCTTTGCGACCCCATGGACTGCAGCACGTCAGGCTTCCCTGTCCTTCACCACCTCTCAGAGTTTGCTCAAACTCATTTCAGTTGAGTCAGTGATGCCATCTGATTATTCACAGTGCACCTAGATACTTTATGCTGAAGAGGTGACTCCTAGAAAGCTTATGCTAATGAGATGACTCAGGATGGGGGTCACCCAGGTCAGAAAGATGAACCCTGTGATTAGAGAGTTGGGGCTTTGAACCCTGTGATATCAGCCTAATTTTCCAACCTTGGGGGAGTGGATAGAGGCTGGAGGTTGCATTTAATCATGAGGCCAATGATCCAATCAGTCATGCCTATTACTGAAGCTGGCTGGAACTTTCTGGTTGGTGGACACATCAATGTCCTGGGAAGGTGACATGCTCTAATTCCACAGGGAGGGGGCTCTGTGTTCAGGAGTCTCCCAGACCTCACTCTACGTATTCCTTCATTTGGCTTGTTCTGATTTGTATCCTTTATATAAAACTGTAAGTGTAGTACTTTTCAGAGTTCTATGAGTCCTTCTAGTGAATTATCAAATGTGCAGGTTGTAGGAACCCTCAAATGTGTAGCTAATCGGTCAGCAGTGCAGGTGGCCTGGGAAGCCCTGGACCTGCAGCAGTCTTTTGAAGGACTGAGCCCTTAACCTGTAGAGTCTGCACTAACTTAGAGTCAGAACTGCCCAGCAGAATGGTAGGCACCTATCTGTAGCATAGATGAGTGGGAGTTCAATGGTGTGCTAGGGGTGGAAGCTTGAGAATGGAAGGTTTAGAAGAAAATATCAAGAAATAAGTGAAGACAGAAGTACAGACAACTTTGGGGCATTTTGTTGGGAAGGGGAACAGAAAAATGGAATGATAGAATTGTTTCCTGGTGGCTCAATGGTAAAGAATCTGCCTGCGATGCAGGAGATGTGGGTTCAATCCCTGGGTCAGGAAGATCCCCTGAAGAAGGAAATGGCAACCCTCTCCAGTAATCTTGCCTGGAAAATCCCGTGGAGAGAGGAGCCTGGTGGGCTATAGTCCACGGGGTTGCAAAAGACTCAGTCAGACACGACTTAGAGACTAAACAACAAACTCCTCTTAAATATTGATTATTGGCTTATAAGGGGATAAAATCCTAGACAAGCATCCACAAGAGTTATTTTGAAAGAACTGATGTGTATTGCATGCTGATGATGAACAAGTCACACTGAAAGACAGGAGGAAGCAGAGAAGTGGTACAGGGAGAGGCACAAAAGCTGGGGTATTTGAATGGCACAGCTCATCTGAGAACACAAAACAGAGCCACAGGGTAGGAGGAGGAGGAAGAAAGTGATCAAAGGTGGGGTGAGGGGATGGGAGGGGCAAGTCAGATGGTGAAGAACCACCACCGTGGCTCTGAGGGGCTCCAAGCAAACAGAAAAGCCACAGCAAAAGAGTTAATTTCCCAATGGATCACCTGGGCTTCTCAGCCTTAGCTGGCTCTGGGGTGACCAAGAGCTGGCGATTTGTGCTGAGTGGACCATGAGTTTATGTCTTTCCTTCAGTAGTCCCAGGACAGGACTTTGTGTAGATGTTCAACAAATGCTTGCTGAGTGAATGAAACTTTATGCTATGACCTTTTTTCCAACTTGAACCCCCAGTTTCCCCTCACCACGCCCTCAAATTGCCTATGTGGGAATTGAACTATCAGGATGAGTTCCATTGGGTGGAGAAAGTACTAGCAAGCCAAACTGGATGGTCACCTGCTAGGGGCTTTTGAAGAGCAATTCCTGAACGTAGATGACTCCTCGAGTCCTTGCCAACATAAGAATCTTTGGTTCCATGATCTCCAGAGAGGCCAAGAGAAATAATAATGAGTTCAACAATCAGAATGTCAATAGTTAACATATCCTGCCTTCTTACTAAGTGCCAGGCACTCGAGTAAACTATCAGTATGCATGCTTTCACAATACCTGGAGGTAGGTGCTGTGTTTATGTCCATTTTACAAATTAGAAAACTGAGGTACAGAAAGAAGATGTGACTGTTCAAACTTGTCCTGCTGTTGGTGGTAAAGTCTTGACAAGAAGTGTGCCTTGACTATGAGGCCAGTGGTTCCCACATTTGGCTGCACATTGGGATCACCTGGAGAGCTCTGAAAACACTCCAGACTCCCAGGTGACACCCCAGACTGACGAAATTAGAGTGTCTGGGATGAGAGCCAGACATCAGTAGTGTTTAAAGATCCTCAACTCTTCTGGTGTGTGGCAAAATTTGGGAATGACTTACTAGGCTATATTGACTCTCAGAAGTATTAATAGATTAAAGTGGCCAAGTGCTGAGCCAGGGTGTGTAGGGGAGAATGCTCACCCCTTCCTGCTCCCTCTGGCACAGAGCAGAGCATCCCACGTGGGAGGCATCCTGAGCTGAGAGGATGGCGTTTCTGAGGCTGGCAGGGCAGGTTTCCCTTTTAGTTTTAAGTCCTTATCCCTACCGCACAGACTCGGAGGAGGGCAAGTTGAAATATTACAGAAGACAGGATGAAATGGATATCAGATGTATTATTATTGCTAGTTTGGTCATCATTCTATAATTTAGATCAGCCAGAACAGTTGTGCTCATTTTAATAAGCTAAAGAGTACTGTAGGAGAGCCTCGTCCAGTGATTCATGGTGATGAATTACATTAAATGTTAATTGCCAAGATCAGAAAGTTAAAAAAAAAGACATCCACACTTTCCCTGTAATCTCCCCTGCAGGGAAATTCCTCAGCCTTGAGCTGGATATTCCTGCTGCACATTTAGCCTATCGATGCAGTCTTGTCATCTACAGAGAGTCTGGCAGGAGAGACCATAAACCACTCTCCCTTTCCGACAGTGCGCATGGGGAGGAATTTGAAGGATAGGGCCTGTCTGGATGTTGTGGTGCAGCAAGGCCAGGCTGTCTATTATAGCCAACGAAATGAGCCACAAGGCAGTCGGCACCATCTGTGATATTTCAGGGCACCGAGTGCCAGCCAGTTTTGGAGTGAGGGTGAGAGGTTATGTGTTAGATGATCGAGAGCATAAAAATAATGGATTGTTTGCAGAAAGCATGTGATGGCCACACTCAGGGGCGAGGCAGGGACTGCAGGGTGATCCTGGCTGTCACACAGCAGCCTGGCTAGCCTCTTCCTAGCCTCACGTGTACTTGCCCTCTATTCTAAATGGAGAGTTGTTATATTTCATATTTCCAGAACCTTCTCTGGCAGGGTAAAGAATGGAAATGGGGGTGAGGGGCAGGCTTGGGGCATCAGTCCAGTTGCTCAGTCGTGTCCGACTCTTTGCAGCCCCATGGACTGCAGCACGCCAGGTCTCCCTGTCCGTCACTAACTCCTGGAGCCTACCCAAACTCATCTCCATTGAGTCAGTGATGCCATCCAACCATCTCATCCTCTGTCATTCCCTTCTCCTCCTGCCCTCAATCTTTCCCAGAATCTGGCTCTTTTCCAGTGAGTCAGCTGTTTACATCAGGTGGCCAAAGAACTGGAGCTTCAACTTCAGCATCAGTCCTTCCAATGAACACTCAGGACTGATTTCCTTTAGGATGGACAGGTTGGATCTCCTTGCAGTCCAAGTGACTCTCAAGAGTCTTCTCCAACACCACTGTTCAAAAGCATCAATTCTGCAGCGCTCAGCTTTCTTTATAGTCCAACTCTCACATCCATACATGACTACTGGAAAAACCATAGCTTTGACTGGACGGACCTTTGTTGGCAAAGTAATGTCTCTGCTTTTTAATATGCTGTCTAGATTGGTCATAGCTTTTCTTCCAAGGAGCAAGCATCTCTTAATTTCATGGCTGCAGTCACCATCTGCTGTGATTTTGGAGCCCAAGAAAACAAAGCATGGGGTATATGGAGTATCTATGTGACAGGGCAGAAATACCTTTTAGGGTAGGACTCACAAAGAGTCGGACACAACTTAGTGACTAAACAACAACAATAACAATCTTTTAGGGTAAAAGATGGGGCTATTACCTATTAGCATCTGTGTTCGTTCCCTAGTGCTGTGTAATACCACACATTTAGCAATTGACAGCAACACCCATTCACTAACTCACAGCTTCGCTGGTCAGGAGTCTGGGCATGGAAGGCCTGGGTTCTCTGTTCAGCGTCTCATAGGACTGAGATCACGCTGTTGCCTAGGCTGTGATCTCATTAGGAGGCTTGTCTAAGGAAGAATCTGCTTTCTAAGCTCATTCAGGTTGTTGCAGAATTCAGTTCCTTGTAGTTGTAGGACTGAAATTCTGTTTCCTTGCTAGCTCTCAGCCAGTGGCCAGATGCATTCCTTGTCTTGTGCTCAAGCTCACATAGTTGTGTCTGACTCTTTAAAACCCTGTGGACTGTAGTCTGCCAGGCTCCTCTGTCCATGGGATTGTCTCAGCAAGAATACTGGAGTGGGTTTCCATTTCCTCCTCCAGGGGGTCTTCCTGACCCAGGGATCTGTCTCCTTAATTGGCAGGCAAATTCTTTACCACTGAGCCACCTGAGAAGCCCTTGTCCTGTAGTCTCCTTGATATTCAAAACTAGGCATGGAAAACATCCTTCACGATGGAAATCTCTTTTGCCAAGAATAGTTCCAGCACACGGAAGGGATCACGTGATAAGGTCAGGCCCACCAAAGGTAATCTCCTTTTCCTAGGCTCAAATGACTTGGGATCTAATTACATCTGCAAAATTCCTTCACAGCGGCCTTCGTGGTGGTCCAGTGGCTAAGACATCAAGCTCCCAATGCAGGGGGATGGGGGCAGGTTTGGTCCCTGGTCAGGGAATTAGATCCCACATGCTGCAACTAAGACCCAGCAGAGCCAAATTAATAAATAAATATTTTTTTAAAATCCCTTCCCAGCAGCACTTAGGTCAGTGGTTGATCAAATAACTGGGACAAGGCGTGTGTACACTAGGCCACACTAAGCAGTCTTAGTGAAGTGTCAGTTGCTGTCATGCCTGATTCTTTGTGACCCCATGGACTGCAGACCACTAGGCTCCTATGTCCATGGGATTTTCCAGGCAAGAATACTGGAGGGGATTGCCATTTCTTTTTCCAGGAGATCTTCCCGACCCAGGGATAGAACCCGGGTCTCCTGCACTGCAGGCAGATTCTTTACTGACTGAGCTATGAGGGAATCCCTAAGCAGTCTTTGAGTGCTGCTGACAGAATCCTAGGTCAAATTCTGAAAGCATACTAGTGAGCATGAGCAGTGTATGGACCCAGTAGCTAGGCTGTTTCTGAGCACATCTGCACCCCTAAGGCTTCCTTCTCTGTGACCCTTGGATACTACAATGCTTGGTCTCTGGAGATGGTCTTCAGTTCAGTTCAGTTCAGTCGTTCAGTCGTGTCCGACTCTTTGTGACCCCATGGACTGCAGCACGCCAGGCCTTCCTGTCCATCACCAACTCCTGGAGCTTACTCAAACTCATGTCCATCATGTCAGTGATGCCATCCAACCATCTCATCCTTTGTCAGAATTATCAAAAATCTTCATACAGTGTATATTTGTTTTGTGCACCGCTATGGAAAAGTTAACATTAACGCATTAAGGAAACCTAAGGCTGAACTTTCCAAGCCATTTTCTGTGGGACAATTAGTGAGGGGGAAGAGCTGTTGCTGTTGGAGGAAGAGAAATACAGGAACGTTTCAGTGAAAATGGTCTCATTACACGTCCCACTTAGAAACTGTGTCACTAAGCTGTGTTGGGCTCTTTGCGACCTCATGAACAGCGGCCCACCAGGCTCCTCTGTCCATGGGATTTTCTAGGCAAGAATACTGGAGCAGGTTGCCATTTCCTCTTCCAGGGGATCTTCCCCATCCAGGGATCGAACCTGCATCCTCTGCATTGACACTGAGTTCTTTACCACTAGCGCCACCACGTGGAGCACTGGATAAAACACATTGCTGGGTCCCATCCCTATTGGTCCTGATTGTTTGCACGATCTGGGTGGGGCCTGACAATGTGCATTTATAATGAGGTCCTGGGGATGCTAATGCTGCTAGGAATTTTGAAACCACCACTCTGCAGCGTGTTCTCATTCGCCTCAGTGGATGGTGCTTGCAAAGGGTTAATAACAACACATGGTTGGTAATTTTACAATGGGCATTGATGAATTTGAGGTTGGAGGCAACTCACTAGAGTGAAGAATGCCTACCCAGAGGAAAAAGCTTGAAGGTTTTTTCTGCCAACATGGTGAGTAGTGAGGATTTTAGGAAGGTTGTGATCAAGAAAGAAGCCATTTGCCTGCCTGTGACCTCCTGTGTCCCTCTGCTGGTGACAGAGCAAAAGATAAAGTGCTCCGCATTACCCAGAGTGACTTGGAAGTGATTAATACCCACAGCTCCTCGAGCGGAAAGGTAGGCATGCAAGATGCAATTAAGATGATAAAGAACTCCAAGAAGCCATGCTGAGCAGCAAGCCGGTGACAGGGAGGAAAGTTACCGTCTGTCTCTTGCTCTGAGGGGACTGCTTCTGAGAGACAGAGATGGGGTCCATGAGTCTGCCAGGCTCATCGGGAGAGAGGAGAAAGGTAATTGGAAAGGGTATTTTCAAGACATGGCTGCTTCTTTGTCTCCCTGGAAAGATGGAAGCTCCAGCAGTCACCGATAACAATACTGATGAGAATTTCAATAGGTGTTGGGTGGAAAAAGTGACGGTGATTTGGTTGAAATTCAGACTGTGTCTGCCTTGGCTCATAATTGATAGAGGGAAGTAAATGACCCAAAAGAGGTATTCAGCGTGTTCATAATTCTTGCCTGAAATTCCAAGGCAGCACAGGTTATGTACACAGGGCCAGCCCTGCCGTGCAGGAGAAAATCATTTCCAGCACTGTTTTGCCTCCCCCTTCTGCACTCCTGTTTTTCTGGACACCCTGACCTCTCTCGAGGGCCAGGTAGAGGCTCCTATGCACCAGAAAAATTCTCATTCCTTCAGCAAACTGCTGAACAATAAATTAACTAGATTCATATCAAATGACAAAATGGTGATTTAATGCATCTATTTAGGTCATGGGCTTAACTCTAATAAATAACCCCATAATGGTGGAAGGGAAGCAGAGAGGGGCAGAAGGTAGGGCCAGCCGTGTATATCCTATTGCCCACAGAATCGTTCCGCATGAATGTGTAATAGGCACCCTGTTTATATGGCTAAATCTGAGCTAATTTTGTCCAGTTCCTCACCCCGACGTGCTCTGCTCCTACTCTTCTCCATTGCAATCTATTGGCAAATCCTTTTAAGGATTCAGATACATCCTTAATTCAATCACCTCTCACCTCTGTGCTCCCACCCTAGCCCAGGCCACCAACACCCTTTGTTCCAAACACCATGGCTTTCCCTCTGGACTCCCTGCGTCTGCTCTCTCTGCCCACCTGCAGCTGTGCACAGGGTGCCTGGAGTGATTGTTGAGAAAAAGAAAACTCAGATCATGGTCCTTCCTGTGACCTCAACCCTTCAATGTGTGTGTGTGTTAGTCATTCAGTCGTGTCCAACTCTTCGAGACCCCATGGACTGTAGCCCTCCGTGGTCTCTGTCTATGGGATTCTCCAGGCAAGAATACTGGAGTGGATTGCCATTTCCTTCTCCAGGGGATCTTCCTGACCCAGGGATCAAACCCAGGTCTCCTGCATTGCAGGCAGTTTCTTTACCATCTAAGCCACAGGGGTCCCAACCCTCCAATGCCTTCCCCTAAAAACTAGCCTGAAATCCAGCGTTCTTATACCTCCGAGGGCCTGCCTGAGCTGGCCTCTGCCTGGTTCTTCTCTCTCTCACTCACTCACTGTGTTCTGGTGATACCGTCTCTCCCTGCTCCTCGAACACCCCTATTTCCACCCAGAGACTTTGTCCTTGTTTTTGCCCCTAAATGGGATTCTTCCTCCCCAAATCTCTGTACAGCCTACTCCCGCATTTCCTTCCTGCTTCTGCCAGGTGTCACCTCTACAGAGACCACCCCACTCACCACCAGCCCTGAACTCTCTGCCCCTTCCCTCTATTTTTCTTCATGGAATTATCTACAGGGACTTGCTGGTGTATTTCTCATCTGTCTCCTTAGAAGGTAAGCTCTTTGAGGATAGCAACTATGTTTTGTTCGTGACTGTGGCCCTTAGCGAGCCTAAGGTCTGGCACATAGCAGGTCCCCCATAGGATTTGTCAGAGGAGCGAGTGCTATTTATTAGCCACCTGGTAGCAGGACTTGCGGGTGTATTTGCCTTGGTTTATTGCTGTGAGCCACACTGTGCAATGCAGGCACTGTTGTCACTGTTTTGCACGTGAAGAAATAGAAGATCAGACAGGCTGTGTAATTTTTCCAGGATGATGTCACTGGGGAATGGGCAACTGGGTCCTGCCTTTCCAGCCCCTCTAGGGTCCCCTAGCAGATTAATAAGTCAGATTTTCAGGGCAAAGGAGCCCTCCAAGCAAATCTCTAATGGTGGTATTGATAGGAATAGCAACTAGCACTTACCACGTGCCTGCCCTGTGTCAAATGCTGTTTATTTATTTTTTTTAACTTCAAGTGGACTGTATTCCACATAGATAAGACTTTCATTGTGTTAGCAATTATATTTCAGTCTTATGAAAGTTATCACCAGAACATATGTTTTCATCAATTGCTTCAAGCATTTTTTCTTATAAGATATCCAAAAAAAGGATAGGATATTAATAATACATATTTAGGCTGAAGAATTCTTTTAATTTTTTATTTTGTATTGGGGTACAGCCAGTTAACAAACAACGTTGTGATAGTTTCAGGTGAATAAGTGCCAGCTGTTTTCCTGCCTAATCTTCCTGGTAACTCTTTGAAGAAGTATTTATTATTATCCCTATTTTGCGAAAGAAGGAAAGGTCATCCAAGGTCGTCTGGCCAGTAAAGTGGTGGAGGCAGGATTTGAAACCGGGCGGCTGGAGCCCAGAGCCCTCACACGCAGCCTCCGTTCTGTCTGCTGCAGTCACTGGTCTCCCCGCTCCTGGTCTGAGCACACACCATTTTCCCATCCCTCACTCCCTGTCCCTCCCCCACGAGGGCTCTGACTTTGTCTCATCCTTTCCTATAACTGAAGTGTCTAGGAGAGTACTAGGTACTGAGTAGAAAGTGACAGAGGTTGAATAAATGAAGGAAGCAGTCAACATTTCAATAGGGAATTTTTCTATCATCGAGTTGTTTAAAATTTCCTGTTGGAGTCAGTAAGTCTTTAACACGTGTTGCTACCATCAATGTGCTGTGTGCTTAGTCGCTCAGTCGTGTCTGACTCCTTGCGACCCCGTGGACTGCAGCCCTCCAGGCTCCTCTGTCCATGGGATTCTCCAAGCAAGAATACTGGAGTGGGTTGCCATGCCCTCCTCCAGGAGATCTTCCCAACGCAGGGATCGAACCCAGGTCTCCCGCACTGCAGACAGATTCTTTACTGCCTGAGCCACCACGGAGGCCTGCTAGCATAAATGCCTGCATGCTAAAAAAGAGTTGGCCTGTACGTTTTTGACTATAGAAGTAGCAAACAGATGCTTGTGTTTATAAGAAGGGAAAGATTTTCCATCATCTAGAACTCTGTCACTTTGTTCTTTTTAATACATTTTAGAATCAAGAAAGGATAGAGCATTAATGGGGGCCCAAGGAGCAGCTGCAGCTGGGACACATTGAGGAGAGAGCACACATTTGCACAAACATGTGTGTGTTGTCGTTGTTTAGCTGCTCACTCGTGTCCAACTCTTTGCGACCCCATGGACTGCAGCACGCCAGGCTTCCCTGTCCTTCACCATCTCCTGGACTTGCTCAAATTCTTGTCCACTGAGTCGGTGATGCCATCCAACCATCTTGTCCTCTGTCATCCCCTTCTCTGTGTGTGTATACATGTATACACAAATCCCCATAAACAGTGTTGGTGCACAAGTGTGTGTTTGTGTGTGTGTGTGTGTGTATTATCATGCAAGATTTAGTCAAGAAACAGAATCCACATGAGTTACTCTACCAGAGAGAGATTCCTCCAGGGAATTGATTAAACAGCTGTTGAAGGACAGGAAACACAGAAACGGAACAGCGATGTGACAGAATTAGCACAGAGGCAGTCACTGCAGGAAGCAGTGACTTCCTGGAAACTCCAGGGCTGCAAGATCAAAAGGGAGAGTCTGGGGTTTCCAAAACTGAGAAGCTTTATAGGGGTCCACAAGGGTGACAGACCTCTGAGGAGGGCACTGTCTGACTGCTGCTGCTATCCCAGGGGCTGGAGGAGGAGCCCCTGGAGCTGGGAGCTGGAAGGGGTGTGGGCTCTACCAGCCAGGTTCTGGGAGAGTGAAAAGAAGCTGGCAACTGGAATTACCTGTGACCAGAACCGACCTGTGAGTGCTGTGATGGGGGGCACGGTGCACACGGGAACAGCAGGCCCCTCTGCCTTCTCCCACTTCTAGGCTTTATCCAGCGCCCTAACTGCTGACGCCTAACAGGGAGGCAACTGGCAAAGGACGAGCAGTCTCATCCAGGCATGGCTGAGCCAACTGCAGAAGGGAGTGAAGAGCTGAGAGAGAACACTTAATACCAAAGTTCCTTCACCGTGGCATACCCTTTGCAAGAGAGTTAACTTTTATTGGAACTTAGATTGTGCGCTTAGTGGTAAAGAACCCGCCTGCCAATGCAGGAGATATGGGTTCGATCCCTGGGTGGGGGAGATCCCCTGGAGAAAGAAATGGTAACTCATTCCAGTATTCTTGCCTGGGAAACCCCATGGACAGAGGAACCTGGTGGGAGATGGTCCAAAGGGTCGAAAAAGAGTCAGACATGACTGAGTGAAAAAGCAACAACAATAGATTGTGCACCAAGATGCTTATATCAACCTCCCGTGACGGTTCTACATCAAAGAATACCTTCCCCTGCTCCAGTTCTCATGAAGAAGCATCTATCTAATCTCTGCTCTCCACATAGAACTCTCAGTTAAATAATGCAGCCATGTTGATCCACTGTCTTCCAGGTATATAACTTTTACTAATATTATCTAATATAACCGTTAAACTATCTCAGCACACATAGCTACATTTCCTTTACTTGTGAGAACTCTTAAGATCTGCTCTCTTAGCAGCTTTCAAATATACACTATTGTGATTAACTAGCCTTATTGTGGTTAGTATTTCATAATACATACAAATATCAAATCATTATGTCATACACATAAAACTTATATAGTGTTATATGTCAATTATATCTCAGTAAAAATGTTAATAAAAGGAAATAAGCTGTACCATCATCCAGAATCCTACCAGAGCAATTTTTAACTAATAATGCTTTTCTTTGTCCTTTAAGACTTATTATTCTGGTGGTTATTGGTTGACCCCAATTCAACTATAAGACCTACCTGAAGAGAGGACATGTAGCTCAGAGCTGTTCAAAGAGTGATTCCCAAGAATCTGGAAGCCTTGTTCAGATGGTAGAATCTAAGACTCCATACCAGACATACTGAAAAAAAAACACCCACTCTTAACTGGGTAATATTTTTAATCTCCAATTTATGGATGAGAAACTGAGGCATATAGAAATGAACCAAGTGGTCTAATTTTATAAATTGATGTGTCTAAGGTCTAGGACCCCTGCTCATATCGTTCCCACTTTATTGCATCTAATCCCTTAGTGAATAAATCTCCAAATGGGGACTCAGCTGACTTTGGCATAGAACATACGTGTGTGTATGTGTATCTGCTCAGTCGTGTCTGACTCTTTGCAACTCCATGCACTGTAGCCCACCAGGCTCCTTTGTCCATGGGATTTCCCAAGCAGGAATACTGGCGTGGGTTGCCAGGGGACCTTCCCGACCCAGGGGTCAAATCCATGTCTCTTGCATCTCCTGCACTGGCAGGTGAATTCTTTACCACTGAGCCACCTGGGAAGCCTTTGGCATAGAATAGAGTTGTGGTTAGAACAGGTGCTTTAGAACCAGGGGGAGATGGATTTATTTTTGAGCTACAGTTCTAGCTACATGGTAAGAGTGGCCATGGACAAATGGTCTCTCACTAAGCCTTAGTTTCCTCACCTTGAGACTGGGGAAAAAGCTAGTACTTGCCATAGTGGTTAGTTTTAAGGATTAAAGGAGATAATATGTACATTGTAGCTCAGTCAGTAAAGAATCTCCCTGCAATACAGGAGACCTGGGTTCAATTCCTGGGTTGGGAAGATGCCCTGGAGAAGGAAATGGCAACCCACTGCAGTTTCTTGCCTGGAGAATCCCATAGACAGAGGAGCCTGGCAGGCTGCAGTCGATAGGGTTGCAAGAGTTGGACATGACTTAGCAACTAAATCACCAACTCATGTACATCGCCTAGTATCATTTGTTACACACAATTCCCTGGTGGCTCAGTTGGTAAAGAATCCGCCCACAATGCAGGAGACCTGGGTTTAATCCTTGGATTGGGAAGATCCCCTGGAGAAGGGAAAGGCTGCCCACTTCAGTATTCTGGCCTGGAGAATTCCATGGACTGTATAGTCCATGCGGTCGCAAAGAGCTGGACATGACTGAGTGACTTTCACTTCAACAATAACAGATAGCTTTTTAAAAAGTTATCCTTATTTTTTTCTAAGGTAAAATTGGGAAATCCTTTGTAATCCTTTGTAGAATCTGAGGATGGTGGTGGTGGGTGGTCCACTGCTAAGGCAGATTGTTAGCCAAGCTGTAGAGCATTGGGTTGGCTGCCTCACAGGCCCCTATGACCTTGGAAGAGCTGAACAGAGGCTGAAGCCACCTCCAGAGGTAAGGAGGGCAGCGATGGGAGCAGCAGCAGCTGAAGGGTGGGTCAGATTTGGAGGATGCAGACAGGTATGACCTGGTCAAGACACAGCAAATGGCTCCACCATCTTTTGCTTGACATCTCGGAAGACGTTTCACTGAGCTCCACTCCCCTCACCCTCCCTCAGTTCAGTTCAGTCGCTCAGTCGTGTCCGACTCTTTGCGACCCCATGGACCACAGCACACCAGGCTTCCCTGTCCATCACCAACTCCCGGAGCTTGCTCAAACTCATGTCCATTGAGTTGGTGATGCCATCCAACCATCTCATCCTCTGTCGTCCCCTTCTCCTCCTGCCCTCAATCTTTCCCAGCATCAGGGTCTTTTCCAGTGAGTCAGCTCTTTGCATCAGGTGGCCAAAGTATTGGAGTTTCAGCTTCAGCATCAGTTCTTCCAATGAATATTCAGGACTGATTTCCTTTAGGATGGACTGGTTGGATCTCCTTGCAGTCCAAGGGACTCTCAAGAGTCTTCTCCAACACCACACTTCAAAAGCATCGGTTCTTTTGCACTCACCCTACCTGGGGTAGGCTGAATGTTGGTATTGGAATTCCAGAACTCAGGAGTTCATTATCTTACATATAAAAGGGACTTGCAGTTGTGGTTAAAATAAGGATATTGAGATGAAAAGATTATCTTGAATTATCTGGGGTTGGGGGCAATGTAATCACACTTATAAAAAGAAGCAGAGGTCAGAGAAGGAGAAGGCAGAATGGAGATGGAACCAGAGACTTGGAGGCAAGAATATATACAGCCTCTAGAAGTTGGAAGAGGCAAAGGAAGGGCTTCTTCCCCTGGACCCTCAACAGGAAACAGCCCTGCCAACACTTCAATTTTAGCTCTGTAAGCATCATTTCAGACTTGTGATCTCTGGAACAATAAGAGAATAAATCTGTCTTGTTTTAAGCCACTAAATTTGTGATAATTTGTCACAGCAACCACAGGAAATTAATACTCTCCAACTGACTTAGTCATCACTTCATCTTACCTCTTTACTTTGTTCATACCTATATTACTGCTCAGATAGTATCAGATCCTATTATGTCTTTATTTTTTTTTTCCTATTGTGTGTTCTCACTTATCTATCTCTGCTGCTAGATGAACCACCAAACCCCTTGAGGGGAGGAACCTCAAAAGGACTGAGAACAGAATAGGCTACGCACATGTGGGTGACCAGATTAACATGTTGACAGATAGGTGTGTACCTGTTACTCTTCCGAGCCATCTTAAGTCTGTGACTATTGGCTTAAAAGCATTAAAGATGGTGTCGAGAATAAATTAAGAAAACTATGCACTGAATGTACATCCACGGAAATGACACATCTGTGATCTCTTTGACATTTGCCTGGCTATGGTCAACTTAATGTTCAAAGTAATAACCTTCCACAGAAGGATCAAGACTAGAAAGAGTAGGAGAGGGAAAACGTGCAGAGCTATTTCGAAGAGGAGTGTTAAACCGAATATAATTGAAGAAGTGATCAGAATATGCAGCACCTGTTATTTTAAGGAAAATAAATTCATGAGATTCAGATTTCGGCATGACAGAGAAGAAAGGGGATGTTTTTCACATTCTCCACAAGATGCTCAGAAAGATGAATCTGTCAAGAAATGGGGGAAAAGGTCACATGAGAGCCAACGGGAAGTCATGGATGGAATTCATTCTGTCACATGGTATCATCTCAATTAAAATACTACCAGGGGACTGCCAATTAGACTCTTTCCAGAATCTTTTTTTATAGAACATTGACAGGGCTTGTTTATTCAATAGGAGAACCTCTGAAATCTTCCCATTAGGTTTGCATCTGAGATAATTAATGTGTGAAATGGTCTATTGCCTCTATTTTGACAGGAGCTGTCTCAGATATGTGAGAACTTGATGGTAAACAAAGCAGTGAGTCCCCTGGGATGCCCAGAGTTTGTGCAATTCTACTAGATGGTACCACATCTGGGGGGTTCAGTTCATGCCCTACTGGGGTCACAAGGATCTGGAGACCAGACACACTCCCTTGGGTGAGGTCTCAGTAACAGGAAATGGGCTGCTGGGAGGGGCGTAGTTAAGCGGAGTTGGCACAGACAAATCATGCCCAGGATGAGTTGTGGGTACAGGGTGGGCTCACAAACCAGCTCTGGGCAGGGAGGTACCACATGGATTTATTTGTAATTGTTACCAACTTCCAGGGTGTAAATATTCTTGCCATAGCTGCTTTCAATCAACTAGCAAAATTCTTGAAGAGTTAAATAACTAACTCTTGTTAGCCAGTACCAACCAGCTCCAGCATATCACTGGATGGGTGTTGCTTGCAAAGGCAGACATCAAAAAGAATACTTGATAGAAGTTCAAACTGAGAAATTATAGGAATAGACTGCAGGCAGGTCTAAAGTCTGAGCTCATTCCAAGGGAGGAGGGAGGCTCGGTGTGTCTGGGAATTGTGTGTGTGGATATGTGTGTGTGCTCAATTGTTCAGTTGTGTCCAACTCTTTGCGACCCCATGGACTGTAGCCTGCCGGGCTCCTCTGTCCACAGAATTTTCCAGGCAAGAATACTGGAGCGGGTTGCCATTTCCTACTCCAGGGAATCTTCCTGACCCTGAGACTGAACTCACGTCTCTTGCATCTCCTGCATTGGCAGGAGGATTCTCTACCACTGCACCACCTGAGAAGCCCCAACTGACTCACAACTTACCAGTCTTGCAATAACCTGTAGGAAAGTGCTGTGGTTGTTGCCAGTTTTTTGTATCCAGTGAGTGGAAATATGGCTAGGGTCTACAGACCTGGGAAAAACCAGGAGAGGACTGGATAAAATAATGGTGACATTTTATTTATTTTTTTATTTTTATTCTTTTGGCTGCACCTTGCAGCTTGTAGAGTCTCAGTTCCGTGATCAGGGATTGAATCCCAGCCATGGAAATGAAAGAATGGAGTCCTAACTACTAGGCCACTGCTGCTGCTGCTGCTGCTGCAGCTGCTAAGTCGCTTCAGTCGTGTCTGACTCTGTGCGACCCCATAGACGGCAGCCCACCAGGCTCCACCATCCCTAGGATTCTCCAGGCAAGAATACTGGAGTGGGTTGCCATTTCCTTTTCCAGTGCATGAAAGGGAAAAGTGAAAGTGAAGTCGCTCAGTTGTGTCCAAGTCTTAGCGACCCCATGGACTGTAGCCTACCAGGCTCCTCCGTCCATGGGATTTTCCAGGCAAGAGTACTAGGGAACTCCTTTATACTGTATGGGCTTCCCTGGTGGTGCAGAAGGTAAAAGATTCTGCCTGCAATGCTGGAGATCCAGGTTCAATTCCTGGGTCAGGAAGATCCCCTGGAGAAGGGAATGGCAACCCACTCCAGTATTCTTGCCTGGAGAATTCCATGGACAGAGAATCCTGGTGGGCTACAGTCTATGGGTTCGCAAAGAGTCAGATATGACTGAGCGACTAACACTTTCACATGTTATATTAAATTTTTGATGGTCTACTGTGTATCAAATGCCATATTTGTGTCTGTTTCTTTAAATCCTCCTGACAACCTTGCAAAACTGGTTTGTTATTTGCCTTTCTTAGATGAGGCAGGGAGGCAATAAAGCTTAAGTATTTGTCTGGCCTTGTACTGCTGGTAAGTAGCAAATGCTTGCGTTGAAATCTGGGTGTTTTTGACTACACAGTCACTTCTTATAATTGAGCTGGGGATGGTGGGGGGGAGATCCGGGGGTGGGGGCAGTGGTGAGGGTGGGAAGAGGTTGGATAGATTAACCTGGCTCAGGACTTCCTTTCTGAGAAGCAGTGTCTAGGGCCCCTGTCAAAGCCAGGCTAGATTCCAGGGGCTGTCACAATCCCAGAGTCCGAATTCACTGGGTTCGGCCTGGGGCCAGTGTCTGGAGGCCACTGATGACACTCGAAGCTGGATACTAGTTAAGTAAGTTTCTGGGCACTGAGCCCTTTTGCAGCACAACAATGAACCCCACAGATTGGGGTTTAGGGGGCTAGATGTGGCCATTTTAAAAGGGAGGGGGCCAGAAAGGAGGCAGAAGGTCAGAAGCACAGCTGGAAAGAGTGGGTCTCAGGGCAGAGTTCTGGGGTGCGAAGGAACTGGACTGCAGGAGGGCATTTCAGGAATGTGAGATGGTCATAGAGGGGTGTGACCCCTAAGTAGAGATACAGTGGTCCTGTGATCATCCAACCCTCTTTCCCAATTTACAGAGGCTGTTTTAAAGGAATTATTATTGAACAAAAAGAATGATCGAGCAGTGAGGATGAACACCAGCTCCAGGGTCCCTTGGGGACTGAGCTGGTAATGTAATACCACAATTACAGCCTTGGACACCCTTGGCAGCTGATCAGATTACTCCCACAAAATAGTTCTTGTGCCCTGCATGGCTCTGTGCAGAGTAGAGACCGAATGATACTGTTCTGGTTGATAGCAGAGGTCCTGACCCTGTGCCCTGGTGATGGGGGCTTGGGAGTTTTGCAGATTCCAGGAGTCCCTCTGTGTATATGTGTGTTCTCAGTCAGTGGCTCTGTAACATACAGCTGTTACCCTGTGGACATTTTGCTGATATTTGAAACAAAAGAATTTTGTCCTTAAAAAGAGGAGAACCAGAATGGGAAGGCAACAATTGAGACAAACAAATAGTTCAAAAAGCAAACCATTTTCATTAATTGATAATGAGCACCTAAAACACGGGTGTATGTATGTATGCGTGTGTGTATATGTGTATGTGTGTGGGTGCATGTGTATGTGTATATATATATGCATGTATCTATATGTGTATCGGAGAAGGCAATGGCAGCCCACTCCAGTATTCTTGCCTGGAAAATCCCATGGACGGAGGAGCCTGGTAGACTACAGTCCATGGGGTCGCTAAGAGTTGGACATGACTGAAGCGACTTAGCAGCAGCAGCAGCATATGTGTATACATGTGTACATGTGTATGTGTGCTGCGTTCATGTGTGCTTGTGTGTCCTCATGTGTAAAGGGAAAGAGGGAGGGAGGGCGGATGAGAGAAAGGGGGAAATGAAGTAGGTCTTGGCCATGGTACTACATGGAAGGCCAAGCAGGAGGAGAACGTTGGTAACACGGTAGGGAAAGAGCCAGATGGAGAGACAGTGAATATGGGCTGAGACAAGAGATGAAACAGTAAGAATTCAGTGCAAGGTCCAAGGACCTGTTGGTTGGCCCCCAAGGTTCTCATATTTCTCAACAGGCTTCTGATTCCAAAAGGGCCCAGCTCAATAGGGACCATCAGGAATCCATGTGAGGTCTTGACATCCAGGAAAGAGAAGGGAGTGGAGGTGCTTTGTGTCTGAACAACTTACTCATAGACTGTCAGGCTAAAGGGACCTTGGCAAGCTGCTGATCCCTGATCGGGGAACTAAGATTCTGTGTGCCAAGTAACCAAAAGTTCCAAGGGAAGTGTGTATATCCCTAAGCCATCAACAATATTATATGCCATCATTGAAAAAAGGCGTTTGCCAATTTAGAGGCAAAAAACAGTATCTGGTTCTTTTTACTGCCAATTAGTTAGTTATTAGTAAATATGAATGCTTCTTCAAATGTTTACTGCCTATTTGTTTTTCTTCATTTGGCAATTATCTGTTCTGTTCTTTTGCTTAATTTTTTAAAAATCTTGACGTCGACATCTTTTTCTCATTAACTTTCATGTTTAAGGATGTTAATTAGCCATCTGTTCATCAGGTGGGATACTTTCAGTTGCAACCAACAGAAACTCGAAGGGATTTATAGAAGCTCTGAACTTGGTTAATTCAGGTGCTCCTTGCTCCTTGGCATTATCAGGGACCCTGGTTCTCTCTGTCCTTCCACTCTGCTAACTTTGACATATGGCTTTGCTCTCAGCCTCACATCTTCAAGGTCTGGAGATGGTGGCTTATAATTCCAGAAATCACCTCCTCATCACAACAACATCCAGAGACAGAAAGAAGCTCCTCTCTTTCATGATGTCTCTTTTCAAGTTTGAGGAAAACTGTTCCCAGAAGCCTTCAAACAGACCTGTCTTCATAGCCCATTGACTGGAACTAAATCTCATGTCCACGGTAACATGGTCACTGGCAACCCTAATTCCCCTTTGCCATGTAACTGAGTGCCTTCTTAGATTATGGGGAGTAGGATGTGGAAATCTTTGGGGGGAATCACTGCTCTGCCTCCCTTTCCTTCCTCCTCTATAATCTTTACTGCTGTCATGGTTTTGTAGTTCTCAGTTTTGGCCTCAAAATAGTCCAGCTTTGGTTTTCTAGGGGACACTTCATTTATCTCCCTCTGGGCCCATAAGGGCTGTGCTTCTGGCTTTTTGCTGAAGACACAAAATTTGAAATCAGATCGAAGAGCAGAAATATCTCCTCTCCAGGCTTTCCGAGCCTCCCTGTTCCTAGGAATCGATATTTCCATCCAGTTGCATTTATAGAATCTCCATCCCACCGCACTCCTATTTAGGGCTGTGCTGTGTATAGTCATTCCTCTCTCTCGTATGGCCTCCTTGTGGGAATAAATCCGTCTCGGAGCAGAGGGTGTGCTTACTCCCTTCTGGCTTCCTCCTACATGAGTCTGTGGAAAACATACTACCAAGGAGAAACCCAGCTCTAGGCTCTCATGGGTCAAGCAAAGTGTTCTTTGTTTGAGAAATTGCCTTAGGTTGTTTCAACAGGTAAGAAGTAATATCCTTTCACTCTTTTTTCCCTCTTCTTCCTAATCTCACTTGTTACACATCATGTTTTCTCATCATTTCGTAATTCAAATTAATCAGGGGAAAACAGCACTCACAGATGGGGCACGGGGGCAGCAGAGAGCTCATAAAAAAAGGAAAACAAAGGAATATGTATAACAGTCTGCCTGGCACTTAACACTTTGCACTTAGCCTCTGCAGATTATTGGTGATCTGGGAAATACTAAAGATACGAGTTATTTCCCTATTTTTGACTAGTTCTGTGTTAGCATTTGGATCCCAGTAACATAAAAATGTCCAAATAGAAAGCTTACTGAACTCTGACCTCAGAACTCAGACTAAAAACTGTGTATCCTTAAGAGATCTATAGGCTTCCCAGGGGACTCAGTGGTAAAGAATCACCTGCCAGTGCAGGGCACATGGGTTTGATCTCTGAGTCGGGAAGATCCCCTGGAGGAGGAAATGGCAACCCACTCCAGTATTCTCGCCTGGAGAATTCCATGGACAGAGGAGCCTAGCAGGCTACAGTCCATGCGGTTGCAAAGCGTTAGATATGACTTACATACTAAACAGCAGCAGCAGCAGCAGCAGCAGCAGCAAGAGATCTGTATTTCCCCAACTGTAGATCTTTGAGGCTGGAAGCCTTAGAGGAAGCCCCATAACCCTCAGGCCACGTCTGAAACTTGACTTGGTATCAAATTGATAAGAATAAACATCTTTGAATGGTGCTGATTTAATTTTCTTTACAAACTGGGGTGGAATTCTTGCATCATTATCTATTTGGGTCTACCACCCAGGAATGGGGATGGGTACAGACCACCTTTGGTATGCTGGCTTCCGGAGATACTATGGTTGGCTGCTGAGGGCCTGTGTATTTTTTGAAAAACTGAATTCAATGAAGGTTTTTTTCCCATCTCTGCATTTTAAACTAAACACCTGGTTTCCATGAAACCTCAGGTCTCGAAGGCTTCTTTCCAGCTAAACACTAAAGAAGGCACCTGAGGTTTTTTTTTCACAACAGACAAGAAGAAGGATCAAGGGACTGAAAAGAAACAGCTAGAACAGGGCAGGCTTAGCCTCTTTCTTTTCGCCTTCTCCCCTTGTCACACTCAGGTGTGACGGGACAGCTCTGTGCTGTCAGTCAAAGCTGCTACCAGGCATTATTTTCTTATCATTTCTTCTCCTCTCTTCCCATCACGTCATTTCTTAGAGCCCTATAATTACCCAGCCATGTGCATCTGGGCTGTCAACAGGCTCTTGTGGGTGAAATGTAGCTAAATATATGTCTGTAATGAGGAAGGGCCATCATCCAAGGTGGGTCTATACCAGTCTCTTCTACAGTTCTGGCCAGGCTCGCTCTCCCTGGACTGCTCGCTTGTTCACTGCAATGCTAATCAGACATGCTTCCAGTGAGAATGAGACTCTCGCCTCCGCGGAAACCCTGTGTTTGTGTAAGATATGGAAACCAGCACTGAGAATATGGAGGGTGCTCTCCTCCCCATCAGATGCTTACACGAGGGAACTGTGCCTGTTTGCCAGGTCCATTCCTTCCTGTTTTCACATGTTTAGAATGTAAGCAGCCCTCCAGAGCTGACTTATGACTTTGTGGGTGTTTTGAGGGCTTGGTCTGCTTTGCAGTCCTAAGAAGATTACCCCCTGTTCCCTGTAGTGGGCAGAATAATGGCTTCCCCTATCGGAGTCCATGTCCTACTCCCCAGGACCTGTGACTCTGTTACCTTACATGGCAAAGGGAATTTTTCAAATATAATTCAGGTTGAGGACCTTGAGGTAGGGAGATTATCTTGGACCACCCGGGGAAGATCTAAGGAAATGGTCAGGGTTCTCATAGGGGAAGAGGGAGGTAAGAGAGTCAGAGAAAGAAGTGAGGATGGAAGGAGAGGTTGGGTGATGCCATTGCTGGTTGGGGTCATAAGCAAGAGATACATACGGCCCCTAGGAATTGGAGGCCAGAAAGCAAAGCCTCCCTTACAGGCTCTGAGGGACTGCAGCCCTTACAACATCTTGATTTTAGCCCAGTGAAAGCCAATCCTGGGTCATGAGTTTGTGTGTTTTGCTTTAGGTCACTAAGTTGAGGGTAATTTATAACAACAGCAAGAGGAAACAGAAGCATTCCCCCAACCGGAGCATGCTTTCATTAGGGTCTTTCAGTGGTAGGGCTTCAGTGTGTCTCAGACAAGAGGATGTTTATTCCAGGAAGACTGTGCTCAGAAGCCCACCCACCAGGATGTGCAGGGCCCAAGGGGCAGGTTCAGGAACGCAGCGGAACACCTGGTGGCTCTGGGCCTGACTCAGCCCTTTGGAGAGTCTGTTTGTCCCCACCCCCACTCCCCTGCCCCGTTCTCTGCTTTCTATATTTTATTCCTGACCCTTTTCAGTTCTTGCTACCTCAAACTTAGCCCTGACAATGATGCATCATGGCTGATACCCTACCCTAGAATAGTCCCTCAGCCTCAGATTCTGTTATTTGCCCCGTTCTTTCAGCTCATCTTCCCCAGGAAGACCCTGACTAACCCGGCCTAGTTACCATCATTGCTGTTTAGTCACTCAGTTGTGTCCGACACTTTGTGACCCCATGGACTGCAGCACGTCAGGCTTCCCTGCCCTTCCCTGTCTCCTGGAGTTTGCTCAAACTCATATCCATTGAGTTACCATACTGGACCACACCATGGCCTACTGGTCGACCTACAAATGCCCTGTCTCTGGGTCACGTGCCGCCCCTGGTCCCGTCCTCTGTGGCCAGGGTTCAGAGTGTGGGGTGAGAGACATGGCTGCCTGAGCGCAGTATCCACTAGGGCATGACAGCCTAGAAGCGACAGCAGGCAGCGGCGGGATGAGTCAGGGGAGGGAGGGCTGATGGCTACTGCAGCCAACTTAGGGCACAAATAATGACCTGGGAAGTTGATTTTCTTTCTGAATTGAGAGTAGAGTGAAACCATCACATGGAATCTCTTCCTGATAAACTCTAAGGAACCTTGGAAACCATCGAAGTCAGCTACCCTCCCCCACTCCTTGTTGAAACACTCCAAGCAAGAATGAATATCAATTTTCTATCCCCAGGGAGTTGGGGTTTCTCAAGACAGATACATAGTAAGATAAGGCTAGTGGTAGAGTTTGGTCAATGGCATAAAATGAGGAAGGATTAGGGCCCAAGGGATAAAACAAAACCAGCATCTAGTATCTGTTAAGAACTTGTCACATGCCAGGCACTGTTTTAGGCACTTGGGTTACACTTGTGAACAAAGCATCTCCCTCATGGAGCTGACATTCTAAGGAGAAGAAGCCATAATGGTAACCACAGTCTCCTGGGAGAAGATAGCTGTGTGCTCAGCATCCAGTTCTGGGCACTAGGAGGAAATCCAGATAAGAACATGGAGGGTCAGATTTGCCAAGCAGCAGCTGGTGGGCAGGGCTCCAGGTCGGGCAAGGATGTCAGGGGTGTCAAGGAGAACTGGCTCTAGGGGCTGCAGGTGGGGGTGCCAGGGGGTGGTGGAGCACCATCCAGAGGGCATCACATCACAGGCAGTAAGGAGGGGACATAGCTGACTGGAGGGCTATGGTGAAAGAGACCTGGTGGTGAGGATTAAGATTCAGAAACAAGGGACTTGCCTCATGGCCCAGCGACTAAGACTCCGAGCTCCCATTGCAGGAGGCCTGGGTTCCATCCTTCCTGATCAGGGAGCTAGATCCTGCATGCCGCAACAAAGATTGCACATCCTGAGTGCTGCAACTAAGACCCAGCGCAGCCAAATAAATAAAAAATATTTAAAAAAAACATTCAGAAACAAAATCTTTGTTATCTGAGAAGTGGTTGTAGCTCTGGAAAGTTCATAAGTATGTGGGAACAATGCAGAAGCTAGCCTATGATTTGGGGGCTTGGCTTGTGAAGAATCAGACCTAACAAGAAGAGTCCAACTTAAGGGTCAGAGTGGACCTGGCAGCAAGATCCGCTCAGCAGCCATACTCCTGAGAGGGAGTGGGTAGAGGTCAGCCGGCTGCTGACCGCAGGCTCTCTTAATCCCTTCTCCAGAGCTTGGAGCAGGCAGGACTGGGAAACATGCCTGCCAGGCCTGTAGATTCACCTGTGCCAATGGACAATATAGGGCCACAATACAGGCAGGTGCTTATAATCAGGTCTGATCCCTGGGTGTTACTTTCATCATGTGACCTGCGATCATTGGGTTCCTAGTTCCCAGTGCTAGGGATACAAAGAGCAAGTCTACATCTTCTTCCTTATATTTATAGACTCCCACCCCAACCCCGCCCCATCACGGTACCCTGGGCAGTGAGCCTCCCCACTGTCCATAACCCCTAGCTCTGAATCTCATGCTAACGCCCGGTATGTAAAGCAGATGGAAGCAAGAAGACTCCTTCTGAAGCTGGGCTTAAGCCTGTTGTTCTACCCACACCTTCTCCGCTCCCTATTCTTGGCAGCTCCTCGGGCATCTCTGCAAAAATACCAACGTAGCTTGAAAACCACTCGCTGAAACATCTCTTTTTTTTAGGCTAAATACCTCTAATTCCCTCCATGACTTCTCAATATGTTTACAAGCTTCCAGAACCTTCATTAACCCAGCTACCTTTCCCCAGGTAAACTGTGTTTTGTTAGTGTGTGCTCAGTGATTCTGAGTGATCCAACCAGGACAGACATCCCCAGGCTATCACCTTCTCTGATCTGGAATCCTGAAGGCACCCGAGGTACCTCCTCTGATGTGTATATCCACCCTGCCATCTACATTTTTTGGAGCTCATTAGCTCATTCCATAAATACTTACTGAATCTTAACTATGAGGGTCAATATTAAGTCTTTTATGTTAAGGGTAAAAGGATAAATGAAACATGGGCTTCATCCTGAAGGCCTGTGGGGAGTGTGTGCGAGAGAGAAACAAAAGTGTGATGGTGGTTTACTTGGCTGCAGCTTGGTAAATGCTGTAGTGGACAAGAGGGTGGAGGGGGCAAGCAGGTAATTCTCCCTGGGGAGGGGGCGGGGGAGGTCGGGGAGGACGTCCTCTGATGAATTTGCTTAACTGGTCTCTCATCGAGCCCTGCATTCTGTCACTGGCGGTGTGTGTGCATGTGGTCAGTGTGTCCAGCTCTCTGTGACCCCGTGGACTGTGGCCCCCAGGCTCCTCTGTCCATAGGATTCCCCAGGCAAGAGTACTGAAGCAGATTGCTATTTCCTACCCCAGGGGATGTTCCTGACCCAGGGATCGAACCCATATCTCTTGTGTCTCCTGCATTGGCACGTGGACTCTTTACCAATTGCACCATCTGGGTGGGCATATGTGTGTGTGTGTGTGTGTGTGTGTGTGTGTGCGTGAGCACGTTAGTTGCTCAGTCCTGTCCTACTCTTTGCGACCCCATGGACTGTAGCCCCCAGGCTCCTTTGTCTGTGGGATTTCCCAAGCAAGAACACTAGAGCGGGTTGCCATTCCCTTTTCCAGGGGATCTTCCCCACCCAGGGATTGAATCCAGGTTTCCTGTATCACAGGCAGATTCTATACCATCTGAGCTACCAGAGCGATTGCATACTTCTACTAATTTTTTCTCCTTTAACATGCTGGAGTGGACTGAGTATTTCCAAGGCCACTTTATGTTTCATCATGTTTTTCCACAGCTCCTGATTTGGTTCCCACCACCCTACATCCAACTGGAGCTTAGAATGCATTTCTTCCTGTAAAAGGAAACTCAAGCAGGGGGCTCTGCATCAACCTGGAGGGGTGGGATGGGTGGGGAGATGGGAGGGAGGTTCAAAAGGGGGAGGATATATGTATACCTATGGCTGATTCATGTTGAGGTTTGACAGAAAACAACACAATTCTGTAAAGCAATTATCCTTCAGTAAAAAATAAATTAATTTAAAAAAAAGAAAAAAAACATTTTTTTTTTAGTAGTGACTAGGATGTACAACAGCTTCTTGAAGTTCTGACAATAACATTTTTTTAGAGAAATGCTTATGGTTTTTGGCTTCCAGAATTCAGAAAATCCCCCAAATCTCCATTCATAGCTTCAGACCACCCTTGCTTGGCCGTTCCTATTTCAACATGAGATGCTTAAACCGTCCACTGATTCCGGCAACACCCCTGCTCTTGCATCCTGCATTAGCACAGCCATTCATTTCCATTCTGGCCTAAATCTCCATCCCACCCCCATTCCTGTTTTTTCATCATTTCAAAACCTCACCCAGTGAGATGTGTTTTTACACTCTTAGTGCTGTGTGGGAAGAACCTAGCTGTTGACACACCCTAGATCTCGTGGTCTAGGAAGTGGATTTGGAACATTGTCTCTTTGGAAGTCCAGAACTTTCTAATAACTTTTCCATAAACTTTTGCTTACTGCCCTTATTTTCCAGTTACAACATATTTCCATTCTGGCCAGTCATCCATGGCCCACTTAGTCGCTCAGTCGTGTCCGACTCTTTGTGACCCCCATGGACTGCAGCACACCAGGCTTCCCGGTCCTTCACCATCTCCCGGAGCTTGCTCAAACTCATGTCCATTGAGTCAGTGATGCCATCCAACCATCTCATCCTCTGTCACCCACTTCTCCTGCCTTCAGTCTTTCCCAGCATCAGGGTCTTAGGTCAAACTTAATTCAAAAGATTTCTAAAATTGAAAATATATGTTGATTTTCTTTTTTTTTTTTAAATAGAGCTCTTTGTTTCCTTCTTCTGTTCACCTAAACCATATTTCATTTCCTTCTCTTCTTGGTAAAAGTGATCTCTTTTTCCTTAATGCTATACATCTAAATTTTCCATTAGTTAAATGTTGCTTGTCTTTAAAATTTTGAACATAAACTCCAACAGGTCTTCATTATTACTGTTAATATCTCATGACCCTGACTCCCTCTGCTCATCCTCTTTGACATGATCTGTATCCCTTGGGATGCTGGGATTTCTAGATCTTACTCAGGGGATTTTTGAGACTCTGCTTATTGAGCATCTCCTTCTGATCTTAACTTCTGGCTTCCCTGGTGGCTCAGACGGTAAAGCGTCTGCCTACAATGCGGGAGACATGGGTTCAATCCCTGGGTTGGGCAGATCTCCTGGAGAAGGAAATGGCAACCCACTCCAGAATTCTTGCCTGGAAAATCCCATGGACAGAGGAGCCTGGTAGGCTACAGACCATGGGGTCACAAAAAGTCAGACATGACTGAGCGACTTCAGGTTCTGATCTCCAGTAGGGGTAGGAGTGTCTAGGAATTTTTTTCTCTTATATTTATGAGTTTTGAGAGCAGAGTTTGTTATTTCAGATTTCCCTTTAATTGTGTTAGTTTCTGATTTGGGAACTTTGTTTCTCCTAGCCCCAGTTTTCATCTTAAAACCTCTCCTGAGCGATTTTGTACATGCCCCTTTACGTGTGGAGAGCTTAAGGTTTCTGAAAAGCAGCAGAGGGAAGAGTCCACTCTCACTATGTTCCTTTTGATTATGTCTTTGTCTCTTAAGCTTTTTATTCTTACCCATCTCAAAGGTTATTATGACCTTCCAATAACAACTTCAAGTGGAATCAAATACACTGTCACTACTGTTCTCCATATTTTCTTTATCTGAACAGTAGCCAGAATATATTGATATGCTATACTGATCACTGTTCTATAACAATGAACAGCAACAACAACAACAAATCTCAAAATCAATAGAAATGGCTGGATAGCTTCACTGACTCAACGGACATACGTTTGAGCAAACTCCAGGAGACAGTGAAGCCTGGAGTGCTGCAGTCCGTGAGGTCGCAAAGAGTCAGACGTGAGTTAGCAACTGAACAACAATAGAGATGGTCTGACTGTACTTGTCTGAAAGAGAAAGTGAAAGTCACTCAGTCGTGTCTGACTCTTTGTGACCCCATGGACTATACAGTCCATGGAATTCTCCAGGCCAGAATACTGGAGTGGGTAGCCGTTCCCTTCTCCAGGGGATCTTCCCAACCCAGGGATTGAACCCAGGTCTCCCACACTGCAGGCGGATTCTTTACCATCTGAGCCACAGATATAACAGGTGTTTATTTCCTAAGGCAGTAGAAATTCTATGGTGAGGTAGAGTCTTAGTCTGTTCCATAGAGACCAGCACTACCCCGCTCCTGGCGCTTTAAGTCTGTCTGTCTATTTCCTCCTTTCTTTCTTGTTTGGTTATCCTTCAACACTAAATATGCTGCTGGATTTTTAATGGCTTCCTTTTCTATTTTCAGATAACTTTTGTGTACTCTTCTTTACCCTGAGAAGAGTGCACATTTGAAAACTGATTTTGAATTTAAGAGAGGGCTCTGCTGGGGTACAGATTTCCCCCTTTCTCTTCCTAGAGAGAAGTGAGCTGACTCCGTCACCTAACCGCCCAGCCTGTGAACTGTCCCTGGTCCTCTCAAGGCTCATTGTCAACATTTCACAGAAGGAGGAAAATATTAATATTTTGGCTTGGGCAGAGAATAGGAAGTTATTAACTTCTTACTAGTTCCCTGTAGCTCAAATGGTAAAGAATCTGTCTGCAATGCAGCAGACCAGGGTTTGATCCCTGGGTCAGGAAGATCCTCTGGAGAAGGGAACGGCAATCCAGTCCAGTAATCCTGCCTGGAGAATCCCATGGACAGAGAAGTCTGGCAGGCTACAGTTCGTGGGGTCACAAAGAGTCGGACACCACTGAGTGACTAACACACACACACACGTTCTACAGGGTTGAGGATCATCTGAGATAGCAGAGTGGCAAATACAGGCAGCTTTATGGAAGAGGGTATGGTTTGGTGCTATAATAGAGTATCTGTTATTACAGTTTTATGCATACTTAGACAACATAACTCTCTTTGTACATATTTTCTTCTCATTTTCTCTGTGTTTTAGGAATCTGAGACCCAGTTTTATCCAGGAAGGCTGTGAGCTGTGTTAGAGAGAATACAAAAATCAACGTAGGAGACCCAACTACTAATCCTGGCTCATGAATTGTAGTCTACCACATAAATGTTAGTTATTACTGTTACTACTAGTGATAGTAAGTAGCAGTTTACTGAGTGTCTACCATAGGTTAAGCTTTTTTCACATGCATTAGCTCATTTAATCATCACAGCAACCCTTTAAGGGAGTTATTATTATTATCCTCATATAACAGGAGAGGAAACCAAGGTTTAGAAAGGTTAAGTGACACCCAGAACTTGCCTGGTGGTCAGTGGCTAAGACTCTGTGTTCTCTATGCAGGGTGCAGCCAAATAAATAAATAAATATTTATAAAAGAAATATTAAGTGATACCCAACATCATACCACTAAACAATATTTGAACCCAGATCTCTGTGATCACAGAGCATCTACTCTGTACCATTGTAACTCACATTTTTTCTAGTATTAGTGATAGCTATAGTAAGAATAAGGGTTTCAAGAGGGAGGGGACATGTGTACACCTATGACTGATTCATGTTGATATATGGCAGAAACCAATACAATATTGTAAAACAATTATCCTTCAATTAAAAATAAATCAATTTTGAAAGAGTAATATACATATGTAAATTCTGCATGATCATCTACTTTGTCCTTCTCAAAACTTGTAGAACTGGTCATTTAACTTTGGAGCTAAAATGAATATAAATCGTCACTCAGAAACTGAGACACCAAGAAAGGAAGTGCCTTTCCTAAGCTGACGGTCAATTCCAGAGCTGGCAACCTGAACTCCAAATGATCTTGACTGTATGTGAGCCCCATTTCCTGGCCTCTTGTCATTTATTGTGTAAATTACTCTTTGGGGCATCATGGATTTCAAACCTTGGAAGGAGACCATGGACTCACATGGTTTTGAAGAAGGTAATCATGCCTGGCCTTATCTTTTTTGGACCCAGATTCACCAGCTGGGGTGACTTCCACTCCACTTTTGCAAGTTAGTTTCCTAAAGAGAATAAATTCATTGCACACTGTCTCCTTATATTGCCCTATCAGACCTCTTGGATCACTGCTGGTTTCCACTACAGTCTTCGTGGATGGGACCAAACGGACCCTGGAGATATATATCAAGGTCTTTGACTCCTTGTATCTGATCCTTGTATCAAATGGGATATTGTCTGCTTCAAGGAACAGCAAAGAATCAGAAAACTCAGACCCAGTGGGCTTAAATAGGATTTATTATCAAAAAAATCAAGTGGTGTGGATGGAGGGGTATCATGATGATGGTCAGTTAAAAGGGCACCAGGACAGGACCCATGTTCTTTCCACTTGCCAATTTCAGTAAGTCACCTGGGTCCCTTCATGGTTTCAAATAACTATAGTAGTTCCATGCATCCTCTCCTCACTTTGGCCTATGTCCAGAGGCAGAAATGGGGACAATGGTAAAGAAATTATCCCTAGGAATCAGACCCTGCTTACTGACCAGAATAGGGTCATATGTCATTTCCTAAGACTATCCCCAATAAGGGAATAAAATTATCATGATTGGTTTAAACTACTTAAGCTTTATCCCTGTAGAGGTGAGATGGGGCCAGCTTTCCCAGAGGTCTTATCGAGGAATGTGAATTATTGATGAACACTGGAGTTCTGGTGGCGGGAAAGAATGCGGAAAGGTTACTGACCGGGCCTCTTGACATGTTATGTATCATACTGAAACAATTTTTAAACTACAAAGTCACATATCCTTGCATCAATAATTTGTCATTTTTCTTTACCAAGTTTTATAAAAAAGCCTCTGCCAGAAAATACAGAATGTTATCCTATTAAGTTAAGAAAAGGATCAGTGCTTGCAAAAGTCTATTAAAATACTCTTACTCCTTATTGACAACACCATAAAGGACATTCAACCTTTTGGAAATCCATTTGGCAATATGTATGGAGATGTAGAAATATTCTTGTGATCTAGTAATTCTGATGCTGGGTAGCTCTTCTATAACAATCAATCCAAATGAAGGGGAAAACTATCAACATGAATATATTAATTACAACATTATTCAGAGTTAAAAAAAATTGGCAATAACTGACTGGGAGGTGCCATGGTATAGTGGAAAAGCATTGACTTGGAATTGGGCAAAGTTGAGTATAGACCTTACTTTATCGTTACTTGTTGGTAGATCACTGAACTTCATCAAACTTGTGATGGTGATCATGTGTTTGATATATGGGATTGTTTGGGGATTAAAGAAAATGCATATATAGTCCTATTTCATAGTAGCCACAGAATAAGTGGTGTACACATACACACACACCAAGGAAATCAAGGTTATCTCCTCTATAGACTTAGGCAGCTATTAAAATTTATATTTTCTAAGCCTTTGAGCCAGCAGAGAAATTTGCTTATATAATAAGGGAAAATATAAAATCAGGATACAGAATGGCTACCAATTTTAAAAAATTCTATGTAACTGGAAAAATAAACCACATGCCAACATACTGATAGGGTTGTGTTAGGCTTAATAGGATGATGGATAATTTTTTGGGGGGATGATGGATAATTTTTGCTCATTTCTCTGTATTCTGATATTACATTTATAGTGGAATAATGTTTTTTAACATAAACCTATAAAGTTTAGCTGGATAACTCTCTAATATTTCTTTCTTCCTTATTCTTTTTCTGTGAACATATCTGAGTCCTATGAACATAGTCTTCTGCCTTTTTTTTTTTGATGGTCTGGTCTAGATTTATCCAAGATTGAGCTTTGTTCTTACCTTTTCTGCATTAGTTGATGTGCTTTTGTATTTTTCTAAGAAAGTTTTCTTCTGCCATTCCCCCCTTGCTAGCTTTCTTTATACACAGTGGCCTCATGTTGTTACCGTACTTTTCCCTCCCTGACATTCCTCTGTCAATGTTTTCTGTGGGCTTCTAATTGGTTCTTCATCCCGGTTTTGTCTTTTAAATTAGCTCCCATTGATTCTACTTCTCACTGCCTCCTTCATGTCTCTTTTCCTACAATTGCCCATCAATTGTGCCCATCGCGGAGGCTGAGAAGGACTTTCTGTTCATTAATTACTTGGCTTCCCTTCACCTGTTCTCCTCCTGTCTAAAAAATTACTCATCTCCACACACGCTTTGCAAGAACATGGAGACATGCTCAAATCGATGGGAAAACTGAAGAACAAGGTTAGAAAGCAAAGAACAAGGTCAGAATGCAGTTAGGAACCAACAGAAGCTGAATGGCTTGCGATTCAGGCCATAGAAACAAGTCAGTTAGGATGCTGCCATTGGAGCAGCAGTGAAACTCACCATGGAACACTGTTCCTGAGAGCAGAATGCATGCTGGTGCTGTGCTTGATGTGCTGAGGATCAGATCTGGGGCTAGCGCATCGGATGAGCTGCCCCAGGTCAGGTGTCCACACCCTCACTGCCAAGGTGGGAAGGAGGGCGGGAGACGTGGCTGCCCTAACCATACAGAGGAGGGTCCCCTCCAGTGGAAGAAGTTTCAGTTTCTGCAGTGTCCTCTGCACTGCTTAGAATCCCAAGGTCCGTAAACCTGGGCTCTGACTTGATACTGTTATTCTACAGAAAAGATAGCTTCTTTCAAGAAGAATGTGCTTAGGCAGCACTTTCTGCCTATTCATGAGCTGTTCTCTAGCTCTGCTATTGTATTACCAGGTAACATGATATCTTTCACCTTCTTTTATAATGATCTCGCTCCATGGAGGGTTTTGATTGTATATGTCTTCACAAGAGCAGCTTTTCCTGTAATGGCTCCCTTCACGTCTGGTTCTTAACAAGTACATCTGTCCCCTGGCCCATTCCTTCCCTGATTCCAACATGCATACCACACAGCATGCATGTTGACTATTTTAATGGTAAACTGCATGTTAATTGCTTTCCCATTAAACTATAACCTCCTTGAGGGTGAATATTGCCTTTTAATATTTTTATCCTCACAGATATAATGCATTCAATAAATGGTAGCTGAGTGAATGAATGAAAGTTGCTTCCTGTTGTATCTTTTGTTCAGCATTTGAAGGTAACATATGTCCTGTATTTTCTGGACCAATTAGTAGTGAAAATTTTCTTTTCGGTAAAGAAGACTCATTAACTGTCTAACTGAATATGATTCATTTTGTACCACTGTAAAACTTTATAATAGCTTCTGAAACCATAGATGTTTCTTTGTCAAGCTCTGTCTCAATTTTGGTTCAGAAAAAGGTAATTCCTGTACTTATTATCAGAGCTATCACACACTTCTTGAAATGGTATAAAAAAGAAGAAAGGCACTTCAGTGAAATTTCTTCTCACAAAGACTAGAAACAAACCCTCAAGTGAAACTTTCTGGAATCTCACATTTCTGTCTCTGCAACTTTTCTATTTGCAAGCACAAACATAAGGGAGTGATGCTTCTAGTTTATGCCAAGGCCAGGTTTACTGTCAGGGTCTGGCTCCTTTGCTGTTAGGCAGGTCCCTGGTGGGTGTCCCCTCTATGGGGCTGCCACTCAACTTCTGTCAAAAGCTTAGTTGAGAAAAATCATGCCTGTGTGCCTTGCCCTGAAGGATGTGTGCTATGGCCATCCGGCAGCCAAATAGTTCCCTACCCTATCAGACTGCCTTCCTAGAATAAAGCTTTATATTGACTCTTTTCCCTATTCTGAAATGAAATTCTTGAGAAACATAAGCCCTTTACACATAAAACTTTAAAAACTTTGAAATACTATATTCACTAGAATATATCTCCAGGAAAACAGAACCAATAGTGTACACACACACACACACACACGTTTATTGTAAAGAACTGGCTTACGTAATTATGAAGGCTGCTAAGCCCCAAGATCTGTAGCTGGCAAGCAGGAGACCCAGGAGAACTGATGATGTAAGTTACAGTCCGAGTCTGAAGGCTTGAGAACTAGCAGTATCCTATGGTCTATTTTTGATCTGAAGGCTGGTAGGTTCAAGATTCAGGAAGAGCCAATGTTTCAGTTCAAGTCTGAAGGCAGGAAAAACAGGTCCCAGCAGGACTTCTCTCCTAATCTTTTGGTCTATTTAAGTCTTAACTGGCGATCAAACCAGTCAATCCTAAAGGAAATCCTAAAGGAAATCAGTCCTGAATGTTCATTGGAAGGACTGATGCTGAAGCTAAAGCTCCAACACTTAGGCCACCTGATGTGATGAGCCAACTCATTAAAAAAGACCCTGGTGTTGGGAAAGATTGAAGGCAGGAGGAGAAGCGGACGACAGAGGATGAGATGGTTGGATGGTATCACTGATTCAATGGACATGAGTTTGAGCAAGCTCCGGGAGACAGTGAAGGACAAGGAAGCCTGGCATGCTGCAGCCCATGGGGTAGCAAAGAGTCGGACACGACGGATTGACTGAACAACAACAAAGCCTTCAACTGATTAGATGAGGCCCAGCTACATCGGTGGGTGGGGGGAATCAACTCCACCCAGTCTGCCTGTTCAAATGTTAATCTCATCCAGAAACACCCTCACAGAAACACTCAATAATATTTGACCAAATATTTGGGAAACTGTGGTCCAGGTGAGTTGACACATAAAGTTAACCGTCACGGCAAGGATCTCTCCTGTGGGTCCTGAGAACAGCATCTGGGGCCCTAGGTGAGAACATCTGGCAGTGGTTTATTGGAGTTTCTCCCTCCATCCTTCCCTACCTAACATTTCTCATTCCCTTGCTCCTGTCTGACTGGCTTTTGTTTTGCCTAGATGACTTAGAACATTGGGTTCCCTAATGTCCACAACACACCTTGGTCAGTTTTGTGACAATCATGATATTTTCTGGGAACACATGCCCTTTTGCTCTCCAGTCTGCTGGTAATTTTATTGCAAAATCAAGCCAGCAGTTTCCTCTTATTTTTTATCCTAGAGATTTCTGTCCAAACACATCATTTATTGCCTTGTTTCCAAGATACATTTCACACTCTTCAATCTCAGAAATCTGAAATCTTGGAACATTTCTTGCAGAGAGCCCCAGGCATTCTTGCTGATGTTGCCACTGGATTGCTCCCCCTGAAACAGAGCACTACAAGTAAAATAGAGCTTCCTGCCTTAAAGGAACATAGGACCTAATTGGGTATATTGAAGACCAAATCATGGCCTTCTGAAATCTAAGGGCTATATAAAATGAGACAAGTAGCTAAATTATTATTATCTTTAAAGTAAAGGAGAAACTTCCCAGTCAGTGCAGTGGTTAAGAATCTTAGCTTCCACTGAAGGGGGAATAGATTAGATCCCTGGTTGGGGAACTGAGATCGTGCATAACATGCAGTATGGCCAAAAAAAAAAAAAAAAAGAAGTAAAGGAGTATTTGCAGACAAGGCAAGAGGTACTCCTGCTTCTAATGGAATTCCCTGAAATTGCACTGAAACCTGAAGTAGAAGAGATTGAATAAAACTAAGACCTGCTAATTGGCTCCCATCCTGGAGGCATTTTGATGGCATCAAGAGAATGTTATCAAATTTCATTCCTGGCTCTTCCTCGGAGAGGAGACATGAAGAGGGGGAGCGGGCTTCGTATTTTGTAGGAGGGACAGCTGTCGAACACAGCAGAAGCTTAAAACTGCCCCTCTTCCTGGTCTCTACACGTAAGGATGTCTCTTCCTCTCTTATCTGAGGACCTCAGGAGAGCTATCACCTCCCCACAGTCACCTATGCCTGTCCAACCACTGCCCCCTCTCTCCAGGTACGGCCCTCCTGGATGACGCACAGGCACATATGACAATGCAGGGACTTTTGTGACTTCCATAGCTAAGTACTGACTACAAAAAGCAAACCAGCTCCACAAGTCACACATTCTAACAGAGGGCAATGTCAGAAACCCAGGTCGGCATGGAATTTAGCCAACTCTCACAAACCTCTGGCTTCCTTTTGAACTTAGGTTTCATAATTTTCTTGTAATTTTCCCCAAGTTCTTCAAAGTATTTATTTTCAAAGAACATTCAATTTATTTATTTTCCAAAATAATGGGAGGAACTTGCCATGCAAGCGATAAAATATGTTTCTGAAAATGAATAATTCTAGGACTGTTTCTAGGACAACCAGAAGGGTAAAATAAAATGATAAAACAGCAGCTGGGAAAATGGAATTTCTGTAATTCTAGAAAGAGCAAGTAATTTTAAAAATTATAAGTTAAGAAATTGACATTTGGCATTTGAGACCTCAATAATTCAGGTAACATTCAAATAAGTGCCTCTGGCACTTATTTGTTTCCAGTTCAACATTGATAAGGTGTCCTGAAAGCGTAAAATGGAGTTCTACAGAAACAGAATGTCATATCCTCTTCTTCCAAGCTTAATTCAGTGAGATAATGGGTTGTGTCAAAATTTATGTATAATCTACTCTTTATCTGGAAGTATGTTAGAGAATTGGGCTTCCCCAGTGTCTCAGTGGTAGAGAATCTGCCTGCAACAGAGGAGACGTGGGTTTGATGCCTGGGTCAGGAAGATCCCTGGAGGAGGGCACAGCAATCCACTCCAGTATTCTTGCCTGGAGAATCCCTTGAACAGAGGAGCCTGGCGGGCTACAGTCCAAAGGGTCACAAAGAGACGTACCTGAGTGAAGCAACTGAGTATGCATGCATGTTAATTACCATGGGAATAACACTTAAAATGTCTTTGCTGGGGCATTTTATGAGAGAAGTATTATTCATTTTTACTTCTTAAGTTATTTTGCAAGCAGGATTCTTAAAACATGTAAACACAATAATTAAATGAGATATATGGTAGAGGGTTAGAGAGCTAAGTTTTAAAAACTACTAAGTTATCAATAGATTTTTAACAGGCAAAAAAGTAGTGTCCAGTCACCACACTGTACACTTTAAACTTACACAATGTTACATGTAATTATATCTCAATAAAGCTGGAAAAAAGTACTTATTTTAAAATGAGAATGCCATATCATATTTAGAGATGTATTTCATGCTCAAACTAAATATTTTCTATTAAGTATCCAGTTTATTGGACAAGCTCAACAGAGTACAAGTAAGAAACTGCCATATTATTTTCCACCGCTGCCTCTTCCAGTGGGTTTCCTCAACTGACTCTTCCCTGCTCCTGAATACAATCTTGGGTGGGTCCTAGAACTTTCGCAACCATTTTTCATAACCTTATGAAGTGCACTGGTCACATTCAGGAAAGAAGTCCAGTTTCTGCAAAGTCTGGTAGAATTAAGCTCCTCTTCCATCCAGGATCTGCTCAGGGTTAGAAGACGATGGGGATGGGGGAAGGGGTGTGACCAGCTGCTCTATTTCCATACCCTCCCCCTCATTCCCCATCTCCCTTGCAGCATCTGGCTCCTGGGCCGCAGGCTGGGGAAGGAAGAGGTAAGTGGCACGAGGGGTCATACTTGCCTTGTACGATGGTAGTATGATGTTGGGTCCCTGGGCGGCTCAGAATCCGAATGCTGATTTCCTTCCCGTGGGTACCTGAGCTGTTCCTTTGGGGGTTCTTCTATCTCCAAGAATCTCTTCCTTTGCCTCATCTACTGGCAGCTGATGAGCTGCCCTTGGTCCCTACTTCCTGCAGGCCTACTGTCTCTAGTGGTCACCTGGCATCTCCAGGCACCCTCCTGGGAGGGGGTCCTCTCCAAGTGATCCAGTCTGGCTTCCTCCTGCAGGGGTCATCTCTGCCCCATAGGATCTCAGCTATCCTGAGCTCTCCAATTTGGAAATGCAAGCCATTTATACACCTCCCCTCCCAGTCAGGCATCAAGTGCTAGACACCCCCACAACACTTTTCTCCAATTCCAGGGAATGAAACAAGCTCTCAGAGTGGTTCACTTGAAGGCCTCTCATATCACCAATGTACTCTGAAATGGCTCAGGAAAAAGTTTTTGTATTATATTGGTAATTTTTCTGTACATTTGAAATTGTTCCAAAACTTAAAAAGAATGACGTATATACAATACATGTATAAATACATGTTCTAAACACATAATGAGGTTATATACCATATACAAAACCTATAACCCGACTTTTCACTTAATAGTTTGTTATTAACATTACTATATTAATATGTATAATCGTTTTCAAAGCATATGCAGTTCATTGTAGGTAGATATCATAATTTAACCAACCAAGACTCTCTTCTTGTATTTTAAGATCACTTATATTCTTTTAGTATAATAAATTTTTCTACAATGAAAAAATAGATTTGGACAAAGATACCATTGTTGCACATAATGCACATAATAAAATTCAAGGGTCTGGTTTCTCTGCAAATTTGCTAAACTGTAAGGAGGCTCTGAGTTTAATGTCAGTTACAGATTATTACTCCATCCATGAACAGTAGAAAGGATTGATTTTTCCCTGCTTCAGAGCTCTTTCTGACCAGCCTCACTAACCTTGGAAGTGACATTTAGACGTTGTGAATTTTCTCCCACTTAAAAATCTAAAACGAAATTCCTTCCAACAGTGTCAGAGTGCATTAGATCCAGAATACAGCCATTGAGTTCATAATCAGAATGTTGCCAGTGCCACTGGGTTATAAAGAGGAGACAGAAGCAATGATAGAGGTGGGACATGGCTGGATATTCAGCTTCTTTCTACGACTGTGTTAAGGGGAAGCAAGCGGATTGGCCAGGCCTTTCAAAATTTATCGTTTAATGTTTTAGTAGAATTCTGTCAAACACTTAGTATATTCAGTGACTGAGACTCTCAACCCCAGACGTTCTGACAGTGATAATAATACCCAACATTTATATGGTGACTTATGGGTTTTGAGGGCTTCCCTGATAGCTCAGTTGGTAAAGAATCTCCATGCAATGCAGGAGACCCTGGTTCGATTCCTGAGTCAGGAAGATCCCCTGGAGATGGGATTGGCTACCCACTCCATTATTCTTGGGCTTCCCTTGTGGCTCAGCTGGTAAAGAATCTGCCTGCAATGCTGGAGACCTGGGTTCGATCCCTGGTTGGGAAGATCCCCTGGAGAAGGGAAAGGCTACCCACTCCAGTATTCTGGCCTAGAGAATTCCACGGACTGTATAGTCCATGGGGTGGCAAACAGTTGGACATGACTGAGCAACTTTCACTTCATTAGCTATGGGTTTCAAAGCCTTTAATTCCATGGACTATAGTCCATGGGGTCACAAAGAGTCAGACATGACCGAATGACTTTCACTCAAAGCCTTTTACTTTTATTATCTAATATGATCCTAATCTGATCCTTACAAACTCCCTGAGAGGAGATCAGGGGAGATATTAACGTCCTCAGGTCATAGATCAAGGGAGTGAGAATGGGAGTTGAACTTGTGCTCAAAGTCACAGTGATCGGAAGACCTAGAGCTGGGACAATTGATTTCTCACCATCTGCCCATGTTCCTGGGCACTGAGTGCTCCCGCCCCACAAACTGCATCCTCTCAACTTTCCATCTGGTACTTCTGTCCACCCAATTGTTCAACAGACTGTTTTCCTTTTTTAAAAAATCACCTTTCACATCCTGTTTACCATCATGTCCTGCCCTTTCTGGCTTCCCTGGTGGCTCAGATGGTGAAGGATCTGCCTGCAACACAGGAGACCTAGGTTTGATCCCTGGGTCAGGAAGATCCCCTGGAGGAGGGCAAGGCAACCCACTCCAGTCTTCTTGCCTGGAGAATTCCATGGACACAGAAGCCTGGCAGGCTACAGTCCATGGGGTCACAAAGAGTCAGACATGACTGAGCAGCTAAGCACAGCACAACCTGCCCATTCTACTTTCAAAACATGTCCCATATCTGTTCTGTTTTCTCCATCTCCACCATATGCATCCCTGTCCATGTCAGCATATCTCACCTGGACAAGAGCAACAGCTGTCTACCTGGCCTCTGCTTCCACTTCTACATCCCATGGTTTGTTCTCCACACAGCAGCTGGAGGGCTTTCCTAAACACACACATCACATTCTATTCCTTCCCTGCTCAAACACTTTTAATTTCTCTTTGAATAAACTCTAAATTCTTCACCCTGGCTGCTCACACACACAGCCCCACATGACCTGAATCTGCCTGTCTCTGACTTCCTCCAGCCCCATCTCTCATCTTTTCTCCCATCTCCCTCTATTTTCCCCCTCCCATCTGCTCCATGTGAGCCAGCCTTGCTGCCTCTGTTAGGAGAACACACAAAGCTCACTCCTGTTTCACAGCCTGAAGCATCCTGGCCCCAGACCCTGCCACCCTGTGTCAGGTCGCCCTTTGTACATCATCATGGCACCTACTTTATTGACTTATTTTCTATCCTGAGTCACTAAATATGAATAGTCTCACAAGCAATATGTAACAAGCATTATATTAATTACTACAAGCCTACTTTTGTGCTAAGTGTTTTAGCAATATTAACACGTTTAACCCTCATGATGACCTTTATTCACTTTTCTTAGATGAGAAAATGGAGGCACAGAAACTTCCTCAAGGTCATCCAGCTTGTAAGCGGCAAAATCAAGACTTGAATTTAAGCAGTTTGGTTTGAGAGTCCTTGCTCCTGGGTGAGGGTCACGTCCATTGTGTGTAACCCTGAATGCCCATCACATAGATTGGTGCCTGGCTCAGGTAGGCACTCAGTAAATATTTGTCAAATGGCTGAGTGATTTCATGGTTTCCATGGAGACCTTGACACTGGATGTCCCTGATCTTGTCCTAGGTAAGCCCCCTTTGTCTGATCCTCAGACCCTTGGTATGATTCAGGAACTGGAGTAGTTACATTTTCTGAGCTATTTCAACATCAGCTTCAGCCATAGTAATGTTTGAAACTAAAGCTATCATCTGCCTGAAACCTAACAATGACAACTAACATTTACTTGATGATGTATCATGTCTATAGTGCTTTTCATGCACATTATCTCATTAGCAGTGGTCAAAAAAACAAAAACAAAAACCCCACCATTCCAAACCCCTTCAGGAGATGAGACTGAAGCAGTCATTCACATTAGCTCATAGGGTTACTGTAATAGCTTTTCACCTGCAGTTAAATTCAGACCAGAGAAACCACATGCTATGAATTTGCCTGTGTCAGTAACGTCCACAGGGAACATTTATCTGAATTAGTATGACTAACTTTGAGTTGGCAGAGTTAGACTTTACTAAGATTGTCTAGTTATCAGTGGAAAAAAAAAAAAAGATGAGAGGAGTTAAATATGGCAGGGCCAGGTAGAGCCATATTTTTTTTCCAGTTTTTATTGATTACCTTTATTTATTAATTGGAGGAAAACTGATTTACAATGTTTTGTTGGTTTCTGCCATACAACAAAGCAAGTCAGCCATAATCACACGTATATCCCCCCCTTTTTGAGTCTCCCTCCCTTCCACCCATCCTACCCCTCTAGGTCATCATAGATCATGCCAAGCTGGAAGGCCATATTTATTAAATATTGGATTTAAAAATCACCTCCCATCTTTGAACCTTCCCTCCTAGGTTTCACAGAGCACTCCCAATCATTACACAGCAGTTGCCCAGTCCTGATCATTTCCCGGTTTTCTTCTAAGCCCTCTCCTAGTTAGCCTATGCTGTGACCATTTCCAGGTGCATCCCTGCCTTTAAAATTTACTTTTCCTGTGTCCCATTACCTTGTGGCTTCACTACATGAGTCACTAGTTCTGATGACGGTCGTCTCCGGGCTTTACAGGAGAGTCACTTTCTCCTTGATCACTTCAGTCTGTTCGTTCCTGCACGATTGTCAGTCTCCCTCATTGGGTTACAGGCAACAGGAAGCTAGTCTGGTGCAGTGTTAAAAATATGGGCTTTGATGGCAAGCCGCCTGGTTCAAATCCTTGCTATGCCCCTTACTCGAAGTGCAAGCTTTTGCAAAGTACTTCATCTTTCTGGGCAAACATTTCTTCTTCCATAAAATGGGAGTAACACAGCTCCTGTGTGAGAGGTCTGTCATGTAGATTGTATTACTATTATACTTAGAAAGTACTCAGAACACTGCATGGTTGGTGCTACATTAGTATAATTATTGTTGAAACAGTGACACGTTTTCTACTCACCACAGCTCTCATATACATAATAAGCAATCAGTAAATGTGTGTTGGGTCCAGCCTTATCAGTTTTCTCATTACAATTCTCAATAGATTAAAGTAGTATTTGTCTTAAATAGTACTGCACCACACCTTACAGACATTTAAAACAAATTTGTAGAAGAAGAATAATTTTTACAATAATAAAAATAAAACATGATATTATGAAATCGATAACCATTTTTTTTTCAGTGAGAGACAGAAATTGTTTTCAATCTTTTACTAAGATGGCTCTCCAAGCTAAGGGGAGCTGTAAGTCAAGGCCCACATCCAAACGTGATCTATTACCTTGAAGCTCATCATGAATGGTGGCAAGATTTGAAATTCAGGATGTTCAGATCAAAGATGAACCTAGAAATGATGGAAAGCTGACTCTACACTTGTAGTCCAGCCTTGCTTAGTTTAGTCCAGATGACATCTGTTCAACTGCAGCTTACCTACAGATATGTGAGTGTGGAATTAAATGTTTATTACTTTAGCTACTGAGATCTTGGAATCTTTTGATATGAAGTAATGTTATAGTGAAACCTCTCTAGGATAGAAATCAGTACCAGAAGTAGAGTATTGCCTAAAATATATGTGGCAGTGGCTTTGAGTTTCATTAGCACATGGTAAGGAAGCAAGTAGGAAATAGCAAACCCCCTCCAGTATTTTTGCCTGGAAAATTCCATGAACAGCAAAGCCTGCTGGGCTACAGTCCATGGGGTCACAAAGAGTTGAACATGACTGAGTGACTAAGCACACACAAGGAAACAATAACAGAAGTTGCAAAAATGATGACCCATGTTATGCAGTGGCAAAATATTTGGCAAAACTCGCCGATCAAAATCTGAAAGACAAAAAATGTCCCAAAAGAGCTTGTGAAGAGGGTTAAAGAGGTTCTGAGACAGAATATTGATGGTGTGAGCTGTTTGTAATTAGACAACTTATATGTCATAAAATACTAAAAGAAGAGAGGAGATCTGAAAAGAACTGATTGATTTGCAAGCAGAACAGAAAAGAAATATACAGAGCTCAAGAATTTTGGAAATTTCAGGGCTGAAGTGCAAAACCATTTCTCATCTCCAATCAGTAAAAGAGAACATTGAAAAGTTCTTTGAGTATGAAAAAACCTTCTAAGATTCAGGCTCCAGGGAAAGACAAAATCAAGCTTTTAAAAGTCATTGAAAAGATTAAAGAGGTTCCCAATAGATTTTTTTTTTCTCCTGCAGTAGAACACAATGGACCCACAGAAGCCTGATATATCAAAGTAACTATTAATAAGTAAATTGGATAACTCCAAAAAATTGTGAATGTGACTTTTGTCATAAAGAGTTGTCTAAAATCAAATACAAAAAGCCAACAAAGTTTTGAGTGAATATCTTGTCCAAAGCACCATAGATTGGTTTAAAATAGGCTGATTTTTCAAGATGTAAAAAGATCTTTGGGCCTTCAACTCTGTATGGGCAGGAAGCAGGCTTGAGAAAGCTACCCAGCTGCTAAGAAGGTGGGGTTACCAACTCATCCTGGTTTGCCTGAGACTTCCTTGGTTTTGCTATTGAAATTCCTGCAGTCCAGAAAAACCCTCAGTCCTGGTCAAACTGGGATGGTTGGCCACCTTTCAAGGAGGGCATATACTATAATGCTGTCTTTTATGTAACTGAGAAATGGTGAAAATGAAGGAACTCCAGACAGTAGAGTCAAGAGCCATGGAGAACAGTGGGCTTGGCACCCGTTCCCAGGGAGCAGAACCAAAGCTTAATTAAGGACCGTTTCCTACCCCTTAGGGTCAGGAGACCTGACAGGATTTCAGAACTGTAGAATTTCAGATGCCCTTGACCACTGCCATCCTTCCTTAAACCGCCTTGGTTAAGAGTTGTGGTTTCAGTTGTTTCACATTTTGTGCCAGAAATGTTCAGGCCCCATTTGGGATTTTCCCAGGGACCACTTATGAGACAAATGATAGACTCAGACTATGAAATGAGGTTTATTTCAGTGACATATGATTTCCAAGGGTCCAAATTTTCCTTGTCTAGCAATAGGGAAAATTGTCAGGTACATTTCAAGGCAGCAACCCGGAGCCGAAAGCCTGATTCTTCTTTGTTCCCCTCAGATCTATGATTCACAGAAGAGAATGTTAGATCAGGCTGTTTTGGAGCAATTTGGTATGAATCATCTCTCTTTGAATTGTTTGCCCCAGCCAGCTGTGAGGTGTCTGAGTTGCTCATGCCAGTCTGTATGGATCACCTACACACAGCCTGCTGGTCTTATCTCCATGGGTAGGTGAGAAGTAGCTGACTGTGCTTCCCTAAGATGCTGAGAACATCCTGCCCACAGGAAGGAATGTTGAGTTATATTCCTTAAAACAGCCAGCCCCAACCTTTTTGGTATCAGGGACTGGTTCTGCAGAGACAATTTTTCCACAGATCTAGGGGGCAGGGCATGTGGCAAGGAGCAGGGTGATGGTTTGGGGATGATTCAAGCCTGTTTCATTTATTGTGCACTTTATTTCTATCCTTATTACATCAGCTCCACCTCAGATCATCAGGCATTAGATCCAGAGATTGGGGATCCCTGCCATAGAAGGTGACTCTGGGGCTTTCCTGTTAGCTCAATGGTAAAGGATCCGCCTGCCAACGTAGGAGACATGGGTTTGATCCCTGGTCCAGGAAGATCTCACATGCCACAGAGCAACTAAGCCGGTGTGCCCCAACTATTGAGCCTGTGCTCTAGAACCTGGGAATTGCGACTACTGAGCCCACACTCTACAACTACTGAAACCTGCATGACCTACAGCCGCCCCCCACAACAAAAGAAGCCACTGTAATGAGGAGACCATGCACTCCAACAATGAGTAGCCCCCACTTGCTGCAATTAGAGAAAAGCCCGAGCAGCAGCCAAGACCCAGCACAGCCAAAGGTAAATAAAAGATGACTCTGTCCGTGGTATGTAGACTCCTTCTATCTACTCTTTAAAGTCTTAAAGAAAGGTATATTGATGTGGAGATTTCATATATCCAACAAGACTGAAGGTGTAGAATGTTTTAGGCTAGAGGGGTCTTTAGCTGCTTGTATCACTCATATAGGAAAAACCACCAGAGATGTGGTAGAGACAGTGTTATGGTTACCACATCTCACTTCATTTTCTTCTTCCTGAGCACATAGGAGTGTATCTTCCTAGTTTCTTTTATAGTTAGGTCAGGGCCATGTGACTTGGTTTTGGACAATATACATAGGACCCCCTATGCCTCCTTCCACCTCTTCCATATTCTCTCTCCCTGCTCCAGAACTACCTTCCATGACTGGTACCCACTACGTTTTAATGGCAGCACCACAGGATGGAAGGGACTTGGGTTTCTTACGTTAACTGCTTACAGGACAGCCTCCCAGGAGTGCTGCCTGGCCTGCTTTGGACTGTGATGCAGGAGAGATTTGGGGATTGTTTGTTACACCTACCAGCATTGATTGCCCTGACTACTATAAAAGGCCAAAGAAATGAAAACGGAGATTTTACCATACCATTTTTCTCTTACTTCAGATTCAACAGCTAAGTTTAATATGACATCACTTCACTGGCATCAGGAAATGTCACACGTGTCATTGATTGGCCTCAGATATTTTTGGTTGAAGTTGGGTAGTAGAGAGGGGCTTCCCTGGTAGCTCAGATGGTAAAGAATCCACCTGCAATGCATGAGACCCTGGTTTGATTTCTGGGCCGGGAAGATCCACTGGAGAAGGGAGAGGCTACCCACTCCAGTATTCTTGCCTGGGAAATCTCACAGACAGAGGAGCCTGGTGGGCTACAGTCCATGGGGTCACAAAGAGTCGGACACGACTGAGCAACTAAGCACAGCACTGCACAGTAGAGGGAGGGAGGAGGTACTAGGACACACTGTGTATCACTGAGTGTCCTTGTTCAAAGGATGTACCACAACTGAGCAACAGAGGTCAGAATATAAAAATATTTACATCTAAGAATTTAAAAATATGACACCCAAAACAGAGTTTCTTTCCTTCTTCCAGGCTTCAGGACAACCATTCACAACCAGCCCCCTAGAGATCTCCCTCCCCATTCCTGTTACTGTTCTTTGTTAATTCTCAGAGAACCCATTCACAAAGTATGATGCATTCATTTCTCTCTTGTCGGAAATAAATCCTAAACATGGAAAAGTTCATACCAGCCTTGATGGCATGCTGGGAGTTTAAATGAGCTCGGAAGTCTCACTGAGGCAAAGATTTTAAATGTGTCTTAAAGCCCTAATAAGGTCCTTAACAAGCAACAGAAATGGACCTGCTCCCCCAGGCATTGACCTGGAAGTGTGTCTTTGTTGCTTAAATTATGATTACAGCTTTCTGAGCTCCAGTTTGTTAATGAGCTCTAAATGGAAGTGTTTATCTCAGGGGGAAGTACTGTTTCTTCATCTTGTCCCTGGTGACATACTAAACATACTAATTGATATGAAGCTGATTTTTAGGAGACAGGAAAGCCCCCAGGCCTTTGTCACATTGACAGTTGTGGTGAGAACCATTACAGGACCTGTCACAGCGGGGCTGAAAACAGGCTACCCTCATTCCCCAGCATCCCTGGGGTGCGTGGTTCCACAAGGCTCTGTTCATTTACGTGCTCAGACAAAGAGCCGTCTTCTTTTACTTGCCCTTATTACCTGCACAGGGACCTTCAGGAGTTCTGGGAAACACCCCTCTGCTTTATACTTTATGAAAAATTTATTATCACTGTTTTACACTGCTTTCCAATTTTATCCATTAGAAAGACATTTAGATGAAGAAGACCAGGTAATCTCAAAAATGGGAAAAACTGCAACACAGGTAGAAGACAAAGGGTCCATCCGTAATGCATACAGAGAATATTCAGATCAAAGAGAGAGAAAAATGGACTGACTAGAAAAAAGGACATGAAAATATGAAATACCAATGGTCAATGACTATCTTTTCATTAAACAGATTAACTGTACCAGTAAGTAAAAAAAATAAATGAGATATAATATCAACACCATGAAGAGAAATAGCCCCTTGCCTTCAACCAAATTGGAAAGTATTTTATTCTTTATAGTAACACCTAGTGATATTGAGAGTGTGGGGAAGTAGGCATTTTTAAAATACTGCTGGCCATGGAGCAGAGCAAATTGGAGGATTATTTGGAAATGTTTACCTCAGGTCTTAAATTTCACTTTTAAAAATTTATTCTAAGGAAATAAATATGAAAGTATGTCAAGACTTATTTAAAGGATATTTATTGCAGAATTACTTAAAATAATTATATTGGAAAAGAAACAAAAATCTAACAATGGGGACTTGGTAAAATAAACTGTGTAGCATCCATGTGATAGAATGCAATGTAGCTGTCAAAACTGATAGTCTAGAGCACTTAATGATATGAAAAAATATTTCTGACATATTAAGTGAAAATAGTGAGTTGCAAAACAATATTATCCCAATTTAGAAAATTTAAAAGAAAAAAATATATTTACATAGAACACAGAATGGAAGGATACACATGAAGATGTTAGTAGCTGTTTTAGTGTGATGGGATTTTTCTCTGTATTATGATTTCCTGTATTTTTCAGTGTTTCCAATAGGAGACATGTATTTCTTTTTAAAAAAGTTTGAGTAAATTTTTTGACTGCACCACATGGTTTGCAGGATCTTGTTTCCCTGACTAGACATGGAACCCATGCCCCCTGCAGTGGAAGCACAGAGTTCTAACCACTGGACCCCAGGAAGTTCCCCATGGACATGTATTTCTTTAATAATCAGAGAAAAAGCACCCCCCCTTTTTTTTTAAACATGAAAACTTCCATGCAAATGTTCAGGTGGAAAGTTACTTTCATGGCCACATGTACTAGCTTGCCTGGCTAGCATTTTGTTGAACTCTCAGTGGGAATTGCTTGAAACTTTAGAAAAAGAGAAGAAAATAAGTTCTCTTGCAACTTGGAATATTCGGGAAGAAGCAGAGCAGAAGCTCCTGGAGACCTTAGCTATAAGGTGACAAGAGGGAGAAAGACCCACAGGTAGGAGAGAGATACAGGCAAGATCTTGGAAAACGGCAAAGACAACATCATCTGCAGTAAGGACCAATGCTTTACCCTCTAAGTCCACCATTCAAAACCTCAGTTGTCTTCCCAATGCCCATTGGGGAGACAGGTAATGTTTTAGCTCTCTTTACAAAGGTATCCGTAAAGAAGAAGTTTTAGCTTGGGCTACTACTGAACAGGAAATGTGCCTTTTTCTTTCCCCTAATTTTTGGAAAAGATTTATTAGGAATTGGGGATAAGGAGGAGGAGAGACAGTAAACCATTTTGGTTGGGTACAAAATGGAACCAATATAAAAGGTGATTCCTTGCCCCTGATACAGCAGATTGAGGTGCCAGCAAGCGGAGTGGATGAGTCAACCTGATGGGATCCTTTTCAGCCCTGGGGTGATTCTCTTTCTTGGGCTTCAACTCCTCAGTGCTCTAAATCCATTCTATACAAAGGTCATGTACAAAGTCAGTACTGAGGTTTGACTGATCCTGGGTTTCTGATACTGCCTATAGTATACATCAAGAGCTCTTTCAATATATCAAGTAGTAAGCAAAGAGGTATGAGTGAACTGGAGGGATCAACAGAGATGGAGGCAAGGCTGGAGACCCTGTCCTGTGAGGGCCAATGGAAGGAAATTGGGCTTTTTTGCCCAGAGGAAAAAAGTTGTAGTGGGCACCGGTCATCCTCTTCTAATTTAAGATGCTGTGAGGAAGAGGGAATAGATTTGTCCTGTTAGGCTTCAAAGAGTAGGAATGAGGACCCAAGGCTATTCGGGGGTTGGCTGTTTTCCGAATAAGACAATTCTAATAGGTACAATAGCTAACCTGAGGATTTATGAGGAGGAGTAAAAACTAAGTGTTTATCTTTTGATCCCTTGTTGCAGTGGGCTTTCTGGGGGGCAGACTCAGAGATTAGCTGCAGAAGGTTACTAGGGAGTGTTCTTGGGATCAATAATTGTGGAAGGGAAGGAAATAGGATTGTGCAAAGGGAGGAGAGCAGGCATGCGGTTTTACCGGAAGCCTCAACTGATCCTACAGAGAGACGCAGACATAGGATGGTCTATGAGAGCCATTCTGTGTTTGAGTGAAAGTGCTCAGCCTGTATATGACCTCTGCCTCAGTGAGGGGACCCAGGTTGCCCCAGGAAGGTGCCAAGGCTTTGGGAGGGAAGTCCCTTCAGTAAAGTCTTTCATGTTTGAACAGGGATCTGGGTGGCTCTCTACAGCAGTCATTATGACTTGGGAGAGGGTAGGAGTTTTAAACAAGACAAAAAAGGCTATGAATAGAAAAGAAAAGATTGATTTGACTATATTAAAAATCAGGATATCTATTTGTCAAAATATTTCATAAAGAAAATACTTAAAATTTGTGAGAAGATTTTAACACATACAATTGAGAAAGTATTAATGTCAAGATGATGTAAAGAATGTCTACATATCATTAAATAAACAATCCTGTAAGAAAATAGACAAAAGCAATAAACAGGCATTTTATGTAAGAAAAAACAAGTGTTGCCAACAAAGACATGTAGATATTTAATTTTACTAATGATTAGAGAAATGCAAGTCAAATCTACAATGTGATATAATTTTATACAATTTGATTGGTAAAAATTAAGAATTCTGATGATACAACTATTGGAGAGCATGGGGATCAACAGAATTTCTTATGCATTGTTGGCAGGAGTGTAAATTATTACGACTTCTTTGGAAAACAGGTTGGTATTGCCTCAGAAAATTGAAAAATAACATATAATCCAGTAATTCTGCTGGATTCTGCACATGTATAATAATAGACAGAGAAGCACTATTTGTGAGAGTAAAATCCCAGAAACAACCTAAATGTCCACTGACAGGAGAATAAAAAGTAAGGTATATGGACACAGTGGAATATTATATAGAAGCAAAACCAAATGAACTATAAGAAGCTGTATGGATGAGCCTGAGAAATTTAATATTCACTGAAAAATGTAAGTCTAGAATATTAACTACAGTATGGTATCCTTTTTATAGAGTTAAAAGGTAAAACTAAGCGATATATGTTGGGAACACATATGTATGTGATGGACTATAGATATGCAAAAACAAAAGAATGATCAACAATATAGTGGTTATTCTTGGGTGAAGGAAGGCTAGGGGATGGGAAGAAAGAGGAACATATAGGTAACATATATTATGATACCAATTAATGTCAGTACTGTAGTTTTTGTGTTGATTGTAAGTTTATGAGTGTTCATTATATTATTAATAAGTTGAATAAATAAATAATTGAATAAATAAACTTTAAAAATTTCAGAGGAAGCCGTGTTTGAACTAGTGATGAGAGTATATCAAGAACCAGGGATTATGATTAATTTAAACTGTGCATCTGAGGTTCCAAAAAAGGAAGTAGAGCAGAAGAAGCAGGAGGGAAAGAGAGCTGCTGTTGTTAAGAGTGGCTCACGGAGAGGCCACAGGTACTGTTTGTTGGGGGTGTGGTGCTCGTAATTTCCTGTAAAAAACATACAGAAACATAAGGGACTGCTTGCTGAACTGTATAGTCATTCCCTTCCCCATGTGGAGAAGAGAATGTGGAGACCCCAGGACCCCAAGACAACTCAGAGTCCATGCCCATCCATTCTTCAGATTAGTCTGTTGTCCTACAGTAAATGACCTGCCTGAGTGACATTTTAGCCATCTTTCTGATGGAAATATTTGATTGATTTGATTATTCCCGGTTAGTTCACAACAATGATGGAAAGATCCTTTAGAGATTTTTATGGGAAAGTACTCTGCTGCCAAGTGTTTAATTCTAGGTAATAGACCTGCCTGTGTTGTGATCGGAAGTCTTGGAAGGTGGGAATGTTTTAAAAGTGGAAGAAATGGGGAGTTTTCCAATACCTGAGGCATTTGAACAGAATTAAGAGGGCATTTGGGCTACTGGGAAGATTTGAGCTAGATGACCTTTAAGATACTTTCTACCTCAGGCTATGCGTCCAAGTTCAAGCCTCTTCCAGAGGGCAATGAGGGCAGAACACCCTTTATTTAACTGAACTGCATTTTAAACTCTACCCATCCCCCTACCCTCTAGGAGCAATTTTGTCATAAGTTATTAGCCTGTCCTGTTAACTTAAAAATATATAACACTAATTAGATATCTAGCATATGGGAATTTGAGCCTTGAAAACAAGAACCAAATAATCACAAGGCCAGAAACATTTTTATTAAGCTTTCCCCCTTCCCTGTAACCAAATCCCATATCCACAGAGATAAAGATGAAATAAAAATATGGTGTGTATCCTTCATGTTTCCATATATTTCTTAAGATAACAAGTACCTTTAACCGACCTTAATAGCTAGAGAACTATTCACTCAGATAAGTTTTTGCACATAGGCTTTATCCAGCATCTTGTTTGTATTCCAGGTTTCTCTGGATGAATTTGTGATTTGCTTGTCTGATCAGGGCACATTATTCATTAAAAATAAATGTGCAAAGAGCTTTGGAGATTGAAGTTTCATGTTTTATTTGTTGAAAAGAAAGAGGTCATGTCAACCAATCAACTTCAACATACATAGATGCAATTCCCAAGCCTCTGTGTGCAAGGTTTAAAGGAGAGATTACAAAACCAACTTATTAACAAGTACTGAGGGAGATTCCTTGAATGTCTGGGGAAAGTTGGGTTCTACTGAATACAGGCTGACCACGCAAGTAGCCCCACTATGGGGGCTTACCTGCACATTTAGGATGGGTCCAACAGAATGACTGATTTTGGAATATTTTACTCTAAGAGTCAGAATAGTTTAGTTGCATTTATTTAAGCATTCTCGGTGTATAGTGGATATGGGAAGTGACTCTAGGGAAAACTGAATTTTTATTATCTTTTTTAGTATTTTTTTTCTCCTTCAACATACTAAGTATGGGAAGGAAGCATGGGGTTTTGAATTAAAAACAAAAAAGAAAATATGCTTCAGACTAGCTTCGTTTCATGACTTTGATATGTTGTTAGTTGCTCAGTTGTGTCTGCCTCTTTGCAGCCCCATGGACTGTAACCCACCAGGCTCCTCTGTCCATAGAATTCTCCAGGCCAGAATTCTGGAGTGGGTAGCCATTCCCTTCTGCAGGGGATCTTCCTGACCCTGGGGTAGAACCTAGGTCTCCTACATTGCAGGCAGATTCTTTACCATCTGAGCCACCAAGGAAGCCCCATGACATTGATAAGGTCTTGATATTTTACAGCCTTGAGGTTTATTCATTTTAAAAATGAGAAGCGTAATTCATCTTATAGGGTTGTGTGAGAGTTAAATGAAACCAGTTATGTATGTGTTTTGAATATACCTTGCTCTGGAAATTATTTAAAGTAGTTTATAATAAGGCTCTATTTAACACACGCATGCACATAACCATACATGTCACACACAGATGCACATACTTACACATATACTATTCACAACTGTAGCATAAATTAAAAACACAGATAAAGGATGAAAGAAAACAAAGGTGGAAACACATTGAAGACAAATGAAAAATATGAGTGGAATTTAAAAAAAAAAATCTTGTTTATGAAATGCTTCACAGTGTCCATAATATAAAAAAAGAAGTAGTTGTCTGAGAGAACTGCCAACTATCATTTGTTCCAAGACCAGTCAGGAAATTTTTCCACGTAAAAAAAGACAGTGGATGTGATAATGCCAAAATCTTTGACAATGATCTTACAGTAAATCCAATGATGAGCTTCATAGGACTGTTTGTTGTATTGATTTTTGATGGCATTGAACTAAAGTAAATACTATCAGAAGGCCCCCCTGATGGCTCAGCAGGTAAAGAATCCACCTGCAATGCGGGAGACACAGGAAACTCAGGTTTGATCCCTGGGTCGGGAAGATACCCCGAAGAAGGAAATGGCAACCCACTCCAGTATGCTTGCCTGAAAAATCCCACGGACAGAGAAGTCTGGTGGGCTACAGTCAAAAGGGTCTAAAAAAATCGGTCACGACTGAGTGACTAAATACACAACACAAATACAATCAGAAAAACAAAACACGTAGAAATTGCCCAGAATGTATCTTTAAGTATCTTCCACTTTGATGATCTGGCTTGCCTGCCTGGGAGAATGGGTGGACTGTGCATGTTTCAAGCAGTTCTTCCTGAACAAGACAATGTACGTCAGTGAGCATGCAAACAACAAAGTGCTGTAGAACAATGTATAGCTGAGTACCTCTAACACTCACCAGAAATCTAGCTTGTGTCCATACTTGTGGACCTATCATGATTACAAAGCAACTCCATAGACTTCTCTCTGATAAAGTCGACTCATAGAAACTTAAAGGGTCACCCCTGTTAGAAATATCTGCATTTTAATAAGCAATTCTGACATCCTAAACCCCTAAAATTCCAAAGGAATGGGTCTTTAATGGGAGTGCTTTGCTCACAATGAAAGGAGCGGTATGAGGAGGTATTTTTTTCCTGGCATTTTGTTATCTATATAAGTGATTATGACTCCATTATATAAACTACTTCCCTAAGCAGAGATTCAAAGCCTAAATCTAATGAACATTTTTTCTTCCAGTTTTTTTTTTAAAGCTATCCATTTTACAAGGCAAAAACTTTCATTGACTGCATCTTCCAAGACAATTGTTGCTTCCACTAGGAAGCTTGTTCCTAACATGTCCTTAATAATTCCAGGGTGATTTTGCCCTGAATCATCCTATTCTGTTCCCAAGAGCAACATGCTATTCACAGCAAGATCTGATGGGAACAATTTATTTTCAAAATGATTTTTCTTTCTGTAAAAAGCTCTTATCATCCATTTTATTTAAAAGTTTATTCTAATTAAATCCCATTACTAAAAAATTCAGTTTCAATCTTTATGTCATTAGGTAGGAAAATGCTCTGAAAATCAAATAGCTTTCAGGGTCACAAAAGAAAATGAATTCATCAAATCGGGAGTTGCTTTGGAAAGAGCTTGCTACCTGGAAAGTTGATCAATACTTTCTGTGTATCAATTCATGAATGTATAATAATCAGTCAGAAGTGGAGGCTGTGTATGGAAAGGGTCACAATAAGCAAGATGACTTCTTTTAGCCTCTATACTCACAAGGTCTTCGGGTAATGGAAGACACAATCACTCACCTGGCACTCCACAAACCCTTCTCATTAAAAACAAACAAACCCACAATTATTTAGTTAGTTTAGACTAACAGAGTCTATATATTTAGCTGGAGTTCCTCAAGATGAACAGTGGCAAAAAATTTACCATAAATTGGCTCTATATATCCTTCTGAGCTTCCCAGGTGGCCTAGAGGTAAAGAAACCACCTGCCGAAGCAGGAGGCTCAAGAGAGTCAGGTTGTATCCCTGGGTCGGGAATATCCCCTGGAGGAAGAAATGGCAACCCACTCCAGTATTCTTGCCTGGAAAATTCCATGGATATAGGAGCCTGGCGGGCTACAGTCCATGGGGTTACAGAGAATCAGACATAACTGAGTGTGCACACACACACACATCCTTCTAGAAAAAAAAAAAGAGTTCCTTCCTTCCTTTCTTTCTTTTAAATGAAAGTATCATTGATTAAAGAAGAGTTTCTCGGGGGCTGAAACAGCGTCTCTTTCAAGGAGGAGTGTTGTTTTTAACCAATTTGTTTTTATCCATTTTATCTGAAGAAGTCATTATTCACAAAGAGAAGATGGGCATCATGTTTTGGAAAGTTGCAAAACCATTAAGTAGAAACAGTCACTTATAGATCAACTGAACTCTTTCTGACCAGTTCCCTGGAGGCTTGGTGGGTACAGAATGAATCCAGGAAGGGAGTGAGGTTGAGGCTGGTGAGCAAACTGATAGTCATTTGGGAAAAGGGTATATCAGTTGGGTTCTAATCCGGAGACAGAAATCACACAGTAATGTAAGTAGGGGAGATTGAATGTAAAGAATTATTAAGCTGTGATAGCATAACCATAAAGATGTAAAGATAACTCTAAAGGGTATCATAGGGCTTAGAGAGAGTATCCAGGGAAGCACACACTTGGGCGGGTGCCCTCCCTAAGCCTGAGGCTCAGAGGGTATAGTTGAAGCCCAGAGGAGCATTTTGCTGGGTTGCCAGTTCTAGAGCTCATCCTTAGGCACCAGGCAAGTAGGAAATATCCTTCCGGGGTATAGGTAATTTGGGCAAGTGTACAGCAAGGTGGGCAGATGCAGAGAGTTGGGGTACCACTGTGTGTAAGGCCTGGATTGCTGGGTGCGAAGGCCGTGCAAAGGTGATCACCAGGCCCAGGAAGGGCTGCAAAGTCCTTAAGGGTCTGCAGACATGCAGCTGTGGCAGACACCACCAGTCGTCCCCTCACACATGTCCCACTAACAGACCAGGCAGTAGGAACACGAAGAGTAAAGCACATGCAACTCAATACCAGAAAAACAAACAAAAGTGGGCAGGAGATCTAAACAGACATTTCTTCAAAAAAGATACACAGATGGCTAATAAACACATGAAAAGATGCTCAACATCGCTCATTATTAGAGCAATGCAAATCAAAACTAGAATGAGGTGTCACTTTACACTGGTCAGAATGGCCATCATCAAAAAATCTACAAACAATAAATGCTGGAGAGGGTGTGGAGAAAAAGGAATTCTCTTGCACTGTTGGTGGGAATGTAAATTGATACAGCCACTATGGAAGATAGTACGGAGTTTCTTTAAAACTAGGAATAAAACTACCATATGACCCAACAGTCCCACTACTGAGCATACGCCCTGAGAAAGCCGTAATTGAAAAGGACACGTGTACCCCAATGTTCACTGCAGCACTATTTACAGTAGCTAGGACATGGAAGCAACCTAGACGTCCATCAACAAATGAATGGATAAAGAAGCTGGGGTACATATACACAATGGAATATTACTCAGCCATAAAAAGAAGCTCATGAATAAGTTCTAATGAGGTGGATGAACCTAGGGCCTATTATACAGAGTGAAGTAAATCAGAAAGAGAAAAACAAATATCGTATGTAACGCATATATATTTAATCTAGAAAGATGGTACTGATGAACCACTGCAGGACAGCAATGGAGATGCAGACATAGAGAACAGACTTGTAGACATGGGCAGGGGGAGGAGAGGGTGGGATGAATGGAAAGAGTAGTATGAAAACATATACACTACCATATGTAAAATAGATAGCCAGTGGGAATTTGCTGTATGGCTCAGGGAACTCAAACTGGGGCTCTGTGACAACTTAGCAGGGTGGGATGGGGTGGGAGGTAAGAGGGAGGGCCAGGAGAGAGGGGACACATGTATACCTATGACTAATTCATGTTGATGTATGGCAGAAACCAACACGATATTGTAAAGCAATTATCCTTCAATTAAAAATGAATAAAAAACAAACTCACAGAAAAAGAGATCATAATTAGGGTGTGGGGGAAATTGGATGAAGGCAGCAAAAAGTACAAAATTCCAGTTATATGATAAATAAATGTGCATGTGTGTGTGCTTAGTCATTCGTGTCTGACTCTTTGTGACCCCACTGACTGTGGCCTGCCGGGCTCCTCTGACCATGGGATTTTCTTGGGCAGGAATGCTGGAGAGGGTTGCCATTTCCTATTCCAGGGGATATAATATACATGATAAATATAGTCAACACTGATGTATGTTATATACGAAAGTTGTTAAGAGAGTAAACCTAAGAGTTCTCATCATAAGAAAAAGTTGGGTTTTTTTTTTCATTTTGTATCTCTAGGAGATGGATGTTCACTAAACTTACTGTGCTAATTATTTCATGATGTCTTTAAGTCAAGGCATTATGCTGTACACCTTTTAAAGTGCCGTACAGCAATTATATCTCAATAAAACTGGACAAGAAAAAAGAAACGTTTAAAAAAATCTCCCAAGAAACAAAGTGTTATTCAGTCATGTCTGACTCTTTGTGACCCCAGGGACTGTAGCCCTCCAGGTTCCTCCATCCATGGGATTTTCCAGGCAAGAATACTGGAGTGGGTTGCCATGCCCTTTTCCAGGAGATCTTCCTGACCCAGGGATGAAACCCCAGTCTCGTGTATTACAGGCAGACTCTTTACCATCTGAGCCACCAGGGAAGTCCCTGAAAAAACAAAGGGCAGCAGCCAAATCCGGGAAGAGAACCCGCCTTTCTCCAGCGGTGTCCTTGTAGCGCCCTCTACTGACAAAACTTATATCACATTCAATGTAAAGAAGAAAAGCTTGGGGTCCAGTCCATTATGGCAGTTCAGTTCAGTCGCTCAGTCGAGTCAGTCGAGTCAGACTCTTTGCCACCCCATGGACTGCAGCACACCAGGCTTCCTTGTCCATCACCAACTTCCGGAGCTTGTTCAAACTCATGTCCATCGAGTCAGTGATGCCATCCAACCAACTCATCCTCTGTCGTCCCCTTCTCCTCCCACCTTCAATCTTTCCCAGCATCAGGGTCTTTTCCAATGAGTCAGTTCTTCACATCAGGTAGCCAAATTATGGCAGAGTGGGTACTGAAGAGTTCATTTGCAGTGAAGGGGTAATACACTGATAACCAACTCATTTATGGTAATATAGAGCTACTTACAAAAGTAGTGAGAAAGTAGGAAGAGGGAGTGAACCAGCAATCCCACCCACCAAATGCTGAGGTTTGTAGAACCTGGTCTGTATGGATATGATAGGACAGATGACAAGGATGCTCTGCTTCAGCAAAATGGTGCCACCAATCCATACATTTAACTATTTGCTTATCAAATAATTAATGTTATTCCTGATAGCATAAGTGAGTAGGTTCCACCCTGTGTCTGGCCATTGCGGAAAAAAAAAAGGAATCAATCAATCACATCAGCTAAGTCAGGGAAGAAATCAGATTGGTAGCTAGGGGTCGGGTAGAAGGAACAATGAGTTGATCTTTCAGTTTTCAGACAGCTGATGGGGAATCGACCGGCTAACCTTTGGCAACTGGCAAATAGGCCCCGGCACTTTGGGAGGGCTAAAAGGCAGGTGGAAGGGGACACAGAGATGACTCTGACAATTGTACTGGAACAGTCTAAGAATCAAAAATAGTAGCTTTTAACACCCCCTCCTTGTCTTCCCATTACCATGGCAACATGGGACCGCTCCACATGTAGCCCATTTGTAGACTTTCCTTGACATTTGCCTCAACCCATTTTCAACCTAGATGGCAATGCTCCAGGAGGAGAGAGTGGGCAAGGGGAGGGCTTATACCTGGTCCTCACATTTCCTGAGAATTTCAGGACCCCCTTCCCCCTTTGGTGTGTGGATTCAGGCTACAGGTCTCCAGAGGCTCTCTCTGCTCCCCAGGAGCACTCAGAGCTTCATGTTTACTGTGCCATCAAGATATGTTCTAAGTAGAATTGCATTTTTTAAATTTTAAATCAAAATTTTAATTTATTTATTATTAAATTAATTTAAATGTAATTTTTAAATTTTTTAAAATTAAAATAAACAGAAAAAGCCACCATGGGGGCTAATCCTGAGAACATGTGGGAAAATGCATTTGCTTAGGCAGCTGTGTGACTGCCCTTGGTTAGGAGCAGTGAAACAGTCAAATACATCTTTCATTGATCACAACAGGCTACAAATAATTTGTTAAAAAAATAGTGCATCTCATGGGCCTTTTCAAAGTTTTACAGATAGAAAAATTCATCCAAAATTTTAAAAGTGTGTTTGGTCACAATGACTTAGTTTGGGCCTATAAAGGAATGGCACAGAGATGTGATTATTATTTGTTTAATATAATCAACTTTAGGTAAATAATTTCAAATTACTAAATTATATGTGTGTATATATCTATAGCTATATATCTTGCATATCTGACTACCCAAATAATTTCTGACTCTTCATAAAGCTTTACAACATGAAATAGGTATGATCTGAATGAATAAAAGTGTTATTAAAATTTGGTTTTACCAGATTATTTACAAGGAATGGTTGAGAATTTGAAAAGAACTTCATTATCCAACCATTAACAGTTACGAACAGGATGTAGATAGTGTGTGTGTGTGTATGTGAGAGAGAGAGATTTTTAAAAATGACTTTTGCAGTGACATTCTGTTGAATGACAGAGTGACCTGACTGATAACAGGACTCAGTGGGTACATGGGAGTTTTTCCTAAGTGAATTACGGTTAGAAGATAATAATGTTTGAAAGACTTTTCTGTTTTCAAATTTTATTAAGCCCGGTGGGGTCTCTCAGAATTACTTGTCTGGAATCATCAGTGAATAAAAATGACTGCATATTTCCCTCCTGAATCAAGAGGGCGACATGTAGGTAAGAGTGCTATGGAACCTCTGAGTGTGCAGGGGGCCAGTGGAGACCCAGATGGAGAAGCCAGGAGACTTGACAGCAAGGCTGGTGGGGCAAGTTTGAATTGTCACAGTTCTACATAGCAGGCCATGGCACCCCACTCCAGTACTCTTGCCTGGAAAACCCCATGGACAAGGGAGCTTGGTGGGCTGCAGTCCATGGGGTCGCAAAGAGCCAGACATGACTGAGCGACTTCACTTCACTCACTTCATACTTTATCACTGGAGAAGGAAATGGCAACCCACTCCAGTATTCTTACCTGGAAAATCCCATGGACAGAGCGGCCTGGTAGGCCATGGTCCATGGGGTCGCAGAGAGTCGGACACGACTGACTGAGCACGCACATAGCAGGCCACCTTTGTGACTTAAAATACCTGTGGGAGGGAGTGAAAAGCAGGAACTGTCATTTTCATTTAATGGATAAGGAAAAAACTCAGAAAGGTCGAAGGATTTATATGCCCAGGGCCACACAACTGATGTGTAACAGAACTGGGATTGAAAACCCAGTCTTCTAACTACAAATGTTGTATTCTTTCTACTTCATTATACTGACTTATATCCACCAAGTTCCTTCTCAAGTTCTAATTAAAAAAAAAAAAATCCATGAGATAAATGCAAGGGAATTAACACTGGATGGGTGGTGTACTTCATTTTCTAAGGATAAATGTCTTCCTTTGTTGCTAAATAATCATAATAGACTCTAAATATTACCATGAAAATGTTTAATAAAAATCCCTGAAGAGTTCTTTATAAATTGAAGTTAAATGAAATAGATTAAATCTTAATAAGGAGGGCATTTGATCAGACCTCAAAGCTAAATAAGGTTTGGTAGTATTTTTAAGGACTTGTTAAGTAAATAAGAGAAACTTTGTCTTACTCTAGTAAGTCTAAGGCTATGTCAAAATGTAATCAAAATTGTTCCTGGAAAATAAAATTTCCATGTCATGTACACGTGATGTACTTTATTTGAGCTCTCATGGGATGGAGCAGAAATGGTGAAATAGAAAAGCATTTTAAAATTCTTTTTAGCTTCTTTCTTGCAAAGAAACAAAAGCTGGCAGCAAGAGTGGTGCTAGGGAACAAAGTCCTGGGTACAAAGGAAATTGCTGATTTGGATTCTAACTGGAAATGATTCATCACTTTACTAGCTAGTGATTTTTCAGCAACCTGGTTGAAAGTGTATGGTCATACTGGGTGAGCAGAAAACTCAAAGCCCTGGTCCTAATAACACCTCCAACCAATAACCACACAGAAGAAGGTACTTTACTTAGTGTTTCCTATACATCAAGCTGTTTCAATCACTTTACACAGAGGAACCCATTTAAGACTCCAGACCAAGCCCAGAGGGGAATTAATAGTATTTTCCCCATTCTATATAGGTTGAGTCTTAGAACTGGGCTATGATTTCATTTTCTGATATAAACTGGCCTGTGACTTTATAGTTGATTCAATTTTTTAAATTTCATAGTCTTAACAACTAGTCTCCAAGGATGTGGCAAAAAGATGTGTTTTCTACTTTAAAAGCTAATTTTAAAATATAAACGAATTTGATGAATTTCCTACCCGGGAGTAGAAGAATGATTATTGAATCTTAGGAAAGTGGTAAATTCTTTTCTAGAGGTTATTTATTTAAAAAAGCCAAGATTTGGGGAGAGGATAGGAAAAATCATGGGACTGAATCACCATCTCATCTGCTGCTACTGCTAAGTCGCTTCAGTCGTGTCCGACTCTGTGCGACCCCATAGACGGCAGCCCACCAGGCTCCCCCATTCCTGGGATTCTCCAGGCAAGAACACTGGAGTGGGCTGCCATTTCCTTTTCCAATGCATGAAAGTGAAAAGTGAAAGTGAAGTTGCTCAGTTGTGTCTGACTCTTAGCAACCCCATGGACTGCAGCCTACCAGGCTCCTCCGTCCATGGGATTTTCCAGGAAAGGTTACTGGAGTGGGGTGCCATCGCCTTCTCCCACTATCTCATCTATGTTCCTTTAAAGACCTGTTGTTCTTTGATTCATAATGTTTTGCTCAGGATTAAAATCTAAAGTGAAAGGTGCTTCCATTTTGGGGTAGTAAGTCAACTCTGAGCTCTTTTCTTGATAACTCATATAGGATAAGGTTTTGAGAATTGGGGCTGGTTGTGAGAAGAGTTTGGTAAAAGAGATCTGGATGCAGAGTCTTGAGTGAGGGCAACCTGGGAATCTAATCACAGTCTGAAATAGCAAGTTCAGAGCAGACAGGCAGAGAAGTTGGGATGCTCCCACAAGCCAGTGAACTGCCATGAAGATAGGCAAACCAAGTCAACTGGTTCAAACTGGCAAAGAAGTAGAGTGGAGAAATTCTTTGAAGTACTGTAAGGAAAGATATGAAATACTATCAGCATTCCTGTAACTTCACTTGAGGACAAGGAAGGATTAGTTATGGGGACTCAGGTGGCCAAACATATATAGGCACAAACATACAGAAACAAAGGTGCCTAAAGTGAGTTCCTTGTAATAACCATGCTCAGCTTACATGAACTCTTACTGCTTTTTATTTTCAGAATCACCATATTCATCCTAAAATAGTAGAATTGCATCATTTTTTTTTAAGTTGAAATGATTTAAACTTGTTTTGATTTGGCTTCTGAGAATTTCAACATACCTTCCTATATATCTTGAGACAGACACCTTATAGGTTGCCTTAAAGCAATAGTTTTCTATCCATGTTTTGCTCATGGTAAACCTCAAACTTTGTGAAGAATATCACTATTAAAAACAGTTTAATACTCTGTGTGAAGTGAGTTGAAGGATTAAACATAATACCTGCTTTCACCACCTTTAATACCCTCTGAGGCCCCTGGGGTACCTCCTAAGGGAAATAAGTTTGAAAAGTATTTCCTTGAAGAGAAAAAAAAAAACCTATTTGTTGATAGCCTCTGGAAAAAAGTCTGAAAAGTCATCTGTTACCTTGCCCTTAAAAATTATAGAAAATTGTCTTACATTTCATATGCCCAAAGGTAAAATACATGCATAATTATGGATGAACTATCTTTGCATAAATTTTAAACTATTAAAGCAATTAATGATTAATGACTAGATTAGGGAAGATGCTTAGTCTCTTCTGGAATCTCAAACACTTCAGCCCCTCCTGAGAACAGCTGGTCAAAAGGACATTCCAGAAGTGTCTGGTTGAGGGTGGAGGACAGTTAGAAGGAAGGATTTCTGGTGCCAGTGAATTTATTGTAAGTTCACATATGTAACACTAGCTGAGTGTAATTAAAAAAAAGGAGGGATTCAAAAACATTGACACAATAATACATAATATCAAGATGAAGATTATCTTAGAAATGACTATCCTTGAACTTAGCCTTGAATATCGAGGAAACTCTTGAGCTAGATTTGAACTTGGTATACGATCTCAGAATGTGTAGTTAGTACTTTTCACATAATCTGTATGCTTATAGAGAGGATGTGTCAACATACAAGGTTAGTAACCAATCCACCAAACAATCAAAAGTTCCAGAATGCATTAATCCACAGATTGATCGTAAATACAAATGTTAATGTACTTCCTTCCTTCATAGTCAAATTGTAGATGTTTAGAGAACATTTAGGAAAACTCTTTTATTTGATCATTTAACTTGAAAATAGTGGTTTGCTTTTGAATTTAAACTCTCTAATATCTTGTTGTCTCAGCCACATCACTAGTATCGGCACTAGTTCCAAGTGATTTTTGTTCCATTTTGAATTTCTGCCTTCTTTCCCATATTGTAACCAATACAATGATATGGTTATAAAGCATTATTAATGTTAGCCAATGGTCTAATCACATGTTATTGTTACACAGGCAACATTTGAAAAGCTGGATGGCATCACTGACTCAAGAGACATGAGTTTGAGCAAGCTCCAGGATATGGTGAAAGACAGGGAAGCCTGGCACGCTGCAGTCCATGGGGTCACAAAGAGTCAGAGATGACAGACTGACTGAACATCAACAATCATGCCATCATTATTATCACAATTTCTTTTCTTTTTTTTTTTTTTTTTACTGTATTTAGAAAGACTGGCCAGAGATTGCTTTTTCTCTCTGCATAACTTACAAACTCTCTGAACTTCAGCTTCTTCATAGCTACAAATGGAGGGTTAATAATATCTATCTTCTATAGTTATGATGGTAATTAGGTGAAACAAGTTTTATAAAAATGCCATAAACCTGAAGAACTATAAAAATGAATTGTGGAAATATAAAACCAGAAGTATAGGAGATAAATTGGATTATAGCCTCACAAAAAAGTCCCTTCAACTTTTGCTGTCACCCTTTTATGGCTCAGGTTTAGATGCCCTAATGAAAAGGTGTGTGAGATTGCTATGGTTTCCATTTTTTAAATGCAACTCTTAAGTCTTCTGCAAGCTCAGGTGAGCAGCTTGGGGAAATACTAGAAATACCTAAAAGCTAAAAAGCAGTTCTAGACAAAGCATCTGAAGTTTTACAAGCTTTGTACAGTAACTGTGTTCAGTTCTGACACAAATAAAACAAGTCTTCCTCTAATTCCTTTTCACTTCTTCCCTAAGAAAACACAATAAGTCACCTCATGAGATTTTTTAAAGTTGTCTGCCAGCCTCTCCTCCTCCTTTTGTCTGGCAAAAACACTGTGTTAGTCCATGAAGTATAAAGGCATTTAATTTTGATAGTCTAATTATTTTTCTTTTGTTCATGCTTCACCTCACAGAAGGTCATTAAATTTTTTCTATTTTCTTCTAAGAGGTTTTTGATTTTAGCTCTTAAATTAGGTCTATAATCCATTCTGAGTTACTGTTTGTCAACTGTGAGGAAGTACTCCAACTTCACTCTTTTGCAAATGGATATCCAGTCATCTAAGCACCGTTTGTTGAAAAACTATTCTGTCCCCTTTGAATTGGCTTGGCACTCTTGATGAAGACCAACTGACAACATGAGAATTTAGTTCTGGACTTTCAGTTCTATTCTATTGATCTGTCTATCCTTTTGATGGTATCACACAGTTTTGATTACTATAGCACTACAATAAGTTTGAAAGGAGGAAGTGAGTTCTCCAACTTTGTGCTTCTTTTTCAAAATTGTTTTGGCTGTTCTAGGTCCATCAAATTTCTATATGAATTTTAAGGTCAGCTCATCAATTTCTGCAAAGAAGACAGTGGGGATTTTTGACAGGAACTGTGTTAATATGTAGATCCATTTGGGAAACACTGTCATTTTTAACAATATTAATTCTTCTAATCCATGAACATGGGGGTATCTTTCTATTTAATTTAGTTTTTTTGCATTTCTCTCAACAACGTTATGTAGTTTTCAAAGTAGAAGCTTTGTACTTATTTTGTTAAATTTATTCCCAAGTATATTATTCCTTTTGATTTTATTGCAAATAGAACTGTTGTCTTAACACAATTATCATATTATTCTTTGTTAGTGTATAGAAATACAATTGATTTTTGTATTTTACATTCTGAAACTGGCCTTGTTTTAATGCTTGACAGCTGTTGAAATTAGAAAGTTAAGTGAAACCAAGACTCTTGCCATAGTCTCTGCCTGACCTAACTCCTCTTGTCTTAGCCGGGGTCTGAGATGTCAGTTAGCACCCATGCATTAGATAGAAACTGTTCGCAGGGAGCTCTATGGGCTTCACGCTCTGGCTCAGGCCATTTCCATTTGATCTCTTCTCTGGGAGCCCAGATGACTTTCTGCCTGTCTGTCCTGTGCTACAGTGAACAGGCCACCTGCTCCGTTTTGTCCCCTTCTGCTCCCCGACACCCGCATCTTGCTTTTCCCTCCGTGTGTGCTTTGTGTGTGCTGCGTCACACCCTGTGTCTTTATCTCACCACAAGGATGTATGCCAGGAGTTTACAAGCATGGACCTTGTCATTTTCACTCACAGCTGTGTCACCGTGTATGTCTCAGCCATGTCACTCATACCATATGCCCAGAACTCCGCATGTATTGGTTAAGTGATATTTAATAATTAATATTCAAATTCTACCCAAACCTCAAAGCCCTTCTCCAGAGAAAGAACAGCATAACCTTTCATTCAACTCAATTACATGGGTATCTACAACATAGCCAATATTGTGCTTCTATACTTGCATTTACAGGTATATTCAGTTGTTTTTTCTTCCAAATTATAGGTTTCCTTTGCATTAAGAATGAGCTTTCTGCAATAGTTGATGAATAAAAAATATTGGGTCTCAGTAACACATCAAGTCATGTCCAACTCTTTTGCAACCCCATGTATTATAGTCCTCCAGGCTTGTCTGTCCATGAGATTTCCCAGGCAAGAATACTGGAGTGGGTTACCATTCCTTTCTCCAGAGGATCTTCCCCACCCAGGGATCAAACCCATGTCTCCTGCATTGGCAGGTGGATTCATTACCACTGAGCCACCGGGAAAGCCTACTAGGGGCTTAGTATACTTGTGTAACAAATACTCATGTAGTACTTATTGCATGCTGGGCACCATTTTCAAGGCTTTATAAATCTTAACTCACTAAATTCTCTTAAGCATCCTATGCATTAGGTACAGTCATTATTCCTGTCACATGCTAGTAAAGTAATGCTCAAAATTCTCCAAGCCAGGCTTCAACAGTATGTGAACTTCCAGATGTTCAAGCTGGATTTAGAAAAGGCAGAGGAACCAGAGATCAAATTGCCAGTATCTGTTGGATCATCGAAAAAGCAAGAGTTCCAGAAAAATATCTACTTCTGCTTTATTGACTATGCCAAAGCCTTTGACTGTGTGGATCACAACAAACTGTGGAAAATTCTTTAAGAGATGGGAATACCAAACCACCTTACTGCCTCTTGAGAAATCTGAATGCAGGTCATGAAGCAACAGTTGGAACTGGATATGGAACAACAGAATGGTTCCAAATCGGGAAAGAAGTATGTCAAGGCTGTATATTGTCACCCTGCTTATTTAACTTACCACCTTCCCCGGTACCTCAGATGGTAAAGTGTCTGCCTACAATGTGAGAGACCTGGGTTCAATCCCTGGGTCAGGAAGATCCCCTGGAGAAGGAAATGGCAACCCACTCCAGTATTCTTGCCTGGAAAATCCCATGGACTGAGGAGCCTGGTAGGCTACAACCATGGGGTCACAAAAAGTCGGACACAACTGAGCAACTTCACTTCACTTTATTTAACATATATGCAGAGTACATCATGAGAAACACCGGGCTGGATGAAGCACAAGCTGGAATCAAGATTGCTGGGAGAAATATCAATAACCTCAGATATGCAGATGACACCACACTAGTGGCAGAAAGTGAAGAAGAACTAAAGAGCCTCTTGATGAAAGTGAAAGAGGAGAGTGAAAAAGTTGGCTTAAAGCTCAACATTCAGAAAACTAAGATCATGGCATCTGGTCCCATCACTTCATGGCAAATAGATGGGGAAACAGTGGAAACAGTGTCAGACTTTATTTTCTTGGGCTCCAAAATCACTGCAGATGGTGATTGCAGCCATGAAATTAAAAGACGCTTGCTCCTTGGAAGGAAAGCTATGACCAACCTAGACAGCATATTAACAAGCAGAGACATTACTTTGCCAACAAAGGTCCATCTAGTCAAAGCTATGGTTTTTCCAGTAGTCATGTATGGATGTGAGATTTGGACTATAAAGAAAGTTGAGCACTGAAGAATTGATGCTTTTGAACTGTAGTGTTGGAGAAGACTCTTGAGAGTCCCTTGGACTGCAAGGAGATCCAACCAGCCCATCCCAAAGGAAATCAGTCCTGAATATTCATTGGTAGGACTGATGCTGAAGCTGAAACTCCAATACTTTGGCCACCTGACGCGAAGAACTGACTCATTTGAAAAGACCCTGATGCTGGGAAAGATTGAAGGCAGGAGGAGAAGGGGATGACAGAGGATGAGATTGTTGGATGGTATCACCGACTCAATGGACATGAGTTTGAGTAAACTCCAGGAGTTGGTGACGGACAGGGAGGCCTGGTGTGCTGCAGTCCATGCGGTCACAAAGAGTTGGACACGACTGAGCGACTGAACTGAACTGAACTGAACTGACCAGTTGAATGCAGTGGAAGTTGTGCCATGTGATTTCCATGTCTCGGTCAGCAAGAGCCCATTGGCTTCTTCCTTGGCCTCTGGGAATCCTCACTCTAGGAGCCCAGCCACCATGCTGTCAGGAAGCCTAAGCAGCTTCATGGAGAGGCCAACATGCAGGGGAGCCAAGGTCGTTGGCTGAGAGCCGCCGCTGAGGCCCCAGGCTAGAGCCAGCACCGACCTGCCAGTCAGGCAAAGAAGTCACCCTGGAGTGGACCCTTCAGCCCCCAGAGCCACCCCAGCTGATGACGTGGAGCAGAAACACTCTGTCTCTGTAGGGCCTTCCCAAATTTCTGACTCGAAAACACTCTGAGCAAGTGGAAACTGTCATTTTACATCATAAGCAGCAGAGAGTAGCAATAATGTTGTAATCAGTACAGTGACAAACAGCCACAAATAGAGCCCATCAAAGAGCTCTTCATTTATACTTAATTTTTCCCCAAACATACCTACTAGTCCTACATATTCGGCCTGCTCTCAGCCCTTGAGTCATACAGTGCTTTGAAAAGAAACTGTTCACATCATAGGGCATGGCTCAAAACTGTAACAAATGAGAAAAACAAAACAAAACTAAACAAAACCCTATGGCTCTATTATTCTAGGATCAAATTGTGAGGAAATTAAAACGTGACGCCCTGCACCGCAAAAACTCAACACATAATCCCGTGATTGCTTTAAACCCAGATTTATGGTATTAAGAAAAGTCTAGGCCTTTAACTAGATCAAATAGTTACTAGATCAGTTATTTCAGAGGAATGTTATAGACTTGATATAGGACCACTCCATAATATAGTAGGCAGAACAAGAATATCTTCCCACTTCTGACCCTTGAGGGGCTTCCCCAGTGGCTCAGATGGTAAAGAATATGCCTGCAAGGCAGGAGACCTGGGTTCAATCCCTGGGTCTGGAAGATCCCTTGGAGAAAGGAATGGCAACCCACTCCAGTATTCGCCTGGAGAATTCCATAGACTGGGGAGCCCTGGTGGGCTACAATCCATGTGGTCTCAAAAAAGTTGGACACAACTGAGCGACTAACACTTTCACTGACCCTTGAAGCCTATTACTAAGAACTGATTCATTTGTCTTTATAAAGTGAAAAACATAGTGGGAAGGTTAATATATTAACAGGTAATAGAACTCTCAATCATTCACAAGTTAAATCAAGGAGCAAAATTCCAGTTTACTATGTAAGCAGAGGGGGAAATGGGGTGACTGCTGGAGGAATCAGTAGACAACAGGAGGACCCCAGGCATCTGGGAGTCAGAGGAGGAAGTCTGGGAGACAAAAAGATGCAAAAAAGGGAAATGGGGCGTGTCTGCAAATTTCTCCTCCTTTACTGGCATCTTTTAGGCAGACCAAGCTTCCGGGACTTATACGAGAACCTTTGATACATACAGGTTTAGAGAGGGTTAAATAAAACAGCTGAGAGTCCTCAGTTATTCTCTCCAATTACTGCCTCATCATATTCTGCTTCCTCCCACTGTCACCTCCTTTCTGCCCCTTTCAAGTGCTCTTTAAAACTGAATTTGCTTGACCTCTTGGTGACTGTCATTCTCAGCTGAACAGGGTATTCCTGTCTCTGCTCTCCCTAGGTGGCTTCAGATGCTCCTGGCCTTATAGCTTGTCAGCTCATGATCAGAATATTTGCAGAATAGTCAAAAAAACCCTAAAAGAGATAGTTAAACAGATTTTTCTCCTCAGGGCTAGCATGAGCTGTTTTCATGCTTCTACGGAAGCCCACATCACCAATCAAGTCTTTGAGGACATGGAAGAAAAAGTGCCTAGTTATTTTTACGTAGCAGTTCAGATGAGATATACACAGAGATAATTACATGGTTCAAATAACTTTCTCCACTGATTATTTCATTTCCCCTTAATGTCTTTTGTTCCCTGGTTTCATTTCCCCTTGTGTCTTATGTTCCCTGGTGGCTCAGATGATAAAGAATCTGCCTTCAATGCAGGAGACCTGAGTTCAATCTCTAGGTAGGGAAGACCTCCTGGGGAAGGGCATGGCTGCTGCGGCTGCTGCTAAGTCGCTTCAGTGGTGTCCGACTCTGTGCGACCCCATAGACGGCAGCCCACCAGGCTCTGCCGTCCCTGGGATTCTCCAGGCAAGAACACTGGAGTGGGTTGCCATTTCCTTCTCCAGTGCATGAAAGGGAAAAGTGAAAGTGAAGTCACTCAGTCGTGTCCGACTCTTAGCGACCCCATGGACCGTAGCCTACCAGGCTTCTCTGTCCATGGGATTTTTCCAAGCAAGAGTACTGGAGTGGGGTGCCATTGCCTTCTCCAAGGGCATGGCTACCCACTCCACTATTCTTGCCTGGAGAATTCCATAAACTGAGGAGCCCTGGTGGGCTATATTCCATGGGGTCACAAAGAGTCAGACATGACTGAGTGACTAACACACACACACACACACACACACACACACACACACACACAGTATGTCTAATTAGTCACAAGGCAAAGACTATTCTGAAGAAAAGAGGGATATTTCCTCTCTTCCATGTGTCTACCCCATACACTTCATGGGGGGCGGGGTTCTTTCTACAAATAAGGACCTACGACATTGATGTCCACCTCTTGGAAGGAAAGGAGACATGAAACCTAGAGCTTGAGGTTGTGTTTCTATCAAAGCCCTTGCCTTCTTTTTATTTTTGTCCAACCTTGCCTACCATGGCAGACTACTGAGTTTTCCTCTCTGGGGCACACAATTAGACTGATTTCCATCCTATAGCATCTGCGTGAGGCCATGTGACTGATTCCTGCCAGTGGGATCCCTCTCACAGAGGAGAAGCGTGTTCCTTAGAGTAACTAAACATTAGAATCAGGCTTTTCCCCTCAAATATCCTACAGACTGACTGTAAGATGACTCTTCTGAACTCTGAAGAGTCAGCTGCTTTACTGCTACTTGTACAAGCAAATGGAAACCATCAACCCTTTAGCAATGGAACCTTGGGTGTGGCATCTTTGTGGTTTTACTCAACCACGTCTCCCATCCCGAATGGGAAAATCCAATTTTAAGGGAAGGGACACATGGTCAGTTGATGGTTTGTTTGTTTTTTTTTTTTTTAGTTGATGGTTTTTAACATCCTGTCACAACTACATATTTAGCTGGACTGTCAAAAAAAAATGAATGTGTCCTAAAAGTCCCTTGTCAGTTTTAGACCCATGTAACTTCCTTTAAAACATCACATGCCCCTTAAAAGAAGAGGCTATGCTTTTAAGCTATCTGAGAAGTGAATGTCTATAACCACTTTCAAATTTATGGGATTATAAGGTCAGGTCTTCCCATGCCCTAAAAATTGGAGTCCAACTTAAAATGGTTTTCCATACTTAAATCACGACTGCTCTGACTGGCAAGCTCACAACTTCCACTTTTTACATTGATTAAAATGTTCTTTTTCTCAATTTTACCCTTCCCTCGCCCTTGTCTTTCTCTCCACCTCAACAAAATCACCAGTTTATCAAATCACCAATTTATCAAATGACTGCTGTGGAAACTTCATTAGAGCTGCTGTATTTTACTTTAAATATCACCCACCCAGGGTGCCCCACTGAGTGTGAGCAGATGTGTGCTTATCCTGGCCCACCGCCAGCCAGCTACTGAGCCATTGCTCCTGAGAGCATGTGTTCACCTCTGTGAGTTTATCACAGGAAAGGTATCTCTTTCCAGAGAGCTCTCTTAATGACAGAAAGAAATCTGTTTTGCTTTGCTCTTTAAACTGTCTGCCCCGTGTGCTGGAAACATCTCTGTACAATAGTCTAGAGGCAGAGAATGGGGCTCTGTGGTGGTCTGTGCAGCTCAGAAAGCTATGTTTTTGTTTTCTTTTTCTTTCCTGATAGAAGGGACCCAGGCAACTCTGTGCACCACTGTGAAGTGGATTCAGGCTAGAGCTGACAGCCTCCCAGCCCCACTTCTGTCTGGTACTACCCCTCCTCCCCATCCATCCAGGGGTCTTCCAAGCCCCTCTTGCTATAAATTGAACTGTGTCCCTCGGAAGAAGATGTGCTGATGTCCTAATCTCCAGTATCTCAGAATCTGACCTTATCTGGGGACAGGGTGTTTTCGGAGGTAATCAACTTAAATGAGGTCACTGGGGTTGGCTGTAATCCAAGATGACTGGTGTCCTTATGAAAAGGGGAAAGTTGGACACAGAGACAGAGATGTTCAGGGGAAAGAAGGCCATATGACTGGGGTGGTGCAGCTACAAGTGAAGAAAAACTAAGAATCTCCCTAAACACTAGAAGCCAGAGGAGGCTGGGACGGAGTCTCCTCCAGAGACATCAGAGAAAGCACAACCTTGCTTTTGGACTTGAAGCCTCCAGAACTGAGACAACACATTTCTGTTTGGTTAAGCCAACCAGTTTTTGGTGCCTTGTTAGAGCAGCCTTAGGAAACTAAAACTCCTCCCTTCCCAGCACCTGAAACAACTGCCCTTAGAGACCAGGGTCCTCCATCATATACCACTCCGGCAGCATCCCAACTGGAAATGCTTCCTGCCTTTGCCCTCCAATTACCAAAACTTGTCCATCTTATGTCCCACTTCTCCATGGCCTTGGCCTCTGCAATGATTAAGTAAAAATGAAGTGATTACCTAGGAACTAATGCGCAGTAAAGCAGGAAGGTGCTTTAATGGTACAGGTTGTATATAACATTTCCCAGAGGTTTCTTAGGAAGAAAACCTTATACTAACATGTCTCAAACTGAAGCGTGAGTTCTCTCTGAGCATTTTATATCCTGTGCTTGGATTTATAAGACAATCCAAAAAAAGTGTCAATTTTCCATGTATAAAATCAAAACTGCTGTTTTGCTATGGCTGTAATAATTGAATGCAATTACTACAGAAGACATTATTTTTTAAAATTTATTTTTCTGTACTGTATATACTATTCTTAGAATAAAGTAAAGTGGAAAGAAGAAAATGTTAATAAAATCATAAGAAAGAGAAAATAAAAATAAAATAAAATAAAATTTATTTTTCCAACTTTAATGAGGTCTAATTCATAAATAATTGCATATATTTGAGATATACTTTGTGATGTTTTGAAATTTGATACATTGCGAAATGATTGCCACAACCAAGCTAATTAATGTATATTATATAATTAATATATGTTATATAGTTAATATATGCTATATAGTTAATATATAGTTAATAAATGCTATATAGTTAATATATGTTATATAGTTACCTTTATCTTTGGTGAGAGGACATTATGTTTTAAATGAATTTTTCAAGCTGAAGTTTGCAAGGCACTTTTTGTTTTCATTTTAGAAGAGCCTATTTATTTCTCAATATTAACAAATAGAAGGAGTGGTCAGAGAGGAAGCTGACTGAGGGCACTAATGACACTCTTCGACCTTACCGTTTGCCTGTTCTGATATGAGCTGGATCTCATGTGATGTGGAGCCAAATTTACTAGCTCATCATTAGCCATTACATGTACATATACATTTGCTTGAGGTTTTTAGAACACAAAAAAAATGTCTTTCTGCCCATTTAAACTGCCTTTCTACGTTGCAGTCTCTTTCCCCCTCGTGGAGCAAATATGCCGTGAGTTACTTTTAAAATCAATTATTCAGGGTCTTGGAGGCTGGAAGATGGAACAGAAGTTCCCTGGAGTATTCCGAAGTAAACATCACATTATAAATGAAGAGCTCTTTATAAATAGGCTGAAGGGACGGGGAATAGAAACATAAGTGGACGGGCTAGATTCCAACCCCCACCTAACCTCCAGGAAAACTTTTTTCACCAGTGTGAACCTGAGTACACCTGCTGAGAAAGTGCTTGGGAGTCCTTGAGGGTGATGCCCCTGCCTCTGAGTCAAGTGAAAAGGGTCTCTGATGCATGCTGCATATGTGTGTTGCGAAAAAATCCTCTTCTCCAGGCCTGGTTCCTCCCTCTGAGCATCATTGGCCAGGAAAGAAGACATGCTACCTCTGCTGAGGTTGCACAGAGGGGAGGGTGGGCCAGAGTAGGAGGGAAAGGTGGGCTGAGTGGCCTCTGTCTAACAGGAGGCCCCCTCCAGGCTGCCTTCCCAAGGCCTGATTTCCAGCTCTCCCATGGCCCGTCCGGGGCAGAGGGCCTTAGCAGCTGCCTGGAGGAAGGTTTAGACAAGCAGAAGAGCAGGAGACGGTCTGACAGGGGATGAAAGCTTGACCCAAGATTTTTTTTGGAATGGAAAGATATATAAGGTTATGGTCAGATTCCTCATTACTCTCTTTTCAAAGCAGGTCAGGCACCTCCAATGGATCAGGCCTCCAAAAGGGCCTTCTAGGGGCCATGGGCCATTTTTGTTCTCTCCTTAGAAAACAGTTAAGTGTAGAAGCCACCTTGAAACATCTTCTTACTGGACCTCTGGGAGTAGCAAGGATTGACCAGGTCTTGGCTGAGGAATGACAGGTTATGTAATCTTTTACCAGGTACTAGAAAATCCATCTTAAACACAATTGCACAAAATCCCATAAAGTTTAATTAAAATATAATATGTACACATATGCCTATACAGTTTTACATGGCATAATCTTTTCATCGTGTGTGTTATGTTTTAATTAAACATTAATCAGTGGGCACAAAGTTTTGGTTGAGGAAGGTAAATTCTAAAGATCTGCTGTACAGAATGACTGTCATCAAAAAGGACACAACGAATGCTGGTGAGGATGCAGAGGAAAAGGGACCCTCGGACACTGTTGGTGAGAATAGAAATTGGTGCAGCCACTATGGAAAGCAGTATGGAGGTTTCTCAAAAAACTAAAAATAGAACTACCGCATGACCAGGCAATTTCACTACTGGGTATATATTCAAAAAGGCCAAAAACACTATAGAATTTGAAAAAATATATGCACGCCCATGTTCACAGCAGCATCATTGATAACTGCCAAGATATGAAAGCAAACTAAGTGTTCATTAACAGATGAACAGATTAACAAGATGTAAGATTTATATATATGTGTGTGTGGATATATATGTATATTTATAACACAATGGAATACTACTCAGCAATTAAAAAGAAGGAAAGTACCTGTAGTCAATAATAATGTTTTGTACACTTAAATATTTATTGAGAGAGTAGATATCATGTTAACTGTCCTTACCATACAAAAACAGAATTAAAAATATATTTAATAAAAAGTAAATTTTCTCCTCTACCAGATCTTCAGGCTTTCTCTTCAGAGGCAACCAATTTATCCTGCCAAATATTTTTCTATGCATCAACAAAATCATAGATGCATCAGTGTATACATATATGTTATTTTATGTGCATGGAAGAATATCATACTCAATATTTGACATCTTGCTTTATTCATCTACACATGTAAGAGATCTTTTCATGCCTACACAGAACCACCTAACTCATTTTTAAAATGAGCTATCCTCTTTATACTATGGGTACTTCAGTGAACACCTCATACATACGTCTCTTATCAGGTGTGCAAATTTATCTGCCAGATTGATTTGTAGCAATAGAACTGTTAGGTCAAAGGTATATGAATTATTTATTATCATAGATATTGACAAATTGCCCTCTAAGGAGGCCATGTTGATTTACATTCTCTGACTCTCTGCACTCTTACTAGTGTTGTACATTTTCAAACTTTTTGATCTTTGTAAAATGTATAAGTAAACAAATGTGTCTCAAGTGATTTTCCTGTTTCCAGTCTTGTTTCCTTCAGTTCACTAGACACCCTGCAGCTTGCGTGATGTTTCTCAAACGTGGACATAATCCTGTAACTCAGCTCAGGACAAAACCCTTCCATGACTCCTCACTGTCTTTGGGATAAAGCTCTATTTCCTGGACTGGCTCACAAAGTCCTTAGCATCTGGGCCGGTGCTCAGGGCCACCATCACTCAGCCATGCTAGACTACTCTGCCTTCTTGAGTCAGGTCCTGCACCCCCTCATCTCATCCATGCCTCTCCTCTGTGCTCTTCCTGTCTGAGGACTCTCTCCTTTGCCTGTCTCTCCTTCTCTGGCTCATTCTTACTCATTATTCTGGTTACACCTTTCATATGACACCCACTAGGTTATGATGGGGTGCACCCTGGCTGCCTCCACACCCTCTAAACGTCACTTTTTTAAAATTAGTTTATCTATCTATTTTTTAACTTTACAATATTGTATTGGTTTTGCCATACATTGACATGAATCCACCATGGGTGTACATGTGTTCCACTTCCAGAACCCCCCTCCCACCTCCCTCACCATCCCATCCCTCCAGGTCATCCCGGTGCACCAGCCCCGAGCACCCTGTATCATGCATCAAACCTGGACTGGTGATTCATTTCACATATGATAATTTACATGCTTCAGTGGCATTCTCCCATATCATCCCGCCCTCACCCTCTCCCATAGAGTCAATAACACTGTTCTATATATCTGTGTCTCTTTTGCTGTCTCGCATACAGGGTTATCTTTACCGATTTACTAAATTCCATATACATGTATTAGTATACTGTATTGGTGTTTTTCTTTCTGGCTTACTTCACTCACTATAATACACTCCAGTTTCATCCACCTCATTAGAACTGATTCGAATGTATTCTTTTTAATGGCTGAGTAATATTCCATTGTGTATATGTACCACAGCTTCCTTATCCATTCGTCTGCTGACGGGCATCTAGGCTGCTTCCATGTTGTGGCTATTATAAACAGTGCTGAGATGAATATTGGGGTACACGTGTCTCTTTCATTTCTGGTTTCCTCAGTGTGTATGCCCAGCAGTGGGACTACTGGGTCATATGGCAGTTCTATTTCCAGTTTTTTGAGGAATCTCCACACTGTTCTCCATAGTGGCTCTACTAGTTTGCATTCCCACCGTCACCTTTTAAATTATGTAAAATTTGGTACATGCAAAATAACAAACACATATATGTACATATATGTAAGTTAAGAAACATAGTCATAAAAATGAACACCTACGCACCTACCAACCACCTTAAGAACCAGATGATTGCCAACACTGTAACATGTGCTGCTTTCCTTACCACACTGGGTGGTAATGGTCTCTATACTTGTCTCTATTTTGCACCATAGTCTCAGTTCTAGGCCCTATGGGTCTGGGTCTGACTTGGGCATAGTGATATCCCAGGGCCAAGCACAGAGCCTGACAAGTTTTATTGCAGGCCTTAATAACATTTAAAAATTGAATTAAATAATATCCAGAGGATGAGATAGTTGGATGGTATCGCCCACTCAATGGACATGAGTTTGAGCAAACTCCGGGAGATGGTGAAGGACAGGGAAGCCTGGCATGCTGCAGTCCGTGGGGTTGCAAAGAGTCACACATGGCTTAGCAATTGAACAACAACAACAATATCCAGAAAGAGGAATACTTAAAAAAAAAATAAAAAGTAACCAGGCTCCCAGAGAGCAGGTTAGTTATTAAGAACCTACTGTCAGACATTACTTTTCCAACAAAGGTTCGTCTAGTCAGGGCTATGGTTTTTCCAGTGGTCATGTATGGATGTGAGAGTTGGACGGTAAAGAAAGCTGAGAGCCAAAGAATTGATGCTTTTGAACTGTGGTGTTGGAGAAGACTCTTGAGAGTTCTTTGGACTGCAAGAAGATCCAACCAGTCCATCCTAAAGGAGATCAGTCCTGGGTGTTCATTGGAAGGACTGACGTTGAAGCTGAAACTCCAATACTTTGGCCAACTCATGCGAAGAGTTGACTCATTGGAAAAGACCCTAATGCTGGGAAGGATTGGGGGCAGGAGGAGAAGGGGATGACAGAGGATGAGATGGTTGGATGGCATCACTGACTCGATGGACATGGGTTTGGGTAAACTCCGGGAGTGGGTGATGAACAGGGAAGCCTGGCGTCCTGCGGCGGTTCATGGGGTCGCAAAGAGTAGGACACGACTGAGCAACTGAACTGACTGACTGACTGTCAGTTCATTCTATACACTCTGGGTCATTTTTCTAAGATTGGTTATCAGTTTGTACCGCTTAAGCTTCCTTCTCTGGCTTCTTCAGTGAGGTTAGGCTGCTGGGACATATTTTTTCTTTCTTTTTGCTTTGCTGTTGTTCATTTACATTTTCAAATTGTTTATCATCAAGGTTGAATAGCTCTTGACTTACCAGCAGTTTACCTCAACGTCGTCATTGCAAAGCAAATGACTTTATTGCTCTTATTCTTTAAACTTGCCCTGATCTATGATTTAAAGAATTTTTGTTAATGTTTTTGAATTACAGTCTTTACTACCCTTTACATGGTATTGAAGGTTTACTAAAAGAAGTAGAAAAAAGAGAAAAATCACTGCTCTTAGTAATTGTCAGTTCTGTGTGGCCATTCATTGATTTGTTCATTTGACAGATATTTGAGTGCCTATGGATGCCATGCACAGACGTATGTGAATAAAGCAGAAAAAAAAAAATCACTGCTCTTGTGGAACTTACATTCTAATAAGAGGACACTGGCAAAGATAGGCAGTAATAAAAGGGAAAGTAAAGCAGGAAAAGGGGATGAGAAGGGACAAGTCTGGATGTTTCTTTAAAAGAGGAGTTCTGATGGGGTCTCCCATCAGAGACATCCATGAAGGGAGGTGATATTGGGGGTGGAGGCTGAGCAGAGAGGGTTCTCTGGGCAGGTCACACTTGGCTGTGTGGGCACATTCATGCCTACTTTCTAGAATATTCCAAGCTATAATGCTGTTTACATTTTATGATAGATTCTCTTACATTTGACAGAGAATAGAGCTTGTAATAAGAGCTTATTACCATAAGCCCCTAAAACAAGTTTCTCTTTACTCCAAGAGAAAGTACCACGTGAAGAGGCAGCTACATTCAGCAGGAGGAGTGGAAAAAGGTAGTCAGCGGCAGTTCTTTTCTGGGAAACCTCTCACCGACAAAATGAATTCGGAAGAACTGAAGGTCCCGAAGGACTATGTTGTACAGGTGATAATGAGCCAAGCTTTGCAAAGCCCAACAGCAGCTGAGAGCTGAGCTGGTCCTGCTGGCTGTCCCCAGGTCCCTCCTGCTCCTTTTACTATTGTTACCGTTTCCTAGCTCTGTGGCTTGAAATTTATTTTCACTGCTCTGAATCCCACAGGAATGGATTCAGTCCTAAGGAATTACCAGTGAAAAATTCATCTGTGATGGAGACCAACAAAAATAATTAATAAAACACAAAGAGCCAAAAAAAAAAAAAGGGCTCCTAGCCCCTTCACTAAAAATGTAGCTTCACCCTTGCCTGCTTCCTGTTGACTGAATGAGAAGATTGCTCAGCCACCTACTTCCCCCTTAGTGAGGCTCCACAGAGACGAGGGGGAGGGAGGTCTAATGAGATGGCACCTATGAAAGCCCAGTACATGTACTTGCATAGAAGTTCACTGCTGTTTTGATTATTGTGATGAGCTTGGAAGAAGTCAGAGGTACTCAGGTTTTATCAAGTAGAAAGATGTAATTCTCTTGTGTATTAGAAGTCAAGCCATTCAAAGCATATGTTTATTTCTATCCCTCCGAGCAAGCAGGGACATGTTAGACCAAACACTACGAGGGGTGGTCTAAGCAGAAAGAACAATTCAAAGGAGTTGTCTCTGTGTTGGGGGGTGAGGGGGCGTAGCTCCTTAAAGACAAGGGTTGTCCAGGGCTTGGCATCAAGTGGCCTGAAGGAGGCACCTTAGAAAGAAAGGGAGGATTTCCACACAGGATGGGTGGAGGGGAAGGGAGGGGCGCTGTTTGGTGGGAAACAAAACAAACAGATCCAGTACAAATTTGCACAATAAAAGGAAGAACAGAGGATCTAGTGCCAGTTAGAGGACAAATAAAGTGTGCATCCTGGCAAATTGGCACATAGAATGAATTGGATGAGAAACAGTCCATCAGGAAGGACTATTAGTGAAAAGAACCATGACTTAAAGTGTAGCTAGACTCCAGCTTCAGGGTTTCTAGGATTCTCCAGGTTTGGTTAAGGTGGATGAAAACTACCTCCCAGCTATGTTCTCAGTCATGTCTGCAAAAACAGAATTGGGGAGATGGGAAAAACTTGAAGGGAGATAAACTGCTGCTCGTATTCTGTCCACTCATTATGTGCTGCTTCAGTTCAGCTCCACCCTGTGGAAAGCCACCACCTTGTAGAAAGATGCAGGTGTTTATCACTCAATCATTAAAGTGCTCTCGCAAAGGAACCATTTGCTAACAAGATGCATTTGAAGCGATGGTAGGAGACAACCGACTATTAAATAGTGGAATCAAGTGAACTTCAAGCTCACTTTCAAGGTTTCAGGAGAATGAGCAAAACAGAATTCCTCTAAAGACTTTAGCAGTACCTCTCTCTCCTGCTTTGCAATATTTATTAAAATCTAGTGAAACATGCTATATTTAAAATGGATAACCAACAAGGACCTACTGTATAGCACAGAGAACTCTGCTCAGTGTTGTGTGGCAGCCTGGATGGGAGGTGAGTTTGGGGGAGAATGGAGACATGTATATTTATGCTGAGTCCCTTTGCTCTACACCTGAAACTATCACAACATTGTTAATCGGCTATACTCCAATATGAAATAAAAAGTTAAAAAAAAAACTGGTGAGACAATTTAGTATGGCTATAGATTTTCCAATCAAATTCCCCCTGGGTTATTATTCAGATAGACTCAGGGAGAGAATCCTACTGATGATAATGACCATGATAATAAAAGTAATTTCCATCATCTGCATAGGCCATTATGGTTCATATACTGCTTCCTCTTACATGGTCATAGTTAATCTCTATGAGAACACTCAGCTATTATGTATCCCTGTTTTATAGATGAGGAGGTTGGCCCAGGTTCATGCGGCCAGAATTAGTAGATGGTAGAGGTCAGAATCAGTGCTGATGGTGATTGCAGCCATGAAATTAAAAGACGCTTACTCCTTGGAAGGAAGGTTATGGCCAACCTAGATAGCATATTTAAAAGCAGAGACATTACTTTGCCAACAAAAGTCCATCTAGTCAAGGCTATGGTTTTTCCAGTGGTCATGTATGCATGTGAGAGTTGGACGGTGAAGAAAGCTGAGCGCCGAAGAATTGATGCTTTTGAACTGTGGTGTTGGAGAAGACTCTTGAGAGTCCCTTGGACTGCAAGGAGATCCAATAAATCCATCCTAAAAGAGATCAATCCTGGGTGTTCACTGGAAGGTCTGATGTTGAAGCTGAAACTCCAATACTTTGGCCACCTCATGCGAAGGGTTGACTCATTGGAAAAGACCCTAATGCTGGGTAGGATTGGGGGCGGGAGGAAAAGGGGACGACAGAGGATGAGATGGTTGGATGGCATCACTGACTCGATGGACATGGGTTTGGGTAGACTCCGGGAGTTGGTGATGGACGGAGAGGCCTGGCGTGCTGCAATTCATGGGGTCGCAAAGAGTCGGACACGACTGAGCGACTGAACTGAAGTGAACTGAGAGGTCAGAAGCACAGAACTGTTAGGTACGTGCTAGACTGTATCTTTCATCCTCCTCTGCTTTCCTCTGCCCTGTGGGAAAGAGCACTGAGCCCAGGCATTGATCCTCATTCTCTCTCCATACAGAGTGCCACTAACTCATAGTTCCCACGTTTCATGACCCACGAGGGTTGGAAGACAAAGACATGGCTCACCCAGGTATAGGGAGAGCTGAGCAACCAAGGGCCTTTGTGCCAGCCTCAGTAAGCCAGAGTGAAAAAGGACCCGTGGACTGCAAAGGCCAGCTTCCTGGAAGCTGGGCCCTTGTTCCCTGTGCAGTTAGGTGTCAGCTCTGTGTCCTATGCTTCCTTCAGCAACCCCCTCCTTGCCTGTTGCCAGAACATAAAACCCTTTGAACCTAAGCTTATCAAAGTATTCATCAGGATGTTCTGGAAGATGTTATGAGGCACATCTGAGATGTGGAGGGGGTTATGAAAGCATTCTGTGATCAAATGAGCTTGGGAAATGCTCCTGAACATTTACATGCAAGTTAGTTTAATATTAAAGTTTCTGGGAAATCCCACAGTAAAGAACTACTTAATTTTTATTTATTTCTGTGGTTCTGAACCTCTTTTCTTTCTTCTAACCCCTGTTAATGTCAGTGGAATATTTCTTTACCCACTACTGAGTTGTGTAATTATGCAACACTCCAATACATACCAGAGCACAGAATGTTCCGGAAATGCAGAGCTCCCTGTATACAACTTGGTATGCAGCTTACAATTGTCGAAAATTTTGAGGCATTTTGTACATCTGTAGAGGTCAAGGTGCACTACGCATATAAAAGAATGAAACTATGATCAATTAAACAACCTGCTCATTTGATAATGTTATAGATCAATGGTTCTCACATTTTGTTGCAATTAGAATCACCAGAGGAGCCTTAAAAGTTTTGATGACCAGGCTGTTGTTATTTAGTAGCTCAGTCGTGTCTCACTCTTTGCGACCCCATGGACTGTAGCCCACCAGGCTCATCGGTCCATGGGATTTCCCAGGCGAAAATACTGGAGTTGGCTGCCATTTCCTTCTCCAGGGGATCTTCCCTACACAGGGATCAAACTGCACCTCCTGCATTGGCAGGCAGATTCTTTACTGCTGAGCCACCAGAGAAGCTGATGAGGCTCTACCCAGCCCCATTAAGTCAGAAGCTGTAGGGGTGTAACCAAGGCATTAGTATCTACAAAGCGTTCCAGGTGATTTCAGTGTACAGACAAAGTTGGGAACCAGAGGAAGAAATGATTATCCTAAAGCAAAGACTAGATATGGGGCTGACAAGAGCTTCTGGGGAATTACATGGGCCACTTGAAAACTGTCCATGAGTTTAAGAAATGTCTCCCCTCCCGGAAAGAATAAGACAAGTGCTACAGTCTTGGTTTATCATATTACAGTTTAAATCAGTAAACATGTGTTCCTAATACGCCTGATTGGTTTAATTATACACAGATAAGTGTGGTTTATTTTATATTGCAGAAAGCTGCAGATGTGAAGTTTTAATTATCACATCATATGGCAATTTAGTTCAAGATGGATAGTTCCAATACAGGTTGTAAGGAAAGACCCTGAAGAGTAGCTTTGGAAAATGAGATTTGGGTGTTGCGCAACACAATTGGCTTCTGAACCCACTACTGAATTCAGAATACTGAATGCTCTGTGGGAAATACCTCCCTTCAAAAGCTACTTGCCCAAATACACAGATCATGAATGCACTCTAATAGTGGTTGAGAGCTAAAACTCAGGTTATTTTGATCATTCCAGAGAGTCGTGAGGAAAGAGGAGACACTTAAGATGGGATGGGGTCAAGAAATTTTTAAAGCATAGAACTCTCAAGAAATGGTAGACTTTAGTGAGGTCATCTAGTGCGTCTTGAGTGGTCAGGAATAAAATAAAAACAATACTAGACAGACTTTCCTACAGGTCAGTTTGTACTGTTCATGCGTAAGGTGTTTTACTGTTTAATCCTCACTTACTAGGGAGGTACTGTGACTATGCCCTTTTCCCGATGAGGAACCTGTGGAGACTGAAAGAGTTGATGCTTACCAGGTGCTCGGCACCGTAGCTGGCACACGACAAACACCTAATAGTGGTAGCTCCTAATTTTTGGATGGTCGAATCATAGAATGTTAGAGTTGGAAGAGGCTTTAGAGACCAACAGTGGGACTCATTTTGTTTCTTAAAAAGAAACTACACAAACAGAACTGTAACAGGAGGGGAGTTCAATATTTGGGGCCTGATTGATTCAGATGAAGCCAGAGGAAATGGACATTTCACTTGATCTAGGAAAAGATTTCTATAACTGATTACAAAATCTAAGTGCTGTTTTTCAATACGTTGTCATAAAAGCTATACTGCCTCATCTTTATCACGTAGTTTAAGAACTGTTCCTGCAGTTTAGGCACAATGGGGGAAGAGGCACAGGGGAAGAGCAGGAACTACAGTCACTTGGATCAAGCTTCCAGGTGTTTCAGCTTTTCTCTAATTCAAGGTAATGGCTCTGATTAATTCACTCTCCCTCTGCTGCTGCTGCTGCTAAGTCGCTTCAGTCGTGTCCGACTCTGTGCGACCCCATAGACGGCAGCCCACCAGGCTCACCCGTCCCTGGGATTCTCTAGGCAAGAACACTGGAGTGGGTTGCCATTTCCTTCTCCAATGCTTGAAAGTGAAAAGTGAAAGTGAAGTCGCTCAGTCGTGTCCAACTCTTTGCGACCCCATGGACTGTAGCCTACCAGGCTCCTCTGTCCATGGAGTTTTCCAGGCAAGAGTACTGGAGTGGGTTGACATTGCCTTCTCCCACTCTCTCTCTAAACAACAATAATACGTTAAAAAAATTTGAATATACTATTTTCAAAAATATAAAAATAAGCCATCTTTAAGCAAACTCTACAGAAAGATAATACCTGAGAAATGGGGTTTAGCAAACATTTCCATAAGGGGCTAGAGAGTAATATTTTTAGACTTCGTGAGCCATGTACTTTCTGTTCTGTACTCAACTCTGCCATTATAATGTGAAAGCAGCAATAGGCAATATGTAAACGAATGATTGTAGCTATATTTCAATAAAATTTTATTTTAAAGACATTTATTTCCTTATTTATTTATTTGGCTATGCAGGATGTTTAGTTGTGGTATGTGGGATCTAGTTTACTGACCAGGGATTGAACCTGGGACCCTACATTGGAGTCTTCACCACTGGACCACCAGGGAAGTCCCCCAGTAAAACTTTATTTACAAAACCAGTTGGTGGGCTGGGTTTGGCCCATGGTTTGCTGATCCCTGCCTTAGAATAAGCCTCGCAAATTCCATTGCCTACAGTAAATGCGGTTATGGAGTCCCTGACTAATTAGTAGGCACATTTTCCACTCAGCCCTGGCTGAGGGTGGTCACACAGATGTGCGAGCAGCGTGGCCAGATACTTCTGCTTTTTCAAAACAGCTGGAAACCTGTGTTTTTTGTGAGAGTTTCCGATTTTTTAAAATGTGGCAATTCATTCAGACAACCACTACCCTGGGTACCCAGTGGAACCACTTGGCAGACTGCATCTGGCAATGTCACACAGCTTGTGCTCAGAGCAATTTTTAAAATTAACCAATGAACTCAAGATAACAAACGTGGACATTTCTACCATTATCCTTTTTGTCTGTTTTAATTGAATAAGTTTGACATGTGACATCGTATAAGTGTAAGGTGCCACCAGGGAAGTCTAAGGTATACAGGCTGTTACTTTAATACACTTATATGCTGTAATATGATTGCCAGCATCTTGATATTTGTCACATTACATAATGATAGTACTATACTATTGTCTCTATTCACTACCCTATGAGTTAGATCTTTATAGCTTATTTACTACTTGTTATCACTATCCTTCTTAATATAAGCAGACTCTTAACAGAGCACTGATCAGTGGCAGTTCTTGTTCTAAGTTCTTTATGTATATTAGTTTATGAATTCTCACAATCACCTATTCACCTTAGGCTAAGAGAGGGTAAGTAGCTTTCCCAAGGTCACACAGCTAACACGTGGCACAGCTGGAATCTGAATGTAGGCAGCATGAAGGTGGCATGGCGTCTGTGCGTGGAAACTACTGTGCTATCTCGGCCTCCCTTCTGGGGCTACTGCCCTCTTCTCACCTGGAACTAAGCTTCAGCAATAGTGATAGAAGGAGAGAGAAAGACTCTTATTCTCTCTCTTCTATCTGGACTCAGGGTTCAAGGTCTTCCCTTCCCAGTCAACTTATGCTTTCTGTTCTGAGGACTTGTGGCTCTGCGGAAATGTCATGTCTGAGATGCCTTCCTCAGTGGCCTCAGAGGCAAGCACCCAGCAAGTGTCAACTCAGAGGTGTGGGTCCCGTTTGTATTTTATTAATATTATAATTATTTTTCTGTAAAGTAAATATTTCTCTGCTCTGGTATTTGCATTAATTCGTCATACAATATTTGGTTTAGTTATTCACCTTGCTTTTCTAATTTCTCTTAGCAAGCTCCAAGCAAATGACTTCAGACATGTATGGAAAGATTTTTTTCTTAAAGTCATAGTACTGAATTTAGGGAAAGGAAAGAGATGAAAATTGCTTTGACAAGACAGTAAGAATATCTAACTTTGAGGAGTGGAATGCACAGTGCTTTTGAGAGAGAGGTAAATTTATCTGTTCTCTAGGAAACTTAAAAGAAATTGCAGAGTAGATACTTGTATCATTTTTCTGAAATGCAACTACAAGTTTTACTGTTGATTTTTGAAAATACTTGGTAATTTCAACTGCAACAGAAATGCAGGAGGCAAAATAAAATACAGTTCTGCTTTTTAAAAAATGCAAATACCTCTGGGAGGCCAGTGGAGCTATCAGTCATACATAATTCAGTGTGCAATACTTTATTCAGCAAGGCTTTCCTGCTAAAGCCCAGGGAAGCTAGATTCTACTGGGAAAGGAGAATAGACAGTTTTGGAATTCTGGGGTCATGTGAGGCTTATGGCAAGCAGGGATGTGGCTTTACGATAAAAAACAGGGTTTTCTTGGAACTGTCCCAGTTTTAAAACTGTAAGTCCAGTGTCACAGCAATCCTCTCAGTCCCAGGCAAACTAGGACACACTGGTGACCCTAAAATATGAGTTCCTGCCTAGCCGTCTGATCCCACACCCTCCTCTCCCGACAGCTAAGCCTGCCTCACCTCTACTTGCAGGTGTGGCCCCCAGGCTCTAAATAACCTCCTTCATTGTTCTCTAGATTTCCTTGGTCACAAGGATCACCTGGATGCTTATAAAAACACAGATTCCCAAGCTGCCCTCGCTTGAGGTAGGCCTTGAGAATCCGTGAGTTCACCAAGAACACAGGGGAGAAGTGTGGCAGACAAGCCCTGGGTAGCCCCAGTTCAGGGGCGATTCAAGGACTTCTGGTCCAGTAACCAGGAGGCTCAACAGTGATGCCTGAGTTCTGTGGTCTGACTGAGACTGTAGCCCACTGCGAGCATCTAGGTTTCCAGAAGACTTTGCACTCACAAAGATCAGGGACTGTCTCTGAATCCTTTGTTCAGAGGCTGACCTTTCCCGTCAGCGGACAGAGGTCTCTGTGGCTTCCTGCCTTTCTGAATGTCTTAAAGAGCTTGTTATGGTTATTCTGCTTTTCTGTCTCTGTTCGCTGACATCACCTGCCCACCCAGAAGGTGACCTCTTGCCTGTCACCAACTTCTGTAGCATAACGCCCACCTCTACCTGCAGGAGCAACCCCTCTCCTGAGAGTCCTCACTGTCCCGGCCTCATCCAGTTTCTCCCACAGACTGCATTTAACCTTTTTCTGTTCATATGTTTTAAGAGATTCACCAGCGTAAGAAGAATGCAAAAGGCAGGGGATACTTCTGAAGGGGGTGGTGAGCCCCTGAACTGACTGCTGAGGTTGAATTCCAGCTGCGTGACCTTGGGCCTCAATTCTTCATCTGTAAAATGGGGCTGATAACAGTGCTGTATGACTTCATTACATCGTTGGCAGGGTTCAACAAGATATCTGTCAAGGACCGATTCTGACACATACAGAACTCTCTGTAAATGTTAACTGTCACCCTCAATGTTATTATCATTGTGGTGCTATCACCACAATGATTGTTGCAATGATTATTTTTACCAGGAAATAGGAGAAAGGCACAGAAGATAAGGTAAAGTAGGAAGAGGTCCTTTATCTTTCTAAAGAATTGTCAAGTGCTTCCTCTGCACCTTGGAAGTTTAAAGACACACTCTCCCTCTTCTGCATCTTTGTCCAACTCATCAACACAAAAGATTACAGTTTGTTTTTAACATAAACATCAGGATCTATGATCTTCCATTCAGTAGCAAGGAGTTAATATCCAACCCTTCTAGAAAATTCTGACTATATTATTATTATTATACATTTGACCTCTTCTTAGAAGACCAAGAATTGGAGCTAAGATTATTAGGTTCAGTAAAGATATATTGGATGTATGAAAGCTTTGGTGGCCTGCTCTATGAACGCGGCCCCCTTTTGTACTATAAAGTCCCAGCACCCAAATCACATTTGAGATTTAAGGATATAACAGCTGCTACCCAACCACCAAATATATCATGCTTTTCCCCAAGTCAGTGCCTTGGAGTACTCTTCAAAGGGAAATACATTTACATGAATCAATTTCATCTTTCATTTCAAAGAAAGCCAATCAGATTATTTCAGCCCAGGGAATCTATTATTAGAGGAATAATTTTGCCTTCCTGCCCTTGCTCATTGATGAGCAAGATTCATCTTATTTATAATACTCACATGAAAGGCAAGACCCCCAGCAGATGAGAGAAAGCCAGTTGCCTCAGCAGAACACTTTAGAAGCACACTCTCATGAGCTGACAATGGGGCTGGTTTCCCAAGGTCTCTCCGGATGGAAGTGCTGGAGCAGACGAAGGGCCAATTGCACTGTTAATTCAAGAACCGCTGAGTGCTCCAAAGTGTGGTTTTAGTCATACACATTCTCGACCCTTGGACTTTTGCATTGCTGAGATCTGCATCAACAGCTCGTGCTTTCCAGGGATGGGGGAAGCATTCTGATAAGAAGCTTTACAGGCTTCCCATCACAGCCAGCATAGCACAGGTACTGGGAATTCAGAAGGTCTGGACCAAATATGCCTCCTGCCATACCAGTAAACAAAGGAAGCTGCAGCCATCAAGCCACCAGCCACTGTAGCCCCCAACTGCGCACCCTGAGGATTCAGGATGGTAAAAAAACAGGAAACTGGCCCTAAATAGTGAAGGTGCCTAACAAAGGAATCATTTCGATGTGCCCAGACTGTTGCATCTTCCTATATATCATCTTGAGATATCTGATTTCTTTTAACAGTAATCTTATGTTCTGACTACCTGGTTTTTGCTGCAAAATTCCAAATATCCTGGTTTCTCCCTTACCTCTTTGGAGTAGTCCCTTGGAGCTATCTGAGAGGCTGCCTCCTGGTTGCAAGTCCTCAGAAAGGCCATTGAATAAAACATAATTCTCAAATTTTAGGTTGTGTGTATTTTTCAGTCAACAGAGAGATGCACACCACTTATTGTGGGACTGATGTTCCTTGAACCTGTAAGTAAAGGAGGTGCCCTGGGAGCCCCCTCGAATCTCGGATCTCAGACTTCTCACCGAAATGCAGACGACATCATTTCAGTCAGAGATGTACTTTTCCAAGGGAGAAGCGAGTACCTCTCTGAGTCAGTCCATACTCCATCGGTAATGAGGCATGTGGGTGACAACCTTGTGTCTGCATGCCCTCGACCTGGTTCCATGGTGCAGGAATGAAGGGGTGCCCCTTCTGGGCAGTGGGCTGAGGCTCTGAGGGGCCCAGGTTGCTCCAAGACTCCTTGAAAAGCTCACTCCCATGGGGTGTCTTCCGTGCTGTCTCTTCACTGGTCTCCTCTTCCTCGGCTGTCCTGTTAGACACCATCTTGCTTAGCACTTTAGTATGTAAGCTATGTTAGGGCAGCGCCCATAGCTAGAACCATAGACCCCTTGAGAGCAGAGGCTGTGTGCTGTCCCTCTTGGTGTCTCTCACAGCTCCTCTAACCCCAGTGGCTGAAGAAGATGAACGTGATGATGTTGAGGATGGTGAAACCGTGGGCAATCATTAGTTAAATCCATTTCACCTATAACTTACCTTCACTAATGAAGATTGCTTTAATTATTGCCACTGAAGGCTTGCATGTCCTCCGAGCAACACATAGCTTTACCAGGGAGATGTTGTTCCAAGGTGTTTTCCAGGAACTTGAGAGTCAGTTGTGTCTCGTTTGAGCCGAGCTGGTTAAGACTGGAGAGGACCATGCCCCTTCAACTGGGCATGTGTGAGTGTCTACTCAGAGATCTTGTGAACATGGGGAGGTCTGTAGCTTATTACACCTGCGCAGAACAACAATTACTGCACCTTTTCTCAATCCCCTTCCCCACGGTCCTCCTGCCCCCGGGCCTCTGTTGGGACTGTCATGCTTTTTCATTCTTTATTCCATAAAGGCCCCTCGCCCCTTGCCTTTGGGGAGGTGAATTTGAGGTTTGTTCTCTCCGCTCTTTGCTAGAATGCTTTGCATATAAATTTTCTGTTTGACTCACACCTCAGTGTCTCAGGGTTTTGGCTTGCTGCACATCAGGATCGGAGAAGGCAATGGCAACCCACTCCAGTACTCTTGCCTGGAAAATCCCATGGACGGAGGAGCCTGGTAGGCTGCAGTCCATGGGGTCGCAAAGAGTTGGACACAACTGAGCGACTTCACTTTCACTTTTCACTTTCATGCATTGGAGAAGGAAATGGCAACCCACTCCAGTGTCCTTGCCTGGAGAAACCCAGGGACGGCGGAGCCTGGTGGGCTGCCGTCTATGGGGTCGCACAGAGTCGGACACAACTGAAGCGACTTAGCAGCAGCAGCACATCAGGACATAAGTGATCCTGGTTCAGTAACAATAGTGTTGATGAGGACATACTAGCAGCAAGGGTAACCAACATCCGTTGACTGCCGAAGCCAGGGCAAAGCCCTTTTCATGGGTCTTCTCACTTCATCCTCCCAGGAACCCTTTGTGGTACCGATGAAGAAACTGAGGCTGGAAAAGGATAAATGGGGTTAAGGTTATTGTACTGCGTTGCATAATGTCCTCCAAAATTCATGCCCATCTGGAATCTGTGAATATGACCTTATTTGGAAATAAGGTCTTTGTAGAATCCATTAATTCAGCTGAGATGAGATTGTAGGGGAGGAAAACATGGCTTTCCCGACCCTCCTAAGTTCTCAGCTGCGGCTCCTGTAATCAAAGATAGATTCACAAAACAATCAATCAACAGAAGCTTATTACCATGCATACCTTATGTATACATGGGAGATACCCACAGAAAAGTGATTAACTCTCAGAGGTGGCTTAGAATTTAGGGCTAAATAAATTAAGGAAGATCACCTGGAGGAGGGCATGGTAACTCACACCAGTATTCTTGCCTGGAGGATCCCATGGACAGAGGAACCTGGCCCATGGGGTTGCACAGAGTCAGACATGACTGAAGCAACTTAGCATGCAGGCAGCACCACCTTTGACCAAGGATGAAAGCAAGAGGAGTGTGGAGAAGGCTGGTTATGGGAAGGTGACCAAGAAAAATTTTAAGGTGAGCCTTAAATGCAGTGGTTGTTGTCCTCACAAAAGGAGGGAAATTTGCACATGCCCAGGGATACACCCAGGGAAGACACGCCATGTGAAGATGGAAACAGACTGGAATTCTGCTGCCAAAGCTGAGCAATGCCAGGGACTATTGGCAATCACAGGAAGTGCCGACTGGAAAAAAAATGCACAACCTAAAAACTGAGAATTATGTTTTATTTGGTGGACAAAACTGAGGACAGAAGTGCAGAACACAGCCTCTCAGATAGCTATAAGAGACTGCTCTGAAGAGGTAAGGGAGAGGCCAGCATAGTTTTTGCAACAAAGACCAGGTAGTGCAACTTCAAAATATTACTGTAAATTAAAGAAAACCAGATATCTCAAGTTAATGAATTTAAACACTTTAATATGTATGGGAAGATGCAGGATTTGGGGCTCTTCAAAGTCATTTCTTGCAAGTGCACCTTAACTATCTAGGGTCACTACCCTGCTTTTCTCCATCCTGCGTTCCCTCAGGGCTCACCATCCAGGGTGATGGTAGTGACTGATGGCTACAACAGCCTTTGTTTTTTTGATACAGCAGCAACATTTTTCATTTCACAGAAGAGAGAGAGCTGGCCAGATCTTTGCTCAGAGCCCTCCGCAGGAAGCGACCCAGCTGATGCCTTGATTTCAGACCTCTGGTTCCCGGGACTCCAAGAGAATAAATGTCTCTTGTTTAAAGCCATCCAGTTTGTGGCAGCTTGTTACAGCAGCCCTTGCAGACTACCTAGGTCACATAGGAGTCTTATAGATCCATGGTTAACTATCTGACCTGACAGCAGTGACCTGAACCAGTCCCCAACTCAGCTCCCCCATCAGAAAGATCTAGATGATGTCAGCTGATATGAGAAGCCAATAGAGTGAGACTTTTGTCATCCGTGGTGCTCCGCATACCTTGTTGCTTGTGTTAAAGCATTTCACAAAGCACAGCAATCCAAGTGTTTGATGTGCACAGAGCACCTCTGGAAGCATTAACCAGGGGGCCCTGAGCCCCAGACAGCTTCCCCTGGTAGCTTTGTGACCCTCGATGGAATGTGAGTGGCCCCCAGAAATGATCCCGCCCAAACCCAATCTTTCAGTTTCTATGAACTAGTAAGCAATGTCATTGAATCGGGGATGAGGGGTTGTGCCCATGGCGGCCTGAAGTGCAGAAAGCAGCACGTTCAGGAGCAGGAAGCAGATGTGAAATCTATTTCTAGTAAGTTCAAGTGGAACTACACTCATGCAGGCCGCCCCACCCCCTTTCCTACCTAAGCCTTTCAGCAAGAAAATCATCACAGTTCTCCATTTCTCTAATGCACTGTAATGTGCAGCACTTGTGGGAGATGAAATTGCCACACAGGGATCTTGGACACTGGGCTCTGAGGAGCCCGTGCAGACCCGTCGGGAAGGCCATCAGCATCTCCTACCCAGCCCGGCTCCTGCCAGCACCCTAATGGACCTGAACCACTCGCTTTCTTTTAACTCACAGAATTGTTATGTTTTTCTGCCCTCACCCCTCCCCTTAGCTAGATTTCCCCCCACCCCCAATATACCCATGTTGACTCAGAAGGAAAAGGGAAGAAATCAAATCTTTACCTCACTAGGAGGCAGACAGGCCTTGGTGAGGTCGGAAAGTGTTCCCAATTAAAGGACAGGAAAAAAAAAAAAGAAAACTGTGACAGGCAGGCCACAGGGAAAAGTTTTTCATTTATTCAGAAAGTCACCTAATAGAAAGAACCAATCTGTCAGAAACATTAAGCGGGCATTGGCGTGGATTTAGAACAAAGACTATAGTTACTAACAGGAACACGCATGTTTTGGGGGATCTGAGCTAGGCGGCAGGTCTGTATATTAATGCACCTGGGAGCAGAGATGCCCAGCCTGGTTAGACTGGATTGAGAGCCGCTCTTCTTGACTCCATTGTGCCTGGGAACACCTGTCTGCTTGAGATAAGAGAAGGGGCCCAGGAAGGTGGCAGAATCGGCATCTTGCCTGGTCAGACCAGATATTGGGGTTGGCTTTTTCTAGCAGAGCTGTGTGGCTTTCCATCCCCGGGGTATTGATTGATAATGTTGTTTGTTTAGAGCTAATATATGCTGTACTATCTACGTCTCCTAGTTCTAAAACCTCCCTGAATCTTCCTGGTGAGTGGGAGCTAGCTGCTGTTGACATCTCCACATCACTGGCTAGCAAACTGTCCCAAGGTTAAGCATCAGCTTATTTGATTAATATTTGGACCCAGACAGACAGTCTGGAATTAGTAGGCGAGGCCGGCTTACTAATCCAGTGGGCTCTTATCAGAGGAAGAGCAAATTTTCATTCCAGAAGTATTTGCCGAGATTCTGAGTGCTGTGCTGGTACAGGGGGCGGGGGTGGGGGTGGAAGGGTAGAAATGTGAATGAACACCTGTCGAGCCTTCAGAAACCCATCTTCTGCTGGAAAAGACAGACACCGACAATGGAGAGATGACGGGTCAGGCAGGGGACCCCTAGAGGGTCTCCGGATCCAGCCTCGTGCTGGTGGAACTGGACAGGCTTCCAAGGGAGGTGGATCTCAAAGGACGAAGGGCAAGTCTGTGGGCAGAGCATGCACATGGCGTGTGGGGTGTGCAGCAAGGGCGGCGTGCATGTGTGTGAGCTGTGTGAGGTGTGTGTGTGTGTGTGTGTGGTTATTATGTGCGGCATAGGGTTTTATGTGTGTGTCTCTGAGGTGTGTGGGTCTTCCCTGGTGGCTCAGAAAGATGTCATAGTATTTGCATATAACCTACATACATCCTCCCATATACTTTAAATCATCTCCAGATTACTTTTAATACCTAACACAATGTAAATGCTATTTAAATAGTTGTAAATACAATGTAAATACCATGTAAATAGTTGCTAGTGTGCAACAAATTTAAGTTTTCCATTTTGGAACTTTCTAGAATTCTTTTTTTTTCAAATATTTTTGATCTGTGGCTGGTGGAATCCATGCATGTGGAACCCAGAGATATGGAGAACTACTGTATGTGTTGCAATATGTGAGGTGTGTGTGTGTGTTTATGTGCATGTCTTTGAGATGTATAAAGGGGAGCAGCCTATATTACCCCAAAATATGCCATTGTGGCATCAGGATTATTTTGAGCTAAAGGAAATCAAGAACAGGAGCCACAAGAAAACCTCTTTGCCAGAAAGCAGAGCATAAAATTCCCTTCATGAAGGTGGCTCCCCGCCCCTCTCCCACCCCAGGAAGGCAAGAATGAATCTTATCATGAAGCAGCACTGAGATGAGTCTCATAAACAGAACCTTGCTGCCTAACCCTTATCTTCCATTAGTTTTCCCTTTTTATTTACCTTCCCACAATTTACTGCCCCTAAAGTCTAAACCCCTCTCTGTCTTGTCACTTCTACACACATTTATTGTTTTTTGTTAAAGTGATATATAAAGCCCTTGGGTCTCACTACTTCACTATTTTTCTATGAAGGCCTCTGTATACATATGTAATAAACCATTTTTCTTGCTAACTTGTCTTTTGTCAGTTTAGTTCATAGATGCCAGCCCCAGAACTTATGAGTATATAGAAAAAAAATTTCCTGTCCTACATTTATGTGGGGTGGGTGTATGAGGGGGGTGTGTGTGTGTGTGTGTGTGTGTGTGTGTGTGTGTATGTGTGTGTGTGTGTGGTGTGTATAATAAGTGAGGTATATATGTACATGCTTATATATGTGTTTTGAGGTCTGTATGTGGGGGGTGTGTATGAAGTATACTTGGATGTGTGTTTGTGGTTCGTGTGTAGTTATGAAGTATGTGTGGTATCAGATGTGTGTGTGTGTGTGTATGAGGTCTGTGTATCTCTGACGTGTAAAGGTGTAAATGAGTTGTGCGTTTATGTGTGGTGTGAGGTGTATGTGTGTGGGGGAGTATGTATGTGTACTATGTGAGCAGTGTGTGTTTACTTGTACATGTGGTGTGTGTGTGTGTGTGTGTGCATGTATGTGTGGGTGTGTGCACAGCAGTGGGGGACATCTACCAGCAGACTTGCCTGCGGAATTAGGGAGTGAGCAGAAGCAAAGGTGGAGGTTGCCAGCAGGGCTGGACCACAGGGAAGCAAACTGTGCTGTGATGCCAGCTTTCATGTGAGACACACATTCATGAGGTAGAGAAGGTTATTTTTCATCTCTGACAGCGAGAGCCCTGAGCACCTGCAGGGAAGAAGTCCATAACGTGAGCTCTGAAGATGAATAAAGAGCTTAGGGAGAGGGGGTAAGACTGAGAGGTGTCTGGCCTTTGGAAGAGCATGCTGGGCTGCCCTTCAGCAGACAGGGACCCTCAGAAAGACAGAGAGCCTCAGGGCCCCCAGGAGGAGGCAGCAGGCAGGTGATCGAAGTTCTGAGCTCAAATCCTGCTCCCTCCGTCCACTGACTGTGAGATTTGGGGCAAGTAGTCTCACATTTTGGAGCCTCACTTCCCTCCGCTGTGAAGGTGAAGGCAGGCCTTGCAGGGAGGTGGGGAGAATGACATGAGTAATAATGCCCGTGTCTGTTGCCTTGTGGGCACTCAGTCCAGTCAGCTTTCTCCAAGCACTTCAGCCAGAGCCATGGTGTGTCGACCTCTCTGAGAGAATCAAACAGAAGTAGAATGAGACAGAGGAAACCCGGCCCTAGGAAATGAAGACAGGAGGTGAATTAATTGTTGCTTAAAGGAGATTTGAATGCTTTCCATTTGTGTGTAGAAGATCATTTCCAAGAGAGAAATAATCTCAGCCCTAGAGGCACCATAGTGGTTTCCAGTGAGCAGTAGTGGAGGTGGGCACGAGGGCTGCATCCAGAGGGTCGTGTTCACTTGGGAGTGTACTGACTGCACTAGCTCCGGCTAGGTCCCTCTGAAGCCTGGCTCAGTCACTCATTAGCTTAGGCACGCTCCTGAAGCTCAGGTCTCCTTTTCCTCATTTATGAAAGAGAAACACCTGCACGCATCTCGAGTCAATGCATGCACGGCCCCTAGAGCAGTGCCGGGCGCCTTGTAAGTTCTGCATAAGCGGGAGCTCTTACTGTCGGTTTCCATCCTGAGAATCTCAGATTTTAGTTCTTCCTCAGCTTCTTGGTTGTTCATGCCATGCTTCCTTCCTTCTCCCTTGAGAATAAAACACACACTACAGTGCCTTATTTATGCTGACTGATAACGTTTTAAGTATTATACCTTTGGGGTAAGTTTTCATATTAACTGGGAATAATGTCTTGAGCTTAAGGGTGTAGCTGCCAACTGTGTATATGGGAAGAACTTTGGAAAAATGGTTGGGCTTTTCCTAGTTTCAAGCAATTTCCTCTTTGAAAGCACATATATTGATTATACATTCTATGGTGAATACAGTCCTAGGAATGGATCACTTCTGGTTAAAAGATACTTCAGAAATATCTTAGAAGGAGTAAACCTGAAGTTTCTTATGTCAGATGCACATACATCAAAATTGACAACTTCTGTACATGAAAGACACAATCAACAGAGTGAAAAGGCAACCTTTAAAATGGGGGTAAATGTAAATTATATTTCTGATAAGGGGCTAATATTCAGAATATATAAAGAACTATATTTCAACAGCAACAACAAAACACCTGACTTAAAAAGTGGCAGAGGACTTGACTGACACTTCTTCAAAGAAGCTATACAAATGGCTAACAAATTCCTGAAAAGATGCTCAGTATCTTTGATCATAAAGGAGATTCAAATCAAAGCCAAAATGAGATACCACCTCATACCCATTAGGATGACCACAAATCACAACAAGAAACAGCAAGTGTTGGTGAGGATGTGGAGAAATTGGCACCCTTGTGTGCTGTTAGTGGGGCTGTAAAATGATGTGGCAGCTGTGGAAAACAGTATGGCATTTTCTCAAAATTTTAAGAGTAGAATTGCCATATAATTCAACAATTGTAATTTTGGGTATATACCCAAAAGAATTGAAAACAGGGTGTCAATCAGATATTTGTACACCCATATTTATAGCAGTATTTTATAGAAAAGACTATTTTATAGATTGCTAGTGACTACCAAAGTGGAATTTTAAAAATAATTGTAATTGAGAGGGAAATGTGCTTATTTGAATTTGAATTATAAAATACACTATTTAGGGCAAAGGTAGGGAATCATTTTCTTGAGAGCTACAGACCCATAGGGGAAAATTAAAATAGATAAAGACCATGCAGAAATAAAAACAATCTAATTCCCTTAGGTAGAGGTTTTTTGTTTTTTTTTTAAGGAGAGCTAATAAATGTTGTATCTTATTTTTAAGTGAAGGAACAAGATTTCACACAAAGTGTGATAACATATGATTATTTTTCCAGCTTCCCATTGTGACTAAAGGTGGATAAAGAAAGAGAAATTAGGAAAGAAAGCAGAGAAACACTATTGAAGGCAGATGGCATGGAAGCAGCGGGTTCTGAGGGGCTGGCTGAGCTGTTTTTCATGTCTCCTACCAACATTCAGAGTTTTACGAGGATCCTAGCCAGTACCCTAGCCCCAGATGACAAAGGCCACAAAGACTCCCAAGTTTCAGCTGGGACGCCTTCTCTTTCTTGGCCTCCTTTCAGGTCCTTTGTGCACACAGAGCAATTACCTTATAAAACCTTGAAACAGACCATTTCTCTCCCCGGCCCCACCTCCTGTTGCAGGAGATATCAGCCAGGGCAGCAGTCCCCTGTGTTTTTGGCATCAGGGACTGGTTTCGTGGAAGGCAACTTTTCCACAGAGTGAGGGGGGTGATGGTTTCGGGGTGATTCAAGCACATTACATCTATTGTGCACTTTATTTCTATTATTATTACATCAGCTCCACCTCAGATCATCAGGCATTAAATCCTGGAGGTTGGGGACTTCTGAGCCAGAGTACTGGTTAGGCTGTTGGCTATGTGAAGGGCTATATCCTCTTGTTTCCTGGCTTCAGAGAGAGAATCAGCAACCTCATCTGTGAAAAGGGATCTGGTTTCACAGCACGGATTTTAATTACTTCGATAGGCCTTGCCGAGGTGCAATTCGGTGACTTTCCAAATGGGCTTTTCTGGGGAGGATGGCACCTGTCAGTCCCATGGCCACCCCGGAGCGCTGTCCCAGAGCAGGCTGGGTTGTTGTTCCTGTGACATTATAATTGTCTTGCTACAATTATAATATGTATGTCCTTGCTCAAGACCAACGTGTCCCAGCTCCCACTGGGAAGAGTTGAATGTTAAATTGATGGGGTCTTTCATTTCCAACAGGTGGCCTACCCCACTCCCATCCTAATTGGTCTTTCCTGTTACATGCAGGACTCAACAACCTTTGGAATGACAAACGGGCATATGTACATGCCCAGTCACTCAGTCATGTCCAACTCTTTGTGACCCCTGGTGGACTGTAGCCCACCAGGCTCCTCAATCTATGGGATTTTCCAGGCAAAATTGCTGGAGTGAGTTGCCATGCCCTCTTCCAGGGGATCTTCCTGACCCAGGGACTGAACCTAGGTTTCCGGCATTGCAGGTGGATTCTTTACAGCCGAGCCACCGGAGAAGCCTTATAAAGGGGCAATAATAACAGTAAGACCTTGTGTGATGTTTGCACACTCTTTGTAACTGTCATATAAATTATACCATCATCTGATAATCTTATTTGAGAACAACAGCAACACAAGTTTGACTGGGCCAGTATCTTTCCCATTTCATAGAAAAAAACTGTAAAAGGAGACTCAGAGAGAGCCATAAAATGCCAGTAATGTCCCCAAGTCTACCCAGTGAGTTAGAGTGTAGAGGCTAGAACACTGTTCTCTGGACTCTACTCCAGAGCTAATCAGAAGCACAAACCCAAGAGAATGTTGCAGCATTTCCTTTACCAACATTGAAAGAGTTACAATGTGCATTAGAAAACAGCTCCATATCATGAAAGGACCACTTGTCCTCTATACCTTAATTATAACTATTTTCCTCACTCCCATTCTGCATGAAACTGGAGAGAGGGTCTTTAGTTGCTACCCCAAGCTTTAGCGGTTCTGTGTTGTGTTGAACAAACACCCATGATCTGAGCAGGGTCTTCGATGCCCCAGCAGACCCATAGATTCCTGAGTGACATCTCTCCCTCTTTTACTAATAGAGATTCTTTAGTTTTCCCCGGTAACTAGGAAAAATTTGGATGGCGTATGGAGTATTTGATGGCCAACTGTGTCTCATAAATAGAGTTGCCATATTTAGCAAATAAAGATACAGAATGCTCAGTTAAATTTGAATTTCAGCTAAACTACAATTAATTTTTAAGTAAGAGTGTGTTCTAAATATTGTATTTTATCTGGCAACCCTACTCATGAAGAGTAAGAAGGATAGGTATTTTGAGTTGTTTGGCTATGATTAAGAGGCTTTCCTGGTGGCTCAAATGATGAAGAATCTGCGTGCAAGGCAGGAGATCTAAGTTGGATCCCTAGGTCGGGAAGATCCCCTGGAGAAGGGAATGGCAACATGCTCCAGTATTCTTTTCTGGAGTGTGGACAGGGGAGTCCGTGGGGTCACAAAGAGTCGGACACGACTGAGCGACTAACATACATACATACATAAGAGCTATTACAGCAGCCATCTAATATTCTCCAGATTCTATTTCCAGGGAATAACTGTTATTTTTAAAATATGTATTTTTTATCATCTTAACTCTAATAAGGCAGTTTTAAGTTTCAGATAATTGAACTGAAATAGAAACTCTGATCTCTTTGTGAATTTGGGTTCCAGATTGTTTAAGATTGTCTCTTCCACTTTCGAATTAATTGAATATTGAATTAGGAGGAGTCTAGTTAATTCATCAAGAGAAATTAAATTTTGTTGTTGACTTAAAACACCTGAGTCCTTAAGCACGGTGCTCTAAATTCACCTAAGCTAAGATGAAAATTTACCAGCAGAAAAGGGAAAAATGAAACTGCCTATATGTGAGATAAAGATGGACAGAACTATCTGCTGTTTACATAATTAAATGAGGCATATGTGATCATCTCCATGGCAACAGGTCATAGGAAGACATTTTGAGTAGGGGGAGATCAAAGGTTTAGTTTAATAGAAGGTTTGCATATAGAGATATTAAAGAATTGAACAAAATTGTAATGTCTATAACATAAAAGATGACAGCTAACACATATCCAGAGTAGTATAGCATGGCTCTAATAGTTCTTATCAATTGAAACCTGCATTTTTCTTGAAATACAAGTTTGAGACAAGTGTAGAAGGATCCTGGCAGGAAGTACCAGGAAGCAGGAAGTTATAGAAAGTGCCCGAACGATCAAAGAACTGCTTTAAAACCTGGTGTTTTATGTCAAATGCACTTGTCAACTCTGGCTCAACTGTGTCCATTGTCACTGTACTATGATTCATACAGACAGCCATATCTTATTGCTTTGTACCCAGCTATAACCTTCTGCAGCATTACAGTGTCAAATTCAAGCTCAGCCTCACTCCAAGTTAGGAAAGCACAGTGGATATTTATTGAATACAATGGAACTCCACATCTCAGAAGTGAACCAGTGAAGCTGTGTAGCCGATGGAGACAGAAAGTTATGAATGGCCATCTCCACGGACACAGTGATTTACTGATTCAAGTCAACAAATATTCAGTGAGGGTCCTCTAGGTGTCAGGCGCTATTCTAGGCACTGGGACTTGTCAATTGAAACAAAACAGATTTCAAGATTCCCACCCTATGAGAAGATTATAGTCTAGTAAGGGGAGATTGGGCTTCCCATGTGGTGCAGTGGTAAACGAATCAGCCTGCAATGTAGGAGACACCGGTTCAATCCCTGGGTCAGTAAGATCTCCTGAAGGAGGGCACAGCAACTCACTCCAGTATTCTTGCCTGGGAAATCCCACGCACAGAGGATCCTGGTGGGCTAAAGTCCATAGGGTCGCAAAAGAGGTGGACATGACTTAGCGATTAAACAACAACAATAAAAGGAAGATTAACAATCAACAAACAAAAGCAAATATTCATTGAGTCCTTGTGTGCCAGGCACTATTGTAGACAATGGGACATAGTAATAAACAAAACAGACAATGATATCCTTGTTTCATGGAACTTGCATTATAGTGGGAGGAGCCAGACAATAAACAAATTAGTAAATTATATATTAGGAGATGATACACTCTAAGGGAAATTATAGAGCAGGATAAGGGGAAAAGAGAAATTTGGGGAAATTTCGGTGACCAGATGTTCATACTGGATTCAGAAAAGGCAGAGGAACCAGAGATCAAATTGCCAACATCTGTTGGATCATAGAAAAAGCAAGAGAATTCCAGAAAAACATTTACTTCTGCTTCATTGACTACACTAAAGCTTTTGACTGTGTGGATCACTACAAACTGGAAAATTCTTAAAGAGATGGGAATACCAGATCACTTTACCTGCCTCCTGAGAAATCTGTATGCCGGTCAAGAAGCAACAGTTAGAACCGGATGTGGAACAATGGACTGGTTCCAAATTGGGAAAGGAGTACGTCAAGGATGTATATTGTCACCTAGCTTATTAACTTATATGCAGAGTATATCATGCAAAATGCCAGACTAGATGAAGCACAAACTGGAATCAAGATTGCAGGCAGAAATATCAATAACCTCAGATATGCAGATGACACCACCTTATGGCAGGAAGCAAAGAGGAACTAAAGTGCTTCTTGATGAAAGTGAAAAAGGAGAGTGAAAAAGCTGGCTTAAAATTCAGCATTCAAGAAACGAAGATCATGGCATTGAGTCCCATCACTTCATGGCAAATAGATGGGGAAACAATGGAAACAGTGACAGACTTTTTATTGGGCTCCAAAATCACTGCAGAAGATGACTGCAGCCATGAAATTAAAAGAAGCTTACTCCTTGGAAGAAAAGCTATGACCAACCTAGACAGCATATTAAAAAGCAAAGACATTACTTTGCCAAAAAAGGTCCATCTAGTTAAAGCTATAGTCTTTCCAGTAGTCATGTGTGGATGTGAGAGTTGGACTAGAAAGAAGGCTGAGTGCCAAAGAATTGATGCTTTTGAACTGTGGTGCTGGAGAAGACTCTTGAGAGTCGCTTGGACAGCAAGGATATCAAACCGGTCCATCCCAAAGGAAATCAGTTCTAAATATTCACTGAAGGGAGTGATGCTGAAGCTGAAGCTCCAATACTTTGTCCACCCGATGCGAAGAACTGGCTCATTGGAAAAGAGCCTGATGCTGGGAAAGATTGAAAGCAGGAGGAGAAGGGGATGATAGAGGATAAGATGGTTGGATGGCATCACCGATTCAATGGACATGAGTTTGAGCAAGTTTTGGGAATTGGTGATGGACAGGGAAGCCTGGCGTTCTACAGTCCATGGGGTCACAAAGAGTCGGACATGACTGAGCAACTGAACAGAACTGAACTGGGTGTTGAGGAGCACAATTTTAGGTGGAGTAGCCAGGGATGGCCTCACTAACAAAGGAGCTTTTGAGTAGAGACCTTAGGGAGGCAGGGAGGGAGCCACAAGGCTATCTGGCACTCACTCAAGCATCCTTTTATTGGGGTGGGTATGTAATCCACAGTAAGCTGAGCACAGTGTCCCTCTGGGGCTCTCTGACCAGAGCTGACCAAAACCTACCATTTTTGCTCTATTTCCAAAGCTGCAGAGTGGGAAGCCTGGAGCTGCTAAAAGCCCTCGAGTTCATGAGGAAATAATGATGGAATACAGAGAAAGTGGGGCAAGAAATGGAGAAGGTAATCCCACAGGGTTGAAGACCCTTGCTCGTATGAGCCCTGAGGCCAGCCCCTTTCTGTCCCTTCAACAGCTAGAATTTGTGAGCCAACGTTTCCCTTCTTAGGCTTAGGCTAACTCCAGTCTGGTTTCTGTGGGTATGAGCAGACAGTGTGATCACAGGGAAGGGAGCCAAGTGGCCATCCTGGAGCAGAGTGCCACGGGTACCATCAGCATTTGCTGGAGGTAAATCACCTGAGAGCACTGACTCTTGATGGCAGGTGCCTTGTGCAGGAAAGCAGAGCTATCACAAGCCCTTCTCGGAGTCATGCATCCCAGATGTTTACTCTTTAGGGCTTGTAAATATTCAGGAAAATTTTTAAAAAGTAAGTTGGGCTGCCAACTTTTTCTTTGGTCAAATGAGGCACAAGAGAATAAATAAATAAGCCAGCTACCAACCACTTTCACCATCAGTTCATACAGGATGGGGACATCTTCAAACCCCAAAGGGGGAGCACAGAGTCCAGAATAAAGGATGCATTGTGAATGCTATGAAAGACCTGCTTTATTTTCCTTGTTTCATGAGGGACTGGAGAAAGCTCTTCAGAGACAAGGCCCAGTGATTGGGAACTACTGCCCTAGAGCACTTGGGAGTTAAAATTTCAAGGAAGAAACCAAGACAAAAGGGCCAGGTTACTCTTTCCCATGAGGTGATTTGTTTTATTAGACACTAAATCCCATGAGTGAAAAGGTTTTGTTGCTGATCTTGTCTTGGGGGAAGGTAGACTGTTGACCTTCTAACACTGGAGAGACAAAGAGAACATAGGGTTTTGCTATCTTGGTATACTTGTTCCCCATGGCTGGCCTTTTAGGAGTTCAGCTTGCTTGAGGGGAGAGTCCAACCCTGGTGAACTTCACAAAAGCTTTTACACTGGTCTCCAGGCCTTGGATAATTTCTAATAGCTATGCTGTGTTACTTCCTCAGAATCTTCCTTTTCTCTAGGACAGCTGTTTTTCTGAGCACCACCCTGTGCTAACCCAGATATTGGCAAACATTTTCTGTAAAGGATTACATAGTAAATGTTTTAGGCTTTGTGGGTCACAGGGTCTTTATTGCAACTACTCAGTTCTGTTGGTATTGTGCAAAAGCATCCATAAAGGATATGTAAACAAAGGGACAGGGCTATGTTTCAATAAAACTTTATTTACAAAAACAGATGAAGGGCCAGATTTGGGCGTGAACCCCAACTCTGCTTACTAATTGTATGGAGTTGGACGAATTGCTTAACATCCTTGTGCCTCAATTTACTCATCTGTAAAATGGAAATGAAATAATATTTTCCTTAGAGGTTGTTACAAAAATTAAATGAGGCAATGTATGTAGACCTGCTATTTGTTGGGTACTGGGTAGTGGTGACTCTTACTGGTATTATTATCATCTCTCTGTTAGAAGCTGACTAATAAATCAGGCATGTGTACTCTAAAGCTCATGGGAAAATGTCTCTTCTAATACTCTTAACAATTTGAGTTTGCTTCTGAAGTCTATCATTATTTTCAACTGTGTTGGTTTCTATGACTAGAGAGAAATTTGAGGCCATAATCTCTGTCCCCAAACATTATAATCCATTTCTTGAAAGGTACAGGTTGGGGAGTTCTACAGATTCCGGCCTTTGTTCTCAGTGAAATGGCAGCCACTGACAGGCAGAGCAGAGGAGTGATGTGGTCTGGCTAATGTTCTAAAAGAATCTCTCTGGCCACTGTGTGGGGAGTAGTCTACAGGGGAGCAAAGACAGAGCAAAAGTCAAGATGAGACGTGGCGGCTTGGGCCAGGGAAGGGGCCATGGTGAGAAGGAATAAGTCCCAGAATTATATTCTAAAGGTGGAGTTGACAGGATTTGCTATTGGATTGGGACTTGAGTGTAAAACAAAGAAATTGAGTCAAGAATGGATCAAGAACTTCCCTGCTGGTACAGTGGATAGGAATCTGCCTGCCAATGCAGGGGACACCGGTTTGATCCCTGGTCTGGGAAGATTCCACATGCCATGAGCAAGTAAGCCCATGCACTTAGAAGCCCACCCACCCTACAGTCCCTGAGCCGCAACTACTGAGCCCATATGCTGCAACTAATGAAGCCTGAACTCTAGATCCTGAGCTCCGCAACAAGAGAAGCCACAGCAGTGAGAAGCCCACGCCCCACAATGAAGAGTAGCTCCCACTCACTTCAACTAGAGAAAGCCTGCACAACAGCAACAAAGACCCAGAGCAGCCAAAAATAAATAAAAGTTGTTTTAAAAAAGAAAGGATCACGAGTTCTTGGCCTTGGCCTGAGCAACAGGAAGGATTTAGTTGACATTGAGTAAGATGGGGAATACTGTGGATGGAGCAAGTTTGTGGGAGAAGATCAGCAGTAGTCTGATTTTGGGAAAGTTACATTTCAGATGCCTGTTGGGCACCCAGTAAGCAGCTTGACATCTGAGTCTGGAGTCCTGGAGAGATAGCACTAAATCTTGAAGTTGTCAGTTTATAGCTGATATTTATGACCATGAGACTGGATGGAAGCACCAAGGGAATGACTGTCAACAGAGGAGGAAAGAAGCTGAATTCCAGGTCCTAGGGTATCTGATGATAAAGGGTCAGGAAGATGAGAAGCCAGCAAAGGTCCAGAGCAGTGGTGACCCATGTGGTAGAAGGAAATTCAGGGGAGTGTGGTGTTCTCTTAGAAGCCAAGTGCACAAAGCAGGAATCTGTAATTTTAGGACATGAAACTTTCTGAAGAAATGAGTAAATAGCCATCATAGGTTCAGGCACAGGCAATTAGAATCCATTGTTCCCTGGAGTTCCTGAGAGCCCAGGGCCTTGCTAGTATTAGTCTGCAATGGGTGGGGACGAGGATCTGGGTAGAAGTTGTTGATGGGTTTATCCTTGGCCTTTTCTAAACAGGTTATATCGATACCTGGGACTGACCGAGTGTGGTCTTACCGTGAAGTATGTATGAGTCAGGAAGCAGAACAGAATTTGATGAAAGAAAAAAAAATTTCATTTTGGATCAAAATTCATCTCCGATACAAGGTACTAATTTTTATTCCTGTGCTCTTTTATCCACACTGTTAATTATTTGGTTGAAACATGCTTCTGAGATTGTACCTAGGAGGGCCAGCTGTTTCCCAAATTCTTTTGAAATGCTGAGTTTCAAGTTCTGCAAGTCGCACCTCCTAGAAGGGCATCTGAAGATTAAAGTCAGCCTCTCTCTCCCCCTCAGCAGTGAATTATGTGGGCCTCTCTTATTATCCCCTCATTTTTAAGAAATGGAAACTCTTTCACAATGTTTAATGGGCTCTTCACATGTTATTTCACGCACCATTAACATAACTGGATAATAAAAATGATGTTTAAAATAACCCTACTTATTCCATGTAAGGTGAGAATATACAGTGACCACGATTAACCCAAGACAGAAGAGGAGGGCAGGAGCAAAGCCATCTGGTGGGAAACAAGGACAGCTCTGAAGCTCAGGACGTGGGTGCCCTGCCTGCCCATCTGGGGGAAGATAGTAGGGAGAACAGCTGTCATTTGTGGTCCATGTCCATCCCCTCGTTCAGTCTCCATATGAATCCTATGAGCCAACGTTGTCCCATTTTCAAGAGGAACCTCAGATTAAGCAGATAACTTGGATTCCCTGTCGGAAGGGGTATGTTATGCACTGATCTGTGTTCCTCACCAGTTCATATGTTGAAGCTTTAACCCCTAGTGCCTTCAGGAGTGCCTGTATTTGGAGGTGCAGTTTGCAGAGCAAGTTGGCCGTCCACGGGAGAGCAGAAAAGACAGGCAGGAAGAGAGGGTGCCTGGTCTCTCCAGACCAGGGAGATGAAAGATAAACACTGCCCTGTGATGTCTGTTTTCCGGAGGCTCTGCTCTGCTTCCTGCCGTTGGATTCAGGAGGGTCTCTGTACCCTTCCCACAAGTCCCCTTCATTCTGCCTGGATTGTATGGATTTGCCTTCCTTACAAACAGACAATTGCTCACCAAATCAGTCTCCAAGACCACGTTCTTTGCTGTAGGTGTAGTATGTCAGAGGCCCAGTGACATTCCTGAATGTACAGGATCGCTCTTTTTCACTGCAGGTTTATTCATCTTACAAATGTATTAGATGTTGCATTGGTCAGGGTTCTCCAGAGAAACAGAACCAGGAGGAGATCAGGGGCGGGGCTGAAGGGAGCCCGTTGGCAGTCTATGGTTTGGGATTAGCTGCAACACAGCCTGAGCTATGAGGATGGTGGTGGGACTGGAAAGGAGGAGACCTGGGCTCAACACATGCCTGAGATAGAATGTACTCCACTGGTGACTAAGGGAGGAGCCAGTGTGACTGGGGGCAGGGGGAGAGGGGTCTGAGGCCAGACTGAGTGAATATTGGGGCTGGTCACAGACCTGCACAAAGGAGAAGAGAAATACCCTGTTCTGAGGGGAACACAGTGCATTCTGACCTGTGTCCACTTGGCAGGTCACACTGAGCCTCTTTCTTCGCCGATATCATCACTACCAACCATCACACTCAGTTCTTCCATAATACACCAGGGGCAGACCTAGGATCTGTGCAGATTGAAGCTTATACAACCCATGGGGCCCTTTTCGAGAAAAATAACCTGTCTGCAGTTCCTTTCAGGAAACCACCCTCAGCAGGAAGCCCCATTTCTTGTCACTCTAGAAAAGCTATGCTGTAATTGACTTTTCAACCAGACCTCCCCACGCTCTACTCATCTCCGGCCCAAGCACACATTTCAAATCTTTTAATCACACAATACCTTGCCTAACTTGTCAGTTCCTCCCGCAGATTAAATAAATGAAGAATAAGTAGTTAATAGATAACCAGATCTCTGCCCTAGCTTCCCCTTCATAATCTGAACAAACTGTGTGACCAAACTGTGGACAAGGTAACAACTGGAGGACGATCACGAGGAGTCAACAAGCCTACACACAGTAGGGGTGGCGGCAACTCTGACCCCCCATCTTAGGGGTTAGCTGAGATGACTTCCCTGTCTCCCTTTAAAGCTTCCATGGCCGAGCAGAATCTTCAGAGGTCGCTTTTGTGGGACACAGAGTCCACCATCTCCCCAGATTCCCAGAATTTTGACTAAAGGCACATTTCTTTTGCTACCAACATTTGTGTGTATTGATTCTGTAAGCGGTGAACAGTGGGACCCCCGATTTGATAACGAACACAGATTAGGAACAGGGTCTTGAAAGGGGGCTGTGCAAGCGAGAAGCTCTAAAGCTTGAGTTTCTTATTCTGTTCAGTCTGCCTTTAACCATGTCAACTGCTAAACATGTTCACTCACCTAGGCTCACAGTATTTGGGAACTCTCTGTTTTTCTCTTAACAAGAAGATCCTGTAAAGCAAGGAGAATGCTGCCTCTTGTGCTATGCTTCAGGTTCATGGCTAATATTTTGTTCTAATCACTCTCAGACTTCCTTGCTTGAAACCAGACCGTGGTGGCAGGCTTTCAGGCCTTGAAAGTACTCGAGTCTTACAAGGGGGCTATGAAATCACAAAAGGACCCCTGGGCATAGTGGGGGTCAAAAGGAGGAATGAAGACAGCGAATGGTGGTGGTAACAGAGCCGATGAATGTCAATGAGGAAAGCTGACAAGGGGAGACAGAGGCAGAGAAAATCCCAGAGTGTCAAAGAAACCTGGAAGTAATTGGGTTTACCTAAATTTGATCAAGATAATATTTTATGCAATCAGGCAGAAGGCAAAGATTGACGTTATAATTAAATTCAGGTGGTACTAGCAGTAAAGAAACTGCCTGCCAATGCAGGAGATGTAAGAGACGCAGATTCAATCCTTGGGCCGGGAAGACCCCCTGGAGAAGGGCATGGCAACCCACTCCAGTATTCTTGCCTGGGAAAATCTCATGGACAGAGGAACCTGGTGGGCTACAGTCCACAGGGTTGCAAAGAGTCAGACACTACTGAAGAGACTTAGCACACACGCATGCTTGCACATGATTAAATTCAGTTATGGGAATGAAAAACAGGCTCCATCTCTTGCTCATCCAAGTATAAGGCTTGACAATTTGTACCTGCTCTGTGTACTGAAACAATGCCCACTTCTCACAGGTACCACAAATGGGGTTGTGGTGAGGATGATGCCTTGAATTGGCACTTTTGCCTGAGGCTCTGGTTCTCTTAATGGAGATTGCTCTGAGCTGTCTCAAATGACTTGTTCACCAGTTCTCAAAATGCTCTAGAGCGCCTGTTCTGCTAAGCAACAGGTGCAGCATGCTGAGGGGACAAATGCATGTCAGATATGATTCTTTCCTTCAGGAGTTCACAATCTGGGAAGTTAAAACTAATCTTCATGAAATGGAAACAAGACTGAAATGCTAGAGAACAGAGTGTAAGTTCCACTGGAATTTAAAAGATGGTGATGAACTGGGGGCTGGAATAATCCAGACCCTTGCTAGTATCCATGAACCAACAGCATCAGTATGACCAGAAATTGTTAGAAATGCAGAGTCTTGGGCACTGCTCCAAATTTGATCCACCAGATGTGGGGTACATGTTAACAAGATCTTCAGTCTACCTTAAAGGTTCAGAAGCATAGCTCTGGAAGAGTTGACTCATGAGCTGAGCCTTAAAGAATGGATAAAATTTGTAGAAGTTTAATAAATTTATTGGTGTTTGATTTCTTTAGGGCTTCATATAAGGAATCCTCTCTATAGCCTTGATATCAAAAGGCCTTCTGATTAGTAAAAGGAAGTTGGGATAAAGGCAGGGAGGGGATATTCACACAAAAAGAAGATGGAATTCCGAAGAGTAAGGTCTTTTGGAACAAGTAATTAGCTACATATGAAGATTGAAAGTATATGAATGAAACCCTACTTGCTCTACTGACTTGTAGACCCTTGTGAAAAAATTTATATTTGTAACTATCCTGCTCTGCATTTGGTAACCCCCAAAGTATTCTTGCTTCGATGTATATAGTAAGCCCTATTGGAAACATCCAGACTTCTCACATTTAGTTTTATTTCTTACGGGATGTAACAGTTCATCTCAAAGACTTGCATAAGAAGTGCCTCTCCTGGGTAACTAACTGGCATCGCTAACTTATGAAGTTTTATAGAGCCTGGTAGAAGAACTGAAAATTTTTATGTCTTATCTGCCTTTGGCCAAAGGGAAATAAAAGCATTAGTGATTCCAAACTTGAAGGTTTAGAGAGGTTTTCTTCTTTGTCAGATTGTATCCTGTCTTAGTTTGACCCCAACCTCTTCCCTCTCCTCCCTCTCCCCTCCCCTCCTCTACAATCTCCCTCCTTCCATCTGATTCTCCACTGTGGCTTCTTAAAGCATCTCTACTGCAGTCATATGGTTTTACACACACACACACGTGCATGCTAATAGTCTCCCAGGCTGCAGTTGTTTTTCTACCCAGGTTGCCATTCCCTTTGCTTCCCTGAAGCTCAAATGTCACATTCCCGGCTGCTAGGAATTATCCCACATCTGGACCCTAGAGCATTTCTTTGAGCCTCATAGGACTTTCAAATCTTTAATATTCTGATGTGTGTCTCTGTCTTAAATGTCTCCTTAGACTATAAACTCCTTGAAAGCAAGGATTTTGCCTTATTTATATTTTGCCACAACATCTGGCAAGAACAGGTACTTAGCAAAGGGCAGATTTTTAACAAATTATTGTTGAATAAATGAATAATGATAGCTAGAAAGACAGCAAAAGAGATTCTTGACAGTAAAAAAATGACCATAGGTATGAATGCTGAGTGAGGTGAGAGGGATGATGATGTATATTTAAAACAGAGTTCCCCAGATGATTGCTGTAAAGGGTCAAATAATAAATATTTCAGCCTTTGTGGGTCATACAGTCTGTCTCAATTATTCAGCTCTGCCATTGTATTAATATGAAAGCAGCCACAGGCAGTGTGTAAATGAGTGGGTGTTGTTTGTTTCAATGAACTTTATTTATGGACACTGAATTTTGAACGTGATGTAATTTTCAAGTGTCGTAAAATACTATCCTTAAAAAAAATTTTTCCAGCCATTTAAACCTTTAAAAGCTATCATTAGCCTTCAGGCAGTACAAAAGAGGGGTGGGTGGATCTGGCTCTTAGGCCACAGTTTGTTGACCTTGATTTAGAACAATTAAAACATTGCAATTAAAGAAGATTCACATCAAGGTTTTTATGTTGGTCAAAAGGACAATGATTGAGTAAATTACAGTACAATCACTTATGAAATTCTTTGCAGCCAATTAAAAGAATAAAGACTATGTAGCAACATGGAAAATGCTATGATAAATTGCAAGTTGAATAAGGCAGATTCGAAAATTATGTCTGATTATAACTGTGTTGAATGAATCTTGAATAAGCTATCTGCAAATTATGTATGCACAAGGATTGAAAGGGAGAATGAAGGCTGTTTGATTTGTATGAAGTTGGGACTATGGGTAATTTGTTTTTCCCTACATGTGAGTGTCAAGCTTTCTTCCAATTCTCAGGTTCTGTGATACCATTACCATGGACATTTAGCTCAAATTAGTTCATCAAGCAAGTTCTCTTTGCAGACAAAGAAGGAAGAGGACTTAATTTAGAGTGGTTTGAGGTCAGGAGAGGTTTCAACAGCATTCCAGTTAATCACCGCTTCATTACAAACAGCCCCACACTTAGTGGCCTAATACAATGACTGCTTATTATGCTCACATATCCTGTGGGTCAGAAACTCAATCAGGACACAGTAGGAATGGCACGTCTCTACCCTCTGATGTCTGTAGTCTGTGGCCTCAGCTGGAAAGACCAGAATGCCTACAGGTAACTTGAATGTCTGGGGGCTAGAGGATCCCACATCTGAAGTGGCCCTTTACTTCCCACCTGGATCAGAAGGAGGAATGACTTCAAGGATGCTGTGTTAGTTTTCTCAGGCTGCTGTTTAAAAGTTCCACAAATAGAATGGTTTTGACAACAGAAAAGTATTGTCTCACAGTCCTGGAGGCTGGAACTCTAAGGTCAGGGTGTCGGCAGGGCTGGTTCCTTCTAAAGTTATGAGGCAGAATCTGTTTCATGCCTCTCTCCTCATTTCTGGTAGTTCCCTGGGCATCTTTGGCACTCCTTGGTGCATCACAGTGATCTCTGCTTTCACATTCACACAGAGTTCTCTCACACACCTGTCTTTGTATCCAAATTCCCACTGTTTATATGAACATGGGGCGAATTGGATTAGGCTCCACCCTACTGACCTCATTTTAACTGAATCATCCACAAAGACTCTATTTCCAAGCAAGGTCACACTCACTAGTGTTGTTAGGATTGCAACATCCTTTGAAGTATGCAGTTCAACCCATTATAGCTGAGCTCAGCTGGGACTGTTCACAGCACCTACACATGGCCTAACCACACGGCCTGGAGCTGAGTTCTGAGAAGGAGCACCCCCAAAAGGAGCATCCTAGAAGAGCTAGGGAGAAGGTGCATAGCCTTTTATGAACTGACTTTGGAAGCCATACTTTATTGGAAGATGCAGTTAAAGCTTTCCTAGATTCAAGAGGAGGACCGAGAGGTCGCCTCCAGATGAGAGGAGCAGCAAGGAATTTGAAGCCATTTTTAAAACCTACTAGGAATGATTTTTAATCTAGGATTTAGGGACCCAGTGGGAATTCCAAAGGGTCTGAGAAACCACAGAAGCTATGCAACGTATTGCATGAGCTCAGTTTCATTTTTTCTGAGGCATGGGTCCACAGAGCTCACTCTGTGCTCGACAGGGTGTATGACCTACAAAACGATCGGGAAGTACTGGAATATTGGGTCCATCTGCTGCTTCTAAACAGAAAAGGACACTCCTCCCTTTCTCTAACTCAGGGAAAATGTTTTCCGTCTCTGGCTTGGCAGCACAGCCAGCCTTTCTCCTTCCCCCAGGCAGCTTCTGCCATCTGCCAAATGGCATTGTTCTGTGACCCTGGTGTCCTTGAAGTAGCTTAGTGGCCTTAGAGGGAGGGCCCCTTTGATCCCAGAATGCTGGGGCTCCTCAGTACATGGGGATGGACTGAAGAGCTGCCCGTGGGCGCCACCCCCATCACCCACCCGGGAGGCTCTGCAGCACAAGAGACCCAGTGGAGGGGTGGGCTCCTGCCACAGCACTGGCCCTTCCTGTGGTCCTAACCTCGATCATGCCTCTGTGCTCTTTGTGTACCTGCCTGTCTCCTCCACTAGCTAACAAACTCCTCTGGGAACTCATACTTCTCGTTTCTCTATTAGAAAATATTTAAGACCATGTTTTCTATATGATAATGCTCAAAATGGTTGGCAGTTTAAAAACATCAAAGCTGAGCTGTGGAAAGTTAGACCAGGCCCCCAAGGAATTCTGGAAGGCAGGGCCTCACGGGCTCCCCATCGTTAGGAAAGTCTCATTTGGGGAAGGATGCCAGCTGCAAAGAGGAGGCAAGGAGATGGGAGAGGGGGCTGTGGGGAGTGAAACGTAGAGCTGGTCTGGGTCCTCTTCCTGGTTCTGGGACTGACAATCTGAGGGGCCCTGGAGAGGCGTTTCTAGCGGGTGTGGTGGAACTGCAGGGTGACCCTCACCTCTCCGTGTGTCGGCTGTGAGAGAGGCAACTGGTGTCCTGGGCCCGTGTCCAGTTCCTAAAGCCAGACTACCTGGGTTTGTGTCCTGGCTCCTCCTCTGTTGCCTTTGACTTTGGGCAGTCATTAGCTTGGTGAAGCCTCTGTTGCCTTGTCTGTAAAACAACTGCTTCCGGAGCTCACCAGCCTCCATGGAGTGGCCTCCACGAGATAAGCACTGTACCAAGTGTGTCACACGTATTCACTCCTTTCCTCCCAGAACAGCCCAAAGGACCAGGTGCTGTTTTACCCATTTATCAGTGATGCAACTGAAGCACAGAGAGTAGGTAATCCGCCCACCATCACACCTTGCCAAGGGGCACAGCTGGCATTTGAACCAGGCAGTCAGGCTCCCTGGGCCTGTTCCCACAACTGCTTGGTTACCACACAGCTCCCTGTCCTGATGAGCCTGCTTAGCATGTAAATGCTTAAGAAACATTTGTGGATCATGCTGATGATTCCGAATTTCAGTCTCATCTTTTAAGTTGAGGGTGATGCCACCTAATTCATCGGAGGCAACAGAGATAAAATACTAAGCTGTGTGCCCAAGGCTGGGGTGCCTGGCTTGTCGTCTCTGGGGTCGGCTGCACAGTAAGTGGATGGGCCCCTGGCCCCAAGGACACGGACTCAGGGACCTTCTAGCTTGCGTAGAGCTTTGCTCAAGACAGATGCTCAAAAATAGTTTTCTCCACTCTCCAAGAACTAGAAAATTCCCAACTGTCTTGTAGAGGGTGTTTTAGAAGAAGGTGTGAAAGAAAGGATACTAAGTGTTAGGGCAGAAATCACAATCGATTCCACCCCCGGTTTCAGTCTCAACTCCAGAAAGAAACTCACTCCATATGAGCCTTCCAGCAACCTGCTTCATGCTGGTTTCACTGAATCTGTGCATGCACGTCACTGCCTTTGTTCACGCATGACAGCTGTTGCCCTGTTCTCACTTTGCATGTGCAGGTCAATACTGTCTGTCTTTGCCTGCTGGCTGTCCACAGACTGGGTACCTTGTCTATTTACTAACTATCAATGGTGCAATGCCAAGTAGCAGGCTCAAAATGGTTCTTGGCTGATTCAGCAGCTTGGATCCTGCTGGAGTTAGAGGCTAGTCCTGGTTATTTATCGTCTTGATTTCTTCTCTCTCTGCCCCTGTCCAGGGTGAGGCAGCAATTCTGGGTAATTGTGTCTGCTCTGCAGACCAGCCTTTTCTTTCATGTGGGCTGTCTCAGGGTCTAGACGGGGGAGTAGGATAGGTAGTGGCATGACCGAGAGCATTCAGTGGCCCCTCGGTCACTGAACATAGCCACAAACTCCAACTGGGACTTCAGCAGGAGAAAGCTCACATTTTGATCTCCATCCATCTGATGCTATGTAGTTTTCAACTGATTCTGAATTGGGGTACCAAAGAGAGGGGTGTTATTGACTAATCCAATTAAAAGCCCCAACAGAATGCATGGGAAATGGGTCTGTGGTCTGGTTGGAGAGAGAAAGCCTCTTTTTAGACAGGAGGTGGTCTCCCAGGGCCCCAGCCAGAGGAAAAGGGAGGAGTGAATTGATACGCAAGGGAAGCAGGGGGGTAGGGAATGCTGGTGGGGCTCTGGCACAAGACCACCCACATTTGGATCTGAGCTCTGACCTTTCTGGCTATGCAGCTATGAGCAGATGAGTTTTTCTTCCTACTCAGTTCTCTCATCCGTAAAACAGGACAGATCAGAGCCTTCTCCCTCACAGGAGGGAGGCTTACACAAATTAATTCATATAAAGCGCTAGAAAGCACCGTGGGCAGCTTAGACACTGAGACTCCTAGGAAGCCCCGGTAGATGTCAGCTATTATTCTCTAAAGAAACAGTCCAGAGAAATGGAGAGAACGAGGTCACTATCAGACACAGATGTGAATTCTCTTCCTCTAGATGTACGTGGGTAAAACTCAGCAGCATTTAAGAGTCTGGCCTGACTCTGCTTAAATGCCCAGCAATGACTCAAGGCCTGAGGAGGGTGAGGACAAAGGGAAGTACAGGGACCTGCAGGAGGAAGCCTGAAAGATAAGACTGGAGATTTCATTCCAGCCATTCAGGAAAACAGCGCAGCTTCCACATGTGGCATTCCTCAGCTTCTGTTCCTCTCTCACCTCTTCCTGGAGTAACATTCAACTCAAAGCCCGCGATGCAATATTAAGAAGCGATGGGCAGTGATCCCACCTAGGAGACTGATGAAAACACAGTTTCCAGAGTGGAGGGCATCTCAGGACCGCCCCCCTCACCCTGCTGCCCCTCTGGCATCCTGTGGGGTCTGCATGTGTGTGTGCTTCCTGTCTTGGTGCTGTGTTTGTATTGTTTTGAGTAACAGTAAGACCACCTTGAATAAAGTTGCTGTTTTCTTCTGAAGTCTGTTTGTAGCCTGTTCATTCCTCCAGGGACATTCTGAGCCTGATTCCAAGAATAACTTTGGAAAGTTAATAAAAGACTTCCCAAAAAACACTGGCAGAGAGGAATTGCCACGATAGCACACAACCATGTGGGACCGGTAGAATCCTGGCTCGAAGCGAAATCTTGGGTCGTGAGACAGATTCCAGAGGAAAACCACTCTGGGAGGAGAGTGTTTTACAGAGGAAGCACTAAATGAATCCTCACTCATGCAGGGCAAGTTTTGGCCTGGAAGTCTGTGTTTATAGGGGATCAGGGCCCATAGGAAGGCCCTGTAGGTTTCCATTAGGCTGCAAGAAAGTGGATGTTAAATGAGAAGAGAGGGATGGGAGAGAGAAGAGAGGCCACGTGGAGTGAAAACAACCAAACAAAAAGAGTAAGAAGAGAAGGACCGAAGAGAGTGAGCGCTAGAGAGCGAGAAAATAGAGCGGCGAGAGGGGATATGGATCCTCCGCTTTCCTCAAGCTTTTTTTTTTTTTTTAATCACAGTATATGCATCTTTAAGAGGCAACTTTTTCTTGAGAGATTGAGTTCAAACAGCAAGGATACTCAGGTTGCTAACACAGCTAACTGACTAACACTAATTATATCGTTCAACACTGTGCTTCTCTTGTGGAGTTATTGCTTATGGCTAGGCTGAAAGAAACCTTGCTAATTACCCCATGAGGTTGGGACTGTGTGCCTGGAGGAAGGGCAACATCTTTTGCCATAGAGAAAATAATATGCCCTGTGTGCTGGGCACTGTGCAAAGTTCTGGGGATGCAGACGGCCATGAGTGAAACCCAGCACTTGCCTTCATGGTGATTACCAGCTGGAGCAGATGACACATGTTAAATGAACCACTGAGGTTTTTAAAAAGCAAAGTATCCCGTTCATACATATATTTTACTAAGATTTCTCTGGCTATGTTGTGGAGAGTGCATTAGAAAAAGGCAGAGTTGGATGCAGAGCTGTTATAGTAGGTCAGGTGACAGATGATGGAGGCCTGGGAGAGAGAGTAGTAAGTGGAGCTAAAAGATATTTGGGGTAGAATGGCATAAATTTGGTATGGATCAGAGGACAGTGGGGCAGGGGTATTACTACAAATTTCAGACTTGACCTACTGGGTAGAGGGAGTAAATTTACAGAAATGTGGGACCTTAGGAGAGCAGCAGTCTGTTGGGAAACAATGAGGGATATGTGAGGGACACAGTGGATTGAATCAGTTGACCTCTATTCTACACTCCTTGTAGTGGCCCAGCCTGTACTCCAGAGTCTAGACAGCCAAAAGCTCCATGATTCAGGTCCATCAATTGGTTAGATCCACTTGTGAGTCTTGAATTCAGAGCAGAGGCTGCAGAGCCCAAAGCATCTATCTGGCTAATGCAAATTCAGTGCTGTTAGAGCCTCTGAATCAAGTGATTTTGGCCACAGCTGCCAGACAGATGCAGCAGAAGCGAGCTTGTATTTGGGACAGCAGGCTTCTAACTCCTCAGCTTCTTGCTGCAGCAAAGACAGCACTTCTCCTAGAGGGTTAAATCTGCAGTATTATTCTGGTGTCATTCCTGGAGGCTCTCCTGGAGCCTTTGCTAGTCTTTCCAACAATTTTAAAGCATTCAATTTCCTATAGAAACCCCTTTCTGCTTAAAATGTGTGGAATGCTTCTGCTAGCAGCAACTAAAATTTAACAGATACAGAAGCAGTGAGCATGTAGAACCTACAAGTTATGTAGGTGTAAATACATGGATAACATGCAGATATATGGGCCTTGGGGCTTCCATGGTGGCTCAGATGGTAAAGAACCTGCCTGCAATGCAGGAGACATGGGTTCAATCCCTGGGCTGGGAAGATTCCATGGAGTAGAGAATGACTACCCACTCCAGTATTCTTGCCTGGATAATCCCTGTGGACAGAAGAGCCTGGCAGGCTACAGTCCATAGGGTTTCCAAGAGTCAGACACAACTGAATGCAACTTGGCATGCACGCACACACACAAAGAGAAGATACATATGTATTTTAATTGCTGTGCAAATATAGGAGTGGGTGGGCTTCCCAGGAGGCACTAGTGGTAAAGAACCTGACTGTCAATGCAGGAGACATAAGAGGAGCAGGTTCAATCCCTGAGTTGGGAAGATCCCCTGGAGGAGGGCATCTTGCCTGGAGAATCCCATGGACAGAGGAGCCTGGTGGGCTACAGTCCAAAGGGTCACAAAGAGTCGGACACAACGTAGTGACCTGGCACGCACGCATGCATGCCATCCTGATGCTGGGATGGTTTTAAGCAGAGAAAGGGGTGCAGATGGGGGGAGGGCTTGAGACAGATGAAAGAAGGAACAGAGGGAGGAGGTGCATCAGGAATTAACTGTTGTGAGCAGGAAGCCCAGGACTTGAGTTGATGGCATTCACTCCCCTTTGTGCAATAATAGACAACGTTCTCTTTGGGGGGATTTATGGGGTGCTGAGAACTAGAGATTTCTAGGAGTGAATAAGGCCTTAATGGTCATCCTGTAGAATGAAAGAGCAAGCTCACTAGCTTTCCGTCACTGTCAGGAGCCTGCTTGGGTTTAACAAGGAACTGATGAATCAATCCATCCAAGCAAGATGGGTTCTAAATACAGTCCTTTTGTCCATGATACAGACAGAATCAGGGGGATGCGAGGGGAGAGTCACCCAGCAGACAGGGTCAGACACTCTGCTAAATGGGTTGTTGGCTAGGGGAGCAGGAATGTGGATGGATCATGTCTGGAGCAGGATAGATTTCACTGGAGTGAAATCTCACCCTGGAGTCACGTCTTGTCTGCCAGGAGGAGAAAGCCGCTTGCTTTTCCTAGTGAACAAAGGCTGAGCTTGCATGAACATCTCTGGAGAGAAATGTGTTTGTACATTAGGCTGGTAATTAAAGGCTTCTAATAAACCAAGTCTCATTACTCAGCTTAAGGAGCTGCCTAGAGAGCGTCTGACATGGTGTCAAGTGTCGGCTGGGCACAGAGCTGAGCTGGAAGTGGCCCAGCCCTGGGGGTAGGGCACGGACTGGGAGCTCACAGAGACCTGCCTGCTAGGGCGCCCCTGCACTAGGCTGCACTGATGGGGAACAAGCAGATCCTTACGCTGCTCAGGCTTCCTTGTTCTCTTTTCTAAATATTGAAACAGGCTGTAATGCACAGGGCTGTGTCAGCTGCCTGATTCAGTGAACATTGCAATGGTTCATTGTTGAGACCTCAATTGTTGTTGGGAACTCCATGCAGGTTACACTCTCTCAGCTATGAGGAAGGCTGCTGCCAGCCATTCTTCACCAGCTGGCAGGAGAGTCTTGTTAGCATTAAAGTTCAGATAAGGTAACACCATCAGTTCCTTCTCCACAAAACAGAGCTTGTAGTTCGCACTTCACAAATATTTGTGTAATTAAATACTTTCACTGGGGCACAGGGATAATAATACCTTAGTTCTGTAAAATACTTTCTAGTTTGCAAAGCACTTTTCACTCCTATCATCTAATCCCTTCTTTGCTGTCGAGTGTTATTTCTTATCTAGAGTAGGGATAGTATTGATATTATCCACCACCACCACCACAATAGCTGCTAACTTTTCTGGACACCTTTCTAAGTACCGGACACTGTTTTATGTGCATTACAAGCTGCATGGTCAGTGGCAACAGGGAAGCCAAAGAAGGAAAAAGATTATCGCTTTGTTGTGCACAGATGATATTTTATATGTTAGCCAGGTGGACCCGAGGGTGGCCTGTATTTTCACACAGTTCCTTGCTAGGAAAAACCTTGCTTCCTACAACTAATTTCAATATTCCTCATCATTCCTTCTATGGCTTTCAAGATGGTCCATGACGTAGGTCCTTCTCCATATTATTCTGAACGAGTCAACTCACTCTAATGAATAAGAAGAGCTAACACTTATGGGACACGTCTCTGTGCTGGGCTCTGATGTAAGCAGTTTCTAGGGATCCTTTTATCTCACCCCCATAAGTACCCCATGAGGTGGGTAGAATGACTAGCTTTGTTTGCAGATTAGACAACTGCGGCATCAGGAGGTTACCTGACTTGCCCTAGGTCACTCAGAGAGCAGCCGGTCAGGAAACTGAAACCAGGTGGTCTGGCTGCAGTGCCCACACTCCTGGTGCCCACACTGACTACACGGATGAAGGACCAGTGCATTCCTTTCAGTCAAGCTTGGCCCCAACTTGAGGAACATGGCAAGACGAAACTTATTTGCTCTTAACAAGGTCAAGTGGCTGCCTGGGGAAGCCACTTCTCAGTCTTCAATGTCCAAGTTCATTGCTGTTCTCACTGGATCATGTTGTCATAAGTCTCAGAAAAACCCGAACACCAAAATGTATTGCAAGAGGCAGGGGGCAAGAGGTTTTTGTTTTTGTTTTAAATTAGGCTTTTGCAAGTTGGATGGCCACCAATTAAAACTCATTTTTCACTTTCCTCCAAAGAAATGTGTATTTCTCTGATCTGGAAGGGAAGAAACCACAGAAGCTGTAATTTGCTTGGCCCTCCTGCCCTACCTGTTGGCCAGCTGTTCTTTGGATGTGAGTGTCCTGACTTCTGGGGGCAGAGCCCTCTTTTCCACGCTCTACTCCACTGCCTGCCCACAGCCCCACCTGCTTGAGCTTCCCGGGGGAGCTGGTTTGGGGTGTAGGTGGACCCAGAAGTGAGGTCAGGCACCTGCTCCTAGGTCTTCACCTGGGGGCCCTCCTTACCACCCGAATCATTCATCAGGAAGGGCAGGGCTCCTTTTATTTGGAACAATGGAATCAGACGCACTATCACACGTGTAGTACATACAATGGGGTGAATGTTTTCCCTTTGCCAGCAGAGCATGAGACAGTTCTTACACTGTGAAAATGTTGCTCAGCCTGAGAACTCCTGGCTTTCGCCCCTGGACGTGGAATTAGTGGCTTGTAAAAGCAGAACATTCCTGAAATCACCCCTGAAAGAGCATCACTCACCATCTTATGGGCTACATCTTTCATTTTGCCTGCCTGTCTCTGTAGCTTTATTTGTTCTTTGTTGTTGTTTTTTTTTTTTTAGTCACAGCTTCTCACCAGTTTTAAAACGTGCCTAGAAGTAGAAAAGGGCTTTGCCTTATATGAAACTGTCAGCATCGCCAAAGGTGACCTTCACTGTCCCTGCAAACGGAACTGAAACAGCGGGCCACACTCACTTCTCAGCTCTTTTCAGGGGCTTAGTAACTTAGGCCACAGTAACCGCCTGGTGCCATACTCCACAAATGCTGAGCATTTTCAGATGATCATACATGATGTGGTTGCTAAAGACACAGCTTCTCTGAGACTTGAAATGTCACAATTGTTTAAACAGTCCTGAGAAAATGACCCTGAAATCACAGGTACTGAGAAGAATTCCATTTCTCCTTCACTTTGTAAACCTCCCAGTATGTATACACATACACACACGCACGCGCACATGTGTGCTAAGTCGCTTCAGTCGTGTCTGACTCTTCGAGATCTCATGAACTGCAGCATGCCAGGCTTCCCTGTCCATCACTATCTCTCTGAGTTTGCTCAAACTCATGTCCATTGAGTCAGTGATGCCATCTAATCATCTTATCCTCTATCACCCCTTAAATCCAGATGCCCAGGCCCATCCCCAGACTACTTAAGTCAGAATCTCAGGGACTTGAGAAGTAGGCAGTACTTTCTGAAAGCCCCCTCAAGCGATTGTAATGTGAAGCCAGAGGTAGGAATCACTGCTTTGATTCTCAAAGTGTGGGCCCCAAACTAGCTGCATCAGCATCACTGGGGAATTTAATTAGAAATGCAGATTCCCAGGCCCCACCGTGAAGCTACTGAATCAGAAACTGTGGAGATGGGCCCCAGCAATCAGTTTTAATAAGCCTTCTAGGTGTCCATCCTAAAGGAAATCAGTCCTGAATATTCATTGGAAGGACTGATGCTGAAGCTGAAACTCCAATACTTTGGCCACCTGATGTGAAGAAATGACTCATCTGAAAAGGCCCTGATGCTGGGAAAGATTGAAGGCAGGAGAAGGGGACAACAGAGGATGAGATGGTTGGATGGCATCACCGACTCAATGGACATGAGTTTGAGTAAACTCTGGGAGTTGGTGATGGACAGGGGGGCCTGGCATGCTGCAGTCCATGGGGTCACAAAGAGTCAGACATGACTGAACTGAACTGAACTAGGTGATTCTCTGCATGGTACAGTTTGAAAACCAGTTTAGATGACAAGGTAGTAGTTTTGCAAAATCCGCTGAGATACTTAAGCTGTTAACTGTTGCCTCTAATTTCCCTGTCTGCAGCAAAACCCAATTCCCTCTTTCTGATGATTCTCATCTTGGCACATCTGGGATGAAAAAACACAAAAGATACACCTGAGGCCTGATTGTTATTTCTGGATTGGGAACTAACAAAGCAAAATAATCTTACGCATGGAGACCAATTCTTTGGTCTCCTATAATTAAGGCATCTGTTTTAGTATTGTTTTATAAGGAGCAGGTTTCTAGTCTTTACTTATTGTTTATCTATCAAGCTTGGTGCAGCCAGAAAAAAATTATGCCCCAAACAGGTTTAATTAAAGAGAAATGTGGTTGGAGTTCCCTAGGGAAATCTACGATATTGTAGGAAGATGTGTTTGTGGTGCAGAGCAGAGAGCTTAAATTCACTCTGAAAGAGCCCAGTTGAGGCAGCCACCAGAGGAGGGAAAAGAGGGAAGGAGGAGAGAAGGGGGCGATCAGTAGTAATTTGAGTCAAGAGTTACGAAAGCAAAGATGATTTGTTCTCCAATCTTGAGAGTTACTGAAATTTCAGGATCTGAGACCTTCTGCCTCAAGAGTTACTGAGGGGCACAAATGAGTGATTTTGAATTGAGGAAGTTCAAAGACCTTCTCCTACTCCTGACTCATCCCCTCTCATTTATAGAACTAAATCGCAGAATCAGCATTTATAAGTTCCTACAGTTTGGATATCCAGAATGTTATGTTTTTCTTTGCTGTAAAAATCAAAGAATACTAGGTGGTGAATTGACACTTATCCAGACAATTATATCTATTATGTATGACAAAAGTGAAAGTCAAAGTGTTAGACACTCAGTAGTGTCCGACTCTTTGTGACCCCCTGGACTGTAGCCCGCCAGGCTCCTCTGTCCATGGGATTTTCCAGGCAAGAATACTGGAGTGGGTTGCCCTCCTCCAGGGGACCTTCCCGACCCAGGGATAGAACCTACGTCTCTTATTTCTCCTGCACTGGTAGGTGGGTTCTTTACCACTAGTGCCACCTGGGAAGCCCATCCATTATGTATTTTAAGCCTTAAAACGACACTTAGGTGAATATCGTTGGCCCATTTTTCCAAATTAGAAAACTGAGAGAGACACTAAGCAAGTAACCTAGTCATTAAATGACAGAGCCAAGATTCTAATCCATGTCTGTCCAACCCTAAGACCTTTGTTTGCTTCCTTGGTCTGGAAGGATATTAACTGGAGCCTAGAGCTGTGCCCCCAGCTGACAGGTCTACATTCAACTGCAAACAAAAAGATGAGCCCAGAGCTTCCCTCTTGCAGGTGGACATTATTGAGGGCAACTCTGTACAGTGTTTCTACATCTTGTGACCTTTTCTATCCCAGAAGGATGCTGGCTTAGCAAAGATCTCTTTAGCCTGGTTCTGTTTCTCACACACACCCTGACCTTACAAGCCTCCCCCTGCCCCAGGAGCAGAGTTCAGTCACTGGAGCTGGCAGGGCTGTGATTGCACCAACCTCACCCTCCTCTCAGCTCCATCCTTTTCAGATCCTCTTGGGCCCTGAGGGAACCCATGAGCACCAGACTCTTTTTCAACCAGTGGGACTGGACTGTATGGTTAAGTAAGATTTCCCACGTGTGCTCACTGCTGCTGGCTCAAAATGGATCTTGATTGTTTTTCTTAGGAAAAATCCTTGGAGGCAAAGGCAAAGGGGAGGAGAGTGAGCACGCTAAAGGAAGAAGAGGGGTGAGGTGGTGGGGATACAGTTACCCTGGACTTTTTCATCTTGACTCCTCCAACTCAACAGCCAGGAGGTTCCCTCCCCATCAACCGCTGGGTGAGAAAGCCTGGGCCCTTCTGAGATCTAGGAATGGGGTGTGTATGTGTGTGGAGGGTGTGTGGCTAGCTGTTTGCAAACTAATCTGCTAAAATTTCTAAGGATTAGAAGAGTTGTTAGAATCGAGCAAAATCTATCACAGCACTTCACATGCATTAATGCACGTATTTACTAATCACCTGGGATCTTGTTAAAATGCAGACTCTAGTTCAGTCCCTCTGGCTGGGTTGAGACCAAACATTTTGCATTTCCAACAAGCTTCCAGGGGACGTGGCGCTGCTAGTCTGTGAACCACACTATGAGTAGCAAGGGTGTATCATATCTGAGTAAGCTATAATTGCTGGTGCCACTGTTAGGGCCATGGCCACTATTATGGACTAAATGTTTGTGTCCCCCCCACCAAATTCATACATCTAACTGCAGGTGGGTGCAGCATGTGGCTACAGATGGGGCCACTAGGGAAGTAACTAAGATGAAATGAATAACTGAATCATTTTGTTGTATATCTGAAACTAACAACATTGTAAATCAACTCTACTTCAATATAAAATGAAAATTAAAAAAAAAAATAGATGAAATGAATCATAAGGGGCCCTGATACAATAGGACTGGTGCCCTTTTGGGAAGAGATTAGCGTTCTCCCTCTCTCTCTTTCTCCCTCTTTTCCCCTCTCTCCCTCCCATGTCCTCCCCCGCCACGCCCCCGAAAACTCAATCCCAGAGGAAAGGCCATGTGAGAACACGACAGGAAGGCAGCCATGGACAAATGAGTAAGAGCACTCTCACCACTGACCATGCCAGCACCCTGACCTTGAACTCCCTGCCTCTAGAGCTGTGAGGAAATAAATGTGTGTTGTCTCAGCCCCTCAGTCTGTAGTATGTTGTTACAGTGACTGGAGTAGATGAATATTCTTGTGCCCTAGGACTTGCTGTGTTTAGTTGCTCAGTCATGTCTGACTCTTCGTAACACCATGGACTGTAGCCCGCCAGGCTCTTCTGTCCTTGGGGATTCTCCAGGCAAGAATACTGGAGTTGGTTGCCATGCCCTCCTCCAGGGGATCTTCCCAACCCAGGGATCAAACCCAGGTTTCCTGCATTGCAGGCAGATTTTTTACTGTCTGAGCCACCAGGAAAGCTCTAGAATTCCCAGGGGACAATCTCTAAACCTAGACAAGCTGGCTGCTCCCTCTACTATACTTTTCTACACTCTGATGCTTCAATTCACAATTTCATTAGTCAGTGTATATCAACCTTAGCTGCACATGGGTATAATCTGAGAGCTTTAAAACACTAGCCATGCCTGAGCCTCACCCACCTAGGATGCCAATTTAATTGGTCTGGTGTGTGGCCTGGGCATCAGGATTTTTTAAAGCTCCCAACAGATTCATTCTGAGATCAAGAGCCACTGTTTCAAGTAAACACTTTAGGTCCAAGAAAGGGGTTAATATCAGCCTCAGCTCTAGGGGAAAAGAGTAAAGCACTTTCTATGCCGGTGTGGGTATGTGAAGGGATTGGCAACAGCAGGAAAGGGCACAGGAACAGAAGCTGTCACTCCAGAGTTGCAAAAGGAACAAGAAATGGTCAAGTTAATTTCCTGCAAAAGTTTTGATCTGCTGCAGAGGTCCTACCCCCTCTATGATGAAAGGTTAAAGAATCTTCAGAATCAGTCTGTGGAATGTGTCCTTTCAGTTCAGTGAGAAGTGAAGCCCTGCTGGATAATTTCAAACCCTGCTCCTTCAAGAAGGCTCCCCAGATGTCAGTGTCAGCCTCCTGATCAACACAAATCTCTTCTGCTTTCTTCTGGCATAAGCTCCAATGTCCCCTAAAAGTACCAAGCTGCACTTAAACTATTTCAGTAGACAGAGCCTTGCAAGGGATAAGACTTCTATTCTACTTCTCCTTGGAGCTCTCTGAGTTCCCTCTCCTATCCTGAGTCACCACAGTCAGACGGCCATCCAAGAGCAATTTTGAACTGAGACACTAAAGGGAAAACAGGAACAAATGATATTATCTCTCCTTCCTTCATTTGTTCGTTTAGTTTGTGTTTAATTTACCAGTGTTGAGTTATATTGCTTCTACCATGTCACACTACACTTCACTGATTTCTGGAGTGAAGTTAACTGCTCTGTGGTTGGGTTGCATTTTCATCCATAACCTGAGGATTCAGGTTATGGACGGTGAATCACCCACTGGTGATTGAGTCCCCATCTACTTGTGGATTTAACTGATCCTACTTGACAATCTCAGAGGCATCACACCTGTGTTTACTGTGCTGGATGAAGCAGTACATCTAGGTAGTAGGCATGTCTAGGAGTTGGATCAAAGACTTAAAACAGGCAAATGTCTCTAATTTAGAGATGCTTTATCTTGTATGTGGTGGGAAAGAACATTGTATATCCTATATCAGATATAGAGAAAACATTAAACACATTGTATCACTTTTAATTCTTACAGCAACCCTATGAGAATAGACATTATTATAATTTCATTTTATAGATGAGATAACTGAGGTTCTAAGACATTCAGTAGTTTCTTTGCCCAAGGTCTTGGCAGTATTAGACATGGGATTTATGGTCTGGGCATTACATTCCACTGCTCCCAGGAAAAGTCTGATCATCTCCATTTTATGGGGGAAGGAATTATACTCTGAGTCTAGTTAAGCTGCAGGAGGTTTCCAAACAGGAATCTTATAGCTTACTCAGCTGCCATACATCTTTCCACTGTCTTTTTTTTTCTCCAAGACAGTCATGAGCCTCATCATTGCTGGAAAGTATCTCACCATTTATGGGATCCGATAGGGCTGATGGGTTAGTTACTGGAATTTCTAGTCATTATTGGGCTCTAGGATAGAGACTTCTTTTCTTTTATTCCTTCAAAGATCTTTTTAGGAAGCAGTTAAGCAAGCCTGAAATTACATGTGAAATCAGATGACTTAAATTTTTTTTTAAAACTGTATTTTTTCTCTCTCTCTCTATTTTTACATTTTCTTGGCAGTGCCATGCACAACTTGCAGGATCTTATTCCCCTGAATAAGGGTCAAACCCAGGCCCCCTATAATGGAAGTGCAGAGCCCTAACCACTGGACCGCTAGGGAATTCCCCCCACCTCCCTCTTTTAGCAGCAAAATATAAATGCCAGTCCTTTTCCCTTTCCTGCAGTTTACTGCACCTTCTCATTAACCTCTGATCCAGCTTCACAGTGATTCATCTTAACACGTGGATGGTTAGAATTCTACAGCAGTGGTCCCCAACCTTTCTGGCACCAGGGACCAGATTCATGGAAGACAAATTTTCCAAGGAACGGGGTAGAGGGTGGGGATGGTTTTGGGATGATTCAGTGCACTACATTTATTGTGAAATTTATTTCTATTATTATTATATCAACTCCAACTCAGAAAGTGAAAGTGAAGTCACTCAGTCATGTCCAACTCTTTGCGACCCCATGGACTGTAGCCCACCAGGCTCCTCTGTCCATGGAGATTCTCCAGGTAAGAATACTGGAATGGGTTGCCACTTCCTTCTTCAGGGGATCTTCCTGACCGAGGGATTGAACCCTGGTCTCCTGCTTTGCAGGCAGACTTTTACCCTCTGAGCCACCAGGGAAACCCCTTCTTTCTCTTATTATTATATCAACTCCAACTCAGATCATCGGGCATTAGATCCCAGAGGTTGGGGATCCCTGTTCTATAGTATCTCATCATCATTTCTATTTAAGAACATAATGAAAGTCCAGCTGTTTTAAAGTTACACAGATTAGAATAGGATGGGATCCTTTATCACTATGGAGGCCTCTGTGACCCAATTCACTGGAAGATTCTTGGCTGGGTTTATCCAGCAGTTGGGATGGGTTTTGCACTGGCCTCTCTGACAGGTCTTCCCTGGACCGTTGTTCTTGTTATCTCTGTGACAAGGTCGCTGAGGGTTAGGCTTGTAGGTTGGATCAAGTTGTTCTGAATTAAGATCACATTTAGGCCTCATCAGTGATACTACCTGTTCCATCAGTGGAGGTAATTAGGTAAGAGTAGGTGAAGTTGGTACTTACTATTTAATAGACCCCACTAAGGCCCCAGAGGCCTCAAAATACCTTTCCTTTTGTATCACTTTGGCTCATCTTGCCCATTGTCTCTGGGCTGAAATTATTCAATTACCTATTTTTATGATAGATCTCAGAGTTTCAGCCACAGGATTTCACTTTTTTCTCCAAAATATAAAGATGCACATGTTATGTTAGAGGTCTTGAGGAAATTGTCAAGTTTTCTTCTATTAGTATTTAGAAGAAATACTAACAGGCATCATAACCTTAGACAGTGTTATGATTTGAACTGTGTTCCCCTCCCCCACCTCCTTCCTGGAAAATAGGTTGAAGTCGTAATCCCTGGTACCTGTGACTATGACCTTATTTGGGAACAGGGTTATTGGAGGTGTGATTAAGATAAGATGAGGTCACACTGGAATAGGTGGGTCCTAATCTAATTTGTTGTTTCTGTTTAGTCACTAAGTCATGTCCGACTCTTTGTGACCCCATGGACTGTAGCCCGGCAGGCTCCTCTGTCCATGGGATTTCCCAGACAAGAATACTGGAGTGGGTTGCCATTTCCTCCTCCAGGGGATCTTCCCCACCCAGGGATCAAATCTGAGTCTCCTACTTGGCAGATGGATTCTTTACCACTGAGCCACCAGAAGTCCAATCTAATATGACTGGTGTCCTTGTAGGAAGAGGAAAGGAGACACAGACACACAGGAAGCAACACCATGTGAAGACAGAGGCAGAGACCACAGTGATGTGTCTACAGGCCAAGGCAAGGGCTGCTGGCAGCACCAGAAACGGAGAGAAAGGCATGGATCAGATCCTCCCCTAGAACCTTCAGAGAGTGTATGGCCCTGCCAATACTGGCCTCCAGAAATGTGAAAGAATCATTTTCTGTTGTGTGAACCCACCAGGTTGTAGTTATTTAAGGTAATCCTAGGAAACAAGTACAGGTAGGAAGGAGAGGCCTGCCTTGATGTAGGGGCAGTGAGTTTCCGTGGAACCAGAAAACAGGGCACCCTCTCCCTTGATGACTATGGATCAGAGGAAGGAGCCATCAACAGCTCTGTATGCGTAAATTTTCAGGCCTGGGGTTCATTCCTCAGACATTCCTGTAAGCCAGCAGAATTCTGCTAAGCCTCTGGACATCACGCTCAGGAGGAGCCTGAGATTCCTGAGCAGAGCCACGCAGTTTACAAAGGATCAGGGGCTTGGACAGGTGCCTGAAGAAAGACAAGATGGCCCAGCTTTGTCTATTGCACCGCTGAGCTCAGGGCCACTTCCCTAACGGGAGACAGAGCAGGCCAGCTCTTCTTTTCGCAAAATCTCGGAGTTAATCATCCCAGTGCCTGAGCCTTGCCTATCTGATCTTAGGGAGAACTTATGTTCTCCATTCTGATTTTCCATCTCCAATGCTACCTATCTTTGTGTTTATGACCTATCAGAAACATGATTCAGGAAGCCAACTTAGATAACATTTGTCTACTAATTTTACTAGGCGCCCAATAAATGTTGGTTAAGAGATTTTTCTTTTTCATCCGGAAACAGATGTCCTTTGAAGTGAATGCTTCTGGAGAAGGGGTGCCTTCTCCAGAATCCTCATCAGGACTCAGGCAGTTCTTCTTCCAGCTGCTGAGAGCTAACTGGAGAACCCCTCTCCAGGGACTGCCTCTGCCTGAAGCCTCTAACTGAAGCTGCCTTGGTCAGTTATTTACTGAGTGGTCTGTGCAGGAGTACAAAGGCTCGCCTCCAGTCGGGACATCTCTGAAGGTCTCCCAGCTCCGGAGCTCCCCATAGGATTGGTGGAGGCTTTCAACGCAGCTGCATCACTGTTTGACTTCTCCTTCTGTCCAGGTCTGCTGCCCTCATCTCATACAGGTCTTGTTTCTGAGAGTACTCTCCACTGAATACCCCTGGCACACCAATCTCAGTGTGTTTTCCAGGGAACCTGATCTAAGATATTTCAACTTAGAGAGAGAGAAGGGAAATATATTGACCACACTTACAGGTATCAATATGGAATCTAGAATGTGTATAGCCATCAGCAGGAAAATAGAATCCTACCGTGTCTCTGAATTGTCTCTGTCCTCAGCCTAAAAGCTGGGTCATGAAGTTTCCACTGCTCCCCAGGAGCTTATGAGTTCTGACCACAGTGTAGCTGCTTAGTAAGTGTTCATGGAATAGGCAATGGATGAGTGTTCATGGAATTCAGCTTGGTCCTGGAATGAGTTAAACAGGTCTTGCACAGAGTTTTTCTCTCTTTGTGACGAGGAGAGTCATCTTTGGAGGGTGTATTATTTCCCTAGGGCTGTCCTAACAGCAACACAGTCTGAGTGGCTTAAACAATAGAAATGTATTGTCTTACAGTTCTGCAGGTCAGAAGTCTGAAATCAGGATGTCAGCAGAGCCCTGATTCCTCCGAAGGACTTGGGAAAGGGTGCGTTCCATGCCTCTCCTCTAGGTTCTGGTGGCAATCATTGGTGTTCCTTGAACTATAGACACATAATCCTAATCTCTGCCTGTAGTGTTCCTCCTATATGTGTGTCTACATGTCTAAATTTCCCATTTATAAGGACACCAGATATTGAAATAAGGGCCTATCTTACCTTTACCCCAGTACAACCTCACCTTAACTAATTATATCTTCAATGGCCTTATTTTCAAATAAGGGCAAATTCTGAGGTCCTGGGCCTTAGGACTTCAGCATATGAATTTGGGGAAGGAGATAATTCAATCATTTTCTTGGAGGTTCTATTTTGATTCTGGGATTCCAGAATTTCCAACACGCCCCATGTTAGAAACACTGGGGCCACAGGAAAGAAAGTGTGACCTGTAGCTGTGGGGTCTGAGCCAGGGGAAGTCAGGGTCTAGCTAGCAGAGGAGTGGAATATTGAAAAGCCCCTGAGGGCCAAGGTCTGACTGGGTTGGGAACAAATTTCGTGCATTTGATTGGGGAATGCAAACAACATAAAACATGCACCATCCAACCTAGATATTGTTGTACTGAGTGAAGTCAGACAGATAAGGAAAAATATCACATGACATCCCTTATATGTAGACTCTAAAAGGAAATGATGCAAATGAACTTACTTACAAAAGAAAAAGAGACTTACAGACTTAGAGAACGAACTTATGGTTGCCTGTACACACTGCTATATTTAAAATGGATAACCAACAAGAACATATTGGATAGCACAGGAAACTCTGTTCAACATTACGTGGCAGCCTGGATGGGAGGGGTTTTGGGGGAGGATGGATACATGTGTGTGGGGGTGTGTGGGTGTGTGTGTGTGTATATATACATTAAAAAGTGTATATATATATATATATATATATATATAAATATATGCATATATGGCTGAGTCCTTTCACTGTTTACCTGAAACTCACATTTTTAATCAGCTATACCCCAGTACAAAATTAAAGGTTAATTTTTTTTTTTTTTTAAAGATAGCCCATCCTTTAATTGATGCAGTTACTTCACCCTCAAGGAAAGGAGTGTTAACTCCTCACTCCTTAACGGTCAGCTGCACATACTGATTTTCTTCTAATGTGTTCTGTGTGGAAAGAGGAAAAAGAGTAATTTCTCAGTAGAGAAACCTGACAAGCCCCACCCCAGCAAGGGGATCCAGGTCAATATCAACACTGCTAAGGGATGTTGCTCCTAAGTACCAGGACATGACATGATGAGAATGGAACTTCACCTCTGTGATCTTTCTCCCCCAAACACATAGCCACAGTCTAATAACGAGAAAGGCATCAGAGTACCCCAACTGGGGGACAAGCTACAAGGTACTTGTAGTACTTTGACCAGTACTCCTCAAAAATCAAGATAATATAAAATAGGAAAAGCTTGAGAAACTCACAGCCAAGAGAAGCCAAAGGCGAGAAGATGATTAAGTGTAATGTGGTGTCCTGGATGAGATCGTGGAACAGAATAAAAGGGATTAGGTAAAAACTAAGGAAATGTGAGTGAATTATGGACTTTAGTTACTATTAATGTATCACTATTGATTCCTTAATGACAACAAATGTACCATGTTAATGTAAGGGGTTCATGCAAAACTGGATAAGGGATATATGCAAATTCTATTTTCACAATTTTTCTGTGAAACTTCTAAATAAAACTTCTTAATCTTCTAAAATAAAAACTTTTTTGAAACTGAATTTAAAAAGTGCCATCCTAAACTTCTAGTTAGAAGATAAATAAATTCTAGGAATATAGTTGCAACATAATGACTACAGATAATTACTGCTGTCCTTTCTATATGAAAATTGTTAATAAAGTAAATCCTGAGTTTTCATCACAGGGAAAAAAATTATCTTTTTTCTTTTTTATTGTATCTGTAAGAGATGATGGAGGGCTTCCCTGGAGGCTCAGTGGTAAAGAACCCACCTGCCAATGTAGGACACTCAGGTTCATCCCTAGGTCAGGAAGATCCCCTGGAGGAGAGCATGGCAACTCACTTCAGTATTCTTGCCTGGGAAATCCCATGGACAGAGAAGCCTGGAGGACCCCAGTCCATAGGGTCACAAAAGAGTCGGACACGACTTAGCGACTAAACAACTACCTTAAAAACTAGATAATTTGCATTTCAAAAAGGTTAATAAACTTTTTCTTCTTTTTTCCTAGCAAATAGTTTTGTCTCACTCAAAAACAGAAAGCAGGTAAAAGGTTGTTTAATTCTCAGGAGAAATGTTTAAAAGCAAGCAGGGGCACTGACCAATCAGACCATTAGTGGAGGTGAATAATCAATCAGGGACTCACTGGTCAAATATTATCTCTGTTTATTCCACCCTCATCTCTACTTAACCAGAGAACTAAAAGGAAAGGATATGGAGGGAAAAGAAACAAATGTGATTCTTACGTATTCTTGGCTTGCTTTGAGTAATGGGAGGACTGAGGATCCTGGGAGACAAAACCTGAGGTTCTAGCAGCTGTTTGGCCCCCTCAGCAGAGGGGAAGAACAGGTGTGACCCCAGAACTTTGAGAAGAAAGTGAGATGGGAGTTACTCCACCTTGAATTAATTTGCTCCAAATTCTATCCACTTAGATTATAATCTGTGCCCCTCTGATGCTTTCAGGAAGTTGTTGCTTCTGGGAAACATGTCCGAGGCTCCCCTTTACTCTGTAACAGAATCAAGCCTGAATTCACAGGTTTAATCTGTTCCCGTCTCCAGCACGACACGAGAATGAAGGGGTCCCGAGTCCAGGTCTTTCATTTTTTTTAAACCTGGATCCTGAGAGCCAAACGACAAACCTGCCCAGGTTTATCTTCCTCCATTGCTGGTCAATTGTTTTGACCTTTGACCTTGCATCTGGCCAAGAGCCCATGGGGCAGCTCTAGGTTTGCCCTGTGGAACAAATGTTGATTTAACATTTTGGGTCTCCTGACACTAGTGTGAAATCCATTCCATCAGAAACTAAGTTGTTAAAAGAAAAAGAAATTTGTTTTTGTTTACTATCTGTTGTTAAAAGAGTATTTAGGAAATGGCAACATTATGCTTCCACAAGACTCATTCCATGTTACCACTTTTACAAGCTATGAGTGGAGAAAAGATATTCTTTGTTTTAGCAAGAAATTTTCTAATACCCTATTCCCTATTCCTCTTTTTCAGTTTTCTGCTACATGCTTAAGAATGTCCATTAATTTTGCTATAAAATATTTACAATAAATAACTTAACTTAACTTAGACATAACTTAACTTAGACATAGTGCCTTTCCTCTCATGATTTCAAATAATTTTTAAAAAATGAATCACAGGGATTACTTAGTGATCCAGTGGTTAGGACTTTGCCTTCCAATGCCGGGGTTGAGGGTTCTATCCCTGATCAGGAAGCTAATATCCCACATGCCTCTCAGACAAAATAAAAAACACAAAACAGAAGCAATGTTGTAACAAATTCAATAAAGACTTTAAAAATGGTCACATAAAAAAAAAATCTTAAAAAAAAAAAAATAGAACCATATACCTGCACAGGCTTGTTTGGCTCATTTTCTTTTTTCTTTCAGTCTTTAAAAACTGTTTTGATAAACTAAAAACATGTTTCCAGCACTAAATATCTTTAAAAGTTTAAAGGCCAAAACAAAATATGATAGCACAATAAACAAACACAATGTTTATTTCAAATAAACACATCATACTCTATGGTTTTCATTGTGATCTGCGTAAGTTATTTAACTGCATTTTCCAATATTTTTGCAGTCTGAATGTATCTACTGACTAAAGTTAATTCTGTTAAATGTTGTTTTCCCGAAATTTTTCTTTTGTACTTTCTAATTTGGTTTAATTTGGAGAAAGAACATTTGCTGTAGCTAGAACAACAATGAAAGATCAATATTTTAGTAAAGCTTGTCTATATACTACTTTATTTTATAATAAGTTCAGTTCAGCTCAGTTCAGTTCAGTCGCTCAGTCGTGTCCGACTCTTTGCGACCCCATGAATTGCAGCACGCCAGGCCTCTCTGTCCATCACCAACTCCTGTAGTCTACCCAAACCCATGTCCATCAAGTCGGTGATGCCATCCAACCATCTCATCCTCTGTTGTCCCCTTCCTCTCCCTCCCCCAATCCTACTCAGCATTAGGGTCTTTTCCAATGAGTCAACTCTTCGCATGAGGTGGCCAAAGTAATGGAATTTCAGCTTCAGCATCAGTCCTTCCAATGAACACCCAGGATTGATCTCCTTTAGAATGGACTGGTTGGATCTCCTTGCAGTCCAAGGGACTCTCAAGAGTCTTCTCCAACACCACAGTTCAAAAGCATCAATTCTATGGCGCTCAGCTTTCTTCACCGTCCAACTCTCACATCCATACATAACCACTGGAAAAACCATAGCCTTGACTAGACGGACTTTTGTTGGCAAAGTAATGTCTCTGCTTTTAAATATGCTATCTAGGTTCGCCATAACCTTCCTTCCAAGGAGTAAGCGTCTTTTAATTTCATGGCTGCAATCACCATCAGCAGTGATTTTGGAGCCCAAAAAAATAAAGTCTGACACTGTTTCCACTGTTTCCCCATCTATTTGCCATGAAGTGATGGGACCAGATGCCATGATCTTAGTTTTCTGAACGTTGAGCTTTAAGCCAACTTTTTCACTCTCCTCTTTCACTTTCATCAAGAGGCTCTTTAGTTCTTCTTCACTTTCTGCCATAAGGGTGGTGTCATCCGCATATCTGAGGTTATTGATATTTCTCCCGGCAATCTTGATTCCAGCTTGTGTTTCTTCCAGCCCAGCATTTCTCATGAAGTACTCTGCATATAAGTTAAATAAGCAGGGTGACAATATACAGCCTTGATGTACTCCTTTTCCTATTTGGAACCAGTCTGTTGTTCCATGTCCAGTTCTAACTGTTGCTTCCTGACCTGCATACAAATTTCTCAAGAGACAGGTCAGATGGTCTGGTATTCCCATCTCTTGAAGAATTTTCCACAGTTTATTGTGATCCACACAGTCAAAGGCTTTGGCATAGTCAATAAAGCAGAAATAGATGTTTTTCTGGAACTCTCTTGCTTTTTCGATGATCCAGCAGATGTTGGCAATTTGATCTCTGGTTCCTCTGCCTTTTCTAAAACCAGCTTGAACATCTGGAATTTCACAGTTCACGTATTGCTGAAGCCTGGCTTGGAGAATTTTGAGCATTACTTTACTAGCATGTGAGATGAGTGCAATTGTGTGGTAGTTTGAGCATTCTTTGGCATTGTCTTTCTTTGGGATTGGAATGAAAACTGACTTTTTCCAGTCCTGTGGCCACTGCTGAGTTTTCCAAATTTGCTGGCATATTGAGTGCAGCACTTTCACAGCATCACCTTTGAGGATTTGAAATAGCTCAACTGGAATTCCATCACCTCCACTAGCTTTGTTTGTAGTGATGCTTTCTAAGGCCCACTTGACTTCACATTCCAGGATGTCTGGCTCTAGGTGAGTGATCACACCATCGTGATTATCTGGGTCGTGAAGATCTTTTTTGTATCATTCTTCTGTGTATTCTTGCCACCTCTTCTTAATATCTTCAGCATCTGTTAGGTCCATACCATTTCTGTCCTTTATCGAGCCCATCTTTGCATGAAATGTTCCTTTGGTATCTCCAATTTTCTTGAAGAGATCTCTAGTCTTTCCCAATCTGTTGTTTTCCTCTATTTCTTTGCACTGATCGCTGAGGAAGGCTTTCTTTTCTCTCCTTGCTATTCTTTGAAACTCTGCATTCAGATGGGAATATCTTTCCTTTTCTCCTTTGCTTTTCACTTCTCTTCTCTTCCCAGCTATCTGTAAGGCCTCCTCAGACAGCCATTTTGCTTTTTTGCATTTCTTTTCCATGGGAATTTTCTTGATCCCTGTCTCCTGTACAATGTCACAAACCTCTGTCCATAGTTCATCTGTTTCAACAATTCACATAACTTATAATCTTTTTATTATCACTTGTTAATGAGTTTATGCAAAGCAGTAATACTTTCGTAAATGATTCATTATTCACTTGAAAATTTTTGTGCCTTTTGTTTATCATAATGAATTGTTTAAATAGGTACTTTACTGAAAACAAATTCAATTGAAGAATAGCTTTGCTTATTTTGAGTTGCATGTTACAAAACTGCCATGATACTGACTTGATTAAAATTTTGCTTTTCTGATTATTTTTTAAATTAGGAAAGTAATATTTGCTCATGTTTTTTAGAAGGTTTAAACAGCTCCCCAATCACTCTCTTTTATTAAAGTTAAAAAATTTTTTGAAGTATAAACCTACAAAAAAATTTACAAATCATAAATGTACAACTCATTGATTTATAACAAACACCCCTATTAACAACCATGAAGATCAAGGTAAAATCATTACAAGGACCTCAGAAGAGCCCTCTCCCAATCACTACCCCTTTCTCTCCTCAAACACAGCCGTATCTTGACTTCTAACACTAGAGATGATTTTTTTCTGTGTTGTACTTGATATAAATGGAGTCACACTATATGAATTCCTTTCTGACTTCTTCACTCAGCGTAATGTTTGTAAGATGCACTTGTACCATCGTGTGCAGCTAATGACACCCACTATCACTGCTGTCATTTCCTTGAGTGACCCTACCACAGGTAAGCTCTCCTACTACCTACAGAGCTTGGTTGCTTTTAGTTTGGGGCTAGGATGGTTAATTTTATTTGTCATTTTACTAGGTTATTCTACTGGAGAAGGGAATGGCAACCCACTCCAAAATTCTTGCCTGGTGAATCCCATGGACAGATGAGCCTGGCAGGCTACAGTCCATGGGGTCGCAAAGAGTTGGACAGGACTGAGCGACTAACACTTAGTAGACCAGGGGATGCCCAGATAGTTGAACAGACATTCTGCGTGTCTCTGCGAGGGTGTTTTTGGATGAGATTAACATTTAAATCTGTAGACTGAGTAAAGTAGATTGCGTTCATATTGTGTGTGGGCCCCATCCGAACAGTTGAAGGCCTGAATAGAACAAAAAGGCTGACCGTCCCCTAAGTACGGGAGAATTCCTCCTGCCTGACTCCCTTGAAACTGGGACATCAACTGTTTCCTGCCTTCAGACTCAAACTGAAATGCCAGCTCTTCCCAGATCTCAAGACTGTCAGCCTTTGGACTAGAATTATACCATCAACTCTCCTAGGCTTCCAGGCTGCTAACTCACCCTGCAGATCCTGGGACTTGCCAAACCCCAGTTTGGCATGAGCCAATTCTTCATAGTAAGAAATAACACCTAATAATGGGGACTTATTAATAACACCATTGGGGACTTCCCTGGCAGTCCAGTAGTTAAGACTTTGCCTTCCAATGCAGGGGGTGTGGGTTCAATCCCTGGTTGGGGCGCTAAGATCCCACATACCTCAAGGCCAATAAACCAAAACATAAAGCAGAAGCAATACTGTAAAAAATTCAATAAAGACTTTAAAAAGTCCCACATCAAAAAAATCTTTAAAATAATAATATCACAGAACATTTTGAACGTGTCTTTTATTTCACATGTGCATGTGTTTCTCTTAGTTACATATCTAGGAGGGTAATTGCTCAGTTGAAAGGTAAAACATATGTTCACCTTTATTAGATACTGGCCAACAGCTTTCCAAAGTAAATGTTCATTTATTGGAGGTAGTATTTTGATTCCTCTTTATGAAAGATGAAAATTTTAGCCCACCTATACTATCTCCAAAATGCTCTTCCTCTATCTCACAATTTGTCTTAGTTTTAATTGTTCTAGTTATTGCCTTAAAATTTTAAATGTACTTAACACTTCTGTCTTGTGATCAAGTTTAGAATCTACTGATTCATCCCTTTGTAAAATAAGTCACTTAGAAAAGCCTTGGGTTTACAGTAGATGTTCAGCAAAGGCTTACTGAAGAAAGGAAGAGAGGTGGAGAAGGATTTAGAGGCTAGAAGGGATCATTACATTCCATTCGCCTCTGACTATTCTACACACTTCTGCCAGTAATATCATGTTGTTACATTTTCAAGGTTTATTGTATTCACATTGTGCTCTATATTATGGTTGTCTTCCTCATTTTATTCATAGGTTGATTTTAAAAATTCAAGACTAATAAGCATTGTAATCATGTAGCCTTCACTGTGACAGGTTGCATTTCCCCAAAATGACTGCAATAGTATTTTCCAGTCCGACAGGCTCTTCTAGAACTTTGCCATTCTCCCATCAAGAAGTGGAATCTATCTCCAGTTCGCTGGAACCTCAGTGGCTTCTGTTGACTCCATTGCCTACTAGAGTCCAGGGGAAGCGATGCTCTGTAGCAGCCAGTACTTAGCAGCCAGTACTTTTTTAAAGGATACAACTGTTTCTCAAATCTTACTCCAGGTCATAATGGCAACAGAGTATCTGCCTGGTTCTTTCTTGGAACATATGCCTTTGGAACCTTGAACCAATTTGAAAGGAGTCTGGCCACCTTGAAGCTTCCATGCTGGAGAAACCACCCGGGCAGCCTACCTGGACATAGAGAGAGATGCCAAAGATTTCCCAATCCTCATCTGTTCAGCCCTCTAGTCTTTCCAGCTCAGGGACCAGACTTGTGAGTGAGGGAGCCTTCAGGGTGACCTCAGGCCCAGCCACCATCTGACTGCAATCTCACAAGATGCCTTGAGCCAAATTTCCTAGCTGAGCCACTCTCAAATTCCCTTCCCCTAGAAACGATGAGTGATAATGACTGCTGCTGTTTTAAGCCATAAATTCTGGAGTGAATTGTTATGCAGCAATAAGAACCAGAATAATAATTTATTGTAAAACCAGTGAGGGTGACTGGACCCAATGGAAAAATGAAGACAGTTGTATTTCATTAAATTGTCTTACTCAAAGAAAATATATTCCAAACACTAAAATCAAATCAATGCTCTCTTCTTATTCTCTACAGCTACTTGAAATGATGCATATTTTAGTTTGCTTCATATCTGAGAAAAGGTTTTTTGTACAGATTTAATATTTTTTTTTCAGAGTCCTTATCGGGCATTTTTTTTCTTATTAGCAGAAAAGATGATTGCTTTATATTTCATATTGAAATTGACTTTTTTCTTGAAGACATTCTTCACAGAGTCCTCTGAGTTTTGGGGCTCACTGCTTTCTAGATTTGGTGCACAATCACTGAACTGGGATTTCATTTCAGTAATCTCTGGATTTGCGTCTTATGCTTTGAATCTCATGCTGTCCATTCTCTTGGGTTCCTTAAGAATGCATGAATCATACAATTTCTGCATCACTGAATATCTGTAGTCTTCTCAATTTTGCCCTCACACTTGATTGTCTAGGCTCCAAATTGCTTTTGCTGTGTTTCAGACATCATAGCGTTGTTTTCTAGCTTTCTGTGTTGCTAGAGATGTGCTGTCCATCTCATACTTGTTCTATATGGCAGTTATCCACTTTTCTCTAGAAAACTTTCGGATTCTCTCTTTAGCCCACCTGTTCCACAGTTTCTTCAGATGTGCCTATGTGCAACTGAGGGTCATTTTATTCAAAGTCTTGCACTATTTATTTTTATTTTTTTTCAGTTTTTCAAACCCAAGTCTTTTCAGATCAAAGCACTTTTCTGTATTATGTCTTTGATTACAACCTTCCTCTCATTGTTTTTAGACCTGCTTTTAAATGAACACTGAGTCTTTTAAAAAATCTATTTTTACTGACAATTTTTCTCATATTATCCATGTCATTTTCTATTTTACCTAGCTTTCTGGGAGATGCTTTCACTTTAAAAATCATGTCCCTAATTGGGTCTTCAACCATTTCCATTTCACTATTTAGCTCTTTCACTAAGTTCTCAAAACTTCTGATAATCATTTCAAATTTCCAATAACTCTTGTTCTCTAACTGATACACTTTGTCCCCATAGTAGCCAGTACTTTTTTTTTTAAGGATGCCTCTTGAATCTCTGTTAAAGTAATTAGATATTTTATAAGTTATCTCCCATTATTTTTTCTCTGTTTCTTCAGAAGCCAATCTATCTTCACCTCAGACTTTATCTTGCCTCTTGTTGATTTTCCTCAAATGTTTGGTGATCCTTTGTTGACTGTTCATATATACTAAGAACTATATTGATAAACATAGGCTGACTGAGTGAACTAATAGGTGTGTTTACTCAGAAGGTCATTTTTTGAATGGGAAAGCTGGTTACATAGCCTGTGTAAGTGGATAGATTTGCCAGTCAAGCTTGCAATTCACTAGCAAGTCTAGGACCATCACAACTCAACAACAGGGAATAGCTTTATCCAGGGGTAGAATTCCACTTCAGAGTGGAGCTGGATTTATGTCCGCTGTGGAGGCTCTAGTGCCCTGAGGCTAGACAACACTTCTTTCTGCCTCCATCCCAGCCCCCAACCCCTTTGGGAAGATCTTACTCTCTTCAGAATGCAGTCTTTGGTGCTCTAGCTGAGGATAAAGAACTTCTCTGTACCTGGAATGTGGAGGGCAGGCCTGAGTGGCCCAGCTGTTCCATGGTTTTGTCTGTTCTGTGGTTAACTCCCCTGATCACTGCCCCAGGCCCTTGTTTGTTCTCTCTACCTGGGGGCCCCATGCTCAGAGCCTATCTCAAGGAGACTCTCTTCAGCCAGGATCCTGGCTGAAGACTCCACACTCACATGTTTCAGTTCGTGTATTACTCTGCTTTTGTACATCAATATGGTCCCATCTGCTCTCTGACTCCCAGAAATTTATCCAAGTCATTGAAATTTCTGCTGATGGCATTCTATTTGTTTCAGCATTCTAATTGACTTATTCTTTATGTCTTTATTGACATTTCAATAGGATCTTGAGAGAAAGGGTAGGCAAATACACATGTGCTGTCAGTCATTTTGGACTGGATCTAAAATATTTTATTCAGTCAATAAAGCATTTATACGTTTCCCTAAAACTAAAAGCACAGGTGGCTGTGACATCATGCAAGTGCAGCCAAGAGGAGCTACCCCACATCCGAGGACAGGGGCGGTGGATGAGAGGAGCTACCCCACGTCCGAGGACAGGGGTGGCGGCCGGGAGGAGCTACCCCACATCCAAGGTGAGGAGCAGCGGCTGCGCTTTGCTGGAGCAGCCGTGAAGAGATACCCCACATCCAAGGTAAGAGAAACCCAAGTAAGACAGTAGGCACTGAGAGAGGGCATCAGAGGGCAGACAGACTGAAACCACAATTCCAGACAACTAGCCAATCTGATTACATGGACCACAGCCTTGTCTAACTCAGTGAAACTAACCCATGCATGTGGGGCCACCCAAGACGGACAGGTCATGGTGGAGAGGTCTGACAGAATGTGGTCCACTGGAGACGGGAATGGCAAACCACTTCAGTATTCTTGCCTTGAGAATCCCATGAACAGTATGAAAAGGCTAAAAGATAGGACACTGATAGGACAAAGATAGGGCACCTCCCAAGGCCGGTAGGTGCCCAATATGCTACTGGAGATCAGTGGAAAAATAACTCCAGAAAGAATGAAGGGATGGAGCCAAAGCAAAAACAATACCCAGTTGTTAATGTGACTGGTGATAGAAGTAAGATCCGATGCTGTAAAGAGCAATATTGCATAGGAACCTGGAATGTTAGGTCCATGAATCAAGGCAAATTGGAAGTGGTCGAACGGGAGATGACAAGAGTGAACATCGACATTCTAAAAATCAGCGAACTAAGATGGACTAGAATGGTGAATTTAACTCAGATGACCATTATATCTACTACTGTCGGCAGGAATCCCTTAGAAGAAATGGAGGAGCCATCATGGTCAACAAAAGAGTCCGAAATGCAGTAGTTGCATACAATCTCAAAAACAACAGAATGATCTCCGTTCGTTTCCAAGGCAAATCATTCAATATCACGGTAATCCAAGTCTATGACCTGACCAGTAACGCTGAAGAAGGTGAGGTTGGATGGTTCTATGAAGACCTACAAGACCTTCTAGAACTAACATCCAAAAAAGATGTCCTTTTCATTATAGGGGACTGGAATGCAAAAGTAGGAAGTCAAGAAACACCTGGAGTAACAGGCAAATTTGGCCTTGGGAGTACAGAATGAAGCAGGGCAAAGGCTAACAGAGTTCTGCCAAGAGAACGCACTGGTCATAGCAAACACCCTCTTCCAACAACATAAGAGAAGACTCTACACATGGACATCACCAGATGGTCAACACCAAAATCAGATTGATTATATTCTTTGCAGCCAAAGATGGAGAACCTCTATACAGTCAGCAAAAACAAGACTGGGAGCTGACTGTGGCTCAGATCATGAACTCCTTGTTGCCAAATTCAGACTTAAATTGAAGAAAGTAGGGAAAACCACTAGACCATTCAGGTATGACCTAAATCAAGTCCCTTACGATTATACAGTGGAAGTGAGAAATAGAATTAAGGGACTAGATCTGATACACAGAGTGCCTGATGAACTATGGACAGAGATTAGTGACATTATACAGGAGATAGGGATCAAGACAATCCCCATGGAAAAGAAATGCAAAAAAGCAAAATGGCTGTCTAAGGAGGCCTTACAGATAGCTGGAAAGAGAAGAGAAGCGAAAAGCAAAGGAGAAAAGGAAAGATATTCCCATCTGAATGCAGAGTTCCAAAGAATAGCAAGGAGAGATAAGAAAGCCTTCCTCAGTGATCAGTGCAAAGAAATAGAGGAAAACAACAGAATGGGAAAGACTAGAGATCTCTTCAAGAAAATTAGAGATACCAAGGGAACATTTCATGCAAAGATGGGCTCGATAAAGGACAGAAATGGTATGGACCTAACAGAAGCTGAAGATATTAAGAAGAGGTGGAAAGAATACACAGAAGAACGGTACATAAAAGATCTTCACGACCCAGATAACTACGATGGTGTGATCACTCACCTAGAGCCAGACATCCTGGAATGTGAAGTTAAGTAGGCCTTAGAAAAAGCATTACTATGAACAAAGTTAGTGGAAGTGATGGAATTCCAGTGGAGCTATTTCAAATCCTGAAAGATGATGCTGTGAAAGTGCTGCACTCAATATGACAGCAAATCTGGAAAACTCAGCAGTGGCCACAGGACTGGAAAAGGTCAGTTTTCATTCCAATCCCAAAGAAAGGCAATGCCAAAGAATGCTTGAACTACTGCTCAATTGCACTCATCTCACACGCTAGTAAAGTAATGCTCAAAATTCTCCAAGCCAGGCTTCAGCAATACGTGAACCGTGAACTTCCAGATGTTCAAGCTGGTTTTAGAAAAGGCAGAGGAACCAGAGATCAAATTGCCAACATCCGCTGGATCATCAAAAAAGCAAGAGAGTTCCAGAAAAATATCTGTTTCTGCTTTATTGACTATGCCAAAACCTTTGTGTGGATCACAATAAACTGTGGAAAATTCTGAAAGAGATGGGAATACCAGACCATCTGACCTGTCTCTTGAGAAACCTGGATGCCGGAAGCAACAGTTAGAACTGGACATGGAACAACAGACTGGTTCCAAATAGGAAAAGGAGTACGTCAAGGCTGTATATTGTCACCCTGCTTATTTAACTTATATGCAGAGTACATCATGAGAAACGCTGGGCTGGAAGAAACACAAGCTGGAATCAAGATTGCCGGGAGAAATATCAATAACCTCAGATATGCAGATGACACCACCCTTATGGCAGAAAGTGAAGAGGAACTAAAAAGCCTCTTGATGAAAGTGAAAGAGGAGAGTGAAAAAGTTGGCTTAAAGCTCAACATTCAGAAAACTAAGATCCTGGCATCCGGTTCCATCAGTTCATGACAGATAGATGGGGAAACAGTGGAAACAGTGTCAGACTTTATTTTTGGGGGCTCCAAAATCACTGCAGATGGTGATTGCAGCCATGAAATTAAAAGACGCTTGCTCCTTGGAAGGAAATTTATGACCAACCTAGACAGCATATTAAAAAGCAGAGACATGACTTTGCCAACAAAAGTCCGTCTAGTCAAGGCTATGGTTTTTCCAGTAGTCATGTATGGATGTGAGAGTTGGGCTGTGAAGAAAGCTGAGCACTGAAGAATTGATGCTTTTGAACTGTGGTGTTGGAGAAGACTCTTGAGAGTCCTTTGGACTGCAAGGAGATCCAACCAGTCCATTCTAAAGGAGATCAATCCTGGGTGTTCATTGGAAGGACTGATGTTGAAGCTGAAACTGCAATACTTTGGCCACCTCATGCGAAGAGTTGACTCATTGGAAAAGACCCTGATGCTGGGAGGGATTGGGGGCAGGAGAAGGGGATGACAGAGGATAAGATGGCTGGACGGCATCACCGATTCGATGGACATGAGTTTGGGTAAACTCCAGGAGTTGGTGATGGACAGGGAGACCTGGCATGCTGCGATTCATGGGGTCGCAAAGAGTCGCACACAGCTGAATGACTGAACTGAACTGAACTGAAAACTAAAAGAGAGGGTATAATTAAATTTTCTAACCAAAAAACTGCAGATCCAAAAAATCAGAAAAGGGAATTCCCCTGGCAGTCCAGAGGTTATGATTCGGATTTCACTGCCTAAAAACTGCAGATCCAAAAAATCAGAAAAGGGAATTCCCCTGGAAGTCCAGAGGTTATGATTCGGAGTTTTCACTGCCTAGGGTGTGAGTTCAATCTCTGGTCAGGGAACTAAGAGCCACACAGCAAAAAAAAAAAAAAAAAAAAGTAAAATTAAAAAAATATTAAAAATGACAATTTGTTAAAAAGTCAGAAGAATTATTTTGTCCATTATCACCTTCCTAACAATTAGAGTAGCATAGTTATTAAAAGTCTGATCTTTGAGTCAGACAACTTGGGGCAGAGTCTACTTACTAGCTAGGTAACAACATGCAATTACTTGAACTCTCTGGACCTCAGTTTTCCTACCTGTAAAATGGGGATAATGATACCTTTTTGTGAGTATTGTGACAATCTGATTATTCAGCAAAGTGCCTGGGGTGTGGTAATCTATTAGTGGTAACCAGTAGCAGCAGCTGCCATAATATCACCATCATACCAGTCGTGAGTCATCCTCCCTGTTATTCTATCTTCTTGTAGACATTGTTGTTCTAATTAATCAGAGGTATGAGACCTTTGTGAGTTTGAGTTTTGTTTGGCTAACCTTCAATCACTACCACTGGTTTAATTACTCAATTGCAGGGAGCATGGCTAAGATAAGGGAGTAAAAATTAAATACAGATGATGGAACAGCATGTTTTTATAGCAAAAATTTCCACCATTTATCTCATTTATTCTTTCAAAATATTTTGATGTATGTAGTTTAGGTATTTACTGGACATTTGTCATATATATATATATATATATATATTTAGCAAGTTCACTTTCTGGGCACCTGTTGTAGAAGAGAGTTTTCCTAAATAACAGGGGCTTTTGAAAAGATTCATTGATATCAAACATATTTCTCTTGATACTGGGGCCTTTGTTCTAAATTATAGCAATATTTAGTTTTAAGAATTAAGACAGGCATACCTTGGTAAACAGAATAAAAGCATTGTGCTACTCTAAGAGTTTAAACTTTTTGAACTCTTTTAATCTTCAGTGAGTCAGTCCTACACAGATCTCTAATATATAAAATAGAGCCAAGTAGAGCTCTGCTAGTGGAGGAGGGCTTGGGGGCTAGAGCTCTGCTCACTGGGCAGTCCCTTCATCTTCAGCTGCTGCCAGCATGGAGGCTGCAGTATCTCATCTTCACACTTTTAGAATTCTAAGAAACAGATCTTACTCTGTTACACTGATCTCACTTATTCCAAGGACAAGTTTTCCAGTTTCTATGAAAAAACTACTGTTTTTCAGCGCCTTCTTATTGTGCCCACCCAGGATCCACAATAGTTTTAATCCTCCCAATAACCAGTCCTGGAAGACATTTACTCTCCCATTATCATACCAAGAAAATCAAAGTCCAAAGAGGCGAGCAACTTACACAACATCCCACAGCTAACAAGCAGAGGATTTGACTTTTTACTCCTGACCGGCTCCAGATTCTTTCTTCTACCTCCAAATGAGCAAAGAAATCTAAAGTTCCTTGCTAGCAATAAAATTTCATAATTTCAAGATACCTTTAATGAGCAGAATACAAAACATTGATCAAAACAATAAACCCTGAGCCAAAACCCAGTCAGAGAAGGAGCTATAAGTACAAATGAAATAGAACATTTGAGTGGAGATAGAGAAATCAATTTTAACTGGTTGGCCAGCTTTCTCTAGTCAATGCACTTCCTAAACTTCTCGTAGTGATAAATGAAATTTTTGATGTCTCCCAACCAAGTATGTTTGCTTGATTGCCTCTTTTTCGATTGGAACCCTCACTACTTACTTTTAGGCTGGTTGCCATTGGGTTGATGATCATGTATGGTGGATGATCTACTTTCAGACCTATCCTATTCTTTATTGAATTTACTCAATTTTCTGGGCTCTCTTAATGGGTAAGGCAGTGCACCAAGTGCCCAGAGGCATAATCCCTGGCCTTGAGGCACTCACTGTCAGGTTGGAATGAGGGAGCCGTACCAGTGTGAGATACCAAGGAACACACACGACATCAGGTGCAGAGATTACGATAGGAGATAGGAACGCAGAGGAGGAGTGCCTGGTCCAGTCAAGACAGGTTTCCTGGAGAAAAATGAGTTTGAACTGAGCCTCCAGGATCAATGGGGCCTTTAGAAAGAGGAGAGGGGAGGGGAGGATAATCCCAGGTGGGAAACAGACAACCAGTAGGACCAACTGGCTGGAGAAGAGGGTGTGTGTCTGCCAGTACCACTGCCTATTGGCAAGAGTGAAGGTGCTTTCTGCTGACCCTATTTCACTACGGGAATGGAGGCCCAGAAACAGCACCTCATTCCTGTGAGCTGATCTTGAGGCTCTGGAGAAATAAAAACTTGTGTTTCACAAAAAAACAGTAAAGGGTACTTGCACATACAATGTTTTCCTTTGTGTCTGTCTTTCAGGGCAGGCTCAACCAAATTTGGGCATTGTATTCATTTCCTAAGGCTGCCAAAAAAGAAAAAATCAAAGTACCATAACGGGATGGCTTCAAACAACAGAAATTTGCTCTCTCACTGTTCTGAAGGCCAGAAGTCTGAAATCAGAGTACTGGCAGGGCCATGCTCCCGGGGAAACCTGCAGGGGAGAATCCTTCCTCCCTCTTTCAAGTGTCTGGAGGTGTCTGTAGGCCTTCCTTGGTTTTTCAGCTACAGCACTGTAATCTCTCTGCCTCTGTTGTCATGTGGCTGTCTTCCCCCTGGGTGTTTCTGTTCCCTTCTTTTAAGGACAACAGTCATAATGGAACGAAACCCCCCACCCTTGACTCTAGTATGACCTCATCTTAACTAACTACCTCTGTAGTGACTCTGTTCCCAAATAAGGTCACATTGTTGGGCCCATGGGGTTAGGGCTCCTACATATCTTTTGGGGGGACACAAGTCAACACACAACAGAGATGAGCAAGACAATTGTGGACCTTTGAGAAGAGGGATTTGGCTGAAGAGGAGGGGACAATTTTTGAGGATCTGTTAGTATCTGCCTCAGAGACTGGCCTTCTGGAAGCCATCATCCCTCATGGACCTCTGTTTTGCTCCTTGAAGAAAATGATTTCAGGTGAAACTAAAAGAGTGCTTCCCTCAGAAATCTCTGGAGCTGGAAGCAGAGAGTGAAGCACAGAGGCTGGGAGAAGGAGAGAGGGGAAGGAAGAGAGGAAGAGGCTAAGAGTACTTGTGGCTAAGAGAACTTGTTTGGCAGTACCCACGAGTGTCATTAGTGTGTCTTTGTGACCACAGTGCATGATGGAGATATGCAGACTCCAATCCAACATCACGTCAATCCTTGTGAGATATGGCCCAGCCAAACAGGAAGAATCTGAAAGGCTATACAACTCAATGTGTAGCGAGAGATTAATTGAAAGAAGTTAGCTGTCACTTGGAGTAAGAGTAACACACCATATCTGCTATCATATTTGATGACATAATTAGATATTAGTTCAACCTGAACCCAGAGGCCAAGTTAAAAAACCATTCCTAATGGAAAGATGCCTTATTGTCAGGGTGTCCATAAAAAAGACTTAGCATAATTATCCTGAATAACTGTGGGCACATGTGTCCTGTCCTGGTTAAAAATCTCTGATGAACAAAGAACCTTAGCTCCCTGAAGACACATCATAAGAGCTTTCAGAACAATCACAAGCTTTGGAGGAAGGTCCTGCAATCAATATGCAGACACAAGCCTGAGACAGACATATGTTTCCCTGCCTTGGACAAGGAATCTTTGCTCCTACCCCCTACTCCCCAACCACTGGTATTTGAGGTGGGGTAGGTCCTCATTGCTTGTCAAATACTCAAAACCTTACTTCAGTAAAAATAAAACAGGCTGTGCATACAAAGGCAACAACAAAGAAACAAATCAGCAAAGGGCGGCATTTCACCTACAAATGTAGATAACTATTGTCCTCTCATTAAGCATGTAATAAGAATGAATACAAAGACAAATAGAACAAAATTAAAATTCCAGAAAGAGATAGAAGAACACATTTACAGTATGAAAACAGTGGTATCTCAAATAAATGGGGAAAGTTGGATTTTTCTGAAAAAGATGTTGGGACAACTGAAAAGCCATTTGGAAAAATACGAATTTGCATCCATACGCTACATAGAATATAAGGAAAAACTCCAAAAGGATTAGAGATCTCAACGTAAAAAGCGAACCCGTTCATTTTTCTAAGGAAACATGGGTAAATTTCCAACCTTGCAATTGGAAAGGCTTATTGTGACTCACTATTCAGAAGAGATAAAGGAGTAGGTTAATAAACCTGTCCAAGCATTAATACAATCTTTTGTGTGGCAAAAGTCAAAAGACAGATGACAAACTGGGAGAAATATTTGCAACTTACATCATTAAGGGACTAAAATCTCAAATAGTTAAAGTTACTCTTTAAATAAAATATCAACAACAAAAGAAAAATTAATAGAAAAATGGGCAAAATGCACCTATAATCCAATGAGAACAGGACACGACCTTTAAAAATATGAAACAAGATATTCAAATAGACTTATAATAAGAGAAATTTATATTAAAATTATACTGAGATATTTCTCACCTATCAGACTGGTGAAAACTCCAAGAGTTGAACAATACATTCTGTCAGCTGGGCTTAGAGCATCTGGCATTTCACATATTGTAGGTGGGAGTGCAAAATGGTACAACCTCTATGGAAAGGAGTTTAGCAACAGCTCACCAAGGGCATGGAAACCCACTCCAACGTTCTTGCCTGGAAAATCCCATGGACAGATGAGCCTGGCTGGCTACAGTCCATGGGGTTGCAAAGAGTTGGACACAACTGAAGCGACTTAGCGCATACTATGTTTTAAACTTCCAAACAGCTAGCTTGCTAAGATCTTAATTGTTTTACCACACAGAAGAAATGATAATTATGTGACATGATAGAACGGCAAGGTGACGCTACTGCTATATGTTGCCATATGTAAATTTATCAAATCAGCACAGTGTACCTTGAATCTTAATCTCTGAGCCTGTTTCTTCTCCTGTAAAGGAGCTCATTAATAGCTTTCACACAGGCACCACATGTATTAAGAGAAATATTGCACAACACTGCTCCTGGCTCACACAAAACTAGCCCATCCCCACTCATTGTGGAAGGTCTACAAATGCCAGGGACAAGAGGCGATCATGTAACTGAGTAGGACCACCCCACCCCCACCCATGTCCTCTGTCTGCCTTTTGTCTGTAGAAAAACTTTAGTCACAGAATAAATTTAATCAGAGAAGTGAGAAAATGCAGAAAGAAAGGAAAACAGTCAAACAAGACAAAATAATAGTACTTCAGCCAGTAAACAAAGTCAAGGACCTTTAGATCTCCCTCAAGGACCAGAGATAACCTGAACCAAATCCTTTGAGCTGTTTTGCAGATACTGAAATCCCCACCGGGAGGAAGAAGTGAACTATATGCTGCCCATAAGCACGTAGAACTCAGACCGACTGGTTGTAACCAGAAGGTGGATGATGCTGACTCCCACTTAGCTCACCACCAACCAATCAGAAGAATGTCCATGAGCTGATCACAGCCTGCTCCTTGGACACTATTACAGGGCAGAAATGTGGATGATTTACTTTAAAGACCCAGACCTTGGATTATATTTTCACTCATATAATTTTGCCTCAAGAAAAGGCAGAGACACAGATGCACCTTCCAGTTCCTGGCACTGTCAAGGTTTGTGCCATGGAGGGACCAAGAATGGTTGCAGATGCCAACAGAAATCAAGGAGCCCCTGGTCTTGGCTCCAAAGCCTAGTCACTTTCAGTATATACTGATTTCAGCGATGGCAATCAATTTCTGAGTCTGGCTGATTTTAGGAAGAAGAAAAAAGAAACCAAAAACTATAATGTTTAGGTAAATCAGTCTTGAAGGCAGACTGACTGATAATTAATTCATCCATTCATTTTACTCATCAAATAAATATGTATTGAGTACTTATTACACCAGCTTGCATGCTAGTTGGAGAAGCTAGAAGCAGAGAAATCTGATTAAGCTACTTGCCATGAGAGAAGAATTAAGTTCAGGAGGGATTTCAGGTTCTTAGGTTTGAAAGGAATCTTAAATGTCATCTCACATTACTCCTCAAGATCAGGTCTAGCAACTGAGGCTCAGAGAAGTCCTACCCAAAGCCATATAGCTGATTAAGGGCAGAGCCAAGAACAGGCTTGGGTTTCTTAACTCAAGTCCAGTGCTATTTCCATCACCACTTGCTGGTCCAGATGATAATTCTCAGGTATGTTGGAGAGAAAGAGAGAGAAAACAAAAAAAGAAGGCTAGAAAATAGGTATTTATTTGATATAAAGAAGTTGATGGCTTAATTTTCCTCCTTAAAATTCTAGAGGAAGAGAATTCCTGGAAGACAGGTGCTGGGTGGGTAGGGAAAATGTATTTAATTAATCATGTCAGGATTCACTCACAAATACGGGCTTCTTGGGATAACATCCATTAAGATCCTGAAGGAAGGCTTCAGCGTGATTTGCTGCACTAATGAAAGATGAGTCACCTTACTATCTTACATATCAGCTTCCTCTTCAGAATACATTGCTTTGAAAGGCCTAGTTATCCTGGTTGAACTCGGATTCACTTGGTCTCTATGGCAACCACAGTGAATTCCCACAAGTCACTGGAAAAGGGCACTTGACATCTTGAAGCACAATAGACAGACCCTTTATATTATAGCCATCGCTCTCATTACTAGAAGGGAAGGAGACACCATCAAACACACATTCCACAGCTGCAGAATAAAAACCTCTCTGCACTAGCCTGATTCTTGAAGCTGTTGCCAAGTTCAAGAGTCATTCATGACTGTTACTACTTGTAAGTTGACAATTTCAGATGGCTCTCTGACACTCTCCTCCACCACCCTGACCCCAAGCGCAAACAGAATTCAAGCTAGTTATAATTTAGATCTATCAGAAATTGGTTTGGCTGCATAAGACAGACCATCCAAATGAGCAGTGGCTTAAACACACAATGTTTTACTCTTTCACTTTAAAAGTCTGGAGATAAGCAACCTGATGCATCCACAGCTACTCAGCAAAGCCTTTTTGGTAACAAGGATCCCTCCAGTAAACCGCTCCACCATCCACCCCTAGGACGGTGCACCTCTCTTCCTCGTGGTGCAAAATCTATCAAACTTCATTGTGTTGGCAGATGAAGGAAGGAATGATGTAATGTATGTGAGCCAGATATCTTTCTAGGAGGTTCTACTGCAGTTGCTGAAAAGCTTTTGTATTAATAGACTGCCTGGCTCCTCTGTACATGGGATTTCCCAGGCAAGAATACTGGAATGGTTTGCCATTTCCTTTTCCAGGGAATCTTTCCGAACCAGGGATCGAACCCCTGTCTCTGGAATTGGCAGGCAGATTCTTTACCTGTTGAGCCACCAGGGAAGCCCTAATGTCTTGTTGACAAGCACTTAATTATACAGTTAGAGCTGGGTGCACTGGAGGTAGGGGCTCGATTCCTAATATCTAAAAGGCAAAGGCTCTATTAAAAGGACAGAAAGGAGGCATAATAAGTAATCAGGTCCTTTGAACCATTACCTAAAGCCTTTAATGCCTTTCAGTACAAACTGGCTCCTAGCTCCAGTCCACAAGCCCAATGGCTAAAATGGTCTTTACATAATTATGGGCTAGTGATCCTCAGGTGATGACGTTGGTTGGAGGGTTTACCTCTTAGTGCAGAAGCAGTGATGTAATGAAGTTACCAGGCAAGGAGGTCTGGGAGCCTTCATGCATGACTAGAATTCGTGAGTAGACGTGTCCCCAGATGATTGTAGTCCCCTGTTCCCTTAGCATGCTCAGGCTGGAGGCTCAGGTGTGTGGACACTGGATTCAGGTATAGCATCTTTGCTGGGTGATTATGGGATAATCCTGCATACCTCTCTCCAGAACTAGAGAGGGTCATGTTTTCAGGGTTGATAGCTTCAAGGAGTAAATGCTACAACAGAACAACTTAGTTCTCAGCCTTTGAGATACAAAATAGAGTTTCAAACTCCCAGCAGATATAATACATTGTCAGAAAGGGCTTTTGTGTCTCAGAGTTTGGCTCCTGGGTATTGAAATGTTTCTGTCATAAGCAACGGATTTGGAAAAAGTGCTTGATCCTATGACATAAGAATCAGTGTGCTCAGCTCTTTAGCTTTGATTCTGTCTGGGGGACAAGGAGACAAAGAACGTCAGGGAGGAGAATAACAGAGAAGCAATGGTGGGTGTTGGGTCTGCTCCCTCCTGCCTTTGGCCCAGTCTTGAAGGCAGGGTGCCTTGGATCCCTGCATCAATTTGGGCATTTGGTGACTTGAATTTCCCCTGGGGTTCTGAATGGTGGTAGGGACCCATGTTGTTTCCTGTTTCACTGTGACAGAGGAGAGGAGAGATGACAGCATGGGACACCTGGGGAGTGGGACCTAAGGTGCTTTTGGATAAGCCCCAGAGACCTGTGGCACACAGGAGCTGCCATGATTTCTCAAGGGTCCTAGAGTAAAGGCGTGCGTGACAGAGGCCTTGGGGGTAGTGCACTAGGAGGATACATGCCGTGTGTACCCAGGTCAGCCGAGGGGTCATCTGACCCCCTCCACGCCTCATGTCTCCATAACCTTCTCAGAAACTAGAGGGAACCCTGCAGAAAGGGAGGGGCAGGTTCTGAAATGACTCAGAGTACTCTGACTTGCCATGTCAAGTCACTTCTGCCATCAGAAGACATCGGCTCAAGACAAAAACTAAGTACAGTTATGACAAAAAAAAAAGAACTTTCCATATCTGGCAGTTCTGAGTCCGTGGCCTGAGAAATTTGAACTTGCCACAAAACTGTACACCAACCAGCTTATTTAAAAAATTGGACTTCGAAGAGGTAACACCTATCCTACTCAAACTCTTCCAGAAAATTGCAGAAGGTAAACTTCCAAACTCATTCTATGAGGCCACCATCACCCTAATTCCAAAACCAGACAAAGATGCCACAAAAAAAGAAAACTACAGGCCAATATCACTGATGAACATAGATGCAAAAATCCTTAATAAAATTCTAGCAAACAGAATCCAACAACATATTAAAAAGATCATACATCATGACCAAGTGGGCTTTATCCCAGGAATGCAAGGTTTCTTTAATACCCACAAATCAATCAATGTAATACACCACATTAACAAACTGAAAGATAAAAACCATATGATTATCTCAATAGATGCAGAAAAAGCCTTTGACAAAATTCAACATCCATTTATGATAAAAACCCTCCAGAAAGCAGGAGTAGAAGGAACATACCTCAACATAATAAAAGCTATATATGACAAACCCATAGCAAACATTATCCTCAATGGTGACAAATTGAAAGCATTTCCCCTAAAGTCAGGAACAAGGCAAGGGTGCCCACTTTCACCACTACTATTCAACATAGTTTTGGAAGTTTTGGCCACAGCAATCAGAGCTGAAAAAGAAATAAAAGGAATCCAGATAGGAAAAGAAGAAGTAACTCTCACTGTTTGCAGATGACATGATCCTCTACATAGAAAACCCTAAAGATTCTACCAGAAAATTACTAGAGCTAATCAATGAATATAGTAAAGTTGCAGGATATAAAATTAACACACAGAAATCCCTTGCATTCCTATACACTAATAATGAGAAAATGGAAAGAGAAATTAAGAAAACAATACCATTCACCATTGCAACAAAAAGAATAAAATACTTAGGAATATATCTACCTAAAGAAACAAAAGACATATATAGAAAACTATAAAACACTGATGAAAGAAATCAAGGAGGACACAAACAATATACCGTGTTCATGGATTGGAAGAATTAATATAGTGAAAATGAGTATACTACCCAAAGCAATCTATAGATTCAATGCAATCCCTATCAAGCTACCAATGGTATTTTTCACAGAACTAGAACAAATCATTTCACAATTTGTATGGAAATATAAGAAACCTTGAATAGCCAAAGCAATCTTGAGAAAGAAGAATGGAACTGGAGGAATCAACCTGCCTGACTTCAGGCTCTACTACAAAGCCACAGTCATCAAGACAGTATGGTACTGGCACAAAGATAGAAATATAGATCAATGGAACAAAATAGAAAGCCCAGAGATAAATCCACGCACCTATGGACACCTTATCTTCGACAAAGGAGGCAAGAATATACAATGGAGAAAAGAAAATCTCTTTAACAAGTGGTGCTGGGAAAACTGGTCAACCACTTGTAAAAGAATGAAACTAGAACACTTTCTAACACCATACACAAAAATAAACTCAAAATGGATTAAAGATCTAAACGTAAGACCAGAAACGATAAAACTCCTAGAGGAAAACATAGGCAAAACACTCTCCGACATAAATCACAGCAGGATCCTCCATGACCCACCCACCAGAATATTGGAAATAAAAGCAAAAATAAACAAATGGGACCTAATTAAAATTAAAAGCTTTTGCACAACAAAGGAAACTATGAGCAAGGTGAAAAGACAGCCTTCAGAATGGGAGAAAATAATAGCAAACGAAGCAACAGACAAACAATTAATCTCAAAAATATACAAGCAACTCCTGCAGCTAAATACAAGAAAAATAAACGACCCAATCAAAAAATGGACCAAAGAACTAAACAGACATTTCTCCAAAGAAGACATACAGATGGCTAACAAACACATGAAAAGATGCTCAGCATCACTCATTATTAGAGAAATGTAAATCAAAACCACAATGAGGTACCATTACACACCAGTCAGAATGGCTGCTATCCAAAAGTCTACAAGCAATAAATGCTGGAGAGGGTGTGGAGAAAAGGGAACCCTCTTACACTGTTGGTGGGAATGCAAACTAGTACAGCCACTATGGAGAACAGTGTGGAGATTCCTTAAAAAACTGGGAATAGAACTGCCATATGACCCAGCAATCCCACTGCTGGGCATACACACTGAGGAAACCAGAATTGAAAGAGACACGTGTACCCCAATGTTCATCGCAGCACTGTTTATAATAGCCAGGACATGGAAGCAACCTAGATGTCCATCAGCAGACGTATGGATAAGGAAGCTGTGGTACATATACACAATGGAATATTACTCAGCCATTAAAAAGAATACATTTGAATCAGTTCTATTGAGATGGATGAAACTGGAGCCCATTATACAGAGTGAAGTAAGCCAGAAAGAAAAACACCAATACAGTATACTAATGCATATATACGGAATTTGAAAGATGGTAACGATAACCCTATATGCGAGACAGAATAAGAGACACAGATGCATAGAACAGTCTTATGGACTCTGAGGGAGAAGGTGAGGGTGGGACGTTCTGGGACAATAGCATTGAAACATGTATATTGTCATATGTGAAACAGAACACCATTCCAGCTTCAATGCATGAGACAAATGCTCAGGGCTGGGGCAATGGGATGACCCAGAGGGATGGGATGGGGAGGGAGGTGGGAGGGGGGTTCAGGATGGGGAACACATGTAAACCCATGGCTGATTCATGTCAATGTATGGCAAGAACCACCACAATATTGTAAAATAATTAGCCCCCAACTAAAATAAATTTATTTTAAAAAAAGACCAAAAAATAAATAAATAAATAAAATAAAAAATTGGACTTCATTTCATATCACCTGAATGAAACAGTAAGAGAACGATATTATTTCTGGGAGGGCCTCATGCGATTAAATAGTTACTGGGAAGTTTTCTTACAATTCTTTATAAATAATTTTTTTTGCTAGTAAACACATTTAATCAGATACTATTTAATCAGGCATTATTTCTATTTGTGGATAAGCAATTGGATAGAAACCTAATAAAAAAAAAATCTTCCGTAATCAGCTTATCAAGGAGACCCTGCTCTGGATGTTCACAATCTTCCAGTTATCCCAAAAATCTTACTGGTTAATCTCCAAGACAGGCCGTGACGCTGTTTAGTGGCTCCTGCAGCCTAACACAATCTCATCCTGCCTCCTCTTCACAGTATCCTCAGGAAAAGTTGATGCCAGGGCTCTGGATAATTATGGGCATGGTACCCAACAGGGAGTCTTAGAGGTTCGCTTACTTGTGTTATGGCACTCATACTCTCATTGCATTTCATTTTCTTGTCATGCGAAAAATAAGCTATCCAAAAATGTCTTAGTAGGGGGTCTTCCTGGGCTTGTGGGCTCCTATTCTGGGATGATTCTCTCTATCCACGGACTATGACATTTGGACTTGTTATTCACCTCTCTCAACTTCGATTTTCTTGGGATATACACCTATTCTGCATGGAAATGTGGGAATGAACGTACACCTCAACACCTAGCACATAGTAGGTGTTCATTAAGTTTCCTCCCTTTCTTGACATCTCTTCTAGAGTGAAGAAGAATGACTGAGAGTTTCTTCTGCCCTCAAATCCTACTGGAACTTTCGTATAGAATTTGCTGAAGTTCTGCTATAACCTTTTTGAGGCCACCCATAAAACTGTGTATTTAAGCATCAATTTTTGTTTTTAAGTGACCTGAATATTTGACTTCTCTTTAGTAGGAATACTGGGAAGCCTTAACGTTTCTCAAAGGGGAAAGTGATTTGTCTGTCAGATCACTGTGTCCAAGCTAATTGACATACAAGAGTCCATTGTTTCAATGATAAGTACTGAATTATGTTAGACAAAGATCAGAACGCTGCTTAGAAATAGAGCAAAATATAAAACCATATACTGTAAGATTTTGATTATCTGGAGCCCTTTAGAAAGCAGCTGATGGCTGACTTTTCTATATAGCTTGGGATTTATATTTTCAAGCAATGAATTTTTAAGACCTTAAATGGAAATCTCTCTAAAATAGATCACACTGTTTTGTGCATTCTTAAACAGAGTGTGAAGAACATATTGTTCTTCCTGACTTGGGATTTCAATGAAGTGTTTTGAATATCAACTATTATTTGGTCCAGTGTTCAGACAATGCATGCATGCGTGCTAAGTTGCTTCAGTAGAATCCGACTCTGTGGCTCTACAGACTGTAGCCCGCCAGGTTCCTGTGTCCAAGGGCTTCTCCAGGCAAGAATACTGGAGTGGGTTGCCACGTCCTCCTCCAAGGGATCTTCCCAATCCAGGGATCGAACCCACGTCTCTTATATCTCCTGCATTGGCAGGCGGGTTCTTCACCACTAGCTCCACCTGGGAAGTCTATGATGCCCTCAAAATCAGCTTAGACACATGGGACTGTTTACATCTGTATTAGTCCCAGATTTCTGTGTTTGTCAATATTTTATCTCACTACCTGCTGTCACTTCTCACTGCTGTCCTATGTCCATCTTAAGTGTACGTGACACTTCCTCCCTCATTATTGCTTTCAGTGATTGGTAAATCCAATTTGAGTTTGTTAAAGCTATTTGTAAACTAGGAGTAAATTGATAACTGAATGAACATTTGAGGGTTTGAGAGCAAAAGGCGTGAGCCTTAGTGATTGAACTTTATGGATACATTTTAGGGATTTTCCTGGTGGTACAGTGGATAAGAATCTGCCTGCCAATGCAGGGGATGAGGGTTCAATCTCTGGTCTGGGAAGATTTCACATGCTGTGCAGCAACTAAGCCCATGTGCCATGCCTACTGAGCCCGAGCACCTAGAGCCTATGCTCTGCAATGGGAGAAGACCAGCAGTGAGAAGCCTGAGCACCATAACTAGACAGCAGCCCCCACCCTCTGCAACTAGAGAAAGCCTGCACAGCAACGGAGACCCAGCACAACCAAAAAAAAACAGATACATTTTCTTCAGAGATTTATTTATTTATACCCTATGAAAGTGAAAGTCGCTCAGTCATGTCTGACTCTTTACGGCCCCATGGACTATACAGTCCATGGAATTCTCCAGGCCAGAATACTGGAGTGGGTAGCCTTTCCCTTCTCCAGGGGATCTTCCTGACCCAGGGATCGAACCCAGGTCTCCTGCACTGCAGGCAGATTCTTTACCAGCTGAGCTATCAGGGAAGTCCATTTATACTTTGCTGGCCCTCAACTATACCTGGTTATTAGTTGATGTGTGATACACTAAAACTTTCCATAGACTATAAAGGACTGTACAAACAGAAGGTAGTGTGGATATCTTTAGAGTCTTTTGTACAACCTGGCCCATAGCCATGCCCAGTCCTTTAAGACCCTGAACTGATCATGCTTGTCTGTATACCGGTGGCCAAGTTATTATGATGTGACTGAGCAAATACAGACAGATGGCGCCGGGAGCAGATCTTATACTTAGGGCCCCTAGTTGGCTGATGACTGCTTGTGCAACAAGTACATCAGGGCATCTCGGCCACCAGGCTGTCCCAGTCAGAGTTACAGGTACTGCCAGATGGGTGAGATGTGCTGCCAGGCAGAGCTCTGTGGCCTCTGCAGGCTGTAGGAATGGGGGCACTGGGACCTGCAGGCCAGCCTCTTTTGCCTCAAGCAGACTTAGGGTTTATCTCAGTTTGCTACACAAATATTATCCCTTTCTATGTGTGTCCTGGTGTGAAAAAAAAAAGTGTCAAGGAGGCTGGTGTTAGGTAGCTGCGCTAAATTACAAGGGGCCAGGTTCACGGGTATGGATGGCTCGTGCTTTCCCTGACCTGCTATCTCCTGGCAATGCTTTGTTCTTGTCACAGTAATGGGGTCACATCAATGTAATTGGGTGATCCAAGAGGACACTGTTACTAAGTCACTGACCCAGCCCTCTGTGAGACAACCAAGCTGGTCTGAAAATGCAGGAATTGTTAAAAATGAAGCTCATTCGTTCAAGGTGTATTTATTGACTATAGACTCTGTGATAAGCTCTGGAGACACAAAGGTGGGGGGCATAGGTCCCCTACCCCAATGAACCTGAGAGGGAGACAGATGTGTGGTAACATGATGAAGGAAAGCCTACTACAGTTCTGGCCTTCATAAGGGGTCACCTGTCCTTCCTTTATCTCCCAACCCAAACAGGAGATGAACATAACAGCAGCAACACCCCATGGCAGGTTTGAATTCCTGGGTTGTATAACTGCTTATTGGGACTTTCCTGGTGGTTCAGGTGGTTAAAGAATCTGTCTGCAATGCAAGGAGACCCAGCTTCAATCCCTGGGTCAGGAAGATCCCCTGGAGAAGGGAATGGCTACCCACTCCAGTATTCTTGCCTGGAGAATCCCATGGACAGAGGAGCCTGGCCAGCTATAGTCCATGGGGTCGCAAAGAGTTGGACATGACTTAGCAACTAAGCACATGACAAGCACGTAACTGCTTATTACGCCCCTGAAGAATTACGGGTTCGTGAAGTTGCTAACCCGGCCATCCTACCTGCAGGCCTCTAATTCCAGTCTCTGATGGTCCCCAGGGCATCTGACCTCGGACCACAGAGCAGAAGAGCAGGTTTAAGGTTGGTTCCTGCCACACCACAGTGGCAGTCATGAAGTCAGGGAGGAAGCAGGATACAGCAGTTTTCCTCTGAGCCAAACACCATCACAGTTTGTTAAGCCTGAAAACTGCATTCTGAATTAAGCTAAGATTTTTTTTGTTGAGAACAATTTGAAATGAGACCATCTGACTCAACTGAACTTGAAAAAATAATCTTAGTCAACTATTAGGATAAGAAGTTTTGACCTACAAGAATAGAAGGAAACCAAATAAATAAACAAAGTCAGTCCAATGATGGCATTCTCAGTGCCTTGTTTTACAAATCCAAGGATATTTTCAGCTTCAAAAATAAAAGTATGTTTACATACAATTCGAAGGTTGTAGTTTCCTTCTTAAACAAAACGATTTGAGATTTTGTCCGATTAAAACCTGAGGGCTTTGTTTCTGTGAATACCTAAACTCTTTTGATTGAAGCTGGGGTTTATCCTTTCTGTCCAATAGTAAGGACAACTAATGTTAATTAAGAATTTGCTGGGGACTATGCCAATAGTTTATATGAATTATCTCCTGTTAATCTGAAATACAGGACATTTTTCAGTGAGTCACATTTTATATTGCTTTAGTGTTTCTTGCAAACATTTTATTGCATGATAAATGATTCAAGGGATACAAGAGAAAGAAAAATGGGCTATCTCTTAATACATGTGTGGCAGCTCTGTTGTCTTGGTGATTATCTGAAGCTCAAGATTACTTGTGCGAACATGATCATCACTCCTTCAAGACCAGGTATATTTTGAAGAGTTCATGTGATCCAAGGACAGAAGCTGTGTTTGTTATAAGTTTGAATTCCTTCTTTGTACTTTTAAGAACTCCAAAGTATACCAGCAATGAATTCAGGTCTTCCATATTGAGAAAAAATGTTACTTTGGCTGTGAGGAGGTTTCTGGAGGCAAAGATTTATAGACATCCCAAGCAGAATTTTGTGATTTTTTTTTCCAGTAAAGGTTCCTGTTTGCCAGGAAAGTTTCAGATGTCTGGAACATCTGAAGTACAGGCACTCCTGGGTTAATGAATATTCCAAATTCAAGCAATTAAAGGGTTGTGTTGAAAACAGGAAGTCTTCTCAGGGGCCTGGAGACCAGAAAGCAACTGCTCAGCTCTGCCTTTCCTCCTCCCAGGGCAGCCAGCTCACAGGGCTCCAGTCCCACCAGCCTCTTGCAGATCATACACTGAGCCTTCTCATGCCCCAGGGCCTTTGTACCTGCTGCCCCTTCCACCTAGAAGAAGGTACCCCAGCTCTTTTAAAGCCTGATTATTATCATTCTCTAGGTCTTAGCTCAAAAATCAAGATGCTTTCCTTGACTCCCTTATCTAAGGCCAAGTGAAGGCATTTATTCTAATCTATAATTATCTTGTAAGTTTACTTGTTTACCATCTGACTCCTTTCATCTCCACATAAGATCCATGACAACAGGGCTTGGGTCATGTTCATGACTGTATCCTCACTGCCCAGCATGCTGCTCAGCACAATCATTGTTTGTTGCTGTTTAGTCGCACAGTCGTATCCGACTCTTTGTGACCCCATGAACTGTAGCTCACCAGGCTTCTCTGTCCATAGGATTCTCCAGGCAAGGATACTGGAGTGGGTTGCCATGTCCTTCTCCAGAGGATCTTCCTGACACAGGGATCAAACTCGCATCTCCTGCATTGGCAGGCAGATTCTTTACCGCTGAGCCACCAGGAAGCCCACAGAGTGATTACTCCATGTATATTGAGTGAATGAAAGAATGAATGAATGAGTAAATTTATCAGTAAGTAAATGAGTAACATTGAATTGAGCTATTTTAACAAGATGGGGAATTATGAGACATCACATAAGCCGTCCTACATTTATACTGTTGTTTCTCTGAAAAATGCCTGCACTGAGCAAGCAACTTGTAAGTGATTGATAGATTACAAATAAGGGTGAAAATGTACTTTTTAGGGCATAAAAAGTAAGAATAACACTATGGCGATATTAAATTTGCCTCTGAAGAAGTATAAGGAAAGTCTGTTTGCCTCGAATAATGTCTAAGCAGATCTGAAAATATTCCATCTATCAAGATCTCATCACTCATCACTGTTTCCCACTCCTGATACAACTTCTCCTGAGAAAATAGAAATGTCCACCCACATTCCTGATTGCTTCACGCTTCCCATGAAAACTGGGGGTGGACAAGCAGGGGAGAAAGTGCATTGGGGAGGTCTTAAAAAGGCTCCTTTAAGACCCCCTAATTCCATGGTCTGTTTAAGGTAGAAATTCCTGCCTTAGGCTTTTGAATCTGTAGAAAGCTGCAGCTGACATGGTTAACTGCTGTCTACTAGGAAATGAAGTAAACACATAAAATGCTGATTTGATGGCTGGAGGAAGGAGGGTATTTATTATGAGCAGACCAGAGGTGCCTGTAGGCTGTGAGAGAATATGGGTTTCTGGAGGAGGGAGAAAAGACTGGAGGAGTTTGAAAGGGGAAAACAAAGTCCTCTGGTCCTGAGACCCTCCCCCAGAGACTCAGAGGCTGGAGTGCAGATAGGGGGTTAGAGGGAACAGACAAGAGCTGCAGATGGGAACGTTCTGGAATCTGTGCTCCTAACCCTGTCTGCGGCAAAGCTATTGAAATTCTCCAGGGCTTAGGAATAGGAGAAGCACTGTGGCCCAGAGCTGAAAGTGGCCTCAATTGTGTAGAAAGAAAGATGTTGGTGATGCTTACAGGTTCTTGTGTCAACCTAAGAGTAAGCGGGAAACTGACTCCCTGCCACTGAGACCCGTCCCCAGGTCTTGGGAACACAGTTTTGGATTAAAATCTTACCAACATAATCTTCAAAGAGTTGCCATCTCTTTTAATATGCCCTAAGTACCACTTAAGGGGCAGCAGGTACCACAGAGCTCCAGAGAAGGAAAAGTGCACTTCTGGTTGTGGGCCAGAAAGGCTTCAGGAAAGAACTGGCTCTGAGGGACACACAGACTTTTGGTAGATAGAAAGGCATTGGGGAAGGGGGGCTAAAACAGCAAGAGCAGAGATACAGAGGAAGAAGCAACAGAAAGCAATGTAAGGGCTAGAGGCTGATGTTTGGATGGGAGGAGAGGAAGAAGTCCACAGGCCACTGCCCACCATGGAGGGAGGGAGCGATTTCAGCAAGGAAAAGAGTGAAAAAATAGAGGCTGAGTGAAAAAAGGAGACACACTTGAAAAATATTGCCTTTGCCAAAAATTTGTGGGTTTTACGTCTTCTGAGTGAGGTAATCATGTATTTACCAACTGATACTTGTTGAATTCCTATTGTGTTGCCAGATACTATCCTAGCTTTGGGGAGAAAGCGAGGATTGTTAGAGACAAAAACAAAAGTCCCTTTCTCCATGAAGTTTGCATTCTAGTGGGAAACATAGATAGTAAACAAATAACAGAGGAAGTCAGAAGGTGGTAAGAACTACAGAGCAGAACAGAGCGAGGCCAGGGCATGAGGTGTCGGGTAAAGTCAGTGGCATGGGGACCACTGTATCTCATGCCTGGAAAAGCAGACAAGTCTCCGTCCCAAGGACTCACTTACTCATTCATTCATTCATCATTTATTCATTCCCTGTGCTTCTTTTATTTATTTATCTTTTTTTGGCCAGATACTGCTCTAGGCACTGAAGCAGAGCTATAAAAAAGACATGCAAAATCCATCCCTTTAGGAGCTCATGGTCTAGTAAACATGCAGCAGATAAAGAAATAATATAATTGTAAGTGTCGAACACTGTGATGAGAAAAATAGCAGAGCAAGGGGGTAAGAAGTGATGGGGGTGTTGAGGAGATGACTAACAGAGAAAGGATGAACCATGCGCTAATGGGTGAAAAATATTCCAGGGGAGAGGAAGGCAAGGGCAAAAGCTCAGGACAGACTGAGTTTTGAGTGTCAGGGAAGTAAGTTCACGAGTTGTGACATTTTTGCTCTCATCTCCCCTTGGCTTCTTTTCCTTCTCTTTTAAACACACTCTACTTCTTCATAAGTGTTAGTCGCCAGTCATGTCTGACTCTTTGAGACCCCACGGACAGTAACTCCTCTGTCTATGGAGTTCTCCAGACAAGAAGACTGGAGTGGGTAGCCATTCCCTTCTCCAGGGGATCTTCCTGACCCAGGGATCAAACTTGGGTCTGCTGCATTGTAGGCAGATTCTTTACCATATAAGCCACCAGGGAAGCCCCACTTTTCAGTAAAGACCTGCATAAATCAGGGCATCCTCTTACTACTAGTGAGGAGACAGTGTGACATCTGGGAAAAAAAAAACACAGGGGTTTAGCTAGTAAACCTGCCTTTGTGTGTGTTTTTCCTGTCTTTGTTTTCTCATCTGCACAATCAGGGTTGGAGTCCATGTGTTCCAGTCTCTTGTTCACATGCATCCACCCTTTATAATAAAAGAGGCACCAGTGAATGTTCTTAAGAGGGAAGGAAGGGAACTTTCTGCCCCCTGCCTGGCTCGCTTCCTCCACACCTTCTGGATCCTCTCCAGTTCCCTGGCTATATGTAGTGATCAGGGAGGCGAGAATTCTGTTGGACTGCCTCAAGGCCTGTGCCATAAAGCCGAATGCTTTGCTAATGTATATGGCAGTGATCAGCAAAGGACAGCTGGACAGTTGACTGGTACCCAGTGAGAGGCACAGAAATTCTGAGAGCTAGAAGCTGGAATTAGTCAATCTGGGGTCCCAAGAGGTGACTTCTCAGTGCATACAGCAGGGGCATATTGGTGACAGGCAGGGAATCCCTTCATGACTACGGGCACCATTAGCTGGTTCAGTTTCATTGGGTTTCCCCCTGAACTCTGACTACACACTGCGGTGCAGACCAAGAGTTCTAACCCGGGAGCCCGGTCTGCAGCATTGGTGGGTGGTGCCACGTCACGGCCTCATGGGGTGGAGCCTGGAGCTTTCACTGACGAAGAACTGAGGCTCAGGCTGAGGGAGGGACTTGCCCAGGTAGGCAGTGGTTGCACAAAACCTTGAGCAGAGCTTTCCTGATATACAAGGGAATCTTAAGGGAAGAGCGTTAAATGGAAAGAAGAGGTAGAAGGATCTTAAACATCCAAAGACATAGCTGCCCGTGGTGGAGACTTTCACTCTGACTGCCCAGAAGGATCACCAGGGGAGTTTTTAAAACTCCCAGTGCTCAAGTCTTACCCCAGGCCACTTAAAACAGAACCTCTGGGGCTGAGTCCAGCCATTAGTATTTTTTAAAGCATCCCAGATGGCACCCATGCATCGCCAAGGTTGAGAAGCACCATCTAATGGCAAGTTCAGAGACAGCTGTTAAAATAAAAAATGCAATAATTTAGGAACTCTCTTAAAAAAAAAAAACAAAACTGATAATTTGCTCCTTTTTCGTTTTCTGGTCAATTCAGAGCAGTCGTTTTTCAAGATAAAACCCTGGGTTAAGTGGGTGTAAAAGCAGGAATGAAATTTGAAATAAATTACTAAGTGAGAAATAAAAGCCATGAATAATGTAAGAAGGAGAAGAGCTGGAAGAACTAGGGCAGGAAGCAAAGCCAAGAAAAGATAATAGGGAGAGGCCACTCGGGGAAGCTCTGTGGGTCTGAATACCAATGGAAGAAGGAAAGCTAGTGAGCAGGTCCTGCCTTTTGAAACTTCGGAGCCATAAGCACCTTGGACACCTGAGAGAGCTCAGCCCTTACAGATGATTGACGAGCAGGGGAGCTGTAAAGAGCAGTGGAAACACAGTGACACTAGCCTCAGCCTTTGCTCAGCTCGGAGGGGTGGGCAGGGCGAAGTGTATCAGAATCCTTGGGGGAGAAAGCAGGGCGAGGGGCCTTGACAGCTTGAAGAGCTCAGTGATTTGACACACTCCCCCTCCTGCTCTTCTCTCCTCTGTCCCTCCACTGAGGATCACTGTCCCCAAAAGGCTCCCTTGGAAGCCCCAAACATTCAGGAGCTTTGTGATTAGCACCTTGTTTTCACTTTCCAGGTGGCTCCCTGGATGACCAAGCCATTAAGGGTGGCAGATAATGATTTCAAGTCATTGTCACTCAAGAAACGACCTTTGGTCTCTGTCATGGTTCCAACAAAAACTCCCAAGGGGAGGAACATTAGTCACTGTTCTTTGATCAACAAATTCTCTGAGCAGATTTGCTTCTGACGGATTCCCAGCAAGCTCAAGCTGTAGAGTTTCGCAAATTCCAGCTATTTTATGAAATGGTAGTCATTTATTTGCTTTATGGTTTCAGGATAATCCTTTCTCTCTTAGCCAAAGTGCAATGAAGAGAGGGTTTCCCAACGTAAGTTTCACTTGTCTGGATTGGTGATTCATCAGCAATTAATTATGGTTGGAAGTTGAGACGATGCATGCAATTGCCAGGTATTTGGGGACAATTGAAAGTCACTGAGTTTTGTAAATGACCTTGATGAAACTGTTGAGCTGGGGCAAGACAATTAGCTGTGTATTTGGATCAACTTTGTTCTCAGGATTTGCATGAGTTAACGTGCGTTGTGTGTGGTTCCCTACTTCAACCTCTGTGACCTGCAGAAAACCTTCTTGAGAAGATAGAGTTTAGATTAAGAAGTACTCATTATGCTAGCAGAAGACCTTGTACCCAAGTCTAGAATATATAAACAGTAATCCCTTGTCTCTAAGTCTAGAATATGTGAACAGTTACTACATGAATCTGGCTGAAAAGGAAAAGTCTACATGGAAGATTTTTCTACTTTCTTGGTATATTTTCATTCAGTGTCAAGTGGCATCTTTCTCTGCTTTGTAATGTGGTATTGTTATGGACCTGAGTGTTCACATCCCCCACAGATGCATACGTTGAAACCCTGCCCCCAAATGGGATAGTATTAGGAGAGGTGGGGCCTTTGGGAGGCAATTAGTATTAGAGGCAGTCCTGAGGTTAACTGTCATGAATGGGATTAGCATCCTTAGAGGAGTGATGAGAGAACTGGCTTCCTCTCTCTGCTCTCTGCCATGTGAGGATGAAACAAGTTAGCACTCCAGAAGAGGAGCCTCACCTGAGTCCAAGCAGTCTGGCACCCTGATCACAGACTACAAGGCTCCAGGTCTGTGAGAAATTTGTCGTTTATAAGCCAACCAGTCTATTGACTTTGTTATAGCAGCCTGAACTAAGACAGGTATATTCTAGAATGTTCTAAAAGTATTGACTGGAAAGGCAGATACTATTATCAAAGTGTGGTTAAACAGATATCAACACCTTCAGTGATTCACAGAGTTACTATGGTTTCCTAAAGAAAGGGGGAAAAAGTTCCAAATTGGCAGACTGGCATAAATGATGCATAATGAGATATCCTTTTGATTGCCTAGCTTAGCAAATGAGTGCCTTTGATGTGAATGTGTGTAAACGTGCTTTTGACACCTGTGTGCAAATGCATAAAGCAAATATTGTGATGCCAGGCTCAGCAGATATTGCCATAGACACAAAAAATTCCCAAACAAACATTTAGCATAACAACTCTACCGAACTAATCACGCTGTTCCCATTGACTCATCTGAAACAGGAGATCTCTTTTGTCTGCACAGAACTAGTCATGCTTCCCTTCTGCATAGTTACATCTCTGGCAGAAGCTCCTTTGGGCCTAACCCACTTCTTTTAAGCATGGCCATTATTGTGTACTGGTTAATGGGATAGGAATATCATGTACCTCTTAAAAAAAATGACAAGGTTGGGAAAAGGAGAAACAGTAGTAAGTCATTCAATTGACAGCTAGGAGAAAAGTAAGCCACAGGCTCAGCAGTTGAGTCTGTCACTGACCTCTGGGCTCATTCAGAAGATCCTGGCAAGAAACATGCTCACTGACCAGACGTTCAGACTCCCCGAAGCTACCCAGCCCAAAGTCAAGCCATATTCTGGGAGTCCCACTGATAGCTGCTAAACAGATTCAAGCTGGGCAAGATCATGCCTTAAGGAGAAATAATATGAGTTGGCAACCTTTTGGATAAAGGACCAGATAGTAGACATTTTAGTATGGATGAGTGAAAGGTGGACATGTTCACCAGTTACAAAGTATGATTTATAGAGGCAGACTAGCATGGTGATTATGAACACAGACTCTAAAGCCTGAATTTAGATGCCAGCTGTAGCACTTCCTTGCTGGATGACCTTGATTGAGCAAATTACTAAACCACTCTGTGCCTCAGTTTATCCATCTATAAAATGAGAATAATAATAGAACTCGGGGCTTCCCAGGTGGTACAATGGGAAAGAATCAGCCTGCAAAGCAGGAGATGCAAAAGACACAAATTTGATCCCTGGGTTGGGAAGATCCCCTGGAGAAGGAAATGGCAAGCCACTCCAGTTATTCTTGCCAGGAGAATTCCATGGACAGAGGAGCCTGGCAGGCTACAGTCCATGGGGTCACAAAAGAGTCGGACACAATTTAGCGACTAAACACAATACTAGAACTCAGTGTTGTAGCTTGGGTGGTCTTATAGCAGACCCTGGGGAAAGAACTAGGGTGCAGGTGATAGTTTCAGATGAGATCCCAGGAGGCACAAGTGAAAGAGGAAGGCAAGTGAAACAGAGAGAAGGTCATGCTGCTGCTGCTGCTGCGAAGTCACGTCAGTCGTGTCCGACTCTGTGCGACCCCATAGACGGCAGCCCACCAGGCTTCGCCGTCCCTGGGATTCTCCAGACAAGAATATTGGAGTGGGTAGCCATTCCTTTCTCTACACTATGTCATGGGGTTATGATAAAGATGATATTTATGATATATTACTGTGAAACAATATTTGTAAAGCACTTTAGAAAACTGCCCGGGGGACTTCCCAGGGAGTCCTGTGCTTCCACTGCAAGGGGCATGGATTCAATCCCTGGTTGGGGAACTAGGATCTCACATGCCATAGATGTGATCAAAAAATAAATAACTGATGCAAAAATAAAATCCATGATGAACAGAAATATTGGGAAGCACGTCGGCAAATTATAGGCAGTGGCTGCTCCCACTTGATAAGGCTGTGAGTTAGCACTAAGTACTGCATTAGCTGATAGCAGTGATGTAGAGTAACTCTAGGAAAGCTGAGGACACAGGCTATCAGGTAAAGCTTACACCGTATTTAGTGTGTGCAGAGTTTTTACGGGGGCATGGTAATTAGGCACAAATAATATGCTGATTATATGAACTACTATAATTTGTATTACTTTTACATAATACAACCAAATAATAGTATCGCTCTTCTCACTCTGTTAGTCTTGCAGGATCCAAAACTAGGAAGATATTGGCTGTTTATCCTAATATGGTTGAATCATCACAACCAACTGTGTTCAAGGATGAGGGCCCTGAATTGCATCCCATGTAATGTGGGCTTCCGTCATTTACAAACTTCCTGACTTTGAATTCCACTCATTTTCACCCTGCAGGTCTCTCCCAACTGCTCCCATCCATGGAGCTCACTTTTTCATGGAGCTCACATTCCCATGGGGTTTTAAAGCATATCTCCTTTTCCTGAGTGTTCTGGCTGCTGGTGGCCTCTGTCTGGGGAGGGGGCCAACCTTGTTACCATGTTACCTTGTTACCATGTTACCTTGTTACGATGTTACCATGTTGGGACTGATTCTAGGTCAGGGATCACTGACTGAGGAGATCCTGGAGCTTTAGCATCTAAGAGTCCAGATGGTTGGAAGGTGAAGGGTTGGTCTTCACAAGAAATAGGCAAATGAAAAGACTGAGCTCATACAAGCTGGTTCTTATTTCCAGGATTCATCAGCAAAAACCTGGGCAACAATCTTTGGCATGGATCAGGAGCTGTACAAATAAGCCTCTGACTACTTTCAGAGGCTGGAGGAATGACATAGAATAGGAAGAGGAGGAAACAGCCATGCATCCTACTTAACCTTGCCAGGCACCACCCATGTTACTAACGCAATCTTCACAGGCATTTCTAGACAGTAGTGGGTGTCTCAGTCAAAATGCTTTTCCTTGCAAGAAAGGGAAACAAAACCAACTGGAAGTGGCTTAAACTACCAGGAAATTTAGTGTTCCACAAAAGAAAATGCCCAAGATCACTAAATTCATTGGTTTGAAAAAAGGTCATCAAAGATGCAGATTCATTCTGCCACCCTGGGTGTATCAACATCATGCTTGGGCTCACTCTCCCCACAGATTAAGATGGCTGGTGCCTCTTTGGGCAGACACAACCACATCAAAAGGAAGAAGAGACTGCGTGTTCCTAAATGACTCTTTTCAGAGTGAGGAAACCTTTCCCAGAAGTCCTCCAGAACATCTTCTCTCTCAATTATTGGTCACAATGGACCACAGCTCAGTCCTAAATGATCCATGGGCAAGAGAAGCAGAAGCACTGAGGTTAGCTTAAATGGGGAGCTGGGCTAGGGCTGGGATCAACCTCCCCCACGTCACTTGAGGAAGAAATAGATTCTAAACCAAATTTTGAGCTCTGCCAACAAGGAAGCAGGTGGATGGAATGTTCCCTGACAACTGACATTAGGAATCTAGAGATATTGTGAAGGCCTAACTGATACTAGGTGGAACCGGTGGTAAAGAACCTTCCTGCCAATGCAAAAGACACGGGTTTGATCCCTGGGTCTGGAAGATCCCGTGGAGTAGGAAAAGGAACCCGCTCTAGTATTGTTGCCTGGGAAATCCCACAGACAGAGGAGTCTGGCGGGCTACAGTCCACAGGATTGCAAAATTGTCAGACACAACTGAGCATGCACCTGATACTCTTTTACTTCCTGCAGACTTTCCGACTTATCTGAAGGTGGTTAAAAGCTTTTCATATGTCCCAAGGCTTTTAATCCACAAATTCAAATGAAAAGCACAAAATATGAATGTGACTGGAAAATATAGGAGTTGGATGCTGTTTTTCAGTTGCTCAGTCGTGTCCGACTCTTTGCGACCCCATGGACTGCAGCACGCCAGGCCTCCCTGTCCTTCATCATCTCCCAGAGCTTGCTTGAACTCATGTCCATTGAGTCAGTGATGCCATCCAGCCATCTCATCCTCTGTCATCCCCTTCTCCTGCCTTCAATCTTTCCCAGTATCAGGGTCTCTTCAAATGACTCAGTTCTTCACATCAGGTGGCCAAAGTATTGAAGCTTCAGCTTCAGCATCAGTCCTTCCAATGAATATTTAGGGTTGATTTCCTTTAGGACTGACTAGTTTGATCTCCTTGCAGTCCAAGGGACTCTTAAGAGTCTTCTCCAACATCACAGTTCAAAAGCATCATTTCTTTGGTGCTCAGCTTTGTTTATGGTCTAACTCTCACATCCACAAATGATTGGAAAAAACATAGCTATGACTATACGGATCTTTGTCAACATAGTGATGTCTTTGCTTTTTAATACACCATGTAGGTGTGTCATAGATTTTCTTTCAAGGAGCAAGTGTCCTTTAATTTCATGGCTGCGGTCGCCATCTGCAGTGATCTTGGAGTGATGAGCTTCCACTCTTTGCACCCATTACAGTGAAAAGACTACAATCCACACTGTAGCAAGGAGCACAGACACTTATTTCCTGTCTTCCCAAGCTTCCCATGTGGCCATCTTGTGGGGAACCATGATGAGACACATTAGTCCAGTCATGCATCCCAAACAAAAGTCTGGCTAATTCTGGTCTAAATGATTCCACCCCTAGGCTGCTTAGGTACCTAGTCTTGGTCCCAGTTCTTGACAGCATCTTTTTTGAGTGAATTTATCCAAATCTAATAACCACACATACACCTGTCCCTTAAACCTGAGCTATTGCTTTTCTCCTGCATTTTTAGTTATAGCATCTCCATTAGACAGCATGTTAAAAAGCAGAGACATTACTTTGTCAACAAATGTCTGTCTAGTCAAAGCTATGGTTTTTCCAGTAGTCATGTATGGATGTGAGAGTTGGACTATAAAGAAAGGTGAACACCAAAGAATTGATGCTTTTGAACCGTGGTGTTGGAGAAGACTCTTGAGAGTCCCTTGGACTGCAAGGAGATCCAACCAGTCCATCCAAGGAAATCAGTCCTGAATATTCATTGGAAGTACTGATGCTGAAGCTGAAACTCCAATACTTTAGCCACCTGATGTGAAGAAATGACTCATTTGAAAAGACCCTGATGCTGGGAAAGATTGAAGGCAGGAGGAGAAGGGGATGACAGAGGATGAGATAGTTGGATGGCATCACTGACTCAATGGACATGAGTTTGAGTAAATTCCAGGAGTCGGCGATGGACAGGGAGGCCTAGTGTGCTTGCAAAGAGTCGGACACAACTGAGCGACTGAACTGAACTGAACGGATCTCCATTCTCCTTACCAGTGTCAAGTTCCAGAAGACACTTCTCTCCTTTATCTTTAACCAAATAACAGTCTACAGATGAGTTAAACATCTCTTGTTGTTTCACCACTATGGTTTTGCTTTCGGTTGAATTTATCATTTCCTCTTATACCTTCTTTTCTTAGGTTCACATTTCCTGCTTCCCCCATCAGTCAACTCCTGTCCTGAGACCCATAATCCCCGCTGCTCAGTTTTTGCCAATCGTCATCTATCTATTCGAAAGGAACATCCATCAAGCTCACATTTCCGTCAACATGCAAGAGATAACCTATGTGTCTACAAACACAAAAGAGGCAGTCCCAGATGTACAAGCATCTCGTACAAATGGCCAATTTGTATGTACACCATTCCCCCCACTCCCCATCACCACCTTCAGTACATATAAACTAGGAACTGAAATGTGTACATCCAGCAAACGCTTGGAGAAGTCTTCTAAGTAGAAACCTAAAGTTCTTTTCCCTTCTACAGCTGATCCCATTTTGTATCCATGGAAATGGATGCTGGTATTTACATAACTTTAAAGGGCTTATAAAGTCCACAAAGGAATCTGTTATCCATATTAAAACTGTATCCTTAGTTCACCTCACTGTCCAAAAGTATTGGAAAATATTTGGTGAAGTTAATTCCCATCTGGCCACCTCCACAATAGCTAACCGCAGCAGGAGAACTTAAATGAATTGCAGTCTTGCCTGATGATTTATTTGCTGTGTGAGTTTAAGTGAAAGCCTTAACTTTCAATATATATTTGATTTTCAAAATAGGCTTCAGAAGAATGAAAGTGAATGTAACTGTTCCACTGAGGTGTGACACACCATCTCAGGCTTCTTGGAGTCTGCTCTGGTTTTTATTGATTCATAGTAAAAGTGTTAGTCGCTCAGTCGTGTCCAACTATTTGCAACCCCATGGACTGTAGCCCACCAGGATTCTCTGTCCATGGGATTCTCCAGGCAAGAATACTGGAGTGAGTTGCCATTCTCTTCTCCAGGGGATCTTCCTGACCCAGGGATAGAACTCAGGTCTTCTGCATTTCAGGTAGATTCTTTACTGTCTGAGCCATGAGGGAACGTTGGGTTATATTTTGCAAACTGTCATTAATAGTGTTTATACATATGTATATATATACATATATATAAATATACACACATATATATATATATTACACATACCTTGTAGGATCTGTTTTGCTCCACTGTGGAAATTAGTGTATAGGCTGTGAATGTTTGTTCCCAATGGAATGTGCTTTTTGTCCTGGATACAAAGAATGAGCTGATCAGGGATGGGGTGTTAGAGCAGATTTAAAGGCACAGAGACCAGTAGTATGAATGAGTTTATGGAAATACTTGTACCAGTCCCTAAGGGAGTAATTACAGATAGACTTTGAAGCTGCTTAAAAACTGGCAGCATCACAGATTTGTATAATCACCCTAGTAGCTGCACTAGATTAGCCTAATATAGTTCCAGGCACATAAAAGATATACAGTAACCACTTGTTGAATTGAGCTGAAGCTTAAGAAGGACTGAGGCTTAGTGCATATAAGAGGGGAGGAGCATCTAACCCTTTTTCAGAAATGAATTAAATTTCAGTGTTCTATTATCCTCTTTAGAGTTTGAAGTCTATTTTCCTAAGGTCAATGCTTAAAGGAGAAGCTGAGTGGGTAGCAGAAGAAGATAAAGGAAGAGGTTATAAAGAAAATATCTCACATTTATAGGGAACTTACTATAGACTGAATATTATGATGATGACTTACCAGGGCATCGAGGGAATAAAATGAAACTCTAGACCTATTAGCTTTGAACTAACTCTGTTCCTTAATTATGAAATTAATTTCTAACGTGTCTTCATAGTATTCCAATATACCTGGGCATTTTAAAATAAAGCAAAGCATTTTAGTTTGCTCTTATACTAGAAAACTCATGATGAAACAACAATGAAAGATTCATTATGTCAATGAAATGTACGCTGTGGATATAGCCAGACTGATGTTGATTTATAAAGAAAAAAAAATTGATGGGTCAAATTTTAACATGGCTTTGGGCATTAATCACAGTAGTCTTGAAAAGAATCTATTCCAACCAGCCTGCCATTCTCCTCTGAAACAGGAAGAAGCAGTGTTCTGGGGACCGAACAGGAGAGAAGGGCTTGCTCATTCATTTATTTATTCAACACATTTTTGTTGACTTTTATTAAGTGCCATGGGCTGTGCTAAACACAGAGGATACAATAATGACTAAACCTAATTCCTTCCTCCCAAGGAGCTCATGTCTAGAAAGGAACACAAATACATAAATAATTAATGTCTATGGAGTGTGAAAAAAATCTTAATGGGGGAATGATCAAGTGTAAGGAACCTAAAGGGGTGCATCAAATCTAGTCTTAGGGAGGAAAGGGAGAGATGAGGACGGCATCTAAAGCAAAGTCCTGAAGAAGGACATAGCAGGGAACCAGAAGCAGGAACGGGAACATTTCAGGGAGAGGGAAAGAACCACCATTAAACAAAGGCCCCGAGATACTGGCTGTAGACAGGAGGAAGCAAAAACAATGGTGGAGTCACATTGTGAAATAAGATGTTGATGTGGGCACTCAGGCCGTATTCCTAACGGCAACAGGACAATAACCATTAATCCAAGTGGTATTAATAACTGAAAAGACTGCCAAAAGAACTCGGACATTAGACACGTGAAATACGTCTCATGAGGTCTGTGGCATGAAACCCACTACTTTAGATTCATAACTTGCACTTGTATTACACGGCTAACTGTGTGAATCAAATAAAATACACACTAAAAACTAACATTTAATGACATGTTCACATGTATATAAGTGTAGGCCTATTTACTACTGAGCTGCACAGAAACTGAGCTTAAATAACTATAATCAATAGTGCTTTTACAGAGTTAAGCCAATTTTCTTTTTTCACTCTATTAGCTTCTAAGTATCTATTATCAGTGAAATGTCATTAACTGTTCCTCAGCTCATAGCTCACTGGCAGATTATATACAAGTTAAAAGACAAAAATCCTATATATTATTTCCCAGGATCTGGGGTTCTTCCCATAACTTCACATGCTCCATGTTGAAATAATTTATGCGTGAATAAATCAAATAAGTGTATTATTGTGTAGTTAAACAGCAGTAGCCTAATAAGGCGGCAAGTAGATTTTGAAACACTAATTACTTTGGGAGGAGCATTTTTATGCAAGCACGCGTGCTTTGTCGCTCAGTCGCGTCCAACTCTTTGTGACCCATGGACTGTAGCCTGCCAGGCTCCTCTGTTCATGGAATTCTCCAGGCAAGAATACTGCAGTGGATTGCCATGCCCTCCTCCAGGGGATCTTCTTGACCCAGGGGTTGAACCCCTGTCTCCTGTATTACAGGCAGATTCTTTACTGTCTGAGGCACCAGGAAAACCTCTACATTTTCATGGTGAGACATCAAAAGAACCACAGAGTAAAAGGCTTCTAAGGAAAGGCCAAAGACTATCCAGATTCGTGAAAACAAAAGGGCTTTTATGGTCATTAAAAGGGTTTTGGTTGCTGTCATTTTATATCAGGATTTCTCTTCTCTTTTTGTGAGTGTTTTTACACTAAGAGGAGTTGTACCTTTAGAAATGGAATAAATTATGCAGCTCATAACAATTATGAAAACAATAAATCAGTGGAAATACAGTTGGCAAAGGCTTTACTTCAAAGATTGCCATCTCAAAAACTGCAAGCACAGGAAGATAAATCTTTGTAATTTGCATATTGACTAGAATGAACTTGATTAGGCTGATGGAAGCTACAATGAAACAAGCTTCAGATGAACAGATCAACTAGTCCCAGAAGGACTGCAGAAGCCAGGGCCCAGGCCAAAACCAGGATAGCCTTTCTCCCACCACTCTTAGTTACAGGTTCCATCACTGACCTACTCGTGAGGAAGGAGGGCGTTCCATCCCTAATGATCTGAAGTTATGCTGTGAATGATAATCAGTGTCAGCAAGAAACAAATTTTCTTCTCTTTTTGATCATTTTTGCTCAAAGCATGAACTACAGACCAACACTATTAGTATCACTTGGGTACCAGTTAGAAATGCAGAATCTTGGGCCCTATGCCCCAGACCTACTGAATCAGAATCTGTATTTTAACAGGAAGCCAGGTGGTTTCAACGCTGTGGATGGGCCACCCTAAAGAATCTGAAGCACCTTATGGGACTCTAAGAAGCCACCATCATCCACCAGAACAGAGCCAGGAATGCAATCTTCACAACGTTCACAACGAGGGTCACCTGTTGGATGGATCCAGGACACTAGGAAAAGCAGAGCTGAAGGGGAAAATGAGGGAGAGGGAGGTTGGGGCCCCTGGGAACACACTGAGGTGGACTCTGAATGAACTGGGAGGTGACTCAGCAGGGTAAGTAATGTTTTCTATTCTCTGGTCTCTTCTTCATTTGTAATCAGCCTCTTGTAGAAATGCACTGCTTATGTGTGTGCTATTTTATGTTATTATGAGGCATGAAGACATCTTTTGCATTTTCTAAAGGTGTGTTGTTGTTGTTTAGTTGCTAAGTCATGTCTGATTCTCTCGTCATCCCATGGACTGTAGCCCACCAGGCTCTTCTGTCCATGGGATTTCCCAGGCAAGAATACTGGAGTGGGTTGTCATTTCCTTCTCCAGGGGATCTTCCTGACCCAGGGATCGAACCCATGTCTCCTGCATTGGCAGGCAGATTCTTTATCACTGAGCTACCAGGAAAGCCCTTTTCTAAGGGTAACTTCGTTTAAAAATGTTAGTTAGAGAACATACGTTGCTGGCTTTCACCGCTCCCTGCTGCTGCAGGACAAAGTAATAGTAGTAGTAGTGTTAGCCGCTCAGTCGTGTCTGACTCTTTATGATCTCTTGGACTGTAGTCCACTAGGCTCTTCTGTCCATGAAATTCTCCAGGCAAGAATACTGGAGTGGGTTACCATTCTCTTCTCCAGGGGATCTTCCCAACCCAGGGATTGAACCCATGTCTCCTACATTGCAGGCAGATTCTTTACTGTCTGAGCCACCAGGGAAACCAAAGCTTTCCACACTGTTTGCCCCACAACTATTTGGGAGACTTTCCCAAAAGAATTGCACATGTGCTCTCAAACTGCTGGGCTGAACTGGTGGCTCAGATGGTAAAAAATCTGCCTGCAATGCAGAAGACCTGGGTTTGATCCCTGGGTCAGGAAGATCCCCTGGAGGAGGGCATGGCAACCCACTCAAGTGTTCTTTCCAGGAGAATCCCATGGACAGAGGAACCTGCAGTCTAAGGCCCAAGGGGTCACAAAGAGTTGGACACAACTGAGCGACTAACACTCCCAAGCTGTTACCATGTGGCATCTGTAGGACTCCCTGGGCTTTTCTGGGTGGATCTACCTTTTCTAGGGAGAGTTGCTGATGCTGAACATGGGTACCACTTTTTATGGGTTCTTCTGGGTTTGGAGGGCTATGGCCTGTGCTGACTTAAGCCTTCCATCATCATTGCTAGAGAGCTGAAGCCCTCAAGGATGGGCAGCAAGGTGAAGAGGGCACACACTTGAGGAGGTACCAAAACCTCTCACCCTGATACATGACAGAATTTCCAGTTTTTATCCCAAATCTCTCTGAAACCTCCACTGGACCTGGCCTATGGAGATCCCTCTTACGTTGAGATTTTTTTCTATTGAGGTTTAGTTGATTTACAATATTTTGTTAGTTTCATGTATACAGCCTAGTGACTTAGGGTGGCTTTTTGGTTTTTTTTTTTTTTTTTTTTTTTTGCAGATTATATTCCATTAGTTTACTATAAGATATTGGGTATACAGTAAGTATTCATTGCTTATCTATTTTATGTATAGTAGTTTGTATCTGTTAATGCCCTACCCCTAATTTGTCCTACCCCATCAAATTTATCGAGTTAGACTGAGTTCTTTCCTTATCCCTACATACTAATAGACTTCTGATGGGGCCTCCCCACCAATCCATCCTAAATACTCAGCTACTTCTTAATCCAAGAGATTCTAAAAAGTTGAAGCTGTGACTCTCACTATCTATAAACTATATTAGAGAAGAATTCATGCCTCATTATGCTTCAGCTCTCTTAACTGAAGTATTTTTAAGATGCAGTATTGTTTTTTTAAGGCGTCAGGGTATTTCAAAGAGTTTTCCAGGGCTACTATACCAGGACCACCTCTCACACTCAAATCCTCTCTCTTCCCTGCGGTGGATTCAGGGCCTTGGCCTGCTTTCCTCTCCTCCTGGTGTGACAAGCAGCCTCTGTCCCTTTGTGTTCTGTTTCTCCCAACACTGACTGCCTACAGGGGAGTAGTTTCCACAAATATCCCATGTTCTTGCTGTACCTGAAGACTAATACACAAACCGTGTACATTTTGTTTCATTGCTAATCCCTTTAGGAAGCAGACCTGGGAAAACAGAAACTAAAAACATAGGGCAGTTCTAAATTATATAATCTTACAATGTTCTTTCCATTTTACTCTCTGGATAATAAGAATAGTTAACAATAAAAATAACCGAGATTTATTGGGCATTTACTGTGTGCTAATTTCTCATGAGCACTTTCCAAACATCACAGTTGAAGTAGGCTCTATGATTATCCCTATTTCACAAAGGAGAAACTGACGTTCACAGAAATTAAAACCCTTAGGTAATATTACACAGCTGGTCAGTAGCAGATTCACAGTCATGTTATTCACCTTCATCGTATAATTCTTTTCTATATTCTATTTTTTAGTTCATTTCTGAAATGGCATCTAGAACCTCCAATAAACTTCCCTTGCTTCTGTTTAACAGAGTTGTATTCAATAAGGTTCTTCACCAACTGCTCCCGCCCCAATCAACTGCTAGTATGAAATCTCTATTAGGAACCAACAGTGGTGTCTTATGAGATTTGGATACCTCTCTCATTTAAAAACAAGAGTTCTGTGTTAAATACATTTGGAAAGCACTGGGTTAGACAAAAAAACTCTATTAGCCTTTGCCCTGCTTCATTCTGTACTCCAAGGCGAAATTTGCCTGTTATGCCAGGTGCACTGGTCATAGCAAACACCCTCTTCCAACAACACAAGAGAAGACTCTACACATGGACATCACCAGATGGTCAACATCGAAATCAGATTGATTATATTCTTTGCAGCCAAAGATGGAGAAGCTCTATACAGTCAGCAAAAACAAGACCGGGAGCAGACTGTGGCTCAGATCATGAACTCCTTGTTGCCAAATTCAGACTTAAATTGAAGAAAGTAGGGAAAACCACTAGACCTTTCAGGTATGACCTAAATCAAATCCCTTATGATTATACAGTAGAAGTGACAAATAGATTTAAGGGACTAGATCTGATAGACAGAGTGCCTGATGAACTATGGACAGAGGTTCATGACATTGTACAGGAGACGGGGATCAAGAAAATTCCCATGGAAAAGAAATGCAAAAAAGCAAAATGGCTGTCTGAGGAGGCCTTACAGATAGCTGGGAAGAGAAGAGAAGCGAAAAGCAAAGGAGAAAAGGAAAGATATTCCCATCTGAATGCACAGTTCCAAAGAATCGCAAGGAGAGATAAGAAAGCCTTCCTCAGCGATCAGTGCAAAGAAATAGAGGAAAAAAACAGAATGGGAAAGACTAGAGATCTCTTCAAGAAAATTAGAGATACCAAGGGAACATTTCATGCAAAGATGGGCTCGATAAAGGACAGAAATGGTATGGACCTAACAGAGGCAGAAGATATTAACAAGAGGTGGCAAGAATACACAGAAGAACTGTACAAAAAAGATCTTCACAACCCAGATAATCACGATGGTGTGAGCACTCACCTAGAGCCAGACATCCTGGAATGTGAAGTCAAGTGGGCCTTAGAAAGCATCACTACGAACAAAGCTAGTGGAGGTGATAGAATTCCAGTGGAGCTATTTCAAATCCTGAAAGATGATGCTGTGAAAGTGCTGTACTCAATACGCCAGCAAATCTGGAAAACTCAGCAGCGGCCACAGGACTGGAAAAGGTCAGTTTTCATCTCAATCCCAAAGAAAGGCAATGCCAAAGAATGCTCAAATTACCGCACAATTGCACTCATCTCACACACTAGTCAAGTAATGCTCAAAATTCTCCAAGCCAGGCTTCAGCAATACGTGAACCGTGAACTTCCAGATGTCCAAGCTGGTTTTAGAAAAGGCAGAGGAACCAGAGATCAAATTGCCAATATCTGCTGGATCATCGAAAAAGCAAGAGAGTTCCAGAAAAACATCTATTTCTGCTTTATTGACTATGCCAAAACCTTTGACTGTGTGGATCACAACAAACTGTGGAAAATTCTGAAAGAGATGGGAATACCAGACCACCTGACCTGCCTTTTGAGAAACCTGTATGCAGGTCAGGAAGCAACAGTTAGAACTGGACATGGAACAACAGACTGGTTCCAAATAGGAAAAGGAGTACGTCAAGGCTGTATATTGTCACCCCGCTTATTTAACTTATATGCAGAGTACATCATGAGAAATGCTGGGCTGGAAGAAACACAAGCTGGAATCAAGATTGCCGGGAGAAATATCAATAACCTCAGATATGCGGATGACACCACTCTTATGGCAGAAAGCGAAGAACTAAAGAGCCTCTTGATGAAAGTGAAAGAGGAGAGTGAAAAAATTGGCTTAAAGCTCAATGTTCAGAAAACCAAAATCATGGCATCTGGTCCCTTCACTTCATGGGAAATAGATGGGGAAACAGTGGAAACAGTGTCAGACTATATTTTTTTGGGCTCCAAAATCACTGCTGATGGTGATTGCAGCCATGAAATTAAAAGACGCTTACTCCTTGGAAGGAAGGTTATGACCAACCTAGATAGCATATTTAAAAGCAGAGACATTACTTTGCCAACAAAGGTCCATATAGTCAAGGCTATAGTTTTTCCAGTAGTCATGTATGGATGTGAGAGTTGGGCTATGAAGAAAGCTGGGCATCGAAGAATTGATGCTTTTGAACTGTGGTGTTGGAGAAGACTCTTGAGAGTCTAGAAATGGGATATTTATTTAAGTCTCTCTTCTGTTTACACTGACAGGTGCTCTCACAAACTGCTTTGGGGGAAGCCCGATTTGGATAGGATCCTCATTCACAAACTTCTGCAGAGTTCTGAGTGAGCTGGGAGAGAAAGAAAATGAGTTGGGGGCCCTCTCACTCCTGCCCTGCTAGGAACAGCTCCATGGCCATGGCCACGTCATTCAGCTTCTTTGAGACTTGCTTTCTCATTTATCATAAAGAATAGTGAACCTGCCTTGCAGAGTGGATATACGGAATGGATAACTGAAGGACTGGCACAGAATGGACATATTATCCTGCTCCTGTGGTCATGCTTTCTACCACGACTACATTTTCAGTAGCTTGTACTTGACTAGACTCTAAGACGCAGCCCCAGGGCCCTCTGACTATCAAGAGCATGTGAATTTCTGACAGGCTAGTGGACATAAGCTGTGAGGACAAGCTGTGACCTCTGTCTCCCCAAGGTGATAACCAGATCAGTGGGGCTCCTCCAGTTGGCTTCCCTCTCAGGCCTGTATGAGACCATTCCTCCTTGGGAAGAGGAGGCACTCAGGCTGCCCACTCCTGACCTTGCTGGGTTCTCTCCCCTGCATGTCTTCTGTCCTCCTCAACTTAATGGCCCAGCTTTTGCAATCTGGTGTCACCACTATCCACTTCCTATAGGCCTTAACTGACCACTTCCTTCCCTCTGACACAAGTAACCCCAACACATCAGATATGCTTATGTACATACTACACATACCTTCTCACATACACACCACATCACACACATGCATGCATCACACACACACAACACAGACACATGAACACGTGCACACACAGAACTGCCTTCCATCAATGCAGTTGACCTTTTTTTTATTATTACCAGCTAATAAGTAGAAATTTGAACGTAATGTTTCAGAAAGCTCGTAAATAACACTAATGTCATTTTCTCCGGGTTTCAAAAGCTAATTTCCAAATTTCACATCAGAACTTTAAAGAAAACCAATCTCATGATCAAATATAAAACAAATGTGTTTACTGAAAAAGACTAGCTCAAAGCTAGAAAAGATCCGAGTGCATCCAGAATAATATTACACCACAGAGTATTTTCCTTCTACATTTCCTGCTCTACTCTCCCTACCTCTCCACCTCCTCTCCTTTTTTTTTTTTTGGCCATGCCACGTGGCATGCAGGACCTTAGTTCTCCAACCAGGAATCAAATTCCTGCACCATGCAATGGAAGCGCAGTCTTAACCACTAAACCACCGGAGAAGTTTCTCTTCACCTACACTCTGCCTTCTATTTTGCTCTGTCTTAGGGCAGAGAAAACAATTATCTGTCCACAGAAAATTTGTTTCAAGTTCTTCCATCATATCCCCTAAAGAAAGGCAGAAAAAATTAGGAAGAAAATGCAGAGTTTAAGTTATGCCCCTGGAATTTGAAGCCTTGGTTTGAGATCCAGATCTGCTATGCACCAGCTGGGAGATTTGGAAATTTTGTTTCATCTCTCTGAGCCTCAGGTTACCCATCCAGCAGAGGAGGATAATAATGCCTATTGACAGGGTTTTTGTAGAGGAAAAATATAAAATACTTATAAAAGTACTTGAAGTTCTTGAATGTTGCCTGACACAGATAATATATTATTTATGTGAAAGTCTTTTGTCATCTCTAAGCCACTATATAGTTATTAAAACTAGTTTTATACATATCGGGCTTCCCTGGTGGCTCAGATGGTAAAGAATCCACCTTCAATGCAGGTTCAGTCCCTTGGTGGGGGAAGATCCTCTGGAGAAGGGAATGGCTACCACTCCAATATTCTTGCCTGGAGAATTCCATGGACAGAGGAACCTCGTGGGCTACAGTACATGGGGTCTCAAAGAGAGCTGGAAATGACTGAGCAACTAACACTTTCACTTTTATACATATTAGTTGTACAAATTCGTTTTAATATTATAACTATAATACATATGAAGCGAGTTTTATATAATATATGACTCACTTTTTTACACACCCTGATTTCTATAAGGCTCTAAGTCTACAGTCTCATAATTGTTCATATTGTAAGGCAAAATATAAATAACAGCATTTTGTTTCAACTAAAATTTTGCTGTTCATAACTGAAAACTAAATGGCCCTGAAATGAGAGATTTGAGGATATGCTGCTAGGACCATTCAGTTCTTATATATAATAAAACTCTTCTTTGAAGAAAAAAAAATTGAAGTAATACAACTAGAAAAAATGTACAATTAAAAAGTAATTCTTGCTTCTAAAAGTTCTTCTAATCATGTCAACTACCAGATTATATTAAAATAGAGGAAATCTGAATAAATAAAATGTGTAAAAAGATCAACACACCTCTTGTCTTGGTTTTGATAATCAGATTATTAGTTGAATTTCATTTACTCATAAGTAGTTTTTTCTCCCAAGTTTAAGTGTGAGCACAAACATCTATTTTCTTTTGTTTTTGTTTCTTCCTCTTGAGTATCCCATGGAAGAGAAATCAAAGTGATATAAAGTTCACCCTTTCTGCCACCTCTGGTTTTATGTTATAATCTGATAGACAAGGTATACATTTCTTTTCTTAGTTCCAAAAATATTGAACCTCAATAGTCTGAAGTCAATTATAATTATTTAATTAGACTTCTAGGAGGAAACATCTCAACTTGGAATTGGTGATTTGGTTTTAAAATTGGGGGGAAGGAGAAAACGATGCTCCATGGCTCGCTCTTGCTGTTCCCCCTCTTTGGTTGGAGTCCTCATGGCTTTCCTAGGAGCAAAACACCCCCAGGTCCCTGGCCAGTTATGAGATGAGCCTCACTACTGTGACTTTTTTCTAGGTCACATATCAGGAAAGTCGGTGGTGGGTGGGTCTTTTAATCAGTAAGCTGACATTTTCATGAAGTCAGAGTGTTTTGGTTGTAATAAAAACCTGGTTTTCACTCCATTTAGGGGTGGTTGATTGGCCTTATTCTATCTTTCTATGCCAAGTGTAGAACTGTAACTCAGCTAACATTTTCAATTCAGTTGAATTAGATCTTGCTCTTGACCTTGTACTCAGAAACCTAAATAATGAGGGGTGGTTAATTTAGTTGAGAGTAGAGCCTTTTGTCATATTTATAACTAATATATTAGCAGACTTGGCGGACATGAGAAGCTAAAAGAATACAGGATCCATGTTCAGGTACCTAGAGAAGGATAGAAATAAAAATAATTTGGGGAGATGGACTGGGTCATATTAAATATATGTGATGTTTCCCAGCTGGAAGAAAATAGCTGCTGGGAAAGTGAGTTGAAGGTCAAGGTTTTAGGGATACTTCCATCTCACTGATGTGCACTTAATTCCATGAGTGTCTAAGCATCTTTGTTTCTACTCTAGTGATCCCTAAGACTATGTATATGTATGTCTTATTATAGAAAGTCATCTGTTCAGTTTCAACATTATGTTACCTTATTCCTCTGCCAGCTTTATTGAGATATAATTGACATATACCATTGTGTAAGTTTAAGGTGTACAATGTGATGATTTGATTTGATATAGACACAGATATAATTTCAATGATATGCACAATTAGGTTAGTTAACACATCCATCACCACACAAAGTTAACTTTTTTGTGTGATGAGAAGTTTTAAGACCTATTCTTTTAGTAAATTTCAAATACACAATATAGTACTGTTAATTATAGTCATCATGCTGTACTTTTAGATCATGAGATCTTATTAATTCTTGTAACTGGAAGTTTGTACTATGCTACATTTTTTGTGATTTTCTTTTTAATAGTATATGAATTTTTCAATACTGGTGAAAATCTTTTTGATGATTCCCTTAAAGACATTTTAATATATAAAACATTAAAATTTTCTTGAAATAATAAAAGGCTGGAAGTCAAATCATAAAAGATATCCATAATATAATAATGGGGCTGTGGGTTTTAGCACTATGAAGGGAGATTTAAGATAGGTAGAAAAATAGGGTGTTGGTTCTAGAAGGAACCTCAGAGATCATCTCAACCCTCCTATTTTACAGGTCAGAAACTGAAGTGTGGAGAGTGTTCATGACTTGCCAAAATCACATCCAGTTCTCTTGACAATTCAGTAATTCTTATGTACCATCATTATGTCACATAATAATTGATTACATAAACATTATTTTTTCAAACATTTAAATAAACATTATAATTAATACTTATAAAATTATATGATTTGTCTTACAATCTTCATCAAGGATATACACTTAAAAACATATTATTACACAAATCTTCTTTCCTCTGCCCAGGAATCAGACTTGTTCTAACATATCCTGAGTGGTTGGTTTCCCTTCACATTCAAAGCAATAGGAAATACCCAGCTGCTTAGATAATAAAGCCTCTTATTTGTTTTAGGAAAACAATTCATTTAAGAAGTTTACCAGAAACCTTTCAAACCTGAGATATTATCTGTGTGAATAAACTTTTTTGCTTAAAAAATAAATATTTAAAATAAGAGATCATTGGATTACTATTTATCATTACTGTACAGCTCTCAGGATTCTGGAAAAATAAAATAAATGTCTTTCTTCCCAAACCCAGAGGTAAAATTCACTTGTTCTTTTCATGAAAGAAAATTCATGAAAAAAAAGAAGATTCAAAGCAATTCCAAACAAAAGCCTTACAAGGCTTGTTTCATTTCCTTTTGTTTTTATTTAAAAAAAAAAAAAACTAACCCACTGATTCTAAAGTTTATTTATGAATGTTGATGGAGAAGGAAATGGCAACCCACTCCAGTAATCTTGCCTGGAAAATTCCATGGACAGAGGAACCTGGCAGGCTACAGTCCATGGGGTTGCAAAGAGTCAGGCATGACAGAGCAACTATCACTCATGAATGCTGAGGGCCACAAGCAGTGAAGGAAAGCCTAAAGAAGTACGAAGTGGAAGAACTGGCTCTACCAGACATCAAAACTTAATGTAAAGTGATGAGAGACTGTGTGAAATTATTACAATTGTAGACAACCCAATGGAACAGAAGAGAGTCCTGGAACAGTTCATGTGTATACGGTCACTTGATTTTTGACAATGCTGACACTACAGAAGAGTGGGAAAAAGGATGATCTTTTCAATAAATAATGCTGGGTCAATTGAGGTCCACACAGAAAAAAAAAAAATGTGACCTCTATTTCATGTCATAGACAACAACCCATTCCAGATAGATTGTTAACTAAAATAAAAGGTTTTTGTTTTTGTTTTCAGCGGAAGCTGAAACTCCAATACTTTGGCCACCTGACATGAAGAACTGACTCATTGAAAAAGACCCTGATGCTGGGAAAGATTGAAGGCAGGAGGAGAAGGGGACCACAGAGGATGATGGTTGGACGGCATCACCGACTCTTTAGACATGAGTTTGAGCAAGCTCCGGGAGTTGGTGCTGGGCAGGGAAGGCTGATGTGCTATATACAGTCCATGGGGTCGCAAAGAGTCAGAATTGACTGAGCAACTCTGAACTGAAAGTAAAAGTACAACAATAAAGTTTTTAGAAGATGCTATATACAGAGATTTCTCAAACTAAATGCCAATAGTATAACTGTAAAAAGGGGACTAAGTTGGGCTTCATCAAAAATAGGAGCATATGTCCTTGAAAGATACAATTAAAAGAGTTAAAGGCAGCTGAAAAAAGTAGATCTGTGCTATATTCAGCATATAAACAGAATTTCTACAACTGAATGAGAAATAGATAAGAACTCTACATGAATATTCAGCTAGACATATTTCATTTTGAGAATAAGTCCGTTCCTTCTCAGAGTCTTTTGAGCTCACTTTGGGCATAGAGTTTCCTACCCTTAGGAAACCACCCACTCCTTGATTTAAGCAGTAGATTCAAAATAAAGAATATGAGAGCCCCGTGACAGTAAAGACAAAGAAATAGAACTTCAGTTGCTTTGAATCCATTATTGCGTGTGATGTTTCAGAGTTTTTAATCTGTGTTTAAAATTTAAAAAACAATGGAACAGTGCAGACTGCAAGATGTAATTTTGTTTGGCAATGGAAAGTTTTACCTCATGCATGAAATATTTTATATAGTTTGAATAACATTTTTACAATTTAAGTTTACTATTTTTAACTGTTAGTTTATTTTAAAATTAAGAACAAATCAGGAAAATTATTTTTACTGATAATTATGTTAACTGCTTCCAAAGTGTTATAGATGCCTATCCAGGTGTCAAATGCTCTCATATTCTGCTTCCTTGGACTCAAAAGATGTGTAAGACTTCTACTTAAAAAACTATAAAATGTTATTGGGAGATATTAAGAATCAGATAAGTAGAGGGGTGTATTTTGTTGAAGGATTGAAAGACAATTATTGTAAATATATACTGTGTGTAAATGTGTGTGTTAGTCACTCAATTGTGTCCAACTCTTTGCAACCCCATGGACTGTAGCCTGCCATGCTCCTCTGTCCATGGAATTCTTCTTTTTAAATTGTGTATTACAAAGTCAAATAAAAATCCCTCCAATTTTTAAAAGAGACATAAAAGAATACAAATAAAATTTAATACTTTAAAATTAGAATATGTGCTTACCAAAAGTGACTATTAACACAGTAAAAAACAAGCTATAGAGTGAGAAAAGTATTTGAAATACATATGACTGACAACTAACTCATATCCAGAATACGTAATTAAGAAACAAATATATAATTAAGAAACAAAACATTGAACAAAACTATCCAAAAGCCAGACACAAAATAATGCACAGTGAAGATTTCCATTTATATAAAGCTTTAAAAGAATAGGTACATTTATTAATAAATTCTAGTTTTATGACTGGATAAAGAAAATGTGGTATATACATACAATGGAATACTCCTTAGCCTTGGAAGGAAATCCAGCCATTTGTGACAACATAGATGACTTGGAGGACATTATGATCAGATGGGAATGTTTACACCACTCACCAAAGAGAGGTGCAGAAGTTGCATCCAGTGTAATTGAAACCATGCAACCACAGAGACGCTTTATGTGCAGGTCCTAACATGACATATATGAATCACGCATAGGATGCAAGTATTCTGGTCTAATGCGTTAGATATCTTGATTTTAACTAGGGTCCTTTAAAACTATTAGCTCGTGAAGTTACAAAAAAAAAGGCAAAATATTTTACTTAAGAAAAGTGCTCACAATCAACTCACATTGCTGGAGCATTTTAGAAATTGATTCCCATTTCTAGCAGTTGGATGTATAATTTAGTGATTATTAATATGGTCTAATGTTATTATTTATGTTCTGAAAGAGTCAAGAAAATGTAGTATAAGCAATAACTTTATCTGAAAATGTGTGTGCTATAATAAAAGTCTATATAAATCATCTTAAATACTGCACATCAGTCTTTAGTTCATTTTATTAGAAATCTTTGCATTTTCCTATAAATAAAAAAAGGTATCCTTTTATTTTTTCATATCAAAATGTACTGCCTCTGCATGGGAAGAATGACATTTATTACAGGAACTTAAAAATTCCAAAATAGTTAATGTCCATGGTTTAATAAATGACCACAGTGTTCTACACAAGTATAACTCACTGTTTGATGTTTCATTTTAATCCAGTTTTCAGTTGACCCATACTCTTCTGGTATAGTAAGGGAAGAAAATATATAGTACAGGAAAGAAAGTGAGAGAATCTTTCTCCCTGGAAAGCTAAATATTTTAGGTAGGTTTAAAAAGTATGAGCACAAGCCTCATAGCAGTAGTAATGAATGATAAAAGTCATTCTCTAAGGATTTGATATAGTGTGGTCATTTTTCATCACTATTATTTCTCTGTCATTTCTTTAAAAAACCCAGCACATTGCCTTTTCGTGTTACTGTGTGTGACTTTTTGCCCCCTCAATATTTCTAGGCTATTGCTAGAAAATAATAATGAAGTTTTGCTTAATGTTCTTTTGCTCTTGAATTTTAAATGAGGAACTCTACACTGCCTACATCTCTCATGATGACCACCACAGGCCTTAATCATGAAAGAGGAAAAGTTCTCCCCAATACCAAGCCAACCCATTTATTTTGGAGAACAGTAATTTCACCGGTAAGCAACAATTTCACCATTTCTACAATCCATTTCCACTGGAATGAAGAATAGTTTTGAGATGAATTTGTATGGTGCCACTTAGGTATCGTTTTCCTAAATTCAGATAGTGACCCCTGCAGAGTACGAAGGAATGCTGTAACAAAACTAGTAAGAGTATATTGTATTAATTTATTCTACAAATATTTATCATTTTCTACCTGTAGCCAGGCTTTCTCTGGTGGCTCAGATGATAAAGAATCTGCCTGCAATGCAGGAGACCTGGGTTTGATCCCTGGGTTGGGAAGATCCCCTGGAGGAGGGCATGGTGACCCACTCCACTATTCTTGCCTGGAGAATCCCATGGACAGAGGAGCCTGGTATGTTACAGTCCATGGGGTCACAAAGAGTCAGACACAACTGAGCGACTAAGCACAGCATACCATTAGCCAGGCACTAGGCTAGGGACCAAGGATACAATATGGAAAAGACACCCTGCCTTCAGAGGAGACACAAGCTCATGTCAACCCAGAAAAGTTCATGTCCCAAGTGTTACAAAAGCACAAGATAATATTGGAGGGTTACTTGATCAAATTTTAAGGAATCAGAGAAGTCTGCCTGAAAGAAATGATAGCTAAACAGAGACATAAACAATGAATAGAAATCAGGCAGGTAAAAAAATAAATCAAAGGAGAATATTACTTACTTCACTTGGAGTGAGGATTTCAGGGGAGAGGTGGGGTGAGGGCAGTATGCCAAGATGAGGCCAGAGAGAATGCAGGAGTTGGAAGGCCAGATTTTTTAAGGACCTTGTATGCTGAGATAAAGGGCTTCCCTGGTGGGTCACTGGTAAAGAATCCGCCTACCAACACAGGAGATGTGGATTCAATCCCTGGGTCAGGAAGATCTATTGGAGAAGGAAATGGCAACATGCTCCAGTATTCTTGCCTGGGAAATCCCATGGACAGAGAAGCCTGGTGGGCTACAGTCCATGAGGTCACAAAAGAGTCGGACAAGACTTAGTGACTAAGTAACAACAAAGCTGAGATAAAGACTTTGGGTTTATCTGTGTAATAGTCAGAAAAACACTGGTAGTTTTTCAGCACGTGCAGTTGTAATATCAGAGCTGACTTCAGAGGAACAGAATCACAGGATGAGTTCTGTGAATTGGTGACTGTCCCATGTCTATCCCACAAGAGTCCTCTGGGGCTGTCATTGGAAAGTTGCTTGATGAAGGGGCACCCTCTGAGCTGATGAACAGCACAAAGAACGAGTGGGTAGTGGCTGATGTGGCTTTGGAATTAACTCTGTTTCACTTGGCTGGGAATTTTCCTTTTGTGCACTCAGGTTGAGAGTGAATTTGGAGCGAGGAAACTAATGATTAGGTTAGATCTGTACTGGAAAAGTTCAGGGCATTGGTCGAGTTATTCTTCCCCAATGATCACTAGTAGTTGCTAAAAATAACATCAGCACTGCTAAGTAGAGAAAGGATCATTTTCAAGGCTTGTTGTTTCCCCACTCCTGGTTTTCTGTGCTATTTAGGTTAGGGAGCAGGTCACTGTTCAGGAAGCAGAGCGTAGGACGTCCCCTGGGGCACATGGTGAGCACAAAGGCAGAGAATTGTGTTCTTCACCACAGTTTAGGCTCAAATTAAACACAGATGTCAGTGCAGACTTCATCACATCCTCATGACTGTACTATTGAGAGAGACTCCCAACAGGCTCCTCCTTCCAGGCCACCCAGGCTCCTGGGCATCAGCTCCCCGGAGCATCAGTTCTAACATGTTTCTCCACTGCTCAAAAACTGACAATGGCCCCCTCAGTCCCTGTACAATGGCTCTCAGCTCTAACTGCATGTTACAGTCACTTGGAGAGAATTTTTTAATACTAATGGCCAGACATTTGAATCGGGGCTATGGACTGAATGTTTGTGTCACCCACCACAAATCCATATGCTGAAATCCTAACCACTAATGGAATGGTAACAAAGAGTAGAGCCTTTGGGAGGTGATTAGGTCATGTGGATGGAGCCCTAATGATCTGGATTAGTGCCCTTAAAAAGGAGACCCAGGAGAGCTCTCTTGCCCCTCTGCCATGTGAGGACACAGGAAGAAGATGGCTGTTTCTGAAACAGGAAATTCTCACCAGACACCTAATTGGCCAGTGCCTTGACCTTGGACCTTGGGCTACCACACATGTGTCCCTATGTTTCATTGCTAGAGAGAGTATGCTAATGTAGCCCCAGAAGGGAAATGACACAAAAGCTTGTGCCTGAGCTTTCTAGATACCAATGATGCACACCTTTCTCCTGCTGCTTTTGCTCTGTACTGTTGCTAAAATAAACCTGATCCATGGATAGAACATTCTTTGAATGAATGAATAGGTGACTGACATGAATGCAATAAACAATGAAGTGAAATGGCCATCCAACACTTAATGATGTCTATTTTTCAGTGCAGAATGAATGAATCTGTATTGAGATGCATTTACTGTAAACTATAAAGACTAAGATGAGCTCTGCTTGGGAAAATATTGAACATATATGATCAGATATAATAAAATTTAATAAATGCCTTTCAAATCTTGGATACCTCTTTTCTTACTTAGTTCCAAAGAGACACTTCAAGACAAATTTTCTCATCAAATTTGTTTGTCAAGCAGCCAGACTTCCCTACTGCCTCTTCTTCTCACCTGGTGTGGTATGTCCAGAACACTTTCCTTCCCAGGAACATAGGATGCTGCAGTTTCATGATGCATCCTCCATCATAACGTGAGTCATTTATATGCCAACATGAGGTTTATCTGACTGCATGTACCAATGGAGAATGGTTTAGATAAGGAAGAAGAGAAATGAATTTAATAATATCTATTGAGGAAGGCTAGCAGGAAAAGAAAAGGTAGCCATACTCTGAAATCTATGCAACTATTTTCTGAATTCTGTTCACACTTTTGATAGGGGAGATGTGGCAGGCGTGGTAATAGAACTAGTAATTGTCTGATTGGGATGACCTCTGGGAGTGAAGAAGTGAGAGAAGTAAAGAGGAACAGATACAAAAGTTCATAGACCCATGCAAGATCCTTAGTGATGCTCATAATGGATCATCCTTGTTTAAACTTTTTAAAAGCCTTCCTCTAAATTTCTCTGTCCTCTGTGTTTTGAGAAGCTATAGCAGAGACTTCTTCCTGAGGTTGACATTTTCATCAGAAGAGAAAGCCTGGGGACTTTGATAATAGCTGATCACAGGACTCCTGGGTGACCAGCATGGGCTTCCCCTCCTTGATCCTACTCTAATTAGGTGATCACAGCCATCTCTCCTGACATGTCTGCGAGGGGCTGCAGATACTTGGCAATGAATCTGTCAGTCATGCAGAGAGCACAAATGGGCTGGGTCAGAGGTAACCAGAAGCCTTGTCTTTATGTCACATATTTATTTGGAAATTAGTCCACAGGCATGGAAAGGAGGATATAAAGCACTGTAAATATATACTATATATGAACATTGCCACTATTTATTCTAGATTAAAAGATCTGAAATTTGAGTTATTCTTGAGTAATAAAAATGAAAAAAAATTTCACATAAGCTCAGGAATATTAAAGAAAGCTATAATAATAAATTTGGGTAAGTTAATACTTTTTTGATGTGCTAGAATAACTTGCTACTTAAAGGAATTCTGTAATGAGTGTTTTTGTAATACAAGAAAATCTCCTGTAGGTCTCTCTGCATTCTAAATTGCTTTACAATTTTGATTTTTCTGAAAGTTGTATATACCAAGGAGTTTATTACTGTTAGATAAAAGATGTTAAATTTTGGATTGTGGTTATTGCCCCTTATTCTTGCTTCTCTGGGATATTTAAGCCATGATGGCAGACCTGAATGACTGCAAATCAGGGAATGTTTTTCTTATACTTAGCTCTAATAGTGTGGAGAGAGTGCAACCCAGGTGGTGCAGTGGTAAAGAATTTGCCTGCCATTGTGAGAGAGTCAAGAGATGTGAGTTCTATCCCTGGGTTGGGAAGATCCCTTGGAGTAGGAAATGGCAACCAATCCAGTAGTCTTGCCCGGAAAATCCCGTGGACAGAGGAGCCTGACAGGCTATAATCCATGGGGTTGCAAAGAGTCAAACACAACTGAGCACAGCACAGCACAGCACAGCTAATAGTATGGGTCACAATTATACCACAGCAGTGCCCGATGCAATGAGGAGGCACAGAACAAAACCATCTGAGCACAAATCATTGGTTTGTCTTCTCCTGTGTCCTGTAGACACCTGATCTTTGTTTTTGGCCTTGTGCAGCATGTGGGATCTTAGTTCCCCAGACAAGGGATCAAACCTGCAACTACTGAAATGGAAACTTGAAGTCTTAACCACTAGACTTCCAGGGAAGTCCCTGACATCTGACTTTTGAGGTGTCTACTTCAGAGCTGCAAGTTAAGGACCAAGAATGTTTCTTCACTAGGAGCTCTACTGGAGAGAAGGGATTCTTTGACACTCAAGACATTTTTGGCTCTAGAGCACACACCTACAATCAGAAGGAAATGGCAACACACTCCAGTATTCTAGCCTGGAAAATCTCACAGACGGAGGAGCCTAGTGGGTTACAGTCCACGGGGTTGCAATGAGTTGGACACGACTGAGTGACTAAACAACAGCAAAAAGTGATACCAACACATGGCCACAGTCAAAGCTGGCAAGGGGCAGAGTTAGTGAGGGAGTCTGGCTCCTGAGTAAATACTCTGAAATATTATGACCTCACTGGAGTTGCCACATCAATTTCAGCTTAGCATTGAGCTGTTATTTCCTACTGAATCCCTTTTCAGCTTTCTGGATCCTTTTCACATAAAGACTCTAAATGCCCAGGCTTGCTAATTATATATATTTGTATCTTTATGTATGCATCCTTGCATCCTCCTCGGATACACTGCAAAGGAAAGGTGACAGCATGCTACTTATTTGTCTGCCTATTTATCACACCTGATTTTAGGCAACACTTTTAGTCCTGATCGAGTCTTCATTTCCATCTGTCTTGAGGCAACAAGATGGAGAGAGAGTCCCTGCTGATCCCTGTCATAACTGATAAGCTCCACAGGGACAGAAAGCCCTCACTGTTCTCAAAACCTCTGAATTAAGTTTTAAAAAGGGCATTGGGGTCCAAGCACAAATAGCAAACCTTCCTTCCAATTCCATTTTTAGGCCAAACCGTTGTATAGTACCCGAGCACAGTAATGCTCAAGTTCAAAGATAATTGTTAATGTTGACCACCCTAGTGAATATCATTGTTCCAGCCACAAAGAACCAAGTTCACCACTATTACTGGTAATACAGGGTATACAGAAGCAAAATTTAAGTGAAAATAAGCAGCAAATAATCTCTGAATACTTAGCATGTGTCACTAGAGATGGAATCCTGACCCTCACAGTGCAGCAGAGAAATAAGAAAGTAACCATGCAACATCATCTACAAGTGCAAAATAATTTCTCAAGACTTTTTCTCAGTCTTCATCTCTTTTTCCCTTCTCTTTCCCCCACCACCTACCACCTCCTTCCTCCTCCACACACACACACACATCTCCTTTGTGTGCCCTGAATCTTTAGAGTCAATGCTGGCTTTCAAGGAATAGGAAATCCCATGAAGACCTCAATTTTTCCATAGCAGCTTTATCACATATAACAAAATTTAATCTTCCTGAGTCTTACTTCCTCAAATGACTGATAGGCTGATCCAAAGGTGTTAATTGCTTATTAAGTCTTAACAATCATTTATATGTTAGCAATCACCTATAATATCTTGAATCCTAGGAGCAAGACTTAAGCTGACAAAAACAATAGGTCCTGAGAAACATGAACATTCTGTTAAGAGGCTGAAATTTTTATAACTGTCTGCTTGGGCTTTTTAACATGAGGTTTCCAATCATGTCACAGTTTCCAATTTGAAATACTCACCATTTATCTGAGCCTTCTACAGATTTCTCTGATCTGTATATAATTTAAGAGGAGAATTTTATTTTCTGCTGTAGAGATTGATTTTGTTAGTCAAAGACATCAGCTGCAAGTTTAAATTTGCGTTTTAAATTTAGCATGATTTATTTCCAGTGAAAAGTGTGTCACTGCTGCAGTTATTCCAGGAGTGACTAGGGGACGAATAATTTATATTGAAAAACTATTAGAAAGGTGAGCTTCCCTATAAAGGAAAAGATTGGCATCCTTGACTTCATATTTTAAAACCTCTATATGACAAGAGACTGCCTAAACGCAATTATGTGACAATCAGCAGACCTGGAGAAAATACTTGCAACATACATAATCAAAGGGTTAGTATTAAGACTGCATGAGAAGCTCCTGCACTGCGTAAGCAAATAGCAAGCAATGTAATTTATATGGGGAAAAAAAATAAAACCCCTCAGAGAAAAGCACAAATACAAATAAGCACAAAGGAAGCTTAACCTCACAAATCAAAGATGTGCGGACATTCTGTTTATCAGATTGGCAAAGTTAATAAGATTAATATTTAGTGTTATTTTTGGCAAAGGGTACTGCCAGTTGTCAGTATAAATTGGGAGAGTCAACTGGCCTCAGTTCTCTGTAGAGTTATTTGGCAACATTTATCAAAAATTTAAGTGTCTTTTTGACAGCAATTCTCCCAAGGATCTATCTGGCACAAAAATGTACAAAAGTGGAAAGCCTGTTATGTTCAAACATCTTAATTGTAGCATTCTAATGATGAAGTCTTAGAAACAATCTCAATGTTCACCAGCAGAAGAATGGATAAATGCATCAGGGTACAGCCACACCACGGGGCTTCCCAGATGGTTCAGTGGTAAAGAACCTGCCTGCCAAGCCAGAGACACGAGTTCCATCCCTGGGTGGGGAAGATCCCCTGGGGAAGGAAATGGCAACTCTCTCCAGTATTCTTGCCTGGGAAATCCCATAGACAGAAGAGGTGGTGGGTTACAGTTCATGGGTAGCAAAGAGACATGATTGAGCAACTAAACAACAGTCACATCACACATGCAAAGCAGCTGAAAAATAAGTGAGAGTGTACTCACGTGGAAGGATATTACCTGCTTTATTTTCTAAAGTTCCAGAGCAATATATACACTATTTCTATGTAAATAACCACAAGCATCATATATGTGGGTATAAATGTGGACGTGTGGTCATTAAAAAAATGCCTGGATGATCCAACTGTTGGCAGTGATCTCCAGTGAGGAGCTTGGGATTGGGGCAAGGGATTTTTTTTTTTAATTAATTTTTAAGTTGTATTTAACAATTTCCTTTTATTATTAACACATCAAAGAAAAGTTCTAGAAGTTTCTTATAAAATAGTGTGCCAAATGACTCAGATCCCACTATAGTGCTCTTACAATCCAGAATTCACATATTATCTCTTTACAGGCTCCCATTGGTAATGCTCATTTTGATAATGCTGGGCACCAAATTTCCCACTGATTCTTTAGAATTCTAGAAAGTGCACTGCACTGAAAGTCTGGATATTCAAGTTCTAGTTTTTGTTCTATCACTCCCTCCTCACTACAGGTATCCGCCGCTTTTCAAAGTTCACTATACACCACTTTACTTTTACAAAAGGCCTACATTAGTACCTGTTTTTGCTAAGGGAAAGAAATCCAAAGAGGATTTTCACTTTCAGGCAAACAGTGAAAAGTGAAAATAGTTTCAGCTTTGGTTTTGCAGCAGCCGTTACAGAGGCAATGTGCAGCCCACCCTCCACCTCCCAAGCAGGAACAACACCCGCCAAGCTCCTTCTCCAGGCTCAGCATCTCAGCATCAAGCCACGAGAGCTTTGCACTGTGTCTGTGGGCATCTGTGCTTTGTCTCCTCTTACTTTTGGCATCTGTTAGCAAGATGTGTCCTAAGGTAACCGCTTCCTCACTTTACACCACTTCAGTTTCTGTTAATAAAAGGTTTAACGGGGGAGCCCAACTTTCAGTGGTGGGGAAATATGTCATCTCTTTGCAGACCAGTCACTCACCTCCGTCTTTCTCTGAAAAACAACGTCTGGGCGCCATTTGTTGTTTTCTAGCTCTGCTTCCCGCTGACCCGTGGCTCTTCCCCACACCCACCTACAGTCCACCACTCTGCTTTTCAACTAAAGCAATTCTGTTCCTCTTTGTTTTAATTGTTTGTTTATTCACCTAAGCTTCAGTCTGATTTCTGAGCAAAAGTCGTCTGAAAATATCCAGAAGAGATTCTTTTAAGGCTCCGTCCAGAACAAAGACTTCTTGAATCTATGAAATGCAGGCTCTGGTCAGGAATGCAGACCTTTTAGTCAATCCTGAAATTATCTCAGCCTGGAGCTGCCTCTCACTCTGTACATCAGGCCAGAAACACAGACCTTCTTTATTTTTTTCCAGAACATAACGTTGAACTGTGCAGGCTGTGGTGGAGGTGAATAAGAAAGACCAATACATGGGTATCAGCAATCAAGGGACTACGTGGATGGCTGGCAGAAAGCAGGATTCTTCCTCCCTTCTTTCTTCAGACGGCCACCAGGTCAGCTGGTGTTGCTCCTGGCACGATGGTTTTGCTTTTGATTATGAACATGCTCTGTTCAGAAATAATAGTTGGCAGAGAGCCCTGAGAATGCATTCATCAGGGAGTTGTAATTCAGGCTTTCCAGTTAAAGGTCAAACCAGAAACCAGCACCAGCTCTTAATCAGCAGCTGCTGGAGGAGTCAGGACCTTATTTTCACTCTCAATGCCAATGAAACTGAGGGCCTGTGTTCAGGGTCAGCTCCATTCACTCTGTAAGCTGGGTAAATTTTGACAATTGGGTGGCCTTTTCTTTGACTCAGGTGAAAAAACAAAATTGAGAACTTCTAGGGAGTTCTAAATGGAATCAGATAGAGCAAAGTTAGAGCAGATGTTACTCTACTGCTCCACCCAACCCATTATTTCAAGACACACGACAAAAACTCTACAACTCATCTCTGACATCACTGACTGCATCACAAGGTAAGAAACCATGAAACTGTTTGCCAAAGAGGCAAATAAAGAGGTCAAGATACAATATTCATTTCACAGCCCAAACACCATCTGTGAGGCCACTTTAGAAGTGAAGCAAATAGATTATTACTTATTTTTTCTATCCTATTTTTTTTCCATAGGAACGTCTTAACAGCATGCTTAAAATATGACGGACTTAACCTACTTGACTCCAACTCCTTGAATCCCCAGTTTCCTCTCAACACCTCTATATATACCACGTATCCTTAAATTTGTTCTTATCCTTTGAATTTGTGTTATTGAGGGGCGGGCTCTGTGCCTTGTTTCTCTTCTACACCCCCCACCAGAAGCCCAAATGAAATGCAAACAACCTGTATACTAAATATAACTAAAATATTATGCCATTAAAAGGACAAGATACAGTATAGAAGCAATTTGAAATATGTTAAATTGCTAAATAAGCACAACACATTTGACAGGCACTTTAAAGAGTAAACTATAAAGGCAGGGAAGAGTAGATATATGGAAAACTACCTTTGTGATTTCAATAAAAATAAATTTTGATAACCAAAGGGCTACTATATAAACAACTTTTAAGCACCTCCTGTGTGTCAGGAGCAAGTCTCAACATCCAGGTGCTTTACAGGCCCCTGCTTTCATCATGTCTGCTAACATCTTATTGGCCAAAGTAAGTTGTATGGCTGAATCCAGGTGCAGAGCGGAGGGAGGGCGCTCAGAGGAAAGAATCTGAATATGTGAAGAAATAAAGAACTGGAGCCATAAACGCTGTCTCCCCAGAGACCCTGCACTAATGTAATTGACTTCATCTCATTTAACTTCATAATAACTCTAAGAAGTTATTACTATTATCCCCATTTAATAAATGTGAATACTAAGGATAAGAGGGGCTTCCCCCATGGCTTAGTGGTAAAGAATCCACCTGACAATGCAGGAGACACAGGTTTTACCCCTGAGTCAGGAAGATCCCCTGGAGAAGGAAATGGCACCCCCTCCAGTATTCTTGCCTGGAAAATCCCATGGACAGAGGAGCCAGGTGGGCTACAGTCCATGCGGTCACAGAGAGTTGGACATGACTTAACAACTAAACAACAACAGGAGAGGAAAAGGCTAACTAGCTGGAAATTGACACAGCTACTAACTTCTTCTGTTCTAATATGTGATCTTCTGGCTCCACACATTTCTAAGTTTCTTGGACCTTTATTATTTACCAAAAATATGAAAATTATGGCAGAGAGAGATTTGGCAAAATTAGGAACCAAAGAACCTAGTTGTCTTATTTCATTCTTATGAATGAATCCTTTCCAAAAGGAATGGATTTAGTATATGTAAGTTATATCCAAATAGAATACAAAAGAAAAGGAAAAGAATCTTACTGAGTTAATTGACACCCAAAGAGAACACCAACTAGATTTTTGGGAGGCAACTAATTAAAATGACTCAAAAAAAATACATATGGAAAACTAATAAATAACAATAGCCAAGAACATTTTGAAAAGTGAGAGCACTGGAAAGTCATTTGTCTTTACAGATATTGCAACACATTTAAAAGTTACAATAATTTTTAAAAGCACTATCATATGAATTGACAGACAAATCAGACAGACCAGAAAGCACAGAAACAGGCCAGAATCCACACAGGAATTTAGACTATGATAAAGGTAGTGATTCAGATCAGTGAGGAAATAATGGATTACTTAATAAATGGTACTGTGATAACTGGAGAGTCATCTGAAAATTTTATTATATTTCTCCAACATCTTATACTATAAAAATTTCACACCTATCAAAGATGTAAAAGTGAAATGAAACAGTAATAGCATGTGAACAAAACATAGAGTATGTTTTAAATATTTGCAAAGTGAAAAAAGATTTCTTAGGTTTGACATAAAACCCAAATCCCACTGCAAGCCAGTGGAGGGACCGCGGAACTTATCTCAGAATTATCCCCACCGAGGAGTGAGGAGGCCAAGTTATTTATCCAGAGCTCCTGGGGCATTAATTTCCGGCACTTGTGGTTATTGCCAGCAACCTCCACAGCAGGCCAAGGGGATGTGAGGGCACCGATGGTGTCTGAAAAAATATGGGAAATAAACAAATGTTGTCTGTGTGTTTTTATTTCCATTATTCTAGGAGGTGGATCATAGAGGATCTTGCTGTGATTTATGTCATACAGCGTTCTGCCTATGTTTTCCTCTAAGAGTTTTATAGATTCTGGTCTTACATTTAGGTCTTTAATCCATTTTGAGTTTATCTTTGTGTACAGCAGGAGGAAAGGGAGTGTGGGACGAATGAAGAGAGTAGCATGGGAACATATACACTACCATAGGTAAAATAGATGGCCAGTGGGAATTTGCTGTATGACTCAGGGAACTCAAACCACGGCTCTGTAACAACCTAGAGGGCTGGGATGGGGCGGGAGGTAGGAGGGAGGTTCAAGAGGGAGGGGACATATGTATACCTATGGCTGATTCATGTTGATGTATGGCAGAAACAGCACAATATTGTAAAGCAATTATCCTTCAATTAAACATAGATCCTCCAAAGATCCTTCAATTGAAAAAAAAATTTTTTAAATGTTGTGTGTGTCACTCATCAGGTGAATAGTGAGAGACAACTCTCCTACTTCCTTGCCTTGGTTCTGCACTCATGAAGTCTGGTTATGAGTGGAGAGCACCAAATATTAATTGCTTGTTCAAAGTATATGGAACATCTTGGAAGACAGCCCTCCAAACTGTAAAAGTGTTGGTTTGCAGCTTCCACCATAGCTGGATCTTCGAAAGGCCATCCTACCATTTTTAAGGTCAGCTTTTCCTGGGTGAAAGGGTTCACAGTAAGACCAGTGAACCCCACATGTATGTGCTTATTGCCTATCTTCTGCAGTAAAATGAGTTCCCTGTTCAGAAGCAAGACTACCTTTGGACCACTAGGCCATGATGTCCAGGTAGAAGAGCTGCTTGAATTTCAACTTGAACCAGTACCAGTTACAGAACCTCTCTGGCTTTGAGTCACACTTAAGATCAGAAACTTTAAGGGTTACTTGGCAAGAGGTTGGAGCATTGTGCCTCTTTCTTAATGTCAGAGAATGTAACATGCTGCAGATTATTTTTCACCTTAAAGGAGATATCTTGAATGTCTCATAAATCCCCAGAATCTCCACTGATATTCACTGAGGCCTCTGAATTTCCATGAGATTTATCACTCATTCTCTAGCACATATGTGTTTTGTTTTGGGGTACTTGATACTTTTGGCTCAATCAGCATGGTCTAATCAGTATAGTGGAACAGAGTGTCCTATGGGATGATGAAGTTATCAAGATCTCTACATATTAGATTAAGGCAGCCAACAGGATGTTATAAGGGTATATAGCTGCTGGATTAAAGCAAACTGTGTTGAGTGGTATCTGCTTATTGGTTAGGAAAAAAGTGTTTGCCAGATTGACATCTATATAAGAAGCTCCAGGGATTATGCTCCTAATATCCAGGAGAAACATGCTTCATTTGAAAACAAACTCTCCAGCAAGATGCTTAACTTTATGGAAATCTACTTGAAAGCCATAATTTTCCAGATGAAGAGATCTGCAGAGGAGAGGGGCTGATTGCTTATAACCAAAGGTCAGATAAGAGAAGGTCCCCATGACACACTCAGGAATCTGTGGCCAGGGGCCTCTTATCACTATTCAAGGTATGAAGTCAAAGGTACAAAAGGAAAACATGTCCCAAAGGACAGTGAGAGGGCAAAGCCAAGTGTCAAAACCATATTGGCACCTTGAGGGGTCAGAAGGCAGGGAGAGAATGCAAAGATCAGCTGCTGCTTTTCTGAGGCTTCAGTGATGGCTTAAAGAAGTATTGTAGGCTGGTTTAAAGAGTCAGAAAGGGGCAGACAAGCAAGAGCTTGCTGATGATTACATGACCCTTGGGACTTAAAAACCAGGTATCTTAACTCAGCAGGATGGCCTGACTAATACACACACACACACACACATACGCGCGCACCTTACTGCAAGTAATCCACATAAACTTGATAGCTCCCATATTCACCTTACTTGAACAGCATTTACCCAGGTCCTCAGAGACAAGCTTATTGCCAATCAAATGGAAAACTTCATTCATTTTCCTACTTGGTTTCTTTTTAGCCCATTCCTTCGGCCATCTTCTCAGAATTCTACTGCCCTATCCTATTGCATCAATTAGCATCTTACTATAGTGATCATTATATCTACTACTGTGGGCAAGAATCCCTTAGAAGAAATGGAGTAGCCATCATGGTCAACAAAAGAGTCCAAAATACAGTACTTGGATGCAATCTCAAAAACGATAGAATGATCTCTGTTCGTTTCCAAGGCAAACCATTCAGTATCACGGTAATCCAAGTCTATGCCTCGACCAGTAACGCCGAAGAAGCTGAAGCTGAACGGTTCTATGAAGACCTACAAGACCTTCTAGAACTAACACCCAAAAAAGATGTCCTTTTCATTATAGGGGACTGGAATGCAAAAGTAGGAAGTCAAGAAACACCTGGCGTAACAGGCAAGTTTGGCCTTGGAGTACAGAATGAAGCAGGGCAAAGACTAATAGAGTTTTGCCACGAGAATGCACTGGTAATAGCAAACACTCTATTCCAACAACACAAGAGAAGACTCTACACGTGGACATCACCAGATGGTCAACACCGAAATCAGATTGATTATATTCTTTGCAGCCAAAGATGGAGAAGCTCTATACAGTCAGCAAAAAAAGACTGGGAGCTGACTGTGGCTCAGATCATGAACTGCTTATTGCCAAATTCAGACTTAAATTGAAGAAAGTAGGGAAAACCACTAGTCCATTCAGGTATGACCTAGATCAAATCCCTTATGAGTATACAGTGGAAGTGACAAATAGATTTAAGGGACTAGACCTGATAGACGGAGTGCCAGATGAAATATGGACAGAGGTTCGTGACATTGTACAGGAGACAGAGATCAAGAAAATCCCCATGGAAAAGAAATGCAAAAAAGCAAAATGGCTGTCTGAGGAGGCCTTACAGAGAGCTGGAAAGAGAAGAGAAGTGAAAAGCAAAGGAGAAAAGGAAAGATATTCCCATCTGAATGCAGAGTTCCAAAGAATAGCAAGGAGAGATAAGAAAGCCTTCTTCAGTGATCAGTGCAAAGAAATAGAGGAAAACAACAGATTGGGAAAGACTAGAGATCTCTTCAAGAAAATTAGAGATACCAAAGGAACATTTCATGCAAAGATAGGCTCGATAAAGGACAGAAATGGTATGGACCTAACAGAAGCAGAAGATATTAAGAAGAGGTGGCGAGAATACACAGAAGAACTGTACAAAAAAGATCTTCATGACCCAGATAATCACGATGGTGTGAGCACTCACCTAGAGCCAGACATCCTGGAATGTGAAGTCAAGTGGGCCTTAGAAAGCATCACTACGAACAAAGCTAGTGGAGGTGATGGAATTCCAGTTGAGCTGTTTCAAATCCTCAAAGGTGATGCTGTGAAAGTGCTGTACTCAATATGCCAGCAAATTTGGAAAACTCAGCAGTGGCCACAGGACTGGAAAAGGTCAGTTTTCGTTCCAATCCCAAAGAAAGGCAGTGCCAAAGAATGCTCAAACTACCACACAATTGCACTCATCTCACATGCTGGTAAAATAATGCTCAAAATTCTCCAAGCCAGGCTTCAGCAATACGTGAACTGTGAACTTCCAGATGTTCAAGCTGGTTTTAGAAAAGGCAGAGGAACCAGGGATCAAATTGCCAGCATCTGCTGGATCATCGAAAAAGCAAGAGAGTTCCAGAAAAACATCTATTTCTGCTTTATTGACTATGCCAATGCCTTTGACTGTGTGGATCACAATAAACTGTGGAAAATTCTGAAAGAGATGGGAATACCAGACCACCTGACCTGCCTCTTGAGAAATCTGTATGCAGGTCAGGAAGCAACAGTTAGAACTGGGCATGGAACAACAGACTGGTTCCAAATAGGAAAAGGAGTACGTCAAGGCTGTATATTGTCACCCTGCTTATTTAACTTATATGCAGAGTACATCATGAGAAACGCTGGGCTGGAAGAAACACAAGCTGGAATCAAGATTTCCGGGAGAAATATCAATAACCTCAGATATGCGGATGACACCACCTTTATGGCAGAAAGTGAAGAAGAACTAAAGAGCCTCTTGATGAAGGTGAAAGAGGAGAGTGAAAAAGTTGGCTTAAAGCTCAACGTTCAGAAAACTACGATCATGGCATCTGGTCCCATCACTTCATGGGAAATAGATGGGGAAACAGTGGAAACAGTGTCAGACTTTATTTTTGGGGGCTCCAGAATCACTGCTGATGGTGATTGCAGCCATGAAATTAAAAGACGCTTACTCCTTGGAAGGAAGGTTATGGCCAACCTAGATAGCATATTTAAAAGCAGAGACATTACTTTGCCAACAAAAGTCCGTCTAGTCAAGGCTACGGTTTTTCCAGTGGTCATGTATGGATGTGAGAGTTGGACAGTGAAGAAAGCTGAGCGCCAAAGAATTGATGCTTTTGAACTGTGGTGTTGGAGAAGACTCTTCAGAGTCCCTTGGACTGCAAGGAGATCCAATCAATCCATCCTAAAAGAGATCAATCCTGGGTGTTCATTGGAAGGACTGATGTTGAAGCTGAAACTCCAATACTTTGGCCACCTCATGCGAAGAGTTGACTCATTGGAAAAGACCCTAATGCTGGGTAGGATTGGGGGCGGGAGGAGAAGGGGATGACAGAGGATGAGATGGTTGGATGGCATCACCGACTCGATGGACATGGGTTTGGGTAGACTCCGGGAGTTGGTGATGGACAGAGAGACCTGGCGTGCTGCAATTCATGGGGTCGCAAAGAGTCGGACACGACTGAGTGACTGAACTGAACTGATAGTGATCATTTCGTAGCTCAGTCGGTAAAGAATCCGCCTGCAATGCAGGAGACCTGGGTTCGATTCCTGGGTCGGGAAGATCCTCTGGAGAAGGAAATTGCAACCCACTCCAGTATTCTTGCCTTGGAAATCCCATACACACAGGAGCCTGGCAGGCTACAGTCCGTGGGGTCGCAAAGAGTTGAACGTGGCTGGGTGACTAAACCACCACACCATGATGATCAAACTTCAGTGTGCTTGATAATCATCTGAGAAGCAGGATTAAAATGGGATTTGAGGTCCCAATCCCAGAGGACTTGGGGAAGGGAGGTACAACTGTACACAGGTGGCTCTTGAATCACAACTTGAGAAACACTGAACAATATGGTCATGAGTCTTAGTCTCCAGCCCAGATCTTTTTCCGGGGTTTAAGGCCTGAAATATCAACTGCCTGATTAATTTGGACAAATTCTGTCACCTTAAAATCATCATGCTCTTATCTACTCACTGCCAAATCTACTGTGTATTTTCCTACATGCCCACTGTGGTCCTGCCGCCAGCTGGGCCCAGGTCCTCTATAACTGTGAGTCCACGGCTGGCCTCTGGTCTTCTCTCTCACTCATTTCTAATGGCTTTAGCTCACCTAAAGATAGGAAGAGCCACTGACCTTGCATTGTAGGCAGATTCTTTACCGTCTGAGCCACCAGGGAGGCCTTACAATCATCTACTGTCCCCAAATCTCTGAGTGCAATCACTGCAAAGGCTGCTACCTGCTTCAATGGAAGGAAGGAGAAAATATGAGAATAAATATATGACTATTTATTCATTATGGATATGGTGGCTCAGATGGTAAAGAATCTGCCTGCAGTGCAGGAGACCTGGGTTTCATCCCTGGGTCAGGAAGATCCCGTTGAAGAGAATGGCAACTCACTCCAGTATTCTCACCTGGAGAATTCCACAGACAGAGGAGCCTTTGGGCTACAATCCATGGGGTCCCAAAGAGTTGGACGTGACTGACTGACACTTTTACTATTTATGCCCATGTGAATTCCCCAAAACACTATGTATAAAAAGCAATTAAGTAGTCAATTGAGGGACATGAGTAAGAACAGTGAGCAATGTGATTATACAACTGATTTCTTAAAGCTAAATATTGAGTAGCTTTATTCTAAAAAACCCTTCAGTCAACCCCCTCCTCACTTCCCTCTCTTCTATTCAGGCCACACCTCCCTCCATGTGGATCCGACCTTGAGCTTTCTTCCCTCTCCTCCCTGTTCACCCTCTGAGACTTCCACTTCGTGGGCATCGTTCCTGCAAAGCACTGGAGCTGTTCCTTTATCTCAGCCAAGCTCACCCCAACTACACTTGGAAAGCAACACTCTCCCAGCCCCGCCACTGCCCCTCACCCCATCCAAGCTAGAATGAACCATCAGTGGATTTTAAATACAGAGATGTAAAAAATAAATAAATAAATAAATACAGAGATGTTTCTTCTTCAAGAAAAAAATTCTGCTGTCAGCTCTTAAACCAACAATTTTTCTTTCCCTGTGCCATATCGTTACTTAGCTCTAGTGAAATTGCTTTAATATTAGCCACAGTCTGACCACAGTGGTACTTTTTATGCCTTTCCTCTTTCGAGGGCAGCTGTCAGTTGCAATCAGGTGTTAATGAGGTTACCTCCTGAGTACTAGGTAGCTTTGTACTGGTCCCAGGTGGCAGTTCTTTCTCCTCCCTCCTGCTAGCAACCTTGCCAATGCATGTTGTTTATTACAAGGAAGGCCAGTGTAGTGGGGAGAAAAAGGAGGGAGTGGGAAGATATTTTTCTTATTAACCCTAAAATATATATAAAAAAAACATTGGAACCAGAACCTATATGTCGCTGAGAGTTCTGGTTAGTGGATTTTTATGATAATACTTAGTAGCCCCTGGTGCCCTAGGTATTTCTTCATAATATAGGTTGGTTTCTTGTTAAATCTCTTCTTAGACAAGGCAACAGGCTCTGCTTGTCCTTGACAATAATTAGCACTTTCTATTGAAGGTAGCCCTGAAGAAATTATGTTTTCAGTTTTTGAATTCAAAATGTAAGACTTTACATGTGCCAAAACGATACACCAATTGCAGAACAGAGACTTGTGTCACCTGGAAAAAGGCTGGATAGGCATGCTTATTTCTAAAGGAAAAGAACTTTTAAACAGTCATTCAACAATCATCTAGCTATGAGTAGAGAGAGATAAGGCTAGTGGGTGCTGCTGCTGCTAAGTCGCTTCAGTCATGCCCGACTCTGTGCGAGCCCATAGACGGTACCTGACCAGGCTCCGCCATCCCTGGGATTCTCCAGGCAAGAACACTGGAGTGGGTTGCCATTTCCTTCTCCAATGCATGAAAGTGAAAAGTGAAAGTGAAATCGCTCAGTCGTGTCCGACCCTTAACGACCTCATGGACTGCAGCCTACCAGGCTCCTCCATCCATGGGAGTTTCCAGGCAAGGCTAGTGGACTGATGGCCATTTTAACAGGGAATGAACCAATTACAAAGTTTTACTGATATGATGTGTTGATGATGTCAATACAAGAGAAGATATGGCTTAAATATTTCTATAAGGATTTTCCTTAGCTCCAGGACTATCTTCGTGTATGAGAAACATACTATCCAGTAGGGCCCCTGGTTTCAATGTCTGTCAAATGAGGGAATTACTATATCTAGATCTCTCCATTGCTCTCTGACCCTTTTGACCAAAAAAAAAATTTTTTTTCAGTAGGACTAGCAATACAGTCTGTTTCAGTGAATAACTCATACACCTTCAGGCCTCTGTGCTATTCTTATGTTAGACAAATTCAAAATTGCTCTACTTCCATCGAGTGGTCCTTTTGGGGATCACAGATCCTTTTGAGAATCTGGTAGATATGAAACGTCTCAGTTTGGGAAAAAAAGAGGAATCTATACACAAATATACAACATATTACATATGATTTTAGAATATTCATTGTTCAAATCTAAATTCATTAAGATTTTAGAAGATTCTTCAGGCTTCCTCCTGAAGCCTGTCAATGGACTTTGTAAAGGGGCACAGGCTCCAGTTTTTTTAAACTCTGGAGTAAATGTTAACTTTCAGATTCCATCCTTAAGAATGAAAATGTGAACAAGATAATGAATGAATATAAAACAAGACTATAAACAAGAATCTTCCTCAACCTAAACCATATTTTAGACTATCACCAAACAAGTCTTACAGCAAAGGCGGGATACATTTCTCCTTGTTCTGATCCTCTGCGGCCCCCAGTGCCCTTGAATTGAGGGCACACTGCTCAGCATGACCTGCAGCATCTGGTCTACTCTCCTACCTTATTGCCTAGGGTTCCCAAAGGCCACTTCTGTCGCAACAGATGTGATCTCTTCCTCTGGGATTGCCACCTCTGAGTCTTTCCCATGGTTTCCCCCTTGTCTGGATTGCTGCACTCCTCAACATCTCTCTACTATTTGCATCTAAGACCAAATGTCACCACCTCCATAAAGCTTTCGGAGAAGGCAATGGCACCCCACTCCAGTACTCTTGCCTGGAAAATCCCATGGACGGAGGAGCCTAGTGGGCCGCAGTCCATGGGGTCGCTAAGAGTCGGACACAACTGAGCGACTTCAATTTCACTTTTCACTTTCCACTTTCATACACTGGAGAAGGAAATGGCAACCCACTCCAGTGTTCTTGCCTGGAGAATCCCAGGGACAGGGGACCCTTGTGGGCTGCCGTCTATGGGGTCGCACAGAGTCGGACACGACTGAAGCGACTTAGCAGCAGCAGCCATAAAGCTTTCCCTGAGACTTTTTACTGGATGTGATCAGGCCTGTCTTAAACCCCTGTGGCACCTTATTATCACACTTTAAATTAGTTCCTTACACTGATATCTGTCATGATGTATACTCCTTGCCCTCATATAAAGGTTATTGAATGGATAAATGAACGACTAATAGTGGTGAAAGTTTGATTGCATCAGAAAGAATAAACTTCAGACACTGTGAAGTGAGAACATACTAAACAGCAGGATGAGAGTGATCAGCACTGGTCTAGGTGCCAGGATTCCAGAGTTCCAGCCCCTGTTCAACCACCTCCTCACTGTGTCACCTCTAGTAAAGTCATTTAATTTCTCTGATGCTCACTTTTCTTACGTAAGTCAAATGGAATATGTATGTGAGTGTGCTTTGTAAACTGGTAACTGAATTGCAATGTCAAATTTTATATCAGTCATTATTGTTCATTATATGACAATAATATTATCATATTATCATTATGACAATCAAGAAGAAAGTGGAAAAATCTATCAATCCAAATATAGATAGCTCAAATAACTCAACTATGTTAACCACTTTGAGTTTTTAAAATCTGCAGCCATTTATGAACTAAAGTATAGACAGTCACAGACAATATATCACATTTGTATCACAATGTGATATTGATACTGCCCACCATTCCTGTTCTGTGAATTTTTTAATACAAATTTTTGAACACAAAACTCATTTCACATCAATTGACCTAATCGGCCTTTATTGCAGAGATCTTTAGTGTGGAGTCCATGGATCACAGGTCTATCATTGGGCCATGGGATACTGGAGGTTCCAAGACTCTCTGGAATTCTATGCAAAATTATATGAATATGCATTCAAGAAGAAAAAATTGTAGTTTTCAAACCCTCAAAGAGATTAATGACCACAAACATTTAAGAATTACTATTAAAGTTTAATTGCACCTGGAAAACCCATTGGATTTGTACTTACTTAATGAAATGACAGGAATAGGGCCCAAAGGTGTGTAGGAATAGGAATCTAGCTAAAAAGATATTAAGAGTTGTCGAAGGAAGCATTAAGAGGGCCTGATCTGAGGATGACAGTGAAAACAGAAAGGAAAGAGTGAATGCAAAAGGCATCTTTGAGACAGTCAGTCCTACCCTCCTGTGCTTTTTCCTGGATGGGTTTTCATGGATGAGGGATCCTCTTCCATCCCCAGGTATTTTTAGCTTTATCTACAAGTTATCTCTCCCAGTGTAAAGGTCCCATTTTCCTTCTAGCCTTATAGCTTTCCAAAATGTAATACATAAATAATTTTGTCCTAATTTGGGGAGGATAACTTGAGGCTCCTGATGTATGAGTGACGAATAAAAGACGTTTTCTTGAGTTTGATTTGAGAAGCAGTATAGAGAAAAAGAAGACCTGGGCAATGAGAGAAAGTGGCTTGAAATGCTACTGGGGGAAAAGGACTTCTGGGAGAGAGAGAAAGAGAGAAGAGAGAGATGAATCTTTAGCAAAAGGAACTTTGGAGAAAAGCAAAGATATTAAATAAAAAGGAATATTTTAGAAGTTACACTGCACAGCATGCAACAGAAGGCTTTATAGTACTTTCTTACTGATGCTTTAGTAAAATCTACATCATGAAGATTGGCATAACCCAATGTAGACCAACAGTTTTCAATCTTGCCAATACATTCTAATTGCCTGAAGAACTTCTAATAAATACCCAGAGTATTAGCCCTATCCCAGATAGTCTGATGTATTTGGTCTCAAAATGGGGCCTCGACATCAGCATTTTTTTAAAAGTTCTCAAGATGAACTAATGTGATTTTGAAACCAGTGGTCTAGGGTCTGGAATTGTTGTTTTCAATATTCCAATCATCAGAATTATCTGGTGAGCTTTTAAGCAATATGGATGCACTGGGCCCCCTCACACCCGTTGAGTCTGACTCTCTGGGCATTACACTTTTCTTTTAATTTCCAGGCGATTCTGATGCAACATGAAGCTGCAGAGCCACTGGCTATAGAAGAAAATTATATACTAGAGCCTAAATGAATCTATTTAGGCAGGATATAGGCAAGATGAATCCATTAAGAAGCCATATATACTGCTTATTATTGGCACTAACTAAATAACTAGTATCCTGGCTTCCCAGGTGTCACAGTAGCAAAGAATCTGCCTGCTAACACAGGAGATGAGGGTTTGATCTTTGCATGGAGAAGATGCCCTGGAGGAGGAAATGGCAGCCCTTTCCAGTATTCCTGCCTGAAGAATCCTATGGATAGAGGAAACTGGTGGCCATCGTCCATGGGGTCACAAAGAATCAGATATGACCGAGCAACTGAGCACGCAACTAGTTCCCTGCCCTTGGTGCCTCATCCTCAAAAACTATCAACATTTTATTTCTATGCCAAATAAGTGAGAAAAGAAAAATACTAAGAACCTAACCAACACTGAAACTATCTTCTGGATGAAAGAAGAGCAAGATGTTTGGATTGAAAGAAAACATCCAACACAAACCTTGTTTTGTTTAAATAATTAGCCCTTTAAGATTGGCTCCTTATTAAAAAAGAATTCCAGGTGGTAAGCAAATGACGGGAACTCTGGTTTACAGTGATATGGGGTAAAATAAAAAGAAGACCACCTTCAGAACAGCTGAGGCCTTTCCACACTGGTACCTCGTAATATCATGAAGGCTTTTGTTTCACTTCAAAATAGCTTCCAAAGAACTCACCACATAGTAGCAGGGGGCATTTACCACTATCAAAATATAGGTATTTGGGGCTCAGATTTATACAGAATTATACAGATTTATGGGCTTCCTTGGTAGCTCAGCTGGTTAGGAATCCACCTGCAATGCAGGAGACCCTGGTTTGATTCCTGAGTCGGGAAGATTCCCTTGAGAAGGGATAGGCTACCTACTCCAGTATTCTTGGGCTTCCCTGGTGGCTCAGATAGTAGAGAATCTGTCCACAATGAGGGAGACCTGGGTTTGATCCCTGTGTTGGGAAGATCCCCTAGAGGAGGGCCCGGCAACCCACTCTAGTATTCTTGCCTGGAGAATCCTATGGACAGAGGAGCCTAGTGGGCTACAGTCCATGGGGTCACAAAGAGTTGGACATGACTGAGCAACTAAGCACAGCACAGATTTATACACATACACACATGATATCTTAGATATATGCATAAACATGCTCACACACGTGTGCACACATGCATTCACATGGTTTAGCTGATTCTGCAATTTCTGCTCTTGTTTGTAATATGGAAGCAGTTAACTGATAACTACAGTGACTATTGCAATTATTAGGACAATGAAATAGGTTTCCTGCAAAGTCATAAAGACTCTTTAATTTTCAAAAACAAGGCCAGCGTTTTGTTTTTTGGCAAAATTAGTTCCTTATTTATAGAGGACAAACTGTAATTACATGATAAACCTGCATTTTGTCACTCTGAAAGCTGCTGGCATACCACATGTTTAACAACGGGACACTATGATTACCCTCAGAGTACCTGAATTCTAATTAAGAATTTTCAGTGCTGTAGTTTAAGCATGAAAATGAAGACAGAAAGAACAGTTGAAGCAAAAGTCTAATCCTGAGAACTGAATAAAGCTAGAGAGGGCCAATAAGTCATTCTAGAGAAAGGAAGATGATCTTTAATTATCCTAGAACAGCTCAAACTGAGCCCAAAGTCCAAGAGACCAAAGCCACTGAATTAAGATCAGATTGATTAAAAAACTATCCACGTTGCAGGAAGTATACTGATATGAAAAATGCCTTTCTACTGACACATGGAAGATAATTCAGGCAGGATTTGTTTTGTTTTGTTTTACCATAACAAAGTAATAAATAAAATGGAAACCTTAATCATGATACCAACTGCCATTATGGAATTTTTTTTAATTGAATACAATGACAGAGTTTTGTGTTGCTTTTTAAAACCTCTACCTATTTTGTTTCAGTGACAAAAACAAACTTGTTTCCAGGGACTGTGGTTACTTTCCCTTTGCTTCTGTGAGTCAGGGCAAGAGGGGATTCAATTGGCATGTTCATTTAATGGGTAAAGGAGAAACCATCCAGCTGGGAAACACATGGTGAAAGGTGTGGGATAGGAGGGCTTCCCAGGCGGTGCTAGTGGTAAAGAGCCTGCTTGCCAATGCAGGAGACGTAAGAGATGAGGGTTTGATCCCTAGGTCAGGAAGATCCCCTGGAGAAGGCAATGGCAACCCACTCCAGTATTCATGCCTGGAGAATCCCATGGACAGAGGAGCCTGGTGGGCTACGGTCCATCGGGTTGCACAGAGTCGAACATGATTGAAGCCACACAGCATGCACATACGTAGGGTAGGAATGAGCAGAGCACCACAGAAGGCAGGATGAATGACTGCTGGTGAGACATGGGTTGGAATTCTGGAGAAGACATAGAATCTCCAGAAATGCCTCAATTTTCTTATCTGTTAAATGGGTATACTAATAGTATCTACTTCATGGAGTTATAAGAAGGATCAAGTAAGTTAACACACGTAAAGTGCTTAGCACAGCTTTCAATAAATGTTAGCCTCTATTAGTCATCTTTGACTTATCCTTCTTCTGCCTTCTGCATCCAGTTCATTACCCAGACTTACAGATTTTATCTTCACAATACCTCTTGCATTGCCTCCACCTTTTTAACTTCTACTGCTGCTTTACTCTTCAGGCAGGGCCTCATTATTTCTGATCTGAAATCCTGCAGTAAACCTCCACATTGACCTCCTCACCCTCTACTTTCTCTCCGGTCCCTTGTACCCACTGAGACCAGAGTAACTGTCAGAACCATGGATCACAGGCCTCTGTTGTGCAAACAGCTGGGTGTGCCCTGTGTCCACAGAATTAAGCTCCAAGCGCTAAGACTGTGCAGCCTGTGGCCCCCAGCAGGTTTCCCCACTATACTGCAAATCTAAGCATGAGGCACACATCTGAACAAAATGCTGGGTGTGCCCTGCACTGTCTCCTGTGTTCAGCATGGGCTACATCTCAGCTGTCCTTTCTCTTCTTTCTCCCCTACTCCCTCCCACCCCATCTGAATGTCTCTGCTTGTTAAAATCATACCCAATCTTCATGTTTGAGCTTAAATGCCACCTTGTCGATGAACCAGCCTCCCTCCATCCCAGCAAACAGATTTAATGGCTCATCCTTGAGTCCTCGTAGCACTTTCTGACTATTTCTCTAAAGTAATCCCCCTCCCTTCCTGGGCCACAGTCATGTGTAATCCTCCTTTTGTCATCGTGAGCTTGTTCAGGGCCTGGGCTGTGTCTTACTTTGTCTCCACTACTGTACCTAACCTCTTTTGTAGTGTCTAGCATGTATTGAGAGCTCACTAAATGTTTATGAAATAAAAGACATGCATTGCAATTGAAAGTTGTTGATTTTGCAATGACCAATGTAAACACACACACAAAAAGAGATGATTGGAATAACTAACCGTGAGAAGCTGAGGCTAAAATTTTGAAAATATATTTCCATCACTGAACAGAGGCCACTTGGCAAGTATATTATTATTGTGAAGGTGGCACCATGCAGCCTCTTGAAGCACATGGAAGATATTCCTTAAGGAATTCTGTGCCCTTTGTTCTAATGTTTAATGAGGTTTTTCAGGTGTCGGGGTTCCTAGGAGAGAATAGACTGTTCAGTGGTAAACACCTAGATCTTCATGACATATATTTTCCATAGAAAATAGATCAGTGCTTCTGTTTACAAATTAATGCAGTGTGGAATCTTAATTCAAGGCCTGATCATTGCTGGTGAAGTGGCAAAGGGCTCTAGATGTCCAGGCAGCTAAGGTTTGGTCCTGTCTTTGGATGCCCCTCTCAAGGCCTTAGAAGAAAGAACAAAAGTAAACCAAGAAACACCCTGTAAGAACCCACCTCTTACAAGTTCAAATGCTCCTTTGGATCTCAGACTACTTCTGGGCCTTCTGACTCATGCCAAGCCTTTATAAGCCATTTCTCCTGCCCTCTCCACACTCCCCTCAGGGCCAAGTCTAAAGATCAAAAGAGATGACAAGAGAGTTGGAAACTAGGGCTGGTAACTTAAAGTGATCTGCTGGCCAAGGAGGGAGAACCAGTGTGCAAGTTCTGTCCTCCCAGACCCTCTGTTTTTCCTTTAGAGCCCTCCCAATCCTCCTTGATCTCATGGAACCATCCCCAGCTCGTTCCCAGGCTTGGTTTGTCTCTGGGTGGGAGTCTCTGAATGTCAGCCTGTGTGTGTGTGTGTGTGTGAGCATCTGTCTCTGCTAATCTGTGATGCTATTCAAGTCATCAGGATTGTATAGATCAAAATGCAAATTTATGCAACAACTAATGCATAACTTAGCATTTTACTTTTGAGCCAAAAGACAACACATGATTACTTACAGTTGAATATATGTCCCCCAGAAACTTTCAGTTGCTGAAAAAAACCTCTCTGTAGCTCATCTGGTGTAGTCCTTGTCTCTCTTGCTGTTTTGCCACCAAGAGAAGGCAGAAGGAATGTTACCAAAAGGGCTGAACATCTTGGAATGGGCTCTAAAAAAATAAAGCATAAAAGAGAGGTGTACAAACTGCTAGCATATGGAAGCCAAGAATGGAAACTTTAAGCTGAAGACACTGAGCATAATCATTTTTAAATGGCACTGTGTGAGTGGGAAATGTTTTTCTAACCAGTCCTTAGAGAGTTGAGTTCTATATTAAAGAAGGAAGAATCAATAAGCTTAAATGACCTGAAAAGAAAGCAAATACATGGCAACATTCATCCACAGCATAGAATTAATGAACAAAGCAGCCCAAGTTTGCTACATGGACCTAAGTATTTATATGATTAGATTTTTCATGAAAGTAAATTCCTTTTATTTCCTATTTGTCTTATTACACAATAAATCAAGAAATTTAAAGAAGCTAGATATTTTGAGAACCTCATCATTCAAAAAAGTATCAAAAAGATTTTATTCCCAATATTCTGCCCTTACCCTTTAAGGACAGTCAAGGTCATTTCTCACTGCTAGGGCAGCCACATTCTGCAAGGACAGATGCTTAGGCTAATGATTCGGGGACTGTGTTTTGTCAATTAGCCTCAAATTCACGATGTTTAAAACATTCCCCAAGGAAGCCTGACTATCCAAGCACCATGCCCCAAACTTCTAAGAGAAGAAGTGAAGTGAAGTCGCTCAGTCGTGTCCGACTCTTTGTGACCCCATGGACTATAGCCCACCAGACTCTCTCGTTGATGGAATTTTCCAGGCAAGAGTACTGGAGTAGGTTGCTATTTCCTTCTCCAGGGGATCTTCCCAACCCAGGGATCAAACCCAGGTCTCCCACATTGCAGGCGGATTCTTTACCAGCTGAGCCACAAGGGAAGCCCAAGAATACTGGAGTGGGTAGCCTATCCCTTCTCCAGCAGATCTTCCAGACTCAGGAATCGAACGAGGGTCTCCTGCATTGCAGGCCAATTCTTTACCAACTGAGCTATGAGGGAAGTCCCTCATAGCTAATGGGCACCTTAAAAGAAGAGGTGCCCACTGGCGCAGGAGGAGGCTGCAGGATCAGGAGCAGGCAGTAAATGAGATGGGAAGTGAAAGGCAGCTTAGCCTCTGCTCGAGTTTATCTCGAGATATTTCCCCATGCCGTAGGGTCTGTGACACACCCAGTTTCTTTTCTTCTCTGTTTTTTTCACTCGTTAGGTTGACTTGGTTCTAGAATCTCATCTGTCAGGGCTTTTTATGCTTCTACAACATGTCAGTTAGTATCCCTCTGGGTCATATGTAACAAAAGCCAACTATATCAGCTTAACCAAATCAGGCTTTATAAGCTGAACCGAAAGTCTAAGTATCAGCAGACTAGGGCAGAGACTTGAGGAAGTCATCAAGGGCCCAGACTCCTTCTGGTTTCTTGCTCCTCTGTCCTTACTGTGGGTTCTCATCCCAAGGGTTGCAGGATGCATACCCCACATACAGAAATGTATCTACATCCCAAGCTGGGAGAAAATGGAAGAGAAGAAGGGAAAGGGCATAGTCCAGCTGAAACTATCCCTTCTTATCAGATAAACAAAAACTTTCCCTGAGGTCCTTCCCTGTAGACTTTGATTATGCCACCAACCCTGGGTCACATGGTCACTCTTAGCTGAAGAGACCCCCTAAGGAGGTGACTATTTTTAACGAGGCACATCATCCTCCTAAATAAATTTGCATTTCTCTTTGTAGAAAAGAAGGAATGAATTTGGGCAAGCAAGTAATTAATCAAGAATATACAAGGTGTTGCACCAAACAGAGGTTAAGACAATCACATTATTTTTACTATATAAACACTATGGGAAGCTTGGGAAAGGTCAGGGATATCCTAAGACCTGACACTATCTACAGTAGGAATCTGCAAGGTCAAAACTATTTTCCACATGAAAAGATGTTCGACACCATTGTCAATAGGGAAATGCAAATAAAAAACCAAAATAAGGGACTTCCCTGGTGGGCCAGTGGTTAAAACTGTGCTTCCACTGCAGGGGGAATTGATCTCTGGTCAGAGAACTATGACCCCACATGCGGCACAGCCAAGAAATTTTTTATAAAGAAAAGAAAAAATGTATAAGTTTGGGACTTCCCTGGTGGTCCAGGGGCTGCTGCTCCAATGGGGCTGGGGGGGGTGGAGGCTGGGTTTGATCCTTGGTCATGAAACAAGTCCTTGACACTACCCCCCACCTCGGCACCACATCCTCTGCCTGCCTTTGCCTGTGGAAAACTTGAGTCAAAGAATAAGTTTAATCAGAGAAATGAGAACATACAAAAACAAAGGAAAACAGACAAAGGAGACCAAATGATAATGTAGTCATTAAGCATAGTTCTTTAGTTCCTTCTCAAGAACTATAGATAATAATCTGAGGCATATACTGTGAGCTGTCTTATAGATACTAAAGATTCCCTGATGGCTCAGACGTTAAAGAATCCGTGAATCTGCCTGCAATGTGGGAGACCTAGGTTCAATCCCTGGATCAGGAAAATCCCCTGGAGAAGGGAATGGCTACCACTCCAGTATTCTTGCCTGGAGAATCCCATGGATGTAGGAGCCTGGCAGGCTACAGTCCATAGGGTTGCAAAGAGTAGACTGAGCGACTAATAAACACGTTCACTTTCTTCAGGTGGGAGTAGTTAACTACATGATGACCAGACTGTACCATGACATAAGCTGCTATAATTCCGAGAACTGGCCTCAAAGAAATGGGGACAAATGGACCCTGGAACTGAAGATTAACTGTACTTGAAACAACCAAGATGACTCTGGTCAAACCACCACTGACCGATTTGAAGATGACTGTCAGAGGTGACTATGCTGTTTCTGCAGGCAGCCCTGTCCTGTCTATAAAAATTCTTGCCCCACTGGTTGTCAGGAGTGGGGTGGTGGTGGGGGAAAGTCAGCCTTTGGACAGATGTCCGCACCCTCCCCCCACAGTTGCCCGCATCTGAAATAAAGCAAACTTTCCTTTCCACCAAACTGGCTTGTTTATCAGCTTGTGAGCAGCAACCAGCCGGACCCCACACTCCTTTAGGTAACAGTTAGGGAACTAGATCCTGCAAGCCCCAGCTAAAGATGCTGGGTGCAGCAGTGAAGGCTTTTAAGGCTCCTCTATAATTTTTAAGCTCCTGAGACCAAAAAGTTTAAGCATCACATCTGTAGATTGTGCCTTGAGCAAAGTACCATTTAATGAAGATTGAGTTGAAATGAAGATATGACAGAGGAGGTCTAATTTCAAGCAGACCCTGACACCTGAGAAGGACTCGGCTAGGGAAGCACATGGAAGGGGGAGAGGCAGATATTTCAACCTGGGACAACCATCTGAATCTGTACGCTCAATTTTTTGTTCCACCAAATATACCAGACAAATAATATTTATAAATTTGAAACACTCCACTTTTTTCCTTCAGAAAAATGAGAGCAACATCATCATAAAGATACCGTCAAATTCTCTTTAGTTTTTTTTTTAATAAGTCACTGATAAATATCAGTGATTGAAATCTTACCAATGACTCTGACTATGTTGATTACAGTAAAAAAAATTTTTAAAGCCTTTCAGTTGCTCTGGTCTCTTTAAATACCACGGGGGCTGCTTGCGGCACCTGCTTTACCTTTAAAGTCTCTTATAAGGAAAGTTTTTGCCTTTATAAACAGCACTTCTGTGAGACTCAGTTTCCTCACCTGTCAAATGATAGCAGTGAACCAAGCTCTGATGTTCCTTCTGGTTCTAAATTTAAAACTGGAATTGTCACGGCAAAGCCCAGTAACAATCCCTAGGAAATTAAAATAGAACCTGGGTAATACAGTCTAAATTTTTTTTTCTTCTCATTTCCCTTGTGCTTAGTGAGTTTCACTGGCTCACAGGGTGCCACGGGCAGAGGTCCCACACCTGGCACTTCAGACCCGAGTTCCTAGTGCCGACTGTCAGCAACGGAAATCTCACCTCAAGAGCCGCGCAGGATACTGGGACTCAAGATGGTGGCAGCGAGCCGTGTGCAGACACGCTGCACACGACACCTCAGTACAAGATGGTGCCAGCGGGCCATGTGCAGAGACGCCCTGCACCCTGACCTGGATCTAGAGCAGGAGCACAGGGGCAGCACAGGGGCAGCCCCCTCCCCACTAATGAGATCCCAACAAAACAGCCCCGCCCACTGCCTATGGGAAGAGCGTTTGCTCTGAGCTCACACGTCTCCATTCTTTGATGAAAGAATAAAGATCAAAGATCTTTGCTTCTGAACCAAACCCGGTCTCATTCTATCGGCACAAATGACACTGGGCAGGAGGACCCTAGCTGGGACCCGACTGGAAAGGGTCAGTAACAGAATGAATGTCACCCACCCTGAAATGGGCCCAGAGGGGTTAAAAAAGCAGCGCCTCCCCCTTGGTTGCTAGGGTGTGTACACCTGTTAGACTCCTGCTAGCTTCAGGAACAAATAGCGTCTGCAGCCACACCGGGCCCCACATTTGGCTCAATGCTCCACTGCTGCAGTCTTGAAATCCTAACAGTTTTTGAAAAAGAGACCCTGAATTTTCCTTTTGCATTGAGCCCCACAAATTACACAGCTGGTCCTGCTATAGGTTGTTATAGAAGAGTGATAAAAGACCCAGATGCAGAGTAAACATGTCTGGCCCCAATCCCTGGTCTATTGTTGACTAGCTGAGTAATTTTTCATGCATGATTCTATCTCTAAACTTCAATTTTACCACAGGTAAAGTGATACCAAGGGCTTCCCAGGTGACTCAGAGGTAAAAAAAATATATCCACCTGCCAATGCAGGAGATGCAGGTTCCATTCCTCCGTCAGGAAGATCCTCTGGAGGAGGAAATGGCAAACTGCTCTAGTATTCTTGGCTGGAAAGTTCCATGGACAGAGGAGCCTGACGGGCCACAGTCCATGGGTTCGCAAAAGAATTGGACACTACTGAGTGACTAAAGAACAGCAGAAAGTGATACCAACATCACAGAGTAGTTGGAAGAATCCAATGAGGTAATGCATTAAAAAAGACTTAGTGAAACACTCAAAATACCAGGAAATACACACAAATGTTAGCAATTATGATTTGCTATGTTTCATTTGTTGAATTCATTCAACAAAATATTTACTGAGTACCTACTATGTCCCAGACTATCCTGGGCACTTGAGCTATGCCTGAGAATAAAATAGAAAAAGAGTCTCATTTTCCTAGAACTTATGTTTTTCAGGGTAAGGGAGGAGTTTGACAATGAGCACAGTGAATATAACTGATGCTATAGTAAGTTAGAGGCTTCCGGTGGTTCAGTGGTAAAGAACCCGCCTGCCAATGCAGGAGACGCTGGAGATGTAGGTTTGATCCCTGGGTGGGGAAGATCCCCTGGAGAAGGGAATAGCTACCAACTCCAGTATTCTTGCTGGGAAAAATCCCACGGACAGAGGCATCTAGGGGGCTACAGTCCATGGGGTCTCAAAGAGTCGGACACAACTGAGCCCATGTGCACACGCAGTAGGTTAAAAGGAGGGAAGAGCTGTGGATAAAAGAAAAAACACAGCAGGATAAACAGGGCAGGGGAGATAGGGAGGGTTGTAGCATTAAGTGGGAAGTTCCAGTGAAAAGACAAGATTTGAACAGACTTGAAGGAGCTAAAAGAGTGCACTAAATGGATATCTGGGGGAAAATATTCTAGGAGGTGTTTCCCAATTAATGGGGGGAGGGGCATGCTAAAAGGCAGTTGTTCAGTTGCTCAGTCGTGTCCAACTCGTTGTGACCCCATGGACTGTAGCCTGCCAGGCTTCCCTGTCCTTCACCATGTCCTGAAGCTTGCTCAAACTCATGTCCATTGAGTCAGTAATGCCATCCAACCATCTTGTCCTCTGTCATCCCCTTCTCTTCCTGCCTTCAATCTCTCCCAGCATCAGGGTCTTTTCCAATGAATTGGCTCTTCCCGCCAGGTGGCCAAAGTATTGGCCTTAAAGGCAGAGCCTCTGCTAGATCCATCCCAGCAAAAGACAAAAGAAGTCCAGAACCATCTACCAGCAGTACTCCTCCACAGCAGCGAGTAAATACTGTGTAATCTGCAATTGCTAAAACGTTTTTACATGGGTGGGGGTTGCAACTCAAGAATTTGCATGAATTTATCTGATAACACCCAGTTAGTGAAATCTCTCATTTTCTTAAAGTTTCACTTTGAGGCATAAAGACAGAGACAGAAAAGTTCTTACAGATATTATTCAGATAACCAAGAGAACAGTTTCTTGTGAATCAAACAGTACAATTAATTGAACCAGGATGGATTGCGGAAGAGCAGCCAAGGAGAGAGGGCCAAGATCAGAACCTGGACTGAGGTGTTATTCTCAGCCACACCTGGGAAAGGCTTTCACCTTGTTGATGATGGAGGATGATTCATACGAATCAGGGCCGCTCTGTGTCTATCCTGTGTGCTATATGGTGGGTTTTGCATTGTAAACAATTCAGGAATTTCTGTGACTTTATTTACAGTGGGAATCTGTTCTGATCAAGGAATAATTAAGATCTGAACCAGAAGACCCAAACTGGCAATTACCATCCCAATTCTGGTATCTAGGCCGGACGTTCTATAAAGCAACATTTATAGAATATATCCAAGACAAGCTACAATTCCTATTGGAGAAGGCCAAGTGGCAACAAAGAAAGAAAAGAGGGGAGGAGGGAGGGAGAAAGGAAGGGGAGAGAAAAAAAGAAAGAAAAGAGACACATACAGTGATGAAATACTATTTACACCACTTGAGGCTTTTGTGTGGCCTCAGGGAAACGTCTAACTTTAAGATAAAAGAGATGCCCGTGGGCAAATTGTCAATCATGAATTGTTTAAAATATAACTTCAAATCCCCAATATAATGGAGTCCATTTTGAATCTTTTGCTGAACAAAAGTAAAAGAAACCATGAAGTGAATGTTATTTAACATTCTAAAGGCAATATCCTTGTAACTGGGATAATTAGATGTTCACAACAGAAATTTCAACCCAGCATGCTGATTCAGTCTCCACAGTAAAATCTTAGTAATTTAAATCCTGCTAATGCACACAAGAACTGAGCTGAACTTTACCTTGGTACCATCTATGAGGAAACAGATTGCTTAGCCAAATTAAATATGAATAAGGATTTAGATGGGCTACTTAATTTATTAAGACAACAAAACACTCCTTAGCAGCACTATTTGCCTTCAATGTGCTAATTACAGTAAAAAATGAAAATTGGGTTAGTGTATATTACTGGCTTAAACTTCACCTATTTTTTTTTTTAATTTTTATTTTGTATTAGCGTATAGGTCTTCCCTAATGGCTCAGAGGGTAAAGAATCTGCCTGCAATGCAGGAGACCCAGGTTCAATCCCTGGGTTGGGAAGATCTCCTGGAGAAGGCAATGGCAACCCACTCCAGTATTCTTGCCTGGAGAATTCCACGGACAGAGGAGCCTGGTGGGCTACAGTTTGTGGGATCTAAAGAGTCCGACACAACTGAGCAGTTAACACAAAGGTTCATAGTTGATTTACCATGCTGTGTTAGTTTCAGATGTATAGCAAAGTGATTCAGTTATACATTTACATGTATCTATCCTTTTCCCATACGGATTATTACAGAATACTGAGTAGAGTTCCCTGTGCTATATAGCAGATGCTTGTTAATTTTCTGTTTTATTTATAGTGGTATGTATATGTTAATCCCAACTTCCTAATTTATCCCTCCCCCTAACCTTTTCCCTTTGGCAACCTTAAATTTGTTTTCTAAGTCTGTGAGTCTGTTTCTGTTTTGTAAATAAGTTCACTTGTATCATTTTTTTAGATTCCACATATAAGTGATACCATATGATATTTTCTCTGATTTCATGTAGTTTGATAATCTGCAGGTCCACACATGTTGTTGCAAACATTATTTTGTTTTTTTATGGCTGAGTAATATTCCATTGTATGTATGTACCACATCTTTATCCATTCCTTTGTTGGTGGACATTTAGGTTGCTTTCGTGTCTTGTGAATAGTGCTACAATGAACACTGGGATGCATGTATCTTTTTTCCAGATATATACCCAGGAGTGGGATTGCTGGATCACATGGTAGCTCTATTTTTAGATTTTAAAGAAACCTCCATACTGTTCTCCATAGTAGCTGTACCAATTTACATTCCCACCAACAGTGTGGGAAAGTTTCCCTTTTCTCCACACCCTCTCCAGTATTTATTTATAGACTTTTTGATGATAGTCATTCTTACTGGTGTGAGGTGATACCTCGTAGTTTTGATTTGCAGTTCTATAATAGTTAGCAGTGTTGAGCATTTTCCATGAACTTTTTTGGTTATCTGTTTGCCTTCTTTGGAGAAACATCTATTTAGATCATCTGTCCAGTTTTTTGATAGAGTTGTTTATTTTTTTTTTTGATATTGAACTGCATGAGTTGTTTGTATATTTTGAAGATTAATCCCTTGTCAGTTGCATCATTTGTGAATATTTTCTCCCTTTCTGTGAGTTCATTTTGTTTATGGCTTCCTTTTTTGTGCAAAAGCTGTAAGTTTAATTAGGCCCCATTGTTTATTTTTATTTTCACTACTTTAGGAGGTGGATCCCAGAAGATATTACTGTAGTTTATGTCAAAGAGTGTTCTGCCTATGTTTTTTCCTCTAAGGGTTTTATAGTATCCAGTCTTACATTTAGGTTTTTTATCCATTTAGAAACTTCAGTTCTTTCAAAACACAGTGTTGAGTAATTCAGATCATACTTTAAAATAATGAACTGTATATTGTGTCAGGCAGATTCTAGTTCTGGCTGAGGCTCCCACAAAAGAGAATCTAATTGTTAGTAAGGGTTGTCTTCGCGTTAATACAGATCACAGTTCTGTCTGGAAATTTCTCCTCGAGCTAACTTGCCATAGGAAAGAAGTCTCTGTTCTGCAGCACATCTTTGAAAGCAACTTCTAAAGAGCTGACATGTGGCAACTGTCAAGCTCCCACCCGAATTCTGGCTCCCTGGACATCTAAAACTATTTTTAACCAACTCTGCGCTCTTCCACTAATAAGTGATTTCTCCAGCTCCATCGTCGTACTGCAACCCATCAGTTTTCCCAAGCACAGCCTAAATGCAGGCATTTGTCCCTGTCATAAATCTGCCGTGTGGTTCGGTCTCCTCTGTTTGATGTTACCCAGACACACACTTGAGCTTCTTCGCTTTACAGTGGTACACAGGTGCATCTTGGAGCTGAGCTTGGGAGTTAATTGTCTACCTGTCAGAAGCTGGTCTGCCCTCCTCACCATCTTTCCTGCCGGCTGAACCAGGTGGAGGCCCACCCTAATGGAGAACAAAGGGCAGGAAATATCTGGTATATGTTTTCTTTGGGAATTACCTTATAGCATAGGGAACTCTACTCAATATTCTATTGTAACCTACATAGGAAAAGAATCTGAAAAAGAGTGGATATATGTTTATTTATAACTGAATCACTTTGCTGTAACCTGAAACTAACACAACATCGTAAGCCAGCTCATCATGGTCCCTTAGTCACTAAGTTATGTTCGACTCCTTGAGACCCCATGAACTATAAACTGCCAGGCTCCTCTGTCTGTGGGATTCTCCAGGCAAGAATCCTGGAGAGGGTTGCCATGCCCTTCTCCAGGGGGTCTTCCCAACCCAGGAATTGAATCTGCATCTCCTCCTTGGCAGGTAGATTCTTTACCACTGAGCCACCTGGTAAGCCCCTGTAAACCAACTATACCCCAATATAAAATGAAAATTAAATTTAAATAAATAAATAAAGGGATGGAATGATGTGCCTCTAAGCTGAGTTGCCTCCTCGAAACTGTCAAAGAACAACTGAGGTGCATGAAATCCTCCTGGAAAGAAACAGGGGAGCACTGAGCTTTACCTGCCCAACAAGTCAAAAGCACCCCCCGGTGTGTGGACTACACTGAGAGTGGTGAACAGTTTTGTCCCAGAACAGAGAGTTAAGAGTCAAAATCTTTCTTGTTCGTGCTGGGACCATGCTAGGACTGAGTGTCTTCTCCTTAGTACTGAGGACAGGAGCAGTTCAGTTTACAGAACAAGTGCAAATTAGCAAAATCAAAACTTCTTTTAATTAATAGGCTAATGAGAAATACCATATTCACTGTTAACCTTCTGTTAACTCGTCCCCTATTTTAGGGGAAAGGCACTCAGCATGCCATGCAGTTGTCTTTGCTATTTATCTCTACCTCTAAGTGGTTCTCAATTCCATCTTTTCCTCTGTTGATACTTTATCTTTTTAAATTAATTTTATTGGAATATAGTTGCTTTACAATGTTCTGTTAGTTTCTACTGTACAACAAAGTGAATCAGCTGTATGTATACCTATATCCCCTCTTTTTTGGATTTCCCACCCATTCAGGTCACCACAGAGTCCATGGGGTCGCAAAGAGTCAGACATGACCGAGCAACTGAACTGAACTCAGAGCACGGAATAGAGTTCCCTGTGCTATACAGCAGGCTCTCATTAGTTATCTATTTTATACTTTTTTGATACTTTAGAACAAGTTTGCCGATAGTCTTGAACACGATATTTGTTTATTCCAAAAGAACATATTTATAACAAAATCATTGTAGAAGGATCTCTAAAAAAAAATTGCCAGATACAGAGAGACACATCATAAACAAAAACATACAGGACCACGATATCACTAATCATCAGGAAACTGCAAATCTAAGCCATAATGAAATATCACTTTACACTCATTACAGTGACTATTGTATAAAAAAGAGAGAATCATAAGTATGGTGAGGATGTGGAGAAACTTGAACCCTTATGCATTGCTGGTGAGAATATAAAATGATGCGGGTATTGTGGAAAACAATACAGAGTTTCCTCAGAAAATGAAACTACTTTATGACCCAACGCCACCTCTGGGCATTTACCCAAAGAACCAAAATGAGGGACTCAGATATTTGGATCAGTGTTTTTAACAGTGTTCTTCTCATTAGCCCCTAATGTAGAGACAACCCAACATGCATCAACAGATGAATGGATAAACCAATGTGGTACACATATACAATGGAATATTATTCAGTCTTAAAAAGAAGCAAAACTCAGACACATGCTGCAATAGGGATGAACACTGAAGACATTCTTCAGGGAAAGAAGCCAAGTAGTAAATGACAAACATTATATGATTCCATTTACATAAGGTACCTGGAATAGTCAAACTCACAGAGACAGAAAGCACAGTGATGGTTACCAGGGGCTGGGAAGTGGTAATGGGAACCTATGGTTTAATGGGAACTGAGCTTCAGTTTAGGAGGATGGAAGGGCTCTGGAGCTGTGTAAATATGATGATTGTGCAACCATATTAACATACTTCTTGCAGCGAATACTCTTAAAAATGGTTAAAATCAGGCATGTTATGTTGTGCATATTTTACTTCAATTTTTTTAAGAAGAGCAAATGTGAGCCAAGAGGCAGAGTGGGCTTCAGTAGGATTCATTCCTTTTGCAAAGAGGAAAATTACACTGAAAATTGTTTTTGCTTGTTCCTTAAGTCAAAACTTAGCTTGTCCTTTGTTTCTACTGGCTGAAAAGTCTTCAAAGAAAGTATTTGTGGTATCAAATCTTATCATAAAATCAGATAAGAATGTTCAGGAATTCAGAACATCAAAGGAAATGATATAATTTCATGGCTAACCTAGATAAATTTTTTGGTCATTTTATTGGCAGAGCCCACAGCAACTGTCTCCCCTGAGGACAGAGCAGTAATGGAACACTTGGGAAGGGGACCCCATCGTATGCCAAGTGGGGTAGAACCACCACTAGAGGCACCAGACGGAGGATGGGCCAACATCAAACATGCCATCAAGATGCCAAGAGCAGGTGAGTGGAAGAGAGCCAGGGCAGGGTTAGCGTGTACCTGGGCCACGGTCCAGACTTGTCAGGCTAACACCCCAGGAATGGGTTTGTTATTTCTAACCAGTTGCTTCCTGCTTCTTTGCCTTCTGCTTGCTTTGAAGAGGCCAGTCCAGGTGGTGTTTGTCAAATCAGGTTTAAAGCAAATGTATCCCTTACCCTTATTTCCTAAATGGATAATTTTTAAAACTGGGAGAAAAAAAGTTAAACCTGAGTAACAACTCCTGTCAAAAACTCCAGTCCCTGAAAATCTCCGCAGTTTTGTGAGTCAGAAAGTGAATGCTTTCAAGCAGGATGACTCATTTATTTTATGCAGACACCTGTAGCTTCTTACCTAATGCAGGTCTAGAGTGTGTTTTACCTTGTTTGAGGAACCTGTTGTTATCATCTCTTGATCCAGCTATATGACTGTTTCACACACTGTCACAGACCTCCCTGTGGCTATTTGAGTAACTGAGCTGGCAAGTCTATAACCTGTCATCTTTGGGCCCAAGAAATGAAGAGACTGAAAGAATACATTTGTGTGGACTTCCCTGTCCATCCAGGGGTTAAGACTCTACGCTTCCAATGCAAGAGGTGCAGGTTCATGGACAAGGAGTCACAGCCCCACATTCCATGAGGCACAGCCAAAAGAAAAAAAGAAACACATTTGCATGACAGTAGTCTCATAAGATGGTCCCTACTGAAGCAGTTGTTTTGGGTGTGTGATATGACTGTCCTCTCTTAGATGGCTTTTCAAATTTTCATTATAGGCCTCAGCAAAGTTAAGTGATTTTTCATCCTTGTGATATGCACTCAGCTTTCTGTCAACATCGAAATCAGCATTGAGATAGGATTACTGCTTCTACTTTCATCTGGCCCTCTGGCTCATGAAGATATTTGCAGTTTTGTAGAAATTTAAATGACCCACACTCCTCAAAAAGCCAAGAATGTCACAAAATTTTGTCTATTTCAGTCTCTCTAACACTTCCAAGAATGGTGACAAGGAATGTAAGTTTAAATGTCAGTTCTCTGATCAAAGTTCCCTGTTCTGAAAGATGCCTTCATTTTGCAACTTCCCTTCTTGAGCCTTGAAAACCTGCAAAAAATCTCCTAGGACAGAAATTACTAAGAATTTCTTCTGTTTCTGGCAATATTGCAGCTAAATTACTCCAGGCAACCTTCCCTCTGAAATGACTAAACATGCTGGATAAGGTTTTTAAAAATCATTGACAATGCATCACTGAACCAGTGATAAAGAAAGGCATCCACAGAGAGCAGACATCCAGCGAGAGCAGGAACGTAGGAGATGGAAGAAGGCTTGGAAACCGGCTTTCACCCTGGGGGCAGGGGTTGACTCTGGCCCCTTGAAGTTTCTGCTTTGACAGCTGTGGGGGGTGCTGGGACAGAAAGACAAAGACAAGAGCCCACCCAAGGTAGATTTCTACTAAGAGACCCTGCAGAAAGCTGGGACATCAAAGGATGATGCTCATTGTAAAGGTCTACCAGAAATACACCCGCCTCACAGATGAAGACAGCGAGGGAAAAGGCAACTTCCAGCATGACTGTAGGTGGAAAGGAGAAAAATTCCAAACATTCACAGCCAACAGCTGTCTCTTCTGAAGATTTCCTGTCCAAATTCACCCTACTTACGTTGTCCTGTGGGCTTCCCGGGTAGCACAATGGTGAAGAATCTGCCTGCAATGCAGGAGATATGGATTCAGTCTCTGGGTCGGGAAGGTCCCCTGGAGGAGGGCATGGTAACTCACTCTAGTATTCTTGCCTGCAGAATCCTATGGACTGAAGAGGCTGGTGGGCTACAGTTCATAGGGTCGCAAAGACTTGGACACAACCGAAGCAACTGAGCACACACACCTTGTCCTACAAACCTCAAAGAAGTAAGTTAATTTAAAGTGTCATGGGTCAGTAATGCCTGCAGTAGCCTAGATAAAGCCAACACAAATCCTTGTTGGATAAGCCAAAAAGAATTATATATCAGTCCTCAAAGAATTTATACAAATGAAGTATGAGCCTACGGTCAGTCACATACATGTGCACAAATACACACACACACACAAGAACATATTATAAGTCACCGCATGCAAGAGTCATCAGAAATAGCACAGCAAAATTAAAGCCGCAAAAATTTTAGATATTGGACAGAGGCTAAAAATTAAGTATGATTTAATTGTTTGAAACTATGAAAGAGAAAGTAAAAGTATAACTAAAGGACAATAAAAATATCAGAGGTAGGGAAAGGAAAACTATTCATTTTATTAGTAAAAATATAATAGTTAAAAAGGGAAGCTTAAAGGACTTACTGATGGCAGAAGAGGCCCAATTCAAGAAAAAAGTGAAGAAGAAAATGGATTTGAAGAAATTGCTCAAAATGCAGCATAGAGAGACAAAAAGAGGAAACATATGAAAGATTAATAAGATGAAGAACAGAATGAGATCAGATATACATTGACTGGAAGTTTATTTATAAGAGAGAATGAGGCAGAGGGGATAGTCAAAGAGATAGAGTTTCTACAATTGTTGCAAGATACCAATCTTCATATTCACAAATCCAAAGGAGGTATAGTGGTCATATATTAGCGTCTTTAAAATAATTACCATTGAGTGTAAGCACTGTAATAGCATTTTATATGTGGAATAATTTTACAGTCACAGACTCAGGCTTCCAAAAATGTACTTTATCTTTGTATAACTCGATGCTGTGTTCCATCTCTAAGCCCTATTCTGTGTGATGCATTTAATCCAGTGGCTTCTCCATGAACTCAGTCTGTTTAAGTGACTTGTTGAAACCCTCTTTTCACTGTTCCCCTGCCCTTGCTCTCCTGGAGGTACCTGTCTGTAGGGTGGGAGCTGTCAGCTTCTTGATCGAAGTCAGCAATTCTCAACCCTGGTGGCTCATTACCATCTACCAATGTGCTTTTGAAATATGGCAAAGCCCAAGTCTGTCATCCACATGGCTAGAAGTCACTAATCTAAGTCCCATGGGGATCCTCTCCTGCAGACCAGCCTGATCTCATCTGGTTCTCAGCCCTGACTGAACAGCAGTCTTCTCTAACTTTAATGTGTATATGTGATCCCTGAGATTGTTTTTTCAGTAGTAGATTCCAGTACAGAAGGTCTGGGCCTGAGACTCCACATTTCTAACGCACACCCGGGTGATGTTGATGCCGCTGGTCTGTGGACCCCATTTAGAGTAAGTAGCAAGAGTGTACAGAACAAACTGCATCAATGCTTCCCAACCTTGATTCCACGTGGAAATTACACAGGAAACTTTAAAACATAGTCATGCCTGGATATCATTATGTGTTCAAGATTGTGATTAATTGTACTGGGATGTGGTCCAGGCATTGAGAAGTTTAGAAGTCCCCTAGATTGAGAGTGCACATCCTAGGTCATTTTCAGTTGTGTTTGATTCTTTGTGACCCTGTGGATTGTAGCCCACCAGGCTCCTCTGTCCATGGGAATTCTCCAGGCAAGAATACTGGGGTTGTTTGCCATTTTCTTCTCCAGGGAGTATTCTCAGGAATCGAACCTGTGTCTCCTACCTCTCCTGCGTTGGCAGGCAGGTTCTTTATCACTAGTGCCACCTGCTGTGCTTAGTGCTATGCTTAGTCTCTCAGTCGTGCTTGACTCTTTGTGACCCCACAGACTGTAGCCAACCAGGCTCCCCTGTCCATGGGGACTCTCCAGGCAAGAATACTGGAGTGGGTTGCCATGCCCTCCTCCAAGTGCCACCTGGCAAGCCCCAAATAATGACCTATGTGAAAGTGAAAATCATTCAGCCGTGTCTGACTCTTTGTGACCCCATGGACTATTCAGTCCATGGAATTCTCTAGGCGAGAATACTGGAGAGGGTAGCCTGTTCCCTTCTCCAGGGGATCTTCCCAACCCAGGGATTGAACCCAGGTCTCCCTCATTGTGGGTGGGTTCTTTACCAGCTGAGCCACCAGGGAAGTCCAATAACGACCTAGGCTGATGGTAAATTTTGTGTTAAATTGGCTGGATCACAGGATGCCCAGATATCTGGTTAAACGTTTCTGAATGTGCCCGTGGGGATGTTTCAGAAGAGATTAGCATTTGAATTGCTAGAATGAATAAAGCGCAGTGACCCACTTCCCCCAATGTGTGTGGGCCTCTTCCAATCCTTTGGGGGCTTGTATAGAACAAAAACTGGGAGGACGGGAGGATGGGCTCTCCCTCTGCCTGACTATGCAGCTGGGACATCAACTGTCTCCTGCCCACCCATTCCCGGTTCTCAGGGCTTCCATCTCTGGCTGGAGCCTATGCCATTGGCTCTTTGGTTCTCTGGCTTTTGAACTATACCACCAGCCTCCTTGGGTCTCCAGCTTGCAGATGGTAGACCATGGGGCTCCTCAGCCTCCATAATCACATGAGCCAACATCTTATAATAAATCTCTTTCTACATGTAAATACACATCCTCGTTTGCTTCTCCAGAGAACTCTGAGTAACTCACCCAGCAACCTGCTGACACTGACTGTTCCCTGGGCGCTGGTGCTGAGGGTCTGCTCAGACAGCGGCCGCCTACCCCACCTCATCCTTGTTCCCACTCTAAAGCAGCCCCTCATTGCTGTTTGCTCTCACTCTTGCACCAAATAATGCTTTCCTCCCACCTGGGGACCCTGGGACCTTTGAGATGAACTGCAGCCCCACCGCTCATCTGGAAGACGCTGGCGTCTTGGGATGGTCAGTAATCACTCATCCTGTCCCTCACTGCCTTTCAGCCAAAGGTCTCCGGGGCTTCTGGGGGACTTGGGAGGGGGCTTTTCTGCTCTCACATCCCTCAAACTTCAAATAGGAGCTCTTTTCCTGCGCTCTCAGACTTTATCTTGGCAGGACATGGAGACCTGTCTAAGCTCTCTTGATTTCTCCTCCAGTGCTCACCTCCCTTTCAGCTGAGAGAGGGTCCTTGTCTCTAGGAGGGAGTATAAGCTAATTACATTCATGCCCGCTTTGTTGTCTGCTTTGTCTTACAGTACTAAGATCCCTTTTAAACTTACAAGCAAAGAAGTTGGTACAAAGATACAGAGAACGTGTGTAACTTAGCCAAGGACGCACAGAAACCAGGCAGCTGACACTCAGCACCAGCACATCCAGAGCTGTCACACCAGCCTTCCTGTCACCATACCCTGGGTTTCCTAAGTGAGTGAACATCTGGTACCTTTAAACTACACAGAAACTCCATGTGTAGCGCAAAGGGCTTCTGAAGCCTGTAGCTGGAGAAGAAAATGAATTCAACGGCCAGACGGGGAAAAAACATTCTGTCTTCCTTCCTTTTCACCTTAAACAACCCCTGAGTATATGAGGAGCACAAAAAGCATCACTCACCAGAATCTTCTAGTTGTGTATGCAGCGAACCAAAAGAAGAAAAAAATTTAACCATATTGTCAAAAGATTCATCAGTTAATCTTGACCTAATGACAAAAGCTCAACTCTTAAAACAGAACCTCTGTTAAAACCTCCGTTCTGACAGCAAGTGTTCCTGATGTTCTGTGTGAAAAATGTGACATAAAATGTGGATGTATTAATAAAGATTAGAGGGGATAAATCTATGTAGTCACATTAAAAGTAATGTTACAGATTCTTATTCCTTTGACAGTCACCTCAGATTGTCAGGCTCTAATCAACAGTGATGTGAATTCAGCTGTGAATCAAAGATACTTTTACAATTCACATTCTTATATATATTCTGGTTTACTTGAGGCAAAGAATGATGGTAGATAATTCCAGCTGTGTCTACACAAGGCAATGTTTTAGGCTGAACAATCCCTTATGACTGGGAAAACTGGGCTTTTAAATTTTTTTTGTATTCATCTTCCATGATTCCTATTTGGAAAGTTGTAACATGAAAATATTTTGAAGCAGATAAAATTCACATCATTATGAAATCTCTCAGAAGTCAAAATTCAAGTCAGTAAAAATAGCAATTCTGGAACAAGTCTTTTCAGAACCAAAAATATTTATTGCAAGAAGCTTTGTTCTACTTACTTCTTGCCCCAGAGCTGTGAGAAGTTACAAGGAGTAGGGTGATAAGCGATCAGATAATAAAGCTTTTGTCACCTAAGGACTCAGGCATTGAGAGCAACCAAGGAATTATTGAAGTCCTCTGGATTCCTAAAGAGGAACAGAGAGCTAGAAATTATTTGCCGTGTCTTCATGACATTGGCAAAATAATTTGGTCATAAGCCTCTCCTTATTACAACATATTAAGTGTTTTTTAAAAAACATTCAATGTGACTATTTAATGTTCTCCTTATAATCACTGTACGTGTATCCAGGTGCTAAGTCTATGTTTTTCCAGTAGTTTGATTTCTAATATCTCTCATGTGTGGCATGAACAAGAATTTTTAATAAAATAACATATTAATAAGTGCTAGTGAAAAGAAACATTCTTTATGTTTACAAAGCCTTTTAGGAGTTCAAAGCTTGTTTCTTCTGTCTGCACATGGCTATATATATTTTCCCCTTAAGATATTTCCTTAGGAGGAATTAAAGAACTTCAGTGTGAAATGATGTGGCTCAGTGGTAAAGAATCCACCTGCCAAGGTTCAATCCCTGGGTCGGGAAGATCCCCTGGAGGAGGAAATGGCAACACACTCCAGCACTCTTGCCTGGGAAATCCCATGGACAGAAGAGCTGGGCAGTTAACAGTCTATGGGTTCAAAGAGTCAGACAGAGCTGAGCGACTGAGCACGCATGCACATGAGACCATGGGAAGTGATCGGTACTTGGATTCTATTGCAGAATTTAGGACCGAAATGTGACTCAGGAGAGAGCGATGGGACAGCACAAGGGCTGAGGGACTGACTACATATATTGGAGTCCAACAGATTTTCCACTGGCCTCTGCCTCCTCCTCTCACTGCAATAACTTTGAGGGAAATGGAGATTGATTGGTGTTACAGTGAGCAAACCTTTCCTAGGTACTACTGAATCAATTATTCCTCGTCTGATACCTCTGAAGCCCCATATACCCACCCTAAATTAAAATCTATCTGCTCAAGCTTCTAACACCCAGCGTCTGATACCCACCCTCAATTAAAGCCTATCTGCTCAAGCTTCCCAGGTGGCACTAGTGGTAAAGAACCTGCCTGCCATTGCAGGAGACATAAGAGTCGTGGGTTTGATTTCTGGATCGGGAAGATTCTCCCTAGAGGAGGGCAAGGTAACTCACTCCAGGATTCTTGCCTGAAGAATCCCATGGACAGAGGAACCTGGAAGGCTACAGTCCACAGGATGGAAAAGAGTCAGCCACGACTGCAGTGCCTTAGCATGCATACATGCTCAGTCACAATAGTTCAACCAGAGCTGACATGTTCTTCTTGTATCCTCTGCTTACACTTACCTCGATGGATGGCAATTACCTATTTACACTTTGACCTATTCTGCTAAAATATGAGCTCAGAATTCCTTGGGCTAAAGAATCATGTATGATTTGTTGTTGTATCCTTAATACTTAGATGTGAGCCAGGTACACAGGAAAACTCAGGGCCAGAGTGTACTGCAAGGATAATGTGCGGGGAGACCAGGGAGTCAGCGATGGGAAATAATGTCACAGCCCAGACTGAGATCTCATATGTTAGCATCTACCTCTGTGTCCTTATGCTCTGGAGAATTCCACAGACAGAGGAGCCTGGTGGGCTACAGTCCATGGGGTCGCAAAGAGTCAGACATGACTGAGTGACTAACACACACACACACACATACCCCTCAGTGTCCAGGACACTTCTGCGTTGTCTAGACTAACAAAGCATCCATGGGAGATGGCTCTTGACATATTTTTGTTGGTGCAAGAACAGCTTGTTACTTACTCAGAATGACCCCAGTTTGTACCTTTGTTCATGCAAAGCCTGTTACTATGATTGGAAAAACTTTTGCAAACTGCAAGGGTAAACTCCAGGCAAATGCTAAGGAGATTTTTTCCATTTTCTCTTTCGTCTCTTATATAAAGGGAGAAGCAAGAGTATTTCCTTCCACAGAAATGATAACAATTAAGACCTTGCTTCACCATTTCCCAAAGCAAGATGAGTACGTTTATGTCTCTTTCCAAGAAAACAAAAGTTATCCCAGCATTCAAAGTGTGCAAAACTTAATGCTCACCATAGAAATGAAGTCTTCAAAGAAAACTGGATTTTAATCATTGCCCTGTTGTAATGCTGGCAGAGAGCAATCTGTGGTCAGGGAGGGGCTGCTGTACACCAGAGAACCAAAAGCTAGAGAAGTTATCATTTCTGCTCGCCTACCTTTTGTGAATTCACACAACGAATTATGTGTCGTTTTTATGCTTCACAAAAACTTCCAGAAAAGACAGATTTCTAAAAAAGCCAAATCTCCTCCTCCATAAAAAACAAACAAAAGAAAACTCTTTCACATAAACAAAGCTTTTATTTCAGCTTTTCAATACTCTATGCCCTTCTCTGCTTTGTCCTATCTTATAAAACCAAGGTTTCATTCTTTTATAATTCATGGCATGTGATGTTTTTGGCCCTTGAATTTTCTTTAGACAAGGAAAGTGATTATGCAGTTCAGTTCTATTGGAGCATAGAGTCTTTATTTTTCTATGAAACCTGAGGATTTAGACTTTTCCTGATAAAGTAAGGTACCGATGTGCTGCTGTTTCAGAGCAAAGTCTAACAAAAAATATAATCCAGTGTCACAGTTTTTAAACCTAACTAGATGCGAAAGCAAACTAAATCAATAAAAAGTTTGAATTATAGACTCCACTTAAAAGAAATACAGTTTTATTTGCTTTCAAGCACATATTAACTCATGTTAGGGTAATCAAATGGTGTCTGATAAAGGTACTTTGAGGACTTGCTTTAGCAAATAAACAAGGATGAATTGCAATTATCACAATTCATTGACTAATTAGTATTCTTCAATATCCCTGGTTTATTTTTATTTCGCAACCATCCTGCTTGTATAGGAGCAAACTTCTCAGGTTTACTTACTTAAGTAATTTAACTAATCTCTATAGAATTCTTTTTTACACTGTTAATTTGCTTAACAAAGCATGATTTCAACCTTATCACTTTATAGTCAAGGTTTAGAGCAGGGATCCTCAACCTTTGTGGCACTAGGGACCAGTTTCATGGAAGACAATTTTTCCACAGACAGGGTAGGGATGGTTTCAGGATGATTCAAGCACATTACATTTAGTGTGTACTTTGGTTCTACTTTTACTACATCAGCTCCATCTCAGATCATCAGGCATCAGATCCTGAAACTTGGGGATCCCTGGTTCAGAGGGAATCTATGCATAAGAGGGATTTACGGCTAAATAATCTTTGAGTCTGCTTTGATGGTGCCCTTCAGCCAACTGTGATTTAGTAGAGGAAAAAATTAAAAGATCTGGGTGGGAAACAAATTATGAACCCTCTCTGACTGTATGTGTTCATCTGTTTGGGACCGATCCATACCTCCAGAGATTGCATTAGGATGAAATAGGTTTGTGAAATTGCTCTTTATACAGAAAAGCACTATTCAAATGTTGGGTATTATCACTATTTCAAAATCTGGATTGCCGAAGTTCAAGTTAATAAGAGATGCATTTTATTTATTTATTTATTTTCATGCATGGAAAGAACTTGTTTAGAAGGGTGAGTATGGAAGCTTATCAGGAGCTCCTCTACCATTACCAGGAGTCCAGAGGGCTACCCTGTTTGCAAAGTGTTATCGAGGAAGGGAGTGTTCAGAAAAATAAACTCGCCTTTCCTGGGGCGGCCAGATTCAGGTCTGTTTCCTCCAAAAACCTGCTGGGATAACTTCATCTCAGTTATCTCTCTGCCTCAGAATAACCAGAGCCTGCCATTAGATTCAATTCAACAATTACTGATAACCTTCTGGGGAAAAGGTCACTTTGTTGGGTGCCGGGGTAGGGGGTGAGGGTGGTGAGATCTGAGATGGAGAGAGGGCTCAAGGGCAGAGCCCACAGTCCACCAGCCTGGTCCTCAGGAATTCACGGTTCGCGGACAGACACTTGTTGGACAGTCACACCCTCAGGCAACTAGGGGTAAATGTAAAATACAGATATAAAATATGGATACAAAGGAGAGATTGATTAGGACTGGGAATGTCTAGAAAGGCTCCCAAGAGGAGATGGCATTCTAGCTACATCTTTAAAAATGTTTGGGATCTGGGGAAGCGGTTAGGAAGCTGACTAGAACACTAAATAAGAGGCTCTGTGAGCTTCCTAGGGCTGCTATAGCAAATTACCACAAACTTGGTGGCCTGTGAAAATACAACTGTATTCTCTCATGCTTTTGGAGGCCAGAAGTCTGAGATTAATATCGCTGGGCTAGAATCAAGGATCAACAGGGCTCGCTCCTCCCAGAGGCTCTAGGTTCTAAGACGCCTTTCTGGCCTCTCTTGGTTTTAGTGGTTCTGACATTCCTTGGCTTGTGGCTGCCTCACTCCAGTCCTCAGGGTCAACATCCTCAAATCTCTCTGCTTTGTCTTCACATCACCTTCTCCTCTGTGCGTTAAAACTCCTGTCTCCCTCTTATAAGGGTATGTGTGACTGCATTTAGGGCTTATCTGGATAACCCAGGATAGTCTCCCAACCTAGAAATGCTTAATTTAATCACATTTGCAAAACATTTTTTCCATATAGGGTAATGTTCACAGGTCCCAGTGATTAAGACATGGATATCTTCTAGGGACCACTTTCCAGCCTATCGTGGAGAGGTTCTTATGACCAACCCCAGAGACCCTCTATTGTTAATATTAATGGGATGATTATCTAGTGTGTAGGTAATTTGGGCTTTTGCTTTTCTTCTCCATTTCTCTTTTTTATACCCCATTACCCTAGGAGTTGGGAGATGAGGCACAAAGAAGTCAATTTAACAATTATCAGCTCTGGTCAAATATTGACGAAGAGCTTCATTAGTTGACTACAATGAAAATACTATTACCTGAGATTTATTTATTTCTTGCCTAATTGAACTCAGCTAATCAAGAATCAGTGATATATTCCTGCAGTAGAAAACACAGAGGCAGGTCAAATAAATTCTGAATTTTCTTTCTTCCTTTTCTTTAGGCTTTTATATTGCTAGTTAAGCAAACCGCAAATTAATGAGCCATGGAGAAGTGGATTGTGAAATACTGACCTAAGAGACAGGTTCTATTTTGGACTGTTTACTCTGGATTTACTCTGACCAGTCACTTCACTTCACTGTACAAAGTTTAAAAAAATGAAAAGAATGGTTATATTTATTTTTTGTGTATTGCATTTTTGAAAAAAAGTCAAAGTGTTGGTCACTCAGTTGTGCCTGATTTCACAACCCCATGGACTAGAGCCCACCAGGCTCCTCTGTCCATGGAATTCTCCAGGCAAGAATACTAGAGTTGGTAGTGCTTCCCTTCTCCAGCAGATCTTCCCAACCCAGGGATTGAACCTGGGTCTGTTGCACTGCAGGCAGATTCTTTACCATCTGAACCAAAAGATAGCAGATATAAAGGACTCATTTTGTAAAAAGCTCTAGAAAGTAAAATATTCTAAGGTGTTTGAGGAGGAAACAGCAACCCACTCCAGTATTCTTGCCCGGAAAATTGGCTTCCTCTGTTCCATGGACAGAGGAACCTGGAGGTCTACAGTCCATAGGGTTGCAAAGAATCGGACACGACTGTAACGACTTAGCACAGCACACAAGGTGTTTCTAATGAAATATTTAAAACTGTGGGTTTAAATATTTGTACATTCATTCATTCATTTAACTGTTCAGTAACTATTTACCCAATGCCAACTGTGTGTCTGCCACTGTTCTGGTTGCTGGGTATTTTAAAAACTGAACGTGCCTTGTAGTACTCTAAAAGCATGGCTTAAATACTGGGATAATATCTAGTTTAATTAACATACATTGGTTTGCACTCCTAAGAAGAAGGGAGGGTTGGAGAAATCTGAATCAATATTGGCCTTCTCTTGCTCCTTTGTTTCAGGAAGCATAGCAATGGTGTACTGCAGATAGAAGTAGCTCTTCTCAATTCCTCCCAGCCTGGATGATGCATCAGAAAATAGCTTTACAGCAGGCCTATTCTGCCAACTAAGATGGAGACTGGAAGGCATGCCTTTGGAGAATTTAAATTTATGTTTCCACAACCCCATGTGAAATAACGGTCTGGTTGATTAATCAGTTTCTTGAGTCAATGAAGAGAGCCAGTCAAAATTATTCTACCTCTGGAAAGGATTTCTTACCTGATTAATCTACCTTAAGAGCCCAATGCATCAATTAACTGTATAGTGATCATTATCAAATTACCAGTTTCACTTAGCTTATGTGATTTTAGTGCTATGTAGACACAAATTCGAATTTTGCATAGATGTAGGTTCCCTTTCTTCTGTACCTCCTTCATGACCTGACTTTGTATGCTTGTAATTTTTATTACAAATAAATATCTATTCTAAAAAAGGTAAATTCCTTTTTTTTTTTAATTAAATCTCTTTACTTACAATTCAGGCTATGTTGGAGGAGGAAATGGCAACCCACTCCAGTATTCTTGCCTGCAGAATCCCATGGACAGAGGAGCCTGGTGGGCTATAGTCCATAGGGTCACAAAGAGTCAGACACGACTGATCACACACACGTATGTGTGCATGCAATAACACCAAGAAGTGAAAGAATGTAACTTAAAAACTAGAGCTAGCAGTTGAGAGGAGGGTTAAGAAGGACATTGTACCATCCTGGTATTGAGAGTATGCCTGATCCAGAAAACAGGAATTCTTTTCTTCTGTTTGGAATGACTAGGCTATTTTTTGGCAGGAAAAACTGCCTACTAATTCAATGATTTCATCTCCTCCTAATTAAAAATGTGAATGTTGTCTTTACTTCAAGGATTATTTCTGAGTATCAAAGACAAAAATATTAAAGCATCACCTTGACATTTGCATACTCAAAACATCCTATCTACTTTTTTACCAAGAATTTTATATTATCAAAATAGCTGGCTGCGTTTTACCTATTTGCTCAGATGTGTTTATGAAAACCATTGAGTACAAATGAGCATTCATTGGGACACAATAGTCAATCCCCAGTCTTTGTCTTTTCCTTGCTTGCCTGTATGCTCAGTCATGCCCAACTCTTCACTACCCCATGGACTGTAACCCTCTAGGCTCCTCTGTCCATGGGATTATCCTGGCAAGAATACTGGAGTGGGTTGCCATTCCCTACTCCAGGGGATTTTCTCAACCCAGGGATCAAACCTGGGTCTCTTATGGGCTCCTGCCTTGACAGGCAGATTCTTTATCACTGAGCTACCTGGGAAGCCCCGTCTTTCCCTTACTCCCACCCCAAAACATTTTCTGAATTACTGGTTGGGTGATGGTTTCATGGTTTTGTTAGTGCACGTGTATTGAATCTAGGCTATCCAGATGACCTGGCATGGCTGGGAAGGGTTATATCCTGGAAGCATTGATATGACAGTGGGGGGACAGAGGGGGGATGCCAAAGGACTCTGGGTGGAACAGAAAGGAGCAGCAATGGTTTGTCCATTGCTAGCTACCTGATCAAGGCCAACAGAGCTACCCTTACTGAACTGCCAGTTTCCCCACTCTAAAACATAGTCAGTGATAAGCCCAGTGATTGCCAACTTGATCAGTTCAGTTCAGTTTAGTCCTTCAATCATGTCCGACTCTTTGCAACCCTATGGACTGAAGCATGCCAGGCTTCCCTTGGCCATAGCCAACTCCCGGAGCTTGCTCAAGCTCAAGTCCATTGACTTGGTGATGCCATCCAACCATCTCATCCTCTGTTGTCCTCCCGCCTTCAATCTTTCCCAGCATCAGGGTCTTTTCCAAGGAGTCATTTCTTTACATAAGGTGGCCAAAGTATTGGAGTGTCAGCATCAGCATCAGTCTTTCCAATGAATATTCTGGACTGATTTCCTTTAGGATTGACTGGTTGGATCTCCTTGCAGTCCAAGGGACTCTCAAGAGTCTTCTCCAATACCACAGCTCAAAAGCATCAATTCTTTGGCGCTCAGCTTTCTTTATAGTCCAACTTTTACATCCATACATGACTACTGGGAAAACCATAGCTTTGACTAGATGGACATTTGTTAGAAAAGTAATGTCTCTGCTTTTTCATATCCTGTCTAGGTTGGTCACAGCTTTTCTTCCAAGGAACAAGTGTCTTTTAATTTCATGGCTGCAGTCACCTCTACAGTGATTTTGGAGCCCCCCAAAATAAAGTCTTTCACTGTTGCCATTGTTTCCCCATCTAGTTGCCATGAAGTGATGGGACCAGATGCCATGATCTTAGTTTTCTGAATGTTGAGTTTTAAGCCAGCTTTTTCACTCTCTTCTTTCACTTTCATCGAGAGGCTCTTTAGTTCTTCTTCACTTTCTGCCATAGGGGTAATGTCATCTGCACATCTGAAGTTATTGATATTTCTCCCGGTAATCTTGATTCCAGCTTGGGCTTCATCCAGCCCAGCATTTCACATGATGTACTTACTCTGCATATAAGTTAAATAAGCAGGGTGACAGTACACAGCCTTGATGCACTCCTTTCCCAATTTGGAACCCGTCTGTTGTTCCATGTCTCCGCTGTAATTCTAACTATTGCTTCCTGTGACCTGCATAAACAGAGAATTTAACCCGAGTCTTGTGCATCTCCTGCATTGGCAGGCGGGTTCTTTACCACCGAGCCACCTTTAAGGCTCATCTATCTATATATGTACCTTTTCTTTTTTTAAACCAGGATCCTCTCATGTGGAAGCCCCAGTCAGCTTTAGTTGAAATTTTCACTGTTTTGAAGAACTCGTCCTTCATTTTCTTTGCCTTGGGGAACTCGGAACACTCCTCTGTTATTTTCATCACTCTGTTTGCCACATACCTTTACTGTCTGCTTTGCAATCTTGCCTGGTCTCTCTCAACCTGTTCCCTCCAGACCACCCTTGCATCGCGTCATCTGAGAGAATAACTCACTTGCTAGTGAAACTGCCCTTTGTCCCAAACAATAAATAGTAGTAGTAATAATAACAATCACAAGAGTATGGCTAACACATACACAGCATTTACTCTGTACAGGGTGTCATTCTAACAGCTTTATATTTAATAGCTCACATTCATCCTCTCACGTAGGTATTACTCTCCCCATTTTGCAGACGAGAAACCTGAAATTAAGTAACTTGCTCAAAGCCCTGTATCTGGGAGGCAGTGGAGCTGGAATCTGAACCCAGGCAGCCTATCAGAATCACTGCCTATACCCACCAGGCTCCACTATCACAGGGTTCAACGAACACTGCAGGTCAGCTACGTTCAGAACTTAATCTATACACAGACAGGGGCTGCGTATGCAGGTAAAGAAGCCCTTTGAACACTCCTGTGACTCTGGGGTATTGTCTAGTTAATCTGTAAACCCAGAGGGAGTCCTCACTTCTGTTGTACGACCGTGATGCCTAGTATCAGCCCTGTATTCAGGTGCAGCCCAAGATAGGACTGTAGTCTGTGGCAGACCTCTGATGGTGAGTGCTCAGCCGTGGCCAACTCTTTGCGACTCCACAGACTGTAGCCCACGAGGCTCCTCTGTCTATGGGATTTTTCGGGCAAGTATACTGGAGTAGATTGTCATTTCCTTCTCCAGGGGATCTTCCCAAACCAAAGATTGAACCTGAGTCTCCTGCATCTTCTGCATTGCAGGCAGATTCTTTACTGCTGAGCCACCAGGGAAGCCCCATAGTCTGTAGTAGGTGCTCAGAAAGTACTTAGTAAAACACAAAGCCATTATTAGATACAAAAGGGAGAGAGCGTCAACCCTCATGGCAGTGGCTCATAGACATCCCTCTTATGTGATAAAGAATTAATTTATAATGTCAATGTTGCTTTTCTATGTATCCTGCACTCAACATAATATGGTGATGTGTTCAAACTGAGTACAAATGTTTGCTGCTGCATACATATTACTCATGGCCCCGTTTATTTACACTGAATTATTGTAATTTAAGTTGGCTGCCGTGGTAGTTTGATGTTCAGCCACTTGCAAACTTGGTTAGCCAATATAAACTAAGAAGTTTGGAGTTAAAATGAAGGTTCTTGTTTCCAATATGTATGCAATAGAGTGATTCGGTGTGGGGGTGTCAATTTGATTACTTCATTATCTGTTACCTAAATATCTCAAAAAGAAATAGAGTCTGTTTCAGTCTTATCTTGTAGACTGTTATAAAACCAAATGAGATCATGTCTGTACACTGTTTTGAGCTTTTCAGTGGAAAATACATTATAAACAGTGTGTCTTCTTATTATACATAATAACTTGTTGCTGGTAGAGAGCTCAAAATTACCTTAAATGGAAAGTGATTAGGAAATTAATGTTAGTCTCCTTTGCACTTATTTTTGGAAATGGCAAATTTTCTAAAATAAGAAATGGAAAGTTCCAGGGGCAAGTGTAGACTATTACAATAAAATTTTCCTTTATTTAAAATTCTTCCCTAAACTAAAGAAAGATAACCAACTCTGCATGTTGGGGGGCGGGGGGGAAGTGTAGTTCTCATAAATAAACTCGGTCCATTGATTTTGGAAACTGTTCAACCCCTTTATGATGGGGGAAGGGGAGGGTTACTGCTGCTCTCCTTATGTCATTGTAATTTCTGAACTTCTTACTATACTATATTCCTATCACGCACATTGATACCTACCCCGAGTTTCTTTCTACATTTGCAGCATGGACTGCGGAGCAAGCCACTACTGAAGTAATCTGAGTGACAGTAGTGTGACAGAGATGTCACAACTTTGTAACCATATCAGATCTTGGCACCCTGGGAATAGGCAGAGGCCAGTTCTGGGTCTGCAGGCTCGGTCACTGGGATCCAAGGTCACCTGCAACCATGGTGGCAGTATCATAAGCAGAAGCCCAGCAGCCGTGACTGACCAGGTGAGGCAGCCTCCGGGGGCCCTACCAGGGCCCATTGAGGGACCACAGCCCAGGAGGAGGAACCGGGAGAGTGAGCAAGGACCTGGCATAGAGAGGCCTGTGCGGACTTAGCAGAACCTTCTGTGGCCATTTTAACTGACTTCTGTGGCTACATGCTCGTGCAGAGGCTTCCATGGTGAGGCAATTCACAGGCACCAAATGAACTCTGGCCAGATATGTTGGGCAAACAGAAGCAACTGTCCTGATTAGTATAGGAATTGTTCACTTTACACGGCTAGAACCTGGGACCAGAACTTTGTTCAAGAGAAATAAGGTTTTCCTTCCAGGATTTTCTGAATTTGTGTCTCAATCAATTTCAGTAACACAGAGCAAAGTCCCCCAACAGGGCAGATATGAGAAGCAGCTGATGTGAATGGAAAATCACCCACAGTGCTGTCTAGTGGATATTGATAACACCAGTCCAAGTTAGGCCACAGGTCTGTGTGTCCAGGCGAGGTGAAGTCAGGTGCTCAACACAAGGTCAGAGGAGTGCTGGACTTTAACGGACCCTGGCCATCAGGAAGGATCATTTTTGTCCATTTCACAATTTGACCTTGAATCTAAAGGGTCTGGGTGTGGATGGCCCTAAAAAAAACTTGCATTTCCTTTGCTTTCAGGCAAAGGTAGACACCTTTATATGTATTCTGAGGCTGGGAAAAAAACTGACCTTAACCATATCATTAAAAAAATTTTTTTTCACCTTGTAGAATAAATGAACTTGATTAAACCATGTGAAATTATCGTCTGTGACCTTAACAGATTCATATTACTCAAACTAATATTCCTATTCATTATCATGCTTAGTCACTCAGTTGTGTTTGACTCTTTGCAACCTCATGGACTGCAGCCTGCCAGACTCCTCTGTCCACGGGATTCTCCAGGCAAGAATATTGGAGTGGGTTGCCATGCCCTCCTCCAGGGGGATCTTTCTGACCCAGGGATCGAAACCAGGTCTGCTGCAATGCAGGCAGTTTCTTTACCATCTGAGCCACCAGGGAAGTCAATATTCCTATTGAGTATTGTTTAATCATATTGGTATTACTGCATCAGTGAAAGAAACAGAAACTAGTAAATATAAACTCATCAGAGGCAATGGTCCCCAACCTTTTGGACACCAGGAACTGGTCTCCAGAAAGACAATTTTTTCATGGAGTGGGGTGGTGGGGATGTTTTCACGATAATTCAAGCACATTACATTTATTGTGCACTTTATTTCTATTATTATTACGTCAGTTCCATCTCAGATCACCAGACACTAGATCCCAGAAGTTGGGGACCCCTGAGTTAGAGGATGTTTCTGACTCAAGGGAATTATTAGTAGAACGACCTTATAAGTTGTAATTTTAAAGTCAGACAAAGCCATACAAAGAATCTGTTCAGTCAAATATAATGTCATATGGTCCTAAAACATAAAAGACTGAAAGACTTCATCAATTTCCAAGATCTTTAAAATGACATTTCTTCTGATCGCATTAAATTTAAGGTGTACAGTTAGAAGGAGAATGACCCTTATTTGTCTTACCAACTTGAGTGGGAGCTGCAGGCTCTCAGGGTTGACAGAACAGGTCATGCGCTTAACCTGAATCCAGGGGAGGGGCAGGTGATCACCGCTCCTCCCCCTTAAATTTAAGGTACTATTGACAAAACAACTGTAAATAGATTAGGCACCTTACCTTGATGTCACAAGAGAATCCAGTCAGCCTTCCACCTAAATCTCTATTAGCAGATATCGTTAGTTCCAACAAAACTGGCTGCTAGCAGCCTGAGGCCCTTTCATGTATGCTGACCAAGAGGGCTACCTTTCAAAGAACTCTGGAGCTCAGCCCAGAAGGTTTCGATTCTCTTTCAGCTGTTACCTTCCAACACCTGGAGGGCACATGCTATTATCATCAGCATCAGTTCTATTCCATGTCTTTTCTATGCAAAAGTGGGGACTGTCAGGCCAACAATGGACTCTCACCAACATAGCCTTGTGGGCCAGGAGTGCGTGTGTGCTCAGTCTTCTCCAACTCTTTGCAACCCCGTGGACTAGCCCAACTAATCTGCCAGGCTCTTCTGTCCATGGAATTTTCCAGGCAAGAATACTGGAGCAGGTTCCCATTTCCTACTCCAGGGGATCTTCCTGAGCCAGGAACTGAACCTGCGTCTCCTGCTTTGGCAGTCAGATTCTTTACCACTGAGACACCTGGGAAGTCCACCAGCCAGGAGATATGGCTACAAAGATTCTGGGGAAAGATTGTCTTGGCCCCAGTGAACTGAGCCCTGTGAAATTATCTTGACCATCCTCAAAGACACAAGCATGTCATTGTGAGCTGTTTCTATGCCACTTCCAGAGACACTTGAATGATAAGCCCCAACCACATCCAATTTACCATCAAAACTAGATGAGGCTACTATTCCAAAATATTCAAAAAAATAATGAACAATCTGGTCTTTGGTATAAATAGGCTTATTTGTTTTATTTCAGTTGAGAAGATAAACTGACACATGCTACCATTAAGGGGTTGTTGACAAACCATCCTAAGTTTGTAACATGTGCTTAGAACATTTCTCAGCAATCTGTGAGGTCCATACCAACTGAATCTAGAATGTCCTGCATATCAGCTATTGATTTTGAAATAGATGAGAAATAATTTTGTTAGGGCTTTTTTCATTATTCCTGTAGGGGAAAAAAGATGAGGGTGACTTATACAAATTTCAGAGATCATTTAAAACCTCAGAAAAGTCCTAGACGATCTTCCACAGCCTTGTGGCAGCTTCAGATAAGAGGCAAAGTGACTGAACAAAGACCACAATCAAACTTTGAAGAACTGGGTAAGAAGGCAGAAGGCATGATCTCAGGGCTATTAGCATGAACAGGAAAATCACCAAGCTGATACCAGCGGTGGGTGCACAAGTCTTGCTTACAGCTGTGGTTTGCTCTCCCGTAAGTGGGGGATCTACTTATGCACATCCATGCATAAGTGCATGCCTGATTAAATATGCAGGGCGTCTCCCAGCATGTGCAGGGCCACTCAGAGATACACTGTTCTGCTTCTCACTGTTCAGGGCTGGCTGCTTCTTAGACAAGCCCATAGGTGTACAATCTTTATATCTATACACATGGCTTCTACTTCTTGGCTTCACTGACCATCCTGCAAGGGTCAAAAGCCTGTGTTTTAGCATGGGTCAAGTTGATGGCTCTTTAAGGCCAAACTAGGAGTTCCATAAGAGGTACCAGACCATTTCACTACAGCAAAAGCACAGAGCCCCCCAAAATGTTCAATGTCGTTTTAGACTTACTTGTTTTACATGCATTCACTGACAAGGGAGCCTCTTGGCTCATTAGTTTTAAGTGCTCCAGCTAAATCATTTACATTTCACAGAAAATGTAATGTGTCATTTAAAATGTCACCAGAGAAAAGATATGCAAAAATATCACCACTGCTCTCTGTCTCCTCCTTATTGTTTGTTTGTTTGTTTGTTTTACTGAATTTAACAACTAGTTTCCTTTATTACCTTTCCATTTTCTCTGCAATTCCCTAAAAAATGAAGTCAAAGAAAATGTTTTTAAGGGTCATGGGTTAAATTTCAGACATGCAAGGAAAACGTTGCCACCTGCTACCCTCAGAAACCACCTCCTTGCGTCTCTATGTAACACACCGTCAAATATTTCAGTAGGATTGCTAAGGTGATGGCAGTCTTCTTTGGAAGGGCTAAGGCAGAGTCCCTGTCCCAGCTTTTCCATCTATGAGCTCTGTGACTAGGATAAGTTACTGAATCTGAACCCCAGTTTCCTGTTCTGTGAGATCTTGCCAGCTTCACAGGGTTGTTGTCTTAAATAACACATAGACCCCTCAGACAGAGCCAGGCATGAAGCAAGCACTGTGGCTGTAGCCTTAGGGTAGGAATACATGCCAACACAGACTTGACAACCCAAGCCCCGCTCTGCAATACTTAAGTAACAAAGCTGTATGGTTGCTGCCATGGAAGAAAGGGAGCAAGCTGAATGTGGTTACTCCCTTGCTATATGACAGGGAATATTCATTTCCTGCAGCTACACTCAGTGGCGAAGAAATAGCCTGCAATGCAGGAGATGCAGGTTAGATCCCTGGGTCAGGAAGACACTCTGAAGGAGGAAATAGCAACCCACTCAAGTATTCTTGCCTGGAAAATCCATGGACAGAGGAGCTTGATGGGCTACAGTCCATGGGGTCGCAAAGAGTTGGACATGACTGAGCAACTAAACAACAACTGGGTTGTAACAAAATGCCACAAACTGGATGGCTTAAAATAAGAAGAATTTATTCTCTGCCATTCTGGAAGCTAGAAGTCTGAGTCTGAGGTATTGACAGGTTGCCTGCTGCTAGAGTCTCTGAGAGAGAATGCTTCATGCTTCTCTCCTACCTTCTGGAAGTGGCTGGCAATCCTCAGCATCCCTGGGGATGAAGACTGGTGCCTGTAGCAGCTGTCTGAATTTTGTTGTGATCAGCAATGACCCAAAGGCCTGTGGTAGTAACCCTTGCTGACATGTCTTCAAATATATGACATTTGAGGGGTTTTACCTCGCCAAGTTCATCTTGGGCACTATTTTAATTGTGGTTAACCTGATCTTACATTACAGATGATCAAAGAAAGTAGACCATGGGGTCTGCATTACTGGCTTGTTGAATGTAATTGTCCAACTTTTCTTTGTAATTATGAAAGAAAAATGAAAGGCATACAGCACAGAATTCTCTGGAAGTAGCAGTGCACTTCTGTTTCCCATATATATCTTACTGGTGGTGGTTTAGTCGCTTCTATCTCCATATGTATCTTATTAGTGTCCGACTCTTGCGCCCCCATGGACTGTAGCCCACCAGGCTCCTCTGTCCATAAGATTTCCCAGGCAAGAATACTGGAGTGGGTTGCCATCTCCTTCTCTAGGAAATCTTCCCAAGACAGGGACCAAACCCATGTCTCCTGCTTTGTTGCAGGTGAGTTCTTTACTGACAGATCCACCAGGGAAGCCCCATGTAGCTTATTGGATTCTTTTAAACTGCTCAGTACCCTCAAGAGGGGCAAAGTGAGATGAAAATTACTCAGTCATGTCCGACTGTTTGCAACTCCATTGACTGTAGCTTGTCAGGCTCCTCTATCCATGGAATTCTCCAGGCAAGAATACTGGAGTGGGTAGCCATTCCCTTCTCCAGGGGATCTTCTCAACACAGGGATGGAACCCAGGTCTCCTGCATTGCAGACAAGTTTGTTACCGTCTGAGCCACCAGGGAAGTCCTAAGAGGGGCAACATCCACAACAAATCAGTTTGACCAAATGAAAGTGTAATGAATACTAATCTTTCAGCCCAGTTTGACAATAACATCTGATCTAAAGTATGAGTATGAGGTCAGCCTACAAAGGATTAAAGCCAATACACAATCTTGCTTCACACACGAGACCATGTCCAACAAAAGACATGGTTTTTAAAGCCTGGTAGGTTAAAGGTTTTACAGTAAATATAATATTGAAAAAGTCATAGCCAAAGCTGTGGTTCAGACTTGTTAATAAAGACAATAAGAAGTAAGAGTTGAGTTTTGATGTTGTTGTACTGTCTTAGTCTTTTCAGGGTACCAAAACAAAAATATTAATTCCATAGACTAAGTGGCTTGTAAGCTCAGAAATTTATTTCTCCCAATTCTGAAGGGTGGGAAGTCCAAGACTAAAGACCAAAGTGCTGGCAGGTCCAGTGTTTGGTGAGGAAGGCTCACATCCTGGTTCATAGGCATCTTTTCACTGCAACCTCACATGGCAGAAGGCACAGGAACATCTCTGGCATCTCTTTTACAGACACTAGCGAAGAAGAGCTAAAGAGCCTCTTGATGAAAGTGAAAGAGGAGAGTGAAAAAGTTGGCTTAAAGCTCAACATTCAGAAAACTAAGGTCATGGCATCTGGTCCCATCACTTCATGGCAAATAAATGGGGAAACAGTGGAAGCAATGTCAGACTTTATTTTTCTGGGCTCCAAAATCACTGCTGATGGTGACTGCAGCCATGAAATTAAAAGATGCTTACTCCTTGGAAGGAAAGTTATGACCAACCTAGATAGCATATTTAAAAGCAGAGACATTACTTTGCCAACAAACGTCCGTCTAGTCAAGGCTATGGGTTTTCCAGTAGTCATGCATGTATATGAGAGTTGGATGGGGAAGAAAGCTGAGCGCCAAAGAATTGCTGCTTTTGAACTGTGGTGTTGGAGAAGACTCTTGAGAGTCCCTTGGACTGCAAGGAGATCAAACCAGTCCATCCTAAAGGAGACTGGTCCTGAGTATTCATTGGAAGGACTGATGTTGAAGCTGAAACTCCAATACTTTGGCCACCTCATGCGAAGAGTTGACTCATTGGAAAAGACCCTAATGCTGGGAAGGATTAGGGGCAGGAGGAGAAGGGGATGACAGAAGATGAGATGGCTGGATGGCATCACCGACTCGATGGACATGGGTTTGGGTAGACTCCAGGAGTTGGTGATGGACAGGGAGACCTGGCGTGCTGCAATTCATGGGGTCACAAAGAGTCTAACACGACTGAGCAACTGAACTGAACTGAACTGAATCCCATTCATGAGGATTCCAACCTCGTGACCTAGCACCTTCCAAAGGCCCCGTCTCCTAATACCATCCCCATCTCCTAATATCATGGGGATTAAGATCTCAAAATAAGAATTTTGAAGGCACATAAACATTCAGTCCATAACACGTCCCAAGCATATTCTAAGAAGTCACTTTGTTTTTTCTAATGATCAGAGATCTTTAAGAGAATATCAGTTTGGCTGACACATAAAGCGACATATCCAAACAGATTAGATCAACAAAGGGCATTTTCATATCAGGAATAATATACCGGAAACCATGCTGTTGTTTTGTATAATAAAATTTACTCAAACAATGAAAGCAGGACTTTGATAAGAACAAATAATACAACATCTAAAAGCACAGGATTTCCTTCATGGCTCAGTGGTAAAAAATCTGCCTGCAACGCAGGAGATGCAGGGTCGATCCCTGGGTTGGGAAGATCCCCTGAGATCCCCTGGAGGATGACATGACAACCCACTCCAGTAGTCTTGCCTGGAGAATCCCATAGAGAGAGGAGCCTGGCAGGCTATAGTCCATGGGGTTGCAAAGAGTTGAACACGACTAAAACAACTTAGCACTCATGCACTAAAAGCACAGACTATCTTCCCTTTTATAAACATCCTTCTAAGTTAGGACACTTGAAGCTGTTTTGTCAAAACTGAACTGCTCCTTGTTTTAGTCTAACAAATTACTGAAATGTACAGCTTTATCCTAAAGTAGGACTGATTAAAATTTAACATGTAGAAAAAGTATAAAGATTTTTAAAATAGGCATTTAAAAATCTAGGCACTAAGAAGTTTCTGAGACAGATATTTCGCTATGGTTAGGGAGTTAAAAAGCAGGTAACGAGCGGAAAACATTCCAAGGTAAGTTCTAGGTGATATCTTATTTCCTCATTGGTTTTAAGCAAACATGTGATGTATAAGGATGAATTTTTTCCATTCATTTCTTTTTTTCATCATGAGAATATTTTCCATTATAGTGCAGAGAAGGGTGGAAGAATATCTTTTTTTGGTAGGCTTAAAATGCCAAATAGTATCTACAGTCAAAACTTGTTGCAGTACAAGTATACAGATCATAGACACACAGTGTGTGGTCTCTTCTATTTTTATTTTGTGTTGTAAATGGAAAATAACAGACTAAACGGTCATCTCTCTCTGGCCTTTACCCCCACAGATGGTCTGCTATAGATGTCTGAGAAACGCATGGTAGATTTGTTACCTTTGTTGTTGTTCGGTCACTAAGTCATCTCCAACTCTGTGATCCCAAGGACTGCAGCATGCCTGGCTCCTCTGTCCTCCACTATCTCTTAGAGTTTGCTCAGATTCATGACCACTGAGTCAGTGTTACTATCTAACTATCTCATCCTTCTATCCCCTTCTCCTTTCGCCTTCAATCTTTTCCAGCATGAGAAACTTTTCCAATGAGTCAGCTCTTCACATCAGGTGGCTGAATAAAGTGTTGGAGCTTCAGCTTCAACAACAGTCCTTCCAATGAATATTCAGGGTTGATTTCCTTTAGGATTGACTGGTTTGATCTCCTTGCTGTCCAACGGACTCTCAAGAGTCTTCCCCAGCACCACAATTTGAAAGCGTCAATTATGTTACCTAGGGGTTAGCATCTTTCTGGTGTTCAGTATTTCCCTTTGTGGCCCTGGGTCTCTGAATCTGATGACACTGTGATCCTATTTCAACCGGTGGATGCTGGGAGTGTCCCAAACTAGAGGTTTTGTGAATTGTTATAGCAGATGGTACATGGCTCAGTCTTCCCCAACAAGGACTGAGTTTATCACTGGCAAATTGAAAACAGAGATCGAGGCAATAATCACTGACAAGGAGCTTCCTCCTCATTCCAGCCGCTGTTTATTCCAGCATCTGTAAGCATTCATTTCCTTCAGCAGACTGGGAATTACTGGTTATGGTTGGCAGCAGCAATGATAGAAGAACTTGGTTGACTCCTTTGGATCCTGTTAAGGAAATCCAATGAGAGAAAATTCCTATTGTGTCCTTAATCAGTGCTCGTTCTTCCTAAAGAAGCAAAAAAATGCATGCTAATTTCTGCCTTATTGCTGCTCCTAGATGAATATCAAGTTGATGAAGTATTGTTTGCTGTTGCTTAGTTGCTTAGTTGTGTCTGACTCTTTGCGACCCCATGGTCTGTAGCCCACCAGGCTCCTCTGTCCGTGGGGTTTTCCAGGCAAGAATGCTGGAGTGGGTTGCCATTTCCTTCTCCACAATGGGATTATAACAATTTTTTGTTGGAAAGGTACTAGCCTGAGCTGATGGGGTAGGAGGAGGAATGGGATTAATCCTAACATGAAACCAGAGGTTTGTTCCAAAACACACTGAACCTTTGTAATGAAAAGCTCATTTTCTGGGATTTCCCTGGGGATCCAGTGGCTAACCCACTGCACTGCCAAGGCAGGGGCACAGGTTCAATCCCTGGTCAGGGAACTGGGTCCCACATGCCACAACCAAAGATCCCACATGCCTCGGTGAAGATAGAAGATCCTACGAGTCGCAGCTAAGACCCAGCACAGTCAAATACATAAATAAATAGATGTTTTTAAAAAGAAGACTCATTTTCTCATTTACAGGTGAAGCTAGGAATAGGTTCACATTCTGCTACGCTGCTAAGGTTGTGCTCAAAGAGTGGGCTTATACTCATCAGGTACAAGGGAAACACAAGCAAACTTTGAATGCCACCAGCCATTAGGTCCCCAGCAAGGAGTGGACTAGAGATTCTGTTTCTCACTGCTCTGTAGGGGGACACTGAGCATGCAAGGGGGTGAGAGAGGGAAATATCACTGCAGGCATATCTCAGGGGACACACAGCACTCCTGCAACAGGCCCTATCAGTGGCTCAGACTGGGTAACTGCCATGTCACATTGGTCTGCCCCAGAGAGAGGGGGCCAGCAGTTTCTGTTTATGGAGTCATTGAGAATCCCCAAGTACAAGCAACCAGTTTTGAAGACTATATTGCAATATGCCACTAACATCCCTTAGGTTTTAATATAGCATTTGCAAGTAAATTAAAACTACCACTCTAAATTCAAGTTGCCTGGACCAGCTGTTTGTGTTAGGGTCAACAGCTTCAGCTAACTCAGGAAAGTCAGCAAGCTAAAGGAGGAAAGGAAGTCTGTTACAAAGTGGTATTTGTTTGAGAAAAATACAGATTCCCCCAACAGAGTTCCAGGATTCTTCTGCCAAAATGCAGCATTTACATCCACACTGTCTGAGTTTCAGTGGACATTTGGAGAGTACCAGTTTCCATGGTAAATCCAAGGAAGATATAGTTTCCCCAACTGTTTACTCTTTGAGTACAACCTAAAAATGTCAGCACTTAGGAAAGCCTGACACACTGCAGTGTAAGAGGCATAAGTTCGCTTTCTGATGAAAACTGCACTAATTTAGAACTTCCTGTGCTATTGTATACATAGTAGATAATCAATGTTTGAATTCCTTCCTGTAGAGACTAAAGAAAGCAGTAGAATATCCTGGAGAAAATTCTAGGAGTGGAAGCCAAGAGTTCTTCTGCTGGCCCCCAAATTTGTTGTGTGATCTTAGGCAAATGGCTTTAAATCTCTGGACCCAATCTGCATGGCGAAAATTATGTCTGGGTCTCTTAATATCAGACTCAGTGCTAAAACTAGGAATGTCTAGTTGTGCTATAGCCTAGAAAAACCGTTCAGCATTCATTTTCAAGTCTTATATCTAGAAATATACTTTCCAACTTTCCTTTACTTGTTGAAGCAATATTTGCATAGGAGAACTTCCACAATAATATTTCAGAGATAGTCACTCTATGAAAAATTGCAGAACTCTTAAGTGCTTCTTCACATTACATTTTTGTGTGTTTGCATTATGTTTTTCACAAGACTGTTTCTTCTTTTCACCCTTGAAGATTAAAGTATTAATAATTGTGTCAACCACAAGGCCACAAATGTGAACCAGAGTGGAGTTTACCTACATGAGAAAGGGTTAATGTGACCCCTCAGGAGAGAGTGTTTTACTCTCCGCTGTCATAATATTTGGATTTTTCGACAAGGTAGGATTAAGTAAACATTTTTAACCATCATGGGATGTTAAAATACACACACACACACACACACACACGTATGTATGTAGACACATAAGTATATATTCGGTTGGCCGAAACTGTTGTTCAAGTTTTTCAGTAACATCTTATAGAAAAACCCAAATGAATGGTTTGGCCAAACCAATATGTCTATGTATGTATAAAACCATACTAATTTTCATCAGAATTTAAAAGCTAATCACCAGGTTTAACTTAATCAATGCTCTAGAAATATCTATCAGGCAAAATATATAATATTTATAAAAAGAAGCCTTATTGGACAAAGTTCATAAACCACAAAATATCATATTCAAATAAAGACTATAAGTACATTTAAATCTCTACTTGTCTCATTTCAGATCACAGTAAACCAGCCTTAATTTCATTGGTCTTTACAACTTGGAAAATGATTTGGCTTAAGTTTCCTTGGGGATTCTGTCCTGAGAAATCTCTCCACGGTCTCACCATTACTGTGAAAGTCTCACATTTTAGAAGGCTGCTGCAAGCAAGTCTCCTTTCCCCAAACTTACACAACTCCAGACAGTTTTTAAGGGTGTGTGTGTGCACACACATGTGTTTCCCCCTCTCCTTTTAGCTCAAGGAAACAAAAGCAATACATGCCAACTATTTATTTACAATTCTAACATACCTAAATAAGATTCAATAAAAATATTTTAACCTGTTTTATCACAATAGCTATAATAACCAGTCTTCAAGTTGTATTCAGCATCTGTCACAAATTATCTCAAATAGGAGCTGAATTTTACTTACACACCCATAAAACAGAACCATTTAAAATATTTATGGTAGTATATTTATGCACTAAGCAAATATTTATGTATCTCTTCATTTATGCTAGGTACTTTGCTAAGCATTGAGCACTCAAAAAACAAAAATCAAATAAAATAAAGATAATACACTAAAGATGTTATACTTCCTGATCCTGGATCCCTGGCTCAGGAAGATCCTCTGGAGAAGGGAATGGCAACCCACTCCAGTATTCTTGCCTGGAGAATCCCATGGACAGAGGAGCCTGGCAGGCTATAGTCCATGGGGTCAAAAAGAGTCGGACACGACTGAGTGACTAAGTACACACACACTAAAGGCATCATCTCATAGATGCTCACTTCATCTAGAGCTTGCTTCTCATCCCCTTCAGAAACAGATCTTTAAGTGTATGGAGTCCAAGCAGTGCTTGAAGTTCTAACCATATCTTCTTTCCATGCCAGGCTACTTTAAAAATATGCAAACTGTGTTGAGAAATATAAATAAGCTCACAATCTATTCAATGGGATTCCAATTTGCAAAACTAGAAACTTTATTTTCTTTAATGGATCTTATCTTGCTCTTGAGCGCAAAAGTGCTCCATGTTTGGTCAATGAAGAAGTGACAGATCATTGTAACATACTGTTCAGGAAGAGTTAATGTGGCAGGCCTGAGACTGCTCTTTAGAAAGGACAGCTTGCAAGGCTAGCCCTTGGCTGGGGTCTGGGGATTTGGATTTTGGGAGGGTTCTCACCAGTCCTGGTTTTCCCCAGTGGCTCAGTGGTAAAGAATCTGCCTGCCAATGCAGGATACGCAGGTTCGATCCCGGGGTGGGTAAGATCTCCTGGAGAAGATGGCAACCCACTCCAGTATTCTTGCCTGGGAAATCCCATGGACAGAGGACCCTGGTGGGCTACAGTTCATAGGGCCACAAAGAGTTGGACGCAACAGTGACTAAGCAACAACTCACCAGTACTAGAACTGACAAGAACGATTCACAGTACCCAGGCTGTCCACACAAACAACGTGGCTTATGCTGCACACCTGCTTTGCTTTGGGGAGTCTGAGATTTTGAATTTTTTTGCCACGCCGCACAGCATGTGGGGTCTTAGTTCCCCAACCAGGGATCAAACCCACTCCGCCTACGTGGGAAGGACGGAGTCGTAACCACTGGACCACAGTGGAAGTTGATGCTGTTGTTTAGTCACTAAGTTGTGTCCAGCTCTTTTGCGATCCCACGGACTGTAGCCTGGCAGGCTCCTCTCTCAATGGGATTTCCCAGGCTACTGGCGTGGACTGCCATCTCTTACTCCACGGGATCTTCCCAACTCAGGGATCGAACCTGCGTCTCCTCAATCGGCAGGCGAATCCTTTATCACTGCGCCACCAGGAGAGCCCGTGACCAACTTACGATAAAAACCCTGGGACCCGAGTCTCTAATGAAGTTTCCTGGTGGACAGCACTGTGCGTGTGCTGTCATGACTCACTGCTGGTTGAATTATGTTCTATGTGACTCCACTGGGAGCAAACCCTGGGAAGCTCGTATCTGGTTTCCCTAAAATTCACCCCCTGTGTTTTTCCTCCTACTGAATGTACCAGGTAGCCTTTCTCCGTAAGCATTCTTAGCTGTAAGTGACTGCTGCCACTCCTTCTAGAAAATCACAGACCTGGGAGTGGTCTTGAGGGCCCCCAACACACATGTAATGAATGAGTATCTCCTTTCCGCCAAGTACTTTCTAACAGCTGAGGATATTCCAGTGAGCAAAACAAAAGCACCGGCTCCAGGGAGCTTACATTCTATTTGGAACAGTTAGAAGGAAGACAGGGAGAGGAGGGAGGAGTCGGGCAATTAAAACACAAACAAGCAAATTATATTAAGAAAATGTGCTTGATGGCAAGAGGTGCTATGTCAAACAAGAAAGCAAGAAAGGACTTCCCTGGGGGTCCAGTGAACAGAATCTGCCTGCCAATGCAGGGGGCACAAGTTCACTCCTTGGCTCAGGAGGATCCCACCCACCACAAGGCAACTAAGCCTGAGTGCCACAACTACTGAAGCCCACATGCCCTAGAGTCTGTGTTCTTCAACAAGAAAACCCACCATAATGGGAAGTCTGCAAGCTGGAAATATAGAGTAGCCCCAGCACATTGCAACTAGAGAAAACCCCTGAGCAGCAAGGAAGACCCAATGCAGCCAAAAACAAATTTAATAAAAGAAAGCAAACAAGAAAGAAGGTATGGAGTTTAGTCATGGAAGGCTTTGAGTTAAGAGTGGAAGGAGGTATGGAGCGAGTCATGGCAATATCCAGGGACAGAACTTTCTAAGCAGAGGGAACCGCTGGTGCAAAGGCCCTGAGGCACAAGCATGTTTGGTTCAGGAATAGCAAGGGGGGTGGTGTGGCTGCAGGGCAGTGAGCAACCCCCAGGAGTGGTAGGAGATGGGCTGGGGAACGTGGAGGCCAGACCAGGTGGACCATTACCAACTTTCTGGTTTTTATTCTGAGTCAGACAGGAAACCATCGGAGGGTTATGAGCAGAGGAATGATTTGATTTTAAAGCATCACTGTGGCTCTTTATGGAGGATACACTGTAAATTACTGCAATAGCCCAGAATTTGTGGATGACTTAGATGCAGAGTGTGTGAAAAAGAGAGGAACCCATGATTCTTGGGCTTCAGTTGGTGAAGTTACTGTGTATTGAGGTGGGAAAACTGAGGAAGGAGCAGGTTTGGCAGATGTAGAAGTAGGTCTGAATCAGAAATGTAATTCTCTCCTCCAAAAGGAATATTTCATTTCTCTCTTGTGCAGACCAGCGAGGGAGATGGCAGAGCTTCCTTCAAAAGCCACTGATGATTTGATGGTCGTCACACAGAGATCTGGCAGCAAGGATCCCATATTCTACATGACTCTTAAAAGAAAACACATGTAGCTTATAATATCATTGCATATTACATTGTTCTTATAATTTTATTTCCATTATGTTATGTACTTTAATCCTTTAAACTTTAAGAAACAGAAAATTAAGTATATCTCCTATTGTGCATAAAGGAAAATATATCTTGCTTTATATTTTGATAGTGCTTTTATGTAATTGATCTCATTTAAATCGTATAACGACCCACTGTGCCCAGTGACAAGTCTTACCCCAACTTTACAGCTCTGAACACTGAGCCTCGGGATGTGGCTTTGATGTGATTTACAAGGTCAGCATTAAAATTCGCATGAGTATCATTTTCTAGCCTATCAGTCTGAAGGCTGGTGATCTTCACTGACCATGTTTCCATTTTGCCTATGTGGATGTTGCATAAAGGACTCTGAATGAGAACTTACAGCAGAATGATCTTACAGGGAGGAAGAGGAAATATTAGAAGTTGGTAACAAATGACCTACTGCTTAACTTAGCTCATAAGCTTTTAGAGAAAGCATCGCTTTATTTCTCTCTGGAAGTATCTCAGACATTGTCATATTAAAATATATACTTGGTGTGTGTATACACATAAAAACACCTCCCCGTTTGAAAATCTCTTTGGTGTGGTACAGCTTGTTTCTCAAGTTAAATTGGCTGCTTCCTTTGTATCTGAAACTACATGTTGATGTTATAGGAAGCACCATCAAAAAGGTCTGCCTTAATAGTTGTCCTGGAGCAATGAGATAATATTATTATAATTAACAAGGTTCAAAGGACTTTCAGGTTATGAGAACGTACGGTGTTTTAAAAAATAAGAAACATGGGCTTAGTAGAATTTAAAGACTACAAAAACTCCCCACTACTTTTCCAGTAACCTACTTGTCTAAGCATAAATACCTGCTAAACAGTATTTGGGGAAATAACCTGAAGAGTTAATGAGTACCTTGAACTGGCAGAGTGGGTAGAATAATATAAATATTTATCCTTTGAGGTGTAACTAATGGAGCTTCAGTGTATTCATAGTGAAGCTCCATATAAAAGTTCCATTTCTTTGGTTAGTTTAAAATACCTCATTAATATTTTGAGTAATGCTAAGGAACTACAAGACTATTTCTAATACTATTTTTAGATAACAAAAACAATGGCAACTCATTTATATAAAGTTCTAAACTAAAGAAAATTAGGTGGTTCTTTTACATTTCTTTTTTTAAATTCTTGCTAACTGAAACAATCACAGCCAACACTTTGGTATATTTCCTTCCAGGTTATTTCAGTACGTAGATTTGGTGTGTATTTTACATTGTAGTTATATTACCCCACGGGTTCTTTACGTATTTATGTATTTGGCAGTGCTAGGTCTTCATGGCTGCACGGGGGCGTTTCTCTGGTTGCAGAGAGCAGCGGCTTCTCATTGTGGTGGCTTCTCTTGTGGGGAATGGGCGCTGGAGCATTCAGGCTTCAGGTGTTGTGACATAGGGACTTAGTTGCCTTGAGGCACGTGGAGTCCTCCTGGACCAGGGATCGAACCCACGTCCCCTGCGTTGGCAGGCAGATTCCCACTGGACCACCGGGGAAGTCCCTCCCCAGTGCTTCTTACACTTTATTCAGCAGTGAAGTAAGGAGGGAGGAGTGATCCTAAAGGCTCTGCTACCTGGACAGATTCTCTCTGCCCTTTGTTCTTCTATTAATTTTTGCTGGGTATGGTGGTTGCTGAGCCCCCAGTTGTTGGTCACCCTCAGAGGCCTGCAGGAGAATCTTCCCCTGGGGTGAAATATGCAGACATAAGTTGAGAGTACCTTGAAGGTTAAGCACCTAAGGGCTAGACTGGACTGAAGTATGTGATAAATCATTCACACAGGACTTGCCTGCTACGTGCCACTTGAGGCTTGCATACTTTTCCTTCTCCCAGGTGGACGTGACACTCATTTTCCATTGTCGCAACAACGGGAAGGAGAGCTGAAAACAGGAGTGCCGGCAGGAGAGCTGCAGGGCAAGACACAATGCCATCAAGTGACTGGAGTCTTGTTATTAGGAAATGTGAAAAGTTTACTGAAATTGGTAAGCAGGCCACAGGAACTGAATAGTCCCAATGATGAGGGAGGCACTGGTGAACACTGAACCCTTTTTCATAGTTTGATTTCTTTTGATAACAGCATCCAGTGAAGGCTTTTTAGTTTTGAAAAACCTTGAAATGAAGGTTAGTCTGGCAAGGGATGGCCAACCCCTCACAAAGCTATTAACCCATCTAATTGGAATTTGATCATGACAATTAAAGGCACATGTCAGTCTTTTCTTTTTATGATCTTCAAATAAGATATACGTTTGAAAGCCTTGTCTGTGGGGTGACAATTGATTTAGAAAACTGAAAAGTGTGTGAGGGGCATTAAAAAGAAGGTCTGGCCTTCAGTAAACCTTTTACCCTTCTTTGGAATAAGTGTGTTACATTGTGTTATCTTTGCTTTCACTTTTAAAATGATTATTCTCAACTTGAGGCATCATCTACAAGATCTATGCTCTTCAAAATATCAATGTCATAAAAGACAAATAAAAGCTGATGAACTGTTTCAGATCAAAAATGGGTAGAGTGACAAATGAATGCAGAGAGCAACCCAGAGTTTTTCTTTTGCTATAAACACACTAATGGAAAAAGTGGTGAGATATGAATAAGGCCTGGATATTAGATAATAGTTTCACATCAATATTAATTTGTAAATTATGATAATTGTGTGTGATACTGTAAGATAATATCCTAATTTGGGACCATGTGGATATTCATTTCAGTTAATACTTATCCTTGAAGTATTTAGGGTTAAAGGTAGCATCATGTCTGCAATTTACTCTCCAATAGTTCAGGAAAAGATTACATATACAAGGAAAAAGAAGAAGAAAGCGGTGTGATCAATATTTGAGGACTGGTGTGAAACTGTTTGGAAATCATTGTACTATTCTTTCCTGTAAGTTGAAAATTATGTCAAGTAAAAATTTTAAGTAATGAAAGATAACTTTTAAATCTTAAAACATGTTTAACATGGTCTTATTAACGTTATATAAATATTGCAAGGCACCACCGTAAACACTTAGGATAGTGTTTTTTCCAAAGCGTTTTATTTTGTATTGGGGTAAATGTAACAAACAATGTTGTCATAGTTTCAGATGAACAATGAAGAGATTTAGCATACACAGTCATGTCTCCATTCTCCCTCAAACACCCCTCCCATCAGGCTGCCATATAGCACTGAGCAGAGTTCCCTGTGCTATACAGTAGGTCCATGGTGGTTATCCATTTTAAATATAACAGTGTGTACATGTCCATCCCAAACTCCCTGACTACCCCTTCCCTCCATCTTCCCCACCCCGCCCCCTCAGCAACCAGAAGTTCATGCTCTGTCAGTCTGTTTCTGTTTTGTAAATAAGTTCATTCAATTACTGATACTATGTGTTTTCCTTTTCATGACATACACTAAAATCCTAATGGTGAAATATGATTTTGCATTTATAGTAAGAAATGAGTTAACTAGTCTTACTATTATATATATATCACCAAGAGCAGCAAATCCTGCCAGTCATCCAACAGCAAGAATTGTCCCCTAAGAGAGCTGATTTACACAGCAGGACATCAAATAGATGATAAAGGCACAGAATACTGGTGAGCAATTTAAAGGAATACTATCATTTTTCCCACTGTACATTTGAATATCACTTTTATTTTTTTCTAAGTATTTTTGCCCATAGTATCTCATTGTATACCCTGCCTTATATTTAAAACTTGCCATTTTTCAAGTGGCCATTTTCACAGCTAGATGGGATTTTTAAAAAATCCATGTATATTTGAAGCTGGTTAAAAACAACTATAATCTGAGAAAGACCTCTTATTGACTGGAGCTAGAAAAGGAAGAAGGGGATTTTATTATTCTCAAAACACCTGGAAATTTGATGTTGCTTATTCTCAGTCTATATCACAATGCTGAAATTTAGCACTTGCCTTGGGCAGCCTGTCTATGATAAATAATTTTTATTCATGAAAAGAATGGGCTTCCCTGGTGGCTCAGACAGTAAAGAATCCGCTTGCAAAATGGGAGACCTGGGTTTGATCCCGGGGTGGGAAGATCCCCTGGAGGAGGGCATGGCGACCCTCTGGAGGTTTGTGAGTATGAGCCTCAGGCACACTGTATCTGTTCTCTGTTCTACGGCTTCCAACTACATCCCCGGCATCTACCTATGAAAACTCAACCAAGATCAGAACGACTATATACCTTGTGGGTGGATCAGCCCTTGCATATCACCAGACTTGAGAAGCAGTTGCCTAATCATCGATTATCTCCATAAATAAAAGACAGGTATCCAAAGAATGAACAAACTATTTTTGTTGTTACACAAAACTTGCCAAATTGGAAATTACCTCCCAGTTCTAAGCATCTCTCAACTAAATGATACATGCATTTCAGGGTATACTAGGAGTAAGAAGGAAAACAGAAGAAAGGGTAATATTTCAGAAAATTTTTTAAAAGAAGAAAGCTGAGAAAGATTAATAATTGAATTTTTTTTTTCATGGAGGTTATTCTTTCTGTTTATGAAAATGAAAGTGTCAGTCGCTCAATTGTATCTAACTCTTTGCGACCCCATGGACCATAGCCTGCCAGGCTCCTCTGTCCACGGGATTTCCCAGGCAAGAATACTGGAGTGGGTAGCCATGCCCTTCTCCAGGGGATCTTCCCCACCCAGGGATCAGACCCAGCTCTCCCACATTTCAGGCAGATTCTTTACCATTTGAGCTACTTATAATTATTTATAATTTTCCTAATATTCATAACACTAGGTTTAGATTTGGAACTCCCCACTGCAAGTGTCTCTTGATCTTTCTCCAGAACTTCATATGCAGTATTTGATTATACAACAATCAAAATTTAAGGCACATTGCATGCAAAGTACAAAAGTAAAACATCAACACTAAATGGAAATGCTTGGTGAAATGCGGGTACTTCGTTCTTCCCTGTACTTTTCAGACTTTTCTAAGGAGACCACCATAAACATAAACTATTCTCACAACTAGGGGAAAAAACCATTTAAACTGCCTGCTAGTGAAGATAATGCCATTTTATATGTTCCAGAGTCTGTAATATGGGCGTTGCTTCTCCTCTCCTTCTTCCACTCTTCAGACAGCCAGGTTTGGAAATGAGATGCTCTACTTTGATGGCAGGCCAACATCAAATTAAACTACTCCTGAATTTCACAAGTCTAACATTTCAAATGAGAGATTTCAGCTCACTCCACACAGTTTAACATACTTGTGCTCGATGAAGCATTGCTGATAGAATAATTAGCTTGAATAATGTGTGAGAGGGTAAAGACAGCTTTTTAGGCAGTCGCTCACCGTTCTTCCCTCTGTGCCCTTACAAATGAACGTTCAAGAGGTCAAGAGGGAGAAGGGTCTCTCCTTTGACCCAGCACAGGATCTCTTGCAGCAGTGTGTGCAGGGTTTAGAAAGGAATGCACATAGAGAGGTACCCAGCCAGCCAGATCAAACCTCATGCTCAGCCAGAAGAAACATTTTGAAGCCAAACAACCATAGTATCGCATCTTACAAGTCTTATCTAGTGCTCCCTTTGTAGCCTTCATACCTGTGGCAGAAAGAAAAGGTGTGGACGCTGGGTGTATTTGAACAGCCATTTAAGCTATGGTTTCTATTAGTATTTTTAAAATCTACCTTCCTGCAACCAATCCTTTTACTTTGCTGGTTAATTTTAACACCACCTTTAAGAAGTGATAGCTAATGGAGAGCATAACAGCAGACACAAGTAAAATGTAGCACTTCTCTGGCTAATCCGGAACTGCCAGTCACAGCTCAATCCAATACAGTTACCACCCCCAGGCCCGGGTGTGCAGGCTTATTTTGGAGTTAGACCCAGCTGGGGCTTGAAACCGGCTCCAGACGTTTCATAGCATTGCCAGATGGTGGGATCCTCTAGGAAGCAGTTCTACTGTGGGCTCTTTACTCCCTAACCAGGTCTTTGAACATAATCTGCTTTCTCACCCAGGCACCAGCAAACTCAGCCTTCTCATTCTAACTAATCTGCTCTCCATATTCTCTACTCAAGGAAGAAATGAGGAAAGAGAAAAACCAGGGAGAGAGAGAGGAAGAGAGGGAAAGATTAAGGTCTCCTATTTCCTGGACATGCTAATAGAAGCCAGTATTCTTCTTCTTCTTGGTCATCATGATTTCTACCCCCATCCCAAGTGCTGTTTTTCCTATTTTTAGCTTTGTTTTGTTTTAAGAAACGCTTCTCCTCTTCAGTCTTATCTGATGATTCAATTTCAAAACCCACTGAAATCTTTACCAACCATCCCACAGTCAAAGCATGGTCTGGGTTTGTATTAAAAAATATCCCTAGCAAACCAAAAATATGCTATTTTTAAAGTAGTTTCTCCACAGCATGAGTATTTGTTTTCGGTGTTTGGTTGTTTTGGGTTTAGGTTTTGGTTTTTGATTTTTGTTCTTGGCCAATTGATACGTCTCCCTTTCCATTCATTTTCAAGCCTCGTCCCCACTGATTCTGTGAGCTCCCCCAAATTTTGTGCACTAAATTCTCTTTTGCTTTAATTAGACAACTTTTGGTTCACTGGCATTGGTTTAGCCAGCGTGGTCACTCAATAAGCAAAAATGTTTACCAATATACTTGGCCTCTGTCTTGCCCTTCACCTCCTCTCCCAGTTCTAAAATTTCTATAGATTAAGCATAGATTAGATGACAATTACACAAATGTTATCGCCTAGATAAATTTCCCAGATCAGTAAACTGAAATTAAGTGAATCAGGAACAAGAGTTGATACAAGATAGGACTGTTTCAGCAGCATATCTTGAGATGTATTTATATATATACATAATATATATGTAATATATATGTATTATATATACATAATATATATATTATATGTATTATATATACATAATATATATGTATTATATATATACATAATATATATGTATTATATATATGTGTGTGTGTATGTGTATATATATATGTGTGTATATATATGTATATATATATATATATATATATACATGGCTGTGTTTGGTCTTAGTTGCAGCACAGGGGATCTTCCTTGCATCATGTGGGATCTTTCCTTGTGGAACAGGGACTCTAGTTTTAGCGCTAGGGCTCAGTACTTACAGGGCTAGGCAGTTGAGGTGCACTGGCTTCTTAGCTCCCCAGCATGTGGGCTCTTAGTTCCCCCACCAGGGATGGAACCCATGTCCCCTGCATTGCAAAGCAGATTCTTAACCATTGGACCACCAGGGAAGTCTTGTGAGGTGTATTCTTAAAAGACACAAGGAAAAATATGCGTGTGCATGCCCTTCTGCAGCACTTGAGGTTGGGACGTGGTTTAGTTTTAGCCATCGTGGGCTTTAGTGAAAGACTGTGGTAGGATCCTAACCAGTAGTCTTCTCCTCTGATATTCTTACTTCTTCGTAAATAAATGTCAGTGGGACAGAAATAATTGGAACTCCAGGAAAGGGATAATGACAGAAGTCATCAGCAGGTGGTGACAGAGCTGGCGATATAGATCTCCTTACATATACCATAAACCAGGTCATTCAAATGCTTTCTTGAAAACTACCTCTGCTGTTCTTTCCAGCAACGCTGGGGAAAGGCAGGACAGACGCTGCAGAGAGAAGTCAGTTTTCAAGGGTCCAAGGCTGAAAGCCACATCTCTAGCTTCTCCTATAAAGAAACCAAAGATGTAGGCTGAGTAATGTGCTGGCTAAGAGAAACAAGTGGTAAATGAGGGAAGAGTTGGAGACCTTTAATTATTAATAGCTTCTATAGAGATTCTGAGATGAGTCCCTTACCCTGAAGTTGAGGATAACACCTGGTTGTCTGAGAGAAAGGGCTGGCACTGGAGTAGGTGCTCAATTAATGTTTAATCAACAAATGAGACAGGGCGTGAGACAAGGATGGGCAACCTGAGAGACGGCCTTAGTGCCCTGAACAGTGTTTTGATTCAGCACAAAGGGTAAACAGAAGCCTTTGGAGAGGGTTCATAGAGCAGTAGATGAGAAACTCCCTGCTTTATTGAAGAACAATTGCACAAACTTTTATACTCAGATTTCGGGTTTGTTTGTTTGTTTTCAACGACGAGATCTAAAATGATGAACAAGAATTCCGCCTTCCAACCAGTAACTGTGGCAAACCCCAGAGACAAGAGTTTTTTCAAGCTCTGGAGCTTCTCTGCCTTCACCGCCGAAACGTGCTATTGGAGCGACCCAAGGCTTCTGAAGAATAGCAGCAGCTTGCAGACGGTTAATCACTGTAAATTCAAGCCCGTCAGAAAGGCTCGGGAGCTCCGGGAGGTCGCTGGCTCGGAGCAGCGTCGCCCAGCGGGCAGACGCAGTGGCTGCGCTCCGGGGCCTCCCTCCCCTCCTCAGCGTTCAGGCGCCCGCGAGCTGCCACCGCCGCTATTGGCTGGCTGGGCGGCGGCGGAGGGGCGGGGCCGTCGTGATTGGCGGGGGACCCAGCCGAGGGGGGCGGGGCCGTTATATCTGAGGAGTCCCTGTCGCGGCGCAGGCAGTTGGGCTGCTGGAGTGCGGCGCCGCGGTGGGACCCGGGAAGCCGGCTGACGCGCGGGCTGGCGAGGCGGGGGGGGGGTTGGTGTTCGGCGTTGCAGCGGCTGCGGGGCGTAGGACAGGGGTCTGCAGGTCTGCCGTCTCCCGGGGGCCAGCCTCGCCGATCCCGGAGCTGGGTCTGAGCCCCGCGCACACCAAAGACGAGGCGGCTGTGGCGGCAGCGGCGGCCCCAGCCATGCTGTGCTATGTGACGAGGCCGGACGCAGTGCTGATGGAGGTGGAGGTGGAGGCGAAAGCCAACGGCGAGGACTGCCTCAACCAGGTGAGGACCGGGGGTCTCTGCCGGTCCCCTGAGGCCGGGGTGGGGGGGGGGGCTCGCGGTGGTGCCGGGGGCCGGCGGCGACGGCTGCGGTGGGGAGTGCGCCTCAGGCGCCCGGCCTGCGCCCCCTCCTTCCTGAGGCCGTAGGGGCGCGCGGCCCCCCTCCTGGCGCGCGTGGGGGTGGTCTGTGGGGCGGGGGCGCGGAAGACGGGCCGAGGGTCTGCCACCCGGTGCCCCAGCCCGGCACTTTGCCGGAAGAAAGCGGCCCGGCACACCTGCCGCAGGTGGTGTGCGCACGAGGCCGCCTGTCGTCCCCGCGGGGCCCGGCGGCGCCACCTGCGTCCCGGGATGAGGTGGCCGGAGGCCGTCGCAGGTCCCTCGGGTTGCTGGGCAGACAAACCGGGCCCCTTGCCTCTCTCTGCTTCTCAAGCGGACGGTTCACCTCTCTGCCTCTCCCGATTCGCTGCGGACGGTGGGTTTGGGTCATAAACTCCTTGGTTTGTCTGTCAGCGCGCGCGTTTCCTTAGGAGGAAAGAAGAAGCGTTCCAAACAGCGCCTAGTGGTGTGGCAGACGGCAGGATTTGCTCTCAAGTGAAACACTGTGCCCTCAACCCCCCTCGACCTGAGATGTTTGGAAAGCCTTTCTGTAAAGCTTAGCTGACACTTGTGGCGTGTTTCCTCAATGTGTTTATTTTTTTGGAACCCAGATGGTTAAAATTGTCCAGATAATAAGCTGCCAAATCAGCTGTGCAGATTGTGCTGGTGGAGGGAATTCCAGTGATTGGAATAAGAAGGAAAATACCCCGTGGATTCCCCTCCTCAGGCTTTCTGGAAGGCTGCATTTTGATAACTCCTTTTGTGCCTGCCTGTATACCACGTCTAGTGGTTTAGCATCACTGGAGCCTTAGAACTTTGTTCTTATAGCCTACAACAGGAATTGTAACACCGTTCTTGAACTTCGTTTTTTTTTTTTTTTTTAAAAACATAGGCAAGAATCTTAGATGGAGTCTTGGTTTGCTTTGACCACGTGGACCGCTTGCTTATCTATGCTGCATTCATTTTTGTTTTAGGTGTGCAGGAGATTGGGAATTATAGAAGTTGATTATTTCGGACTGCAGTTTACGGGTAGCAAAGGTGAAAGTTTATGGCTAAATCTGAGAAACCGGATCTCCCAGCAGATGGATGGGCTAGCCCCTTACCGGCTTAAACTGAGAGTCAAGTTCTTCGTGGAGCCTCATCTCATCTTACAGGAGCAGACTAGGTAAAATGATGCTAAAATAAACCAATGTCAAAATAGACCTTTGATTCCCTTTAGGGAAAGCCACTGCACCTTCCCGGAGATGCTCACAGGCACGTTTGTTTTGATACAGAGGTGGTTCATAACTTAGAAGTTTTCCATAGCACAGTTCTTTTGTTGAGGTGAAAAGAGAGCAGCATAGTTAGCCAGGGGTACATTTTCCAGCTCTTGCAGTATTTTTCTTGTCTTTATAAACAATGGGAGAGCGGGGATGAAGTCTTACAAACATTTGAGATCAGCGCCACAACTCAAAAAAATTTTAAAAACAAAGAAAAAAGACCCAGTTGACTTCCTGATAACAGCATCTACTGCCCGATAGTAACCTCTGCCTCAGCAGTGTTACTATAGGTCATTGCAGACTGTTCTAACAGAAAGCAGGAAACGGTTCCTCTTGGGTTACTTAAACTTGGTCAACTTCTTCAGCCTAGTGTCAGATTACAGTGTGTAGCAAAGAGCTCTTTCCGAATTTTTTAAGTTTTTCAGTTTCTTGCAAATTCAGTTAAGAAAACTTGTCTAACGCCAGTAGTAACATGCTACCCCACAGATACATTACACATGATTGTTGAGTTTAGATTGTTAAATTTCTCTACTTCTAGAAAGCTACCAGTAGTGCAAGACAATTGGGCATGTGGTTTCCTTTTTCAAACAGAAAATGGATTCTCCCCTGGACTAGACGTAATACTTTTCTCAAGGATGAGCTAAGCTAGGAAACTGGTGTTTAGTATTTATTGCTGAAATGCAGGAGACCTAAATCTTATAGTGGCATATTTATTTAAAAAAAGGAAAATGACTACTTTTAAACACAGTAAGCTTTGGATCTTAGTTTTAATGTTTTCCTACTCTGGCTTGGAAATTTGCCCCACACATAAAAATTGTGAGTATGACAGTTTTGAGTAATGATGAGTGAGCCATATTCTTTAACATTTTTGAGCGTGTCATTTTATGTTTTTGGTTGTTTGCCAGAGCATGGTTAGACACATATTTTTAAATACTGTTTATTTGAATTTGAAATCTCTGCTTTGCCTTGTTATGGAGCTTTAAAGGGTGAGGGAAATGTTCAATTTTGTATCTGAGAGAAGCTAGTATATTGAATTCTTAGTGCTTCTAAAAATGTCTTGCAAAAGCTTCAAGTAATTCCATGTTTAAGAGTGTCTTAGCTGTCTATATGACATCACGATAGGTTGCACTTTTTTTTTTTTTAACTTAAAGCTGATTTGTGAATGCTTCTACTTTGCAATTCAGTTTGATAACTTGCAATTGAGTAAGAAAAAAATGTGTATATATATAAAACACAACATCTTGGAATTTTCATTGTTTAGTGTTATCCTGATTTTGCATTTATTTCAGGGCCTCCATTTACAAATCTATTTTGATGACACAAATTTATTTTTTAAATCTGCAGAAGCTTGGAGGACTAAATACATCATTAAATGGCAGCAGTCATAACAGTATAACATGTGCATTTGTATTATAAATGCTTACAGATTTTACAGTTTGCTGCTAGACATTCTTTACCTGTGCTTTCTTAATAACTACTATCAAATCCATTTTATTCATGCAAGAAATACAGGCATTTTTTATGAATTAGAATTGGAATCACATTTCCTACTTTATTGACTCAATTGACTTTGACTCTTGAGATTCAAGCCTAATAGCACTCAAAGAATGCACATACCTGGTTAGACTCAGTAATTTTAATTTATTTTCATTCCATCTGAAATCTTACCAAAAAATTCAGGTGATCTAAACTTTTGATTTTTGAAATATTGGTGTATTTTACTTTTCTGTGGGGTTGTCTGAAGTAACAGAATTTTAAGAAAATGCCACCTAAAGTTTCTATAGCATTCAGCTTTAATAAATAGATAAAGTGATTTATGATTAGCTTTGTACCTTTTCATTAGGAACATAAGTTGTGCTGGGCCCAGTTTTGCTACAGTTAGCATTGTGTTTATGTGCCAGACTTATTTTCCTTAATGTTATGTTAACAAGATAAAGCTGGTTGATTAATGTTTTTGATATTTAATCTTTTGTTATAAAATATTGATATAAACTGCCATGAAGGTAAAATAGATCTATTTACATAGTAAGCTCAGCTTTGCCAGTCCCGTTATGAGAGGTGATATTTTAGCATCTCTCAGTCGAGTCATGAGGGTACACTTAGTATACTAAAAGTGTCTGGACAGATTATTAAATGGTGCTGAAATATCCTGGCCAACTTGTCCTCTGTGGACAATTAAAGCAGCCTGCTTACGGTAGAGCTGGCCTAACTGGGGGCAGTTCATACATTAGTTTGCATCAGATTAGGGAGGCTGCTAGAGAATGACAGGTGGGAAGACCTGTCTGTAGTAGGAGAGTCCTAGGGGCCACACGGAAGCCCTGCATTCTAGGTTCAGCTCAGCCACCAACCACCAGCGTAAACAGCCTTCTAAGGCTTGAGCCCGGCTGAAAACCCTGAAGGAGTTTAAGATCCCTTCTAGCAGATTTTTTTTTTTTTTCTTGGCTTCTACTTCTCTTCATTATCACTTTCCTAATGCTTTTTTCTAGATAACATTTCTCTAAGATAAAAAAACACTTCCAGTGTCTGCTTAGATAGGGAAATAGGGTTAGTCTGGTCTCTGATGTGGCCTAATTTTAGATTTGATTCTTTACCCAGACTATTTTGTTTGCTCTTGAATGAGGAATTCTGGAAAGTAACCGGAGAGTTTTGTTTAGACTCAGCTGGAACATTTCAGAGAGGAAGACAGCAGGTATTTTCAGCAGATGTTTGCCATGCTGTGGATTAAAACGAAATGTGAGACTAATATATTCTGAAAGTGGATCTGAAATCACAGTGATCTTTGAAATGCTTACCTTTCAGAGGCTCTTGGTTATTCAGAGCGATTCAGACCAGATTTTGTCAACATTTTCAAAACCAGAGGTTAGAGAATTATATGTTTCATCTTCAGGGATGGTAGGTATTTATACCATCGACTGCCAATAATACCTTTCTGTTTCTCCTGACTTTGCCACGTTGTAGCAGAGTTCTGTGTTCTTTGCTAGGGGGCACCCTTCTTAGTTAAGATTCACCAACACCTGAATCCTTTATCCCAAAGAACAATCCTAATACAAGCACTCTCTGAGTGCTGAAGTAAATATTCATGGAAATGCTGTAATCCTGAATGTCGCATCCCAGTAGGATCTTAAAGTTATGAGCAGTGATGAGTGTGATTGCAGGCCCCAGCTCACTCATCACTCCTTGGAAAAGCCTTCTCGAGGCCCGCTTAGGAGACTGAACTCTCCGAATATATCATGCTGCTTTCCTTTACAACATTTAACGAATGGGTAGCACTCATTTACTTTTGTGACCGTTTGCTTATCATCAGCTACTCTAATAATCTAAATTTCATTAAGAAGGAGCTGATCAACCATGTATCCCCAGAGTCTAGCAAGTACCTGGTACGTAAATATTTGTTGAATCAATGAGTTAAGAACTTGGAAGTGAGTAAAAATGGGGTTAATTGATACTGATAATACAGATTTTCTTCTAGATGTTAACATGTTTTGCCAGTTTGCTTCTATAACCTGAAAAGTTTGAGATGATCTAAAAGAAATCTCACCATTAAAAAAATGTTTTCTAGTGATTCTTCTCAGTTAATAATTTGCTCGGTGCTTGGCATTCTTTTGTTTGCTTGCTTCCTTCCTTCGCCCCCTCTACTCCATTCAAAGCTGTTTGTTCATTGTGGCTGTTTGTTCTTATCAAGGATGAACTACCACCTGCCTGGACCTTTTATGAAGTTCAGATAGTTTTCAAGCTGCAGGCTGGCTTTATCTAATTTCAGCCAATTTGTAGGTCCTTGGTACTTATTAAATTCAGTTTTTCCCTGTCTCCCAATAAAAATCACTTAGACATGTGAAAGTTCAGCAATGATGGCATCACTGAAACCCACAAAGCAAATACCACATGTAAACTATAGGCAAAGATGAGGTGATAATCTCAAATTAGTCCACAGCTGAATCACACTGCCCCTAGCCCATGCCTGTAATCATGTTCAGAATCTTATAAAACATTGTCATGAGGGTAAATGTTGATTACAGAACTTATCTTTGTGTGATTTAGGATGGGTAAATTCCATAGGTTGCATTGTAGGAATATTATGTTCTTCATATCAATTGCATGTCTAAGAGTGGAACAACACATTCTTTTTTTTTTTTTGATATGCCCAAATATAACTTAGGCACCAGGAATGTAAAAAAGGTTAAAAACAGACATGTATATTATTTTCAAAGAAAGTATTAATTACATTTCTGAATTCTAATTTATTAAGTCTTTCTGCTCAGTATATGGGATGTTTGTGTGGTTTTATGTTTATTTTTGCCATAGGATGCCCACCTGGTCACCTTCAGTCTCCTTTTGAACTTCTGATATATATACATATAAAATATCAGGGAACATTGAGAAATTGACTTTTATGTAGCCAAAATGAACTTTTCATTTTGAGTATCATTATAAATAAAATCTGACTATTTAGAGGGCACTGAGGGTCAGACCCAGGGTGACCAGTGGGATTAGGTTCCAGGTATATTTATTCTCTGAGTCGTGTCCCTGATTCCAGGCCTCTAATCTAGATTGCTGAGAAAGAGATTGTAGTTGACACTCTTAAACTCGGCGATTGCTTGGATTGTTATTTGCTCAGGGATAGCTATCTCTAGTGAGTGAGTAATCAATCATACCTTTTAGAAGTGAGATTTTATGCTTCCAGGTATTTTTCTGGAGTGAGTTGTAATCAATTTGAAGTTAGGAATTTCTCTCACCCGAACCCTCCTTATCATTTAACTGCTTTGGAGCCTGAGGAGGAAGCAAATTTATCAGTGATTCCCATTTTACATTTTGGGCTTTGAGAAAGATTTCCTTAAGCCTGAATAGAGACCTAACTTGGTAATTACTGGCTGACAGGTTTCTCAGTTGCAGGCTTTCCATGAAGTGTATTAGATTTGATGGTTCATTTTAGTTATAGCTCCTCATTTGAATTCTGAACCTTGACCCTAAGGGATTTTTACTAGTATTATGTTCTCAACCTCTTACTATAAAGATTTTCAAATGTACAGATAAGTTGAAGATTTTTACATTGAACACCAAAAACATGTAGATTCTGCTAGTAACAGTTTAACATTCTTGTTTTATCACATATTTATCCATTTATTGGTCCCTCTACCCATCTATAAGTCTATTTTTTTTATGCCTTTCAAAATAGGTTGTAAGTACATATCCCCCTAAATACTTCATTGTGACTATTATTAACTAGAACTCAGTCTTTGCCTACAGTTCTTTTTTTTCCTTTTGATACAAAATTTACATATGATAAAATGCATAAATCGTAATATTCCACTTAATGAGTTTTGGCAAATAGATGTACCTTTTTAAATGAAACCCTTATTAAGATTTAGAATTTTACCATCACTCCAGAAAGTTCCCTCATGACCTTCTGCATTCATTCCCCACTCTCCTTCCCTACCTCCACCCGCTCCACTCCACAACCAGGTTATATGTTTTTCCAGCGTAGATTAGTTATACCTGTTCTACCTCATGTCGGTGGAATTGCACAGTAGTTACTCTTTTGTGTCTGGCTCCTTTTGTTCATCATAAATTTTTTGAGACCCATCATCTTGTTGTATACATCAGTGACTTGTTGCTGTTTATTGCTGAATAGTATTCCATTGTGTGTACTGCAGTTCATTTATCCATACTCTGTTGATGAACACCTGTTTTCCAGCTGTCATAAAGAAAGCTGCTATAAACATTCAAGCACAAGTCTCTTTTTGTAGACATGTGTTTTCATTTCTCTTGAGTAAATAAGATTGAAATAGCTGGGTCATAGAGGAGGTTATTGTTTAATTATAAGTAACTGCCAGACCTTTTCCAGAAGCAATTGTACCATTCTGTGCTCCTGTCAGCAGTGTACAGGGGGCCAGTTCTTCCACATTCCTGCCAGCCTTCTGCTGGGTTTGCAGCGCTAGCACATTGTGGTTTTAATTTACATCTCTATTGATAACACTTTCTCATCTGCTTACTGGCGATTCAAACATCTTTTGTGAAATACCTGTTCAGGTCATTTGCCCATTTTTATTGAGTTGTTGCCTTTATTTTTGAGCTGCACACATTCTTTGTATATACCAGTTTTTTGTCAGATATTTGTTTTATAAGTGTACTTTTTTCCCTGTGATTTGCCTGGTCTTTTTTTTTTTTTTTTGATGCCTTTTGACTAGAAGAAGTTTTTAATTTTAGTAAAGTTTCACTTATGCACTTCTTTCTTTTATGATTTTTGCTGACTGCATCCTGAGAAACCTTTGTCTCCCAAGTCATGAAGATACTCTCCTGTGTTTTGTTCTAAAAGCATTACCATTTTAGCTTTTATATTTAGGCCTGGATCCATCTTGAACTGATCTTTGTTGCGCTGGAGTTTAAGATACTAAACAAACGTGTAGCAATTCTGTTGTGGTTGATAATTTTTAAATATAACCTGGCAGTTAGAGCTTGTGGTTTAATGACTCATTGAACTGAGGCAGGTGTTCAGGTGACCTCAGTGGGTGTCTCACTCTGTGAGGGATTAACCAGCTGTTAAAATGGAGAGCCAGGTTCAGTCAGTCTCTTGGGGAGAGATTCACTTCAGTTATTGGGACTGGCAAGTTTTTAAAAATAACTATTTAGCAATTTGCCTGCAATGCATGAGACTTGGGTTCAATCTCTCGGTCTGGAATATCCACTGGAGAAGGGAATGGCAACCCACTCCAGTATTCTTGCCTGGAGAATTCCATGGACAGAGGAACCTGGTGGGCTACAGTCCATATCTGCAGAGAGTTGGATACGACTAAGTGACTAACGCTTTCACTTTCAGCCATTTTAGAGATGCTTTAGTTGGTTACTTCATCTGGAGTTTAATAGTGAATGTGGATATAGTTGTCTTATATTTGGGTCATGAAAAGCTTTTCAAAATTGCATAACTGGCAAGATAACTGGAGGGCAGTAATAATAACTGTCTGTAATGAGCAGACCCCCAACTCCTGATTGGTTTGCAGAAAATTCTGCTTTGATTATTAGATGATTTCGTTATGAGACTAGCCAGGGTTTAGAGGAGAGTGCTCTGATTACAACTCTTAAAAGATAGAAGACCTAATTTTATGGCTTAAAATTGTGCAATTCTTAATATTGTAGAACATAATATTAATATTCTTAATGTTATTAAGAATTCATTTTAAACAGGAAATTCTAAGTATGTAGTTCAAAACAAAACATGTTAAGGATGTGTGGCTCTTTTTTTAAATTAAAATATGATATATCCGCATATTTATTTCTATTTTCTTTTTTTAATCTTCTCTAATGCTGCAGTAAGTGTGAATTCATGAATGCAAAGACATGAGTTAGCTAGAACTTTTCACTTTGGGCTCCCAAGCCCCATCTGTATGCTGAAAGTATCCATTTTCTTAGTAACTGAGAAAAACTTGAAGAATCATGAATTTCAAGGTGCAGCCAAAGGAATATTTAGAAAATGAGCTTATGTCTGTTAGGATATATTCATAGACATTTGCTTAAGACAGATGATTTTTTTCAAAGTCTTTCTTTCTGTTTTTGCTTCTAGCATGTAGCCTAAATTGAATTAGATATGCCAATCACTTTTGATCTTTAGTAAAAAAAAAAAAAAAGCAATTCACTGCAGGTCTGACTTCTTTGAACACATCTACTTATTTTGATACTATTGGTAACCTTTAACCCTGCCTACAAAAAGGGAGAGGGTGAAATCCATGAGCCAGTCAGTTACAGGCCAGATGATTCAAGGGAAAATAATAGAAGAAAATACTTGACTCAGAACCACCCCTAGCTATTGAGCCATCCCTCGAGTCCTTGCTGGCAATGGTTCTGCACACCCTGTCACCCTCCTTGGGAAGAACACATTAAATAAAGTCTGCTGATGGCCTGCCGCCACTGTGATCTTTGCTGTTGCTGCTCCACGTGCTCTTCTCCTGGAGAGCATAAACTTGTCACCTAAGTGCCAGTTTGCAGCCAGAGTTATTTTGATAGGATACTTTCCTTCACACTAAAAGGCTGTAAGTTCCATCAAAAAGGGAACTATCAGATATATTCACCCTGGAACCCCAGAACCCCAGCATAGGGCTTGGCACAGAGACGATGCATGACAGACTTGTTGACATGAAAAGGTTGCTTGATAGCCGTGAAATGGCAAAAGGAAGGAAGCGCCCTACCAGAAAGTTTCTGTAAAGAGGGGATTTTTGTACTTTAGAGGGTAGCAATCGCACTACAGCCTAGAATGTGGAGTATGTAGAAAAGGCTATTGCCCTCCACCCCCTTTTAAAAATTCCAACTCACATGCCGGGAAAGGATCAGCGTTACTCTCGGGCCGCTGACCACCTGTCAATATTTTGTTATTGCTTCTCTGCCTTTGATTTTGGCAGCTGTCTGTCTAGAAGTTGGCATGGGTAGTTTAGAAAAAGAAATTGGATTGATTTTGAACCTCTTCTTTTGCCAGCTATACTAGTCTCTGACTTAATACCTGGGAAATCAGTTAAAGACACTTTCACATAAAGCAGTGATTAAATCGGGAAGACTTAGGTTGGGTGATACCCTTAAAAATCTTTCAGCGCATACTTTCTTGTTTAATGTAAGCATATACTGAGGTTTTTGTTCGCTGCTAGCATGTCCTCTGATGACTGCAGAGACAGAGGTACATAAACCAAGATGAAGTTTACCGAATGGTCGTCTAAAAAGCCTTCTGTGAACTGAAGCAGTGTCACAACACCAAGATTTTATGGGACTGCTAGATCTCAGTCTTTGGATATTTCAAAACAAGTTATTTTTGTAGTCATTTCTTTCCCCCAGTAGGGACCCCCTTCTCAGTTTAGCAGTATGTCAGAAATACTTTAAAGACAAGCAGATGTTTGGTTTAATAAAAACCATGCTTATCTTCTCTCAGTGCTATTATGCATTCTTACTGTGATTTCTTCATAGGGGGCTTTGAATGAAAAAAAAAAAACTGCAGTGTTTGGCAGAGTCTGATAATTTTAAACATTTCTCTATCGTTGTAGAAGGCACAAAACGTTGAATTTAAGCATTTTTTAAAGGAGGATTAATGGTTCTTGTCAGCCCAAAGTTTTGAGACGCTCAACAGTGCCCCTCCTTGTTTTTTCTAGCCTCAGGTTCTCCTACCTCCTTTTCTTGCATTGTTCTCATTATCCCTTCTACCTGGATGTCAGACACAAGACTAACATAAATAAAAGTGACTTGAGGATTAGAATAAGGATATCCAACTGAAGAGGGAAGCTGAGTTTAGGAGCCCTGTTCAGAACTTTACAATGATGATCATAATTCATTTGTTAATGGAAGGAGTAGTGTGGCATTTCAGCATGTTTGAGAGGATATATTGAGTCATCAGGGAAAGTTATATTTCTACATTTGCCAGAGACAAATTTCATAACCCTGGCCAATCTGTCTATGACAGTTTAAATACTCTGTTCAGAGTTTTAGGCAATACAAATTGTCAGGTAACAACATCTGAAGTTTTCAAGGATTCTAAGTTTCACTTACTTTTTGGTAAATGTGGAATGCAGTGTTGTGTACAATTAGGACAGGGTCAGATGGAATGAGACTAGGATGGGAATATAAACTAGTTGCAGACAGTATGTAGTTTTATGTACATTTATAGAACTCTCTGATTTTAGATGCACTTAGAAAGTCAGTTTACATGCAGCTAAATGGTTTGTGTGTGAATTAGACAAAAGGGTATCCAGATGAGGGGACAGGAAGAATAGCCTTCAGGGCAGAGGGAACAGCAAGACCAGAGATGTGGGAGTGTGAATGTGCTTGGTTTTTCCAGAAAAAAGGAATTGTCCTTTTCCTGGGGCATAGTGGCTGGAGGGAATAACAGGAGTACACGTGTGTTTGCTCAGTCGCTTCAATTCTATCCAACTCTCTGTGACCCTACGGACTGTAGCCTGCCAGGCTCTTCTGTCCGTGGACTCTGCAGGCAAGAATACGGGAATGGATTGCCATGCCCTCCTCCATGGGATCTTCCTGACCCAGGAATCGAACCCGTGTCTCTGATGTCTCCTGCATTGGCAAGCGTGTTCTTTGTCACTAGTGCCACCTGATGTGGCTGGAAATCGGGGGCAAGATGTTGATAACTCTGGGTTCATGCTGACAGTGTGCTTCCTTGGCAAACAATGGGGATGTCTTGAAGGATTCTGAGCAGAAGAATGGCAAGTCTATATCAGAAGCAAACAGCTTGGAAGATGGATTCACAGAGTCTAGAAGAGAGATCAGCTTAGGGGATATTGTAAATTCTCTGACAGTTGAGAGCTACAGTAGGACAGAGAAAGTAAAAACAAGGAAAACGGAACTGGATTTAAAGAATTTTCAGAGACAGAAATTAGGCAGAAAGAAAATGAAGAATCAAAATTGAGTCTGTCGTAAAAATAGCAAATCAGTCTCTGGTTTCCACTGGGAGAAAAAGTGGGTTTGGGGAGGAAGACAGTTTGGCTTCAAACAAGGTGAAATTGGGATACTGAAGAACATCTAGGGGAGAAGTCGGTAAGCTCTTGCACATTTGAGTATGATCCTTAGGAGAGAAGTTAGGGTGAAAATGAGAGATTTGAGTGTCATTTGAATAAGATATCAGTTACACATCAAGATAAAGTTTTTCTGATTAAGGTCACTTCTTTTGAAATGTATAATGCAGAAACATGTATATAATTATTATGTGTGTATGTAATCCTTAGACTTATTTTGCCTTACTACTCATGATTTTAATAAAAGGTCTGTAAGTGTAAGCGTTTCCCAGGTAGCTTTCTCCCCTGCTCTGTTTTCCTTACTTAAAAGGGATTATGGAATTGCCAAGCAGTGGGTCTGATAACCATGTTAGTCCCCCAGCATAACCTCATTCTCACATTGCTTTGCAGGCATATCTTTTTCTTGCATATCAAGGAAGCCCTCCTGGCAGGCCACCTCCAGTGTTCCCCAGAGCAGGCAGTAGAACTCAGCGCCCTCCTGGCCCAGACCAAGTTTGGGGACTACAACCAGAACACAGCCAAGTACAGCTACGAGGAGCTGTGTGCCAAGGAGCTCTCCAGTGCCACCTTGAACAGGTGACGCCCCATTATTTGTTGTCATGGATCTAGCAGATTTATAAGAATCTCCAGGAGAATATTCAAAGTATGATAGATACAGGCAATTTGTGAGGTTGAGACTAGACCATTGCCCACGCTAACCAGCTGTTTTCAAAAGATTCTTATCCTTTTCTTTGAGAAACTTATAAACACAGAATATAATCCACACAAATAAATGCCGTTATACAAAATGCTGTATAACAGAAATTATATAGTCTCTGGCCTTTTAAGAATGTAAGTCTCTTAAAAAGTCTATCAGGTATGTTGACCTTTCCTTCATCCCAGAAAGGATTAAACCAAGAGACCTAACATCAGTTCAGTTCAGTTGTTCAGTCATGTCCGATTCTTTGTGACCCCATGAACTGCAGCACGTCAGGCCACCCTGTCCATCACCAACTCTCGGAGTCCACCCAAACCCGTGTCCATTGAGTCGGTGATGCCATCCAACCATCGCATCCTCTGTTGTCCCCTTCTCCTCCCGCCCTCAACCCTTCCCAGCATCAGGGTCTTTTCAAATGAGTCAGCTCTTTGCATTAGGTGGCCAAAGTACTGGAGTTTCAGCTTCAGCAACAGTCCTTCCAGTGAACACCCAGGACTGATCTTTAGGATGGACTGGTTGGATCTCCTTGAAGTCCAAGCGACTCTCAAGAGTCTTCTCCAATACCACAGTTTAAAAGCATCAATTCTTCGGCGCTCAGCTTTCTTTATACTCCAACTCTCACATCCATACATGACCACTGGAAAAACCATAGCCTTGACTAGACGGACCTTTGTTGACAAAGTAATGTCTCTGCTTTTCAATATGCTGTCTAGGTTGGTCATAACCTAGACATATGTGTTTTAATTATCTATTCCTGGGTAATGAGTTGCCCTCCAAAACTTAGTAGCTTCAAACAGGAAACATCATCTCACAGTTCTCTGGGTCAGGAGTTCGGCCGTGGCCTGCCTGGTTTCTCTGGCTTCGGATCTCTCAGGAGGCTGCAGTCAAGCTGCCCGTAGGGTTCAGTCTCACCTGAGGGCTCAGCTAAGGGAAGGATCCGCTTCCAGTTGGGCTCAGGTAGCTTGTTGTTGCCTGTCCTGTGCCCTCACCAGATGGGCCTCTTTCCATGGGCTGTTTGATAACATGGTGACTGGCTTTCCCCAGGACAAGCAATCGGGTCAGAGCAAGAGCAAACACCCAAGATGGAGTCTTTATAAGTTAATCTCAGAATTGAGTGACAGCCCATCCCTTCTGCTATAATCTGTTCATTAGAAGCAGGTCATTAATCCAGCCTATACTCAAGGAAGTTACACAGGGGCATGGATACCAGGGGGTGGAGATCTTTAAGAACTATATTGGAGGCTGTTCCACCCCAATAGATAAAATAAATCCTGCATATTTCAGTTGCAAATGACCTAATCAATCCCATATAATGCTATATTATAATGAAACTTAGAAAGTAAACCTAAACAAATGCATGAGACATTCCTATGTATAAATTTCTTACATATATTTTTAGAGATTTTCCATAGTTCTTTTAATTCATCCTCACTTGGCATCCCCAGTAGTTTTTTCTACTAAATATTTAATAGTTGAGATCTTGAACAGTGTCTTAAAAGTATTTTACAATAAGTTTGCTAAATAGATGAAACATCAATAATATATAGCTTTAAGTTTTTATGATTCATAAATGACAGTGTCAATCTAATTCACTAGTGGGAATAATAGATTTCTCTCTGAAGACTGCATCAGTTAACCTCTCTGTACACTCTGGCCTTTTGGTGTCTTACAGCATTGTGGCAAAGCATAAGGAGTTGGAGGGGACCAGCCAGGCTTCGGCTGAATACCAAGTTTTGCAGATTGTGTCGGCAATGGAAAACTACGGCATTGAATGGCATTCTGTGAGGGACAGCGAGGGGCAGAAGCTCCTCATCGGGGTTGGACCTGAAGGAATCTCCATTTGTAAAGATGACTTCAGCCCAATTAATAGGTATCTCAAGTCTTAAATTTGTTTAGACCTAAGTGTGTATATACTCTTGTAGCTCTCATCATGAAAATAGGAAGTGGAGAGGGTTTTACTAGACAGTCATCCTGTAGAGGGAGAAGGCAATGGCAACCCACTCCAATGTTCTTGCCTGGAGAATCCCAGGGACGGGGGAGCCTGGTGGGCTCCCGTCTGTGGGATCGCACAGAGTCGGACACGACTGAAGCGACTTAGCAGCAGCAGCATCCTTTAGGGATAACATGTTTCATTTGGGGTAGGTACATTAATTTTATTCAGGCCTTGATAACCATTCCATTATTTTTTTATAATGCAGGCTTAAGTGTACTGATGTGGCAGAGTTAATATTTCTCAAATGTCATTCACGGCTATAAACATCTCATTTCACCTACATACAGTCCCCCAAAACTCACTCCAGTGCTCCTCTTCACTTACCTCAAGTGCTTTTCAACGAACCTTTATAACTTGCGAGCAGAGTGCTTATCTGATGGTCTTATCTGAGCATCTGGTTTTACGGCTGGGCCACAGCAGCACATGGGAACCTCACTGGGTGCCTGTACAGTGGCGGACCTCCCCTGAGCTCGCTCACTTCTCTCTCCCCCCGTTTCAGGATCGCTTACCCTGTGGTGCAGATGGCCACCCAGTCAGGGAAGAACGTGTACCTGACCGTCACCAAGGAGTCTGGGAACAGCATCGTGCTCTTGTTCAAGATGATCAGCACCAGAGCGGCCAGTGGTCTCTACAGAGCCATCACCGAGACGCATGCATTTTACAGGCATGTACCCCCCTGCACCCCGTGACCGCAATGTCTGTCTCAGGGCTGAGGCTTCCAGGAGACAGCAAGCCTCCTACAGTTCCTGGGGTCATTGTGTCAGTGAACCATGTACAGAGTTTAAGAAATCAGCAATTTGTAAGCCCTTCGTTTCTGCCCTAGCAGGGGTCCTTCTCAACATTGTCCTGCTTTTCCTTCAGGATGTGTGCATGTCGGGTGGAGGGTGTGAGTGTGAGTGTGAGCTGCACGGACTTGCTCCACTGCTCATCTTTTAGCCCATTTCCTCACGCCCCCCGAGGTAACTCTGAGTGAGGGCTTGTTCAGCCACTGTTTTTGCGCTTTTCCTGCAGGACAACCCTAGTTGTTTTTCCTCCCTGGGAGAGCAGCTACCTTGAGTCTTCAGTGTGTAGTGAGGATCCCTCAATAACCATATTAATTCCCTCATTTCTGTGGGTGCTTTAGCATTGTGATTTGACTCAAATATTTGGAAAATCAAAAGCTACAAAATGTAATTGGCAGGCAACCGAACTTTTTTATGTTAAAATAGACACATTGTGAAGCAGAATGGAAAATTTGTAGAAATTTTTAGCATAAATCCAAGGTTACAAAGAAAAACGTCCCTTTCTTACCATAAGCTGCTTTCAACTGTAGCTACTGTCCCTGGAGGTGGAGGTGCTCTCTGTGTTCACCACTGCCCGACCAGAGGTCAGCACTGAGGTGGGTGTTCTGTCTCTGTCCGTAGGTGCGACACGGTGACCAGTGCCGTCATGATGCAGTACAGCAGAGATCTGAAGGGCCACTTGGCTTCTCTCTTTCTGAATGAAAACATCAACCTGGGCAAGAAGTATGTCTTCGATATTAAAAGAACCTCCAAGGAGGCGTACGACCACGCCAGGCGGGCTCTGTACAACGCAGGTGTGGTGGACCTCCTGCCCAGAAGCGACCCCAGCCCCCCGAACTCTCCCCTGAAGTCCTCGGAGAGCAGCACCGGCTGCAGCAGCTGCGAGGGCCTCGGCTGCCAGCAGAGCCGCGCCCTCCAGGAGAAGCTGCGCAAGCTCAAGGAGGCCATGCTGTGCGCGCTCTGCTGCGAGGGCGAGATCAACTCGGCCTTCTGCCCCTGTGGCCACACTGTGTGCTGCGAGCGCTGTGCCGCCCAGCTCCAGGTGAGGGTCCACCCAGCTCCAGGTGAGGGGCTGCTGCTTAGCTGGCTGCCATGGGCCAGGTGCTGACTTGTGGAGGCACTGATGGAGAATGTCCATGTCCACCTGCAGAAGGTCTTTGTATTTGGTGACTAGGAAGATATGGCTCTTAGGAAACAGTATAGATTAGCACACTGTTCTTGACAATGTAATTACTAAACCACAGGCTTCTTTCCAGTCCTGGAAATGAGGCTCAGATTTACATGGTAAGACATCTAGTTGGTTGGCTGAGCTGGGTGCTGGGATCCCGGCCTGGGGGGCTGGTCAACCCCTTCTTTTCTGTTTCATGTTTTCTCTGCTTCCTGACACTTAGGAGGATGGTGTCTTTTACTTATTATTTGGGGAAGAATTCTTAAGAGTTCTGGGTGATAGTTAACTCTCAGTAGGTTGTTGCCTGATTATTTATGATTCATTTCCTTTTATTACCAACTGCCTCTCAGGTCCCTTTGGATTGGCTCTCAGTTAGCAAGTCAAATTACTTTTAAAATTTGTACACAAAATAAAAGTACCTCTTTTATAGTAGGTTTTGCTTTCTTGCACCTTGCATTTCCTTTTACAAGAATTTTTTCAGTTTGTTTTCATTCCCCAGAACTGTTGGCTACATGTCGCTGTGGTTTTATGTAAAATTAGCCCTAAATAACTTATAGTCCTTAAGAAGCTGCTAATTTCAGGACTATTTTTAAGGCTACACATGAACCAAGAGGATGCCTGCATCATTCCTTAGACTATGCAACACTCTTTCCCCAGGAGTGGTCATGAATTTGCCTTTTTCTGTCCACCTAGTCTGACCCTCACACCTAAGGCTCCCCTGTGATTGAGGAGGGGATCTGCTTGCTGAGAGGCCAGCCCGCGGGTGGGGGCAGGGGTATGTGTGTGTGTGACTGTCCTGTGACTAAGCAACTGTGCTCCCTGGCCACGTGGCATCCACCCAATAATGTTGCCCAAGCCAACTAGCCAAGGACGCAGTCTCTGGAAGGGTCTCTGGGTCTCCTGCGTCCCTGCTCGAGGCTTCATAGTCAGCGCACATGGGGACTACAGCTTCATCTCGCAGCAAAAGACCATCAGTACTCACTTCACTCACTGTGCTGTGTTTAGAGTCTGACTGAAAACCTGATTAATTTCCTTCAGTTTATACTTTTTCATAATCTTTAGTTTTATTTACTTACTTTTTAAACTTTTTATTTTGTGTTGGGGTGTAGCCAGTTAACAATGTTGTGATAGTTTCAGGTGAACAGTGAAGGAACTCAGCCATACATAGACATGTATCCTTTCTCTCCCAAACTTGCCTCCCATCCAGGCTGCCACATAACATTGAACAGAGTTCCCCATGCTATACAGTAGGTCCTTGTTGGCTCTCCATTTTAAATATAACAGAGTGTACATGTCCATCCCAAACTCTCTGATTATCCCTTCTCCCCATCTTTCCCCCTGGCAATCATAAGTTCATTGTCTAAGTCTGTCTCTTTCTGTTTTATAAGTAAGTTCATTTGTATAATTTCTTTTAAGATTTTATCTGTAAGGGATGTCAGGCTTCCCTTGTGGCTCAGATGTTAAAGAATCCATCTGCAATGCAGGAGACCCAGGTTCAATCCCTGAGCCGGGAAGATCCCCTGGAGAAGGGAAAGGCAACCCACTCCAGTATTCTTGCCTAGAGAATTCCATGGACAGAGGAGCTTGGTGAACTACAGTCCATGGGTTGCAAAGAGTCAGACATGACTGAACAACCACACTTTCACTTTCATAAGGGATGTCATAACGATATTTCTCCTTCTCTGCCTGAGTTACTTTGTATGACAGTCTCTAGGCCCATCCGTGTTGCTGCATATGGCATTATTTCATTCTTTTTAATGGCTGGGTAATATTCCATTGTATATGTGTACCATTATCTTTATTTTCAATCCTTTGTCAAGTGCAAACTTACAAACTGGTCAGAAAGCAAAGATCTTTCCCAGCGAAAAGCTAGAAATAAATGTGACTGCATTTAGAAAATGCACTGTAACAGGTACCACAGGTAAACACTGAAGACACAGATCTGTGAAGGTGTCCTAACCTGTAGTGCCGGCTTCTTTTCCAGTCATGTCCTGTCTGCAGATCACGGGTGGACCACATCCAGCACGTCTACCTGCCAACGCACACCAGTCTTCTCAACCTGACTATGATCTGATCTGCTGTGCACTTACCGGACATGCCATGTCTCCATGAACTGCACTAGTATAAGCTATAAAAATGATAGATTGTGGAGAGGAAAAACTACTCCAACACCCATCTGCCGTGCAACGTATAGGAAAAAAAAAAAAGGAAGACTAGAAAGAATATAACTACTCCTCACCACCAAAATGTACCATGTGTAGAATCAGCACCTATTGGGTGGCGACCAGGAGGAGCTCTGGGACTCAGACACATTCCTTGGACTTTCCTTCTTTTTATGATCAAGTAAGGAATCAGGAAAAATCTTTGACATCAGTTAAGTGGCAGCCTAACCCTAAAGTGGGTACCTTTTAGAAAATGATGTTTTAAGTCTCCTTAACGTATCCCAAGGTAAGTTTCCTACCTGCAGCCAATTTTGTAAGAATTCGTTTTAAGGATTTACTTGGTTCTTTTTGTACGGGTCACGGAGCTCCGGACATTTTTAATAGGAAAATTTTTCTTAAAGAGATGGTCATCGTTTTAATGTCATTTCTGTTTTTTCTAACTTGTTCAAGAATGATTGGAAGGCAAACAGATTTAAAAATTGATTCGGGGACTTTTTTTAAAGTGGGCAACAAAATTGTCAGGTTTAAACCAGTCTGGCCAGTGGAAAACAGACCACTCCACATGGATGGTTTCCTACCCCTTCTCCCTCCCTTCTTTTTACCATGTCCCCAAGCCTTTCAGTGATAAAATGCTACCAGTTTAGTTAGATGATTTCTGTGTAGTAGTTGGCACTCCTTGGGCCTCTTGAGTTGGGGGAACATTTTATTTTAAGATTGAAAAGGGAGCACATGTTCCTTGGAAGGGAGAGCATTGCTCGCCAAGATGAAGCTTTGTGGCATACAAACTAGGGGTGGTTCGTGAGTTCTCCCATGCACCCTGCTCCAGCTTCACCCAATGGGGTTGCTTTTGCTTGAGCCATCAAGCCTTTTACAGCCTTATCATAGATGTCCTAGATATTGTATGCTTTTTTTCTTTTATGGTAGTAAATGCTTAAATATTATTTTTTTGTTGTCCCTCTGTGTTATAGAGGGGTTTCGGTTTTTTTTGTTTGTTTGTTTGTTTCTATATTCTTACTCATATTTTTCCACTCCCACTTGGGAATTTTGGACGCTGGTCAGCTTGTGGGTTTTCTAGGATGTTGGGAAACCTAGATGACCTTATTGGGTGCAATACTAGCTACGTTAAAGCTAGAAACCTACACTGTCACTTTACTGAGATTTCTGAGTATACTTTCCATATTGCCTTAATGTAGCAGTAATGTGTTTATGCATTTGTTTCTTTGCACAGACATTTTGTCAAATATTAAAACTCTACTTTTTTATGGCACATATTAGCATATAAGCCTTTATCCCAAGAGGTATTTATTTTTTCACTTGTAAAAAAATAATGTTTCCACATAAAGAACTCTGTTATATCCTAGAGGACTTCTGTCTTTTATATTCAGGATAATAAAGACTTTAAAGCAAACATGGGTGTTTGTATCGTCATAGTGATTGTCGTTTAAGCCAGTTTTGAATCATTTAGAACGAACATGAATAACATCCTGGTTGGTATCTACAGTGGTCCTTCGTGGAAAGTTTGAAAGTGCTCAGGGTGTTGGTTCTAACTGAGGAGACTGTTTACCAGTTACTCATTCATCTGTGTTTTCTGGTTTATAGCATTGGAATGTAGGTGACAGTGGGTCATATGCACAAGCAGAAGAGAAGTAAAAGTTGGGAAAAGGACTATAAAGTATTGGAGAAGGAAGGGAGTGGCAAAGTCGGAAGTTAAAAATGTAAACCCAGGTGGTACCACTCGTGCGTGGCCTGGTCAGGACAGGTGGGTGTCGTCCTGGGTCCCAGCAGAGACAGCCCCAGGCTGCAGACATGACGGCTGCCTTCTGTAGGACAGCTCGCCTGCTGCTGCCAGGACCTCGCTGCCCTACGTGTGCCAGTGTGTGCTCGTGAAGTACGTTGTGGAGCAGAGAACAGCACACGTAATATAAAGAACTCAGAACTATCTGTGGCAGTTGAGTAATTTCAGCTGCTGCAGAAGTTCAGTACAAGTGCAGTGACTTCAAGTAAATAATTTTCTAAAAGTCAAGAAAAAGATTTGCTTTCCACAAGTCAGCCCCCCATCAGTTTCTAGGAATTAACTCATTTGCTCAATCAGTACATTTATTGAACACCTGCTAGGTTATTATGCAGCACTGGAAATTTAATAATGATCACGACATGAATGGTATAGGATTTAACCTATAATTTACACTGTTTTCTCTATATATAGAACTTAAATAATATTCAGAATCATAGAATATTAACACTGGAGGGAATCCGAAGGGTGGTAGTCTCAAAATGGTGGCCAGAATAATGGATGGATGGATGGATGACAGGCCAACAAATGGGTGAGATATTTTTCACTCCTGTAGACCATGGATTAATGACTAACAAGGAAACTATTGTATTACAAGGTGACTTAATAGAGCTATAGAAAAGTACCATGGAGGCACAGAAGTTGATGGTTAATTCTCCTTAGAAGCCAAAAACCCTTTAAGCTGAGCCTCAACATTATAGTGGAATTTTACTAGGTGGTAAAGAAAGTATATGGTGCACACAGGGTTAGAGTGCAGTTTGGGGGTCTGGACCATCCGCTGTTGTCAATGACGTGGTAAGAAATGAAGCTTGGAAGGGAACGTGGTGAGAGTTAACAGTAGTGGATGACCTTGAATTCTAGGCTTCATTTGGACTTGGTTCTCCACTGCCTTCAGAACCAAGAACTTTTGGGGATGAGAGGGTGGCAGTCAGATCTGGTTCTTACACAGGAAACTCCTACCTCAGAGGAAAGCATGCACGAGAGCAGGAAGAGAACAGAAAACTCGGTTTTGATCATCTGTCGACATTACTTTGCTGACAAAGGTCCATATAGTCGAAGCTAAGGTTTTTTCAGTAGTCATGTATGGATGTGAGAGTTGGACCATATAGAAGACTGAGCACCAAAGAATTGATGCTTTTGAACTGTGGTGTTGGAGAAGACTCTTGAGAGTCCCTTGGACTGCAAGGAGATCCAACTGGTTGATCCTAAAGGAAATCAGTGCTGAATATTTATTGGAAGGACGGATGCTGAAGCTGAAGCTCCAATACTTTCGCCACCCGATGCGAACAGCCTACTCATTAGAAAAGACCCTGATGCTGGGAAAGATTAAAGGCAGGAGAAGGGGACAACAGAGGACGAGATGGTTGGATGGCATCACCGACTTGATGGACATGAGTTTAAACAAGCTCTGGGAGATGGTGAAAGACAGGGAAGCCTGGCATGGTGCAGTCCATGGGGTCACAAAGAGTTGGACATGACTGAGCAGCTGAACAACAACAGTTGATGTGAAAATGAGACAGATCAAGAGACTTCGGAAGTATGATCAGTATTTAGTGAGACAGACGAGTCGTACACCAATTCTAATTTGTATAAAAACTGGGGTTGGAACTTCCAGAGGATGGAAATGATAAAGAGAAGCATTTGATGGCCATTACATTTAATTGATATTTGAAGACAATCTCAGAAGTCACGCATAGGAGAGCCTTAAAGGGAGGAACGAATAAAGCTGGAGAGGACCCTGAAATGACCCAGATCTGAGGTGGAGGGTGAGACTAGGAAGGAGTCTGAGAAAGACAAAGGGACGAGGAAAAATCAAGAGATTGAAAGCCACGCCTGGAGACAACTTCAAACAGTCAGGTCTGCTACATCCAAACAGGCCAGCAGAGTCAAGGAACTGGGGGACCGAGAAAAGTCCATACAAATGTGGCAGTATTAGGTGGCCCCAGGTTCCAAGAAAGAATTGGTGCATTGTGAGATTGAGGGGATACTCCAAGGTTGCCAAATTGTGGTGAGCTGAGTACAAACGTGAGATAGAGACATGGCAGCAATACGGTGGGGCTGACGTGCAGTAGTGGAGAGGTGAGTCAGTCAAGGTGGTACCATGGGACATAAAACTTAATAAGGGAGAATGAATCAGTGATCCCACATGAGAGGATGGTTGTTCCATAGGTTTCTATCCTGTCACTGCTATTTGAGACTCCCAGTAATCCAAAAGCAGCATACCATTCATGCTTGACTGGGTTGTGTGCTTTGAAAAAAGTTTCAGCATGCTGTTTCCTTTAGTGTTATAAAGCATTATAGAAAGCACTTTTTACAGAATCTCGGAATGGTCCACTTTAATTTGGAATTCTGTGTGAGCTAAGAGCCAAGTTACTGGCTCTTTCCAACTTTAAAATTAAAGCACCTTGCTTAGAAAATTTTAAATGTTTATGTCTGGAACAGTTTTCCCAAAATAATGAACTGTGCAGTTCTTGATATTAAAAAAAAAAAAAGAAAAAAATAGATGTTACCATAGGAGGAGGCAGGCTCAAGAGAAGCATTTGGGCTTTGCATTTTAAATGGGAGGGTGTGGAAGGCATAGAGGAGGGGGCCCTGGAGAGGATGAGTCAGAAGGTTCAACAGAGAGGAATCAACTTTGGAACTTGGGAGAAGCTGTGGCTGTTCTGCCAAAAGTCACAGTTTATGAGCCGTTGAAAAAAAAGGATTCTTTCATCTTTTTATTAAGGGCTACAAAAATTAGCAGAGAAGCTAGACCCCACCTGACCCCATTCTGATAGGTCTGCACAGATCCTGTTGCAGATGTGGAGCTCAGATGCAAGGTGGGTACATTCTGGGGTTGTCCCCTTAACTCTGCCATTGAACACTAAGGATCAGAAGCCCCACAGGTTCCTACTGCTGGGCAAAGCATGAACTATTTCAAGAAAAACGTGATAAAGAAATGCCCTGTAGACCGGAAGTTTGAGCAATTTCCAAACTCAAGCATGGGGGAAGTGCGTATATAACTTGCTGCAAGTGTGCCTAAAGCAGGATGATGTAGAGGATACTCAGGTGTTGAGAGAGCCCAGAATAAACCAGGAAGTCAACATTTTAAGGTAGTTTTATCAAGCAATGGGAAACGAAGCCTAGATGGAGTCTGAGCACAGTCGGAACTTAAGAAAAAATATAGCCATTGTTGCCTTTCTCATTGCTTTATCATATTTAGAGCCTTCTCACAGAAATCCTACAGCATTGCTAATTACTTGTATTCATATTTGCAGAATCTCCTTGAAATGAGTTTTAAAACTACAAGATATTAAAGACGGAGCCCTATGCCTTTTAAAAGCAAAACTATGTCAAGGCCACACCAATTACACAGAGTTAACACACCTGCCAGAGGTTTATGGAGAAAAATTCACTTCAAGCACAAGCTAAACATCTGTTGCTCATAAACTTGTGCTAATGCTAAAGGGAAGGAAAATCTCAAAGGCAGAAGCAAGTGAGCCATTCTTCTAGTTGAGAGGAAGATTCCTGTATGTGTGTATGAAACAAAAAGACGATAATAGTTCTAAGACCAAAAATACTGCACATAGAAGTACGTATATATATGTAAGCATATATATGCATATGCATATAATTTTTCATCAGTGAAATAAGGAGTCACTGTGGATTGGGTGCACTTGGGGAGGCTTTTTGCGGTAGATAAGTTGTTCTCTGTCTTGCAGTCAGTACAGAATTTGGATTGGCGGGAAGGAAAGCAAAGCATGAGGATCTGGAAGCACCTGCAGGTGAGGGACAGAGGATGTGAGAGATGAAATAGGAAGAAAGTAGAACCAGTTCATACAGAGACTTCCGGAACAAAGATCTTAAATTTGATTTGGTGAGTGTGTCAAAGATATCGTAAGATCCTTCCTTACCTGTGGTTCGCCCAGTTTCTATTCATTAATTTGGACGTTGATTTATTAACTCGACAAATATGTATAAAGCACTTGGTATATATCAGGCTCTCTGTTAGAGCTGGAGCTGTGGTTCTCATCCAGGCTGACCTTTTCCCCCAGGAGGCATTGATCAGTCTCGGGAGATGGTTTTTTGTCATCACACTGAGGATGACGTGCTACTTGCATTTAGGGGGTGGAGACCAGGGATGATGCTAAACATCCAAAGTGCACAGGACAGCCCCCACACCAAGGCATTTTCTGGCCTGAAATGTCAATATTGCTGCTGTTGGGAAACACTGGGCTAGAGAGTTCAGATATCCCAGGGAAAGTCCTTGCCCTTTCAGGATCACAGGGAGAGCTGACACTGAAATATTCATGATAATCCCGCTGTCCTAAGCGCCACAGTGAAGTGGGTGCTGGGTGCTATGGAAGAGCAGAATAAGATATAACTGACTGTGCTTGGGGTTGAGATGATTTCTGGGAGAAAGTCACATTGGAGATCAGTCTTAAAAGATAAGTTGAAATTTACCAGGAAGTTTGGAAGATAGGAAGCATGGGTGGAAGGAGAGTGTTCAAACATGTGGCACATTTAGGACCAGTGGCTGGTGTGGCATAACTGGAATAAAAGTTGTGTAGTTGGAGGTGATGGTAAGTGATGGGGCTGGGCAGTTAGGTTGGGACTGCATCCAGGAGGGTGCTACGGGCCCTATGCCTCTCTTCCCCAGTGTCCATCAAGGTCACCTAAGGTAACCTAGAGGATGCTAGGTTCCAAAGTTCTCTTTATGGCACTCTTGTCTATAGATTTTATTTCCTCATCTGGGCTCTGTTAAGTGTGTGTCCTCTTGAGTTTTGAGTAAAAGTAATAGAGAAATAAAACCCTTGCTAATAATTTGCCCTAAAGATGGAATCTGTCAGATAATCATTCAGAATTTAAAAGCTCATCTCAATATTCCTTCAGATGAAGAAAATGGTAGGATAAAAATATAGCAGAGCTTATTAGTAACATCTTACCCATTTTTTCCTTAAATGGTTAGAACATACTGCCTTTCCCTGCTCTTTACATCAACGTTCCTGTTATCAAAGCTGTCTATATTTCAGCTCTAAATCCTGGGAGGATTTTCCCCGTGAATTTACCATGACTGAGGAAACTTGCTCCAGGGTAGAACCTTGCTGCAAATTATCCGACTGAGACCAGGCTGCTTAATGGAGAGACTAAAAACGAATCACAGCCTTTTTGTAGCTTCAAATGTGGAGTTGCCTTTCTCCTTCACCCTCAATTTCATGATTATTCATAATAGAAAGAGACCAGCTTTATACAATGATTGCATGGAACAAATGTCCTTTGTGTTCAAAACCGGAGGCTGCCGCTGATACAGGCCAGGAGGGGGTATGTGGGAGAGAGTTAGGGGTACTACCTAGTTCTAGTTAGGGGAGCCACCATTTCTAAGATTCTCCAAAGGCCATTCCTGCCCATACTGCCTGATGCTTATAGAGGGGCATGTATGGATACCTCTAGGATCAGGCAGTGTCTTCTGAATGACCCTCAGGTTATCTGTTCAAGCCCAAATCTCTACTAGCGTATAACCATGACTTTCCTGGGTTTAGATATCATGTAAATTCTGCCAAGAGTAAGTGTATACAAATAACCCATTATGCTGGAAAAGGAAACTTAAAGCAGCATTACAAATGTTTCTCAGTGACCCCCTTCTTCTGCCCTCTGCATCTTTGCAGGGGAAAGTGTAAGGTACACCCTACACTCAAGTCTGTGGGAGCTGTGAGCCCCACCCCCATTTCAGTCATTGATTCGGGAAAACGTTATCCTTTTCATATCACCCCGATATTTGAAAGGTGTTTATCCTTTGGAGCAACCACCAAGCTTCCCATCTCCCCGCTGGTATTTAACCTCAGTTTATACACAGTATCACCTAAGACTCTTCGGAGGGTCCCTTAGCACCTCAAGGTGTCAGCAGTGGTCCAGTGTCCAACGCTAGACTGTACTAATGGCTTTAGGGAAATCAACTCGTTTCATCCTCACAACGTGCCTGTGAGTAGGTACTCATTTTGGCCTAATTTATAGATGAGAACCTGAAGCCCAGAAAGGGGAAGTGACTTCTCAAGTTCACAGAGCTAGAAAGACAGAGCCAGGAGTCAAAGTGTGATGTGATTCATAATGAAAGTATATATTTGATCTTTGTCACCGTTTCTGTCACAGAGCCCCCAGAGCCCCCAATTTCTTCAGTGATGAGAGCAATAAAGATGTCTTTGGTTATGTTAATGAGATAGCGTTGGAACTTCACCTTGCTAGGGGCCCCAACCTTGAGATTAGAGGGTCAGAACTTTCAGTCCCATCCCCCAGCCTCTGGGGAGGGGCAAGAGACTGCGGCTGGTATCAATTACCAATAGCCAATGAATTGATCGATTATGCTGATACAATGCCAAAAGGAGAGCTTCTGGTGGTGAATGTGGAAATAAGGGAGATTCACAGTGCCTAGAGAGGGCATAGAAGCTTGGCACCCCTTCCCACACACCTGGCCCTATGCACCTCTTCCATCGTCTTGTTCCTGAGCTATGTATTCTTTTTCTATAATATACCGGTGGTCTGGTAAGTGAAATGTTTCTCAGAGTTGTATGAGCTGCTCTAGCAAATTAGCCAAACCTGAGGAAGGGGTTATAGGTGCCTCTGGTTTGTAGCCAGTTAAAAGCACAGGAAACAACCTGGGCTTTCAACTTGCATCTCAAGGTGGGGAGAGCAGTCTTGTGGGGCTGAAACCTTACCTTGTGTGATCTGATGCTGTCTCGGGGTAGATAGTGTGAGAACTGGGTTGGATTCTTGGACACTCTGCTGGTATCTGAGAATTTCTTGATGTGATGTGGGAAGCTTTCCTCCATCCCCAGCACCCACACTGGAATTTGTGCACAGATGCAGGCCAGGGGAGTTCTGAAGCCCCACCCAACACTGCTGCAAAGGCACACAGGGCCTCAGATGCTCTCTCCCAGAATATCTGAAGGGACTTAATGGGCAAATAAATGGTTTTGTGTCTCTGTTTTTGTTTTTTAATGAGCATGACTAACAGTCCAAATTCTCTCTGCCCCCTTAAGTTTGAGGGTACAGCTGTTGATTGCAAGAAACCTCACTATTAATGGTTCTTATGCTTTGAAGCAGCTTTGTTCCACCCCATGAAGCAATTTTTTTTTCTTTTGAACTTATTTTGTATTGGGGTATAGCCAATTAGCAATGTTGTAATACTTTGAGGTGAATAGCAAGGGACTCAGCCATACATATACATGTGTCCATTCCCCCCCAAACCCCACTCCCATCTAGGCTGCCACATAACAGAAACAATTTTTTTTTTTTAACAATCCTGTGTTTTCTAGGGAAAAAAAACTCTTAGAAAGTATACAGGTAGAATCAAATGGGATTAAGAGTGGGATTTCCAGCACTGTGTTTTTTGACCGACGAAAAGGATTGTTGAAAACAACTGAAGGACTTAAATCTTGGCTAGCTTTTTCCCTTTCAAAATATCAGTGTTAATACCCGTTTCTTTGCCAGCCCTCCTCTACTGGCTTCATGTTACCACCACTAATCCCGAGGAAAGAACAAGAGCCTGGGTGTGTTAGGCCTTCCAGTTGGGGGGCAGAATGTGTGCATTGCATCCTCTTTCTGTAACCAGCACAGTGGACCCCCGGAGGGTCACCCCTATTCCAAATCCACACCCACTAGGAAAAAAGCCAGCATACTGGAGCCAACTCCACAAAGCATTCCTGAGAAATGGATACGTCCCTCAAGACTGAGGAAAAATGGGAAAAGACTCTCATCACATACACAGTGTAGCAAAAACGTCTACAAATCCTCATGCAATCATTACACCATGAACAGCAACAAAGAGAGGAAGCAAGAAAATGAGCGTCATAAATTTAGGGAAGGAAACTGTGGAAGAAAGAACAAAGAAATGAAAAATATTTTTCTTTAAACTCAGGCGAACCAAATATATTTGTTTGTCTGAGTTAGCAAAGGAGAGTCAGCTGGGGGCAGGTGATAGCGACATAAGCTTATGAAATGGAAGCACTGGTTCCTTCTGTTTGCGCGCGTGCTAAGTCACTTCAGTCATGTCCGACTCTGAGTCTGTTATGTCTCCTGCATTGGCAGGCAGGTCCTTTACCACTAGCACCACCTGGGAAGCCCTCTCTTCTCTTTAGGGCTCCTTATTACTTATGAACCATCAGGGACAAGTGCAATGTCAGGAGAGTAAAGATGGTAGAATTCATTCCTTATCATATGTCTCTGACCATCGACAGCCATCCCTCAGTATCCACAGGAATTGGTTCCAGGACCCTCCACAGATTCCAAAATCTGCACATACTCATGTTTGTTATGGTGACTCAGATGGTAAAGAATCTGCTTGCAATGCAGGAGACCCGGGTTCAACCCCTGGGTTGGGAAGATCCCCTGGAGAAGGGAATGGCTATCCATTCCAGTATTCTTGCCTGGAGAATTCCATGGACAGAGAAGCCTGGCGGGCTACAGTCCATGGGGTCACAAAGAGTCGGACACAACTGAGCCACCTTCACTTTTAAGCACACCTTCCTGTGTGCTTTAAATCCTCTCCAGATACTTATAATACCTAGTATGATGTAAATATCACGTAAATAGTTGTCAGCATTACAACAAATTTCAATTTTACTTTTTGGAGTTTTCTGGAATTTTGTTTTTTCAAAAATTTTAAACTTTTTTTTTATATTGGGAGTATAGCCAATTAACAATGTGATAGTTTCAGGTGGACAGCAAAGGGACTCAGCCATACAAATACATATATACATTTTTCCCCCAAACTCCTTTCCCATCCAGGCTGCCACATAGCAAATATTTTTGATTCACAGTTGGTTGAATCTTACGAATATGGAACCCACAGATACGGAGAACTGACTGTGTATGTAGTTTGTCAAGAGAAGATACAAGCCACACCTTTTATTGCAGGCCATTTAGAGGCTTGGTGTAAGAAATCATTAGGTTATCAGTAGATCTCAGCTTTTCAGCTCCCTGGTTGCTCAACTACCCTTTAAAAGAAGAAACTGTGAATCTGTCAGGGCCTCAGTGTACTGCCCTTAAACTCGAATATCAGTGGCTTAGGCATGAAGGAAAGATCATGTTTGAATGTAAATGTCTAACTTGTTATCCTGAACCATCTGAGTCATAAGATAATGCCACCTGTTTTTTAAGGAAAACCAAAGACTGCTTGTGCTTCCCCGGTAGCTCAGTGGTAAAGAATCTGCTTGCCAATGCAGGAGACATGGGTTCGATCCCTGGGTGGGGAAGATTTCCTGGAGAAGAAAATGGCAACCCACTCCAGTATTCTTGCCTGGGAAATCCCATCAGAGTAGCCTGGTGGTCTACAGTCCATGGAGTCGCAAAGAATCAGACACAACTTAGTGACTAAACAAAGACTGCTTATCTCGATGTTACTGGTATCAGCCACCCGGCAGGCACCAGCCCAGGTATCTCCTGCACCTGGTCAGTGCATCTAGCTGATATATCACTGTCTGACACATTGCTATCTGTAAACACATTAGCTCAGGGTTCTCTCCCCTGCCAGCAGAGCTCAACCTATACTCCCTGAAAGTCAAAATGCTTCATCACTTGGCCTCTACATACTTTTCCAGACCGTGTTCCTGTCCCACCTGTTATCCCACCGGTGCTGAGACTGGACTAAACTATTCAGCTCTTCTGAATGTGGTTTGCATCCCCTGTCTTCTCACTCCTGGACCTTTGCTCAAATGTTTCATGATGTCTGAAAGCTTTTTCTTCTTGCCTCTTGGCATTGTGGCTGTATTAACTTGACCTAAACTTTCTTCCGGGTCCAGCTTAGATCTCCTCACTTGCACAAAATCTTCCACAAATCTCCCCTCCTCTGTCAAAGTGAATTTCTTCTTCCATTGTAATTGAGAGCACTGTGCACCAACACATAGCATCAGGGGATTTTGGTTGCTTTCCAGTATAAATGCTTGGATTACAATAGTTCCTCCTTTGTACTTATCATTATCTAGCATGTTTGCTTATTTATTTCTTCACTGTCTGCACCACCAGAAAGTACTGGGACTTCATTGGCTTTTTTATTGGCTTTTTTAAATGCTGTATCCCCATGGCCTGAACAGTGCCTAACAGATAGAAGGTGCTCAATAAATATTTATTAAGTTAATAAGTGAATGAATCATAGGAGCCTAGAGGTCTCAGATTGCCTCCATGTTTCCATCACCTCAGAGTGGCTGGCAAAGTGCTTTGCACATGTTTCTCAAATCCAACTGCATTCAAGAGCCAGCCACCTGGATCTGGCTATGTATATCTCCTCTGCTTTGAAGAGAGGATGTGGATTTAACTGCAATTATACAGCTGTGGTGCCGTGAGGCAGGCAAATACGATGGAGGATGAGTCTTTTATAGGAAAATTCTAGGTTAATGGGCAACCCTAATTGCAAAATCTAATTAGGAAGAGGAAATCAGTTAAATTAAGAATCCTTCATGTAAGAGAACCAAATAAGCTGTTAGGCAAAATTTTTCATTCCTCATTCACTTCAATCAGCTTCCTCAGAGAAGATGGCAAGACAGCAGGACTTCTGCAAGAGGATTTTATTGGCCCAAAAACTATACTCTCATGACTACAGAAACCTACTACAGAAGAAAAGAAACCCTGGCCTTTGGTCACCAGATACCTCTTTGGCATGTGCTCAGGAGGAAGCTGCCATGTCGCCTCTCCTAAGATCGAAAGGATTATCACTGTGAAAGCCCAGGCTCTCATGCTTGAGTCTCTGCCAGCATGCTTCCAATTTGAAGAACTAATCCTCCTAATTGGTCACAATCACACCCATCCCCACTGAAGGAAGCAACACAGAAGCCCCATGCAATTCACCTCTATTGCTGAAACAGTTACTTGTCTTCTTCAGTCATTGGTCTGAAAAGACAGCTTTTTTCCCTCTTAATATTTGCAAGTATAAAGTTATATCTTCATCTTCTGCAGCACCTTAAGAATCACAGAGTCTTATTTCTTTTTTTCCTGAGAAATCCAATGGAAATACATTAAAATAAAGAGACGTGATAAGATGAATATAAGAATTACCAACATCAATTCTAACAGAATTATTTTATGTAAATATATGTAGTCAGAAGCAGAGTGGTAAGCTTAATATCAGCTCCATCAAGACTCTAGCTAAGCTTTATCACTAATGGTGTGAATTAGGGCAAGCAATAACTCTGCTTTTGTCATATGTAAAGCAGGGATAAAAATAATACCTGTTCACAGTTGTTCTGCAAAGATTAAATGAGATGACGCTCATATAGCACTTAGCACTACATCTGGAATATAGTAACCAGTCCATTAGAGCTGAATGAACAAATTAATAAACTTCCAGGTATCCTTCAAACCACTGATCCAAACCTGCTGTGTTTCTGAAACAAGACTTATTCTCATGCCCCAAACAAGTAGATCCCGAGGCTTCTCTTTACAGCTGTGCTACTTGTAACTTAAGGGGCACCATTCAAAGTTCATACCCCAAGCATTTGTATATTGACTGTTACAAGTTTACTGCATATTACAGTGCTTTTCTAATAGATGGGAAAGTATTGTGAGGAAGAGGAGACTTTTTCTACTTTGCACAAAGGCACTACATGGACAAGGGCTGGCCCTGGATAGTAGAGACAAACAGTGGCGCCAGCTCCCTGGATGAAAGCAAGCCGGGTTAGATGACTGGTTTTAGCCACAGTTGGGCTCATTCACAGGACTCTAAACACTGTAGGTATTGTTGAGTAGAGCTGAAAAGCTGCACTTGCTGGGCAGTCATTTGGTTTGTAAATGTTAGCTACTGTGTTTGCTGTCCTTATTTTAATCATCATTTCATCTTACTGTGTGATTTATTATGTTCAAATTCATCACAGAGGCCATGCTTCTCTTCTAAAATAGTCTACCAGCATCATCTACCTGCCATATTGAAGATCAAAAGGCAAACCCAAGTCAGCATCATGTTGTCCTGAAACCAGCCATTCCTCCCTGGAATTAGACCCTCTGCAGATCCACTTCCCTCTTTGAACTGAAAACAGGTCCTGAGTCTGGACAGAGTACTTGAACTACCCCGAGCTGGCTAACTGGTTGATGACAAAATTAAACGAGGGTTGTGAGTTCTGGGAAGCAAAGTTAACCATCAGGACAACCACAGGGCAGCAACCAGAGATGGCCTTCTGAGTGGCTGCCTGAGCAAGGTGTCCTGGGAATCAGAAATAGTCACAAAGACCTGACAGGCTATCGCTCCAGAACCAGGAGTCGCTCCCTTCTTTAAGCCCCCATAACATGCTATTTGTCCCTCCTTATATTAGACTTGTACATTGCCTGGTCATCTTCTTGGAAGTGTGTTCATGAAGGACAAAGGTGGGAAGAATCATGACTCCTCTCTCTCCTTGCTGCTGTCACGATAGCAAGTCCATGCTGGTTGTTCAACCCACTTTTGTAATACACTTTTCTATACCTTGATTGTCATGGTGCTGGTTATGCAACTCGATGCATTTGTGAAAACCCATTGAACTGTACATCACAAAGACTGAATGTTACTGTGTGTAAATAAGGAGAGGTGATGACAGATACCATTGTTGCCTACCCAATAACCTTTTCCCACACCCTGCTTCCTTACTAATTTAGTTGTTCAGTTGCTCAGTCATGTCTGACTCTTTGAGGCCCCGTGGACTGCAGCACGCCAGGCTTCCCTTACTAATAAACCCTGATTTTGTTCAGGTATCTATTGGATTTAGGGGAGGCTGGACCCTCCCAGCCTCTCTTGGAGATAAATTTTGATTAATCTAAAACAACTGGTAATCTAATTCCTCTTGTCATTGGTTGGTTTAAGAATAACCTTTGAGAATGAAAACACTGTGTCAAAGAGATATTTGCATCTCCACATTCACTGCAGCATTATTTATGATGGCCTAGACATGGGAGCAGCCTAAGTGTCCAGCGACAGATGAATGGATGAAGAAGATGAGTTCAGCCATAAAAAAGAAGAATATCCTGCTGTTTGTGACAACATGGATGGACCTTGAGAGCAATATACTAAGTGAAATAAACCAGATAGAGAAAGGAAAATACTGTGGCATTTGACATAATTCTTACCAATCTAATATGTGAAGTTCTGTAAGCTTCTGCTTGAGTTCTGCCTTTTCTTTAAAAAGGGGTTTAGGGTGCTCCTGTACCCTCTTCTTTTGTGACTTTCGGTTGTGTGAGGATGTGATGCCTGGAGCTGCTACTGCAATCTTGTGAAGATGAGGAGAACTAGCACACAGGCAAAGGATGGCGAATCAGACAGATGGAAAGAATCTAGGTCGACCTGACAGCACTGAGCAGTTGAGTTCACTGCTCCGGAAGACCCAGCCCACCCCTACCACCCCCTGACTTAACCACTATGGAAATTAATACATTTTTTTTTTTTATTGTTAAAGCTGCTTTATTTGGTTTTCCTATTACCTACAGCCAAAAACATCATGATTAATACACTGGTGCCATGCTGCTAGAAGTGGGTCAGGAGTTCTCCTGTGGGTTGTATCCAACAATAAATACACGTCAGGTGTCTGTTACCCCATTGCCAAGATACTTTGTTTTGTTGCAGAATTGTCTCTTGATTACAAGTTGGCTTTTGGTACCTAAGGAGCCACTTGTAACCTAATTCAACCAATGACAAATGCTAGAAACTAAGCCAATAGTGCCTTTAAAGCTGTAGAAATTTGTGTTCATTTCTATGATGATCTTTTTCTTCTTCTTTTTCTAGGCTCTTTCCTGCTGGATAGAGCATTTTCAGCCCTTCACATGCACAGTTTCTGACTGAGTCTGCTCTTACTGAGGCTTTCTGAGGACTTTTTGTTGTCTTCTGTCTAAAGCTTCATCTTTCTTTAGCATTTATTTTTATCTAAAAATTCTATATTCTTCCTTTCCCTCTTTTCTCAACTTTACATAAAATCAAGGTGATCCACTGAAAGTAATGTTTAAGAATAATGTGAAGAAAGCAATCTTTAAATCCTTGATGTCTTTTTTAAAACCACTTTATTCATCACCTTATTATTTTTGTTTTTCATATTCTTGTCTTGATTGAAAATGTTTATCATCCAGGAAGCCTTTTTATTCTTATTGAACTCTTTCAGATTCGACACCTTTGTCCTTTATTAACTCAGTTTTGATGATTGCCTTATTAATCCAACAGAAAGGGCTCCTCCCCTATCCTTCCAGCTCTACAATTGCAAGATAAAAAATTATCTGCTGCTGGCATCTTTCAGGTAGTGTGCCAAGCAAGCAATACATCAGGCAGCCAACATTTTTCATCAGAACTCAGAACTATTTCATATATCTCTCCATAAAATGCCTGGTGGAATAATTTGTTGAGTAGATGCTCAATAACTTAAATTTTTTTAATAAAACAAAGTTGAATGTTTATAGTCACTACTAGATGACAAACGACAGGCATGAATTTTGGCTGATTTGGGACACATAGTAAAAGGACCTCAACACTGGCAGCATCTTGGGACCCCAATATAATTCAAGCAATTCAGACCTTGATGGCGAGGTCTGAATATTTATGATGTGAATTATCTAGTTCTAGTTACTTCACTTTCTGCTTGCTGACACCTCTAGCACATTTTATTCTAATATTTAAAATATCATCTGGACTTCCCTGGTGGTCCACTGGTTAAGACTTCGTGCTTCCACTACAGGGGTCACAAGTTTGATCCCTGGTTGGAAAACGAAGATCCCACATGCCGTGTGGTACAGCCAAAAAGTAATAAAAATTATTTTTTAAAAAAATTATTATAAAATATCTAGAATGTATAAATTAATTAGTTAGATGCCAGGAGTTTGACCCTGATAGTAAAGATTTGGGAATGTTGGAATTGCAATACCTAGGATCTTAGCCTTCATGTGGAAGGAGGCAGGATGAAATTTGTATGAAGATTCTCAAAATGTCAACTCAGTTTATTGTATTTTGTTATTGCGGTATGATATCATATAGCCTTTTCATCTCATGGTTTTTATTCCTTCTTACCTCTGGTGGCAGCTGGATTTCATTTCACTCATTCAACAATTATTTTTGTGTATCACCTGGGGGACGAACCACAGTTCTGGGTGCTGAGTATATTAACAGTGAAGAGAATAGACAGAACCCCAGCACCACTGGAGCTTACATTCTAGTTTTGGAGTCAGTAGAATGTAACACAACCATAAACTCATGAACCCAGTTCTTTTCAGATAAATGAGTCTGAGGAAGGAATGGAGCGATGGCCTCTCTAAAGAGGTGCCATTTGAACTAAGGCCTGATTTTAAGAGATTTCTTGTTCTTTGGACACTCTTTCGATAATCTTTTCTTTTGTCTCTATTTGAAGTATCTTGCAGCAAGGAATAGAAAGACTGAAGTCTAGTGATGTGATATTCTCTGGTCCCATGACAGCAAAATAAGGAGTCTGAATCATCCAGAGCCTCTTTGCAGCTCTGAAATAATAACACTTTGTTCCCACAGAACACACACAAGAAATCCATCTCATTACTTTTTCAGTACCAGAAATCTAAGTGGCCAATACTCTTTTAATGACTTTATCTTGGGATCACTTTGTTTTGTAAACTGTGTAATGACAAGTTGGTACAACCCTAGCATTTTCATGACATAGAAAACAGGATTCAGACATGTTGGCAAGATACCCAATACCGGGGACACGTCTTCCTTTGGGGTTTGGATTGTCAACTAACTAAACCAGAGACGTGCTAAAGGGGTTCTGATCTTGTCTACTTCCACTTGCTCTATTCTTTTAAGGGATAAAAAGTTCAGAAAACTCAGGAGAAAAATAAGTGAAGAAATAAATATTCAAATTTCTTAAGGCGGCTGTTTCTGACCAGGAAAAACCACCATTAAATGTTTGTCAGTGCAAGGGTCAGTGGGTCAGGGGAGGAGAGAACAGTGTTGCTATTTACAGACCTCTCGTGCTCATTTTACCTCCGGGAACTTTATGGACAGCAGGTGCCAATACTCAACAACAGTCAGGACTGCCTGGTTAAAAGTCAGGTCTCATTATCTCATGGTTAACAATTCACATTTTGAATCAGACGACCTAGACTCAAATGTAATCCTGTTTTCAGGCTTGAAAGGAAGTAAAACGCTATTTTAATCTAACACGTTAAGTGAAAGCAGGAAAATCCTCGCCAGAGAGTGGAAGAGGTTCATGGTTCTATTGTACTTCCTGACTGTAAATGTGTGAAAGAAACCTTCAGGAGAAGATGTTCCCCAAAGCAGCCTCTTTAAATGTTAAAGCACTGCACTTTGGAAACCGAGAGAAAGAAAGAGCTTTGTACGGTGAGCTGTTTCTCTGTTCCTTTCTCCTGAGCTAACCCTCCTGTGTAATAGCTTCTTCAGAGTGCTTTGTTCTGCAAAGACGTTTCATATTGCTGCAGTGCCTTCTGTCAGTAATCAAAGGCACACTGAGTCACACTTGGCCTTTGGAAAACAACCAGGATAATGACTGCCTGTAATTATATAAATATTTAAATAACAATGGGTTTTTAATTTAATTTAATGAAGGCAAAACTGAGCATATTCTAACACAATGCCTCTCCTTGTAAGTGGCTACCTTGTCCTTTGGGCAACCTTAGAATAGAACCTGGTAGCACAATTAGAAACATAGTAGGTGCTTTAAAAATATATGTATATTTTTAATGAATAAATGAATTAATGCTTAATAAATGTGCTTGGTCTGATTCCAAAACACCCTTATCTTCCCTTTAGAAATTTGGCCTTTTAGTCATCACTTTTTAAAGTGTTTATTTCAAAAGCATATGAATATTGAAGAGTAATTAACAACTGAAAGTAAATACAGTATGCCTTCTTTAATGCTGCTGCACCCTCCCACATAAATTCACGTGATATGACTCTCCAGAGATTGTTGTTGTTCAGTTGCTCAGTTGTGTCCAACTGTTTGGGACCCCTTGGACTGCACCAAACCAGGCTTCCCTGTCCTTCACTGTCTCCCAGAGTTTGCTCAAACTCATGTCCATTTGAGTCAGTGATGCCATCCAACCTCATCCTCTATCACCCCCTTCTTCCTTTGCCCTCAATCTTTCCCAGCATCAGGGTCTTTTCCAATGAGTCAGCTGTTTGCATCAGGTGGCCAAGGTATTGGAGCATCAGCTTCAGCATCAGTCCTTCCAATGCATATTCAGGGTTGATTTCCTTTGGAATTGACTGGTTTGATCTCCTTGCTGTCCAAGGGACTCTCAAGAGTCTTCTTCAGCACCACAATTTGAAAGCATCAATTCTTCAGTGCTCAGCCTTCTTTACGGTCCAACTCTCACATCTGTACATGACTACTAGAAAAACCATACCTTTGACTAATACAGGCCTTTGTCCGCAAAGTGATGTCTCTGCTTTTTAATATACTGTCTAGATTTGTCATAGCTTTTCTTCCAAGGAGCAAGCTTGTTTGCCTAGGTAGCACATATACTAAAATTGTAACGATACAGAGAAGACTTTAGGAGTATCAATTCTGTAAGAAAGAGGAGCAGTCCTGACATTTGAGAAATGGCCTGCCACAGCTGGACATCAGAGCTACCAGGAGTTTGCCTGGTACTGATGGCTAGATGGGTGTCCCCCCATTGGATATAAAAATCACAAAAAAGTACTAGCATCAGATAGGGTCACTTTGCAACCATGATAGACACATTTGAGAATCTTGTCTAAGCACAGACAAAAACACGATTCCTGTGTAAACCGCAGAAAACAAAACAAAAACCAAAACCCATGGACATCTTTCTATACTGGCTAACACGAGTAACTGCTGCTTCTCTACCAATTATGGCTTTAGCCTTGATTCATTTCTCCTGCCCTAGAGATAAAGTTTAATAAGATATTCGATAATAGATTTGCTACTGTTTCCTGACAGGATCCAATGCAGAGCAAAGCTCCACATTCTTGAACGTTCTTCAGTGATGCCTAACCAAAGCCCAACTCCTACAAAAAGTCACTTTGAGACAGTCTTCCTGAATCCCACTGTGGTGGCCCCTGGCATATAGTCTCCATTGTTACAAGGGGCTTAAAATCCTAACTCATTCATCTGCAGGTGTGTGCTTGGTGGTCTCTGGCTGGAAGGTGTTGATTACATTTTGTGATTTCAGTTGCTGATATTTTCCCCAGTTTGCCATTTTACTTTACCAAAGTCATCGTTTTTACTATGCAAGTTGTATTTTAAGAAGTAAAAAATAATTTATAATTGCTCTGGATTCTGAATCATAGCAGCAGGAGGAGAATTTCCCCACCCCTAATGTCAGCAAATTTGGAAAACTCAGCAGTGGCCACAGGACTGGAAAAAGTCAGTTTTCATTCCAATCCCAAAGAAAGGCAATGCCAAAGAATGCTCAAACTACTGCATAATTGCACTCATCTCACACACTAGTAAAGTAATGTTCAAAATTCTCCAAGCCAGGCTTCAGCAACATGTGAACTGTGAAATTCCAGATGTTCAAGCTGGTTTTAGAAAAGGCAGAGGAACCAGAGATCAAATTGCCAACATCCGCTGGATCATCAAAAAAGCAAGGGAGTTCCAGAAAAACATCTATTTCTGCTTTATTGACTATACCAAAGCCTTTGACTGTGTGGATCACAATAAACTGTGGAAAATTCTGAAAGAGATGGGAATACCAGACCACCTGACCTGCCTCTTGAGAAACCTGTATGCAGGTCAGGAAACAACAGTTAAAACTGGACATGGAACAACAGACTGGTTCCAAATAGGAAGAGGAGTATGTCAAGGCTGTATATTGTCACCCTGCTTATTTAACTTATATGCAGAGTACATCATGAGAAACGCTGGGCTGGAGGAAGCACAAGCTGGAATCAAGATTGCCGGGAGAAATATCAATAACCTCAGATATGCAGATGACACCACCCTTACGGCAGAAAGTGAAGAAGAACTAAAGAGCCTTTTGATGAAAGTGAAACAGGAGAGTGAAAAAGTTGGCTTAAAGCTCAACATTGAGAAAACTAAGATCATGGCATCTGGTCCCATCACTTCATGGGAAATAGTGGAAACAGTGGCTGACTTTATTTTTTTGGGTTCCAAAATCACTGCAGATGGTGACTGCAGCCATGAAATCAAAAGACACTTACTCCTTGAAAGGAAAGTTATGACCAACTTAGACAGCATATTAAAAAGCAGAGACATGACTTTGCCAACAAAGGTCCGTCTAGTCAAGGCTATGGTTTTTCCAGTGGTCATGTATGGATGTGAGAGTTGGACGGTGAAGAAAGCTGAGTGCTGCAGAATTGATGCTTTTGAACTGTGGTGTTGGAGAAGACTCTTGAGAGTCCCTTGGACTGCAGGGAGATCCAACCAGTCCATCCTAAAGGAAATCAGTCTTGGGTGTTCATTGGAAGGACTGACGTTGAAGCTGAGACTCCAATATTTTGGCCACCTGATGCGAAGAGCTGACTCATTTGAAAAGACCCTGATGTTGGGAAAGATTGAAGGCAGGAGGAGAAGTGGACGACAGAGGATGAGATGGTTAGATGGCATCACCGACTCAATGGAAATGAGTTTGGGTAAACTCTGGGAACTGGTGATGGACAGGGAGGCCTGGGGTGCTGCAGTTCATGGGGTCACAAAGAGTTGGACACGACTGAGCGACTGAACTGAACTGAAGCTATAAAGGAATTTATTCATTTTTGCTTCTAGTACCTGTATGGTTTCACTTTTTACATTTAGATCTTTGATTCAGTTGGAATATATCCAGATATGTGGTGTGAAAAAGACATTAACTTTTTCTAAATAGTCATTCAATTATCCCAGTACCACCAACAAAAATCCAACTTTTCTCTGATTTGAGAGGCCACCCTCATTACATCCTACATTTGTGTATGTAATGAGGTCTATTTCTATATTTTCTATTCCACTGGTCTATCTGTCTATTCTTGTGCAATATCACATTGCTTTAAGACAGAAGCTTCATAATATGTTATTTCTGGAAAGGCTAGCCCCATGCTCTGCATTATGAAGTTTGCCTACTATTCTTGTTTTTCTATTTTTCCCCTTCTAGATGAATTTATAATCAAGTTGTCTTGTTCTAGGGGAAAGCCCTAATGTTAACTTTATTGGGATTACATTAAATTTATAAACTAACTTAGTGAAAACTAGCATGTTTATGCTGTTGAGTCTTACCACCCAAGACCATAGTGCCTTTCCACTTTTTCAGGTCTTCTATATTCTGAGCAGTGTTTTAGAGATGACCTCACACAAGTTCTAAGTGTAGGTTCATACCTAGTTCTTTTTGTCTTTTTACTGTCAAAAATAGTGTTCTCTCTTCCATTGTGTCTTATACTGGATTTTAATTAGCATATGAGGTGGTTATTGGTTTTATATGTTAATTTTATAACCTGAAACTCTATTTTTATTGTTTAGTTTTTCACTGGATCTTTGGAATTTGCACATATGTAAAATCATATCACTTGCAGAGAGTTTTGCCTCTTCCTTTCCAATTTTTACCCTTCTAATTGCTTTTTCTTATCTGATTGTATAGGCTAGTACCTCCATCCCAGTGTAAAATAGTAGTAAAGATAATGCATCCTTGTCTTGTTAATCATGTTATTGAAAAGTTTTTAGTGTTACCACATTACTAAAATTTTGGCTTTTGATCGTAAAAAGGAAGTAGTCATCAATTTATATTCTATTGCATACTTTTAACAGGAGTAAAATTTCACATAATCAGATGCCTTATCTACCTCTGTGGAGATGATTATATATAACCTTTCTTTTTAGGTCTCTTTAGATCAAGAATTATATTATTGAATTTTCTAATAATGAATCACCCCTACTTTCTCAGAATAAATCCCAGTTGCTTCTTATATATTTTTAATGAGCTGATATATTATGTGTTTTAATATTTCATTTAAAATTTTTTCCTATGATATTCATAAGTGATATTGGTCTGGAGTTTTCTTTTTGATGCAATCTAGTATACTTATTAGTATAGTCTTTCCAAATCTGGAAGATACAAAAACAGCACTGGGAAACAATGTTAAAGATAAAACTTGATTCCTGTAGCAATTAAAATTAAAAATGGAAAATGACACAAATTATTTCAGAGAAAAATCCATATCCGATATTTGACAAGGAAAGAGAATTTATATACCATTCATGTTTGTGACTAAAATAATCCAATGCTACTTTAAGTTTTTAACTCTCCCTGCATAGCAACTATAATTAGAACTGAGTTCTATACACACCTTTTTTTTTTTAGCAGCTATCGCCAAGCACATCCCCAATTTCTAAAAATGCTTTTACCGTTTAGCTGAGTAAACAGCAAAAAGTGCTGGAAGGCAAATAATAATAAATGTTCAGGGCACAGATCAGCAGCTGCTCAGGGTAAGTTTCTTGCTGTGTAAAACAGTTTGGTTTTGAAGAGAGTTAAAGAAACAACCATTTGATGTTCAGAAGTTAAGATGAAAAAGTTAAAGAGCTGCCTTCCCCAAACCCATAACCCCAGTCTAAACATAAGTAAAGCATCAGTTGAATCCTAATCGTGGTACAGTCTACAAAATTCCTGACCAACACTCCTAAAAACTGTCAAATTCATCAGAAACATGGAAAGAGGTACCTAAGGAGTACTGAAGACTAAATGTAACCTAGATGGGTTATTGGAACAGAAAAAAGACATTAGGTAAAAACTGAGAATACACGTAAATTATGGGCTCTATTTAATAACAATATTCTTGCTTCACTAATTGTGACAAATGTGCTATAAAGGCATAAGATGTTAATAATAGAAGAAAATGAGTGTGATGTACAAGGTAACTTTCTGTACCATCATCACAATTTTTCTGTAAAGCTAAAACTGTTCTAAAGTTAAAAGTGTATTTTTTTAAGGTTAAAGGAGCTTAAAATATAATATAGGTGTGCCTTTTCTCCTGCTGCCAAAAAAATACAGAATTAGACCAACAGGTGCATGCAGAGGTGCTCATCACTAATCATCAGGGAAATGCAAATCAAAGCCACAATGAGATATTGCCTCACACTTCTTAGAACAGCCATCATTAGAAAGACAAGAGATAAATGTTAATGAGGATGTGGAGAAAAGGAATGCAAATTAGTTAAAGACAGAACTACCATATGATCCAACAATTCCACTTCTGGTTATATATCCAAAGGAAATTAAAACAAAATCTCAAACGGTATACTCACTTCCATATTCACTGCAGCAATATTCCATTGTGTATAGTACACACACACACACACACACACACACACACACACACACACACACACACACACACACACACACACACACACACACACACAATAGACTATTATTCAGCCACGACAAAGAAGGAAATCCTACCATTTGCAACAACATGGATGGACCTTGAGAGCAATGTGCTAAGTGAAATAAGCCAGACAGAGAAAGGCAAAATAAATGGCATTGCTTGTATATGGAATCTTGGGGAAAAAAAAAAAAAAAACTAATCAAAGCAGGTAACAGATTAGTGATTGCAGAAGCAGGAGACTGGGGTGAGAGAAATGGATGCAGGTGGTCACAAGGTACAAACTTCCAGTCATAAAGTAAGTAAGTTCTAGGGATGTAAAGTACAGTTTGTTGACTACAATTAATAATACTGTTTTGTATTTTTGAAAGTTATTGAGAGGATACATCTTAAAAGTTCTCATCACAAGAAAAGAAAATTGGCCACCATGTGAAGCAATGGATGTTAACTAGCCTTCCTGTGGTGACTACTTTGCAATATACACAGGTATCAAATCATTATGTGGTATGGCTTAAACAGATACAATTTTTATACGTGCATTATATCTCAAAAAAAACTTAGAAAAATGTAGAATCATATTCTCCAATTCTCCATCAGATTTTTCAAACTACCTAAGAGTGTCAGCTCAATTTGCAGTTTGCTTTTTCACTCAGAAGTATATTTAGGCTTGTTATGGTGAAGACGAGTGGTGGGTGGAGTGAAACGGGGAAGTGGTTTGTTTGGAAGAAAATCAAAATGCAGAATCAGAGTCCCAGGAGGGACAGACTCATTGCCTTCCTTTTACAAGAATTTGCTAATCAACAACCCTCTTTTCTTTCCTCTGATCCTTTTCTGCTTCTCCTTTCTTTTTTCATTCTGGGGACTCGTTGGGTCAAACCTGCAAAGTAAAACTGAAACAGTCTCCCCCTCCAGGCCTCGCTAGCTCATGGTCATGAGAATGTGGGAGCCTGCCTTGAGGCCAGTCTGGTGGCTTAAGGTCACGACACACTTTTCGCGTTCCTGTTTATCACTGGCTCTTGTTTTCCACAGTCTGTCCTAGAAAACAGTCAGTCCTTAACCGTGATCTCTGAGTCAGTATTTTCCAAAACCCTTAGTTTTGATTGTCCTGCTATCCTGCCCAACATAGAGATACAGCTCTCTTGTTCTTTTGGAAGCAGCTGGAGTCACTTCACAGAAGATGTAACTGAATTTTCCTCAAAATGTCCATAAAGAGGAACCAGGCCCAATTCCTCAAATGTATTTCAAAGATACACAAGCCACTTTAGCTCTAAGAGCCATTTAAGTATATGGTGCTTGTTCAGGAAACCTGGGACAAAATCCATTGCAAATGAGTTCATTATTTTAACTAGGAAGCAAAACTATCTTGAGTTTTGTGACATATCAAAGCACACAAGGGAAAAGATACAAACATGAGGCAGGCCTAGACATCACCCACGACGGCTGTCGTCCAGACAGCTGCAGGGCCTGGGGCATAGCCAGCTGCCCAGGCCAGCTGTACATTTCAGTCCCCTGGGGATCTTAACCTTGACCCTAGAATGTCCTTACTGTAGTTTGGTCCCTTTTTCTTTGCATTCAGATTCCATTCAGTTCCTTTTTATCATATTTTCTGTGAGTAGAATTTTAAAAAGGACTGTTTGTGGTTTGAATCTGGAGCGAGACAGGGAATTTGTTTGAGTTAACACAAAAATGATGTTAGAAGGGGAACGTTCTCTTAGTCTTTGGGGATACCTACCCAATACCATCAGTCTTTTAGAGAGGATGGCTCTGGTGTTCAAAAGATCACATCATGATATAACGTGTTTTTGCCATTAACATTTTATTATGGAATATTTCAAATACATACAAAAATATGTATGCTTTGATTGTGCTGTTATCCTGCCCAACATAGAGATAAAACTCTCTTTTTCTTTTGGAAGTTGTACCTATAAAGAACCCCCAACCTCAACAGTTATGCCCTTAAGGCTAATCTCATTGAACATATACTTTCAATCACTCCTGAATGCCTTCCTCCCTCTCCACCTGCCCCGGTATTCTGAAGCAAATCCAAGACTGTAATCTCCTCTAAAAAGAGTGGGGCTCTTTTTCAAAGTGTAACCACTATTCTGGTATCACATCTCACACATGGACAGTAATTCCTTAATACGATCACATATCCAGTCAGTGCTCACTTTTGCCCATTGCCCGATAAGTATTTTTTTGAATTATTTAACTTATTTTAATCTGGATCAGAATAAGATCTATACTTGGCAATTGTTTGACATGTCTCCAGTCCCTTTGATGTACAAAATTCTCTCTTTGTACCTCTCTTGCATTGGGCACAACTTTTTTTTTCTAAGAGAAACCTGATCATTTCTTCGCAGTTGGGACCAGCTGGAATTTTTCTACAGTCTAGATTTTGCTGTCTACCTCCTGACATTGTTTAACGTTTTACTGTTTCCCCTTGCAGACTCCCCACCCCTACCTCCCCACCCCCACGTACCTGTTTTTTCTTTTTTAACTTGGATTCAGTGAAGTAAAGTTTTGAGCTTAAACTCAAGGACAACAGATTGCACTGAATACGTTCTCCTTCTGAAAAAAGCATGGCTTCCCTGGTAGCTCAGCTGGTAAAGAATCTGCCTGCAATACAGGAGACCCCAGTTCGATTCCTGGGTTGGGAAGATCCCCTGGAGAAGGGAAAGGCTACCCACTCCAGTATTTTGGCCTGGAGAATTCCATGGACTATACAGTCCATGGGGTCGCAAAGAGACACAACTGAGCCACTTTCAGTTTTGAAAAGGTGTTTCACTTTTTTCCCATAGACCCCACCGGTCTACCAGGTCACCTCGTAATTTGTCTGGAGAGTTGAAAGGAGAGCAGTAAATCCCAGAACACAAGCAGATCTATTTATTTTCTGGTGTTTTAAATAGAAGCACCCAGGTCCTGAGTTTCAAGCAATCAGCATTTGTCTACACAAAGTGTACTCTTCTTTATGGCAGCATTTGGTTTTTTAAAATAACCTGTTTTAACTCACTCCACCCGTCTCCTGCTTGCCATCCATCCAGCCACAAGGGGAAAAAAAAAGGAGAGAAGAAAGGTTGAATGTTTAGTATGTTGCCATCTGAGTCCATTTTAGTTACATCACACAAACTTAACACAAACAACCTGTGGTATTGATCTTAAAACAGCACAACAGGCTCCTTCAAGACTTCATGCCTCTCTTTTCTTTTCCCTTCCTGTCCCATCTGCCCCTCAATCCCCAAATGGTTTCATGGAAAAGCAGTGGACCAGCACTGTTGAGAAGGAAATGCCGAGCTCTTTCCCAACTTGAGATTTGATTCAGATACCTGGTCTACACTCCCTGACCTGATAGAACACTGACCTCAAAAAATTAGGACTGCTGTCCAAACACCCAAGGTTTCCTGTTCCAATACAGACTGATTATCATCAGTTCAGTTCTCTAAAACTCCAGGGAATGATTTTTTTCTTCCTTCTAAAGCAGGGTCTGGCTGGAAGAGGAGCTTTTCTAGAGCACTTGGCATAGCCTTTAGTTATGCCCACTGCAAAACAGGCTTAACTACATCCTCTCCAAGGAGCCCCACCTGGGGGCTTCTGTGCCCCCCAACAGGGGACTTGACTCTTCCTCCCCACCTTCCTCAACACCCATTGTCCCTACTCTCCCTCTCCACTGGGCTGCACTTTGGACGAAAGGTTTTTGGTTGGTTGAAGGAAAATAGTAGCTGGTCAAGGAAACTGCCCCCATGGTATTTCTTTTAAAACAAAGAGCATCTCTTGAATTAGAATAGGGGAGATAAAAGAAATGGGTTTCTACTAAGATTTGATAGTTCAGGGGAATTGATTCAGTGAGTGGTGTGATCCCCATTCCAGCCTGCCCTGTTGTGCTGGGGATTCCAAGATCTTTGTGATCAAAGCCCTGACTCCAGGTAACATGTAAATGCCTCACACAGTACAATGGTGAATGATGTATGTGATCTGGAATCTTAAAAACCTGAAATGAAATTCTACCTCTGCTATTTATGACCCTTTCTACTTTGGGCACCTTTACCTCTCAAAAGTTGAATTCATACCTCGTGCCTTTGGTATGAGGCTTTGTGGTGGCTCAGATGGTGAAGTGTCTGCCTGCAATGCAGGAGACCCAGGTTCAATCCCTTGGTCAGGAAGATCCCCTGGAGAAGGAAATGACAATCCACTCCAGTATTCTTGCCTGGAAAATCCCGTGGATGGAGGAGCCTGGCAGGCTACAGTCCATGGGGTTGCAAAGAGTTGGACATGACTGAGTGACTTCACTTTACCTCTCAAAAGTTGAATTCATACCTCATGCCTACTTTTTGGTGTCTTTAAAAATTATACATGAGCCAGAAAGAAAAAATACTATAGTTGACATATTGCCATAAAGACAACTTAAAATTGATGTTTAAAGCTTTCAGCTAATTTTCCTAGGCAAATGAATCTTTCATATAACAAATGGCAATATCAAAATCTTATGGCTTGAATTGGAACAGCTATACCTGGTTTTCTCCAGGGGAAAAAAAAAAGTTAACTCTCCAAAGGACCCATCTTTGAGAAGGAGCCAGTCCAAACCTGAGGATATGTAAAGTTGCACCCTTCAAGCAAATAGGGGAGAAGGGAACTAACCCAAGTTTATTTCCATGAAAGTAGAAATATGTTGGGATCAAGTTTACTGTAATGGTTGCAATCTACCATTTAGTTTATGTAGTCTCATTAGAGCTGTAGATTGGTTGTATAAAACATACATATGGAACCTATAACACATCCTCTATTTCCTCATCAGCAAAAGGAAATAAAAACAAAATTGAATGCCTCTTAAGCACTCGATACTTCATATAACAGTATGGAATTAGATTGTGGTAAGAATCCCATTTTTCAGCCAAGGAATACTATGTCCAAGAGCAACTTGCCTGAGGTCAGTGGGTTAGTAGGCAGCTTAACCAGGAGTCCAGCTCCAGTGTGCCAGTTCCAAAGCCCATGCTCGTTTTGTTGCAGTGACACAAATGAACAACATACCAGAAAACTGTCAGTAGACATTTAGTAAATGTAAATATGCGGTAAAAACACATTCTGCTGAGAATCAGAGGGAATAAAGGTGATACTGAAACCACAAGAGAGCAGCCCACTTCCTCCAAGTCCTGTCAATTAATTCTTTAAGACCCTGTAGAGCAATCTGAGGACAGCCATTCAATCTGGTCATAAAAACTGGTTGGAACCTTTACCACCACCTAGAGGTCATTTGACTGAACTGCAAAAGTAAAGGGAAAACGTTATTAAGTCAAGTACCGTGCATATTATGGTTTTTCCATTACCATATTGAACTGACATAATATTAGATCCCTGGGAGAAACATGATCCTCAGAAAGAGATAGTTTCCAGCCTCCAGAACATAAAGTAGGTCGAGAAGTGGAGAAGACCATCTGGAGAAAGAGGTTGTTCCAAGAATATTCCTGCCTTAGTTTAAGTTGCCACTTCCTGTACCAGCAGCTACATTTTGAAGAGCATATGTTCAACACGTGCTCCAGAGAGACAGCCATTAATACCATCATCTTGCTTCCTGGGAAGGGTGATGTAAGGGGCCAAGAGAAAGGAATATGTGACAATCCAACCTTTTACATTCTCAAATCTGAAATCCTGGTTCATTCTTGATGTATTTAGGCAAGATCAGAAGAAGCAAATTTAATATGCATTCCATGATTTTATTTCCTCGAAAAAATAATCATTTTTATTTTAATATTTGTGGAACAGATGAAAAACCTCCCATTTGAGACACTTGAGAGGAAGAAAAGGAAAAGGAAAAAGAATACGGAAGTGTCTCATACTACTTTAAAAGAAATATGTCTTCTATGATTCAGACTTTGCCTCTCAGTAAGGGTCTCAGTCCATTTTGTATCTACACAGCCAGGGTGCTGGTGACTCTGAAACCACCTTAGATCTACTCTGGGTTTGGGTTGACTTCTTCTCTATGCCACACTAGCAGAAATTTTGGTTATGAGTCATTGCGTACCAAGACCCTTCACACAACCAAACAGACCTTCTGGTGGAGGTTCTGGAATTGACTCCTTCTAGACTCACACCTATACATTTTATAATTAAATTGTCAAAAGCTAAAGACAGGGAAAGACTTTTAAAAGTGGCAATAAAAAAGCAACTTATTATATACATGGGAATCCTCATAAGACTATCAGCAGATTTTTCATCAGCAACTTTACAGGCCAGAAGGGAGTGGTATGATATATTCAAAATCCTGAAAGAAAAAAAAAAACTTTGCCAATCAAGAATACATTATCAGACAAGGTTTTGCTTCATAACTGAAGGAGAGATAAAGAGTTTTCCAGACAAACAAAAGCTGAAGACAAGTTCATCACCCTTGGACTAGCCTTCAAGAAATTGTTAAAGGAAGTTCTTCAAGCTGAAACAAAGATACTAATTAGTAGCAGGAAAACAAAACAAAGTTATAACTCATCTGTAAATGTAAATATATAAAGTCATGAACATGCTAATGTCATAATGGTAGTGAATAGATCATTTATAACACTAGAATGAAAGTTAAAGGACAAAAGTATTAAAAATAACTAAAACTATAATACAATTGGTTAATGGAAATACAATTTTTAAAAGTTATAAATTGTGACATCAAAATCATAAAATGAGGGTTAGTGTCTCACTGTCAAATTTTGTTCAAAATTAGGTTGTTATCAGCTTAAGTAGACTTATTAATATAAGATGTTTTATTATAAAAATACAATAAAAATACATGATCATCAGCAGGCCACATCATTAGAGTACCACCTAGTGGTCCAGCCTCTTGCCCAGAGCATCCTACTGTAAGTGGAGCTGATTGAAGCTATGCCTATGGATGGGCTACTTAGAGCATGAAGAAGGGGCGAGCACACAGAATTACTCATGTCTTCTGGGTGCGGTGTGTGGTACAATGAATAACTGTTCAACATCCAAAGTGATTTGAGGTTAGTGAACAAAGTTAATAAGCTAAACTTCAAAAAGGAGTTTACTTCCCAATTGGATGACGTCAAAATAAACTGCCTGCAGATGGTTTTCATTGCAAGTAACTGGAAAGTGTATGCTTTTGCCAGGTTTGCCCAATTTTGCATCTGGGACTGTAGTGGGGTATCGAATGGTCTCCTGTGGTTAGAAGATCTCTCCTTTTATAGTGACGCCAGAGGCAGAGTTGGCTCCAGGGATCTCAAAGCATTTATCTTTCCACTCAAGTAATTGCCTTCCACCCAATGTGCTCCTTTGAAACACAAGAACAATACAGTTCCCTGAGATGCTCTGCTAGTAATTAGCTGCCTTGGGGCCCAGGATTCTCAGATGGGAGCTCAGCATCCTTCTTTCATTTACAGGGAAACCATTCAGACCTCCTTAGATGAAAGCAACCGGAGATGGCCATGAAAACAATCAGTGTACTTTAGAAATAAGCAATTTAGAAAACCAACCGACAGCAGGTTTGAGGCATCTCTTTAAAAGTAATCAAAATGGGAATGGTAAGGTAAATGCCATGGGAAGAGTTTGGGCATGTTATATGTTTGTGACAAATACCAGGCAACAGGGAGGAAAAAGTGTCACATGGATGTCAGATGGTGTCCAGTGAAATCTCAGTTGGTTGAGAATGGCATTGGACTAAGTTGGAATCCTGTGAAGGTGGGAGTCTCTTGAGTTAGAATGTAGTGGTTCTAAGTGTAGAACTTTCCTGGTGGCTCAGACGGTAAAGCTTCTGCCTACAATGCGGGAGACCTGGATTTGATCCCTGGGTCGAGAAGATCCCCTGGAGAAGGAAATGGCAACTCACTGCAGTACTATTGCCTGGAAAGTCCCACGGATGGAGGAGCCTGGTAGGCTATAGTCCATGGGGTCGCAGAGTCAGACATGACTGAGCAACTTCACTTAAGTGCAGACTAGAGGAATGACAGAAAGACCAGTGTTATGCACAGAGAGATTCTCAGAGAGGTCTCCTCAACCATGAATAAGTCAAGGAGCTGGACCAAGGATAGGTTGTTTTGTTGAAAGGGAAACCTCGCGACCTTTAGGAGAAGTTAGAAGGGGAAAACTAGGAGAGAGTTGGGGCCCAAAGCATCCACTGTCCTGGTGGATACACCCTGACTAGAATAACTCCTTTTCACCCTCTAAGAGCTCTCCAGGCTGTTTTTGGTTAAGGTAAGTACAACTCAGAATCTATTTAAATTACTCTGCAAAAGTTGAGGCCCTTGAACTAAAACTTACAGAGGCTTACATCTAGTAAAGTGGTTCCAAACAGAAATGCCTGAGAAATTTGATTCTTTTTTTGGAAGGCTTGAGGAAGCAGAAATAAGAACTCTTAAAAAGTACCTAGGACTTTATTATATGGAGCTCTCACATTTTTCTAGGGTTTCAAATGGAGTGTTTGCTCTTCTATCTTGATGGTGATTGGTGGTTAGGATTATTATAGCTAATTATAACCATTTTGCGGGATTGCTAGGTATGACTTGACGTATCGGGTTCATGGGCTCTGTGGTACACCCGGCTTAAGGAATTTGGTGTTTTCATCTTTTGTTTTCCTAGCACTTTAAACTGCACCAGTCCCCAGACATCCCTTGAAAATGTGCAATCAGAAACACTGTTTACACATGCAGAAACAAAGATGCGCGTTGTTATTGGAGAGACTCAGGGGAATCCAGGGTGTCATCTTACTGTGGACATTGCTCCTGACTCTTGTCCTGTTATACCCACTGCAGAATACAGCTCTCTCCCAACCCTCTCCCTGCCTATGGTTCTGGATCAGTGAGGTCTAGCTTTCCTGTGGAATTTTAATTATGCTTGTTTGAGCCTATGCTAACCTCCTGTTTGTGCAATGACCTGGTCTTGAACATATAAAAGACTAATGTCACTGGGTAGAGGGTGTGCTTGGATGTGCTATGTTCACATGTTCCTGCACAACTGAAAGACTGGATTCACTGATGGGTTTTCCATTGTAGCATCTAACTGTCCTTTCTAGAAGACCCGTCTCTCTTTTCACTTCCACACCACAGAAACCACGAGTTATAAATTCTTTAAGTTAAAAAATTGATACAAAAGGACAATTTTTTGTACATACAGTCAAAGCTATGGTTTTCCAGTAGTCTAGTATGGATGTGAGAGTTGGACCAAAAAGAAGGCTGAGTGCCGAAGAATTGATGCTTTTGGACTATGGTGTTGGAGAAGACTCTTGAGAGTCCCTTGAACAGCAAGGAGATCAAACCAGTCAATCCTAAAGGAAATCAATCCTGAATAGTCATTGGAAGGACTGATGCTGAAGCTGAAACTCCAATACTTTGGCCACCTGAATGCAAAGAGCCGACTCATTAGAAAAGACCCTGATGCTGGGAAAGATTGAAGGCAGGAGGAGAAGGGGATGATAGATGGTAAGATGGTTGGATGGCATCACTGACTCAATGGACATGAGTTTGAGCAAGTTTTGGGAGATGGTGAAGGACAAGGAAGACTGGCATGCTGCAGTCCATGGGATCACAAAAAGTTGGACACAACTGAGTGACTGAACAACAACAACAAACATTCTCAACTTGAAGGCTGCCCCATTCTTCCTGTAGCTCAAAGTATATATGCTTGACCAGTAATAGTGACCCCTAGGCTGCTCTTCTGGCAAAATCTTCCCAAACCAGGTCTGGATACCTGTGGAGTTAAAGTATGGTCACTTTGTCCAGTTTCTCATTCTTTAACTGGTGTATAAAAATTAAATTGGAACTGAGGTGAATAGAAATTAATTGAAATGTTTAGAATGATGGCAGATTCATACTTGGGGGAAAAACATGTATTCATTCATTTATTCATGCAATAAAATTCTGCCATTGTGAAACTCACAGCCAAGCAAATGTCTCTCAGAAAATATGCCCAAGGTTACAATGAGGATGGAAAAAGCACTGAAAAATCCAAAAATGTGGAGCCCAAACTTCCAAGTAAGAATGACAGAGTCTACCTTATTATAGCAAGGTAGAGGGAACTATATCGGAAACAATGAAAAATTACATCTAAAATTTAGCAATTTGAAAATTTTTTCAATTTTATTTATGTGTATTTCTACACAACCAAAGAATTTCAAGATAGAGCTACATCAGAGGAATCTTGGGGAAATGCTTTAAAATAATGAGGCTTTTGAAAGCAAAGTGCATGTTACAGAATTGGGCATTTGTTTTGCTTTTGGGTGGAATCTGACCATCTGAGTTCATAAAACAAAAGCTTGCTTTCCAGCAGTATGGACTTTGAGCAGATTTCACTACTCAGTTCACATAAACTTGGAAGGAACAAGTGAGGCTCAAGGCCCAACTTCAAGCTTTCCAAAGACAACCATTGGTGCTCAAAGATCTGAGACAGGAAAATGGAGTTCTCTAGCCTGAAGTACCAAGCGTGCTGTGACCTCTCCCTGCAGAGGAATGAGCTATTCCTTTAACCTCAACCTGCCAGCTTGATTTGGGACTTTGGCAGCAGTTACTGAATCCTGGCATCATCAAGAAGCTCAAAGGAACACCTGCTTATTCAGTTCAGATGGCAGAAAGAAAGCTCAAAGCTCAAATAGGAAACCCGCTCTGATACTCTGCTCATCATCTCCAGTAGAATTTCCACAGCACTTAAGACAACGTGCTTTCCCTTTGCTTGGTAGAAGCAATGTCAGAGTCTGTGGGCTTGAGATACTCGTACAATATGAGAAGAGGGAAGGGTATCCCTGAACTAATAGTCTTAGAATATCAGGAAACTCAGGAACAGAAACCAGTGAAGCCCCAAAGGCCTGGGGCATTTAGTCAGAGTATGGCAATCTCTCTGGCTCTTCATGTAAACTGTGAGCCACAGTTAATACACTGCCCTCTATATAAATTAAGAACATTCAGACTCAATAAATAAGGTCAGTAAACATTTGATGAATGAAGGAATGGTGAATTTTATGTGATAGAAGCCAGTCAATCATTGTAAGTCCTCAGTGGGTATTCCAGGCAGTGTTTTGATCCATTCTCCTCCTCAAGCTCCAGAGGTAACAAATCCAAGAACTTAAGCTTAGCTTAAAGGACACAGGTGAAATGAACTGAAAATAAAGGCACAGGTCTAGGTCAGGCACAAAGTGAATAATCGGTGCAGCCACTGGTATGTGTTGGCCATAGCTTGGCAACCATTGTGGTTGGGCTCTTCTGAGAAGTAGGGATAAGTTGATGGTTAGACTCCTAGAGTCAAGAAACAGAAGAAGGAAGGAAGTTATGGTCCTTCTGCTCCACCCAACAGATCTGCACTGCTTGCTCCTCAGACCATATGCCACTTCTCATCCCCATCTCTTTACTCTCACTGTCCCAGACTTCAAATGCCCTTGCTTAAACCCTCTACCTGTTGAAATTCTACTCGTGCCTTTTTTTGGAAATCCAAAAAAGACGGAGTATGTGTATATGCAAAACTGATTCACTTTGTTATACGGCAGAAACTAACACAAGATTGTAAAGCAATTATACTCTAATTTAAAAAATTCATTTAAAAAATAGAAAATAAAAAGTTAAAAAGATAAAGACAAAACCCTAAAAAAAAAAAAAAAAATCCCCACGCCTGGCACAGGGAAAGATCCAGCTATCAACAGGCTCATTCAACTTTCCTCTAAGAATGTAATTTCTTGGACCCACTCATGTAATCAAGATGTCAGCAGTTCCCCTGCCCCCTCAGTTCTGATAATCTCATCAAACTCCTACTTCTATGGCCTGAGATAATGCAAAACCCACCTCATAATGTCTGCAAATACTTGCATCCTCTTTCCTTCTGCCTCTCAGCCTCAACAGTCTCACCACCTCCAGGCCTGTGTGTGCGTGCTAAGTCGCTTCAGTCATGTCTGACTCTGCCACCCCATGGACCGTAGTCCCCCAGGCTTCCTTAGCAAGAATACTTCTCCAAGCAAGAATACTGGAATGAGTTGCCATGCCCTCCTCCAGGGGATCTTCCTGACCCAGGGATGGAACCCGCGTCTCCTGTGTCTCCTACATTGGTAGGCAGATTCTTTACCACTAGAGCTACCTCCAGGCCTGCTGACTCCTAAACAGCTTGCCAAGCTGTCTCTTCTCATTTCAGCAAGAAGTTCAACCACAGCAAGCAGCCCTGGTTGTTTTGCAGACATCCTTCAATCACAGGACAGGGGCATTCTGGCAAGTCTGGGCTCCTCTACACTCCCCACACTCTCTTTTCTCCTCCCCTCACCATCCTGGAGTTATCAATAAATCCTTCCTCTTACCACCATGCCCATCCCAGATGCACTGGGGCTCTCACCTATTCCCTCAAAGGGCTTATTAAAGTATTTCTTCCAGGCCTATACAGTGGTTTTATATGAAGAATTCTGGAGAATATTCTCTCCATTCATTACCTAACTATATGCCATTGTATAGGAACTATGATATAAGGAGCCTGTTTGAGGTCTTCTGGTTTTCCATATTCTTAGAACCAGATCAATCCGTCTTGTGTGCTTTTTTTTTATTTTTTGCTCTTTCACTTCAGTATTTCCTATTTCCAATTCTTAGCTCCTAGTTCTGATTTCTTTCATTCATTTATCTATCTGAGATAGATTTATTCAGACTCTACTATGTGCCATGGGGCTCTCTGGGAAAGAATATTGGAGTGAGTTGCCATTTCCATCTCCAGGGGATCTTCCCAGATCAGGGATCAAAGCTGCGTCCCCTGCATTGGCAGGTGGATTCTTTACCACTGAGCTGCCAATAGCAGCTGGTAAAATTGATCATTTTGAAATTCAAAGACAGACATCTTCTAATCCAGTATTTCTCAAAAGCGGTCTGTACACAGGTTAATCAGAATCACTTGGTCAGTGTTGTAAAAATAAAGATCCCTAGGCCTCTCCCAGGTCTTCTTCAGCAAAGTCTTCAAGGCAGGATACTGGGAATCTGCATTTTAAAGTTTCTAATTTGATTCTCCTCATGGCCTGCTTTTGGAGCCACATTTCCAAGGCTGTCTCCAACTCAACAGAAGAATCCACCCAACACATTTCTGACGTGTAAACAAGCAGCCTCATCCTGGACACATGCAGAGATACAGAATTTACAGCTTCACAGAGAGGATTTTTTGTGTGCATGGGTTTTTGGTTTTTTTAATGAGATAACACTATTAGTTTCTTGCATGCTAAGTTGCTTCAGTTGTGTCCAACTCTGTGCAACCCCATGGACTGTAGCCTACCAGGCTCCTCTGTCCACGGAATTCTCTAGGCAAAAATGCTGGAGTAGGTTGCCATGCCTTCCTCCGGGGGATCTTTCCCACCTAGGAATCGAACCTGCATCTCTTATGTCTCCTGCATTGGCAGACAAGTTCTTTACCACTAGCTCCACCTGGGAAGCCCTTAATTTTTCTTATCAGTCACAAATTCAATATCCTTCCCTCTATCAGAAAGACAATCCATAGAAGATCAAATCCAGAGGCCACAAATATATAAACATTAATAGTATGGAGTATAAGTTAAAATAACATTTTATTTTATACCCATCAGAATGGCAAAAATTAAAAAGAGGAATAGTGTTTATTGTTGGTAGAGATGTATGGAGAAGAGTATTCTTTTGTATTCTTGGTGAAGATGTGCAGTTATACAGACCTTTTGGAAAACCATCTGGCCACATCTGTTAAAGTTAAAAACACATGCACACTTTGACTTAGTAATCTCACTTCTGACAAGATTGTCAGAAATTTTATCCCACAGAAATTTAAAAAAAACAAAAATTTATATACAAGAAAAATGTCAAGTTTTGGCAAAAGCAGGGAACAAGCAAAACTATCACACACTCCTGATAGAAGTGTAAACTGATACAGCCGCCTTGAAAACCTGTTTGTCCCTGTCTTCTAAATCTGAGCCTTGTGATGCATTCGTACCACCCTTGGTATATGCCCACCAGAAATGTTTACGTATGTTCACCAGAAGAAGTGTAGAGGAATGTTGACCACAGCACTGTGCATACAGGAAGCTGCACAAACAATCACAAAGAGTAGAATGGACAGATGAAGTGTCACATCCATTTACTGATATACTGTACAGGAATAAGAACGAACACATTATAACACCAAACATCAGTGTGGGTGAATCTCACAAAGGAAGCCAGGTATGACAGAATCATAAAAACCCTACGATATTGTAGGGTTATTATTCCCATTTACAGATGAAGAAACAGAGGCAAGAAAGATTAAGTGACTCACCCAAAGTCACAGTGCTGGCATATGGTGGAATTTCTAGAAGCTACAAAAAGCAAAATGGTAGAAATTTTCAGTGACAGTAGAGAGAACCACACAGAGAATGCTCTATCAATATTTAGTCACAAACCAAAACTCTTTGGAAATGAATGTTCTATAAGGTGCAAAGCCATCTGACAATGTTACCATCCAGTCAGTGTTTAAATGTCTTTTCACAAGACTAATAATAAGTTAATATTTGTGGAGCACTAACTGACCAGGAGTCAGCCACAGGTCTGAGCCCTTAACCTACCTTTTCATTAAGCCACCCAACCACACATGAGCAAGTACTGCTGATCATCTGCGTCCTGTTGATCAGCAACAAATTCCAGGCTTCGTCTTTCTAGCCCATGCTCTTCCTTGTGACTTCATGGAAATTGCATGTGCTCTTAAGTTGGTGATCTGGGTCTGGATGAAGTCCCAGGTTTTTACCAGCTGTGGGAACTTCAACAAGTTATTCAGCTTCCAAGTAAAATTCTATAACAAGACCTTCACGGAGCTGTGAGCAGCTGATGAGCTGAGGAGTATGAATTAGGAGCTCACCAGCTGGCATGCTGAAGGCTATCTGTAAAAGCTGATGTCCTTTGGAACATGGAATACCCTTCCATTGCCATACTCCACCCCGATTTTTTAAAAATTGTTTTATATTAGACTGTAGTTGATTTACAATGTTGTGTTAGTTTCAGGTGTACAGAAAAGAGATTCAGCTATACATATATGCATTCTTTATCAAATTCTTTTCCCATTTAGGTTATTACAGAATATTGAGTGAGTTCCCTGTGCTATATAGTAGGTCCTTGTTGATTATTTTATATACAATAGTTTGTTAATCCCAATCTCCTGTTTTGTTCCCCCACCTTTCCCCTTGGTGTAAGAAATGGCAACCCACTCCAGTATTCTTGCCTGGAAAATTCCATGGACAGAGGAGCCTGGCAGGCTACAGTCCATAAAGAGACTCACAAAGAGTCAGACACAACTGTGTGACTGAGCATGCACACACCATTCCACTTATTGTTGTTCAGTCACCCAGTCATGTCTGACTCTTTGCGACCCCATGGACTGCAGCACTCCAAGCCTCCCTGTCCCTCACCGTCTCCTGAAGTCTGCCCAAGTTTGTGTTCATTGCATCATTGATGCTGTCTATCCATCTCATCCTCTGACGCCCTCTTCTCCTTCTGCCCTCGATCTTTCCCAGCATCAGAGACTTTTCCAATGAGTCATCTGTGTACATCAGATGACCAAAATACTAGAGCTGCAGCATCAGTCCTTCCAGTGAATATCCAGGGTTGATCTCCATTTAGATTGACTGGTTTAATCTCCTTGCTGTCCAAGGGACTCTCAGGAGTCTTCTCCAGCACCACAGTTCGAAGGCATCAATTCTTTGGTGTTCTGCCTTCTTTACGGTCCAGTTCTCACAACCATTATTGACCACTGGGAAGACCAGAGCCTTGACCATAGCCTTTGTCAGCAGAGTAATATCTCTGCTTTTCATCATACTGTCTAGGTTTGTCATTGCTTTCCTTCCAAGAAGCAGTTGTTCTGATTTCATGGCTAAAGTCACTGTCTGCAGTGATTTTGGAGCCCAAGAAGAGGAAATCTGTTACTATTTCCACCTTTTCCCCTTCTATTTGCCATGCAGTAATGGGGCCGGATGCCATGATCTTAGTTTTTTTAATATTTAGTCTTAAGCTGGCTCTTTCACTCTCCTCCTTCACCCTTATCAAGAGGTTCTTTAGTTCCTTTCCACTTTCTGCCATTAGAGTGGTATCATCTGCATATCTGAGGTTGTTGATGTTTCTCCCGCCTTTCTTGATTCTGGCTTGTAACTCATCCAGTCTGGCACTTCTTATGATGTGCTCAGCGTCTAGGTTAAACAAGCAGGGTGACAGCAGACCTGTCGCACTCCTTACTCCATCTTGAACCAATCAGCTGTTCCATACTGGATTCTAACTTGCTTCTTGACTCTCATACAGGTTTCTCTTACCTTTCCCCTTAGGTAAACATAAATTTGTTTTCTACTCCTCTGACTCTATTTTGTACATAAGTTCATTTGTATCATTTTTTGATTCTGCATATAAGTGACATATGGTGTTTGTCTTTCTCTGTCTGACCTGCTTCACTTAGAGTGATAATCTCTAGGTCCATCCATGTTGCTACAAATGGCATTATTTCATTCTTGTTAATGGCTGAGTAATATTCCATTGTATATATATACCACCTCTTCTTTATCCATTCATCTGTCGATGGACACTTAGGTTGCTTCTGTGTCTTGGCTGTTGTAAACAGCATTACAATGAACACCTGGGTTCATGTACCCTTTCGAACCATGGTTTTCTCCAGATATATGCCCAGGAGTGGGATTGCTGGATCATATGGTAGCTCTAGTTTTTGTTTTAAGGTTCATCTTGATGGAAAAAGTACCATTTTGTTTAATTTTGAAACCTGTTATAGTACAACTTTGCAGCACAAAGATGTGTATCCAAGTTCTGCGGATTTAATATTAGTGCTACTATGTAGTAGACATTGAGCTATGTACTTGATATACATTATCTCATTTTTAATGAATTAATTTAAAATATTTTATTCTGAAATAATTTTAAGTTACAGAAGACTGTCAAAAATCATATCAAGAACTTCCCTCTACCCTTCGCCCAAGTTCATGAGTTTTCAATAGTTTTAACACGTGCCGCATTTGAGTGCTATGTGTGCCTACACCTTCCCTCCCTCTCTCTCTGCACACACACATACAGTAATCTTTTCTGAACCATTTGAGAGAACTCTCCAGACATCATATCCCTTTACCAGTTCAGTGTGTATTTTCTGAGACAAAAGCAGCTATCAAATTCAGGAAATTTAATACTGATGTAATACTTTAATCTACCATATAATGCAAATTTCATCCATTGTCCTAATAATATCCTGCAAAGCAATTTTGGGTACATTATCCAGTCCAACAACACAATGATACTTTTTAGAATAACTAAGATATCTGTATATTATTTTGACAATATTTTGTTGTCATGAGTTTATTTTTAATGTGGGATTTTCATTAAGTTTCTTCAAAGATCAACTGACCCATTCCCCTTAAAGAGATCAGTCCAGTCTCAACAGGACCAGGTTTGTGAAGATAAATTTGCTTACCCATTCACTGAAGCATCAAGGCAAAAATAAATAAATAAAAAATCCAGAGGGAAAGATTTGAAACTATCTGTTTGCTGTGTGCCCGTGGCCCAAGAAGTGAAGGAAAACAAACCCATTTTCCACTTCTCTGTTAAAATCCTGGTATGTGGTGGATTCTCTGTTTTCACAATTAACTGCAGAATCTTGACTGATGAATGGGTATTTTTTAACCCATTTCTGATCATTTTAAATTTAAAGACAGCAACATAATTCCACTTAGTGGGCCACTGATTGAAGGGAAATTGCACTCAGCTGATGAATTTCCATGTTGCGAAATGGGTCATGGCAGCAGATGGCCTTCGAAGAAGCAAAAAATAACTTTGGAGTTGGTTGCTTTTTCTCCCGGCTTCCTTAATTGAACCCTGCTGCCTGGGAATGTAACTCCTCAAAGTAGGTCAAGGGAATTTGGGGTGTTGGATAGTCAAAGAGAACTGTGAGTTGTCAAAGAATAATAATTTCATCTTAAAATAAATCACCGTATGTTGAGATCTGAGTACAAAACTAATGCTAAGTGTCAGACCATAATGAGTGTTTATTAAGTACTCACTATCACTGGCACTACTCTAACAACTACACGTGTATTGACTTGTTTAACCTGTAAACCTACAAGTAAGGATTATCATAGTCTGCATTTGACAAATGAAAAGACAGGTTTGGAGAGTACCTCGGTCAAGTTCAAAATAAATGCTTTTCCCTTCTGTCATATGAAATATTTCACTGAAGCCACAAGAGATCTATGTGCATGTGTTCTGAGTTGCTCCAGTTGTCTCCGACTCTTTTTGACCCTATGGACTGCCCACCAGGCTCCTCTATGGGGTTCTCCAGGAAAGAACACTGGAGTGGGTCGCCATGCCCTCCTCCAGGGGATCTTCCTCACTCAGGAATTGAACCCGTGTCTCTTACATCTCCTGCATTGGCAGGTAGGTTCTTTACCACTAGTGCCACCTGGGAAGCCCTATATTTTTTAAATTGATACTATTGATATAATTTTATCTATATTAAGCTCCAAAAAATCATACATATACTGTGTTTTCTAAATATATTTCCCAGTTAAAAAACAGGAACAAAACAAAACCAGGACATCTTGAAAAAAATGATTCATTCTGGGTCTGGTGCTGGAAATGTACAAGAACCTGGTATATCTTGTCATACCAAAATACCAGAAACAGATCAAAAGCTATGTGGATTGTGTGAAAAAGACTCAGGAACTTTGTGCAAAAAGGGACAAATTTGAGCATCAGTAAGTGTGATAATTAAAAAAAATTTTAACACATAGAATATGTTTATATAAACACATAAGTGTTAGTCACTCGGTTGTATCTGACTCTATGATCCAATGGACTATAGCCCACCAGGCTCCTCTGTCCAGAGAATTCTCCAGGTAAGAATACTGGAGTGGGTAACCATTCCCTTCTCCAGGGTATACAGTGGTTCATAATAATAAGAAAATGGTAACACACTGATAATTCTTTAATGGCTTATGGGAGCCAATACCATATTTTGAAAATTTAAAAGTAGAAAGAATTGGATTTTTTTTCTTGCCCTGTCTATAGAAATTATATCTCAATGTAACCAAGTATATAACAAGAGGGTGTTTATTTTTGCAGAAGCAATCTAGATAATAAATGAAGAAGGAATGATAGAAACATCACGAATTGAAACACCTAATGAATTAGTGTTTTTAGGCAATGATCAACCATGGCTGATAACATCAAAAAAGGAACATTGCATGTCTCTCAGTGGAAGTATTCCACCCACCTATATAAGAGTGTTGCCAAAAAAATCAAACCAAAATCTGTGTAAGCTGCTGTGTCTTATAGGAAATACAGAGGACAGAGGAATATACTAACAGACACCATGGGGACGTCATCTGGACTAGGGAAAACTAAAGACAAAGGGGCCAGTTTTGTTTTTGTTTTTTTAAACAATAACAAAAGCAGAAGTATAAAGGTGGCATGAGTGGTAAAGAACCTGTCTCCCAATGCAGAAGATGTAAGAGACTTGGATTCGATCCCTGGGTTGGGAAGATCACCTGGAGGAGGGCATGGCAACCCGCTCTAGTACTCTTGTCTGGAGAGTCCCATGGACAGAGGAGCCTGGTGACTACAGCCCATGTGGTCATAAAGAGTTGGACATGACTGAAGTGACTTAGCACACATGCATGAAGTATAAAGAGGGAGAATCTTTACATTAAAATAGACTTAAACAATTATTAACCAATAGTAACATATGGACCTTTTTGGATCTTATTTCAAGCACACTGTAAAACAAAACACAACAAAACATACTAAACACAGAAGTGTTAGAACATTTATAGACAACCAGGAAAATAACCGTGAAAATTAAGGATTAGAGTTGCCATTTTCAGGGTGTGCGAATAATTGAAATTGTGTTTAAAAAAGAGATTCCTTGTCTTTAGAGATACGTACTGAAATGTTCTCAGATGAAATCATGTGTCTAGGATTTGCTTCAAAATAATCATGAGTGGTTGGGGAAATGGGTGGTGATTACGAGGAAGAAGGATAACTAATGACAAATGCTGAGTTAGGTGATATGCACATGAAATTTATTATACTAGCCTCTCTGCTTTTGCATACAGTTGGACTACTCCATGTCAAAAGCATGTTTTTAAGATGCTTCATACATCTAAAATTGAAAGTGTGTTGTTTGTTTTGTTATATGATAAATGCAGCCACGAAATTAAAAGATGCTTGCTCCTTGGAAGGAAAGCTATGACAAACCTAGACAATGTATTAAAAAGCTGAGACATTACTTTGCTGACAAAGATCCGTATAGTCAAAGCTATGGTTTTTCCAGTAGTCATGTCCGGGTGTGAAAGTTGGACCATAAAGAAGGCTGATTGCTAAAAAAATTTATGCCTTCAAGTTGTAGTGCTAGAGAAGAGTCTTGAGAGTTCCGTGGACTGCAAGGTGACCAAGCCAGTCAATTCTCAAAGAATGAACCCTGAATATTCATTGGAAGGACTGATACTGAAGCTGAAATTTCAATACTCTGGCCACTTGATGCGAAGAGCTGACTCACTGAAGAAGACCCTGATGCTGGGAAAGATTGAAGGCAAAAGGAGAAAGGGGCAGCAGAGGATGAGATGGTTGGATAGCATCACCAATCTAATGGACATGAATTTGAGCAACCTCCAGGAGACACTGGAAGACAGAGGAGCCTGGTATGCTGCAGTCCACGGGGTCACAAAGAGTTGGACACAACTTAGCAACTGAACAGTAACACCACCAGCATGATATAATGCAATGTTTCTTAAAATACATTCTTTGGAACATTAGTTCAGTTCAGTTCAGTTCAGTCGTGTCCGACTCTTTGCGACCCCATGAATTGCAGCACGCCAGGCCTCTTTGTACATCACCAACTCCCAGAGTCTACCCAAACCCATGTCCATCGAGTCAGTGATGCCATCCAACCATCTCATCCTCTGTCGCCCCCTTTTCCTCCTGCCCCCACTCCTTCCCAGCAACAGGGTCTTTTCCAATGAGTCAACTCTTCGCATGAGGTGGCCAAAGTATTGGAGTTTCAGCTTCAACTTCAGTCCTTCCAATGAACACCCAGGATTGATCTCCTTTAGGATGGATTGATTGGATCTCCTTGCAGTCCAAGGGACTCTCAAGAGTCTTCTCCATCACCACAGTTCAAAAGCATCAATTCTTTGGCGCTCAGCTTTCTTCACTGTCCAACTCTCACATCCATACATGACCGCTGGAAAAACCATAGCCTTGACTAGACGGACTTTTGTTGGCAAAGTCATGTCTCTGCTTTTAAATATGCTATCTAGGTTGGCCATAACCTTCCTTCCAAGGAGTAAGCATCTTTTAATTTCATGGCTGCAATCACCAGTTCTGAAGATGTTAATAAATATCCTTCATGTAATAGATTCTGCTATTAGATTGTGTGCATGTGTGTTAGTCACTCAGTCATGTCTGACTCTTTGTGACCCCGTGGACTATAGCCCACCAGGCTCCTCTGTCCATGGAATTCTCCAGGCAAGAATACTGAAGTGGGTTGCCATTGCCTACTCCAGGGGATCTTCACCACCCAGGGATCGAACCCAAGTCTCCTCCATTGCAGGCAGATTCTTTACCCTCTGAGCAATTAGATTAGAAAATATCAAATTAAACAGATTTCTTCACTGCTCAGAATCTTAAAGATGTGAACGTAATTCTTCAAGAGGATATAATGTGTAAAGTTTCCGAACTTAACTTGGTCCATATAAGGTTTTTATATCCTTTTATAGGATTATGTTCCACACAACATATTTTAGTAAACTCTAGTGTGGTGGGCTGAGCCACAGATGAGGAGTCATTCAGAACTCTGAAGCTGAGCTGCTAGGTATAGACTGAGTACCGGAGTTATGGAATGAGCGCAAGACAGAGGTCAAGTTTAGGATCAGAATAGTTGTAGAGCTTCTGATTACTGCAACAATATTTGTGTTGGCAATTATGGTTGTGGTCCCACTCCAGGCAATTTAAGGATCTCAAATTCCAGCAGTGCATAGAAATGAACAAAGCTTGCAGTGCAAGCTTTCTTTCTCCTGTCCATATCACCTTTGAAAGGAAAAATGGCAGCGCTGAGTGCTATTCGGTGCTGTGAGCTTTGACCACTCCAAGGTTTTGCCTCTTAAGGTGAGATGCTTGCAAAGCTCAACTTCTCACTCTCCTCAGAGATTCCTCACTGTCCTGCCTTCAGGAATGACTAAAACAGTCTAATGAAACCTCATGTGAAGTGTCACGTAGTTGTATCTGAAATTGATGTTGGCTTTTGTTGCTGTTTCTTGGGGTTGGTAGATCTATATCTTTAGTGTTTGGGAGTCATGTACCCACAGGAGGTGCAATGGACTTCATAGTACCCCATCCACTCCTCATCCACAGCAATGTTCTTGGGAATTGACCCAACTCCAGACATCTAGGGCTTCCCTGATGACTCAGATGGTAAAGAATCTTCCCTCAATGCAGGAGATATAGATTCGATCCCTGGGTCGGAAAGATCCCCTGAAGAAAGAAGTGACTACCCACTTCGGTATTCTTGCCTTGAGAATTCCATGGACAGAGGAGCCTTACAGACTACCATTCAGGGGGTCTCAAAAGAGTCAGACATGACTGAATGACTAATGCTTTCATTTTCCAGACATCTAAGTTAATTCCAGGAAACCCATTTCCTATCATCAAATCTGGGATGGTTACAGGGTTTAGAGATGGCAAGTGATCCACGTTGGCTTTATCAGGTTTCAAGGAGGACCCTTTATTCCATGATGACAAAGAGCCTCCTTTTCCCTCTATGGATGTGAATTATGAAGCTTGAGCCTCAAATACTGCTGACAGCCCTCCTCGAAAGGTGCCCAGCCATAGGGAAAGCTGACTCTAGAAAGTGTTAAGAACAGGGGCCAGTAACAAGATCCTTTTAAACACCATTGTTTGTCAGATGGATCCAAAAGCCTCCTCATACTTAAAGTAGTGAAAGCTAGAGTTGGGTTTGCAAGCTGCACTTGGCAAACTATTCTTCTTATGAGATACTCTTGATAATTAGGTGAAGGAGCCATATCCTTGCCATCACGTAGAATTATAAAAATTTTTCATTTTTTTGTCCATCTCCTCTAATTGCCATTTCCCTGCTTATTAGAGAGGCTGAAATTCCTTTCTGTATGTGTATTCGCCAATTGGATTTCCCCTTCAGTGAGCTGCTTAATTATATCCTTTGCCTATGTTGCCACTGCATAATTCTGTTTTTTCATGCTGATTTTTAAAGTTATATATTATTTATATAATTCTTGTTATTTATTTGTATTCATTGCAAATACCCTCTCCCATTCAAAGTTTGTTTTGACCTTTGCTCTTGGTCTTTTACAGTGTAGAAATTTTTAATTTTAATGTAGTTGAACTTTTCTTTTTCTCTGTAGTTTGTGCTTGTCTGATACATTGCTTTAAAAAATCATTTCATATTTATAGAACATAAAGATGTTCTTTTTCTTTCTTTGTTTCCCCTTTGGCTATACCTTGAGGCTTATAGGATCTTAGCTCCTCAACCAGGAATTGAACCCTAGCAGTGAAAGCTTGGAGTCCTAACCATTGGACTGCCAGGGAATTCCCTTATTTTCTTAATAAAAATAAACTTTTGCTTGTTTACCATTATATATTTATGCACCAGGGATCTATTTTGTATTTAATGTTGGATGGAGCCCCAAGTTTTTTTCTACATGGATTACCTATTTTTCCACAACCATTTATTTAATTTGTTGTTCAGTTGCTAAATCATGTCTGACTCTTTGCAACCCGTTGGAATGCAGCACGCCAGGCTTCCCTGTCCTTCACTGTCTCCCAGAGTTTGCTCAAACTCATGTCCATTGAGTCGGCGATGCTATCCAACCATCTATCCTCTGTTGCCCCCTTCTCCCCAATCTTTCCCAGTGTCTTTTCCAGTGAATCAGCTCTTTGCACCAGGTGGCCAAAGTATTGGAGCTTCAGCTTCAGCTATTGGTTCAATAGGCAATCCTTTTCCCCACTGATATGTAACGTTAACTCTGACAAATACAGTTTCCACATAGGATTGTCTTTTGTTTCTAGGTCTCTATTCTGTTTCATTGAACTATTCGTGGATACCTATACGTGTGTTGGTGGTGGTTTAGTCGCTAAGTTGTGTCTGACTCTTGTGACCCCATGGACTGTAACCCGCCAGGCTCCTCTGTCCATGGGATTTTCCAGGCAAGAATACTGGAGTGGATTGCCATTTCCTTCTCCAGGGGAATCTTCCCAACCCAGGAATAGAACCTGGGTCTCCTGTATTGAAGGTGGATTCTTTACCTGTGTTACGCAGTCATAATTAAATATTAGGGCTTCCCTGATAGCTCAGTTGGTAAAGAATCTGCCTGCAATGCAGGAGATCTGGGTTTGATCCCTGGGTTGGGAAGTTCCCCTGGAGAAGGGAAAGGCCACCCACTCCAGTATTCTGGCCTGGAGAATTCCATGTACTGTAGTCCATGGGGTCACAAAGAGTCGGACACAACTGAGTGACTTTCACTTTCACAGTAAACATCTGTATCTTGATCTCTTACTTTTCTATATACATTTCAGTATCTGTCAAAACCATTCTGTTGGCATACAACAGCCATCCTTGAGGACAATAAAAATTCACATCAATGGTACAGTTTAAAGAATAACAATAAAACAGGGACTTCCCTGGTGGTACAGAGGTTATGATTCCATGCTTCCACTGCAGAGGGCATGGGGAATTCCTCTCAATTCATGGTTGGGGAATTAAGATCCAGCATGCTGTGTGCCAAAAACTAAAAATTATAAAAGAAAAAAAAAAACAAACAGTGCACCCATTCTTCCTAAGATTTATATATTGCTGAATTGAATCTTTGTAATTTTATTATTTTGGATATATCTTTATGCATATGAAATGTACAAAGGCTAAAAGAACAATGGTTTAACAATGATAGAAATGTATTTTCTCTCTCTTAACAATTTCAGCATTCCAGGTAAACCTGGAGGCTTCATGATGTCAGGATAAGATGGACTCTGTGGTTTCTACAATCCTCAATTTGTGGCATCAATCCCAGGCTCTCAGATACTGTATTCAGGTCTCACTGTTCACCTCAACATTTCAGCCAGCAAAAAGAACGAAATATACTCCTTTTGTTTAAATGGCATCAATCACATGGTGGTAAAAACATTTTCCTTCCTATACTCTCCTTCATTACTTCAGTATTCTACTAGGAAAGCAATAACCAAATTCAGGTTTATTCTATTATATTTTCCTAGCCTCTAGAGTTAAATCTTAGTTTCAGTCTTTCTTGTTTTTTACTTAGTATATTTGTGTCTACAACTTAAATTACATCCTCAGTCCTTCAGTTCAGTTCAGTTCAGTTCAGTCGCTCAGTCGTGTCCGACTCTTTGCGACCCCATGAATAGCAGCACGCCAGGCCTCCCTGTCCATCACCAACTCCCAGAGTTTACCCAAACCCATGTCCATCGAGTCAGTGATGCCATTCAACCATCTCATCCTCTGTCATCCCCTTCTCCTCTTGCCCCCAATCCTTCCCAGCATTAGGGTCTTTTCCAACGAGTCAACTCTTCACATGAGGTGGCCAAAGTATTGGAATTTCAGCTTCAATATCAGTCCTTCCAATGAACACCCAGGACTGATCTCCTTTAGGATGGACTGGTTGGATCTCCTTGCAGTCCAAGGGACTCTCAAGAGTCTTCTCCAACACCACAGTTCAAAAGCATCAATTCTTCGGCACTCAGCTTTCTTCATCGTCCAACTCTCACATCCATACATGACCGCTGGAAAAACCATAGCCTTGACTAGACGGACCTTTGTTGGCAAAGTCATGTCTCTGCTTTTCAATACGCTATCTAGGTTGGTCATAACCTTCCTTCCAAGGAGTAAGCATCTTTTAATTTCATGGCTGCAATCACCATCATCAGTGATTTTGGAGCCCAAAAAAATAAAGTCTGACACTGTTTCCACTGTTTCCCCATCTATTTCCCATGAAGTGATGGGACCAGATTCCATGATCTTAGTTTTCTGAACGTTGAGCTTTAAGCCAACTTTTTCACTCTCCTCTTTCACTTTCATCAAGAGGCTTTTTCGTTCTTCTTCACTTTCTGCCATAAGGGTGGTGTCATCTGCATATCTGCGGTTATTGATATTTCTCCTGGCAATCTTGATTCCAGCTTGTGCTTCTTCCAGCCCAGCGTTTCTCATGATGTACTCTGCATATAAGTTAAATAAGCAAGGTGACAATATACAACCTTGATGTACTCCTTTTCCTATTTGGAACCAGTCTGTTGTTCCATGTCCAGTTCTAACTGTTGCTTCCTGACCTGCATACAGGTTTCTCAAGAGACAGGTCAGGTGGTCTGGTATTCCCATCTCTTTCAGAATTTTCCACAGTTTATTGTGATCCACACAGTCAAAGGCTTTGGCAAAGTCAATAAAGCAGAAATAGATGTTTTTCTGGAACTCTCTTGCTTTTTCGATGATCCAGCAGATGTTGGCAATTTGATCTCTGGTTCCTCTGCCTTTTCTAAAACCAGCTTGAATATCTGGAAGTTCACGTATTGCTGAAGCCTGGCTTGGATAATTTTGAGCATTACTTTACTAGTGTGTGAGATGAGTGCAATTATGCAGTAGTTCGAGCATTCTTTGGCATTGCCTTTCTTTGGGATTGGAAGATGCAGTAATTTCACTTTTTAAGAAACTCCCAGTATTTAAAAATATTTACTGATTATTTTTTTTAATTAATATCTACTTATAAAGTTTTTAATTGATTCTTTTTCATCCCTTCCTTGTTTATATTTGGCTAATTTTTAGAAATAAGATCTCCTGTTCTAGTTCGTAGATATAATTTCCTTATCTCTCTGAGTATTCCAGGCATAACATTTTCTATTCCTGATCAAGATAAGTATTAACTGCACAGAAATATGAAATGGTGTTGTCATTGAAAACTCACAACATTGTTTCTGTGAATTTTATCTCTACCGCTATAGCAACACACTGTACTTGGAGCAAAGCATAACTGTTAGAAACTCTTGATTCATTTGCTGCTATTTTAGGAAGCATCTGGTAACAGACTCCTCAACACAAACCTATCAGTTTCAAACTGCTTGACTAGACATGTTTTTGCCAAACCCCTCTAATATAGATTATTAAATTGGCTAGCTCCGTGGAAAGACCCCAAAGTACAGTTTGTCTAAAGGCAGTAGGCATTCGCAATGTGTCTTCAATCAACCTGTATTTAACCAAGCCATCCCATGGCAGGAGAGAGCTGCCCTTGTTTCATTAGGAATAGCAAAGAAGTCTGAGTCATCTTGACCACTCATGGCAGGTTCTCCCTTGTGGCTTGACCATATGCCTTCTCTTCCTTTGACACACGGTGGCATCTCAAGAGCATACTAAATATGTCGTCTGAGATTTCTGTTTAGAGATGACAGCAGAAGTAAATGCCTCTGCCTGTCAAGTCTGATTCTGTCACAGGGCATCTCCTGCTGGGGTCTTTTGAATTCAGACTTTCCCCTCCCAGCTGTCCTCTCACATGCTTGCTTCAAATTGTCAGCTTCCAAAAAGCAATTTTGCAGATCATTTTACTCCGAAGTCCTCCCTTCCCTGGGTACTGCTGAGGTCAAGACAGAATGTACTCCCAGGTAATGTTACCATAGGAGGTTTCCCATAATCTTCTCTTTACATTTCTCCTATGTTTGCTTATTTTCACTTTTGGTACCTCTGTTTCCTTTGAGTTCCTCTACTTCCTTCCTTTCCTAATTTTTTGGCAAGGCTTCATTTCTTTATTTCAATTATAAAGAAAAAAATTTCTAAATCCTCCTTAAAGTTCAGGGCTTCCTTGGTGGCTCAGCAGTAAAGAATCCACCTGCTAATGCTGGAGACGCAGAAGATGTGGGTCTGATCCTTGGGTCAGGAAGATTCCCTGGAATAGGAAATGGCAACCTGCTCCAGTGTTCTTGCCTGGACAATCCCATGGACAGAGGAGACTGGTGGGCTTCAGTCCATGGGTTCACAAAAAGTCAGACATGACTGAGCAACGGAGTATGCACCCACTTAAATTAAAGCTCATCTCCAAAGATGCAGCTGTAGAACCACAGTTTTGCATCAGGAAACTTCAACCAATCTGTTCTATTTCCATAGAATAGTTTTAGGGAATCTGTGTTTTTGTGTTCATGTAGAATTTTCTGGGAAGAAGGTCCATAAGTTTTATTAGAATCAAAGTCAACTAGGACTAAAGAAACTTAAGGACTATTATTGTTGTCAAACTAGCTTTTTCCTGCAGCCTCCTAGTAGTGAGAGGTGGAGAAAGCTCTTAGAATCAGTTATTCTTGTTTACAATACACCTTGTCTTTGGTGGGTTCTTCTGTCAACCTCACCAGTGAAAATAATAGACATTTGAACCAAAAGTCTTGAGCTTTCTTAAATTTGATAGCAAGGGGAAAAAACCAAGATCAACGTCAAAGACTTAAGACTGAAAGATAATCCCTGTTCTGTTTCAATTGCAATAAAAACTCCTGTGTTTTGAATTAAGTGGTGAGATTAGAAAAAGGGACAAGAGTGACAGAGCAGGGAAGAACTCTTTGAAAAGCTCAGTTTGAATTATTTAAAAATCCTAATTATAAATTTAAAGTATAATTGCAATCATTTCATTACATGTATCGTGTACATTAAAAATATAAATGGTCACTCATAAAGGAAAGTGAGAGAGGTTAATGAAGAGATTACAGTCCAATGTAATAACATTAATCAGTCTTAAGCCTTCAGTATATTAACATAAAAGTTCCTTCTAAGAAACCTTTATTAAAGGAAGGTATTTCTTAAGTCATAAGACCCTTCTGCCATTAATTCTATGAAAGGTCAGCCCACTTTCCTCCCCAGTGGTTAAGGCTCCTGTGGAGTAATATCTTCATTTTCCATTTCCTTGACTTTCTTGGTGTTTGACTTCACCAGATGTCCTCACAGATCTGTAATTCTACTTCTGGCCTGTGGGCCTTCGTTACTGACCCCCCTCAAGTCATCGTTACCAAGTATCTGATCATTTGGTGTCAAGGAATTGGATGGAGCCTGCATCCTACAGCAGTGCAGGAGATACAGGAGACACGAGTTCAATCCTGGGTCAAGAAGATCCCCTGGAGGAGGGAATGGTGACCCACTCCAGTATTCTTGCCTGGAAAATCTCATAAACAGAGGAGCCTGGCGGGATAGCATCGCAAAGAGTCAGATACGACTGAGTGCACACACACTTGAAGACACATAAGCAGCTGTAGGCCAAGCATAGTCAGAGCCCAGATATTTCTTCAGGGTCCATTGCCTTGCTTGACTCTGCAGTCAACATTCCTTACTGTGAGCCTGGCTGGCTGCTCTCTCCCATCCTCACTTCATGAGCACTGCCTGCCAGAGCTTTCCCCAGCAAATCTGCTATGGAGTCTGAACAGCGGTAGGGGCCCAAGACACCACATACAGAGAACAGAAAAGGGAATCCTCCCCACCCCACCCCACCCCACCCCAGCAAGCCCCAGATTCTATTTTAACCACACAATTTGCTCCCTTTTCCTGATCAGATCGCTTACAGGAATTGCTCACATATGGTAAAAATATTTTTAGTCTCTTTTCATTCTTTCTACTCATTGGCCTCAGCTGAACAGCAACATCCCTAAAAGTCAGAAAGCCCTTTAAAAGGAGGAGAAGCCCAAGGCCAGTGAATCCATGAAATGGATAATCAGCCCCTGAATAATCAGGATCTGACTGTACCATAAACAACTCCTCACCCCCCTTCCTGGGAGCCAAAGGCAAAGCACAGCCAAAAACTCTCTCTGCAGGAGATCCGAGAGATTTCCTTTGGCATGCACCCTGCCCCCACCCCTACAGTGCATTCAGGACCATAAACAATTCCCCTTCAGCTCAGACATATCTTTCCCCACATGAGTAAATTTTCTGGACTTGAACAGGAATGCAATTGACTGGCTTAGAGTTTGCATAAGCACCGTGTCGTGGCTCTCTGAGTTTGCCCCAGTGCACAGATTTTACATCTGCTGGCAAAGCCAGGCAGCGGTACTCAGAGGGGCATTTGAAACCACATTTTTTGGCTCATTAAAGCTATTCTACCGATGTTGCTCCCCATGTCATTCAACCTATTTTCAAGCCGTTTTCTCAATGGGGCACTTCAGGGAGGTTGGGCACGGATTTTGCTAAAAACTGGATTGTGTCCATAAGCTGCATCAAAGCCAGTTTATTCTCGGGCTCTGGCAACCTTTGAATAGCTCTTCCACCTTTGCAGGCTCCCCCACAAAGCCTGCTCTGCACAGTTTGCCCACGAACCAAAACGCTGATTTCATCTTGTTGCTGAAGTTGTGGGGGACAAGATGTTGCCTCCAGTGAGGAAGAAGGATCTGTGACCACCTCACAGCAAACAGCCCCCCCGCAAAGATATACAATCTCAGCTCTCTTTGGCTATCTTCCTGAGCCCAGCGAATCAGGGAAGTGTTAGGAGCACAGAATGCTTGAAAGCAATAGAAAAACATGCCCGGCTTGGCACTTTCCTCATTAATTAGGATAGCTTACAGAGTTTGTTGACTCCAAGTCTGAGAAGAAAAGAGCCTGCTTGGTTAGTAGCCTGAAAAAGCAGTGATTTTATTCTTCTGTTTCGACCTGCAGTGGGCAGTGCAGATGGCGAAAGCTGGGAGGTTTGTCCAGGCCATGGCTGCAGTTCTGTGTATGTGTGTGAATCCCAGTCTCTTCCTCTGTGAGCTCCACATGTTATTATTCAGCCACTCAGTTATGTTCAAGACTCTTTGCTACTCTGTGGACCTCAGTACGCTAGGATTCCCTGTCCTTCACTATCTCCAGGAGTTTGCTCAAACTCATGTCCATTGAGTCAGTGATGCCCTCCAACCATCTCATCCTCTGTCATCCCCTTCTCCTCCTGCCCTCAATCTTTCCCAGCATCAGGGTCTTTTCCAGTGAGTCAGCTCTTCCCATCAGGTGACCAAAGTACTGGAGCTTCAGCTTCAGCATCAGTCCTTGTAATGAATATTCAGGGTTGATTTCCTTTAGGATTGACTGGTTTGATCTCCTTGAAGTCCAAGGGACTCTCAAGAGTCTTATTCTCCAGCACCACATTTTGAAAGCATCAGTTCTTTGGCATTCAGCCTTCCTTACGGTCCAACTGGCCCTCCAAAAAGGGCTCAATGTCCAAAGCTGTCTCTCTTCTCTTTCTTTTCTGGTGTCCCAACATCCCACCTAGGAACACGGTAGTAAACTGACCAAGCATGTGTCTGATTAGTGCAAGAGGCTTGTTTTTCTCTACTGAAATATACCCTGAGGAGTGTGTATCTTTCGATTTGGGTGGTAGGCTAAATATTAAGCATTAACTGCCTGGTTGAAGGAGCTGGAGCATCTACTTCATCCTCTGTGATGGCTGATAACAGAAATCCAGCTCCTTGGACAGCTGAGATACAAAAGACCTTAGCCAGGGCAATTAGGTAAGAATGAAACAAATAAATCCAGATTGGAGAGGAAGATGTTAAACTATATTGTCAGATGACCTAATCCTGATGATAGAAAATCCTAAGGAATCCGCTAAAGAACCACTAGGATTAATAAATGAGTACGTCAAGGCTATGCAAAAATCAATTGTATCTTTATGCAGGAGCAATGAGTAAACCAAAAATAAAATGAAGAAATTAATTTTATTTATAGCTTTAAAGTAATAAAATACTTAGGAGTACATTTAACCTGCCAAAAAGGATAGAACCAGCATACTCAAAACTACAAACATCGTTGGAACAAATAAGATGTAAAAAGATACCCTGTGTTCGTGGGTCAAAAGCCTTAGTGTTGTTAAGATGGTCATACTACCCAAATTGATCTATAGATTCAATGCAATTTCTATCAAAACCCCAGCTGACTTGTTTTCAGAAATTGACAAGCTAACCAGAAAATTCATATTTAAATAGAAATTGTAGGTATCCAGAACAACCAAAATCATCCTGAAAAAAAAAACAAGGTTGAAGGAATCATACTTCCCAATTTCAACACTTATTACAAAGCTACAGTAATCAATACAGTGTGATACTGATATAAGGGCAGATGTATAGGTCAATAAAACAGATTTAAGAAATAAATAATAACTCCCACATTTATAGTCAATTGACTTTCAACCAAGATACAAGACCATTCAATGGGGAAAGAAGAATTTTTCAACATATGGTGTGGGGACAGTGGATAGACATACACAAAAATAAATTTAAAACAAGAATTTGGACCCTCTCAAACACCATATACAAACCAGAATGGATCAAAACCTATGCGATAGCTAAAACTAAAACTTTTAGAGGAAAACATAGGTGTAAATTTTTGTGACCATGAGGTAGGCAGTGGATTCTTGGATATGATACTGAAAGCATAAGCAATTAAAGAAAAGAATAACTGGGCATAATTAAATTTTGAAACTTTTGTATTCCAGAGGATATCATCAAGAAGGTGAAAACAAACCCACAGAATGAAAGTTTTTGCAAATAGTATATATGATAAGGGACTCATATCTATAATATACAAAGAACTATTGCAACTCAACAACAAAATGACAACTCATTTGAAAAATGGACAAAATATCTGAATAGACATTTCTCCAAAGAAGATATAAAAATATCCAACAAGCAGATGATGCTCTACATAATTAGCAATCAGGAAATGCAGATCAAAACTATAGTTAGATACCAATTAGCACCCACTAAGATGGCTACAATTTAAGGAAAAAAAACAACAGAAAATAACAAGTGTTGTCGAGAAAGTAGAAAAAATTGGAACCCCCATATACTACTGGTCATCGGAACATAAAATGCAGCTGCTTTGGAAAACAGTCTGTCAGGTCCTCAAATAGTTAAACAGAGTTATCACATGATCCAGCAACTCCACTCCCATGAATATCTTAAAGAGAAATGAGAACGTATGTCCAGGGACTTCCCTGGGGGTCCAGTGGATAAGACTGTGCTCCTAATGCAGGGGCGCAGGTTCAATTCCTGGTCAGGAAACTAGATTCCACATTCCACAACTAAAGAGCCTGCATGCCACAACTAAGACCCAGCGCAGCCAAATAAATTCATAAAAATAAATATTTTTTAAAAAATAAATAAAATAGCCAAATATAGGAGGCTCAACTCTCCCAAGAGCTTAGAAAGAGCAGCTTGAGGGGTAAGAAGAACGTCAGGTAGACACAGTCTTTGAAAAAGAAAAAAAGGTATGTCCACATAAACACTAATATTCAAAGCTACGTTGTTCATAGCAGTTAAAAGTGAAAACAACCCAAACATCCATTGCTAGATGTATTAGGAAAGGTTCTGAAGAGAACAGAAACAATGGAATATATAAAGGTGTATATATGTAAGATGAAATTTATTGTAGGAATTGGCTCACTTAGTTATGGAGGCCTAAAGTCCTAGAGCCTGCCATCTGCAGGCTGGAGAACCAGGAAAGCTGGTAGTTAATTCAGCCTGGGGCCAGGAAGCCCTGAGAATGAGGGGGCCACTGGCATAAGTCCCAGAGTCTGAAGGTTTGAGAACCCAAAGCCTGAGTTCCAAGGGCAGGAGAGAATGTACATCTTAGCCCAGAAGAAAGAAAAAAAATGTGTCCTTCCTTTGACTCTTAGTTCTGTTTGGCCCTTCGATGGATTCAATGATGCCTGCCCACACTTGTGTGGATGAGCTTTCTTTACTCAATGGAAGCCAGGCCTTATTTGATTCTTCTTTTTCTCCTCTATGCCTGGAAAATCCTCCTGGTTTGTAGAGAGAGTGGTCTCACTTTTGGCTTGTAAAAGCCAAAGTTGATGTTTTCTGTTGTGTTTTGTTTTCAGGGCTCAGACTAGCAAGCAACAAAGGCTTGCTGGACCTCACTTCCTGTCTGGTTCCCCAGCTCCCTGGAGACTTGAATCTCAAATAAATGTTTCTGTCAGGAGACTGAGCTCCCAGCTGTGTAAATTGGTCACAGATGTAATTGCATTTGCCCTCTGCCCTGGAGGAACACAGGCCTGTGGTTGGGGGGTTTAGATGTCTCAGAATGAAAGACATTACTCCTGACTCTGGGTAATAGCCGTGAAGCCCAAAATCAGCTGCCCCAGAGACAGGCTGCAGTGTGGCCAGATGTCCAGGGCTGTTGCTAGCCAGACTCCAGGCCTACACAGCCAGTTACCCAGTTGGGATCATTTCATTGGCCAGTTGGGCACAGTAAAAAACACAAAAACAAAAAACGGCTTTTCCATTGGTTCCTCTTCCTTCCAAACATGACTCCAGCCACCCTTCATCCCCTCCCTCCCTAATGCCCACAGGACCTCTGCCAACAGCTCCAATCCCCGTTTTCTGAACAGTAGGCAACTGCAGCCCCAGTACATCCACACAGCCCATGGGGTAACTGCTAGAATCCAATGAAATTAAATAGAGAACTGTGCAGCTGACCTCCATCCAATACCTTGAGATCCTAACACGAGGTTGACTTAACCAACAGCATTTCAGTGGGGACTGACAGAGAAACTGAAACCTAGAGACCTCAGCAGGAGGCAACAAGGTTGAGTTAGACCAATTCTTTGGGCATTTGAAGCCCTGGATTGAGGAAGAAGAAGGCTGCCAGGACGGAGAGTCAGAGCCTGTCTCTACTTTGCTGGGACAGAAAGGGTGAAAAACACTGCCTGACAATCCCTGAAAATACTGTGAAAGGCTCTTGCATCACGGCAGTCGCTCCAGCTAGCTAAAGATCACTGGCCAGACAACTAAGTCTTTTGTTCAGGAGTTTCTGGGTAGCAGATCTCCAGGAGATTGAAGATGGGTTGAATGAACTTTTGAACAACGTTTATGGAGCTTTCCTATTTCTGGGGGTTTTGCCTTCATTAGAGAACCAGACAGCAAATATGTGCTTCAAGTGCTGGGACAGAACTGGACTTCATTGTGCCACCTGCTGGGTGATGGGTCGTAGCTGGGAGGGCAGGCTCCAGGGTCATGCTGCCTGGCTTTGAATTCATGCTCTGCCATCTATTAAACTTGTGACTTGGAGAGTCAATCTCCTCCTCAATTTCTTCATTTTTAAAATGGGAATAGTAGAAGGCCGTACTTCATAGAGTTGCTAGGAGACTACATAAAATAACTCATGTGATGTGCTTTGGAGAGAACCTAGAATATGAGAGAAAGAGAGAGAAAGAGAGAGGAGGAGGGAAAGAGAACATTATATGATTCTTAGCATATAATTCTGTTTTCAAAGAACAAGCAATTTGCTATAACAGAAGTATACCAATTCTCATTCAACTATTTTTATGAGCTAGTTATTCAGTGTTTACACTTAGTTATAAAAAAAATAGAAATAGAATTAATGTTTAACTGTGTCTGAGAGCTCTAAAAGTAAGTAATATTCATTTGTTGATATATGAACTAAATGGAGGAAACACACATCTCATTAATAGATGAATTTCCAATAAAATTTTACTTTTTATATGTAGTTATCCTTTTCAAAACATACTAAATATGTAGATTGTTTTGATCAGTTGTGTAAGAATAATAAGTTAATAATAACTCAATCCAAATTACTGTTCAACACTTTAACCGTTAGTCATAGAAATTTTTTAAAAACTAAATTCATTTGTTTTGTTGAAAAAAATATAATAGGGTGATCAGTAAATGACTCTGAAGTATGAAATGTATTATTACAATAGGATGTAATTCTTTGGGAAAGTGGAATTGAGATACAATTTCAAGGAGAAAAAGAAGCAATTTATAATTTATGTTCATTAAAAAAGAATTTGTATTTTTTAAATGTAAATGAGCAACGTTCTTAATTTTATTTTAAAATTTCAGTGTTCACAATACATCAGACCAGACATTTAATCTTTGGCAACAACTTAAAACTTATGATAAAACCTTTTAAATGACAGTCTAAAAAATGCAAGGAGTTGGATAGCATTACTATTACTACTACAATTACTATGGTATGTGTGAAAAATGTTTGAAGAAGACCTATTCTATGTGTGCGTGTGCATGTAATTATTTCAGTGAGACAGTTTTTTACCTTCCTTGTGTTCACAGTCACTTCAGTTGTGTCTGACTCTTTGTGATGCTATGGACTGTAACCTACCAGGCTCTATGTCCGTGGGATTCTCCAGGCAAGAATACTGAAGTGGGTTGCCACTTCCTCCTCTAGGGGAATCTTTCTGACCCAGGGATTGAACCTATGTCTCTTGTGTCTCCTGCAATGCAGGAGATTATTTACCACTGTCCATGGAAATAACAGTTCAGTTCAGTCGCTCAGCCATGTCTGACTGTTTGTGACCCCATGGACTGCAGCAACCCAGGACTCCCTGTCCATCACCACCTCCCAGAGCTTGCTCAAACTCATGTCCATTGAGTCAGTGATGCCATCCAACCATTTCATCCTCTGTTGTCCCCTTTTCTTCCTGCCTTCAATCTTTCCCATCATCAGGGTCTTTTCTAATGAGTCAGTTCCTCGCATCAGATGGCCAAAGTATTGGAGTTTCAGCTTCAGCATCAGTCCATCCAATGAATATTCAGGACTGATTTCCTTTAGGATAGACTAGTTAGATTTCCTTGCAGCCCAAGGGGCTCTCAAGAATCTTCTCCAACACCACAGTTCAAAATCATCAATTCTTTGGTGCTCAGCTTTCTTTCTTTATGGTCCAATACTCACATCTATACATGACTACTGGAAAAATCATAACTTTGACTAGATGAACCTTTGTCAGTAAAGTAATGTCTCTGCTTTTTAATATGCTGTCTAGGTTGGTCATAGCTTTTCTTCTAAGGAGCAAGCGTCTTATAATTTCATGGCTGTAGTCACCATCTGCAGTGATTTTGGAGCCCCTCCAAAATAAAGTCTCTCACTATTTCCATTGTTTCCCCATCTATTTGCCATGAAGTGATAGGACCAGATGCCATGATTTTTGTTTTTTGAATGTTGAGTTTTAAGCCAGCTTTTTCACTCACCTCTTTCACTTTCATCAAGAATCTCTTTAGATCTTCTTCGCTTTCTGCCATAAGGGTGGTGTCATTTGCATATCTGAGGTTATCGATTTTTCTCCTGGCAATCTTGATTCCAGCTCGTGTTTCATCCAGCCCAGCATTTAACATGATGTACTCTGCACAGAAGTCAAGTATTACTTTCTAGATCATTTTTTCCTGAGTCAGGGCTCCCCAGTCTTTTCCTGGTGTTATGGATGAATTGTATCCTCAACAAATGTGTATGTTGAAGCCCTACACCCCAGTGTGATAGTATTTGGAGACAGGGCTTTTAGGGAGGCAGTTAAGCTTAAATGAGGTCACAAGGATGGAATCCTAACCGGATTGGATTGATGTCCTTGTAAGAAGAGGAAGAGATACCAAAGATCTTTCTCCTTTCTCTCTCTCTCCCCACACACATTCAAAGGAAAGGCCATGTGAGAACACGGCCCTAAGGCAGCCACCTGCAAGACCGGAAGGGAGACCTCAGCAAAACCCAACTCTGACAGCACCTTGATCTGGGACATTTAGCCTCCAGAACTAGGAGAAAAATACGTATCTATTGTTTAAGCCACTCAGTCTATGGTATTTGGTCTTAGTAGCCCTAGCAGACCAATAGACATGGTGATGATCCTTTAAATGATCACTTGGAAAGATATGTTGATAATGCAAGCTGGCAACAGTTACAGGTGAGGCAGGCTGCAAGACCAAGATGACCCTGGCAGCTGGTGATCAGACTGCCAGCAGATATACAGTGACTTCTGTATGGTGAGATTTCCTTAAAGACGCAATAAGAAGAGAGCACTCACTGTGGGCAGGATCACTGGGGAATGTTTCATAGAGGATGGAGGTGAGCAATGAAAGGTGGGAGAGTTCTAGGGCTGGCATTTAGAATGGAAGGATAGTATGACCCATGGCTCCAAGGGGAAGAAGCCATGACTGTGCCAACTGTGAGTGGACATAAGGTAAGCCTGATCAGCTGAGGAGCGGTGGGCTCTGTCTCCACCCTGAGATTCACCAACACATTTACACAGAAGCACCCACAATTGCTTTGTGCATGAATATGCTTTGCTCTGAAATTGGATTTAAACTCTTCTCAGGCTAAGGAACCCTTGACTGACTTTTTCCACCTGCTGGACCTTCTGCTCTCTGTATGTCCGTCTTAGTATGGAGGGATCGCATGCTCCCATGACTTTCCTTTTCACCTCTGCACACTCTCCATTATTTCTCTATCCTTTAGGACGTCATCATATGGCTGCCCACCCGCCCAAACTCCACCTGCATGCCCTTCATTCATCACCCCGAGTACCTTCATGAACCTCACATCACCTGTGAGCATACTAAAAACCATTGAATTGTGCACTTCAAAATGGTGCATTTGATGGCATATTAAAGTTAGACTATGGGCTTCCCAGGTGGCTCAGTGGTAAAGAATCCACTTGCCAATGCGGGAGCCGCCATGGCTAAGATTCCTTGCTCCCAGCTCAGGGAGCCGGGGTTTGATCCCTGGTCAGGGAACTAGATCCCACATGCCACAACTAAAGATTCTGCATGCTGTCACTGAGACCTAACACAGCCAAATAAATAAGTAATTAAAAAAAAATCTTTCCTATAAAAATGCAACTAAGAAACAGGTTGAAGCACAGAATAATAATTATTCTGTTTAGATTAAATGTTGGTGTTAGATAATCAATATAAAGCTTCATGATATTTGCTTTAATTTTTAAAGCCCAGTGGTAAATAATTAAAAGTAGTGGAAGCATGGGAGAAATGAAGGGGATGGAAGGCATTTCTGTAGGAATGAGAGAGCTGGGTGGGAGATGAATCTTGGAGGAGAATAAATGCTGGCTGAATGAATAGTTTCACATTTTTGTATTAGGGTAAACAGGAAATTAACAGCAATCACTTGCATTAACATTTGAACAAATTCTAACACTGCTGTGCATGCCAATGGAGCCAATTTGAAAGACTAAACCATCTTTTATGGGACATGAGCTTGCAAATGGAATGATGAAGAATTCTGAAAACATATGCTGGTGTCAGATTTTACAGGCAGTGTTTGAATTTGCATTTTAATGTCGTAAGAACCGTCTTTAGTGAATAAAACCCGTGCTTCTGGTCAAAGGGTATCTTTCTATCGGGTTCTCAGCTCTTTGACTGTCTTCATTTGGGAGTTCCTGGGCTTTCTACATTCTAAAGCCGGTTCCTCCCCAAACAATCACCATCTCATAAAAAGTACAACTGGTTGAACTTTTCGTTGAAGGGAACAGTGATACCATCTCAGGAACTTTCTTTTGTTTCTCCCCATCCAAACAGAAAGCATATGGGGGTGAGTAGATACAGTATAAAGTTGGAACTAGAAAACATATCTATGGCATAATGATTAAATCTCCCAGGAAACACAAAAAAGGGCAAATGAAGGTTTAATATATCATGGAATAATATAATATACTGAGCTTAAAAGACCTTGAGAGAACATTTAAAACATGAGAAAACTGAACTCTGATGACTGCCAGCCGTATGCCTGTGTCAGATAGAGCTTATCCTTTAGTCTGTGCTGTTTGGTAAATCATAGTATTGTTCCAGGTGCTTTCCTACTAAGGCAGACAACCAAAGCATAGGTATCATCTCTTCTGAGTTTTTTCCCTCTAATTCCTGCATTTAGAATTCTGCCCACCACTGGAGGGGAACACTTATCAATTTCCTCTTAATTAACTAGAATCCCTTGCAACTATCCTCATCATCAGCCCACTCCAGTGTTCTTGCCTGGAGAATCCCAGGGACAGGAGAGCCTGGTGGGCTGCTGTCTATGGGGTCGCACAGAGTCGGATATGTTTGGAATTCGGGGAGTCTGAAAAACTGTCGAGTCCAAAACAAGTGTCAAAGTGCCCTCTAGTGGTAAATATGGCACACTGACATAGTGCCCTTTCTCCAGAGCAAAGGAAACACAGGTTGTAAATGATACAGGATGATTGGATGCCTGGCTTCTTGAATCCACGACCAGGAAGAAATAATGAATACTGAAAGGCAGCAGAAAACACTCATTGTACCCTAAGGATAAGCCTTCTCAGTGTTTCTTGCAGTCTGCTCAGAAAAATTGAGTTCTGATTAACAGTTTTTCATCCAGGAGCAACACTCTTTGATTGGTTAGTAATGGATTGCTTCATTACACGTTGACTTAGAGGGAGCACCTCCCCTAAGCCATTTCTTCAGGTTGATGACAAATAACCAACTACCTGGAGTGACGAAGAAATATTCCTTTCTGAATTCTTTGAGAAGTATGCTTAATTTGCATTATTCAAGTTCTTCTGGTACAGGTAACAAGATTATACCATTTTCATTAAACCTTAAATCCAGTACAAATAATCTAGGGTTGATTAGAAACGTTTAATATAGTAATTGAGTTCTTACCTAAAGGGCAACACAGTCTTCTGGAAATAATACTGGCCTGAAGACATGGAGATATGGACCATGGCATTGCCTCTACCACTAATGAGGTGACTGAACAAATCCTTTAACATCTCAGGGCCTCAGTTTCCCCATAAATAAATGCAAGAACTAGACTAATAATTGGTTACCTTTTTCAGCTCTAAAATAATCAAATTTCTAAAAATCATTTGGCAGGTGATATCTTGAAGTATTGGAGCTTCCCCAGTGGCTCAGACAGTAAAGAATCTGCCTTCAATGCAGGAGACACTGGTTCTATCCCTGGGTTGGGAAGATCCCCTGGAGGAGGGCATGACAACCCACTCCAGTATTCTTGCCTGGAGAATTCCATAGACAGAGGAGCCTGGTGATCGGGCTACAGTCTATAAAATCACAAAGACAGACACAACTGAAGCTACTGAGCAAGTACACATGCATTTTGAAGTACTGTGTTTGTCTTGTGTGTGTATTTTTCCTTCACTGATTCCAGGAACCCTCTCCCAGCCTGCTCCTCAGCAGAAACCAAGATTCAAAGAAGCAGCTGAACTAAGAGGGAGACAAAGAGTAAGATGCCAGCCTAGAGAGACAGCTTTCCTCTTCCTGAACCTAGAAAACACAGGGGCTGGGGAAAGGGGAGGGAAGAGAGACCGTGATGAGTTACTCAAGTGAGAACAAAAGGCCCGGACAGGTGGAGCTAGGAGACAGGAAAGAAGAGCTGAAACTTTTCAGTGTTAGGGTCAGGACCCAGCAGGGAGGGACTCGGAAGGATCAGCCTCCTGTGTGTGAACCTACAGGCTCACCACCCACAGAGAACCCCATCCTGGACTCGGCTGTCATTCCTGAACAGAGGTGGGGTGCGGATGCTGCATGTGGGGTCACGGCATAAAGGGAGCACTTCCTTCACCCCTCCCCCAACTGCAGAAATGCTGAAGAGGACAAGTTGGGCACATGTCCACGAGAGGGACCCAAATCCACTGCCACTGACCCAAGACAGAGCCCACAGGTTTGCGCAGGTGTCCTTGGCAACGCCAATAATGGACATGGAGATGTGTGCACATCAGTTTTTACCAATCTGTCCTGTTTCAGAGGAGTTTTCTATTTCCTTTTCAAAATGGGAAGCAGCTTTGGCTATAGAGTTGATTTCCGCTCTCAATTGAGTGAATTGTCCCGCAAGAAACTAAGGCTTTGGTGATCTCTGATAACCCTTTCAGATGTGAAATAGAAATATTCTAGGTCCTCTCAAAGCTCAGCTTGTTATATGTTGGGCCTTAAAATAGGCTTATTCATACCAGAATTTTACTATATGAGATATTACTTAAGAGGGGTCGCTCACCACCTGAAATATGGAATTCTTTCTATCATATAGCAGAGTTGTGTGTGGTCGGGTTTATGTATTAAGTTTCTATATGAAGTTGTCGGTCAGAGATGGAGCACATGCCCCAAGTTAATTTAAACAGTAATATAAATGTTCTAAAGAATGGGCTTCCTAGGTGGCTCAGTGGTAAAGAACCCACCTGCCAATAAGGGAGACATGGATTCAGTCCCTGGGTTGGGAATATCCTTTGGAGAAGAAAATGGCAACTCACTCCAGTATCCTTGCCTGGGAAATCCCATGGACAGAGGAGCCTGGTGGGCTACATTCCATGGGGTTGTAAAGAGTCGGACACGACTCAGCGACTAAACAACACCAACAACTTAACAACTGAAAAAATACATTCTATCAATACACTAGGTACCACAAACAAAAATTACAAGTGGCCTTGAATTTGATTAGAAACAGAGAAAACAATGTACCAACAAAAAAGATAAAAAAGGAAGAGTTTGATTTATTCCTAAAGAGAAAGTAAATAGGCATATTTGTATGTGTTTGCATTTTTCAAGGAAGACTTCTTAGGATGCAGGATTTTCATTTGATGCCATTTTTATTTTTAAAAAGAGGTTGAAAGAAGGCAGAGAGATCAATAAAACCCTCTTGGCTGGAAAAGAGGAGCTATTTCCAGGGCAACAAGGGAGGATGAAATGTTATGGATTTGAAGGAGACATCATTTGACTAATGCAAAGAAAGAGGTGAGAGAAAACAGAGACCAGATACTGGGCCAAATGGAGAATAAGAGACCCGTGACTCAAGTCTCTGCCGCTTCTCTATTTAATGCCCCAAACTGCCCTTCCCCAGCTCCCAGCGCTCAGCGCCCAGCTCTCCTTCCAGCTCACAGGCCTGTCAGGCTTCCATGTCTCCTCTCCCTCCTGGGAAACTTCACTACAGAAAGAGACCAGACGCACTGGAACTCTCGACTTCTTGCAGAGGCTGTGTAACTTCAACGTGAAGTAACATCTCCTGCTAGAGTTTCTTCAAGGGTGGCAAACACTTCTCAGGAGCTGGGGTGGCAACATTCAAGACTGGAGAAGAGTGAAATGTATGTGAAAGTCTATGGTCAGTCATTTATTTATTCCAATTTATTTTTAAAAATGTTATTGAAATATAGTTGATTGACAATGTAGTGTTAGTTTCAGGTGTACAGCCAAGTGATTCCTATATATATATAGGATGTGTGTATATATATATATATATATTCTTTTTTTATATTCTCTTCCATTATAGGTTATTATAAGATATTGAGTATAGTCTCTGTGCTATACATATACAGTAGGTCTTTGATGGTTATCTATTACATATATATAGTAGTATGTATATTTTAATTCCTAATTTATCCCTCCCCTCCTCCCCTTTGGTAACCATAAGTTTGTTTTCTATGTTTTTGAGTCTATTTATGTTTTATAAAGAAGTCCATTTGTGCCATTTTTTTAGAATCCACATTTGTCTTTGTCTGGCTTACTTAGTATGATAATCTCTTGGTCCATCCATTTTGCTGCAAATGGCATTATTTCATTATTTTTTATAGCTGAGTAGTAGTCCATTGTACATACGTATACCACATCGTCTTTACCCATTCATCTGTTGATGGACACTTAGGTTGCAACATATGTTTAACATGTACACACAAGTCTTTAACATGTACACACAAGTCCACATTACTCATTAATTAGCCTGAGTTCATTTCTACATAAAATAATATTAAAAATAACATATTATTACAGCTACTGTGTATTAAATTATATGTTCCAAGCACAGTGATAAAGAATACATATACATTATCTTACTTAATTCTCTCATTGGACTGGGTATCAGTATTATCTGAGTGTTTACATAAGCAAACAGGCTCAGAACAGATGAAAAACTTACCCAGGAACAGTTGACAAGTGGCAATGCTGGGTTTCAAACCTAGATCCTGTCAGCAGAGCGACCTTGAAAGCTGGGATTCATCAATCAGGTAAAGCTGTGAGAGAAATCCAAAAGTCAGCTCACTACCATTGGCAATATCTGTAAGAGTGGCATGATCTTAAGAGGCAGGAAGTTTATAAAAACATTTCAGGATTCCATCAAGTTCAAAGATTTTAAAAGTTGGCCAGAATAGAGATCATATGTTAGACAACAAAACGTGTTGAAAAAGTCTCATTTGCCAAAGCTGACATGATTTAAGCTTCAAAAAGAGAATAATGACTGTGCTCTCCGATATACATTAAATTTGGAAAGCCATGGGGTCCAGAGTGAGATGCAAAAAGTGAGAATTAAAAGGAGTTAAAACATTTGTATAAGCAGGTGGATAGACGCATTTTTATTGGGCCTTGTTGCTGTTATTGGCTTATTTATTAAATCAATGAAGAATACAGAATGTGGAAAATCGAACATTAAAAAGCATCATCTGGCTGATAGAGAATATCAGTTAGTTAGCTTCATAAGTAATAACTTCCAGTGAGTGAAAAAAACCTAAAAATACGGAACTTAATTGCTGATGTTTCAATGTCTGAAAGGGTTATATCATCTCGTTTTTAAATATGAAAGAATAGAAGGTTCTGTGAGGCCTGGAGATCTTTAAACCTGGTAGGGTCCCATCACGTTCAAGGTCTCCAGGGTTACAGGAGAAAAACAAAAGAAAGTTCACTTATCTAAAAGTTTACCAGTGAGGTGGAGCTGGGGCCTCCTGCCTACTCCTCAAAAGAATTAGGTCAGGTGCATAATTTAAAGCCAAGGAAGGGGGTGAGTGACCACTGCTCTCCTGTTATGGAATCATATAGGAATAGCAAGAGCCATGCCCATTTCGTCAGGGTCCCAGGTGAGAATCCGGGACCTACAGCTGTATGTCTCACAGTACAGAACTTGGGTTAACTGGTAGCATAGCCATCTTCCTTAAACAAATAAGTGCTTTTCAATCTGGGGAGATTCAGGGTTAAATATAGAAATGTTTGAGAGAATCGGAACACTAGTGTCAACCTTATGTTAAGAAGGTGTCTGCATATTTGGTATTTTGCCTTTTGACTGTAATTTGAAATGTGTGTTTGTGCAACTGATTTCAATATGTGGTTTTAAGGTGAAATCTTCCAATGTCATTCTCAGTATTGAAACATCTAAGATAACTTCATTGTTGTTGTTATTCACTAAGCTGTGTCCGACTCTTTTGCCACCCCAGGGACTGTGGCCCAGACTTCCCTGGTGGCTCAGATAGTAAAGAATCACCTGCAATGCAGGGTACAAGGGTTCGATCCCTGGGTCGGGAAGATGCCCTGGAGAAGGGAACAGCCACCCACTCCAGGATTCTTGCCTGGGGAATTCCATGGACAGAAGAACCTGGCAGACTACAGTCCACGGGGTTGAAAAGAGTTGGATATGACTGAGTGACTAAGCACACAAGCACCTTTGGCACACGCGGACTATAGCCCACCAGGCTCCTTCTGTCCATGGGATTTTCTGGGCAAGAGAACTTTAGGTTCACTTTAGTTAAAGGATTTGTATTAATAACAATTCCTTAGTGTTCAGGAAAGTTGTGTATGGAAATCAGGTCACTGATGACTTAAGAGGGAAAAGCTTGGGTTGATGCAGCTGCTAAAGGCACTTCCCCCACAAATCATCAGCCCTCTACCTTGGCACCTTTGTCATTTCCTGATCCAGCGCCTACCTCCAGGTCCTAGAAGGTTGCCTGTGCATCAGCAGGCTGCTTCCTCCATGTGGTCATAAATTCTAACTATGACCAAATGGATTTTCCACGATCCCATGTCCTCCTCCCTGCCCAAGACAATGCATAACACTCAGCAGCATGTTTGGGCACAGAGAGGACAAGGAAACAGATTAAAAACACTTGCCTGCATCTGATTTTTCCAGTTATTAACTTATCATGTGCTTTGGCCTATTTGTGCCCAGTGTCATTCAGGGAACCCAGTCCCACCTGGCATAGCACCCAACTGTGACATTATCATACCCGCCCACCCAACCTGGCAACTGACTCTTTTAAACTTCCTTGGTCAATGCAATATTCCCATGTCTTAGTTGTAATACAACACTTCAGTCTGCATGGCCCGAGGCTCTCCCCTGCAGGAAGACAATGCTATTATTACAGCAAAAAATTGCTCCAGAAATAGTCTCACTAGGCAATTTTCTTGCTAGGGAATTTCTCTTAACATAGGCTCAGCCCAAGGTTCTCATTCTAAATAGACAGGTTTTCCAACATGCATGCAAATGTCAACCATGTAACCTGTACCACCCTCAGAGCCCTGGCAAGAAGGAAGGAAAAAACTAAAACCTGAAAGCAAAGGTTAAATAAAATTGTTTTCAGTCACCCTTCCAGTGATCCTGTTGAACAGGGAGCCACAATTCAACCGCCCAAATGACTCAAAATGCATGCAGATAACACGAAAGGAGCCACGGTCCACTGGTCCCTCTAGCACTTGGAGGACACCCTGCGGTCACGACCATAGGTCACTTGTCCTCCAGGGATTTTAAAGAGCGCTGTGGGTGCCCCGGCACAGCTACTCCTGCCAGAAGCTAATGTGAGTTACGATTCTTATCATCTTCACTTCACAATGTGCTCCTGGGGCCAGGGTGAGGCCAGCAAGCCACCTCCAATGCAGACGTGAAGGAGGCTCTTGGGCTCAGGGCCCCGTGTGCTGACTGCCTCCTCCTTCCCCGCTCCTCTCCATGTGTGTTGTCTTCAAGACTCTCTGTATTCATTTGCTAGGGTTGCTGTGGCAAAGTGCCACAAACAGGGTGGCTAAACACAGCAGGAATGTATTCTCTCACAGTGCTGGAGGCTGGTGCTAAGTTGCTTCAGTCACGTCCAACTCTTCGCAACTCTCTGGACTATAGCCTTCCAGGCTCCTCTGTCCATGGGATTCTCCAGGCAAGAATACTGGAGTGAGTTGCCTTGGCCTCCTCCAGTGTCTCAAGCATCACTTCTCGTGTCTGAAGACAGTCATCAGCGCTCAGCGTTCTTGGGCTTGGAGATGTATCACTCGAGTCTCTGCAGCCATCCTCACCCTGCATATTCCCTGTCTCTCTCTTCTTCTAAATTCACCAACTCCACTGGATTAGGGCCTGATGACCTTAGTTTAACCTGATTATATCAGCAATGATCCTATATCCAAGGAAAAAAAGGTCAGAGTCATAAATTCTGGGAGTTGGGACTTCAACATATCTTTCGGGAGGATCTTAGTTCCCGACCCAGGGATCAAGCCTGTGCCCTCTCCATTGGAAGTGGAGAGTCTTAACCACTGGACCACCAGGGAAGTCCTTTGTTTGCTGACTTTTTGATGATGGCCTTTCTGACTGGTGTGAGGTGGTATTTCATTGTAGTTTTGATTTACATGTCTCTACTAATTAGCAATGTTGAGCATCTTTTCCTGTGCCTGTTGGCCATCTGTATGTCTTCTTTGGAGAACTGTCCAGACCGGTGGTTTTAATAAAAAGTACATCTCAATGATATTTTACTTTTGATGCTTAATAATTACTTATATACATAATTTATTTAGGTAGTTTTGATCAGTGGTGTCAAATAAAGGTTATAACTCAACCCATAAGAAAACATGGGTGATTAGATCATTACAATCACAGGAAATAAAGAATATAATATTTGGTGGCAGATATAGATTTTTCTAATGGAGAAGCATAATGGGGTGATGGAGAGAAGCCTTTTATCCCAATTCAATTCATTTCGTGAAGCTTGAAATGGGTTATACTAGGAATAAATTCCTGTGGGGATCATGGAATGGAAATAGGAAGGCAAGGACAAAAAGGAACCATATGAATTTGCAACTCTAAAAGCAGAGTTTTTTCATGCATTTTGCAAGTGAATAACGATAAATCCTAAGTAGTCCCAGTGTTGTTTTCATTCGATATGTTTTAAAATAATATAACGTTTACACTTGAAATAAACTAGGAGTTACATCTTTTTCAACTAAACTTACAATGAAAAGTTTTAGATTTCCATTAAAAATATGCAAGAGATGGACTTCCCTGGTGGTCTAGTTGCTAAGAATCTGAGCTCCCAGTATGGGGTGGGGGTGGGGGGCAGGTTCAATCTCTGGTCGGGGGATTAGGTAACACATGCCACAACTAAAGATTCCACGTGCTGCAATGAAGATTGAAGATCCCACAAGCTGCAGATAAGACCTGGCCCAGCCAAATAGATCAATATTTAAAACATATGAAAGATAATAGTTTTGGAGGCACACTTGGGAAAAAAAAATTGAAGGCAACAATCCATATCTATCCAGGGCAGGGTGTCTAAACCTCAGCACTACTGAAATTTTAGGTCAGGAAATTCTTTGTGATGGGGGCTGTCCTATCCGTTGCAGAGTATTAAGCAGCACCCTGGGCCTCTACCTACTAGATGTCACTAGCATCCCACCTTCCCAGCTGTGACAATTACAAAGGTCTCTAGACGCTGCCGAATATCCCCCGGGAAAGCAAAACTGTTCCCACAGGAGAACCACTTGACTGTGGATATAATGCTCTTCTGTCTTCCCATTTCCACTCTCTTCAAAAGCATTGAAAAGTGAAAGTGAAAGTCGCTCAGTCGTGTCCAATTCTTTGCGACCCCATGGACTATACAGTCCATGGAATTCTTCAGGCCAGAATACTGGAGTGGGTAGCCTTTCCCTTCCCCAGGGGACCTTCCCAACCCAGGGATTGAACCCAGGTCTCCTGTATTGCAGGCAGATTCTTTACCAGCTGTTGTCCAAAAACACTGACAGAATCCCCTCAACCTTATTTCTATTCTTGTCCAGGCTTAAGAGAAGTGGCCAAGAAATGACAACTTATACCAGGACCAGTAACTTATTTATATTTCCTGCCTGCCCCTGCCACACACATGTGTGTGTCACCCCTGGTATAAATTGAAATCAGTTTGTATGAAGAATGAGAAACTTGAGTTAGCATTGCTCTGGGCTGTTCCATGCCAAACTACATTATGTCCAATATTACGTTAGCTACATGAACACACACAACAATACACAATAATCCAGTACATCCAGGAGAAGAGAGATTCTGATTTTTTGGAGATCTTACTGATTCTTGAAAATTGGATCTTTTTAGCTCTTGAGGAGTAATAGGTAGGGGAAAAGAGATTTTATGAATCAGTAGAAGCAAAATAAAGGCAACTCAGCTCAGGAAGAAAATGGGCTAAGGGTCAACAGCCAAGTAGAAGAAAAGAGTGGCCGTCACTTTGTTTTGTACACTCTGCACGTACACCAGCCTGAAGCTGAGAGCCGAGGTCTTCATCCATTAACACAGGAGTAGGGAACATCGTGGTCCCATTAAACGTCTGCAGAAGCCAGGTGCTGTGTGGATAGTTAGCTTTTTTTGGTCTGAGTGTGGGGTTGTTTTTCTTGCCACCCTACTTAACAACTGCAGCCCTGCAAGGACAAGAAAAACACAGGGAGCAAAGTCAACTCTTGGTTTCGGAAAGTCCAGAGACCCTAATTATCTAGATACCCAAAGGGTTATGGGAAGAGCAGGAAGAATAGATTGATTTGAGTTTATCCCTCTGGTACTGGAAGAAACAAAATTCTGCTGCTTAGGGTGCCCAGAATAGTTCAGTGCTTGGTTTCTTTCTGCTCTCTGTTCGCAAAGAGGACCCCTTCCCTTTAAAAAGTATAATGGGTCTCCCGTGGTGGTCCAGTGGTGAAAACTCAGTGCTTCTAATACAGGAGGTGCGGGTTCAATTCCTGGTCAGGGAGTGGAGATCCCAAGTGCCACTTGGCATGACCAAAAAAAAAAGATCAAAATTATAATAAATCAAAAGCATGATGGGGAAAGAGGAAAGAGTGCTGAAATGCTCCCTTTAGCTTGCTCTCTCTCCATTTTTTTTCCTACAAATTTTCATAACTTCAAGGAAATTAAAAAATTCCCTGGACAGCAAGGCGATCAAACCAGTCAATCCTAAAGGAAATCAACCCTGAATATTCATCGGAAGGACTGATGCTGAAGCTGAAGCTCCAATATTTTGGCCACCTAATGCGAAGAACTGACTCATTGGAAAAGACACTGATGCTTGGAAAGATTGCGAACAGGAGGAGAAGGGGGCAACAGAGGATGAGATGGTTGGGTGGCATCATCAACTCAACGGACATGAGCTTGAGCAAACTCCGGGAGATGGTGAAGGACAGGAAAGCCTGGCATGAGGCTTCCATGGCGTCCATGGAGGTGCAAAAAATTGGACACGACTGAGTGTCTGAACAACAACAAAAGGGGAAAAAAAAGCAAATTAGTTATCAGCTTCTCAGCTGTAGGAGAAGCTTAATTCTTCCTACTGGTGTCCCAGGCCACCTAGTCCTGGAGGCAAGAATGTAGCCATCTTGGTAGCTAGCTGATAGCAGATGTTAGAAATTAGGTGATTTTCTCCTTTCATCAAAGCTGGCAAGAACACTAAACAACGTTTTAAAAATGAGGAGAGCCTGGGTATTCGCCTAGGACACAGCATTGAAAAAAACTGAGCTAAAACAATCATCCAGTCTCCACAACTCAGCTGAAAGTCCTCCTCACCAAGAGACTTAACAGCACCTTTTATTTGAAGAGATCCTAAAATATTTTACACGGTGTACCAAAGATGTGTCACATACTTGTGTTACATACTTGGAACCTTTGTCATTCTGTTTGCTCTCCCTCCAAGGCATGGTTCTGCCTAAAATAGCTCTCTGGTGCTCCTGGGTCCTGTTACAAACCCCAGAGACACATTCTAGAAGTAGAAATCAAATTAGATGGCCTTTTGTTTAAAGTTTCTTAGCAGCATTGGAGAACGGTGCCCTGTGAATTCAATGAATCAGTAGATGTGGAATGAGATTGTCATTATCATCACAAACGCGTAGCTAATGAGGACAGAGGCCATGGGAGAGGAGGAAAGTTGGACACTTTTATTTAAGCCCAACTTCTTACAGTAATGGTCAATGAGACAGAAAAGCAAATCTCCTCTGAGAAGATCCTAAGGTCTGCAACACTGAAATAAAAAAATCTCAAACCAAACGTGATGCCGAAAGGTCACTGATTGACCACTGGCTTTTGTATCACAAAAACCTCAGTGAAATCCTCAAGGTGATGAAGCAGAATAACCCTAATCAGCTGAGTAATAACAGTAAAAGCCAGGGTGTATTTTTTTTTACAGCAATAATTAACAGGTGTGAAGTCATCCAAACATTGCAAATAAATGTCTGCAAAGGTCAGGCAAGCAAAATAAATACATAAATCAGACTGGGGGTAATATGGTGGAAATTGGTGGGATCTGCTCTGAGTCAGAAAATGTATCATCTGCTAACATCATGCACTTTCAATTGAAAGAAAGAAAATAAATACAAGCAAAACAAAAAAACAAAAACACTGTGCTAGTTAAACCAGACAGGTGAAGTTTAGGTGAGACAACAAGTTTGCAAGCCCTGTAAATAGCACTGGCTCTTTCTTAGTCACTAGTTTCTACCTTAGTCCCTGGATGAAATCTTTGAGGATAGGTTGAGAATTTGTCATATTTATGCAAACAGCTTAGTGATTCAAGAAATATTTGTTGAGTTATATAACATAATCTTTTACCCACAGAATTGCTTCCCTTGAATTATTGCTGTGAGTTTACCTACACAGGCAAATGTCATAAGAAAAAAATCATAGGAAATTCTCACATTTCCATCACACAATGTTCTCTTAACAGAGACCCATGAGAAAAATGCCTTTTAAATCTCAGTTCAGGAACAGGAAGAATCTGGGACTTTGTTTTCATATTTATGGACATTGAATACTGTAGCCACATTTTGATCCTAGAAATCTGAATGCCATATTTGGAGGCCTTGTTTTAGCTTTAGGACCATGTAATGCATTTCTATGTGATGAATTTACACTGGCTTTTCTTATTCTCCTAATACAATTTTCCTCTCTCCTTAATACCCTGATCTATATATCCTTTTGAGTAGGTATTTTTTGGTTTTGGTGTACCATTTCATATCCATTGAGAATTGAGTATACATTAATTGAGTTCCAGCTGGAATTTGGAAAACCTACATAGACCATTTCTCAATAAATGGTTTTAGGGTTGGGATCATGTTTTTCCATAACCTCAAAAGACATTGCTTTAGAAGTACTGAATTAAGGTAAAATATGGTGGGGTGGGAGGAATGAAATATTTTATATCAACAAAAAAAACTTATACTTAAAAAAAAACATGATTTACTGCATTTACATTTTGGTGACTTTTTACTGTGGTAAAAATACATATAACATAAAATTTACCATTTTAACCGTGTTAAAATGTACAATTTGGCAACATTATGAACATTTATAGTGTCATGCAACCATCACTACTATCTCCAGGAAATTTTCATCACCCAAGCAGGAATTCTGTATGTACCTATCAAACCCTAATTCCCCTCCTCCCAGCCCCTCTTAATCTCTATTCTACTTTCTGTGTCTGTGAGTTTGCCTACTCTAGATTTCTCCTATAAGTGGAATCTTACAATATTTTTCCTTTTGAGACGGGCTTATTTCACTTAGCATAATATATTCAAGGTTCATTTATGTTAAAGAATGTATCAGAATTTCCTTCTTTTTTAAAGGTTGGATACTATTTCATTGTATGAATATACCACATTTTGTTTATTCACTCATCCATGGACAAGTTACTTGTTTCCATCTTTTGGCTACTGTGAATAATGCTACTATGAACACTGATGTTCAAGTGTCTGTTTGAGTCCCTACTTTCAGTGCCTGGGGTCTTTACCCAAAGCTGGAATTGCTGGATCATATGGTAATTCTGTGTTTAGCTTTTTGAGGAACTGCCCAATTGTTTTCCACTGCAACCTCACCATTTTACATTCCCACCAGCAAGAACTAAGTGTTCCAATTTCTCTACATCTTTGCCAACACTTTATATTTTTAAAATAATATCCATCCTAGTAGATGGGAAGTAATGTCTCCAAGATGTATTTTTAATTAATGGAGTCTCTCTATCCAGTTCAACAAAGATTTTTGTTTTTCTATAGGTAAGACTGTTTGCCTAGGGGAAGTCTGAAGTCAGGCAGATCCTATTTTGAACAGCCCTATTTTACTTTGTTTCTTCAACTGTTAAATGGGAATAAAAACAGACTGTATTTCATATCTTTGTTTCCATAATCCAAGGACACAATGCACCTCAAGGGTTTAGCATAGGGGCAGGTGGAGAGTAATCACTCGAGAAATGGAAAGGACCCGTGTGACTTTCCTTCAAATGTGTCTGACAAATGAAGCCGGCCCAGTCACTGTTAATCCATAAACCTTAGTGCTTTTTAAAAATAATTTTATTTGTTTATTTTTGGATGTGTCAGGTCTTTGTCGCTGCAGTGGGCTTTCTCTAGTTGCAGCGGGGGCTGCTCTTTTTGTGGTGTGCAGGCTTCTCATTGCAGTGCCTTCTCTTATTGATGAGCACAGGCTCTAGGGCATGCAGGCTTCGGTAGTTGCGGCTCCCAGGCTCTAGAGCACAAGCTCAGTAGTTGTGGCAGTATGTGGGATCTTCCCAGATCAGGGATTGAACCTGTGTCTCCTGTATTGGCAGGTAGATTCTTTACCACCGAGCCATGAGGGAAACCCTAAACTTTAGTGATTGAGCGACCATTGTCAAGTTCTAATCGCTGGTTAATGATGGACTAGGTCAGACAGATCAACTCTCCCTCTAAAAATAGTGAAAAATATCAGACTTCACAACAACTTGAAGCCTGTTCAGCATCGTAGAATTGAACACGCTGGGAAGCTCACAGGCCATTGTTTGGCCAGACATCAGTATCTGGAGAGGTAAACACATTATTGGAGCATCTGCCGACACCCCTCACCTCTGCTACTACTGCTGCTAAGTCGCTTCAGTCGTGTCCAACTCTGCACGACCCCATAGACGGCAGCCCACCAGGCTCCCCTGTCCCTGGGATTCTCCAGGCAAGAACACTGGAGTGGGTTGCCATTTCCTTCTCCAATTCATGAAAGTGAAAAGTGAAAGTGAAGTCGCTCAGTCGTGTCCAACTCTTCGCAGCCCCCATGGACTGCAGCCTACCAGGCTCCCCCGTCCATGGGAGTTTCCAGGCAAGAGTACTGGAGTGGGGTGCCATTGCCTTCTCCTCCTCACCTCTACTTCGGCTTATTATCTGTGTCAGGGGAAAGTGAACTGTCAGAGCTCAGGTCTCATGCAGGGAAGAGGGTCTGATAGAAGACCCTGCTCACACTAAACGGGGACCCCAAAGGGCTAAATCTTCAGTGTTAGGATGAAGGGGATCTACGTTCAGCTCCCAGCTTCTCCCCATTGGCCAGCTGAGTGTAAAGAGGGCTGTTTGACTGTTGAGCAGAAGAGAAGAAACAACAAAGGAAAAGGGGGAAATGCCTGAGCCATTATAGCTTCAGGGCAGCACTGCCTCCATTGAAGGATGTGCAGGTAGGTTTACAATGGACTTCTTCACAGCAATAATGGGCACCAAAAGGCACTTCTCAGAGAAAGATTATCAGTGCGCTGAAGAAAGTAACTAGCAATCTAGAATTCCATACCTGGGGAAAATATTATTCAAAAATGAGGACAAAATAAAGACACGTTCAGATAAACAAAAACTGAGAGTTCATCACAAGGAAAACCTCCCTAAAAAAAAAAATCCTAAAGAATATTCTTCAAAATTAGACAGCCATCCCAGCTAGCTGACCTGAGATAAAAAAGATTAAAGTGGTAAAATGAGGGTGAAACTAATTAGTGATTTAAAAGTAGCAACAGCAATGACATTATCTACTGGAGTAAAAATAAGTAAATATTAATAACAAGAAGACTCAAAATATCATGCAAAAAATAGATGTAAGTAAGGAATGTGATAAATGGACTTGGAGTGTTCTGCAATCTTTGTACTATTTGGGGACAGGGGTAAAAATTTTAACAATTTAAGAACTTAATAAGCCAAGTAAGTGTTAGTCGCTCAGTCGTGCCCAACTCTTTGCGACCCCATGGACTGCAGCCCACCAGGCTTCTGTGTCCATGAGATTTTCCAGGCAAGGATACTGGAGTGGGTTGCCATTTCCTTCTCCAGGGGATCTTCCTACCCCACGAACCTTGGGATCGAACCCAGCTCTCTTGTACTACAGGCAGATTCTTTACCGACTGAGCTACAAGGGAAGCCCTAATAAGCCAAATACACGTTATTCAGCTCAGTTCAGTTCAGTCACTCAGTTATGTCCGGCTTTTTTCGACCCCATGGACTGCAACACGCCAGGCTTCCCTGTCCATCACCACCTCCCGGAGCTTGCTCAAACTCATGTCCATCGAGTCGGTGATGCCATCCAACCGTCTCATCCTCTGTCTTCCCCTTCTCCTCCTGCCTTCAATCTTTCCCAGCATCAGGGTCTTTTCCAATGAGTCAGTTCTTCGCATCAGGTGGCCAAAGTATTGGAGTTTCAGCTTCAGCATCAGTCCTTCCAATGAATATTCAGGATTGATTTCCTTTAGGATGAACTGGGTGGATCTCCTTGCAGTCCAAAAGACTCTCAAGAGTCTTCTCCAACACCACAGTTCAAAAACATCAGTTCTTCGGCAATCAGCTTTCTTTATGGTCCAATACTCACATCCATACATGACTACTGGAAAAGCCAGAGCTTTGACTAGACAGACCTTTGTTGGCAAAGTAACGTCTCTGCTTTTTAATATGCTGTCTAGGTTTGTCATAGCTTTTCTTCCAAGGAGCAAGTGTCTTATAGTTTCATGGCAGCTGTCAAATATCTGCAGTGATTTTGGAGCCCAAGAAAATAAAGTCTCTCACTGTTTCCATTGTTTCCCCACCTATGTGCCATGAAGTGATGGGACTGGATGCCATGATCTTAGTTTTTTGAATGTTGAGTTTTAAGCCAGTATGAAAAGGCAAAAAGATATGACACATGTTATAGTTTCTAGGAACTGAATAAAAGAATAGAAACAGAGACTTCCTGGTGGTGCAGTGGTTAAGACTTTGACTTCTAGTGCAGGGGATGTGGGTTCCATCCCTGGTTGGGGAGCTGAGATCCCTCATGCTTCACAGCCAAAAAACCAAAATAGAAGCAATACTGTAACACATTTAATAAAGACTTTTTAAAAACATAACAGAGAGCATAACTTTCATATTAGTAGAGGAGAAGAAAAGCAAATAGTAAAAAATTTTTAATCATGAATGCTAAAATTAATAGAAGAAGCTTCAATAAGAAATAGGATAGTTGTACAGCCTCAAAATATCTCCCCAAATTTATTTACTAATTACTGAGCAGTATTAAGGGCTTCCCAGGTGGTGCTAGTGGTAAAGAATGCACCTGCAAATGCAGGAGACGCAAGAGACACGAGTTTGATCCCTGTGTCAGGAAGATCCCCTGGAGAAGGAAATGGCAACTCACTCCAGTATTCTCGCCTGGGAAATCCCATGGACAGAGGAGCCTGCTGGGTCCCAGTCCATGGGGTCGCAAACAGTCGGACATGAGTGCGCACAGCACATTAACGTACATCACAAAGTTTTTGACACTCTTCCCTCTAAGCAGTGGAGCTAAATCCCCTCAGCCTGAATGTAGACTGGCTTAGTAACCTGCTTCGAAAAGAGCATGGGGAATGGAAAGGGATCACTTTACAGTACAGAAACCTGGCAGACACGACCTTATCAAAGTCATCAACTTCCACATCACCAGTAACAAATCACATTAATATCATGAACCCCTGACATAATACAATGAGATGAGTGCTTCACGTCTGTGGTATTCTTCACACACACATACACATCCTAACCCAGGTCTTATGTTAAGAAAACATCAGGTAAACCAAAACTGAGGGAGAAAATCTATGACCAATTCTCTTCAGAAGTGTCAAGGCCATGAATGATAAGGAAAACCTGAGAAACTGTCACAGATTGGAGGAGACTAAGGATGCTCTTGGTGCTGAGAACTAAATGAAATACAGTTCAAAATTCTGGTTTGAATCCTGGAATGGGAAAAAAAAAAGTAGAAAAACAGCTATGACAGATAGGCCCTAGGGTTCCCTCCATGCTCCCCACCTCCTGAAGCTCATGCCCTTTTAATATCCCTTTGTTGAGTGTGGACAGAACCTGAGCTTCTATCTAACAGAATATAGCAAAGTAACGAGACATTACTCTAGTGATTACATTTTGTTGAACAGGACTCTGGGCTTCCCATGAGGCTCTAGTGGTAAAGAACCAGCCTGCCAATGCAGGAGACATAAGAGACATAGGTTCAATCCCTGGATCAGGAGGATCTCCTGGAGGAGGGCATGGCAACCCACTCCAGTATTCTTGCCTGGAGAATCCCATGGACAGAGGAGCCTGGTCGGCTACAGTCCATAGTGTTGCAAAGAGTCGGACACAACTGAAGCAGCTTAGCACACACACACACACGCAGACAGGACTCCATCTGACTAGTAAACTCAAATTCTCTCTATTGCCAGCTCTGAAAAAGCACGCTTTTAGGAAATATGTGGGCATGTTGGAGAATCCTATATGGCAAGAATCTGCAAGCAGCCGCTAGGAGCAGAGGGGCTACCCAAGTGGTGCTACTGGTAAAGAATCCACCTGCCAATGCAGGAGACACAAGAGACGTGGGTTCCATCCTTGGGTAGGGAAAATCCCATGGAGGAGGAAATGGCTAATCCACTCCAGTATTCTTGCCTGGAGAATCCCACGGACAGGAGCCTGGCAGGCTATAGTCCATGGGGTCACAAAGAGTGTTGGACATGACTGAGTGACTGAGTATGAGCAGGGACAGAGAGAGACCTCTGAAAGACTGAAATCCTCAGTTTTGCAGCTGAGGAAATGTATTCTCACAACAATCTGAGAAAGTTTGAAAGCAGGTCTTTCCCCAGTTGAGGTTCTTATGAGATCACAGTTCTGGCTAACACCTGGATTGTAGTCTGATAAAACCTTGAAGCAAAGAAACTGACTAAGCCAGAAGCAAACTTCTGACCTATAGAAATCGTGTTTTTAAAACTGCTAATTTTTTTTGATAATTTATTATACAGCAATAGAAATGAAGACAACTGCTAAACCCATCTCCGCAAAGTTGCACTTTTAAAACCTCAAATTCTTTAACTTTTCAAATTTAGGTTCTTAATCATCTTATTCTAAAGTTAGTAAATTTTACCATCAAGGAGCCTTTGAAAATGTTTAGTCCTGTTCATAAATGTAATTAAATTTCTACAAACATGTTATACCACATATTTAAATTCAATATATTTATTTTCCTTTTAGTGCTTCAATTAAGTCAAATCTTTCCGTGTTTTTAAATAACTTGTAAATCTATTACATTTAAATTATAAATAGGTTGAACCTTATGTTCTCCTATTTCAACTCTGCATACAGACTTGGTAAGACTGTAACTTAAAATAGCAAATTTTAGAGGAGAAGAAATAATTGTTCCTCTGCCCTTCTGAGTTCTTAGCTGAGACCCCTGGAACATGATTTTGTGCCTGGGAAGAGGGAAGGTATGAAGGAACATTTCAGAAGGAGAGGAAATGGAATGCACAAAGTGGGCTTCTGTTTCTATCCTATAGAAAGGGAGTGGGCAAGAAACCAAGAGGACAGGTACCATCCTGGTTAATGAGCAAGGTCACCCAAAGGAGGCTTTTCCTTTAAGACATGGTAGGTAGTAACAAGTATAAAGCCCACATTAACCCCTGTTACTGTAACCCCAGGCAGATCCTTCATAAGATTAGTTTCTCTTCCCTGTTGGGAGTATCATTTTCAAATAACCATACCATAAATAATTACATTTTACCTTGTTTTTAGTTAGGAACTTAAGATCAGGATTAACTGAAGACTTTGAAAATAAGCAGTCTATCTGGCTGGTTCCCAACAAATGATTCCATAAGGGTCATAAATATTTTGTCTGCCCAGCTAATTGTGGTGACTTTCACTCTCCCTGATAACTTTCATTTCCTTTCATGAAAGTTCAGGAACTTCCTGTGGTGCAAAGGTGTTGAGGGCAAGTGGGATGGGCTGAGAACTTTATCATTTGCAGACATTTGTGTTAAATGAACATTGTGATGTTTCCTTATGGTCAGCTGTACCAAATATCAGTTCCTTGAGAACAGGTCAAGCCTGCAGACAACTGAAAGAAAATGAAGTGTTTTTGTGCAGTTAGCAATCTAGTTTGAGGATGCAAAGCAAAAAGCACATGATGCAACATGTGACCCCAAATAAACAGTTCCCATGTATTAATTATGGAAAAACCACACACACAATTTAATTCTCCCCCAAATGTGGGAGAGGATAGGGTTAAACGTTTTTCTTCACCTTTTAACTTATGAGAAAACAGGTTTAGATAAATTATTATTAAGTGGTTCCCCCAAGTTCATCCAGCTAGAATGTGGTGGGGTCAGGTTTTGAACCCAGGCAGAGAGAGGTCCCAGGACAAAAGCAGCTGTAGCTAAGGTTGTAATAAGTTTTCAGGACTGAGAGATTTAGATTTAACTTTACTGTAACCTTGGGCAAGTTATTTCCTTTATGTGTCTTCAAGTTCGTTACCTGCAAACTGGCTCCTTCATTGGGCTGTTGTAAGTGAAGGAGCAGGTGCAGGGCGGGCACTTAAGCACATTCCTAATGTATAATGACGGCTCGGCGCGGTCAACAAGCGAACTAAAAACAAACTGACATCACTCATTCTCAGGACTACGGTCCCTCGAATCCCAGAATCTCCGCCGACGACAGACGTCACGCTTTTATATTAATACAAACTCCTGAAATCCAAAGGGAACGCAAAGATCGCCTCAGCAAGTCCACTACGGCTAAAGAGCATCACCTGCCCACTGTTTTCCCAAGTCTCTCCAACTTCCCGGGGGTTTCTTAGTTTTTGGCACGTGAGGGCTGTGACTCAGCACCTGACGGGCACACGGGACTTGAAACGAGAGAAGGGACGCCCTTCAAGGAGCGACTTCTCCGTGGGTGAGGAGGGCACAGGCCAAGTCTCCTCCCGACAGCGGCCTCGGTGACAGACGAGACGGTGCGCACTCCCCCCGCCCCACACACACACTTCGGTCACCGCAACGAGCAAGCCCGCCAACAGGGGCGGGCGGCGCGGTCAGAAAAGGCACACGAGAGGACTTAGCGTCCACCTGGTCTGTCCCCACCGCGTCCGCCCCCGGCTCCGCGCTTCACCTCGGCCGCCGCCGTTGGGGGCGGGGCCTCCGGAGCACGAGGCGGGGCCGAGCGCAGCTGGAGGCGGCCCGAGGCCTTAAGGGGGCCGCGTGCGCGCGGGCAGAGCACCCGCCGCGGCGCAGCCTCCCACCCGCGCGCTCCCGCAGCCCCCCCCCCGCCCGGCCGGAGCCCCGCCCCTCCCGCCGGAGGCCCCGCCTCCGCCCGCCCGCCCTAACCTCCCCGGCTCCCCGCACAGCCAGCTGCTTGTGTCCCGCGCCGGCTGTACTGCAGGAAGGAGCTGCGCGCTCCAGCCGCGCCGGCCGGAGCGCGCTGCCCGCACCATGCCCCGCATAGATGCGGACCTCAAGCTGGACTTCAAGGATGTCCTGCTCCGACCCAAGCGAAGCAGCCTCAAGAGTCGAGCCGAGGTGGGGCCCTTTGAAAGCCTCATTGGGGTGGGATTGTTTGGTTTTTTTCCGGGGTGGCGCGGGGGAGGTGGGTGACGGGCGCTGTACTGTGCGCCCACCTCGCCTGCTTTTCAGTGTGTCTGGAGGGGACTGGGACGCCTACCCCCTCTGCTCTTCTCACCACCGGAAAGAGGGAAAGCCAGCTGGTCCCCTGCCAGGACAGGAGATGTCTGTAAGAGGTCCGAGGTGTCCTTAAGGGGTCCGACTCCGGCCTAAAATCCTCAAGTGCGTCCGGTTGGGGCGGCGAGGGGAAGAGCACAGCGGAACTAGACCCCAGAAGAGCGAAGACCAAGTGGTCATCTGATTTAGAAAGAGTGACGGCGGGGGCAGGGGCTGGTTGAGGGGTGCATATAGGGTGAAAAAGACGCAGCGGAGCCCAGGTGTACAGGGACGGGGATTTTTTTTTTTTTTTGGCGGCGTCTCTCTGCGGAGAACTCCGACTGCTTTAATATCAGGTCCAGCCATGGAATTTATTTTAGGAGGTCTGAAACACAGGGAAACTCCGGGGCAAAAGTTAAGGGTTTACTTTCTGCGTTTCAGTGACTTCTGGGAGTGAGGCTGGGGACCTGTGCCTGGCGGCACCCCCTTACTAGACAGCTGGAGTCCAGCCCAGTTTTCCAGAAGCTGAAAACACTGGGGTGCGGGTGTGGGGGCTAATGGGACCGCTGAGGGGCAGGGATGGGGGCAGTTTTGCCCATTCTGCCTTAATAATGAGAGCAAAGTCCAAGGAACAGGTGGAGACCAGACTGGAAAGAGCCAGAGTGGGGGAGGGCAGGCGGAAGGTCAAGTCTTGAAGGATAAATTAGTTGCACAGATAGGCAGAGTCTCCTGGAGTCATGTATGTGGGTGATGGTGGCTTTGCCTGGGGCTTCGAGCTGGAGAGGAAGGTGAGGAAACTGCTGTGTCTGGAGGCAGGGGTTGCAGAAGTAAACAGGGGGAGGCTGAGCCAGCATAGGTTTCTTCCCCCCATTCCAGGACCATAAATAAATCCCCTTGCGAGGATCTGGGCTGCCTGCCTGTGCCGGCTAGGACTCCTAACTGCAGTGCCTGGTGCTGCCAGCTGAGGGCTTGTTTGAATTAACTAGAAGCCTCCTGCTTTAGCCAATGACCAGAACCAATCAACTCACCTTCTCAAGCTTGAGGGTTGGCAGCTGGAAGAGGTGAAGAATGAGTAACCCTTTTCACTCTGGATTGGTCAGCTGTATTCCTGCCCTTCACTGTGTCATTTAGAAGAACAATGAACAGCTTGGATGGCAGGCCCAGACTCCTGAAGTCTCAGCAGTAGCTGGTTCCTGAGTCCACACTGAGACAAGATGTGGGGATTTGGAGCAGACTAAATTTGGTGGTCACAATAATCTAAATATTGGGTCACAGTTCACTTAGTAAAGGAAAAGTAATTTTGAGAAAAATCATATATTTAAAACAAGGATGTATTATGTGTATTTCCTGAAGCAGGAGACCTCTTGTAAAGGTAAAACATTCAGAATTTATGTTTATTGTTATTCGGTTGCTTAGTCGTGTCTGACTCTTTGCAACCCCACAGACTGTGATACACCCAAGCTTCCCTGTCCTTCACTATCTCCCAGAGGTTGCTCAAACTCATGTCTCTTGAGTCGGTGATGCCATCCAACCATCTCATCCTCTGTCAACCCTTCTTCTCCTACACTAGGATGAATTACGTTTTTCCAGGGAATAGTATGACGTTGTCTTGGGTCCTTTGGTGTCATAATTTGGGCTGACTGAAGCTGTTAAGGTCCCAGCTTCCCATGATACACTGCCATCTACATGCACACACAGCGCACAGCAGTGAGATCTCGGGGCCCTTGAGAAGTGTTTTCTGTATTTCCACGTTTGTGGGAGTTTGCCAGCTCCCTGCCTGGAAACCTGAATTAACTGGCGTTGCCTTTCTGTTTGGTTCCCATCATGGTTGAGAGGCCTGCTGGCCACCCCCATCACCTGACTGCCTGTTTCATTGATATTGAGGGATCTAGGAAGTGAAGTTGCTCAGTTGTGTCCTACTCTTTGCAACCCCATGGACTGTAGCCCACCAGGTTCCTCTGTCCGTGCGATTCTCCAGGCAAGAATACTGGGGTGGGTTGCCATTTTCTTCTCCAAGGGATCTTCCTAACCCAGGGATCAAACCCGAGTCTCCTGTACTGCAGGCAGATTCTTTACCATCTGAGCCACCAGGGAAGCCCATTTGGTTCCCATCGTGGTTTAGCTGCCTGTTGGCCACCCCCATCACCTGACTGCCTGCTTCATAGATACTGAGGGATCTAGGAGGACCTCTAACCCCATCTAAAGGTGTGCTCAGTCTGCTGTGGATGCCTGAAGTTTCCCGTAGGCAGATGAAAACTTTGCATTGTACGACCAGGTAGAATCCTGAAGTGTATGCCCCCAGGCACGGGGATACCTGAATGTAAATTCGAACCTAAATGGTAAATGGCTGGACTTTGAGCCCAGCTTGAGAGCAGATGTGAGTGGAGCCAGGAGAGCAAACATCCCCTGTGAGAGCAGTCTGTCTGGGAGGGGAGCCTGGTGACTTGACAAGATTCATCACTGCAACAGTTTTGTTCAGAGCTGGACCAGCTGCTGGATCCGCCAGGCAAGTGAGCAGGAAATGGAGAAAAGGGCACGGTGCCCTCCCACTCAAGTTTAGTGCTCCTGCCAGGGCATTGCCACAAGTGTCACAAGAAATGAACTTGAGATCAACTCCCAGAGGCTAAGGGTACAGGTGGAGACAGCCCAGGTGGCCTTCCTGTGGCTGAACCACATCAACAGTCATTGTCAGCTGTCCCTCCATTGTCTGTGTTCCTGTCTTCACAAGTCCTCGGGCCATAAGAACAGAGGGCCACGGGGCTGCATTTAGGTACTGTGTCAGAGGAAGTGACATGTTGGTTGGGCAGGACCTCTGACACACTCAGGGGGTGACTTCACCCCTGACTGCCTGAGAATTTTCTTCCTTGGGACCCATTCCTTGCTCCAGTGTCCCACCCTTGTCCTTATGCTAGTAAGATGTTTAAAGAAAACTACAAACCTAATGGACACAGCCATAATGTTGGAAGCCGGACAGTGAAGGAGTTTGCAGTGGAAAACTGATCACTTGGGCTGGGACAGAGAAGGCATGACCCAATGAGTGATCAGTCTCCTAAGTACTCCATAGTCTTTTTCTCACCAGAGGTCCAGTGAGAAATGGACCAGCTCTGATGAGTTCTGGGCCAGCTTCAGTGGACAGCAGGCTGGCCTGAGGGGAACAAGACCGTGGCAGAGTAGAGAGGATATTGGCTGGAAGAAAGGAGACCTGGGTTCTTCCAGGCTCTGAGCCAATTGTGTTATTACCTGGGCTCTGTGTTTTCTGGTGCTGCTGTAACAAAGTACCACAGACCAGCTGACTCACACAACAGGGGTTTATTGTCTCTCGGTTCTGGAAGCCCCAGGTCAAGATGTCAACAGGGTGGATTCCTGCTGAGAGCTGTGAGGGAGAATCTTCCTTGCCTCTCCCCTACCTTCAGGTTGTTGGCACACAACCTGGTTGTTCCTTGGCTACAAGCATTGTTCCAGTCTCTGCCTTCCCCTTCAATCAGCATTCTCCCTTGTTGTGTGTCTCTGTCCAAATTTCCCTTTTTTATAAGAACACCAGTTATACTGGAGTGGGACCTACCTTAGTGATCTCATCTTACCTTGATTACCCACAAAGACCTTATCTCCAAAAAAGTCATGTTCACAGGTACTGATGGTTGGTATTTCAGTGCCTTTTGGAGGAGAGACAGTTCCAACTGTAACCGCCTCTGTAAGTTCTGCTCTGTAACATTGGAGGGTTTGACTAGGCTTGCTTTTCATGAATGCATCAAAATCACCTAGGAAGACACTCCTAAATACACACATTGTCTCCATTACAAAGGTTCTGATTTATGAAGTTGGAGCGGATTGACCGTGTGTATTTTGGAATCATCATACGTGATTCTGATGTGCACACAGGTGCTGGGGGCTGGCCACTGGAGCCTTTGCACAGTGGAGCACCGTGGTTTGGTGGTTGTATGCGACTGCATGTGCTTCCCTGAATCCTGACACCTGATGGTGAAACATCCAGGGGACCAGGCACGTTCGGAAGGCCGGGCTAGGGCCCACCACACTTGGCCCTGAAAGGCTGGGAACCAAAACGCAATTTCATCCTTACCCTTAGCCAGACATTAATTATTTGCACCCTTTTTGAGCCACTAGGACCACAGAGGGGAAAGGCATTGCCCCTGCACTTATAGTCTACACGTGAGACTGGTACCAAGTAACGTAGTCAGAGAATTGCTTTAATTGGCACCATCCATAAATTTAGTCTGGAGAAGGCACTAGCAACCCACTCCAGTACTCTTGCCTGGAAAATCCCATGGACGGAGGAGCCTGGTGGGCTGCAGTCCATGGGGTCGCTAAGAGTCGGACACGACTGAGCGACTTCACTTTCCCTTTTCCCTTTTATGCACTGGAGAAGGAAATGGCAACCCACTCCAGTGTTCTTGCCTGGAGAATCCCAGGGACGGCGGAGCCTGGTGGGCTGCCGTCTATGGGGTCGCACAGAGTCGGATACGACTGAAGTGACTTAGCAGCAGCAGCATAGATTTAGGCAAAAGAAGCCCCTGCCCCAGACCCCATTTTTGTCCCCTCCTCATTGAACAGAAGTGAAGGCTGGCCTTTCCCTCTGGGCCGTGCTCTAGATACTCAAGATCCTGGATTTCCTGCCCAGATGACTTCGAACTGATTCCAGGGCCTGCACAGGGCAGATGGGTGGGGGTGGGGAGTCTTCCCCAGGTGTGTTTTCTAAGGGCCAGCCATGCTGCTCAGAAGTTCGCCTATTTATCTCAGAGAGTGGCCAGGTCACTGCTGTTTGAGGGATAGACGCGTGGACGTGGAGGTTAGCATGTAGACTGAAGTGTCCCTGTGTGCACAAAAGGATGTGTGTGAGAAGAGATGGCCAGGACCGGCTCCCATGACACCATGGTCTAGCGCTCTCCAGACCCTGAATAAAATTGTTGTCCAGGAAGGACAGAGCGAAATTTGCGTAGCAGCGTCTTATACGTTGCTCATGATGTTGAGATATTTAGAAACGTGGTAGATGGGCTTCTGGTTATACTTTGGGGCCCTCAAACATTGGGCTGTAGGACTGACTGTGACAAAAATGCAAGTGTCTTATTTGCCCAGTCGTGTCTGACTCTTTGTGACTACATGGGCTATAGCCCACCAGGCTCCTCTGTCCGTGGGGTTCTCCAGGCAAGAATACTGGAGTGGGTTGCCATTCCCTTCTCCAGGGGATGTTCCTGACCCAGGGATTGAACCTGGGTCTCCTGCCTTGCAGGCAGATTCTTTACCGTCTGAACCACCAGGGAAGCAAGAGCAGTAGAAACGCGTATTTTTGAGGTGGAGGAGGGCTGGCTTATTACTTTATGTGCCCTTTCAAATCAGGCTTAGCAGAGAGGGAGTTTGGAGGTGCTATATTTGGTGCCTTTACCAGCTGTGGCAGATTAAATGCCAAGTTTAGCTTCTGGTGGCTAGGATATTTAAAATATTTCTCTCAGTAAACAACTGGTCTGTTTTGTGTGTGTGTTTGTGAGTGTGTCTTTCTGTCCGTGTACATAAGGTCGAGCAGATATTTTATTTCTCATTCCTAGAATTAAGGATTGCGTAGACTCTGCCATGTGGGAGAGAATAGACATGAGGGGAAGAGTTCATTGTCAAGGCTGACCTCTTACACGGAGAACAGTTTTTTGTCTACTGCCTATAGGTTTTTGGAGTGCCAAGAAAAAAAATACCATTGTGAGCTCAGCCGGGTGCAGAGTGTAGCCGCTCTTCCCATGCTTCTTGGAAGGAGTGTTAGTAATTTGAGACCAAGAAATCCTGATTGTCGTGAGCCTGGGAAGCCAAAATGTTAGAGGGCCATTAGCAGCCCGGAAGGATGCAATTAATAGTTCCCATCAGTTATCTTGCAGGATGCAGATCGTACTTGCTTCACTGAAGTAGAACCAAACATGGTAATAAAGGAAGTGGGGGAAAGGGATGCGCTGCCTCCCACCAGTGCCTCCGCGGTCACAGCATCTCTTTTCCCCTCGCTGATGCTGTTTAAGGCCAGTGCCGCCGTGTTGATGACCTCATTCACTCAGGAAGCCTTCTGTGTGTGGAGGAGCAGGAGGTGCAAAAAGACCTAGGTGTCCCCTGGTGTCTTGACATGCTGATGGCAAAGAGTTACTTCCTACAAATAGGTTCATCGGTACCGTTTTTTCCTAGATTCCGTGTATACGTGTTACTATGCGATATTTGTTTTTCTGACTCACTTCACTCTAACAGGCTCTAGGTTCATCCACCTCACTACAACTGACTCAGGTACTGAGGAACCTATTTGCAGGGCAGGAATGGAGACACAGATGTAGAGAAGGGACTTGTGGACACAGAGGCGGAAGGAGAGGGTGGGACGAACTGAGAAAGTAGCATTGACATGTATACATACACTGGTGGTGGTGGTGGTGGTGGTGGTGGTGGTTTAGTTGCTAAGTTGTGTCCAACTCTTGCGACCCCATGGACTGTAGCCCGCCAGGCTCCTCTGCCCATGGAATTCTCCAGGCAAGAATACTGGAGTGGGTTGCCATTTCCTTCTCCATGGGATCTTCCCAACCCTGGGATCGAACCCGGGTCTCCTGCATTGCAGGCAGATTCTCTACCAGCTGAGCCACAAGGGAAGCCCAAGAATACTGGATTGGGTATCCTATCCCAACAGCGGGTCTTCCTGACCCAGTAATTGAACTGGGGTCTCCTGCATTGCAGGTGGATTCTTTACCAACTGAGCTATCAGGGAAGCCATGTATACACTATCATGTGTAAAACAGATAGCTAGTGGGAGATTCCTATATAACACGGAGCTAAGCCTGGCGCTCTGTGATGACCTAGAAGGGTGGGATGGGTGAGGGGAGGGAGGATATAATTATGACTGATTCACGTTGTATGGCAGAAGCCAACACAACAGTGTAAAGCAATTTTTATTAAAAAATAAATTTAAAAAGAAAATTACTTCCAATGAAAAATAGAAGGCTCTAGATAAACACTGGTAGGAGATGATTATTGCCATGGTCCTTAGTAAGCCAGGATTAATGTAGGTCCAGATTCTTGCGGCAGCTTAAGATTCACACCTGTGTTTGTGCTGCCAGTTCTCCTTGGGGAAGCGCCCCCTTCCACGAGGGGCTGTGTCCCGCAGGGTCCAACTAAGGAAACAGACAGGATTGAATATTTAAAACAGGAAATTTAATACGAGGCAACGTGGCTCAGTGGAGATGCCAGAGGGGATACCGAGGGACCCCAGAGATTAGCTGCAGAGAAACTACTTCGAAAGGGGAGGGTCCCAAGGCCTGGGATCACTCTGTGAGCTAGAACCACGACCCGGCAGGCCATGGCTGAGGGGATCTGCAGAACTACTCGGCCTGGAGCCAGGCCCGTCTCCTCCCTCGTCCCACCAGTGACCCCATTGGCCAAACCCAGCCAGAAACCAGCCTGGGAAGTGGAGCCTGTGGGTGTGTGTGTGTGGGGTCCTTAGATAAGAACAGAGTAGGCGTAGGATGAGCACTGCATCTGGGCACATACATGGCTGCCTTTGTATGACACCCCGGGATCTGGCCCAGGGTTGAGGCCATGATTTCAATTCTGCTAGCTCTTGGTGAACACCTGGCCCTACTCACTGCTTTTGCTGAGCCCGCCTTCCTGGCTTAGCTCTCATTCTGGATTCCCAATCGCTTGAGTGAGTCATAAATACCCTGAAGTTGGAATTAGGGTAGAATTGGAGCTGTGTTTGCAAATCAGAAACCAGTGGTCATGTGCACAGACATGGCTATCTTTGAAAGATGCTGGTAGTCATGAAACAGTGGAGAAGGTTGAAGGGCAAAGGTATTAATGGGAGTTGCAGCTGACTGCAGGGTGAAGGTGAAGTGCCTGGTTCTCTCCAAAGGTGGGAATTAAAGGGAGGGCCTTGAATAGCAGGGAAGACTGGAGTGGATTTTCCCAGAAGGGGAACTGTCCCTCCAGAAGTGGAGAACAGTGACTTGTGTGTGGGTGTTTGGGGCTGGCATGAAGCAGGCTGGGGACAAAAGGTGGCCGGGGGGTGGGCGAGGCTATTGAAGGAGAGAGCTTCCGATTGGAAGGCCGGGCTTGATGGCAGAACATGCGGTGCCTTGTCCTGGTTTCTTGAGGATCAGAAGGAGACGGGTTCAGTTTTTGCTCCTGGATAGCAACCCGTGATTCCGTTTTGTCAGAGACTCGCTTGTGTTTGGAACCCCTGGCCCAACCCCTAAGAGGACCCAGGGATATACACTTCCTTTGTGTCTTTTCATTTGCTCCAACTCTAGAAATTCTGCCCTAATCACATAAAGAACCAAGGACTTCTTTTCCCTCTTGCAATAGGTGGAACTTGAGCGAACCTTCACATTTCGGAACTCAAAGCAGACCTACTCGGGGATTCCCATCATTGTGGCCAACATGGACACCGTGGGGACGTTTGAGATGGCAGTGGTGATGTCACAGGTAGGACGGTGGGCTTCTTCCCTCTGGTGCTCACACTGGACAGGCTGTCATACACAGGGGAGAGGAGAAAAGTGAGACATTTCAGGTCATTCACTGTGGCCAAACTAATTGCTTCTGAGTCTGATTGTTGCTGGAGGCCCATCTTTTTCTCTCTTCCATCAGAAGGTAGATGGAGTCTGGACTTCGCATTCAATGAGATGGTCTAGATCTGATGCCCAAAGCTCAGCTTCTCTGTACACTGGTTCCAATCAAATCTCAGAGACCATCCTTAATCATTAACTTCTTCCACCTGGAGGGTGTTTCAATATCTGCAAAACAGCTCAAAGATATTGTCGTGTGTATTCCTTGATGGGGAGTTTTGGGTAAAGTAGAAAAGGATAGCTTTATTGCTTTGCCATTGAATCTACCTGCAATGCAGGAGACTTGGATTTGATCCCTGGGTCGGGAAGATCCCCTGGAGAAGAAAATGGCAACCCACTCCAGTATTTTTGCCTGGAGAATTCCATGGACAGAGGAGCCCGGGGCCTATAGTCCATGGGGTCGCAAAGAGTCAGACATGACTCAGCGACTAACACACTCATTGCTTTGCCAGGCAAAGGGGGACACAGTGGACTAATGTCTTCAAAACTGTGTGTCTGCACTTGGGAAAGATAGTGACAAGTTTTCTAGTAATTGTTCAAAGAGGGTGTGATCAGCTCTTAGACATTCTTCTGATGGGTTGGTGGTGAGGTACGTAGGAGTCAGTGTTTTCAACCTTCAGGTCCAACTGTCTGTGGTCTACAGGCTTGTGGGCAGCATGAAAAGTAGTGTTAGTCACTCAGTCGTGTCTGACTCTTGTGGCTCCTGGACAGTAGCCCACCAGGCTCCTCTGTCCATGAAGTTCTCAAGGCAAGAATCCTGGAGTGGGTTGCCATTCCCTTCTTTAGGGGTCTTCCCTACCCAGGAATCAAACCCATATCTCCTGCACTGGCAGGCAGATTCTTTACCGTCTGAGACACCAGGAGTGTGGGCAGTGTACCATCCTTAATCATTAACTTCTCCCACCTGGAAGGTGTTTCAGTATCTGCAAAATAGCTCAAAGATATTGTCGTGTGTGTCCTTTGATGGGGAAGCAGGACCTTGCTCCCAGACTGCTCGTCACTGTTGCTCCCTGGTCGCCCCGCCCTTGCCTAATTAGTAACTGTTTGAATCTGCCCACTGGAACTCAGGGGAGGTCATGGAGGCTGAGTGAAGGCTGTTTCCTATAATCAAAGCAATGGGAGGGAGGGCACTGAAAAGCTGTGTGCCCAGGAGCCTCACAGGACCCTGCTCAGTTTCAGACCTGCATCCATTTCTTCCTTGAAAATTCCTGTGATAGTTTTGGAAATTAGAGATATAAGACGAAGTTGGACGTCATATTATAATGTTAGATAAGTGTCGTATTTAGTAGAAGAGTGACAGCCCCTTTAAAAAGACGGAACCGCTTTGCTCTGTAACATTTATTGTATCACAATATAGAAAACGTAGGTGCCAAGCCCTGGATGGAACGTGGATGAGGTGGTCACAACTCCACCAGGTGGTTTCCTCATTCAGATGAGGAAACCAAGGCAGAGACAGAGAGGAGAGGTCACTTGGCCCAAGGCATTGAGACAAAAAGGCATAGAGCCGAGATGCAAACCCAGACTGACTCCAGCATAAGAGATCCGCCTCCCAGCTGACACTGGCAGATACTAGTGCTGATGCAAGCTCAAGGTCCCTGGAGCTGGCTGCTGTCTTTCTGCCTGTAAAGGGAGTAGTATCCTGGGCTTGGGAAAATAAAGGCAAAGTTGCTGTGGGCAAAGCCTTCATCTCACACATCTGTGTCTGCATTTGGATTCAAGGTTCAGTGCATCTTAACTCATCATCGATGTGAAATGTGTGCTTCTGATGCTCAGAGTCTGTGCATCTATTTCCGTAGACAATGCCTGCCAAGTGAAAAGATAAATCCAATTAGTTGAAAGAGCTTCTTGCTGTGGGCAGCACGTCTAACCTCAGGAGGTGCTGGGATTCATTATTAGCCAGTGATTAGAAGGAAGATTTTCAAACAAATTATGAACTCACCAAATAGTGTAGGGGGTGGTCTGCCTGAGGTCTGAGTCCAGGATCGGTTGCATCGTCTGTCCGCCCTCAGCCCCCGTTGAGCTTTAGGCCGGAGGCTAACAAATTAATTGGAAAAGGGATTTGTGTTTTTTTTTCTCCCTATCTTTCCCTCACTTTGCTATGATCAGCCATTGCTCTTCATGAATTATGTATTTGTGTAAAAGTGCATGGAGTCAGGGAGCGATTAATAGCCCTGATTGATTCACATATCAGATTACTGTTTCATGAGAAACAGAGAACTTGCTAGGCTCTTCCCATTTGCACAGGAAAGACCTTCCATAAATGAGACGGTGTTCACTGAAATAGCTAATTGTGTGTAGGTCCTATGAATTTTCCATTTCTGGAATGCTGAGTTAGTTCCTTGCATCAGTAAAGTCGGAGAATTTTTTAATGGGGGAGATAGACTGAGAGAAGTTAGAAGTTAGGCACCTAAACAGGAGGAGGAGAGGAGCCTGGGTTCTGATTCAGGTTTGAGTTTGATTCTGTCCTTTGCCCGCTTTTGGCCAAGCGATTGTTAAATTTCTTAAATGTAAGTTTCTTAAGCCCTGTCTTTGCCCATGAAGTTACTGCTCTTGTACAAAGTTGCTCTGAGAAGTACATGAAATAATGTATGTGACATGCTTGCACAAAATTGATGTTCAATAATTGATGTTCAACCCAACAAAACCCTTGTTGGGTTGATGGTCATAGTCTTAGAATTAGGATTTATGTACTTCCTTCCCTCAAGAATACTAGCTGCCTGATGAGTTTAGCTTTTAGCAGGAAATGTTTAGGTTGTAAACACAAAGAGAAGCTTTCAGGTAGAAGCTGAGGTTCTTTTGGGTTGACTAAGCATCACTAAGCTCCAATACTTTGGCCACCTGATGTGAAGAGCTGACTCATTGGAAAAGACCCTGATGCTGGGAAAGATTGAGGGCAGAAGGGGGCAACAGAGGAGGATGAGATGGTTGGATGGCATCACCGACTCAATGGATGTGAGTTTGAGCAAGCTCTGGGAGAGAGTGAAGGACAGGAATGCCTGGCATGGTGCAGTCCATAGGGTTGCAAAGAGTCAGACATGATGTAGCTCCTGAACAACAAGAAGAAGCATCACTTTGCCTTCGGGCTGCACTGCTGACTAGCAGGAGACCAGCCCTCTGTGCTGCTCTTGGCCTGCCACGTGTGGTCTGGACCAGGGCTCTCAGAACCCTCCCTCATCCTCTCCCAACCCTGCCTCTTGGCATTGCCTCCTAAAGCTTGAATGCTGTGTTGGCTGATGAGATTAAAATGGAAAGCACGGTCCTGTGATTTCCCTGGTTACACCTTCCTCTGTTTGGGGCTCCTCGGAGCATATTCAAAGCAAATGAAGCGTGAATGGCTGGAACCCTGGATGGTTTTGTGTTGGTGGTTTAACCTCGCCATATGGAGGAAGGCGGAGCAGGGCTCCTTTGACTCCTCGTCCTAATGGTGCCTTTCCGTTTTGTTTCCTAGCACTCCATGTTTACAGCGATTCACAAGCATTATACCCTGGATGACTGGAAGCTCTTTGCAGCTAATCACCCAGAATGCCTGCAGGTAAGACTCTACCCTGGTTATGAATGACCTTTGTTGTCTAGGAAAGGAAATCGTCAGGGTAGTCAAAAGGATTTGAGTTGGCAGCAGATAGACACAGACTCCCAGGAGAGAGTGGAAGACAGGGAAGCCTGGTGCGCTGCAGCCCACGGGGTCAAAGAGTCAGATACGACTTAGCGACTGAACAATAACAACAAGAGACACACAGTCCCAAAGAGAAACTGGGGAAAGCAATAGTGAACCCCCAGCCCTTGATCGTTGCTAGGAATTTGCCAAGGAAACCTGTTCTGTACTCCTTTTTAAAAATACGATGATTTACCTGTAAGGAGCATCTTTTTTCCCCTTGGAAAGTGAAGTGTTCTGTCATGAGAGCTTGCGGAGGACCTGGCAGTATTTCCTGCCAGGGACTGACTCCTTTCCGAACGTGGCTTTTGTTGAGAAAAAACACTAATTATAATAAGTTGTTATAATTGGAGCTGAATATGATGGAGCAGAATAAACAGTATGCTCGCCAGGATGGCTTTAATCAAAAAGGCAGATAATACAAAGTGTTGGTGTAGATGTGCAGAATATGGAACCCTCTGACATGGCTGGTGGGAATGTAACATGGTGCCACTGCTTTGGAAAACAGTTCGGCAATTTCTCAGAAGGTTCAACATGGGAGTTACCATATCACCTAGCAATTCTGTTCCTAGAATAGACCCAACAGATACAAAAATACATGTTCACACAAAACCTTATACACGGATATTGATGCATGCTTAGTTGCTCAGTCATGTCCGACTCTTTGCAACCCCATGGACTACAGACCACCAGGCTCCTCTGTCCATGGGGATTCTCCAGGCAAGAATACTGGAGTGGGTTGCTGTGCCCTCCTCCAGGGGATCATCCCAACCTGGGGATCGAACCCAGGTCTCTCATGTCTCCCGCATTGCAGACAGATTCTTTACCATCTGAGCCACCAGGGAAGCCCACACAGATGTTCACAGTAGCACTATTCATGGTAGCCAGATGATAGAAACAACCCAAGTGTCCATCAGCTGATGAACAAACAAAACCTAGGATACCCATAGGGTGGAGTATTCAGCTAAGAAGGGCAATAAGGTATTGATTCATGCTACAACATGAATGAACCTTGGAAATGAAGCTGTTCACCTCAAACTGGGACTTGGACCCACATGGCTGGGACTCAAACCCAACCAAACCCATGGTCTTTCAAATGATATCACACACTGGGGTTTCAGGACCTAATGAAGCTCAGGTTCTTGATGTTTCATTGCAGAAAGAACTCAATGAGAGACAAAGTGATAGGTGTGCTACATGCTAAGTGGCTTCAGTTGTGTCCAACTCTTTGTGACCCCATGGACTAGCCCACCAGGCTCTTCTGTCCATAAGGATTTCCAGGCAAGAATGCTGAAGTGAGTTGCCATGCCCTCCTCTAGGGGATCTTCCTGATCCAGGGATCAAACCCATATCTCTTATGTCTCCTGCCTTGGCAGGCAGGTCCTTTACCACTCACGCCACCTGGGAAGCCCAAAGAGATAGGTAAGAAGAGGATTTATTTGAAAGAAACACATACCACAGAGTGTGGGCCATCTCAGAAGGCAAGAGTGACCTTGAAATGTGGTACTGAGTGCTCAGTTGCCTCAGTTTTGTCTGACTCTCTGCGAGTCTCTGGACTGTAGCCTGCCAGGCTCCTCTGTCCATGGGATTCTCCAGGGAAGGATACAGGAGTGGGTTGTCATGCCTTTCTCAAGGGGATCTTCCCGACGCAGAGATTGAACCCACATCTCTTACATCTCCTGCATTGGCAGGCAGTTTCTTTTACCACTGGCGTCACCCGGGAAGTTTGAAATGTGGTGTGGTTAGCTTTTATGGGGTGCTTCCCTGGTGTCTCAGTTGGTAAAGAATCTGCCTGCAATGTGGGAGACCCAAGTTTGATCCCTGGGTTGGGAAGATCCCCTGGAGAGGGGCATGGCAACCCACTCCCGTATTCTTACCTGGAGAATCCCATGGACAGAGGAGCCTGGCGGGCTACAGTCCACAGGGTCCAAAGAATCAGACGCGACTAAGCTGAGTGACTTAACGCTTTCAACTTTTTCACTTTCACTAGCTTCTATGGTTTGGGTAATTTCATAGGATAATGAGTGGGAGGATTATTCCAACTATTTTGGTGAGGGGGTGGAGGTTTCCAGGAACTGGGCCACTACCAACTCTTTGGTCTTTAATGGGCAGCTTTGGAACTGTCATGGTGCCTGTGGGTGTGTCATTCAGCTTGCTGATGTGTTACAGTGAGCATATACTGAGGCTCAAGTTCTAGTGGAAGTCGGCTTGTCCTCCATCTTGAACGTATTTGGTTCTAATCAGTTTATGTTGATGGGTTCCAACATCCTCCTGTCCATGGTTGTTCAGCAGCTAGTTGTGATTTTGATGTTCTCGCAGGAGAAGATAAGCACACGTCCTTGTACTCCACCATCGCCGTGGCGTGCTAAGTCGAATTAGTGACTGAATAACAACAATGACTGTTTATGTTGTGTCCTTGGTCTGTGTCATTCTTTTAAAGGTTGTGCCCTCCCCGCTTCACTATTGTTTCAAAAATATTTTGCTAAGTGAAAAAGCCAGACACAAAAAGCCCTATATATGATTCTATTTACATGAAATGTGGAGACAAGGGAAACCTATAGAGACAGAAGTGGATTAGTTGAGAGTGAGGGCTAAAGGGTGTGGAGATTTCTCTTGGGGGTAATGAAATGTTCTAAAATTGATTGTGGTGACGGTTGCACAACTCTGAATATACTAAAACCCACAAAATTTTGCACTTTAAATAGATGAAGTGTATGTGACTACATCTCAATAAAGCTGTAACTGAAAAAAAGAAAGGTGGTTTGAAAATAATAAAGACCCCAATAGAACATGCCAGTCTTTGATCCTGGCACATTTGGGTGGTCCTGCATCTTGATCCTGGCACCCCTGGGTGGTCCTGCGTCCATGCCAAAGAGACATCTGTACACTGGAGATGATTTCCTCCATGGTCAGATCATCTGGATTGGAAAATGACTTCATACTGTATTGCTTTTGAAGTTACACTAGTTTCTGGCTATTTTTCTTTGCTGTGCCATGACCATGTGTGGATTCTGATTGGTGAGGAGGTGGTTTCAGAAATGAAATAGTTCTGGCTCACACTTGAGTCTTTTCTTTTTGGCATAATTTATTCTAATGGATTATCTCTGTTTCACCTTCTCCTCCTCTTTGGAGGAAGTTTGGGGAGCGTGAGTTTCCAGCAGTGCACTGTGAATCAGAACCGTGGCTTTCATTACCAAGGGCGATCATTTCTCTTACTACCCCACTGCCACCGAAGTTAAAGCTCATTAAAAAGGGAATGCATGACAAACCCAGTGGCACTGAGAGAAGCTTCCCAGTCTCCAGTTCCACCTGCCAACTTTAACTGAAATGAAAGGAAAGATAAAAAAGATAGCAGAGCTGAGTGGGAGGGAAAGAACCTATGGACTTGCGGCACGTGTCAGACTGTCATCAGGAGAGAAGGTAGGAGTCAGTATGTATCACATTACCGGTTGGTTTACACTCAGTCTGGGGTATAGCTACATTGTTGTGATTTGTGGTTTAGGGGTAGTAACAAAGGATAATAAGTTGTGCTGCTCACTGGCAGTTTATAGTTTAGAGGTGTGAGTTAAAATATTGAATTTACAAATTTTAAATTTATAAAAAATAAATACATCATAGAAGGTGAGATGCTAACTCTGGGCACAGTCCCACAGGCTAGTTTTAATGACGCATAAACTACTAAAACCCACAGAGCGGATTTTGAGAGCAGCAGAGGGGTGGGTTGGAGCCACTGGTGCTGAGCAAGGTTAGGGAGAGGGTATCACGGAGGAGAAGGTGGCGGCATCAGATGTAAACACGTCCCGGTGCAGACAGGAAGGATCGTTTCAATCTTGTTCATTCTTGTGCTTCGGGACATTTTGTACTTTTTTATTGGTGGCATTAAGACTTGTATGTCATTTTTCTTTCTTTTGTTTTTAATATTTAGTTATTTGGCTGCACTGGGTCTTAGTTGCGTCATGTGAGATCTAGTACCCTGACCAGGGATCGAACTTGGACTTCCCGCACTGAGAGAGCACAGTTTGCATGTTGTGATAATGTTGTATTGGGAGTAGAAATGAAAGTAGGAAGGAGTTTTATCAGAGATGTTTCAGATATCTTTCCCTCTCTCCTCCCCCACCCCCACCTCATTGGGATGCTCAGGGTAATGGCCATGGCTTTGGCATGAGGAACCCACGCAGACTGGCCACCCTGGTTTTCCTTTCCTCTCCTCTGCTCCAGGAGGAGAATTTGCACCAGCTGCTCCATGGTTTTGCGTTCCACGTGGCGTTGTTCAGTTGCCAAGTCGTGTCTGACTCTTTGCAACCGCATGGACTACGTCAGGCCAGCCTTCCCTGTCCCTCACCATCTCCCAGAGTTTACCCTGGTTCACATCCATTGAATCGATGATGCCATCCAACTATCTCATCCTCTGCCATCCCTTTCTCCTCCTGCCTTCAATCTTTCCCAGCATCAGTGTCTTTTCCAAGACTGGGTCTTTGCATCAGGTGGCCAAAGTATTGAAGCTTCAGCATCAGTCCTTCCAATGAGTATTCAAGGTTGACTTCCTTTAAGATTGACTGGTTTGATGGCCACGTGGAAAGCTTGAGGAAATTAAGCAAAAGCCATGGATGAGATTGTGTGGCCGAGGTGCAGGGCTCAGTTGAGTGTTTATATGCAGTTTAGTGTTGGAAAAGACAACAGCTTAGATAACTGACTGTGAGAATCTCCTTTGCCTCTGCTGCTGCAGGTTTCTTGAGCCCGTCTGCTGTGTGTGTGATCAGGGTGAACCTCAGAGGGGCACAGTACTGTCCCCAGAACTGGCGGGTGGCTGGAGGCAGGGTCTGACCTCTGAACGTCACTTACCATTCCTGTCTTATGCCTCTTGGTTTATTCGGTACAGCATGTAGCCGTGAGTTCGGGCAGTGGGAAGAATGATCTGGAAAAGATGAGCAACATCCTGGAAGCTGTGCCGCAGGTTAAGTTTATTTGCCTGGATGTGGCCAATGGGTACTCGGAGCATTTTGTGGAGTTTGTGAAGCTGGTCCGGTCCAGATTTCCAGAACACACCATCATGGTAAGTGTGATGGGATGACCCTCTAGATGGGGAAGCAGAGAAGAGTTTCATGGTGTGTTGGGAGAGCAGTGTTCTCTTGGGAGCTTTTGATGCCTTCTTTCTAGAAGAATAGTTGAGAATCAGTGGGAAAAGGACAGGCAGCAGCTTCGAAGATCTGAAAACTGGCTCTGCTATAACAAATAAAATCCAGATCGACACCATAGGGTGTTGGCTCCTTGTCTCTGCTAAATATCAAGTGTTTCGTACCATATGAGACCTTTAAACCAAGGTGTATGTCACTGCTTAACAGAGTCTCTTTTAAAAAATAAAAACAACACAGTTGGCTTTCTCTTTATCATATTTGTCATCTCTGCCCCACTCTCCTTGCTAGTAGAAAAGTCTCCTGTGAGGGTTGAAATCCACAACATGAACATTTCGCAATAGTCAGCTATTTGCAAATCAGTTGGTGTATTGTTTTATCTAGGATCTTTATCTTTGAACTTTCCTACTTTTTGAGGGGGTTATTTCTACTAATTTTTAACACCTTTACTGGTGAGAATGTATATTTGTTATCATTGGGAAACATAGATTTATCGAAAAATGAGCTGGAAGCTTTAGGGTTAAATTTGGGCTTCTGGAAAATCTATATTGTAATTATGTATCTTTATTGGCCTTAATTAACATAGTGATTATTGACTTACCACTAGATAATTTACCTAACTCTCCTTTTATAAGTTTTTTTGAAACCAGTTCTTTTCTTTTTTTAAGTTTATTTTATTGTATAGTTGATTTACAATGTTGTGTTAACTTCTGCTGTACAGCAAAGTGCTTTAGTTATACATATGTGCATATATAAATTTTTTCATAGTCTTTCCCATTATGATATATCACAAGATGTTGAATATAGTTCCTTGTGCTGTACAGTAGGAGCTTCTTGTTTATCCACTCTGTACATAATGGTTTGCATCTGCTAATCCCAAACTCCCAAACCATCCTGCCCCCCAGTCCCCCTTCCGCCCTGACAAGCACAAGTCTGTTCTCTGTGTCTTCCTTTTACAAATTTTTAATTTATCTTCACATTTCATAATTTTAAGGAAGTTGGGAGACAGGAATTGGTATTTCTGTTGACAAAGTTAAATCACCTGTGAAGGATTTCCAGAACATTTAAAAGATATATCTTTATTTCTGGGTGTGCTGGGTCTTTGTTGCTGCTCGAACTTTTCTGTAGTTGTGGCCAGTGGGAGCCGCTATCTAGTTGTGTTTCACGAGCTTCTCACTGCGGTGGCCCCTTTTCTTTGGAGCACGGGCTCTAGGGCACAGACTCCATAGTTGTGGCACTCAGGCTTAGTTGCTCCATAGCATGTGGGCTCTTCCTGGACCAGGGATTGAACCCGTGTCTCCTGTATTGGCAGGCGGATTCCTTACCACTGAGCCACCAGGGCAGCCCCCCAAAATTTTTGAGATAAGTATTTTTATGCTTTCCAATCAAGTGAGAAGAAAGCATCAAGAATTGTCCTGAGGTCAACCAGCTGTACCATGTCTGAAGTTGGAGAGAAAACAGCAGGATTCATTTCACCCCTATCATAGTGCTGCCAGCATTGTTGTGTTTTGATCAAGAAACACCATTTATTGAGTTCCTCTCATGTTTCTCAGAAGATAGAGAATTCACCTGCAATGCAGGAGACCGAAGCTCGATTCCTGGGTTGGGAACGTACCCTGGAGAAGGGAATGGCAACAGACTCCAGTATTCTTGCCTGGACAATCCCATGGGCAGAGAAACCTGGCAGACTGCGGTCCATGGGGTTGCAAAGAGGCAGACATGACTGAGTGACTGACATGTTCACTCCCATGTTTCAGCAGTCTTCCTTCTGTTCTTTATCTTTACAGCATCTCTGTAAAGAGTAGGAACTGTTGTCCCAAGTTTATTGCAGATGAGAAATCCTTATTCCTGCTTGTTCGACTTTGGAATATTCACAAGGTCACACCCTTGTGAGTGCGGCACACCTTGTGGAGAGGCAGAGCTGGGGCTTGAGGTCAGGGCGGTCAGAATTCAGAGTCCAGGCTCTGCCCCTGGAGACCTGTAAACATGCCCCATCCTTGTTAAGTTTAGTGATGAAGCTCCCTCCTTCCACTGGGCCATGCACGTGACCAGTTTCCTGTTTCTCAGTCCTGAGCTGGGCAGCTTCCTCAGGCTCCTGTCATCACCCAGCAAGGCGTATGTATCTAGTCCTGAGGCCCCAGCTGGCTCTTCTGCCCCTAGTCATCTGCGGAGATGGAGGAATGAAAAAACTGGCCTCCTGGGAGGGCAGAAGCCCCCTCCCCTCAGCTGGGACCTGGGAGCCCTACAAACATTTGGTGTTAAACACAAACTCTGTGCAGTGATGACTGGGATGGTAGGAAGAGCCGGACAAATATTTGAGCAGGAGAGGAGTCCTTTGATGATTCCTTCTGGTGAGTACTTCTGGGTTGCTGTTGACGTTTCCTCTGATCTGAGGTAGTGGGATCTAGATCTTTCCAGGTCATTCCAGTTCACCTCCAGTAATTAGGGACCAGAAATTACACTGACTGAATGAAGCAGCCTAGTGGCTCCACTTTTTTGTCTTGGATAATTGGCGTATTCAGTTGTGAAATATGACATACATACAAACAGGGGCATAAAACATGAGTGTTTAATAACTGGTCATAAAAGCAGCGGCCCTTCAGCGAACCTGTGCTCTGCAGCCCCTCCTCCCACCTCAGACAAAAGCCCCACCCTGCCTGGTGCTCTTTCCCATCCTCGAATGTCTCCGGTTTTGCCATCTACCAATGCATCCCTAAACGACACCACTTAATTTTGCCTGTTTTTGAAACTAATATAAATGGTGATCCTATTGCATATCTTCTGGGTATCCTTTGCCTCTGTAGTCCATTGCGATGGCCCACATCATTTCATGGAAGCTGTGGGGTCATATACCGTTCCTGAGATGAATCTTAATCCCGTTTTCCCGACACCTCCCTTGCCCTTCCTCTCTTGCTCTTCTTTGATGCTGACTGTACCAGCATTAACATCACTGAGTGTCCCTGATGTCAGTGTGGCCACATGAGCCAAGCCATGTTGGGGACGTCACCTACCTTCTGAATCTCATTCTTCTCCCCTGTGAAAAGCTGGTCGAGATAAAAATAGTTGGAGCGTTATCATGGGGATCAGGTGGGCTGATGGTAAGGGTGTAGTAGTCACCCATTGAGGGCACGTGCTCTGGGAACTGAACCAGAGGTGGGAGGCTGATGGAGAAGAGAAATGGGGGCGGGATGGGGGAGTATATATTAGTTTTAAGAAGGAGAAAACATGAACCACTTTTTTGAAACAAGGATAGTGAGAGCAGAAATGCCCCCAGCGCCCCAGAGCTTCCAGTGCATCCTGCACACAGTTGCCGGTGAGTTTTAGCTCACAGCTGGCTGTACCCAGGGCTGAACGGCTGCCTGTTGTGGAGCCTGGGTTCCAGCTCCAGGGAGAGGACCAGGGAAGACAGGCGGTGCCGGAAGGAGGCGAGCTGGCAGGGCAGGGAAAGGGCACCAGGCCTAGTGCAGTGCCAGAGGGCTGCTGGGGTGGGGGTGAGGTGCGGAGGGGAAGACTGACACTGAATTCCCACGCCCCCTGGGCAGCCAGGGGTGCTGAGCCACATGGAGGCCCCACCTGCTCTGTGTCTCTTCCCGGGGAGGCGGGGGTGGGGTGCGTGGATGGGGGGTGCGGGGGTGATGCTTTTCAGTGTCCCCTGCAGTGCCTGCCGACTGCCCAGGGGCTGTGTTCCCAGTATTGGGATTGGTCTCCCCAGTGATGAGCAGGAGGCTCTAGCCTTTCTCCCCAGGCTGCTTTACCTGCACTGACCCCTCAGATTCATGTGGAAATTAACACCCTTGGCCTTTAGGAAGATAATTTTTCTCTTGGCGTTTGGAGGCATTGTGAGGATGCGTTTGTCCACTGATGGGGAACTGAAAGGTATATAACTCAGAGGATGCTGAGTGCTGTCCTGATGGTTGCTCTGCAGTGAACGGAAGGGCAGCTCAGAAGCATCTTGGCAGAGCCGCAGTTCCAGGCTTGCTGCTCCCATTGCCCAGCACATCTTGGCTTCACGTGGACCCTTTGCTACTTACCTCTCACCTAAGGCAAGCACTGCTGCAGGTCAGGAGGGAAGAAGCGGGGATGTTTACAGAACGACACTGGCAGAAAAGGGTCTTGTGAAGCTGATGGGTGTTAGAGTTTGACAAGTCCTCTGGGCCTCTGCCTGGTGGATTTCCGAGAGGAATGGGAATGGTGTGTTCTTGGGTGGATTCCAGGGATTGTGGAAAGAGGCACTAACAAGGACCAGGCACTTGTCTTTTATGATAACCTGTGCTCGAGTAAGGCTAAGAGCACCTACTTTAGTTGGTGGGAAGCTTCAGCTTAGAGGGGTCAAGAAACTTTTGAAGGTTCACGCAGCCAGTGAGAGGTGGGCCTGAGCTAGATGGTGTGTCCCCAGGGCCCAGAATCCCCCATTCCAGCCCCCCTCCATTACGCCATGCTGCAGCCAGACCCCCTACCAGCTCAGGCTCCTTGTGACGGAGAAACCCAGGTTGGGTCTGGAAAGTGCTTTTGTGCTGGTGGCTCTTTCTGATCTGGCCCTGAGGACACAGACTTGTGACACCTAATCTGTTCAGAGGAGACTAGCTCTGCCTCCCTGGGGAATTTCAAGTCAGCCACTGTTGGCAGACCCCTGGGAAGCTGTGGGCGCATCCCTGGCCTTTCCGTGTGTGGCCGGCCAGTGACTCAGGCACCTGTCTGGATCCTTTCTCCAGCATTTTATGGTCAGACAAGGTTCTGAGCCACACGGAGGCCCTGCCTGCTCTATGCCTCTACCCAGGGAGGTGGAGCGGGTGGGTGTGGGTGATGTTCTTCAGTGTTTCTCAAAGGTGGTGGCCGTGGGCACCCAAATTTACCTCCCTGAAGTGCAGACACCCTCTCAGGCTGAGTTAGCCTAGATTTTCTGGTTCATCTTCTCTCTGGAACTGCTGTAAACTGAAACTGCAGCAGAAGCTAGGAAGAGCCCCCGAGAGTCAGCTGATGTGTGTCTCTGAGAGTCATGCAGTAAATTCGGTTGCTCGTGTTTTTCATGTGAAAGTTGGTTATTGCCTTGGTGGCATCTCCTACTTCCTGGAATGCCCAGGTAAATAGAAGGATATCCTTGGGTTCATGGGGGAAGACTCTGGCATTAATGTTCCAGCACCTTCTGTTAGGAGTTGGCCCTCAGGCCAGATTCAGTCTGCTGCTGTTGGCTTGTTGTTCAGTTGCTCAGTTGTGTCTGACTCTTTTCAACCTCATGGACTGCGGCACGCCAGGCTTCCCTGTCCTTTGCTGTCTCTTGGAGTTCGCTCAAGCTCATGTCCATTGAGTCAGTGATGCCATCCAACCATCTCATCCTCTGTCGTCCCCTTCTCCTCCTGCCCTCAGTCTTTCCCAGCATCAGGGTCTTTTCCAATGAGTCAGCTGTTTGCATCAGGAGGCCAAAGTATTGAAGCATCAGCATCAGTCCTTCCAATGAATATTCAGGGTTGATTTCCTTTAGAATTGACCTGATCTCCTTGCAGTCCAAGGGACTCTCAAGAGTCTTCTCCAGCACCACAGTTCAAAAGCATCATTTCTTCTGCACTCAGTCTTCTTTATGGTCCAACTCTCACATCCATACATGACTACTGGAAAAACCATAGCTTTGACTATATGGACCTTTGTAGGCAAAGTGATGTCTCTGCTTTTTAATATTCTGTCTAGGTTTGCCATAGCTTTTCTTCCAAGGAGCAAGTATCTTTTAATTGTAAGACTGCAGTCACCATCTGCAGTGATTTTGGAGCCCAAGAAAATAAAATCTGTCACTGTTTCCATTGTTTTCCCATCTGTTTGCCATGAAGTGATAGGACCAGATGCCATGATCTTCATTTTTTGAATGTTGAATTTTTTTAAGTCAGATTTTCCTCTCCTCTTTCACTTTCATCAAGAGGCTCTTTAGTTCCTCTTTGCTTTCTGCCATTAGTGTGGTGTCATCTGCATATCTGAGGTTATTGATATTTCTCCCAGCAATGTTGGTTCCAGCTTGTGCTTCATCCAGCCCGGCGTTTCGCAGGATGTACTCTGCATGTAAGTTAAATAAGCAGGGTGACAATATACAGCCTTGATGTACTCCTTCCCCAGTTGGAACCAGTCTGTTGTTTTATGTCTGGTTCTAACTGTTGCTTCTTGACCTGCCTGCAGGTTTCACAGGAGACAGGTAAGGTGGTCTGGTATTCCCATCTCTTTTAAGAATTTTCCACAGTTTGTTGTGATCCACACAAAGGCTTTAGCATAGTTGATGAAGTAGAAGTAGATGTTTTTCTCAAATTCTCTTGCTTTTTCATGTAATCCAGCATATGTTGGCAATTTGATCTCTGGTTCCTCTGCCTTTTCTAAATCCAGCTTGTACATCTGGAATTTCTCAGTTCACATACTGTTGAAGCCTAACTTGAAGGATTTTAAGCATTACCTTGCTAGCATGTGAGATGAGTGCAGATGTGCAGTAGTTTGAACATTCCTTGGCATTGCCCTTCTTTGGGATTGGAATGAAAACTGACCTTTTCCAGTCCTGTGACCACTGCTGAATTTGCCAAATTTTCTCATTCTACAGAAAGGATTTTTCTTGGCAAAAGACTTCTGAAGAGCCAGTAAAAAGTGGGTAGAAAACTTATTGTTTAATGGGTACAAAATTTCAGTTTGGGATGATGAAAAAGTTCTGGAGATGGATATTGATGAAGTTCCTTTGTGAACCTTCCAGTGACAAGGACAGGCAGGTCTGATCAGCCCCGCTTTATAGCAGGATAAATGGAGACTCGGAGTGGATGTGATTTTCTTAAAATTACCCAGTGAGTGGGAGGGCCATCAGTCAGCCCCAGCTTTCTGAAGTTATCTTGCCATAGATGTCTGGGTCCAAAGGAGAACTAGAAGAATTGGGGCTGGTTTTTGCCCAGAGGACTTTTTAATTTATTTTTAAAAATTTTAATTAAAAAAAAATTTTTTATTTAATTTTTGGCTGTGCTGGGTCTTCGTTGCTGTGCGGGCTTTTCTCTAGTTGTGGCTGGCGGACATCTCATTGTGGTGGCTTCTCTTGTTGCAGAGCTGAGCTCTAGGCTGCTCAGGCTTCAGTACTTGTGGCACAGAGGCATAGTCACTTCTCAGCCTGTGGTATCTTCCTGGACCAGGGGATGGAAGCCACGTCTCCTGCATTGGCAGGGGGATTCTTAACCACTGAGCCAACAGGGAGGCCCCTAGAGGCCTTTTTTAAATGGTACAGAAGTACGTGAAATGTTCATTTTGTCCATTTTATGCATGTTCTCTGGGCCCTCCCACCTGCCCTGGACACGGAGGAGCAGAAGGTGGTGCCCGGACAGCGCTTGGCCTCCCCAGGGAGAGAGGGGCCTAACAGAAACTTCTACCTGTCTGCTCTGGGACCCAGCTAGGGTCTGCAGCTTCTATTTGTCCTGGAAGCCCCAGTCATGACCGAGCCGGACATACTGCCACCTTCTGAGCCTCTGGTATCTGCTCCCCACAGGAGCTGTTTCTGGCCAAGATAAGCCGACTGCTCACTAATCACCCCCGGCCAACTACCCCCCTCACCTCAGTGCATCCCACCCCGAGCCCGCCGGCTGCCTGCGCCATGGGCTGGGCTTCCCCCAGAGCCTAACCACACTTCCGGGACCTCTCGCATTTCTGAACTTGACCTCTCCTTTCAGCTTTTGTGTTTGCCCTTCTTGGTTTCAAACTTAACAGGCAGGTTTTTGTTCCTGCAAGTGGACACTCACGGTCCTCTCCTAGTCGTCGGCATCCTTGTTGTGTGGTCCTCGGGCTGGAGGCTTTTTGTCATCACTCTGGGTTTCCCATGCTCAGTCCTCTTTGCGGTGCTTGCCTCTGACCACTGGTTCAGGAGCCCCGAAGGCAGCTCAGGGGGCACAGGGACACCTGGGGAGCCCCAGGGCTCTTACAATGTCGTCAGCTCCCTCCACACTTAAACTTACCTTGACCTCACATGGTTATACTTGCTATGTCCATATGAGGTGATTTGAATTGACTTATTTGGTATAAAGTGAACCCTTTTAAACTGGTCTGTAGGCAGTACCAGAATGGAGAGAAAAATCCACAATGAAAGTGAAACCTTAAAGCTTCGAGTAGTTTAGGTGTTTTATTTTTAACTTCTAATTAATTTTATTTGTAAAATTTATTTTGAATTTTTAGCAAGTCAACCAGGGAGGAAGAATGAGAGCTTGGCGTGCTGTTTCTTGAGTTCCTGTGTGTGTGCTAAGTCACTTCAGTTGTGTCTGACTCTTTGCAGCCCTATGCACTGTATCTGCCAGGCTCCTCTGTCCACGGGATTCTCCAGGGAAGAGTACTGCAGTGGGCTGCCATGCCCTCTTCCAGGGTAATCTTCCCGACCCAGGGATCGAACCCGTGTCTTCTGCAGCTCCTGCACTGCAGGCAGATTCTTTACCACTGAGCCACCAGGGAAGCCCTTCTTGGGTTCCTACTAAGTTCTTTTCCAGGTTCAGAGTTGTATGCTTAGAAGAAAAACAAAAACCCTAAGAAAACAGAGACTATAACTTTCAATTGTAAAAGTAATGCAGTTTCTACTGTCAAATCCAAGAAATTGTAAGGAATTATTGACAAAAGTCAGAATATTCCCTCACCAGGACATGTTTTATCAGCATTTTGGTGTATGTTTTCATCTATACATATACTTGTTTAAAAAAATTGAGATCTTACTATTTCCTTCTGTTTCTCCTAACATACTGAAAGCATTTAAGCATTTTCCCATGGCATCAAACCAATCTTAAAAACATCACATGGGTTTGCCAGAGATTGTCGAACCATTTCCATTTGGGGGAATATATTTGAAGTTTTGCACTGTTAACAATAATACATATTTGTAGTTAAATCTTTGACCTCATCCATAATTATTGCCTTGAGAGAAAATCCTGGAAGTTATTGGATCAAAGGATATACATACTTTTCATTTCTGTATACGGGCAAATTATTTTCTAGGAAGACTTGTGCTGGAGTAGGCATTCCACTGGCAGGGAATGAGTGTCTATTTTCAGCATTTAGTCTTTATAATCACTGATAATTTGTTGAGTGAAAAGTGGTACCTTGCTGATGTCTTCATTGAAATTTGATTGCTGGTGAAGGTTAAACACTTTCTCGGTGTTTATTGGCCACATTTATTTCTCTCATTAGTTCATGTCCTTCGGAAGTTATTCTGTGCAGCGCCAGCATTTTTCTTGTAGATTTGGAAGAGCTCTTATAATGTTAGTCTTCTTCGTAATTGTAAATCTTTTCTCCACCCGGTTGTTTGTTTTGTTGATTATATGTATGAGTGTGTGTTTATGCAGGTTTTTAACTTTCATGTAGACAGATCTGTCTTTATGTTTTTTCACTTGTATGTGTATTACAAGTATTCAAAGTTTTCCTCTAAGTCTGGGAGGAGACAACTTTTAATTTATCTGAAGCTTATTTTGGTGCAAGGTATGAGTGATAATCCATATCTGTTTCCGAAAGATCTCTTTCCCCCAAAATTTCAATATTTCTGTCTATTGAAATATTGTTCCTTTCCTCTGTGATGTGAAATGCCGTCTTTAACATGTACTGTATTCTCATATGTTCCTATCCTTTCTCTGGGCTAGCATTTTCCACTGTTAAGTGCCATTGGAATTAAAGTAACTCTGAGCCATCCTCATCACCCTTTTCGAAGGCCCTTTTATACAAAGTTAAAAGTCATGTTGTCTAGGTGGAGAAAGAAAAATTCCCCTTGGAATCAATTCAGCGAAAAGACACTTGGGGCTTCAATGCCAAAAAAAAAAGTTGTATGAGTTAGGGATGCACTGCCCAAAATAAGACTTTGCACAGTTGTGAAAATTCAGACAGGCATCCTGCCAAGTATTCTATGTATCAACTGAAGAATCCACAGGCCAGTGAGTTGTAATAAAAAGGGCTATTTTTATGTTCCCAGTCTCCTGCAGTGAAAGAACATGCGCTATTTTCAAACCAGATGCCTCCTTCTGGTTTTTAGTTTCTGCCACTTCCTGGCTTATGGGTTTATTCTTAGGACCACAGTTTCATGTTGTTCTGAAAATAAAGTATGTTCCAGTCCCCAAGGTGCCTAGGGCTCATCTGCCTTTTCATATCTCAGTGGGAACCATTGACCTTAGGATGGGATTAGTTCAGTCCAGTTGTTCAGTCATGTCCAACTCTTTGCAACTCCATGGACTGCAGCACTCCAGGCTTCCCTGTCCATCACCACCTCCCCCGGAGCTTGCTCAAACTCATGTCCATCGAGTCGGTGATGCCATCCAACCATCTCATCCTCTGTCATCCCCTTCTCCTCCTGCCCTCAGTCTTTCCCGGCATCAGGGTCTTTTCCAAAGAGTCAGTTCTTCGCATCAGGTGGCCAAAGTATTGGAGTTTCAGCTTCAGCATCAGTCCTTCCAATGAATATTCAGGGCTGATTTCCTTCAGGATGGGATACCCAGGTATTTTCCCAACTGTGAAGTGACCAGTAGTTCCCTAATTCTGGGTTCTGTTGGTTCCACAGAAGTTCTTTAGGGGTTTTACAAACTGTGAACCACAATTAACATTTTAATCAGCTGAGGAGCATTTCATTGCTTATTTTCTATATTTGGGTTCCCTGTAAGAGTTTGTCTTGCCCAACATAGAAAGTCTAAGGTCTCTTGGAGTTCTAAACTTATGTAGTTCTGTAAATTCCTCATGCTGTCAGCTCACCCAGAGGTAGCCTGGGGTGTCCAATTCTGTGTTCTTGTTAATTGCTGTTGTTTAGGGTTGTTTGCAAATTTGCTGGCATACTGAGTGCAGCACTTTAACATCATCATCTTTTAGGATTTAAAATAGCTCAGCTGGAATTCCATCACCTCCTCTCGCTTGGTTGGTGGTGTTGCTTCCTAAGGCCCAGTTGACGTCACACTCTAGGACATCTGGTTCTCGGTGAGTGATCTCACCATCATAGTTAATTGAGAAGAAAGGAGACCTGGAGAAAACCTAAGCCACCAATCGGCTGAAAGTTGATTCAGGTATTGGTCCCTTGTCTTCTCCCGTTTTTTACTTTTGTCCCTTTGGCTGCCTGATGGCCTCAGAACTGGCTCCTCCTTGTGTTCAGGTGTGGGGCTCCTCCATCACTCGCCTTTGTTCCTCCCGGAGGAGTTCATGATCATGAGCTATGTTCTTTCTGTCCCAGGCAGGGAACGTGGTGACGGGAGAGATGGTTGAAGAGCTTATTCTTTCTGGAGCAGATATCATCAAAGTGGGAGTTGGACCAGGTAAGGCTTGCTGGGAGCACAGTTGAGGGTGTGTTGTTCGGGAGGATTGGGGTCTAGCGCTTGGGAGGACCAGAGATGCCCAGAAGGGACCTCATGAATGATCCAGCCACAGGTTTAAAGCACATTTCTTTTGGAAGTATTGTTGAGCTTCTGATGAGAAGAGGTTCCTGATTGGAAATGTCACTGAGCTGCCTTCTGATGCCTCTGGGAATTTCTGAATGAACTTGAATGTGGTTCGATTCAAATAAGGTCTTGGTTTCAAAATATTCCAGTGGAAGAAAAGAAGGAGAGCTCATGAGTGATCCCATTCACCTTGAAGAGGAAGGTGAGGGATGAAGAGCTCACGGGGACAGTTAATGGATATGAATGACTCCAGTTTATGTGAATGTTTGAGGGACCCCAAACATTGCAAATAAGCGTGTAGCTGAGGCCACATTTGAACTTGACTCATGGCCCAGGCAGTTGTCACCTTTGGCTCTTCAGCTGACACATATTCATCTCAGATTTTACTGCATCCTCCCAGGCCCTCTCTCCCAGGACCTCCAGTGGCATTCTGAGTGGAGGAATAAGGTGGCACCCTTCTACCCTCTACTCGGTAGTTCTGTTTCTCTCGGGGCCATTTGATGTTGACCTTCCCTTTTGGCCAGACAGGTGCATGAGCTTCCATATTTTTAATTTCTTCATATTAAAAATTCCTCCTTGCACATCCATGATTAACCAAACACTAAAATGGGAGAGGAGGAAAAGAGATATACATTTTCCTTTGGGAATAAAAAGACAGCAAAGTTTTTTTGTTTTTTTTTGTTTTTTTTTTTATGAATACCATGCTCCCAGGAGAGACTACCATAAAAGGAAGCAAACCATAAACCAATATGAGAGGGAGACAGAAAATATGGTTGTATTGTGACCTGGCTGACAGTCATCAGCCTTGAGGGACCAGGATGGGCAGGAAGAGACTCTTAGGGAAGGAGAGCCCTGTAGGCTTGTAAAAGGCCCTAAGCTTTTTCTTTAAATAATTTTATTTATTTATGTTTGGCCGTGCTGGGTGTTCATTGCTGTGCAGGCTTTTCTCAGGTTTTGATAGACGGAGGCCACTCTCTAGGTGTGGTGCAGGGGCTTCTCGCTGTGGTGGCTTCTGTTGCGGAGCACAGGCTCTAGGCACATGCGCTTAGTGGTTAAGGGCCCCCAGCTCTAGAGCACAGGCTTGACAGTTGCGTCACACGGGCTTAGCTGCTCCACATGTGGGATCTTCCTGGGCCGAGGATCGAACTTGTGTCTCCTTCCTTGGCAGGTGGATTCTTTACTACTGAGCTCCACCAGGGAAGCCCAGGCCCCAAGGTGTTAACACACAGCGAGGTTCTCAAGGGTGGGCTTTTGATGTTGCCACTCACCCAATAGTCTGTAAGAGTCTGAGCAAGAGAAAAGACGGCTGTGGCCTTTACTGAGTGTCTGTCATTGGAAACTCAGTGCTTAAGGCCTGTTCTTGCTTACAGGGCACTGTCCCCCACTTAGAATGGGCTGTAATAGACCAGGCTTGTGATGGAGTCAAATAGGCTAACAGTGTTAGACCAGGAAGACTCTTTCTCTCCCTTCGAAGTAGAGTGAGCACCGACCACCTATTTTACCACATAAATGTACTGAGTGTCTCCTAGCTGCCGTTGTGCCGGGTGGTTGCTGTACAGGGTGTGAGACATATAAACCATCTTCTTTGTCCTCAGGGCTATTCTCCATGTAATCTTGAGCATCCAGCCGCCCTTGCTTCCTTCCCGTATGTCCTCTATGTACACAGTCTCTTTCCCCCGAAGATTTATTGTCAACGTGTGCCTCCCAGGCTGTCTGTTTAGAACAGACGTGACCAAAGGGAGTAAGAAGCTCTCTTTGAGCCTGATGTATTGGAGTCATTTCTATAAACCGACTGGAGATGATGTTTACACTTCATGAATTCTTGAGTACAAAAACAGTGGACATTGGCTATCTAGATGACAGCGTTAAATAAGGTTCATCCTGGAACAACTCCTGGGACCTGGGGAAAAAAGCATTAAAAATGTGCCCCATGGCCACCGGGACTGGGAAGAAGTGGGTACCCAGTTTCTCCTTTCAACCTGGGGGTTCATCAGGACCACTGCCCCGCCTTGTCCCTCACCCGTGCAGAGCTCCAGGCCACTGCAGCTGGGTCCTTACCCACCCTTGAGGATCTGGCAGTGGAGTGGGAAAGGAGAAAGGCCGATTCTGAACCAGAACCAGAGGTTGTAAAGCTTCAGTTGTGCCTTGCACAGTGCGTGTCTGGGGCAGGGGTGCCTTGGTCGGGAGGGAAGCTCCATAGCCCCCAGGGAGTGAGTGGCCGTGTTGTGAGGATGGACAGAAGGAGATGACTCCTCCCTGCAACTGGATGCGGGAGAAGGCGGCTCCCCTGGTCCCGGTGTCCCTGCCGGACCCTGGCCTCAAAGTATATATAGTATATATAGCCTTGGCTCTCGACATGTCAGGAGAGGTTTGTGGGCAGCTGGGAAGCCACTGGTGATGGTGGGGAAAAGGAGAGGAGGCAGAGACTTTGCCCAAGTGTGGTGGGAGTAGAGGAGTTCACGCCCAGCTTTTACACGGGCCCATAGGCGACACCCCCAGACAGGCAGGAGTGAGTGAGTGAGTGGTGAAGCAGTAGAGACAGGGCCGTGACTCATTCATTCTTGAGTTCACAGATTCTTTCAGTGACTATTTATAGTGGCCTTATTATGCACAAAGCTCTGTTCTCAGCACTGGATCGACAACAATGAATATCCACGGAGCTTACCCTCCAGCGGAGAAAACAGATCCTCGGTTCTTACACAAATAATGACTTAAATGCTCTTTTTGAAATGAGCTGCTGTGACGAACAACATCCCTGAGGCAGTGACATTGAAGATGAAGCCTGGAGGATGAGAAAGGGTTGGCCAGACCAGGGGGTTGGTGCAGAGGGGAGAGCTTGGGAGAAAGAACATCACATACAGTCCCTGAGGTGGGAGGAACGGAAAGGTCAGCATGGCTGGGCACTGCCGAGCAGGGCAGGCGGAGAGGAGGGGACAGGCAGGTAGACAGTGCAGAGCTTGAGCTCAGTGGCCTCGGAGCAGGCGCTGGTCTGCTGGGAGGGAAGGGGAGACTTGCACGGAGACGTGCTGGAGAGGCCCATCTGATTCGGCCTGGACCTAACTGGGCTAATGCACTGCAGACAGTGAACTAGGACTGGAGTTGACCATGGGGAGGGCAGAGGTCAGAGGGGATGAAGGCATCGAGGTGGCTGGTTTGAGTTCTGCCGTGGAAGCCGACCTCAGAGGCTGGGCTGGACAGGGTGAGAGATGGACCATAAGAAAGTGAGGACCAGGAGGCTGACGTGTAGAGGCCAGAGCCTAGGCAGAGGGCGGCTGGGAGCATGCCCTGAGCGCCGGCCCCCTTTGCTCAGCGGCTTACTGGAGGCCAGGCAGTCTTCATCTCTCATGCCATTTCATCTCCATCACAGCCCCATGAGGTCAATGCTTTCATTTCCACCTTTTCAGCGAGGCACTGAGGCTTAGAGAAGTGAGTCATTTGACAGAGGTTGAAGGTCAAGGAGGCTCAAGGCCATGGGAGACGTCTGAAGGTCCCTTGGGGTTGTGTGGGAAGTGAAGGAGGGTGGGAAGGAGTGGAGTTGGAGGTTGGGAAGTCGGTAAGTGGGAGCTGATGTCGCAGAGAGTGACGGTGACCGGTGTTGGGGGGCGTGTCCTGGACCTGAGCGGATGAGGGTGATGCGGCCTGGAAGGGATGAGTTGTCAGATGGTGGTTATAACCACCTCCGCTGAGCTGCGGGGGCCGCCCCACCCCGCCCCTCCTCTGCCCCGTCCCCCCTCTGCCCCCAGGAAATGGGGGTGCGGCTGCGTAATGGGAGAGCAGGCTCATTGTGTCGAGTCCTGCTCAGCCCTAACCATCTCTCTCTGGGGTCCCCCCTCCTCCTCCATCCAGGCTCCGTGTGCACCACCCGCACCAAGACGGGGGTGGGCTACCCCCAGCTGAGCGCCGTGATCGAGTGCGCAGACTCGGCCCACGGCCTGAAGGGGCACATCATCTCGGTAAGTGCCCCGAGGGGGCTGGGGGCGTTTCCGGGAGGCCCTTGCTCCCCGGCCGCCCTTCACCTTGTTGGTGACCCTGTGGTCTCGGGAGCCAGCTGGGGACCACAGTCGCAGCGTTCGGTGACACTCGACAGAGATACAGGCCCTACTCCCTAGGGATGGCAGTGAAGGGGGCGACTCCTTGGTCAGTAACAACTCTGTAGTCAGTAATAGCTGGAGGTGGTGCGTATCATGACGGGATACATGGGGAGCTTTGAGAGAATAGAGGGTCACGTGTTCGCTTGCTAGGGCTCGCGGTAACAAAGTGCCCCTTACTGGATGAAGCACAAGCTGGAATCAAGATTGCCAGGAGAAATATCAGTAACCTCAGATATGCAGATGACACCACCCTTATGGCAGAAATCGAAGAGGAACCACAGAACCTCTTGATGAAAGTGAAAGAGGAGAGTGAAAAAGCTGGCTTAAAACTCAACATTCAGAAAACTAAGATCATGGCATCTGGTCCTACGACTTAATGGCAAATAGATGGGGGAACAATGGAAACAGTGAGAGACTATTTTTTTGAGCTCCAAAATCACTGCAGATGGTGACTTCAGCCATAAATTAAAAGACACTTGCTCCTTGGAAGAAGAGTTATGACCAACCTAGACAGCATATTAAAAACAAAAGACTTACTTTGCCAACAAAGGTCCGTCTAGTCAAAGCTATGGTTTTTCCAGTAGTCATGTATGGATGTGAGAGTTGGACTATAAGGAAAGCTGAACACAGAAGAATTGATGCTTTTGAACTGTGGTGTTGGAGAAGACTCTTGAGAGTCCCTTGGACAGTAAGGAGATCCAACCAGTCCATCCTAAAGGAAATCAGCCCTGAATATTCATTGGAAGGACTGTTGCTGACGCTGAAGCTCCAATACTTTGGCCACCTGATGTGAAGAGCTAACTCATTGGAAAAGTCCCTGATGCTGGGAAAGATTGAAAGCAGGAGGAGAAGGGGACAACAGAGGATGAGATGGTTGGATGGCATCACTGACTCAATGGACATGAGTTTGAGTAAACTCTGGGAGTTGGTGATGGACAGGGAAACCTGGCATGCTGCAGTCCATGGGGTCTCAAAGAGTTGGACATGACTGAGCTACTGAACTAAAGTGAACAAATCAGAGAAGTATATTGTCTCACTCTTCTGGAGGTCAGAGGTCCAAGATCAAGGTGTCAGTAGGGCCACGAAGCCTCCAGGAAAACCCCCGTTCCAGCCTCCAGAGTTTCTGGTAGTTGCTCGGCTAAGGGCAGCAGAGCCCCAGTTTTCACAGGGCATCCTCCCCACATGCACGTCTGCTTTTGTGTCCACTTTTCTCCTTTTTATAAGAACATCAGTCATATGGGACTAGAGCCCACCCTGCTCCAAGGTGACCTCATCTTAGCTACTCACATCTGCAGTGCTGTCAGTGCTCCGGCTGGTCACCGGTTTCTGTAGTGAGCGCGGGTTCGGAGCAATGCTGGGGGCAGAAGTTAGATTATGCGGGTGGCGGGGTATATGGATGGAGATGAAGAGTCAGTGATCTAACAACACTGTCATGGAGCTCCTGGAAGGACAACACCCCAGTACTCAGCGAGTAAATGTTACAGATTGAATGCGTGTCAATTTAACCCTCAGTTTATCCATCATTCTTCTCTACCTTTATTGACATGACCATCATTCAAGTAGTCATCACGTCTGTCTCCTTCTAGGTGAGATGCTCAGAATAGGGCAGAACTTGTCAGATATAACTGCATGGACTTCGACAGAGCTATGGCTTCAGTTTATGTGGGTTATGTATATATATCCTGAAAGTGAAAGTCACTCAGTTGTGTCCTAGTCTTTGCAACCCCATGGTCTGTATAGTCCATGGAATTCTCCAGGCCAGAATACTGGAGTGGGTAGCCTTTGCCTTCTCCAGGGGATCTTCCCAACCCAGGGATCGAACCCAGGTCCCCACATCGCAGGCAGATTCTTTACCAGCTGAGCCACAAGGGAAGCCCGTATATATCCTATAAACATTTAAGTTATATATATTTAATAATATATATCTGAACTCTTGGCATGTTTTTAGTGGTGCTACAACAGTGGACTCATATTAAATATAGTAAATTAAATCTTCAGTTCTTTTCACTTGTTTGGTTGCTAAGCCAAGCTCTCACATTAAATAATTGACAGGTTATTTTGGTTAAAAAAAAAATGGATGTAGTAAATTAATGTATTCTGGTGGAATGATCTATTATTGGTTTTGGTTCAGCATTGCAACTAGTGAGATTTGATTTCTGGACCTGCTTTGAGGATATAATTTGTTGTTTAGTTGCTCAATTGTGTCCGACTCTTTGCGACCCCATGGACTACAGCACGCCAGGCTTCCCTGTCCTTCACTGTCCCCTGGAATTGCTCAAACTCATGTCCATTGAGTTGATGATGCCATTCATCCATCTCATCCTCTGTCACCTCTTTCTCCTCCTGCCCTCAATCTTTCCCAGCATCAGGGACTTTTCCAATGAGTTGGCTCTTTGCATCAGGTGTCCAAAGTATTGGAGCTTCAGCTTCAGTCCTTCCAATGAATATTCAGGACTGATTTCCTTTAGGATGGACTGGTTAGATCTCCTTGCAGTCCAAGGGACTCTCAAGAGTCTTCTTCAACACCACAGTTCAAAAGCATCATTTCTTTAGCGCTCAGCTTTCTTCATGGTCCAACTCCCACATCCATACATGACTACAGGAAAAACCATAGCTTTGAATAGATGGACCTTTGTCGGCGAAGGACTTTTGTCTCTGCTTTTTAATACACTGTCTAGATTGGTCATAGCTTTTCTTCCAAGGAGCAAGCGTCTTTTAATTTCATGGCTGAAGCCACCATCTGCAGTGATTTTGGAGTCCAACAAAATAAAGTCTGTCACTGTTTCCATTGTTTCCCTGTCTATTTGCCATGAAGTGATGGGACTGGATGCCATAATCTTTGTTTTTTGAATGTTGAGTTTTACACCAGCTTTTTTACTCTCCTCTTTCACTTTCATCAAGAGGTTTTTAGTTCCTCTTTGATTTCTGCCATAAGTGTGGTGTCATCAGCATATCTGAGGTTATTGATATTTCTCTTAGCAATCTTGATAAGAGCTTGTGCTTCATCCAGCCTGGCATTTTGCATGGTTTGCTCTACATATAAGTTAAATAAGCAAGGTGACAATATACACTCTTGACGTACTCCTTTCCCAATTTGGAACCAGTCTGTTGTTCCATGTCTGGTTTTAACTGTTGCTTCTTGACCTGTATACAGATTTCTCAGGAGGCAGGTCACATGGTCTGGTATTCCCATCTCTTGGAGAATTTTCCACAGTTTGTAGTGATCCACACAGTCTAAGACTTTAGCGTAGTCAATGAAGCAGATGTTTTTCTGGAATTCTCTTGCTTTTTCTATGGTCCAGCAGATGTTGGCAATTTGATCTCTGGTTCCTCTGCCTTTTCTAAATCCAACTTGTACATCTGGAAGTTCTCAATTCACGTACTGTGAATCCTAGCTTGGAGAATTTTGAGCATTACTCTGCTAGCATGTGAGATGAGTGCAATTGTGCGGTAGTCTGAGCATTCTTTGGCATTGCCTTTCTTTGGGATTGGAATGAAAACTGACCTTTTACAGTCCTGTGGCCACTGCTGAGTTTTCCAAATTTGCTGGCATATTGTGTGCAGCATTTTCACAGCATCATCTTTTAGGATTTGAAATAGCTCAACTGGAATTCCATCACCTCCACTAGCTTTGTTCATAGTGATGCTTCCAAAGACCCACTTGACTTCACATTCCAGGATGTCTGGCTCTAGGTGAGTGATCACACCATCGTGGTTATCTGGGTCATTAAGACCTTTTTTGTATAGTTCTTCTGTGTATTCTTGCCACCTCTTTGTAATATCTTCTGCTTCTGTTAGGTCTATACTGTTTCTGTCCTTTATTGTGCCCATCTTTCCATGAAATGTTCCCTTTGTATCTCTAGTTTTCTTGAAGAGATCTCTAGTCTTTCCTATTCTGTTGTTTTCCTCTCTTTCTTTGCATTGTTAACTTAAGAAGACTTTCTTATCTCTCCTTGCTATTCTTTGGAACTCTTCTTTCAGATGGATTTATCTTTCCTTTTCTCCTTTGCCTTTCCCTTCTCTTCTTTTCTCAGCTATTTGTAAGGCCTCCTCAGACAACCATTTTGCCTTTTTGCATTTCTTTTTCTTAGGGATGTTTTTGATCACCGCCTCCCATACAGTACTACGAACCACCATCCATGGTTCTTCAGGCACTCTGTCTATCAGATCTAATCCCTTGAATCTCTTTGTCACTTCCGCTGTATAATCATACCAGAATAGTGGTTTTCTCTACTGTCTTCAATTTAAGTCTGAATCTTGCAATAGGAAATTTGTGATCTGAGCCACAGTCAGCTCCCAGTCTTGTTTTTGCTGACTGTATAGAGCCTCTCCATTTTTGGCTGCAAAGAATATAATCAATCTGATTTCAGTATTGAGGGTATAATAATACACTTTAAAAATCTCTACAGGCACACAATCTCTTTCAAATTTTACTACAGCATCTGAGCCTTGCCGCCAGTGCTTCCCCCAGGTGACTTGATAAACCGAAATGAAGATCTAGGTCTTTGATTTGTGGTCCCACGCTCACTTCCTGTGATCCTTCTGGTTTCCCATCCAGGCTTTCCATCCATCCATCCATTCAGTTAGTTCATATTCATTGAGCATCTACTGTGTGCTTGGGGCTGGAATAAATGACCAAAGATTTATTGGGTGCTGACAGAGTTCTTTCCCAGGTGGTGCTAGTGGTAAAGAACCCACCTGCCAATGCAGGAGGCATAAGAGATGCAGCTTCGATCCCTCAGTTGGGAAGATCCTTTGGAGAAGGGCATGGCAACCCCCTCTAGTATTCTTGCCTGGTGGGCTCTAGTCCATAGGTTCACACAGAATCAGACATGACTGAAACGACTTAGCACGCGGGCACGACAGTTCTAAGGTCTTCAACTCAGTATCTTTCTCTTTTAGCTTTTGCCCCAGTGAACAAATTTAGACCCATTTATTGAACAACTTGTGCATAAAAGGCTGACATAGAGCCATCATCCTACATTTATGGAGTGAGTTGATTGACATCATTGGAGTTGCCAAACAGTGCTGTCCCCCAGTGTGGTTCTTGAACGCTCACCATAGCTGCCTCTTGGGCTGGCTGTATGACAGTCACCAGGGAAGCCTTTCACTGTACACATTCCTGGCCCCCATTCTGTTTAATTAAAAAAAAGTTTTTATTGAAGTATAGTTGCTTTATAATGTTGTGCTTCTATTGTACAGCATAGCCACATGTATACATATATCCCCTCTTCCTTCCCACATAGATGGTCACCTTGTGGTATACAGTAGGTTCTCACTAGCTACCTATTTTATGCATAATAGTGTATAAATGGCAATCCCAGTCTCCCAATCCATCCCACCCTCTCCTTTCCCCCTTGGTATCCCTACATTTGTTCTCTAACTCTATGACTATTTCTGCTTTGCAAATAGGTTCGTCTGTACCATTTTTCTAGATTCCACATATATGTGTTAAGATATGAAATTTGATTTTGCCTTCTGACTTACTTCATTCTGTATACAGGTCCATCTGTATATCAGCAAATGGCACAATTTCATTCCATTTTATGGCCGAGTAATATTCCATTGTGTGTGTGATTGTGCGTATGTACCACATCTTCTTTATCCATTCATCTGTCGATGGACATTTAGGTTGCTTCCATGTCCTGGTATTGTAAATAGTGCCGAAATGAACACTGGGGTGCATGTATCTTTTTGAATTATGGTTTTCTCTGGGTATATGTCCAGGAATGGGATTGATGGATCATATGGTAGCTCTATTTTTAGATTTTTGAGGAATTCCCATACTGTTCTCCATAGTGCGTATATCAATTTACATTCCCTCAATCCTGTTGAATTAGACTGTTCATAGTTTGGCTCCTAGAGCACCATATGTAATTAGTCATAATTCTCCATTCACCATCAAGAGTCTTAATAACAATTTAGACCTTATATATATTCCTTCAATGGCCACCATTTCTAAATTGGTAGAGGTCAAATTAATGAAGCTTTACTATGGACTTACTCTGAGACCCATACTTGTGTCTTTCTGGAAATTTCACATTTGCTTAGTTTACAGGACTTTGAGGGGAGTAGGGGTGGAGGCTCTGCTTGGACCACAAGTGACTCTGAAAATCAACCTGGGATCTCCTTACCCAGCACCCTCTAATTTGTAGCTTATGTCAGCCGTTCTCTAAGTGTGTGTCCAGACCAGCAGTACCAGTATCAACTGAGAACTTGTGAGAAGTTCTCAGGCCTCATCTCAGATCTAGTGAATGAGAAGCCCTGAAGGTGAAATTAACAAGCCCTCCGAGTAATCTGGGTCTGTTCTCAAGCTTGAGAGGCACTGGCTTCTAGAGTCAAGGCCCAGCACACACAGGCCGGGTCCATGTGCCAGAGCCATCTTTTGACACCCACAAAACAGCTTCTCTGAGTTTGTCAGGGACAGTGACAGCCCAGGCTGGTGGTCCTGATGCTCTGAGGTTCTTATTTTTCCATTGATGGCCAGAGCTTTTGTAGTTAAGGCTAGAAGTTCAATTTGTAGCCAGCAGAGACCCCCTGAAGTTCACAGACGTACATAGGTTCTGCACCCCTGACTTCAGCTCATTCCTGTGGTCAGCTAAGCATCTTGTGGTTCAGAGCAGCTGTTTTCTTTGCTGTCTGTTTGTCTAATGGAGTTTCACAAATGGTTTCTGCCACTTGCCAAGAGTCCTAAACCCAGTGGAAACCTGTCAGGTGTTCGGATCCTGCCACTTTGTCTGGTTTCCTTCCAGCTGCCTCATTTTACACTTTCATTGCTGACTTTGCATGTCTTTGCTACTGAAGTTCAGAGGGAAGCCAAAGCAGAGGGTTGGCCACGGCCAAGAGGCTGGACTTGAGCCGGGTTTCTATTTATTGTGATCCATGTGGGCTTCCTAGAGGCAGAGGGCTGAGAAATCCAAGACACCCCCTGGGATAGGTGAAGATTAAAGTGTGACTATTGTCATCTGCTGGGGACGTGACACAAAGGAGAGCATTTTAAAGGTAGAAACAGCTTTAGAGGTTGCAGTGGCTGTCAGGTATTGAACACCTATCTTCTGGGCATGGTATACCTATAATCTCTAATCCCTGGAACGGTCTAGGTGTTAGGTAGCTGTTGTCTTCTTTGGACAGGTGTATTAGTCAGGGTTCTCCAGAGAAACAGAACCAGTAGGATGTGTGTGTGTGTGTGCGTGCAAGCACATGTGTGTTTACATAGAAGTAGTTTATTATAAGGAAATAAATTGGTTCACGTGACGATGGGACTGAAAATATCGCAAGATCTGTAGGGTGACTTGGCAAGCTGGAGACCTAGGAGAGCTGATTGTGTGGTTCCAGTCTTGAGTTCGAAGACCTGAGAACCAGGGAGAGCCAGTGTTTCAGTTGGAGTCAGTGTTGCAGTTCTAAGGGAGTCATTGAGGAAGACTCCTCTCCCTTGGGGAAGTCTCAGCCTTTTTGTGTATTCAGGCCTTCGAGTGATTAGGTGAGGCCCACCCACATGAGGGAGAGCAATCTGCTTTACTGATTTGCATATTAATCTCATCCACAAAGGGCTTCCCAGGTGGTGCCAGTGGTAGAGAATCTGCCTGCCTGTGTAAGAGCCATGGGTTCAATCCCTGGGTTGGGAAGATCCCCTGGAGAAGGGCATGGCAATCCACTCTAGTATTCTTAACATGGAGAACCCCATGGACAGAGGAGCCTGGTGGGCTAAAGTCCATAGGATTGCCAAGAGTTGGACATGACTGAAGCAACTTAGCATGCACACACTCATATCCCCAAAACACCCTCTCAGAAACACCCAGGACAATTTTTGACCAAATGCCACTCCATAGCCCAGTCAAGTTGACATATAACATTATCACACCCGGTGAGGAGACTGAAGCTTTGAGACCTTAGTGATTTGCTCAGCATCACATGCTGGTGGAGGGCAGAGCCAGCTCTGAAACCGAGATCTGTTCACCTCCTGTGTTCCACGCATTCCCTTGACCACCCTCATTTAGAAAATGTGGAGACTCAGAGGGTAGAGGGCTGGCTGAAGTCAACAAGAATGCAGGGTTGGCCCAGCATTCCCAGTCCACCCCTTTCCCACCCCAGTGCTTTGGGGAGAGCTTCAGCTTAATCTGTGCTTATAGCTGGGCCTTTCCCCTCAGGGCTTCCAAGCCTGTGTTCCAGTGAAGAGATCAGAGTCAGTACCTGATGAACCCTGAGGGAAGGGGAGGGATTTGTACAACCAGATGCGTTCACTGTCTATACCCAAAATAGTCTGGACTCTGTAGTGCTTCCCAGGTCCTAAAAGAAAAAAGTCCTGTGATGAGGTTGGCTGGAATCACTGTTGTCTCTTTATTCAAATTGTTAAAATACAATTTTAACCATTATATTTGATAAAGACCTAGAGAGTATGCTTCTCCAGTTTGAGGAGAGAATGATAGAGGTGGAGCTGATTCAGAGTAAACCCCAACCCCCTGCTCGTCTCCACCCAGTCAGTAGGCCTCTCATCCACGCACTGACCCTCTGCAAAGAGGGATCCATTGATCTGCAGATTTCTTATTTTGTTGATTTAATGCGTTAGCTTAGGAACGGTCAGACCATTATTTGAACAGACCTAAACAAAGTCATTCAAAAAATTTAATTTTTTTGAGGCTTGAAAAATCCCTCAACCAAATATATTTAGCCTAGTAAAAGTTAGAAATATAAAGGAAATAAAGATTATGAGAAATGCCATCTTTTAAAAAAAATTTATTAAAGCATAGTCAATTTACAGTGTGTTAATTTCTGCTGCACTGCAAAGTGATTCAGTTACACACACACACACACACACACACACACATATATATATACTTTTCCATTATGATGTATTACAGGATATTGAATATAGTTCCCTGTGCTATACAGTAGGACACTGTTGTTTACCCATTTTATATATAATAGTTAGCATCTGCTAATCCCAAACTTCCAATCTATCCTCCCTTCAACGCCTCCCTCTTGGCAAGCATGAGATGTCTGGTTCTCTATGTCTGTGAGTCTGTTTCTGTTTTGTAGATAAGGTCGTTTGTGGCATATTTTAGATTCCATATATGTGACACTGTATTTGTCTTTTAAAAAATAATCTATTTTTGGCTGTACTGGGTCTTTGTTGCTGCGTGGGCTTTTCTCTAGTTGTGGCAGGCAGGGGCTACTCTCTAGCGGTGGTGTGCAGGCAGCTCATTGTGGTGGCTTCTCTTGTTGCAGAGCGCGGGCTCCAGGGTGCGCAGGCTCAGTAGTTGCGGCTCCTGGGCTCTAGAGCATGGGCTCAATAGTTGTGGCGCATGGGCTTAGTTGCTCCACAGCATGTGGGATCTTCCTGGATCCAGGATTGAGCCCATGCCCCTGCAGTGGCAGGTGGATTCTTTACCACTGAGCCACCAGGGAAGCCCCGGTCTTTCTCTTTTTGACTTGCTTCATTTGCTATGATAATCTGTAGTTCCATCCATGTTGCTGCAAATGGCATGATTTCATTCTTTTTAAGGCTGTGTAATATTCCTCTGTGTGTGTGTGCATGCGCGCGTGCGTGTAGAGAGAGCTTTATCCATTCGTATGTCAGTGGACAGTTTAGGTTGTTCCATGTGTTGGGTATTGTGAATAGCGCTGCTGTGAACATCGGGGTGTGTGTTTCTTTTCAAATTAGAGTTTGGTCTGGATATATGCCCAGGAGTGGGATACCTGGATCACACGGCAACTCTATTTTTAGTTTTTTGAGGAACCTCCATATTCCACCCTCTTGCATAGTGGCTGCACCAATTTACATTCCCACCAACAGTGTAGGAGAGTTCTTTTCTTCACACCCTCTCTATCATTTGTCATTTGCAGACTTTTTAATGATGTCTGTCCTGACTGGTGCGAGGGGTACCTCATTGTAATTCCAATTGCATTTCTCTTAATAACTAGAGATGATGAGCATCTTTTCATGTCCCTATTGACCATCAGTATGTCTTCTTTGAAGAAATGTCTATTTAGGCTTTTTGCCCATTTTTTGATGGGGTTGTTTGTTTGCTTTTGAGTTGTATGAACTGTTTATATATTTAGAAAATTAAACTCTTGTCAGTTGTATCATTTGCAAATATTTTCTCCCAGTCCATAGGTTGTCTTTTTGTTATGATTACGGTTTCCTTTGCTGTGAAAAAGCTTAGAAGCTTGATTAGGTCCCATTTCTCTGTTTTGCTTCTATAGAAATGCCATCTTAAGATAACCACTGCTAATGTTTTGATATGTGTGCTTCTAGACATTTTTAGAGTTTACACTTAACTAGGGTTCTAATGTCATTCATCCATTATTAGAGGTGTGTGACCTTGAACAAGTCACTCCACCTTTTTGAGCCTCCCTCTTTGTTTTTCCCCACCGACAAAATATCAGCTTCTGGTACTTGTGGTGTTTGAATAGAAAAATGAAATTTGTAAGAATCCCTTGTTCATAGTTGGTGCTTGATTTAGTTCCCTCTGTCCACTGCATGCTTGTTTTCACTGCCCCTTCTTTTAGGGCCGGGCAAGTATTTTTAAGAAGAGGTCATGCTGACAGTTCACAGATCAAATCACCACTCATGTCATGTGATACCCTTTCTACTAAAATACTTCAACACTCTTGGAAAACAAAACAAGTAACCCTTGAAATATTTGCATGTTGTTTTTTTTAAAAAACTCCCTGCAGCTGTGCATGTTCATGTATGAAAGTTAATGCATGTCTCTGCCTCCTGAGAACGTGAAAAGATGCTTTGATCCTCCTTTGGAGATTACCTGTAAATGTAGTCAGGGGCAGACTCCTTTGCCCTAAGGTGTTATGTGATGTTGGGTTGTGCTGGGTTAAACTGTAGTCCTGCCTGTTGGCTGTGCATTGTCTATTTCATAAATCCCACCCTGGCACAGTGAGTAGACGAGGTGCTATATATGGTTTCCTCTCCCAGGCACATCATGAAGTCCTGTTAACTGGGGACATCTTGACATCTGTGGACATCCTGGGAGGGGAAGAGCTTGTTTTCTGGGAGTCCCTAGAGAGCAGGTTTTCTGAGTCAGGCCTCATGACTGACCACACAGGTGTGACATTTTCAGAGTCTGCACGAGTAGTCACAAACTATTCACAAGTGAGATAAAGACTTAAGAACATGCTTTTGTGTGTGTGTGTGTGCAGGTGTGTACACATTTTTTGTTTTTAGGTCAGTCCATGCTAGGGACCTTTTTATTGGGAGCATGAGTTTATTTAATCTTTTTTTCTGGTCATACTGCATGGCATATGGGATGTTAGTTCCCCACCCAGGGATCGAACCCATGCTCCCTGCAGTGGACGCTTGGGCATCTTAACCACTAGACTGCTAGGGCCAGTCCCTATTTATTCTTTTGAGGTTATAAGTTTGAAACCCTATTGTGGAGAACTGGTTTTGATAAAAAGATAAAGCAATTTAAAAATAATTGGCAAGTCAAGTGAAGGGCATAGAGGGTTTGCCCCTTTGAAAGAGAAAGTAAAAATATGCGGGAAATTTGAAGCACCAGCAGGACACACGGCCGTGTGTGTGACTGTATTGACGTGAAGGGCTTTGGCCACACACCTTTCATGGAGAGCCTGCCTCTGAAATAAATCCTTACTTGTGACCCTATGGCCCTCCAGGGTCAGGAAAGCTACACATGAAGGATACACTTGATGGAGGAGGTAATTACAGTCAGTAAATATTCATAAAAACAAGAGATTGAACCCCTACCCCTGCCTTTTGATCAGAATTGCAATGAAGCAGTGTTTGAGATGCAACCAGGCAATCCTAAAGGAAATCAGTCCTGAATATTCATTGGAAGGACTGATGCTGAGGCTGAAACTCAAATACTTTGGCCACTTGACACGAATAACTGACTCATTGGAAAGGACCCTGATGCTGGGAGAAATTGAAGGCAGGAGGAGAAGGGGACGACAGAGGATGAGATGGTTGGATGGCATCACCAACTCGATGGACATGAGTTTGAGTAGGCTCTGGGAGTTGGTGATGGACAGGGAGGCCTGGCGTGCTGCAGCCGTGCTGGGATCTCAAAGAGCTGAACACAGCTGAGCAACTGAACTGAGTGTTTGAGGTCTAGCTCCTGGAAGGACAGGCTTAAAAGCAGATCGGAAAAGGAGTATTGAGTCACAGGGACCCACGTCCTCAGTTAGAGACGCTGTTTGTAAAGTGGTTCCTCTCAGTTCCACGGAGATGCCCTCCACTTTCCTGCCATCACCATGTGGGTAGCTTGGTGGCCTGGGTCTTCTGCATCCTTTTCAAAGTGTGTCCCCTCTCCTGGGGACAGGCACTTCCCTCCAAGACCGGCCCTGGGCTCTGTCATGTTGCACCTGAGCACCTACCCGGCTTCCCAGGTCCGATGCTTCCTTGCCTTTCTCTGTTGGGTGGGCAGCTACCCCAGGCCACGTGGCTGGCCTTTTCTTCCTCGGACCTCACACAGGCCACATTGCCAACAGCAGGTAGCAGCCTGGTTATTTTGTGCCTCTCGTGCTTGTTAGAAAACCCAGTAGGTCTGTGTCCTGTGGTTTTGTACTGGGTCCCTGGTGTTGAAACATAACCCCCACGGCCAGACTGTGCCAGCAGCCCACAGTGACGGGCACTTAACCACTGCAGGGTGCTCTGCAGGTCAAGTGGGTGTCAGGAACCTGTGTTTGACTTGAAGGAAACTGAGTACTTTACAAGAAAGTGACCAGGAGACACAAGGCCTGAAATATAAAAGAGCAAATTCAATGTCCTTGGTGGCTCATAAAATACTTGTGCTGTTGTGCTAAATAAATCTCACTTCATGCCGGGCAGCGGGGAGAGGTGATGACTGAATGATAGTTACGTGGGGATGGCCAGTGGCCAGGCATGTTGTACAGGGGCTGATGGAGATGAGGTCCAGCCCCCCGATCCTGCCTGCTCAGTGGTTCCTGCATCCTAAGTGGAGTATTGATGCCCGGTGGGGGAGCGGGGGCAGGCGGGGCCGGGGTGTAGTGGCCTGAAACGTGACTGACGGGCCCTGGGAATGGCAGGCGCAGTGGCGAGGGTATTAGCACAAGTTGGAGTGCCTGATGCAGCGAGGCCAAACAAACTGAAACATTGGAGTTTGGAGCAGAGAAAGGTTAATTGCAGGGCCATGCAAAGAAACAGTGGCTCATGCCCTAAAAAAAACCTAATAAGCTCCTGGAAGGGTTTTGGCAAAGCACTTTTAAAAGCCAGGTTGGGGTGTGTGGGGGAGATTGCAGGGTCACGTGATCAGCTTATGCATAATTCTCTGATTGGTTGATGGTGAGGGAACAGGATGATGTCACAGGGGTTCATGTTATCAGTCCTTAGGTCCCAGGAGGCCTGGGGCTATGTGCTCATGGTCATCAAATATTAATAGAGTAGTTAACATCTTCTGTTTGGTGGGTTTTCATATCTGCAAAGCAACTCAAGAACTGTGCATCAAATAGGGGCTTCTCTGGTGGCTCAGACAGTAAAGAATCTGCCTCCAAGGCAAGGGACCTGGGGGCGATCCCTGGGTTGGGAAGATCCCCTGGAGAAGGGAATGGCAGCCGACTCCAATATTCTTGCCTGGAGAATTCCGTGGGCAAGAGGAGCCTGGCAGTCTACAGTCCAGGGGGTCACAAAGAGTTGGACACAACTGAGCAACTAACACTTTCACTTTTCGCTTTCATATCTGCAAAGCAACTCAGGAACTGTGCATCAAATACTGTTATCTAGCTACTTCAGAGAGGAGCTTGAGCAGACGATATGGAGGAAGGCCTGTCTCCCAGGAACGGCCCCATGGGGTATTGCTGGGTTGCAGTTCCCCTCTTTTTTTCTGATACTCTTCAGTCTTCAGGAGAACAAGCTTTTGAACAAGAAAAGGAATAAAAGTTCAGAGAAAGAGGTTAATCATAAACTCAACAGAGGTACCTGCAGGGTCCGGCTCGGTTACAAAGGGAGTGTTGGGCCTGGGCTCTGCTGGTTGTGTGCTTGTCTGCACGTGGGGTGGACGGAGGGGGCTAGGCCAGCAGATACCATCTCATTCCCTCCAGGGGAGATGGGGGGGGGGCGGGGAATAGCCTGGCCAAGCTCCCACTGACCTTCTCTCTTTTCTCTTCCCCTTTTTGAAGGATGGAGGCTGCACGTGTCCAGGAGATGTCGCCAAAGCCTTTGGTAAGAGGCCGTGGAGGGGAGGGAGCATGCAGGGACGGGGGAGCTTCCTGCGGGGGTGCCGGCGGGAGGGGGAGACACGTTGGGAGGGGATCAGGGCCAATCCTGAGTTTCCTCTCCCTGGATCTCAGCCTCTGATTGGCCCACATCCCGGCATCGTTAGGTTCTAGTTGATGGCAGAGCAGGCTGAGTGCCCAGGGATAGCTAGTGGGCGAAGTCAGAGCCCAGAAGTCATCACTGAGAAAGCTCAGGGGACCTGTTGGAAGAGGACTGTACCAGGTCTATGCCCCCCGAAACTTCAGCGAGGGGGTGTTTGGAGCCTAACCTGGTAAATATCCCCAGGGAGGGACTGAGATCCCAGCCGCAGTTTCACATACCAGATGCTGAGGAGCCTGTTTCCCAGTAGGGGGCAGCAGCGTCTGGCTGTGGTCTGGTGGGGCTGGACCACCGGCCCAGCTGGCCAGGTGTTTCCTTGGGAAGGCACTGGGCCATCCATTGCAGCATCTCTGCGGGCTGTGCCCCGTGCCCCGAACCTTTGCCAACTGCGGTCCACAGCTGTGAGGTGTACCAGCCGGAGGCAGCCCCTCCCTCCTTTCGTGATGCCAGGACCGGGTTTGCTGCTGGTTTATTTTTTTCTTTTTCACTGGAGGGACATTTTCTGCCTTGGGCACCCCTCAGAGATGCCACTGGCCCCTCCTCTCACCTGTAAGCGGTGACATCCCCTCTTGTCCTTCTTTATCGCTGTTTCGGTTCAGCCCATAGAACGTCTTAGGTCTGCACATGGGTTCATTTTTTAAATTATTTTTTCAAACGCCACTCGTGACAATACAGGGCAGTGTTCTTAGCAGCTAGGTTTTGTAGCAACCCTGGAGAACGTGCAAGGGACAGAGGCCCCCAGAGGCAAGTTACAAGGTAAGGGTCCGACTCGGGGGCAGAGTCGGAATTCCTGCTCCACTGGTCTGTTCACTCACCTCTTATAATAAGGATCAGCAGCCAAGGACGTTTCTCCTGTGGGGTTTTCAGCTGCATGTACTGAACACTGAGGGGTGTTCTGTCTCCAGCTCCCTCTAACAGTGCACACGGGCACCCTGCGCAGAGTGGTCTCTGGACTTGGGCTCTGAAGGCTTGCCCCCATCCCCCACCCCATTCCAGGAAGTGTAGCCATGCCTTCGGACGAAGAGGAACCACTTTGGGAAAAAACGCTGGTTGGGAAAGGACACAAGAGCGTTCAGAAAGGGAAGTGATTGGAAGCCACTTCAAAGCACTGCTTCCTGAGTTGTGGTCATCAGGAGGCCTGACCAGACACCAGTGGTCCCTGCCCCCTTATCATCATGGCAGGGGGACCGAGGAGCTGGCATTTGTGTTGGGGACCCTGCAGGGAAGTCGTCAAAGCTTGCTGCCAAGTCGAGAGGCCTGGTGTTTTGCTTGCCTGATTGCCAGGCCCAGGGTCCAGCCCTGCAGAGCCGGCCTTCTATGATGCTGGACAGAAGGGCCTGGGACACCTGATGCACACCTTGAAGTCCTCTTACAAATGTTTAAGTGACCATCTGGAAGCAGTCAAGGCCACTTTTTAGGGGAGTCTGTGCTTACTCCTTCTCATCCTTCATCCTGATTGTGTAACACTTCTGTACCCTGATATCCTCCAATTATGAATGTAAACCCTCAGTAGGACTGGTCAGGATGGCGAACGGTGACTATTTCTGTTTCTTCCATGTATGCCTTCTACTTTCCTGACAACTAGTCATGCCACCTCTGCCATGTGCTGTGATAAACACTGAGGATAGAGCAGTGAGCCAGCCCTGGTCCTATTGCCCCTGGTTTGGCTCCAACATAACCTCCAAAGGCAGCTGCAACACCCCAGTCTCCTCTGAACCTGTCCTGGAAGTTTCATGTCATTTGGTGATTTATATGGGATGTTGTTTACTCTGGAAGTCAAATGTTTATCACAGCAGAGGTGTGAGTTGCGTTTTACAGGATATATCTATAGATAGATGTGTGTATATGTGTTTGATGTACACATACACATGTGTACACACAAACACACACACATATACATATATGTACATACAGATTTCTCTCCTTCATGCCCAAGCTCTCAGGCAGGAAGTTCTATCTGTTCTGAGGTCCCTTCACATCTATACAGAGTGTGAGAGTGCTGAGACCTTCAGGTAGACCAGATGCCCAATGGGGACATGGCAGAGGAGTTATTGCATTAAGTATGAGATTGGACAGTACACTGAGATGTTGCCCACTTCTAATGTTTCTCTGATTTTAAGAGAGTTAGACCTGTGGAAGATGGTCATAGGAAGTCAACAGTAACCATTAAGGATTGCCCAGTGTACCAGCCACCAAGCTTCAGTAGGCTGAGTTGGTCAGACTGTCTGGGGCCCGTCTGCCCTTAACTCTTTTTTTCTGAGTGGGGAAGTTGGGCTTTTTCTCACTATAGCCAGGAGGAGGGAGGTGGAGTTGGTGGCACTTGCATCTTTTTGGAGCTGACTTTTCCCTGACCCTCTTCTCTGCTGCTGCTTTTTGTCCCCACTTTGGGGCGCAGGAGCTGGAGCAGATTTTGTCATGTTGGGAGGAATGTTTTCGGGCCATACTGAGTGCGCCGGAGAGGTGATCGAGAGGAACGGACAGAAGCTCAAGCTGTTCTATGGGATGAGCTCAGAGACGGCGATGAAGAAACACTTGGGAGGGGTCGCGGAGTACAGGTATGTGGGGGTAGGATGGGGGGTGGGCACAGCACCATCCCTGGTGGGGTTGCATTCCCGTGCTGCTTATAGGAATGGGATGGAAGTAGGTCTCAGAGTACAAGTTTGTTTATATTATGGTGGCTTCCCTTTGTAGCTCAGCTTGTAAAGAGTCCACCTGCAATGCAGGAGACCCTGGTTCAATTCCTGGGTTGGGAAGATCCCCTGTAGAAGGGATAGGCTACCCACTCCAGGATTCTTGGGCTTTCCTGGTGGCTCAGCTGGTAAAGAATCCACCTGAAATGTGGGAGACCTGGGGGATGGAAGTAGGTCTCAAAGAATGCGAGTCTCTATTTTATGGCACCATGGGAAAGACCTGGGAAACATTTTTAAAATTAAGATATTTAATTAAATAACTGTATGGCTTACATTTTTTTAATTGAAGTATAGTTGATTTACAACATTGTTAGTTTCAGGTGTTTGGCAAAGTGATTCAGTTGTACATACGTATATATATTTTTTCAGATTCTTTTTCCTTATAGGTTACTGCAAAATATTGAGTAGAGTTCCCTGTGCTATACAGTAGGTCCTTCTTGGTTATCTACTGTAAACATAGCAGTGTGTACATGTCAATGCCAGACTCTGAGTCTGTCCCCCATCTTCCTTCCTGGTAACCGTAAGTTTATTCATAAGTTCATTTATATCCTTCTTTTTAGATTGTGTATAGAAGCCATATCATAAGATATTTGTCTTTCTCTGACTTCTTAGTAGGTCCATCCATGTTGCTGCAAATGGCATTATTTCATTTTTAATGGCTGAGTAATATTCCATTGTGTACATGTTATATGTACCACATATTCTTGATCCACTTATCTGTTGATGGACATTTAGGATGCTTCCATGTCCTGTCTATTGTAAACAGAGCTGCAGTGAACACTGGGGTACATGTATCCTTTAGAACCATGTTTTTCCCCAGATACATGCCCAGGAGTGGGGCTGGATCATATGGTAGCTCTGTCTTTAGTTTCCTAAGGAGTCTCCATACTGTTTCCATAGTGGGTGTACCAGTTTATATTCCCACCAACAGCGTAGGTGGGCTCTCTTTTCTCCACACCCTTCCTAGCATTTACTCTTTGTAGACTTTTTGATCATGGCCACTGTGACTGGTGTGAGGTGATCTCTAACATTGAGCCACATGAGCTATTTGTAAATTGTGGAGAGTAATCCCTTGCTAGTTGCCATCATTTGCAAATATTTTCTTCCATTCTGTGGGTTGGCTTTTCATTTTGATTATGGTTTCCTTCGCTGTGCAAAGTTTTTTGAGTTTAATTAGGTCCCATTTATTTTTATTCCTGTTACTCGAGGAGATGGATCAAAAAAGATATTGTTGTGATTTATGTCAAAGAGTGTTTTACCTATGTTTTCCTCTGAGTTTCATGGTATCAGGTCTTACATTTAGATCTTTAATCCATTTTGAGTTTCCTTTTGTGTATGATGTTAAAGAATGTTTTGTTTTCTTACATTTTGCCGTCCAGTTTTCCCAGCTCCATTTATTGAAGAGGCTGTCTTTTCTCCATTGTATAGTCTTGCCTCCTTTGTCATAGGTTAACTGACCATAGGTGTGTGGATTTATTTCTGGGCTTGCTGTCCTGTTCCATTTACCTACTTTTGTTTTTGAGCCAGTACCATATTGTTTAGATAACTGTAGCTTTGTATATAGTATAGTCTGAAGTCAGGGGGCCTGATTCCTCCAGCTTCATTTTTCTTTCTCAAGGTCACTTTGGGGTCTTTTGTGTCTCCATACAAATTGTAAGAATTTTTTGTTGTTCTGTGAGAAATGCCATTGCTAATTTGATAGAGAATTGCATTGAATGTATAGATTGCATTGGGTAGTATAATAATTTTGACAATATTGATTCCTCCAATCCAAGAACGTGGTTTCTTTCCATCTATTTATGTCATCTTTGATTAGAAAACCCATCCTGGCCTCTTTCGAAACAGCCATAATTCTTATCCAACTCACATCGGCAGTGTTTGGGGTTGAGTTGGAAATGGAATTAGGGGTATGTGTGAGTAGTTATGACTCTTGTTTAGCCAGCCCTGGAGGGGACCCACTAGGCTTCCAGGGGGCTAGGCCAGAATATCCCAGCCTTGTCCTGAGAGATCCCCTGTGGAGCCTGGTGTGAGTCAGGTTGAAGAGTCTCCCACTGCGTGTGAGATGTGGTGGGTGAGACCTCCTCACGGAGGTTAGACCTTTTGGGAAGAATGCCGTGTGTCACCTGCAGCAGCTCCCACAGGACTCGCCCCTGCCTGCAGGCTTGGACAGTTGACACAGGCAGCATTTGTAGGCATTTAATCATATCAGTCTGTGGAAGGGATACATCTGCTTATCCATTCCACTTCTGTTTTAATTGTGTATACGTGTGTTTGAAGAACGTTGTGGCAGAATTTGCTCACCACCTCGCCCTGCTCCTTAGAGTCTGCCGTTGTTTCTCATCAGAGTTGGCAGTGATGACAGGCTGCACCATGTGGACAGGACAGGAGCTCCTGAATCCTTAGAAGGATGGGAATTCAGGCCCCCTGCCATGGGCCGATATCCTCCATTTCCTACCACTTATTCCACACCCAAAAGCTTACCATGAGGACATGGGATTTGGATACATTATGTAAGGTTTGAGCCAAGCTCAAGGTACACAACTCAGTCACTGAGATATTTCAGGTGAGCAGGCTGGTGGGAGGGGTGGGGTCCCCCACCAGAGCTCTGTTCCTCGGGTACTAGTAGTCTAACTTCACTCCTATTTCTCTGCAGTCTTTTTCTCTTTTGGGGGGAGTCTCAATAAGGAAATGTTGTTGTAGTTATGGGGACAGCAGGGTGGGAACGAGGAGCCAGGGCTACATTCATACCTTCATCCTGGAAGCTGCAGACAGTTTAGGGCAAGAGGAACACTCCGTCCCACGCAGCCTCCAAAGGCCTCTTTCTCCTGTGTGATGACTGATGGAGAAGGCCATACAGTATCGGGGGAGAGAGAGGGAGGGGTTTACTGCCTCCCCTTCGACCTGAACCTCTGGCCAAGCAGCTTAATGCTTTACCAGTACCACTGCTCAAGGGCCCGTGTTTGTGCTGGTCTGGGAGAGGAGCCACTGCAGTTGCGTGACAGCCAGATGCTTTGCTGGCCTCATGGCACAGAAGAATAATACCTTATTCCAAGGTATTATTTTTTTGTTGTTGCAATGGTAAAATGGTATCGTTTCCTTAATTTCTCTTTCTGATCTTTCATTGTTACTGTATAGGAATGCGAGAGATTTCTGTGCATTAATTTCATATTTTGCAGCTTTACCAAATTTATTAACACCAGCAGTTTTCTGGTGGCTTCTTTAGGATTTTCTATGTTGGTATCATGTCATCTGCAGTTTTACTTCTTCTTTTCCAGTTTGGATTCTTTTTATTTCTTCTCTGATTGCAGAGGCTAGGACTTTGAAAACTGCTGAATAACAGTGGCGAGAGTGGACATCCCTGTCTTGTTCTGGTCAATGGTTTAAATTGCTAGATCTTACCTGAGGGTAGTCTTGCATGTGTAGATTGCAGTGCACGAGAGTTAATACCCTTTTGAAATTCTAGCTAATGACTTTTTGATCAAGAGATGCTGTTTTTTCATGTGAAGAGACCAGCTAAAGTTCCAGTATTTGGTAAATTGTTTGGGCTTCCCTCATAGCTCAGTTGGTAAAGAATCCGCCTGCAATGCAAGAGACGCTGGTTCAATTCCTGGGTCCAGGAAGATCCGCTGGAGAAGGGGTAGGCTACCCTCTCTAGTATTCTTGGGCTTCCCTGGTGCCTCAGCTGGTAAAGAATCAGCCCACAATGCAGGAGACCTGGGTTTGATCCCTGGGTTGGGAAGATCCCCTGGAGGAGGGAAAGGCTGCCCACTCCAGTATTCTGGCCTGGAGAATTCCATGGACTCTATAGTCCATGGGGTTGCAAAGAGTCGGACGTGACTGAGCGACTTTCACTAGAATTTCCAGGTTTCCTGACCCTTGGATGGGAGCTAGAGTTTTGCGTGGACTGGAGATTCCCTTCTTGTAATGCCCTTTCTAACGCAAGTCTAGGTGGTCTCTTTAAAACCTGCAGTAAGGGGGTGTGACGCAGAATCTGGCAGTGTTGCTTGGTGGCCTTAGGAAGAGTGGGATAAGGACTCAGCAGAACAGTTAGATGTGGTTTAACGTTTGTGCCATGAGCCAGACCTGAATTTCTAAATGTCACCCGGAAACCGTGAAGGATGCTCACCAAAGCCTTGGGTGCTGAGGAGGTCCTTAGTTCTGCTCTGGGTCACCTTGCAGAGGCCCCACACTACGTCTAGGCATGGTGATTTGTGTAGACGCAGGGAGGTAAGCTGAGGGGTGCCCAACAAAGGCTGTGCAAGTGGAGTCGCTTACCTCACGCGTGGAGGTTTCCATGTCACCTCGCAGTGCCCACTTGTCCATTTTCTCTGTCCCTTCTTCCTCTCTCCATCGTCTCCTGTGAAGATGCTCTGTCTGATGCCGATTGGAGGGCTGGCAGGGGTGCGGGGGAAGGGGACACTCTGGGCTTGTTCTGTTATCAGTTAGGCGGGCCAGCAGGAGAGGCCGTGGTGGGAGGTGGCCGGGAGGTCTGCTCTCCTGCCCCGTTGGTGTTCTGGACTCTGGGTCAGCTGGAGGCCCATGTATGGATTAGCAGAGGATGGAAAGGCGGGGCTGGTTTCCGATGGAAGGCGTGGCATACCTGCAGGAGGTGGTCGGGTGCTGGCTGGGTCTGCAACTCTTCCAGGAGTTGCTAATGGAGACTTTGTGTTCTTGGCATTCTGGGCAGTCAGCAGTGAAGCTGTGTGTCTTAGGTGGGAGGAGTGCGTTCACCCGAGATGCTGGCCTGACCCACGTGGCGTGTGCAGCAAGGCTGAGGTCCTCCCAGGGTGGGTCGTTTCAGTCGGTGCAGTCACCTGAGTACCTTGGGGCGGGTTCAAGTGCCAAAGCTGGGGATCCTGGCTGGGTAATTCAGGGAAAAGAACCAGCCTGAAAGAAACACATCCTTTTTCTTCCAGAGCCCCTGAGGGCAAGACTGTGGAAGTGCCTTACAAAGGGGACGTCGAGAACACTATTCTGGATATTCTTGGGGGACTGAGGTCTACTTGCACCTACGTGGGGGCTGCCAAACTCAAAGAGCTCAGCAGGAGGGCCACATTCATCCGAGTGACCCAGCAGCACAACACCGTGTTCAGCTAACCCCGAGGACGAGGCCACCTCCGGCCAGCGGAGGCATCCACACATGCCTGCTTTTCCATCTCCCTTCTCGTATTAGGGCAGAGGTTCCAGCTGGTCCTGGGGGGTGGGGGGCCACCCCCTCTTCTCCTCCCATCGCCTGGACGCTGCGGGCCTCCCCGAGGTCGAGGGGCCCAGAAGTCGGGCACTCAGTGGGTCAGCGGTTGGCGCTTACCTGCCCGGAATGTGTAACCTCATCGTTAAAACTAATACTCACACCTTTTTCTTTTTTTTTTTTTAAAGAAAATGGTTTCACTTTAATATAATGCTACGAAGACTTGCTTGTGTGCTGGAGTTTGCATTTACAGGACCAAGTTGTTGGGGGAGCTGCGGGTTTTCTGCTTCCTTCCCACGATTGGCTCTTGATGGTCAAGGTACCTGAGTGGGAAGGGCATGGGGGGAGGGGGATGGGGCCACAGCCGGAGGAACCAGCTCCCGCCTCCGTCCAGCTCACAGACGCTGCAGAGGAATGAGAGCGATCAGTTGGACAGGTGAACTTGGTTTCCTTAGGTGTCCCCAGGGTGCGGGGACACACTTCCGCCACGTCTCTTACACATGCCTTTGGGGAACGGGTCCTCTGTCACTGTGCTCATGCTGCTTCTAGTCTTGTCCTGGGTTTTCATTTGGTTCATTTTCCTCCCTCTCTCCCCTCTCCTCAGTTCCAGGCTGTCCTCTCTCTTAAAGAGATAACATTCTTTTGAAGAAGTTCCAGGGGATCTTTCCATGGCAAGGTTATCCACTAAAAAGTTGGCAGGTAGAGTCCCACTGAAAAGCAGCCGAAGCCTTAACACTGGTTTAGAATCGGAGATAGACGTGTCCCCTCCTCACAGCGATGAATACTCTCTAGGAGGGACCGTGGGCGCTGCTAAGGGTCCATTCATTCATTGATGACATTTGTACTTTCTTGGAGAAAAGACTCATGGCCTTGGGGGGAGTCCCACCCCAGTGCACTGTGACACTTGTCTAAACGGTGAACCCGCATGCATTAATGACCGCCGCCCACTTCTTTTGAAGCATTACTTGAGTATTAGGACTGGGAAGTGTATGCAGCCCAGGATGTTTTACTTTATTTCCTTTTACATGAGACTAAAGCAGCAGACACAGGAATTAATTTTTCTTTGAAGAGACAAGTGACGGCCCTGGAAGAGAGGGGAGCCACTGATTCCTGCTGCGTGAGAGTGAATTAACAGCCTGATGTTCCTGGTGACTGACCCTGTATGAGGAATCCAGACCAACCACCACACTCCAGGGACTTACAGGCCTGAGCCTATAGTCTTTCTTTGTTGTTCATTCAGTTGCTCAGTTGTGTCCGACTCTTTGTGGGCTACAGCATGCCAGGCTTTCCTGTCTTTCACTATGTCCTGGAGTTGTTCAGATTCATGTCTGTTGAGTCAGCGATGCCATCCAACCATCTTATCCTCTGTCGCCCCCTTCTCCTGCCCTCAATCTTCCCCAGCATCAGGGTCTTCCCCAATGAGTCAGCTCTTTGCATAAGGTGGCCAAAGTATTGGAAAACTTCAGCTTCAGCATCAGTCTTTCTAATGACTATTCAGGGTAGTTCTCCTTTAGGATTGACCGGTTTGAGCTCCTTGCTGTCCAAGGGACTCTCTGGAGTCTTCTCCAGCATCATGATTCAAAGGCATCTTCAGCGCTCAGCCTTCTTCATGGTCCAGTCTCACAGTCTTAGAAGAATACATTTAAAAATCCAGCAACTTGAGCTCCGTGGTAATACTTTTTTCTCCAAAATCCACCCAGAATAATTCTTGTAGGAACACGAATGCCACACACTTGAGATGAGGGGCTGAAGGATACTGAACATCTAGCAGGATGTGCATTGCTGCTGGAGGTACCCCACCTTTTCTGTCTGGTTGTCTGAAGTGTGAACCCCTGTTCCTATAAAAGATGTGTGTTACACTCGAGCCCTTGAGTTCATTAGTTGTAAGAGATCCTTCACGGCAAAAGAAGGGAAAGAAGTGGAGGAGAAGTCTTAAAGCTCTTAAAAAAGGACTGCTAGTAAGTAGGAAACTTCCAGAACAGCATCCTCCATACTCCTGTCTCAGCTTGGGGCTGTCCAGTCCTATCCATGAGGACCTGTGCCTGCTTTATCCATCTTGTGCAAAGACTTTCCAGACTACCCACTTTGTTTCCTCACTCACCTGGTTTTTAGGGAAGCGAAAACATGATTGCAGAAGCCAGAACCTCATCAGGAACATGTTGAAGCAGAGGTTTCACTTCTAAGGCTCCCTGGCCCTCTGCAGGTTCATCTCTGCCTCCAGTAGCAGTGGGCGTGGGGGAGCCTGCCCTGGACGTTCTCAGACCTGCTGATTGTACAGGGCTTACTGTGCACTGTAGGCTCCTGGTGGTTTCAAGGTCGACCTCGTTGCCACCTGTGAAGCAAACTGGACTGGTTGGTTCCCCTCATCAACCGGACTGGTTCAGGTAAGACTCGCAGCTCTTGGAATCCAGACTTGTCAGGACCATTAGCAGCTACTATTAACAACAGCAGAGCAGGCAGTGGTTCAGACTGCTTCACCAGAGCGGCCTATGTCTGCCCAGACTGTTCTGGAGGACGAGGGCTTGGACAGCCTTGTTGTCTGGGTTTCAAGGCTCAGTGCATCACTGCTAATTTACACACCAACATTCGTTCACACTAGCATTCTTAGTACAACAGGACCTCAATGCCACAGGCCTAACAGCAGAGTCCTGGTGAGATGTCCCCATACACCAAGCCAAGACGACTAACAGGAAGGGAGATGCCTGTCCCTGCCTGGGATAAGCAACAATGCTGAATTGGATGCCAAGAGTTCTCTTCCAGCACTGCAGAACCTGAGGGCTGGAAGGATTGGACAGCCACGCGTGCAGATGCAGGTAGAGGGCCTCACCTGACTGGGTCCTGGAGGAATTCCTTTCTGGGACAACTGCCAAGCCTCCTCCATCTGAGAGCGGGCACCGTGCAAACCTCTGAGTTTCTAACAGGCATGAACTCCAAGAAACACAAATGAACTTTCCACCTTCAGACCATTAACCAGTGTGCAGCAAAGCTTACAGAAACATATCAATAATGCTACGAGAAACAAACAAAAAAATCTTGTAAAAACAGCAGCGTACAGAGAGGAGAAACAAATGGAACAGGCTGAAACATCAGACGTTGAAACCTGCCTCTTATCTGATTCTCATCTCAAGCACGATGGACCCTCTTCCCACTCCCCAAAATTAGTAAGAAAGGCAAAGCCTTATGTCACTCTTGCCACCACAAACCTACCCAGTGATCACAGCAGATCAAGAAGGAAGAAGGACCATCACTTCCTCAGCCTCCCGGGTTTCCGAGGACCTGACACAAGGCACAGACAACGTTTGCAATTGGCACGGTTATTTTATTAGTACGAGTATACTGAAACAATAAACTTGTACTGGTTTACAGACAATTTATTTAAAACAATTTTGTTCAAATTTTGAATCAAACATTGTTTTATTATAATAATGAAATAATTTCTACCTAGAAAACCTGCAAGCACCATCAAAGAAAGGGACCATAAAATTCAATAAACAGACTCGAGTGTATCCTACAAATAGACACACCACGATTAGAAAATAGAATAGGAATTCTTCCTTTTTTTTTTTTAATATTTGTTTTAAAAAAGCTAGTGCAAGTACAATATTTTACACTGGAATTACAGAGAGTATGCACGCATATGGAAAAAAGTTCTCCTGTCACAATAAAAGCTCTTAACTATGTATGCACTTAAATTTTTCTTTTCAGTAAGGTGCAAATCATCATCCCTTCCCTAGTTCTCCTCTGTACTGGCCATGTCAGTCTGATAGTGCCCTCAAAGTTCTGGTGTCTCTTTTTCCTTGGCCGGTGGGAGGCGTATGATTGGAAGGTTGGTAGGTCGTGAGCTGATATTAGAAAAACACATCGGTGTAACTCTCAGAGATGGCTCTGGGGCCCGGACCCCACTGGCTAGAAATCAGGACTCTTAACCAAAGGCCACCAGAAAATACTGGCAGGGCTCTGCTGGAGCCTCTCAGCTGACACTAATTTGGGTGTACAGGGAGCAGTGAAGGCTGAGGAGGAAAAAAAAACCTCCCCTGAAAGGCCAAAAAGGGCAGTATTCACAGAACTGATGCACGCAGGTATCAAGTTTAATGTTCATTGACAATAAAGAAATTCACCCCACTCCTGAGCTGGATTAACTTAAAGAGTAGGTGGTTCATCTTAGGGAACCAGAGGAAACCTACAGACCCAGCTTGGTAACCATCAGACTTGCCATTTATTCCAGAGGACAGTTACTGTTACCTCGGCCAGGATGACTGTAAACAGCGCTTCCAAAGGGGGCCTTCAGACTGGCCATGGAAAAGGAGACCGGCTCATCGGCCATCCCAGGCAGCAAACGGACAAACTAAAGGGAAAGAAAACTTGGGTGAAGTCTCCAATTATCTGCAGTGGAAGACTGGAGTCCTTTCAGATAAGAAAAGTGATGGAAATTCTTAAGAGACGGTTACTGGAGAGCTACTACCTATTGGCCAAAAGCACTTAATGTTAATACAGCTGAACCATTTGTATGCAAGTCGTGAGGACATGAGAAACTGAAGCTGCTGTTCCCTCCCGCCATCGTACAGGTGAATGTCAGCTACCAGAAACATCGTGTGTAATGTAAGGGAGGGGCTCAGATTCTGAATGTTAAGAATTGGAGAGGGGATCTGCTCAACATCCTGCCCCTCCCCTGGCAGCTGTCCAGTTTCTGCTGGCTGGCTTGATTTCTGGACAGAATATGACTTCTGAGAAGTTGCTCCATGTTAATTTTGGCCTCTTAATGGTAAAGAAAACAAAATAAAAATAAAACCAAAGTGAAACGAGGCATCTCAACTGAAATTCTTGTTTAACCCCTCCACCCCCCGCCATTGAAATGAGGTGTCGAGGGGAGAGAAGGCTGAACATTTGTGTGTGTGTGTGTCCTCGTGATGAGTCCCGTTTTCTTGGTAGCCAGGATCCCTTGTTACAAACACTTCTTGTTCAGAATTATATTCTTTGGGTTTACTGGAACAGGAAGTGCTGAAAATGTCAAACATCATCTCTGGAGAAAAAGGAGTTGCAATGGCTTAAGAGTTTAAACTAAGAAGGGCGCTCGGAGAAGTACTTTCGGCATAGGAATGAACAGTATTCTCTAATTGCAAAATACAGAATTACTCTCCCTCAGAAGAGGGTTCTATGTAACAAAAACCTAGAGGAAGCATAGGTATAGTTGAAGAGCCTTTTAAGTAGTAATTCTTTCAGGCCATAACCATACATATCTGATCATTTAGACATGACATTATTTCTATATACAAAAAAACATGTAACTTTCAACCTTTATGCTTTTTTTTTTTTTACAAACAAGGTATGAAACTCGTTGTTTCAACAGATCCATATCTTTCAAACACTGAATGAATCATTTTGACATTCATTTTTCTTTTGTGCAATTTTTTAAAACATTACCTGTACTCCTCAAAGTGAGTGCTTCAAAGTTTTTTTTTTCTTCAGCTTCTCAAATTAGGTGTACATTAAAAAAAAAAAAATTCCCACAAGGTATAGTGCTACAAGAAAAGATCCTATCAGTAAGGTAACTTATTTGAAGCGAGGTCATCTATGTAAAAGAAATCTTAGCTCTGGAGTAGAGGTGTGCAAAGTTTGGAGTTTCCCTGTCAACAGAAACACAACACTGTCCATGGAGGAAAAAAAGAGGAAACCAACCTAACACAATGGCATAGGCATGTGCTTTATAGAAAAGTATGTTCTCTGTATAGTTATTACTGGATGTGTTCTTAAATTTTCTATTTCAGAAATCCTGGGTTGAAAACAAAGGTGGAAGCAAAGACTTCCGCTTCACTTGAAAAGCCACACAGTGTAATTCCCTTTGCTTTCACATCACCCTGAAGAAGCAGGATTGGGTCATGGAGACTGCTGGCCCTTTTTTCACCTGGGATTATCATGGGTGAGTAGGAGATAGGACGTACAAAGGGTTTTAGGAGGAAACGGACCACGGTTTGTCGAGCTGCTTACAGTTCATCAAACAGTAACCATGACAACCAACACAGCTCAAAAAGTCTGGCCTTCTGTCCCCAGAGCTCTGCTTCTTCACCCAGATCTGAAATAGCATGGCATTTAGTGTCTTCAAAAGCATTTGAAAAATTTTTTTCTCTCTATGAAAGAAACAGGTTTCCTTAGTAGTCACAGATGTTAAAGGGTATTGTCAATTGTTTCCTTAAAAAAAAAATTCCAAAGCTATACAACAAAAATAAATTTTGGCAACGTATTTCAGTAAAGATCAAACTATGTGCAAAGAGTGGACTTTATGATTTCTAGGAGCTACTGTTCATCTTGAACATGCAGCATTATATTGCGATCTATGCGGTATCTAAGAAATCCACAAGATGCAGGAAATCCAAACATTCCTTGAACAACCCTACTCCCAGAACAGTCAAAGTGCTGCTTCTGGACACGTCAGTGTACCACACACACGCCAGCCCCGTCCCTGAGTTAGAGGTGTGAAAGGTTCTGCAGAGTTCCTTGGGGGGGAGGAGGAGGGGTGCTGCCATTTCCCAGTGGGCGAGAAAACCCAATGCGCTCACCTAACAGGACACACAGGGTCATGATTCAGGGTGAGAGATGGGATTGAGGACAGCAATGGGAAAAACAAAAAATTCCTCCCAAAACAAACGGGGGTGAGTTGGAAAAGACACAAAATTGACCGACATAGAAAATCATCCTGAACGTCCAAATGAAAAAGCAATTTTGGATTTCCACTTGACAAGATTTGAGGTAAGTGGTATCCATCTCTCTAGCCGCCCCGCCCCGCCCCCAATGTGGCCCAAACTGAAATAATTCTTAAGTTGAAACATCCTAAGGAACAGTCATTTTATATATTTAGAAATCCCTAGAAAGAGAGGTCCTTGTTTGTTGGTGATTTTTTTTTTTCTTTTCGCCCTGACTAATTTCTTGGTGATTGTGTTCCACTGTAAACGCAAAAGGCCTGCTATTACTAGTTTAAAAATGGAAAACGGGTAAGAAGAACGAAAGATGGGTTAGGTAAATATTGCAAAGTGGACACAGTACAGAGGCACATGGCTGACCCTCGCAAGCTGCATGGCACCGGGGGGTTTCTGCGCCCAGCACTGTTAGGTGGGCTACGCGGGCGCAGTGACCCGGCTGCTCTGCGGGCCTCGGGGCTCACCCATGTCTGCCAACGAGAGGAGGGCCCCTGTCCTCTGGATGGCCTTCCTATTTGGAGGCGAGAGCTGCCACAGAGGAGCGGTGGCCCTTGTCCGTAGGAGGCCCCTCCGCAGCCACTGGCGCTGGAGGCTCGGAAGGCGCGCACGCGGTGGACCACGCTTCCTGCCCACGCTTGGAGGAGGCACGGCTGCAAGTCTCCAGGACACAGACCTGAGCGAGGGGGAGGGGGGGCGCCCACCTACTCGAGGAAAGGACCGTGGAACAGGGGCTGATCTTGGCTCGACTGCTCCAGAATGGGCTTTAGAAATGAGTCTGCCTCCTTCCCATCTGCATGCCTCTATTCCTCGGGGTGAGGAGGGGAAAAGTGCGTTCTTCCCATCCATCTCCTTTGCTCTTTTCTGCAACAGGGCGACGGAAACGCGGGGCTCCCACAAAGCTCCCCGCCGTGGGGCCTCAGCTTCCCCGAGCAGGGCGATCGCCCAGCAGGAGGCTCTCCCCTTCTGGCTCCTTCCTTCCAGCCCTTCTGTGGCCGGCACAGGAAAAGGATGGAGAGAATAAGGAAAAAGCCACGAGGGCCTACCTACACTTTCTCTAGAGCAGACTGATCAGACTCTATTGGCACGGAAAGTATTGCACACGCTAAAGAAGCAAGAAGGTGAAATGGGACAATGTTTAGAAAGAACCGATTCTTTGATAATTCCTGTACCTGAAACAGAAGCACGAAAAACAATGATGGTGTTCCTATTGCTCCAAACCACGCATGTTTTCCCGTTTTAGTGTTGGAGGTGTGGATCCGGTTAGTTCAATACTCAAAAGAAGCCAAAAGGTGGTGGGTGTTTCTCTGAGTCCACGTGAATTGCTGTCCTTAGTGGTACTGATGAGGACAAAGTCTGTGTGGCAGCCCCATATTCCTCTTACCGTCAAAACAAAAAAAGAAAAACAAAACCTAATAATTGCAAGTGCCCTGAGCAGAATATATGGAAGATTAAGCAAGTTCTCTGAACAGAGACGTTTAAAAAAATACAGCACTAAGTAAGCAATATGCCAGCTCTCTGCTAGCATGCTGAGAGGGTAATGAAAACGGAAGAAAGTCAAGGACTGGGTCTAGCAGTTCAAAACCTATTCCAATGTTTTTGGTGCACCCCAGAAATGGTTTCTAAAAATCATCAGTTCTGCTGAGAGCTAAATGTGAAGGAATACTGGAAAGCCAGAATGTGGGCTGACGAGAATTTTTAAAAAATCTGTGAAATGGAAAAAGTATTATTTTCAATGGTAAAAGAAAAATCAGGTATTTGTTCAGGTTCGTTGCAGCCATTCCAAGTAAGAATATTTAAAAATTTCTCTCTCCTTATAAAACTTTTAAGCACTTGAAAACGCACACTCAAAACCCACAAACAATATTTCAGATCTCTGGGGATAAAAGGTCTCAACTGTGAAAGACCCTTTCTGGGTTTGTACCAAACATTAAATCTTGATTTCAGATGGAAAAAGAAAGTCATTTTGAAAATAACATTAATAACAACAACAACAATTGTTTTCTAAAAAAAAAAAAAAAACAAAAACAAACTTGCTCATATATATAAATGTCTTCATGGAAAACTCTCAATGAATCTGAAGAAAATTCTCAGAGTTGTCCTGCTAAGACCGGGTTTTATGTGACAGATACGGTAAGAAGACCAAAAATGAATCTTGAAAGGAACATAACCTTATAAAAGGCCTAGACTTTAGGCAGGTTAGAAAGTAATTTTGCTACATTTATTTATGCTCGTTCAGTCCCCCAAGCCTTTCCCACAATGTTACTGGATAAAAACTGCAGGAATATCACACAAATTTATAAACTCAAGATGTGCAAATCGCAAGGTTCTTTAAAAGTTCATCTTAAAAAGAAAAACACTGGACAAAAGTGAGTATTCTTTTTCCCATCCCTTCCCTCTCAGTTCCTCTGCCAGCTCTGCATATGCTTTTTAAATCCTTTCTGAGACATCAAAGTGAAGAGTGCCTCCTGTCAGGCTGTACTTGGTGGTCATTCATTGTCACATACAAGTTCATAATTCACATTCATCCCTTGAAACCACTTTGAAACTTTCAGCATCTTGCTCCGTGAGAAACTCTGCAGAGCTGAAATGTAGTTACAGTGTTAAAAAAAAAAAAAAAAAAAAGAAAGCAACTTAGTTTTTTTTTTTTTCTTTTCTGTTTTTCTTCCCAAAGAGTTTAAAGTGAGATACAGTACTTGTTGAATGAGAGACCAAGATGCTTGGTAATAAAGTGTGAACGGCATTTTAAGTACTTAGAGATAGTAATATATATGCTTATCTTCAAAATCTTAATTCCTCACGTCACACTGGAATCTGAAAAATGTGGCACCCGAGTTGTCCATTGTCATGAACTATAAACAGTACTAGAGTTAAAAGACAAAAGATTTGCAAACCCAAAGCAAAGAGCTTCTGCAGCTCTTTTGAAGGGCAGTTTGTGTCTTATCTCTTGGGAGCGAAGTCAATGCAATTAACCTGATTGGTTTTCCTAACACTGCACAGAGACCAGAGGGGGTGTTCACTCTCCCCCACCCCTGTTGCCCAGCGCCCCCCCCAACCAGTGCGGAGCGATGCCAGCAGGGGCCGCCTGCCCATCATGACGCCCTGGAGACATCACTACTGCACTAGTAAAGCAGAAACGAAATCCCATGGGTGGCAGTTGCTCTTTAAAAAAATATCAGTGCAGTCAGGCCCCATAGGGGGAAATATATATATATATTTATCTCTATGATTAAAAGTTGCTTTTATTGTAAAATAAGTGGGGGGGGGGAAATGTTCTTTTACACGGTTAGCTTTCCATCTGCTGTCTGGTACCTCTCTCGGAGGCCCCGATGCTGACTCTGCATAGGGGAACCTCCTGAGGACATTCCCCCAGTCCTCCAATCCGGTGCCAGGAGCAAGAGAGAGGGAGGCAGAGAGAAAGACACCCTCACGGAAGTGTCACCCAGGCACCCTCCCTGGCACACAGGCACGCGCACATCCCCCTGACGCAGCTCCCTTCCCACAGACCATCCCTCTGAAGCCGGTGGAAGTCGGTGCCCCTGTGGGTGCATCTGCGATGCCAGAAAAGGCGGGTGCCATGGGGCCACCTTCATCTCAACCAGGGTGCCCACCACCTGCCTGGAGCCTGGGTTGGACTTACCCTGGCACCCCACCTGCCCACCCGAGAAGAGACACGCCCGGAAAAAGCATATGCACCAATCACCTGCCCAACGCCCGCTGTAACTCTAATGACAAGGTTATAACAGAACCCTAAAGAGGATAACATGTAAATACTGAGTTATTTAGCCTACAGTACATCTGTAATCTGGATACAAATGATCAAGGAGGGCCAGCTTTCCCTTCCCCAGGCGGTTTCTACTTGCCTACGTTTGAGCGGCCTTCGATGCAAATCTTAACCTCCTGAGAAATGAGAGAAGGCTTGGGAAGAGTCAAAGGTGGCTCGTCTTCCGACTTCTCCAGTTTGCGGGTCTCGGGCGCTGACCACCTCCTCTTCCTCGTGGCCGCGGGCTTGCTGGGTTCTATTTTGGTGAGCAAGGGTGCGGCCGGCAATCCTCTTTTTTCGGGAAACTTCAGTTCGCCGTTCTCAGAGAGCATCTGGGCGCTTCCCTGGCTGAGCCCATTTTCCTGCTCGGCACACCTATGTCTACTGCCCGCGAGGCTGTCGGTCTTTGAGTGCCTCAGCAGGACGCTGGCCGGATCCACGGGCTGGCCCTTTTTAACAGAGCCGTTCTTCAGGTTCTTCAGGGTGAGCGAGATACAGACGTCCCCGACGGAGAGTTTGGAACATGGCAAATCAAAGAGCTGGCTGGTCCTCTCCGGGCAACAGGATGACCAGCCCTGTCCAAACACAAAAAAAGGATACTCTACCAAAACTTCCACGCTGACCTGTGGGAACAGTGAGAGACAGGGAGAAGGGAAAGAAGGAAAAGATGAAGAAGTTTTATCCTTGTTTTATTGCATATACACAAGTACACAAACATACGTTCGCACATAAGCTGATCGGAAGAAAATACTCAGTTCTTCAATCTGCCTCCACCAACACATGTAAATAAGCCTCTTAGTTTTCTGCTGTACCCGTATTTACTGTATGGAGAAGCCAGTCAAAGTCCATTCAGTATTCAAAATATAGTTTTACTGTATATCCGCTCTATAGCTGGTCTCTGTTAAAACAAGTCAATGGACCCCCCAGAGGATGACGGAACACCTGCTTAGTGTTTCAGGTGCTGGGCGCTGCATGTGACTCACACCCGAAGTATGTTCCTGTGGTTTATGAACTCACTGGACAAATGCTATCCTCACCGATGACAGTGCTGAACAGACATCAGAGTTAGGACTGTATTTTAGCTTCATGAGTCAGGCATTTATGTGTTCATCACTGTGTCCCTGGCCCTGAAAAGAGTACCTGGCATGTAGTTGAAAATAAATATTTGTTGAACAAATGAAGGCATATTCTAGGAATTTAGGAGGAGAACCAGTGAGAGCTGGAGAAAACAGGGAGGGCTTCCCCAGGACTTGAAATATGGGCAACACTTCGAGGATGCAATGAATACAAAACAGTTCACATGCTTGGCCCAGCTACATGGTCAAGCCCCAGGTACTCCAGTCTCTCTTTTGTCTGAAAGACAAATATCTAAAGCAGGGGAAGCTCAGCAATCTTTGAGTAGCTGTTGGTTTTTCTAGGCTGCTTATGTGCCATGCAGGCTTCCCAGGTGGTGCTACTGGTAAAGAAAACAACACAGGAGCTGCAGGAGACGCAGGTTCAATTCCTGTGTCAGGAAGAACCCCTGGAAGAGGAAATGGCAACCCACTCCAGTATTCTTGCCTGGAAAATCCCACGGATAGAGAAGCCTAGCGGGCTACAGTTCATAGGATCTCAAAGAGTCGGACACGACTGGAGGGTGCACACATGTGCCATGTACTATGACAAATTTCAATAAATTGAAATGATTGAAAGGATACTCAAGTCCATATAAAAGGGCACAGTATTTGCATATAACCTACATTGTCTGCATACATTACTCATAATAGAATGTAAATGCTATGTAAATTGTTGCCTGGGAACTACTCAAGTTTTGCTTTTTGGAACTTTCTAGAATTTTTTTTTGCCCATAAATATTTTCAATCTGTGATTGGTTGAATCCACAGGTGTGGAACCCACAGATATGGAAAGGCTGTATTGACTAAATACAGTAATATTGAAAATGTTCTGCTGAATTTCATACACAGGCACACATCCAGAAACACATAAATAGTTAAAATATCTCACTTTAAAAGTAGGAAATTTTCAAGTAATTTACGTGGATTGTGGCTTTTCTACTTTTTTTTTTCAATAACTGTGATTAATCTCATTTTAGACACACTTCTTAAATGATATGTTTTACTTGCTCCATAGAAGACCTAAGTGTTTTTAGAAAAAACAACTAGAATTAATTTATATGGAAGCCTATTACTATAGTATGTGTATGGGCATGGTGGTGGTTTAATCACTAAGTCGTGACCAACTCTTGTGATCCCGTGGACTGGAGCCTGCCAGGCTCCTCTGTCCATGGGATTCTCCAGGCAAGAATACTGGAGTGGGTTGCCATTCCCTTCTCCAGTGTGTGGACATGAGCCCATATAAGTGTTCATATTATCTGGGGAAAATCGCATTGTTATGGGCTATCTGTATAATGAAGAGAGAATTTAAAAAATTTTGAGTACCTACTATCTGTTAAACATTTAGGTACACACTTCACAAAAAGTATTTTGTTTGATACTCACAGTAAACTAGTGAGAAAAATGCTGTTGTTCCGATTTTACAAATAAGGAACTCTAGTGTCAAAGAGACTGAATCAGTGACCTAGTGTCATGACTACACTCTGATGGAGTTGGGATTTAATCCTAGTCTCTCTGGTGCCCAAACCTGTTTTCTTTTTTCCTAGGTTACTCATCTCTGCCCCTGTGAACAAAGATGTTGTAGTATCACCAGAAGAGATGAACTTAACATTTCCACTACCCCAAAAGTGGTGAATGTTACTTGGAATAAACAGAATCCAATGACCCAAGGTTATGGATTTGTTCCATGATACAAAAAATTGTGAAATAGCATCAGCCTTACATCTGCTATGCGAATCAAGTGTCTCTCTATATATGAGGCTGATATTCAATTACAGAGCTATGTTCACATCATGCAGACATATACAAACATACCTACAAGTTACAGTATCAGATGGGGATGCCCACTGAGTTCCAGATGGGAGGACCAACCTGGAGCTAGCTCCATGAATCCTGTCCCAAACCACTTAAAGCCATTAACCTCATACATAGAGCAGAGAAAACAAATCCTGCTTCAAGTGGGGATGGTTAGCTGCATTTCCTAGGTGATCCCCTGCTCCCGGGTAGAGTTGTGCTGACAGTCAGCCCAACAACTACTACCCAAGGGGTTCTTGCTGTGTCAGCCATATTACACGCATTCCTCAGAGCAGCCAATATTCACATTCTGAAAATAACTTCTACTGTGTACAAATCTATCTGAAGACTTTTACATGTTGCCAAGTGCGACAGACTCATTAAGACGATGGCTCCAAAGCCTCTGTGACGAGTAATGTTACTATGACTCCACAAGGGATGATATAGATGTACCTGCTCCCCCGTTACATACACCATATTTGGGGGCATTTTAAAGGCCCTTCATTGTTCTGTCATCTCAAAACTCTGAAAGCAGGTCTTAGAACGAAATTCTGTGAGGTGGTTGATAGCTTGAACAGCCTACCTAAAAATTCATGAAAGAAAAGTGATGAGGAGAGAGGAGAATATTTGAGAGGTGTGCTGAAAAGGGCGATGATAATGGGATTTATTTTAACCTAGAGAGCTTTGGGGAAATCTTCTCTGTCACTTCAAAGTCTTGCCTTTGGTCCCTTCCTCCTAAAAGCTCGCTTTGTCTTCTCCCAAGAGAGCTCTGCCATCCCAGGAAAAGATGCCACCCCTTCAGCTGGGTCCATACACATTAGGAGCAAAAGATTCAGGTCATATGATCTCGGTAAGCAGTGGGTTGCATGGTTCAGGCCCCATGTTATTTTTCTTCTAATTATTTATCCTCGCTAACATTTATCCTCATGAATATTCTTCCCTCCCTAATGCTGTAGCCTGAATTATCTAGATAATGCTGGGGGGCTCTGCATATATGTGAACAAAAGTAAGGTTTTGCCCTTCCTTGGGTGAAAGTTAAACTCTCGTTTGCATATATCTCAAATAAGCACACCTAAGTTAGTCATAACAAAAGGATTTTCATTTTGTAATTAGGTTTGTCAGAAGGACATAAACACTCTCAAAGGTTAACTGATCATTAACAATTAATGAAGAAATCATACTGACAGATTTTTCAGTGAGAATGTATATGGCTGGGTCTGCCCACTTGAAATTCCCTTACAGAGGAGCGTTATTTGCCTCAAAACATGCTGTCAAGGCCAATCGGTACTACTGTGGATATGAAAAGACATGGTGGGATTTTGTGACATGATGTCGCTTTAAACCAGAAATGAGTCTGAATTCCTTGAACTTGAAGCCCATGTGGGGCTCCCTCTGGTGCTGTGCAATACAATTAAGTGTTTCACACTCCAGGTTTTGCAGTTTGAATCAAGTTCAAAATGTAACACTGAGCACCTGCTAAGTGTTAGAGACTTACTGTTTAAGACCTAGTCCCTGCCTTCAGTGAGGAGCCAGAACACGCATGAAAAACCAGTAATTTCACCAGGGCCTGTTTGGATACTGGCAACCATGCTACCTGGCGATGTCCACTTGACAATATCCTGGCAACTCTAACTGAACGTGTCCCAAACAGACCCCTGATAGGCCCCTGCCCACTGGCACCTTCTGGGTTCCTCCCCACCTCCAAGAGCCACGTCCCCACACTTTCAGCGTTCAAGTAAACAGCCTGGGCATCACACTTTCCTGGGCTCCTCCTCCTCCCATACTGCATGCATCCAAATCACAAGCAAGTCCAAGGGGTTCTCTCTTCCAAATACAGCTAGGATGAGACTATTTCTCACTGCCTCCACAGCCACAGTCCTGGCCAAGCCAGCTTCTCACTGGGAGAAAAAGCCCCCGTGAACAAGCCTGGCGTGGTCTGCATCCCACCCCTTTGTCCCTGCACCGCAGTAACACTGGTCTCCTTGTTGGTCCTTACACTCCAAAAGACACTTGTGCCTCTGGGTCTGGGCATCTGTTCTTCCCCCCACTTGAAAGCCTTTTTGCTGTGTTCATCACCTCCTGTTCCCCTTCTCAGAGAGAGTGTCACCAAACACCCTGTTTGACTGGTCTCCCTCCTTCTTTCCCCACCCTCTTTAGCCTGCTTTATTTTTTCCCACACCACTTGTTATCTTTTGAAGTGTCATTTTTCTCCCATATTTCTCTGTTTCACTTCTGCCCATGAACTTCCAAGAGACTGCATGTTCTGGGGAGGGGGGTACTATGCTGAGATACTGCCTGGTTTGCTCACAGCTCTATCCCCAGGGTGCAGGACACCACCTGGCCTGTAATGGGTGCTCAGGACAAATCTGAAAGACTGGTTCTGTGTTTGCCCTCCACGAGTGAAAACACCGCAACATACCACTGGCCAACAGAGGCCGATGTTTAGATGCTAGAGAGACTGCCTGGGCCTGTGACCACCAGCCGGGACTCCACCGGGCTCACGCTCCTCGCCCAGGGAGGAGCTGCACGTTCTCTGGGTCTCGCTCAGCCCTTCACAGGTGCCGTTCCAGGCCGAGCCACAGCTGCCTCACTCCACGGTCCCGTCAGACGTGGCACTCACCCTGTTCTCACTGAGTCACACATCAGCTACTTTCTCCCCAAGCGTGAGGTTCCTCTCTGCGCTTTCAGCTGCGCTTATAACCATGAATTCATTTTATGACCTTGTCAAGGTTCAAATGGGCTCCGATTAAACCTCAATGAAAACATATTCATGAGGGCAGGACCATACAAGACCAAAACCTGTTATATAACTCCTGGCAGCTCGACACAGCCACCTTCTTTTCTTTCATCACATAAATACATCCTTTTCCAAACACTTGAAGCAAACTAGAGGATGAAATGGGAGCATGAATAGCCTTTGTCCAGTGTCAGCTTGAGCCCCCCTCTGCCTTTCATCCCTGGATGCCTTGTATCCAGCACCTCTCTTTTTTAGGGGTGGTCACCTTCCATCCTCCTGTGCCCTTTCCCGCCCTCCTCCCGTGGCTGCAGACACACCCACTGCTCCCTACGGCTCCAAAGAGAAACCTGGCCTTCTCTCCTCTCCCTCTCTCCAGCCCCGCTAAACTAGCTCCTCTAAACGATCGCCTCCAACTTCTAATCAAGATGATGACACCAAGACAGGGAGGCAACATCCTCACTTTGGGCTGATAATTATTTAATGTCACCTCCTGATCTGGTGAATGACTGCCTTTTATGATCATTCTTAGCTCTTGTGTAAGTTCAGTAAAATACCTTTAGCTACTTAAAGACCACCATATCTAAACCGTGCATGCATATACACACATCTATGCTGTTTGGTTGTATTTTTCAACAGTAGATTGGTGCTCTGTCTATACACACACATATGTATGTATCACCGAAAGCAAGATATAAAGAAAACAAAATGTCTGTTGTTTAAATTTGTCTCCTTTTTCCTTCATGAGAATCCCTGTTTTCACAAATGTGAAGGACATCTGTTTTACAAAGCATTTTTTTCTTGAGCCTATCGCAAATGTACACATTCTGCCTGCATCCAGGAGTGAGGACATGACTCAGAAGTGGGTGTCAGTGAGGACCTCTCACTTTTGGTGACATGCTTACGCTGGGAATCCCTAACTTTGTCTGCAAGTGAAGTTCTGGGTCCTGTTTCACCCATAGAGAAAAGTCAGTCTGCTCTCCTCGAAAGCTAGTTTGCATGACCACAATTCTCCATGTCAAAAAAAAAAAATTTGAAAACACTGGAGCAAAGACAGAGGGGCTGATGGAGGCCCCATTTACTTCGATGTTGAAAAATCATTAATAAAAACAGTCACACCTCTTCAGTCGAGTGTAAGAGCGTCTGTGAGTGTTCTATTTAAAACATTTCATCACGTTCACGCTAAGCCTGACTCAGTCTCTGGTGGAAGCTGTTTCATTAAACCCACATCCCGGCACAGAGACGCCTCCAAACACAAGCCCCACATGACGGATGAGCTGAGTTCTTCTCACAATGTCGCTTGGCTCCCAGAGACCCGATTGGTAGGTGACCAGAACAGCTCTAGGGCACGCGGGTCTGTCCCACTTGCCTTCCCTGCCCACCAAGGTCTTAAAATGTGTGCCTTAAAGAACAAACGTGTACTCTTCAGTGCTATAAGGAAATGAGCTTTAAAAGCCACAGAACAACATGAAGGTCCTGTAAATTTATGTTGCCGAGGGAAAGAAGTCAGCCTGAAAAAGCTGCACATGATAGGAAGGCTGGATATGTGATATTACACATTTATCAAAACCTACAGAATGTAGAGCACAGAGTAAACCTAATATAAAGTATGGACTTTAGTTAATAATAATGTATCAATATTAGCTCATCAATTACAAGTCACACATGTACCATTAAAATGCAAGATTTTAATAAAGGGAAACTCTGGGTGTCTGGGAACTCTGTACTTTGTTCAATTTTTTATAAACCTAAAACTACTTTCAACAATAAAGTCTACTTAAGAAAAAAAAAAAAGCTATACGCTACAATGGTCCCAGAAAATCTACTTCAATAACACATGTAAGATCCCCAAGCTGGGGGCACTTATATCACATACATGCTAAAGCAGAGCATTTTTCTTCTTTTGGGGAGAGGGGGAGGGAACACAGACAAACAAAAATGTGTTTTATATTGCTTCTTTGCTGGAGCCTTTCTGGCATTAGAGCTGGGAGGATTATCACCAATCACTGGACCCCAGGGCCAGTAATGAGCTTTGCATTGAGGGCGGCCACTACCCATTTTCTGATTCATCAGGGTTCACATTCACCAAGGCCCATGTGTAAAATGCTTGGCAAGTTGGTCTGCCTTGGCTGCTTAGGGACTATACAGGCATCTGTGCTGCCTGCAGGAGGGCTCTGGCTATTTTTAGGCACCAGCTAACCCATTAAATGCATAATGCAGCCACTGATGGCTCACAGAACACAGCGGTTAAATGAAAAAATAGTGGAATGGAAGAAAAGCCATCGGTAGGTGTGCAGTGAGTATGTCACTGTAACATGCTGTATGGGTGTGTGTGCGTGCACGCACATGCACGCGCACACACACACACAGACAGACGAGTTGGGAGAAGAAAATGACATGGAATATTAAGCTGCCACCAAGGAGGTAAAAGGAAGCAGGCAGCTCCTGACTCTGGGATGCGACAGACAGCCCTAATGAGAGATAGAGCCCAGCACTAAGGAAAAAAAAGCAGCCTCATCACAGATAAAATGTACTGCAATCGTACTGACAAAATGTTGTGTACTCTTCAGAAGAGTCGAGCCTGGGGAGCATGAGATGGAGGGCTGCGGAGGCTGCTCAAAGATGGAAGACCAGGGCTCCCCCAGTGGGGCTGTCCCAGGCCGGGGGTCCCTCAGTGGGCATGGTGCCCAGATCCTTTCTGCAAAGGAGAGGTGCATGAGCCTCTGTTTCTGCATTGAACACTGATGTGCAGGGCTGAACCATCAAATGAACCCTCCAGTCCAGCTCACACTCGGGAAAACCAGAATGTGTTACGTGCACACAGGCCAGAGTGAGGTCATGGTACTTCCTTCATAGAAACTGTGATGGCGAGGGATGCTCCTGGACCTCTCCTGGGAATATGCCACAGGAACACAGGCAGAGTGAAATGGCTTATGATGCTCACCAGACAAGTTCAGCCTTCTTTCCAGACTTTTCTAAACTGTCTCTCCTTCCAAAAGCTCTTGTAAGAGCATGAAGCCTTTTACTCATTCACTTTTCAGGACCTAATCTTTCTCTTCTCAGGGTCAAAGTCCCACCCAAGTGGAAGCAAGGAAGGGAAACTAACACTGCTGAGGATCTACTACCTGCTACCTACTGAACTGGTTCTTTTGAGTGAATATCCTTTCTTCCCTGGTGGCTCAGATGGTAAAGAATCTGCCTGCAATGCAGGAGACCCTGGTTCAATCCCTGGGTTGAAAAGACCCCCTGGAGAAGGAAATGGCAACCCACTCCAGTATTCTTGCCTGGAGAATTCCATGGACAGAGGAGCCTGGTGGGCTACAGTCCATGGGGTCGCAAAGAGGAACACCATTGTGTGGCCAACACTTTGGCTTCACTTTCCTTTCACTTTACAACCACTTTCATTCTTCACACTACAACACGAGATGGATGGAAGGCACATGTGTCATTTGCACCATGAAGCATGTGGGCGCTAGTCTGTTTGTGATTTGCACCAAGTCCCAAAGCTCCAATGGTGAAGGACAGATTCAGCCTCGGGTCTTTTCAGCTCCAGGTCCTGCATTTTCTGACCAGTTAACCTGCTTCCCACCCAAGCAGATGATGCTATGCCCTCTAGCTGAATCACACTGGCTCCCATGTGGATGTTATTATCACCTCAGGATTCCTTCTGGGCTCACCATAGACTCACCATAGGAGACCATGGGTGGCTGCACACAGGCTAACAGACAATGCCTGAGGTGCCCCTTTAATTCTCCTGGAGAAGAACCACCCTGGGGGAACTGGGATGCAAGGATCCTTTGCCTGGGCCAAGAAATACTGCTCTGGGAATGACAAAACCACAGGGATGGGGACGAATATGCAAAAGCGTTTTTCTCCTACACTGCCTCACACGGAGCTTCAGATCCACCACCCTGGAGGTCTCTTATCACAATAATAATCAGGAATTTGGCTCCTGAAAATAATCCCTCAGTGAAAATTCCCTTGTTTCTATACAGGGTGGCTTTCCTTCTCACTGGGATCTATATGCTATTAGCACGAAGTCAGGTAACTTTCCCTGTATATCCCCTCCCCCTTTTAATTTTTTTGCTTAGTGGATGCTAGTAAATTTTACAAGGGCTGTTCTACATGGCAGGAAAGCAAAGGAATACAAAAACAAAGAGGATGCTGAAGATATGATCTTGTATAAGGAATCATTTGCCCCTTTTACTGATGAGAAAAACCCTAGCTCAGAGAGAGGTGGGACCATTCAGTTTTGCCATTTAGCTTGGGGCTTATCCCAGTGCACTCACCAGGGATGCCCATGGTAGGTTATGAAGTCAAGTGTCCCTGCGGTCCTGCTCCAGTGCAGGATTTACACCTGGGGCCACAAAGCCATCCGCCCTTTAGAAAACCACCCCCTTCCTCCCACAACTTCCCCAATCAAATCTGCGATTTGGCTAATTAAGTGAAAAGGCTCTGCACATCTCTCAACCTCCCTAATGGGTGCAAGTGTTAAAGAGATTTCTAATCAGTTGAGAAGACCAATATCGAATCTCCAGACCAGGGGAGAAAACCCCTCAGAGAGCCCCCTGAGGAGGAAGGGAAGCCCTCAGCCCTTAAGGGTGTAAATTAAATTCGGACTTTCCTTCTCTCTCGCCCTCCCCTTTCTCTGATTCTTGGCTGACTCTGCCACCGTCACTTGTGGCAAACACAGCTGGTGGAGTATTTTAGCTGGGATGATGTCAGCCTGTTTCTGATAGGCTTCTGGGTAAAGTGACACAACACTGGCGTGCTGGGCCCTGCACTTGTGTTTCTGCAGCTTGGAACCCCAGCCACCCTTTTGAGTCCTTCCCAGTGGGTGGCGGGGCCACACAGGGGCAGCCTGACAGGCCTGTGAACAGGCCCTGACAAACCTGCTACCTTCTAATTTGCACCTTAGCAGTCAGCAAAGAGACCGGTGGCCTGGCAACGGGAAGGAAATGAGACTTCATACATAGAAGCCGATTTCTCGATCATTTAAGCATTCGCTCTGCGGAGGATTGGGGCGGGGGCGGGGAGGGGGGGACGAGCACGCAAAGATGCTACCTCCCTCCGCACTGACGCACTGCCGGTCAATCTAAAACCTAGAGGTCTGTGAAGCTCGGGTCTGTGGGGGCTCCTGCGGCCTTGGAGATGAGCCTGCAGCTCAGAGCTGTTCTTTACTGAAAGCCGAAAAGAGGTGCTGGGTAGGAGATAGTTGCATTTCAAAATAACCCCTCTTCCTCTGCTTACCTCTGTTCACAGTAGTGCTTTAAGGATTAAAAAGATCATGAAAAAAAAAAACACATTTACTTTTTCTTTCTTGTTTATTTCCCAGGCTTCACTTGGGGTCTGTTAAAAGATAACTTTGCTAGTAAGTCAGCTCATTCTTTTTTTCAACGAGGATCCATCCACTCCTAATCCAAGTAGGAGGCAGAGAGGGAGCAGAAACTTAGACATGGGTAATGAGTTCTACATAATGATGTCCTTTTCCAAATATCCTGATTTTTACTATTTTTTGCATCAGAACCCTGAGAAATTTTTCTTGGGTCTCACCAAAGTTTACAGTGACATCTCACCATTAAAAAGAAAAGTCTTCGGGGCTAAAAGCTCCTGGCAACGCAGGCCCTCCGATATTGTGCAAGATACCACATCTGGACATTCACAAGCAGTCCTGGAAAATGCTTTGGAAAATCAGACTCCCCCACCTCACTTGATCTTTTTAAAAACATTCTAAAACAATTCAATTCAAACCATTAACTAGCTTGTTTATCTTTGACTGTCCCAAATACCAGCTATGCCATGACCATTTTTCAACTCATTTCAAACTGAATAAGGTGCTGTCATATCTCATTCCCAGGAGCACCGAGGCTCTACAGCCTGGGAAGTTCCCAGCCTGGGGGCCAAACCTGACTTCAAGCAAGCTAGGCAGTGAAACTGCTGTTTCCATACACATGGGAGGAATAAATGCATTCAAGTGATTAAAGAAGCTAGAAAAGAGTGGACTGAAGAAACTCATGGAAATTAAGAGCTGATCATGGTTCCAGTTTTAACACGACTCAGCTTGGCTGCACCTGGCCCTTGGGCTTCCTATTTATAAGTCCAGATCACCTGGGACAGCCTTGACTTTCCAGATTATATGAACCATGTCTTTTATTCTCTGTATCTGATGCTTTGACATCTTGGGGTCTTGCTGACACTGGAGGGATTGTCCCTCCCTGCGTTAGCTAATTCCTAGACATAACTAACAGCTCCCCTGCCGGGGATAATGTTCTTCACACGCAAAGCAAACACCCACACCCGAGCTTCCTCCTCAATGAATGGAACTTTCACTCTCTGGGCCACTATCAGACACCTAGGGACAGCTCCTGTGCCCAGAGCCTGCTGAAATGATTCAAACTAGCCAAACCTGCGCTTGCTACCCTGCCTTACCCACTCCTTCCCACTGAAACAACAAATAAAGGCGCTTGTCCATGTTTTCTCCTCCCTCCCAGTGCCTCATGACAGACCCTGGGCTTCTTCCACATGTCAGCCCATGTGGCCTGGCACATCCCCTCTTCTTGGGATCTGAGTATAACACACCATCTTTTCAAGGCAGATATATTCTCCTCTGTTGGCCTCACCATACCTAAATGATAACAAAACCTACATGTTAAAACATGGATGTTGGGACTTCCCTGATGGTCCAGCCCCTAAGACTCCAAGCTCCTGATACAGGGGGCCTGGCTTTGACCCCTGGTCGGGGAGCTAGATCCCACATGCTGCAACTAACAGTTCACAAGCCACAACTAAAGATCAAAGATTCCGAGTGGTGCAACTAAGACCAAAGTGTGGCACAGCCAAATTAAAACAAAACAAAACAAAACAAAACACTGATGTTGTAATGGGATATGGCAACTCTGGGCACCTAACATTCTCGCCTGAACCAGCACTGTCTTTCCCTGACCAAAAAAAAAAGGGGGGGGGTTGGTAAATGATTTTTCTTAATCAAGGTTACTCATCTAAACCACGGAAGATCAACAAAATAACCTGAGTGGTGATTTTAACTGTCCCAAGCATAGTACCTGACCAGCCTCCATTGGAGATGCAGAGAAATTAATTAATTACAAACAACGGATGCTTCTGAGTGCATTAGGGCTCAATTCTCTTAGAGAACAGTGGTTGGGGGAAAGCGAGAAGTCTAACCTTAAGGAACAAAGTGAAAGTGAAAGAAAACCCTCAATCACCCCCACAGCCGCAGACAGGTCTGCCGCTTGGAAGAAAGTCATGGTGCCAGGAGGTAAGGGAGGTGGCACGGTGCAGTGTCCCCCTACCTGTGTGCTGCGGACCCACGTTACCTGCGCTCGGTGATCCCCGACGGCAAACTGAATCACGGCGACGCCGGGGCTGTGGCTGTCCGCGATCCTCTCCACCGTGCTGGAGTCGATCTTCAGGTCGGTGCTGATCTCCGCGCTCTGGATGAAGTCCTCCGTCTTCAGGTCCTCCACTTTCTTCAGCTCCCCATTAGCCAACTGGATGATAGAGCCTTTCATGAAGTAGGGTGGCAGCGTAGGGGGCGCGGCGGCGGGGGAGGCCACGGACTGCGCCACGGGCAAGTGGATCTGGGCCTGCACCATGGCCGGGTAGGCGGCCTGGGTGACCAGGGCCTCGGGGCCGAAGTTCTCGCTCTTGGGCAGGGCGGTGGTGACGAACGTGTGAGGCACTGCAGCAAACTGGGGTGATGACGTGACGATGGCCGAGGCGGCGCCCGACCCCTCCAGGTCAGCACTGCCCACGGGGATGAGCAGGGGCTGGGTGCCCGGGATGACCAGGTGCGGGGGCAGGCCACCGGCGTAGGTGATCGCTTGCTGCTGGCTGCTCAGGTAGCCAATTACCGGCGGCTGCGTGCCCGCGTAGAAGGCCGTGGCCGGCAGCCCGACCGGGAGGGCCTCCGAGGCGCTGTGTGTGGTCTGGATGACCGTGTGCGGGGACAGCGTGGCGACGGCCTTCACGCCTTCGGGGCCCAGTGCCTGCTGCGGGGACAGCGCGTAGGAGCGGTGCCCTGGCTTCCCCAAGTGCAGGCCGCTCTTGTCGTTGAGGGTGGACGGGGAGTTCTCCCGGTGGGTGACCTGCTGCCCCTCGAGGTCGGCGGCGGGGGTGCTGCTGTTGGGCAGGACCATCACGGAGGCCCGCACCCCCGACGCGTCGCGGAGGCTGTAGTCGGCCGGGCCGGGGTGGACCACCACGTGCCTGGACTCGTACGGGTGGGGCACGGCCTTGCCGGCCGCCTTCACCAGGCCCAGGTCGGCCGCGGGGGGCGGCCCGTACCGGCGGCCCTTCTCCACCTCCCCGTTCAGCATCTCCTTGGCCTGCATGGCCTGCTGTAGCCGGCTGCTCTCGGCCTTCTTGGTGGCCTCGCGGGTGACAAAGTGGCTGCCGGAGTCCGTGTACTGCACGACCACCTGCGGGGAGGGCCCCAAGGTGAGCGTATGCGGGATCATGGTCGGGTGCGTGTGCAGGTGGACGGGGAGGGCCGGCGGCGAGGCCGGGCGTGCGGCGTTCTGCTGCGGCGAGCTGGAGATGCGCACGTACTGGCTCTGCTGAGGGGGCGGTGGGGACCCCGGGGGGAGGAGCCCTGCGGTCCGGCCTAGGTGCTGCGGCGGCGGCGGTGGTGGCGGCGGCTCGGCCTTGTGTCCAGAGCCTCGGCTCAGCCCGCCCATGTCGGCCAGCAGGCTGCTATAGGCCTCCAGCTGGGAGCGCTGGGCGGGCGTGGCGGCGCCCACAGCCGAGGCCACCGCGCTGGTGACCGGGCTGGCCGTGGGCGAGATCAGCTGGGAAGGGATGAAGCCAGCGTAGGGCCCGCTGTACTGGGAAGACCCGATGAACTGTAACGTGTGCGGCAGGTGGGCGTACTGCACGGGGGACACGGGGGCCCCGGACGGCGGGGGCGGCGGGTATGCCGCGGGCATCGTCGTGGTGGACGCCACAGCCGGGACGGACCGGGGCGCGCTGGGAGGGGAGTAGTCCAGCCCCGTGGACAGCGCTTTGTGTAAACCTATTCCCTGCTGTAAACCGAGCTCCGCCGGGGGCCCTGCCGGCCCCAGCCGCCCGCCCACGTGGCCCCGGGCGCTGGGGAGCCATGCCGCGTTCTCCGCGCGGTGGTTGTCGCTGGGCACCGCCTTGTCCTCCGAGGACGGCCGGCTGGTGGCGGGGATCTCGCGCTTCTTGGGAGGCAGGCATTCGTTGCTGCGCTCTTGGTTGGATTTCATTTTTCGCCGTCCCCCCTCCACGGTGACCGTTTCACTGTCGGACTGGCTCTGGTTTTAGTCTGATAAACGGAAAGTCACATTTGATTTCTGTAGGGGATCCAGGCTCTTCATGAGGAATCATCTCCCCGTGGGTGCGATCCTCCAGCAGCTGCTCTGGAATCTGGGAAAAAGCAGAGGGTCGGGACCAAGGGGGAGAAGGGGGGTTGGGGGGGGGAACAGGGCGTCAGAACATCAACACTGGAAAAGAACACCCTCCCACGAGATTCATGTGAATTCCCCAAAATCCTGCCGCCAGCCCCACTATTAGAGCAGGTAAAACGCTGGCCGGGTTGGGTAGGACATCAGGAAGATCATTAAGGCACGGAGCAAGTCAAACCTTTTTTATGGATTTAGTAAGTCTAAGGTCTCTCAATACCCTCTTCTCCTTTTCCCGCCCCCCCCCCCCCCGCCCCGCCCTTTTCTTTTTGGAGGGCAAACAATGAATTTCTTAGTTTCCCTGCCAGAAATGGTCCTCCCACTCCTCAGCTCTATCCTCACCCAATCTCTGGACGATCAAATGAAGCCTACAGTGATGATCAGCCGTCCTCTGAGCCAGGCACTGGGAGGACCAGGTTAGGAACGGAAGTCCCCAGATTTCATAGATTATCTGAGTCTTCCTCTGCCACAGTGAAAATGGAAGTGGCTCAGTCGTATCGGACTCTCTGTGATCCCATGGGCTATACAGTCCATGGAATTCTCCAGGCCAGAATACTGGAGTGGGTAAGCCTTTCCCTTCTCCAGGGGATCTTCCCAACCCAGGAATCGAACCAGGGTCTCCTGCGTTGCAGGCGGATTCTTTATGAGCTGAGCTATCAGGGAAGCTCTGCCATAGGTGCTACTCAAAGATTCTAGTGACTCTGGGTCCATACTGAATTTACAACAATTCTCTCTTGCCTAACACATACACACAGACATAAACACACACACTATATACAGGCCAACTGAGCAAAGGCAGCCCCAAATAATTCTGTTCTCTACACGTTTCCAAACAGCTCCCAGTATAGCTACTCGTAGGGTAACAGCCAAAAGGAATCTATGAGTTAAAACAGGAACATGGTTTGGCTTTTAAAAATGCAATAATCAGGCATTGAGGGTGTCCTTAATGAGGGCAACATGCTTGCTTCATCTCTGCCCCTTACTTCCTTTCCAAGTGCTCTTTGAATTCTGTCCCCATACTCTCCACCCTCTTTTCCTTGGAAAGGGCCAGTCCACCATGAACCGTAGAGATGAACCCTCTGCTAGATCAATCAGGCCTGTGTGTTTCAACCTGGACATACAAGTAGGGAGCCAGTTTTCATGGACACCTATTTCAGTCTTTCAGGAACCACCGAATTCTGTTACCAGGACTGTGTAGGCAGATAGATGTCCACCTGGCAAGAGGCAGATCATCAGTGGAACCAACAGGAGTTAGGCTAACAGGAGGTGGATGTGAGGGCTGCCTACAGGCTGCGAGCAGTCTTGTGCTGTGATCCTGGGAAGTTGCTGAATCAGGCTCTGGGAATTCCAGGACCTAGGTTCTAGCATTTCTTCTACCCAGACTCACTTTCTATAGTCTGATGTTAAAACAGACACAGTAAGGCAGCAGTTTTCAGCATTACCCTCCCAACCTCCAGCTTTATTAAGCCCCAGGTAACTGCATTCTGTATAGCCTTCTCTTAGGAAGTGCATGGCATGTAATTTACACCTAATATACACAAATCTACTGAGATGACAGTGCTGTTTTCAAAATAACGACAGAATAAAATTAAACTACCAAAATTGAAAACAGATGACCCTTTTGACTGCTTAAAAAGTGCTGATACTGATCTTTTATCTCTAGGTTTCAAGTTACTCTAAGAAAGAACTGTATAAGCTCTGGCATTCCCACTGAGACTAGCAAAGGAAAGGAATTTAGGAGACTCAACGTGAACCTCTCCGTGCGCCCCCTGCTGGCTCCACAGTAGCACTGCTCCAATAAAACCCCACAGGATTTCATCAGGGATGTTCATGTAAAAGTAGTGTGTCAGAATCGGAAAGAGAGTATTTGCATATAGTAGGCCCAGCCAGTAAGGGAATAGGTTAATTAGCCCAAGGCAGCTCTAGGGAAGAAAAAAATAGCAGCATAAAAGTCCTTTCAAAGCCAAGCAAAATGTCAAACACGTTTGGAAAGAGGTCCATTAGCAATGCAAATGTAAAATTGCTGCACAACGAAATGCACCATGCACAAACCCAGAAAACCCCTCTGAAGGTACTTTTTAAAACAGAACTCAGCTTTAGTGAATTTGAAAAAATAATGCCGACTTGGTTCTTAGCAGTGCCTTGGTTTATTTTCACTGTTTTTTTTGCTTGTTTTGAGAGACACTGAGTGGCTTTGTTGGCCTTAAAGATCTCATTCTAGATCCCACGGCTGGTTTTTCTGCTACTGGACCACTAAAACATATCGGCCTTAACACACAAATTCAAATGCACTCTTCTGAAAAGTGGTCCATTGATAAACATCTTTTCTAGATAATCCTGACAGTAAGTCAAGGATACAAAGATTAACCTGAGCAACCCTAGGGCCAGATTGATACAAATCTCAACTCACCTTCCTACATTTGGAAGGATCATATTTCCTATTTACCAGTGCAGCTCCAGAGTTGGGTCTCTGCCATTCTGGGGCATGTGTCCCTGTTCTGTGCTTCACTGGCCCTCTGTGCCGTCTGTGTCTCTCAGCAGGGGAGATCATTGTGAGAGCAGGGGCTGTGTCTACCTGTATTTTCAGTGAACCACGAGAGGGCACCACAGGACGCCACCGTGTCCCTGGTACACTGGATGATGGTTCACAGGATGAAAAAAAATGGAGAGATAAAACTGTGAAGGTAGAAAGTACAGTAGGGAAAAAGGAGAGAGGAAGAGACTAGGAAGAAGAGAAGAAGAAACGAGAGGGGATGTCTGCTTTTAGGGTTTCTTTCCAGCTGCAGACAAAAGGCCTTCATGTCCCTAATTGCCTTTTCAGTGCTGAAACACACCAATGGTTTTTTCACCTGAGTCCCCCGAGGAGGCATGTGCCTCCGGATACACCTGCCGCAACAGAAACATAGGCCTATGCACGATTATATAACTGCCAAGTTACCAAAGAGCCACACATGCAGATCACATTTAAACATTATTATTAGGAAAGGGGAAGTGAACAGGGAGTCAATAGATGGATCAAGACAAATTTATATACAGTTTACTACATATGATTTGCCTGCTAATCACTGTTCTGAAGAGATTCATCTTAAGCATCTTTACATCTACATTTATATCTCTCTCTCCATCAGTATCTTAAAATTTAGCTCAGTGGCATATGGCCTTGCTATTCCAAGTGTGGCCCTCAGACCAGCTCCCCCAGCAGCTTTAGAAATGCAGAGCCTCAGGTCCCACCCAAAGCTCCTGATTCAGAGTCTGCATTTTACCAAAATCCCCAGATGATTCAAAGGCACAGCAAGGTGTGAGAAACTCAGTCTGTACACCTAAGCTCCTAAGTAAACATCTCAGTCTGTTTCTAATGGAGTAGGTGCTGGGAAACCAAACTAGGTGCTGCGAGCAAACAGAACTGATGGAGCCTTGGAGACAAGCAGCTAATATTTAGGGTTATTCCCCTGGTGGCTCAGACAGTAAAGAATCCGCCTGCAATGCAGGAGACCTGGGTTAAATCCCTGGGTCATAAACATCCCCTAGTGAAGGGAATGGCAACCCACTCCAGTATTCCTGCCTGGGAAATCCCATGGACAGAGGAGCCTGGTGGGCCATAGTCCACGGGGTCGCAAAAGAGTTGGAAACAACTCATCAACTAAGCACATACAGGAATATTTAGGGAGAACTCAGCTGTTTCCTTTGGGGTCACCTAAACCTGATACAGTTCTAAATAACAATGCTCCTTTTCTTCTGGTTCCTTCTGTCTTCAAAAACTCTAAGGAAACACACTTTAAAAAGACTACTATTGTAAATTATACATATGATTCAGTCATCTCTGGGAGGAAAAACAAAATTTAATAAAGGAAGACACTTTTGTCTTTGCTATCATTCAAAAATCCCTGTAACCCCCTACCCATTACCATGGATTCAGCTTGTTTCAGAAGTGACCGGAAAATGAGATGATCCTGACCAATTCCAAGTCCCGTAAGTAACAACTAACTGCTCTGAATGGAAGACACGCCTAGAATCTGTTACATACAGTCCTAAACATGCATTCCAAGGTCAGGGCAATACCCTGGGTTGCTCTGCCCAGCACCCTCCACCCTGTGAGTTTCACAGTTTGAGTGAAACCCATGACTGTCTGGCATCTAATGTCCATGCACAACAGATGCATAGTTTTCGTTTTAAAGAGGAGGAAACAGAGCCTGGTGAGCTTGTGTCAGTTCTGGAAAACCCATGAGACCATTTAAAAGACAGAACACCTGGACCCAATGGGAGGGGTCACTAGGACTTGGCAAGGATTCTTGAGGTCCTAGCATGCAAATCTCTTGTTTTACTGAATTATTAAACAGGTTGATCTGTGTAGTACAAAGGCAGAACGCACTTTGTTTGGGTTAAATGTTAAAAGTAGGCCCGACTCTGACATCCTTGAAATTTCCAGAACAGAGAAAGGTTTGCTAGATGATAGCATAATTAGATATCTTCATGGCTGACTGAACAAGCATACCTCAAAGGAAGTGTATCACATAGTCATTCATCAAACACTTAGTTTCCAGTATGTACCGTGGACCTTAATTGTTCAATGTCAGCATGGAGCAAATGGTATGCAAGAACTCTATTTTCAGTTCTATTCTGTTCAACATTATATTACTGTTTTGGTTATCATATTTAGAGGCAACAGAAGGCTGGAAGGGGTGCTTAATATATTATACTGAATACTAGAGTGGGTAGCCTATCCCTTCTCCAGCGGATCTTCCCGACCCAGGAATCAAACTGGGGTGTCCTACATTCAGGTGGATTCTTTACCAACTGAGCTATCAGAGAAGCCAGCTTAATATATTACCTGAAATTAACAGCCAAATATATCCTAAGAAGCTGAAGTGATGGCACAAATCCAAAAATACTAAAATGAACAAGAATAAATAAATGCCCTACCCTTGGTTTCAATAGCTCGATAGCAGGGTTAGAGAGATCTGGTTGAAGAATAGTTCATTTCAAACAGCCCAGGAATTTTCTGTTTGACTATCCATTCAATATGAACCAACAGTTGGGTTTGGTGCCTAAAAGTTGGTATAGCTTCACTTAAAAAGCACAATATTCTCAGTAACAGAATAAATACTGCAATAGCATACAGCATTGGTAAGGTCACAAAGTCCTGAGGCAAGGGGATAGTGGTGGGCATGCCCAGGATGGAGTGATGGGGTTAGCGGGAGGTCTGAACCCAAGACAGGTAAGTAACAGTGGCAGCAACTGAAGATGTATGGCCTGGGGAAGGACAGAAAAAGCCAGAGCAGAGATGTGATGCTCAGATCTATGAAGGGCTGTCCATGAAAGACAGCAGAACAGAATGAGCTCCAAATTACACTGATATACACTTTGCCCTTGAACATGAGTTCGAATTGCACAGGTCCATTTATATGGGGATTTTTTTTTTTCAATAAAGACCTGCTGTGTGCTGTACTCAGTCGCTTCAGTTGTGTCCAACTCTTTGCCACCCCATGGACTGTGGCCCACTAGGCTCCTCTGTCCCTGGGATTCTTCAGGCAAGAATACTGGAGTGGGTTGCCATGCCCTCCTCCAGGGAATCTTCCCAACCCAGGGATCAAACCCATGTCTCCTGTATCGCAGCACTACATAATCTGCAGTTGGCTGAATTCCAGAATGCAGAACCACTTATATGGAGGACTAACCATGGGACTTGAGCATCAAGGGCTCCTGGAACCAAACCCCCGCAATACTGATGGACGACTGTATGCAGTAGAAATTAGAGACTAATCAGAACTGGTCAAATGGGCTGGGCTGCCTCATGAGGTAGGAAGTCCCCAAGCCATCCTAAGCATTGAGGCAGAGTTTGGAGACACTTGCTGATGGTCCCATGTGGAAAAGAGAATGCAAAGGGATCAGAGCGGGAGATGATGTCCAGGGCACCGCAGCATCCCTCCTAGCTCTAATCATGGGCTGCAGTGGGTGTGGCATTCCAGGTTAGAGGTTGAGTTGAATAAGGAAGAGAGTGAGATCTTCAGACTTCCCAGGCAAGGGAGCCAGGGACCTTCAGCATCACCTAGCACCAACCTCAACACCCCCATCTAGTGGTGATCCAGGGCACAGCGGTGCTGAGAATCCCCAAGAAGGAAAGTCTTACAGATCAGGCCTGGAGAACCATGGATACCACCATGCGGTTAACAAGCTCTCTCTCTCCCTCTAGGGTCACCAAAAGCAAGTTTGGTACCAGAGTCTGTACGAGGGTGCAGGACCCTTCAGTCACTGCAGTGATGCACGCCACACAGGGCCGGGGAGGCCCTGCTCTGCCACTACCATCCACACTGGGATTTCAGGGGAATGAGGACTGGCAGGAGAACACAGTCCCCTTTTTATTAGAACCAAGAATAACAGTTTTGGGGTGGCCTGTTCATCTATAGGGGCTTCTCTGGTGGCTCAGATGGTAAAGAATCTGCCTGCAATGCAGGAGACCCAGATTTGATCCCTGGGTCAGGAAGATCCCCCGGAGGAAAAAATGGCAACCCACTCCAGTATTCTTGCCTGGAGAATCCCACGGACAGAGGCGTCTGGAGGGCTATAGTCACGGAGACTTGGGGGCAATGAATACAATCACTCAATGTCATATGTTAATGCAAAAATTAAGTCTACCCACAAGAACACAGCTGCATTTGGGTGCTCCCTGGCCTCAGGGAAGCTATGAGGGCAACGAATGGACTCAGAGTCTTTGTTCTGATTAAAAATCCACCATCTCCTCCACGGAGATGCAGAGGGGAATGCTCCAGACGCATGGCTGCTCTGCTGTCCTCCCTCCACTGAACTCCTCTGCTTGGCATGGCCCCATCTCCCTCCTCCCTACGACGGCCTCGGTCATCTGCTTCTACTGTTCGCATCACAGAGGGACAGGCTTCATCAGGCCCGGGCGAAGCTTTCTTCAGCTCCTGCCATACCCATATCGCGTCCACGTGATAACAGTGTGACACTGGGAGTGTTTCTAGCGGGTTCTGCCACCTCTGGACAAACAGGGAGGTCTGTCCTGTGGGTGGGGCCCACGGTATGGGGATATGGTCCATGTCTCTGTCTGCGGGAGGCCAGGCCGAGAGAGGAGGACCCAGGCCCACAGCTGGACTGGCCTGTCCCTGGCTCACGTGGGATGTCGCTGCAGCATCTGGGCAGCCAGTGTCCCCTGGCAGCCTGCCCGTGCTGGAATTCCTGGAAAGGCTGAAGATGGAAAAATAATCACTTGGAGGGATCACCATCTGGATTGAAAGGGGTCCCAAATGAGCTGTCCAAAAGACGTTTTTAGGAAAAGCTGGAAATGCCTTTCTGTCAAGATCTTCCCTGGTTCCGCACGTGAGCAAATACCTTTCTGCTCTCAAGTGTCCTGTGTGGCAGGTAAGCTGCCACACCCGAATCTCCATTTACCCACCGAAGGCTGCGAACAGTTCCCTGGGTGCTTTCCACAACCCCGCAGCAGTTCTCACGCTGCTCCAGAGTGAACCGCTTTAAGGACAGAGCGACTGTGGTGACAAGGTGCAAAGAACCGGCCATAGTAACACGGTGAGAACTGGGGTTAGGAGACAAATTATTTTTGACTCTTAACTGAATGTGCTTATTAGCAGGGCAGTGAAAAAATCTCACCATGGAAGTCATTCTGCACTCACTTCCACTGGCATCTTTGGAATATCAGGAGAAAATATTATTACTGGTAGGAAGGTAACATGAATATTCTTACTAGTACTAATAAGGAGGAGAACACAGAGAGAAGTAGGAAGAACAGCCTACTCCTGAGGTGGAGGTAAAGGACAAGTTCAAAGCCTGGCTTCATCTACAAGTAACAAACATTGGCGATGGGGTGGAGAAAAGGGCACCCTCGTGCACTGTTGGTGGGAATGTAAATCGGTGCAACCACCATGACAAACCCCTGGAGTAGGATATAGCACCTGCTCCAGTATTCTTGCTGGGAAATCCCATGGACAGAGGAGCCTGGCAGGCTATAGTCCATGGGGTCACAAAGAGTCAGACATGACTGAGTGCTCACACACATTATGACAAACAGTATGGAGGTTCCTCAAAAGACTAAAAATAGAGCTACCATATGATCCAGCAATCCCACTCCTGGGCATATGCTGCTGCTAAGTCGCTTCAGTCGTGTCTGACTCTGTGCGACCCCATAGACGGCAGCCCACCAGGCTCCGCTGTCCATGGGAGTTTCCAGGCAAGAGTACTGGAGTGGGGTGCCATTGCCTTCTCCACCTGGGCATATATTGGGGGCAAAAAAGCAAAAACATTAATTTGGAAAGATACATGCACCCTAATATTCATACCAGTATTATTTACAATTGCTAAGATGTGGAAGCAACCTGAGTATCCATTAACAGATGAATGGATAAAGAAGATGTGGTGTGTATATATAATGGAATATTCAGTTCAGTCGCTCAGTCGTGTCCGACTCTTTGCGACCCCACAGACTGCAGCACGCCAGGCCTCCCTGTCCATCACCAGCTCCCAGAGTCCACCCAAACTCATGTCCATTGAGTCAGTGATGCCATCCAACCATCTCATCCTCTGTCATCCCCTTCTCCTCCTGCCCCCAATCCTTCCCAGCTTCAGGGTCTTTTCCAATGAGTCAGCTCTTCGCATCAGGTGGCCAAAATATTGGAGTTTCAGCTTCAACATCAGTCCCTCCAATGAACACCCAGGACCGATCTCCTTTAGGATGGACTGGTTGGATCTCCTTGCAGTCCAAGGGACTCTCAAGAGTCTTCTCCAACACCACAGTTCAAAAGCATCAATTCTTCGGCACTCAGCTTTCTTCACAGTCCAACTCTCACATCCATACATGACCACTGGAAAAACCATAGCCTTGACTAGACGGACCTTTGTTGGCAAAGTAATGTCTCTGCTTTGTAATATGCTATGTCCCAATACTGTGTGATCTTGTAATGAGTATCTCTGCCTATAAAGTGGGGAGGAATTACCACGCACAGTGCCTGGCAAAACGTACCAGTCAACACATGGTCGCCATCCTAACTGTACTTCAGCACATGCTTCCTGTGGAATCCCTTGTTTTCACCTACACTGATTTGTCACTAATCTCTCCTAGTTCTGTGATCAAATCAACACGATACTCTCAGATTCTCAATCCTTTCCAGCATCTGGGTCTTTTTTTTTTTTCCTTTCACCTATGATTCACACAAGAAAAGGTCATGGATGTTTGAGCATTTATTCTCTTTCTTCAGCTGACAGGAGAGATTATATTGATAACAGCTCCCAGCGCACAGGCCCCCAATTCACACCCAAAGCACGAAAGCCACTCAGCCTACACAAACGGAGCCCACAGATGGGTGAGCTGGGAAACTGGAGCCTGGCATGTCTCCGCAAGGGTTAACCACGATGCTTCCTGGTTCCACGCGGCCCACTTTTCCACAACACGCAGATGAGTCACTCCCCAAAAGCCTGGTGGGGAAATGCGGAACCTTTTCTCCCCGCTTCCCCCAGGGAAGGCTGCCAGCTGTCTTCTGACACACCTGCTCAGCAGCTCTGCCACGCACCACACAGCAAAGGGCCAGCGAGAGCTGGAGGAGGCTTGGTCAGATCCCACCAGTAACCAGAGCGCCAGGGGGCTCCCACGCTGACAAACGGAGAACACTAAAATCCCCATCGGGTCAGAAAAATGCCTTTCTGGAACTGAGGCATTCTGAGAGGGTCTTGAGGCATCTGCTGCCCTGGGATATGGCTGAGTCAGGGGGATGTTCTAGATAACCATGAACTAACAAGTCATTCCCTCTGGGGGTCCATGGCAGCGACCCCTCTGTGGTTGTCTTCTCGTCTCTGGGACGCTATACCACTCTGCCATCTTCTTAGCGACAAAGGCCCTGAGACCTCCTGGGACCCAGCGTCCCCAAGCAAAGCAGGTTATGACAGAAGCCACTGAGGCTGTGTGTGTGTGTGTGTGTGTGTGTGTGTGTGTGTGTGTGTGTGTGTGTGTGGAAAATAGAGCAACACTTTTCCTGCAAGCTACAACCAGTGTGTGATCATCCCATTGTAAAGACCAGGACACTGAGGCTTAGCATGTTAAATGAACCCCTAAGGTTCCATGAAGGGCTTCCCAGGTGGCACAGTTGGTAAAGAACCTGCCTGCCAATGCAGGAGACCTGGGTTTGATCCCTGGGTTGGGAAGGTACCCTGGAGGAGGAAATGGCACTCCAGTATTCTTGCCTGGAGAAGCCCATGGACAGAGGAGCTTGGCGGACTACAGCCCACAGGGTCACAGACTCAGACATGACTGAGCATCCACACACGAGTCTAAGGTTACACGGCTCATAAATGACAGAAATAAGATGAAAATCTTGGTTCATCTGATACAAACATCTGAGTCCCAGTGCTCATATTATGCAGTGAGCTGCTGGTATGTAGTGCAGGATTAATTTCATCCAAAGAGACTTCTCACCATTGTTTTTGGCTACTGGGAGGTGACCTTTAGACCTCTGGAATGTCCTGCCTATGGGACTGTGTTTGCCTGGGAGCTTTGACCACTGGATAGTCTAAAATATCATTTATGGGGGCTTTGGGCCACGGGCAGTAACAGTGCCAACCTCTGGAGGAGGTACTAAAGGTACTCGCCCAACTTCCGGGAGGAGCTGGGGGTAAAGACCAGCCATGTGCTTGGATGCGATTGAGCTGCGATGAGTCTCCAGACACCAGGGCTCAGGGAAGCCTCGCTGGGTGGCTGTACTGGATGTGAGCTGTCACACTGAAGGGGTGGGAGAAGGTGACACCCTCCAAGACCCAACCTGCCCGAGGAGAGGACGCCTGGAAGCTCCGTGTTTGGATCCCCCTCCAGACCTCTGCCCTATAAGCCTCTTCCTTGATTTTTTTTTATTGTGGTTAAAAGTCCCCTAATATGAAACTACTATTTTAATCATATTTAACTGTACCTTTCAGTGGCACTAAGTACGTTCACATTGTTGTGCAGCTCTCGCCATCAGACATCTCCCGGATTTTCACTTTCCTAAACTGAAACGCTGTCCCCATTAAACACTAAGTCCCCATTCTCCTCCTCTCTCCCTAAACCCCACCCCCACTCCTGGCCCCTGACCTCTACCATCTACTGTGTGTGTGTTAGTTGGTCAGTTGTATCCAACTCTTTGCTACCCTGTGAACTGTAGCCCACCAGGCTCCTCTGTCCATGGAATTCTCCAGGCAAGAATACTGTAGTGGGTTGCCATTCCCTTCTCCAGGGGATCTTCCCGACCCAGGGATCGAACCCGGGCCTCCTGCATTGCAGGTGGATTCTTTACCATCTGAGCCACTAGGGAAGCCCAGCATCTACTGGAATCATCCCCTAAAATCATGACAAAGCCACTTAAGGCACTGCAGCATTGCACAGCCCTTCTTCTGAGGCTCCCCATCACTTATGTAACGTTTTCACTGCATTCTTTACCTACTTCCACGCATCTTTCTCACTAGACGGTCAGCTCCCTGTGCTGGAGACAGATTGAATCTCACAACCCTGTGGGACGCGCAGGCTGCTGTTCTTTCTTCGTTGGCTGACTGTTCTCATCCTGTGTCTATTGCTATTCGCTCTCCCTTAGAAGCTGGCTTCTAAAAGGCAAAGTGTTTCTGGATCTTCTTCTAAATTTCTGGACGTGATCATGCGGTGTTGGATCGAAAGTGAAACTCGTGACAGGGACATAAAATACTGTGTATCTGGAAAGCATCTGGCCTGAGAGATCCCATTTCTAAGCGCAGATTCTCATGTGAGATTATGAACCCCAGATACTTCCCGGAGCTAGGCTGCAGCATCTTTAACCTCTAAAAATCCACATCCCATGATCCAAAACTATGTCCAGATTGTCCCCCATTTATTCCAGGGGAATGCCGAGGATCTTCTTTGGATTTACTGGAAGGAATACACGTTTACAAGGACAATCTTATTGAAACCAGCTCCAATCAAGCATAGAAAGAACAGGGAGAGGAGCTAGTAAGGATCAGCCAAGATAAGAATTCTCCCTGAAATAAACGTTTGGTTTAAAATTAGGGCTCTGACTCACATTCACTGAATGGGTGGCTGAGTTCTGACCCTCAAAAGATGAATGGCTCATTTTGAAAAGCGGAGCAAGTGGGAAACCTACTCTCTACCTTGTTCCCCGAACCCCATCCCCCCTCTCCGGGGTGAGGCTGCGCAGTGGAGACCAAGATGCCCCCAGTCATTTCCAATCACCAGCGAAAGGGACAATGGGATGACGCGCTACCTGCAGCTGTGTTCAATCAAAACGCTGAGTAATTACCGGCGGCCCCTCCCGGGGGCTCACAGGCGGCCCAGCACGAAGCCGGTGGAACATTAAAGACGTTGAATGAGCTGCCAGGAATTCGGCTGCCAAATCGCTCCTCCTCGTCCTGGCTCAGCACCATTAACTTAATCAGGTATTCATTCAATGAGAATAGTTTACACTCGCCCTGGAAGAATGCCGCTGCCCTCCCAACGAGGCACACGGTCAAGTCAACAGCTTTCAGCAGGAGATGTCAGGGACGGGTTTTAGATTCTTTTATTCAATTTAGGGTCTGGGAAGAAGGGAATCCCCCCTTCTAGGCAGTACTTCTTGGATATGCCATGAAGGGAAGGCTCTGATAAAAAGCCAGTCAAAGACCAAAGAGAAGACAGGCCTTGCTTATTTCTCTGTATTTAGAGACATCCCATCCAGCACTTTAGACTACAGAGCTCTGACTGCTGGGCAGTCAACTGATGATTAACTTTGATGTTGCAGAGACCCGGGAGAGACTTCTGGCATTTGGTGACTGGTGACTTTAAGGAAGATATTCAACTTTCTAAGCTTTGGTTTCCTCTTTAAGAAAATGGAGGTAATAATGAACTCTATTTCATGAGGCCGTTAGGGAAATGGTGTGGGATCAGGCAGTGCCCAGCAAGCAGGCTGAAGCAGCCCAAAGAAAGTCATCCTCAGCCATGAACCACTTCCAGGCATCAAATGACCTCCCCTTATGGATGCTGAGGGCACAGGCTTGGGATCCCAGCTGCTGGAGTTGGAATCCTGGCTCCTTCACCCACCAGTTGTGCCTGAATTCCCCCATCTCTATAGTGAGAATAATACCAGTACTCAGCCCACATGGGCTTCCCAGGTGACACAGTGGTCAAGAACCTACTTGCCAATACAGGAGGATCTTTGTTCCATCCCTGGGTCGGGAAGATCCCTTGGAGAAGGGAATGGCTACCCACTCCCACTCCAGTCTTCTTGCCTGGAAAATCCCCTGGACAGAGGAGCCTGGCGGGCTGCAGCCCGTGGGATCGAAAAGAGTTGGACATGACTTAGTGAATAAACAACAACAAATCAGCCCATATAGACTTGTTGGGAGTTTACACATTTAAAGAACTCAGACCAGGGCCTGACCCACTGCATGACTGATAAATACTGGAGGCTGAAGTGTTGGTTCTCTCTTGAGAAGGGCCCTCCTCCCCACTGTCTTCACTGGGGTGGTATTTTCATCTGTACTAAAAACACACCCTTTCTTTCCTTGACTTCTTTCCTGGATTATTCCATGCAACACAGGTGCCAGTCAAATGCAGCAAAGATGATGGGTGCAACAATCTTCTGATTCCTTGCCTCACCTCTGCTAATGAGGAATTTCAAGTCTCAGCTGCTTAGAAAGTTTACTATCAATAAGTCTCTAAAACTTCTAGAAAATAATTGATATGAGTGCATTGATATTTTTCCCCCTAACTGGACTAAAGCCTTGCCTGCAGAACAAATGATCAATCACATCTGCATTCAAAAATAAAATTCGAATACGCTGTTTAAAATTTGGAGTTGTTTGTATTATCTGCTTTCTCCCCACAGGTATCAATAGAAGCTTTCTGGCTTCTTTGAATGTGGAGCACGGCACCTATTTTACTCACAATTACTCATTACAAATGAAATCAATCCCTTTCCTATTTAATTTCTTTAGAATACCCAGGCCCCACTGAAAATCTCCACAACATTATCAATGCACAGAAATTGGCCAGCTATTTTATTTAAGACCCTTGTAGCAAATGAAAGACAACAAGCGATGCTGCTGGAAGCTGCAGGCATCAAGTGACCATAATCTAAAGAGGCAACAAAATGTTTACTGGACAAGCAGAAAGGCAAAAAAGTCAGCCAGCGCCCTGTTGACAACAAAGCTCATTTTCTTCACTAGCTCGGTGACCTCTCTGAACCTGAACTGAACTGAAATCTCTCTGAACTGAAAGACAGTTCACCTCTCTGAACCTCCATTTCCCTCATCTATAATATGGGAATGATGATGATAACGTTTCCAAAAGATTGCTGAGATGAAATAAGATGACGGACGGGAGAAAGTGCAACGTCTATCACAAGAAATGCAAGTATATTCTCTTTCCTGAATGTTGCTTTCAGCTCCAACTGCCTCTTGGGAACCTTCATGTAATGCTCCAACTTTGTTTCCGACTCTTTGTGACCCCATGGACTGTAGCCCACCAGGCTCCTCTGTCCATGGAATTCTCCAGGCCGGAATATTGGAGTGGGTAGCCATTCCCTTTTCCAGGGGATCTTCCCAACCCAGGGATCGAACCCGACAGACACTTCCATGTAAATGCTCCAACTTCCCTTTATCATCCCTCTCAAACCAGCATCCCCTCTGTGTCCGTGCTGGTGCCACAGTTCCACACCCTTTCCCCTTAACCCCTATATCCAGCTACTCCCGTAGCAGGGTCAATCTTTCTTCAAAACGTCTCAACCATCCGCAAAAAAAGCCCCCCATCTATCCCTTTTTTCCATCTCACCATGGAGAAAGGAATTTAGCCTTGTTCCTCCCTAAATGGACTAGGCTTTGCCTTAGGCTTCTGGGAGATAATCTATATTATGCCTGATGGCTATAGGGTAGGCGCCTTGAGTCACAGCAAGTTACTTAACCCAGAGCTCTGCTTCCGCATCTTAAAATATCTACTTTGCAGGATTAAGTAAAAGTGTTAAATGCTCAGTTGTGTCTGACTATTTGTGACCCCATGGACTGTAGCCCACCAGGCTCCTCTGTCCATGGGATTCTCCAGGCTTGAATACTGGAGTCGGCTGCCATTTCCTTCTCCAGGGGACTTTCCCGACCTAGGAGTTGAATCCTGGTCTCCTGCATTGGTGGGTGGATTCTTTACTGTCTGAGCCATCAGGGGTGATCCTTAAATGAGATCATGTATATTAAGCATCAGTGCAGTGTCCAAGCACAGGGTATGATGCAATATGTTAGCTAAGAAATGTTCCTTATATTCAATAGGAACTACAAGCACATTAGGGTTTCTTTTGTGGCTCAGTGGTAAAGAACCCGCCTGCCAATGCAGGAGATGCAGGTTTGACTCCTGGATCAGGAAGATCCCCTGGAGAAGCAAATGACAACCCACTCCAGTGTTCTTGCCTGGGAAATCCCGGACAGAGGAGCATGGCGGGCTACAGTGCATGGGGTTGTAAACAGCCGGACATGACTGAGTGAGTAAACACCACCACCAATAGTATCCATATTAACTTCTTTTCCTCTATGAGAAGACGATGGAAATGGTCAGAACTTTGAAAATTCTGTCAGCATATTCAGTAGTTGCCTTATTTGCCACAAAGGATTTTCATTTTGAGTTTTGCTTGTGTTCTTTTCTAGGAAATCTATTATTTTTCCCCAATTGATTTTTTTTTTTTAAATTCTGCCTTCAGTCTGGAGAACACAGGATCGCCACGCGTTCCTTACAATGTAATTCCAGCAGAGCGAAGGGAAACCATGCCTCATTCCAGTGTTTTCAGCTCCTGTCCATCAGCATCCCCTGACTTCAAGGTGTGGGCTATACACAGTCCCGGATATGTGCAGAGGACCACTATTTTTCCTGATCTCTTCCAGAGTGTACTTTAGACTGGGAAATGGGGGGGGAAGGCCTTTATTTCACTAAGAGATAATTTCTTAAAATAAGTTACGCTTTTCCTAAAATAAACGAAAATATAAAGGAGCCTCCCATTAGAAAAATGTCTCAGCGTTAAGTAGAAAAATGCACCCCTTCCATCTTGAGACACATGATCCCCTTGTCTGACACACTTTTTTTTTTCCCCCCATAAGAGCATATTTCAAAAACAGGGATCTTTCTCCCCTTTGTAGGTTTGAAAAATCCATTTTGCTGGGGTTACCTCATGAGGTGGTGGGTAGCCTGGTGAAGACCAACAGGAAAGCAGTGACCGAGTCAATCGATAATGTTTCCAAATTCAATGATAAAAATGAACCCATCCTAAACGTATGTAGTCAAACATACAAAGTGTCAGCTCCTGAGAACTTCACAGGAAGCTCTCAACAGGCGATCAGAAAGGGACCGGCCTGGGAGGCTGACACGAGTCCCAAGCAGCCAGGTAGGAATAACACTTCAGACGGGTGGGTCTTGTTTTCTATTTCACAGCTGTCTTGAAACTCTCCTCAAGGTCAGTGTGGAAGACGTTTAATTAAATGCGTGGATTTACAAGCTTCCCCACACTGACTGCCAGGACCGCTTTGTGGTCAATGAATCTCTGGATGGTGGGAGATCTTTAGAGGAAATGACCATCGGCCAGACACATCGCGACGACCGGCTTTGTGGTTCCACAGATGTGAGACGGGAAAGTTACAGATTCAGCAGAGGGCTGCAGATGCGTCTAGATGGGGACAGAGGAGCCTGGTGGGCTATAGTCTGTAGGGTCGCAAAGAGTCGGACACAACTGAAGCAACTGAGCATGCACGCACACAAGAAAACACCGCACTCAAAAGGGATTATTTTAACAAGGCAGAAAACAAGCTCCCTGGCAGACACATGGCAGAGGAGAGAGCTCGGAGAATGGGGAGAGCTGTTGGTGGACCAGTAGCTTTAGCACTGTGAAATTCTCATTAAGATCCACTACAAACACTTGGCCGTTATCCAAAGGAGTAAAAATGGCTTTGTCTACGAGAATAAAGGAATCAAAACTGTTATAAGCATTATGTTTCTAGATCATAACCGTGCGTGAGTACATCACAGGGGGGCGGACTCCCCAAGCTGGTTATCAGAAACACTGGTGACTCTAAAAATACACATTCCCTGTAGTTTTCCAAGATTCAGCAGATCCGCACCGTGACCCAAGAATCTGCATTTTAAAAAACTCTGGTGTTTCTGATCAGCAGTTCAGTTTGGGAACTTACTACACCAGACCCACTGGCAGCAAATTAGGAATGTGTAGGGAGCTTTATAAAAATCCTGCTGGTAAGGCTACACCCCCAGCCCATCATGTCATAAAGCCTGAACCAGGAACCCAGAATTTCAGCTCAGGTTGAGAACCACCACTCAGGGCCTAAGTTCACGTTCATTTAAGTACCAGCCACCCCAGTACCTAGGACAGTGACTGACATACAGCAGGTCTTTGACTAAAAAGCCAGACACGCACTGTTCTAAAGCCTACAAATGTCCCAACTTCAGAAAAACATAAATTAAATGCCAAGTTCCTGAACAATCTATGAAGGTACTGAGCTCCAATTTTATTTGTCAGCTCATGTGGAATTTGCTTTTATTGAACCATGCTTTTCCCAGAAAACAAAACCTAGGCTTTTTGTTTGCACATTTTTTTTGTTTTGAGATGTTTAGAGATCATTTCCTGTGACTTTGTGGGGGGAGCAGAGCCCTGAAAGAAGCGTCGAGTTGCTCAAGGGCCAGCCTCGAGGTCAAGAGGAAAGACTGGTTGGAGCCTGATGTCATTTGGGCTGAATACTCCTCATTCACATCAGGCCCCCAGTTCTCTGATAACCAAGAAGCTCCGTGCGGCCGCGGCCATGGCCACAGCCACGCTGTTCAGCTCACATCTTACAATCAGGATCACAGCCTGCCTCAGCCGACAGGCCCTGCCAGCCATGTGCTCCTCTGTGCTGTAACACATCTGACTTCAGCACACCTTGAGTCTCCGGATACCCTTTATGCATGCATCTCCTCCTCCTCCCTCCCTTCAGAGAAGACCTCGATTGTGTTTAGAGTCTACCGGCCTGTACTAGGCTGCATAAAAGAGAAGGCAGGTCCACAGTTTTTTTCCCTTGGCCTGATCCAGGCTTGCTCCAGGTGTCTGAGAGCAGAATCCAGTCTGCTCTGCTGCCCACAGGCATCAATGGCCCCAGGACATATATCTGTCACCCGCCTGGGAGGACAGAGAGCAGGTGAGGGGAGCAGAGATTTCAGAAGCAGAACTATTAACATCCCAGGAAGGAAGTTGAGGCTGAGAGAGATACCCAAGAAGGATGGTTTAAAAAAAAAAAGGTAGGCGAGCAAACACCCAATTTTGGCTCAAGAGAGGAAAAGTGGTCAAGGAGGTGGAAGAAAACTAAGACATCAACTATGTTAAATGGAGCCAAGAAACTGAGTGAGACATGAATTAAGGAAGGCCACTGATTAGCCCAGTGGCTGAGTCCATGCTGAACATTAGAAGCACTGGTGAGCTTCCAAAAGATATTGACTCAGAATCTGGGTTAATGACCATTGGATTAAACTGTATGACTGCAGATGACTTCAAAGTGAACACTTTATAGTCCTACCGAAGAGGAGGGGAATAGATATATGTACTAAGTGACGACTTAAATGTGTTCTCTAGCCCTTAGGTTCAATGGCGACATTGGCATTATTGATTATCTTAGTTTAAATTTAGGTATGTCAATGGGAAATAATGTCCTTGATTAACATATTCAGCATTTGGAAACCTCATGCCTGGGATTATTCTGGCTGAGCCTCCCACACCATCAAGAAGTGCTTGAATAAACAGATGGGCTTTGTACAAGCGCCCCGAGAGCTAGGGAACATGATTATGCTTCAATTCAAGGGAAGTAAGCCTCTTGGAAAATACTGTTCTTGTGGTTTGCTCCCTCTTCAATTGAGTTTTAAGCCTAGGGCTCAATTGTGGGAGACCCTTAGCCAATCTCAACTCCTCTGATGGTAAACTTGGTGAGAGGTAATGCAAATTATGAGTAACAAGATCTCATAGGTTTACATTTGAAGAACGACAGTGGAGACACACACACACACACACAAAATCCTATCTCCATCATCCCAACACATCACTACAGTCCTTCCTTAAAGTCGAAAACTGGATTCTAGAATAGCCCTGTCAATCTGTGATGGACCAACACAAGGTAAGAAGTTTGAATCCAACAAGTGAGAAGGTCTTTACCTATTCAGCATAGGTAATAAATGACTCCCAGGGATCAGGATGCATGTAGATAGCAGCTTCTTCAATGCTGTTGTACATTTATAATAGGCATTTGTTTTGGGTAATTAAAATACTCGATAGTTAATATTTCTCTGGAAATATTGTAATATTTACACAATATAAAAATTGTGTAATACCTGAAGCCATGAAGCATTCTGAAAGGCAAGAAAAGTGAGGAAGATGGCTCTATACAAGGACATTAACTTCTTAGCCAAGAAGGTACTAGCGATGATTATAAAATCTGGAGTAACACAGGGAAAAAACAAGGAGAGAGAACTTAATGTTTCATTCAAGTTCTGTTTTGAAACAGGATTCAGAAAGTATATTGTACCATTTGGTATTAATTATTTTGGTTCGTGCACATGGCTAATTATTTCTACAGCATCTAAGATCTCTTCAAAACAAACACAGTTTGCACATACACACCCACCTCTTAAAATGTGCCTTTTATCCCCCTTTCCAGAGCCTTGAGGAAATTTCTGATGGACTATCTCAAGGGCAGCACTCTGGGAGTAAGTGTGGATTGTAGACTAAAACATGTAACTGGCCCCTAACACATGTATAAACAAATTAACTAAAAGGACATTGCAGCATTTAGGATATAAACAAAATGACTCTCAAAGTTAATTTGCAGGTTTTTTTTTTAATGTTCCATAATAAGTTTTACTCCCTGAACATTTCACTGACCACTCTCTTCCCAAAGTTCTCCTCCTCCATTCCTTCCGTTGTCTTTAATGTCAGACTCACAATTCCATTGTCCGATTTGAACTCATTGCATGAATCCTTATATTAGATTTTCCTGTGAGGCCAATCTTGAGTGAGTATCTTCTGATCCTAAATGACTGATGTTTCTGAAGTCCTAGGAATTATTCATTTAAAGTGTTTCACCTTATTGAGGCTGTGTGCATGCAGTTGTAAGAAAGCAGTATTAACACTGCATAATGACCTGGTGAATTTGGGCAATTCTAGAAAATCCATGGATCCCTTCACCTGAATTGACTGATCTGACCTGTGGATGGCCTTAGTTCCTTCTAATAAGCTGGCCAAGTGTCTGGTCATACCTGCAGACTGCCAGTTCCTCACGCCCTACCGAACTGCTAAAGCTTGCTTCAGACCAACGCACAAATTGGAGACAACAGTGGTCATTCTTATCTATTCACCTCTCATCCCCCCAACATTAATCAGCTCATGATGATAGAGAAACAGGGCAATTAAATCTCCTGAGCAGATAGCATTGGAGGCTGGCTCACAGTGCTACTGGGTTGGCCAAAGAGCTCGGGTTTTCTGTATAATGTTATGGAAAAACCCAAATGAAGCTTTTGGCGAACCCAATGTCTGTAATCATCTGGAGCATTATGCTTCTAAAGCAAGAAGCTAGCTCTAGTCTGGGCACTTCAGATAAAGGATGGTGCTGGCACTGGGAGACATTCCAGGGAAGTTACTCAAGTGCCTACCTATCAGCCCTGTCTGCTGGTTCACACTCTCTTGTGCTGCTCCTGGTCCGCACCCTCCCACTCACCGCCTCGGCCTCCATCACCACTATCATCACTTCATTCTTGCCTGCTTCCTCTCCCATTATCACCTTTCCTCTCCAGAGTGAAACAGAAGGACACTTTCCCATGCCTCTTCCTGCCAGCAGCACCTTGGAGATGCTGTCATTTTTTTTTTTTCTTTTTAATGAAAGCTGATGTTGGACAGAGAAACATATATGAAGTCTGTGCAGTTATATGAAGATTTCTGATCATCTTTGTCAGGATAGAACGTGAAAATCTTACTTATACAAGGTTCTCTACTCATATAGATATCATACTCAGTTTATGTACAGGCTTAAATTCCAGTGCTTAATTTCATCTCCTGTCACTCATTTGACAAGTTTTATTGAGTGTCTACAATGTGTTAACAAGAAGTAGGAATAATAACTAATATGTGTAAAGCACTTAGTACATGCTAGCATTTTATATGGAACATCTCATTTAAGTAAGCATTTGCCTAGTTGCCATTATAATATCTGATTAAGTGAGATGATTCATGGGTACAAGTACAGACCTATATCATATAAATGTGTGTAGCTCCTTTGTAGGATTGGGCTTCCTTGGTGGCTCAGTGGTCAAGAATACGCCTGCCAATGCAGGAGATGCAGGTTTGATCCCTGGGTTGGCAAGATTCCCCGGAGAAGGAAATAGCAATTCACTCCAGTATTCTTGCCTGGAAAATCCCATGGACAGAGGTGTCTGGTGGGCTACAGTCCATGGGGTTGCAAAGAGTCCAACACGACTTAGTGATTAAGCAACAACAGGGCTTCCCTGGTGGCTCAGTGGTCAAGAATCCGCCTGCCAATGCAGGAGACACAGGTTCAATCCCTGATCCAGGAAGATCCCACATGCCATGAAGCAACTAAGCCCATACGCTACAACTAACAAAGCCCACGCACCCTAGAACCTGTGCTCTGCAACAAGTCACTGCAGTGAGAAGCCCATGCATCACAACCAGAGAAAAGCCCACAAAGCAATGAAGGCCTAGCACAGCCAAAGATAAATAAATCTTTAAACAACAACAGTTTCTTTGTAACTATATCTCCCCCATTTCCAGCCCACCCCTGCCTATTTTTTCTCATCTCTCTTACTACATTATTTCATCCCTAACAGAGTTTTTCCGGAAAAATAGATGCTTACTGGATGTCAGTTGGCTGTTCAGCTTCAGAATTAGAAGTGGAAAGACATAGAAAACCTCTAGACTCTAAGATCCTCAAGGGCAAGCAAATGTCTTTCTTTTTCCCAACCTGAAGGCCCTGGCATAGTGCCTGACACATACTTGATAGATGTATGCTAAATATTTGTTACACAAATCAGCTTCCCGATGTGCTAAGTGTCATGTCTCGTAAATAATCCTGAGCATTTCATAGTATTTGCTGACTGGGCTTTTTTGCTGCCCCATGTGCCACTGAAAAATTTTGGATCATCTCAAGGTTCCACTAAGAGTAAATCAGGTATGAATTGGGACTTAAGCCAAGGTTTAAATAAGCAAAACCTGATGCTCTCTGATAGAAATTGATCTATTCAGGATGGTCAATCTAATCGCAAAAGAAGGCAAAGTTTTTCCCTCCACACAGAGAACTGAGTTCCTACTAAGGTTTTTTAACATGGAACAAAACCAGAGGCAGGGACACGTTTCCACCTCTACCACCTAAAACTAGCTCATTTTCACTGTATTCTCAATTTTTCCCCACTTTCTCCTTTCCCTTAGCCATTCCTCTTTCCATTCTAGTTTATTTCTTGGATTGATATGGGGAGTGAAGGCATGATTTGAGTTTGTAAGCTTTTATTTTACCCAGGTAAAGGGGACATGATATAATTTTTGGGCCTGCTGAGATAACTACCAGAACAAGAATTAACAGATAAATATTGGAGTCATGACATCTGGTGAAATCTTTCTATTAAATGACTGTGAAATACAGTTACAACCTGATCTGGCCTTGTCAGTGGGAGTTTCTCGGGGTATCCGCCATCAAGTAGGCCCTAGAAATCATTTTGATTATGAGACAATGCATTCTGGAAGCAGGGGCTAGCTTTAACTTTTAAGCTTAGAGCTGAAGTGTGTCCAGTTTACTAAATCCACCATAGAGTCTATTAAAGGTAGATCTCTAATAATGACCTAAGGCCTCCTGGTATTTTAATTCCACTCAACACTGGCACTTGGGTAACTGATAAAACTGAAGTAGACTATCAGAAGTACCTTCTTTACAAAAAATAACTCCCCAAGTTGAATGTATTGTATTTGATGGGGGTGAGGGTGGGAGCGCACTGTTTAAAATTGATTTCATGACAACGTTCTGGATGTTTTTAGGTTGTTAGACACAAGCATGGTTCCCCCCCCCACAATAGCCCAATCAATAGAAAGTGTGGTACTGCATGAACCACACTGTTCACGAATGTAACCTTCTACTTACACCCCACTATGAGCAGGGCTTCCCTGGTGACTCAGTCGGTAAAGAATCCGCCTGCAATACAAGAGACTGCCTGCAGTGCAGGAGATGTGGGTTCAATCCTTGGTCAGGAAGATCCCTTGGAGAAGAAAATGGCAACCCACTCCAGTATTCTTACCTGGGAAATCCCATGGACAGAGAAGCCTGGCAGGCTAGAGTCCATGGGGTTGCAAAGAGTTGGACACAACTTAGCAACTAGACCACCACCTCCGTGCATTAGAAAGTGATCCATTCATTGAGATTATTCAATAACCAGGGGAGGGACCAGGAAGAATAGGGTCATGGGAAATGAAGTGGAAGAGGACCTGGTGCCTTGTCTCCTTCAAAGAGGTTCCCATCCAGAAGTGGGGACAGAGGGCATGACTGCCAATTATAGCCTGAATCTTCTCAGGATGATGGTGTGAAGCTAGGGCTGTGCACGACGTGGATCAAAAACACAGAGGTGTGTCGTAAACCAGTGCTGAGTCTTTTAAAAACAGTAAGAACAAGGAGGACTAACTCTGCACTGTTGGTTTTCAAAGTGCTGTGTCTTCCTTCTGCTTGGCACTAGAGAAACAACTAAATGACGCGGCAGGGGCTGAACCTCCCTAGATCTGCTAGTGAAAGAAAATCACAACATAATCAAATAGAAAATCTCTTGAAAAAGTATTTTCTTTCTCATTTTCTTCAATTCGAATCAATTCATAGCACACTCTACAGTCAAAGAGTACATTCAAACTTGCAAACTGTTTACAAGCAGTGTCTAGCTACTAATCATCTCCGCTAATACACCTGCCTCTGGTGGGTCCATTCAGAGTCCCCCATATGTACCGTCCCCATCTATACCAAAAGGGGAAAAAAGATAATTTTCTGCTTTATGTATTTGTTCCCCTGACTTTCAACTTATTATGACCTCGTCTCAGCATCAGGGATTAAACTTATTTTTGTTGCTAAATCTTGGTCAGACCAATAGTGACATTAAAAAAAAAAACTCAGCTGTCTACCTTTTATTACCTATAAAGCCTTGTTGATATATGGAAAGGGGACCTTTGTGGTGAGTTTTCATAACATGTCTATCTGTTAAAGACAACAATAATAACAGTTCTAATACCACCTCCACTGGCTCGACCACTTGTGCTCCTGGAAGTTAGCCAGATACTGGCAGTTTCCTAGGAAATGACATTATACCACACAGCAACACATTAATTCAGAACCTGCCACCTAGCTAAACTCAGGCTCTAGCATCCTATGAGCTGGCCTCTTTGCTACCATCAGGAGCAGAAACAGACTTAACAAAAACAGAATATAACAAAAGAGACCCCAGGATGTTGTGGGTTGATCAAGAATCTGAGATACTTAAAAATATGAATGCATTCAATAAAACAGACCCAAACCTTCAAGCAACCCACATATGACATATTCACAAACGTCCCGTGGAGATTCTGTCACAGAATAGAAGAGTCCTGGTTTTAATTAGCTATTAAAATGGGGGATTGATTTTATAAAAAGTACAAATGTGTGATTTCTCTTTTTCTCTTTGATTTGCAAGAATGATCTTACGCACAGAGCCCAAACCAGAGTTCTAACTCTTGTTGACTTTTTCCCTTGGTTATCCCAGGGGAATCTTCTCTTCCTCGTTGGCCACCATGCTTGTTTTAACAGACAAGGCATGGAGCCTTGTAATTACTAGTTACTAGTAAGGTAATTACTAGTTACCTTAGCAGGTGCATGCAACTCTCATGGAAAGCATACATCTCCCAGTCACTATTAATCATGTGAAGTGTTGACAATGTGGGGTGAACACCATGTGTTCTAACCCTGGAGAGGGAGGCAGGGCAGCTCTAGACTGCTGAGTATTGGTGCATATACACATCACACCTTGCAGGACAGATTTCGTTTCTCCCTCCTACACTGTTGGTGGAATGTAAACTGGTGCAGCCACTACGGAGAACAGTAGGGAGGTTCCTTAAAAAAAAACTAAAATTAGAGCTACCATATGATCCAGCAATCCCATTCCTGGGTATATATCGGGAGAAAACCACAATTTGGAAAGATACATGTATTCCAATGTTCACTGCAGCACTATCCTACAATAGCCAAGACATGGAAGCAACCTAAATGGCCACTGACAGATGAATAGATAGAGAAGATGTGGTACATATACAATGGAATATTACTCAGCCATAAAATGCATGAAATAATGCCATCTGCAACAGCATGGATGGACCTGAAGATTGTCATATCGAAGGAGGTAAGTCAGACATAGAAAGACAAATATCCTAAGATATCACTTATACGTGGAATCTAAAAAAATGGTACAAATGAACCCATTTACAAAACAGAGTCAGAGATGTAGAAAACAAAATTACAGCTACCAAGGGGAAACAGGGAAGGGATAAATTGGGAGATTGGGATTGACATGTACACACTAACTATTATAAAATAGATATCTAGTGGGAACCTACTGTATAGCACAGGGAACTCGACTCAGTACTCTACAGTGACCCCTGTGGGAACAGAATCTAAAACAGCATGGATTAAAAAAAAAAGGATTTCATTACTCTCTCATACACACACACACAACCAAAGGATTCTGAACTAGGGCTAAAAATACAATCTCAGGTCTAAAAAAGGGGCAGAGCTAATGAAGGCAAACAGTGCAAGTTGTCTGATTTGTATACACTTGGTATATGTTGACCTTGACTGAACAGGTCAGATTATGAGATCAGAAATATGAGAGCGCACCATTCACAGAGCTTGAAATCTGTGGCTAATCATTGTTTCTCCCAATATCCATTCTCCCCCCTTTTCTCAGAAGTAGAAACCTTGAAGCCTACTGTGCTGCAAGTGGAACTCTGCTGAATTACATGGCAACCTGGATGGGAGGGGAGTTTGGGGGAGAATGGATACATGTATATGTATGACTAAGTCACTTTGCTGTTCACCTGAAACTATCACAACATTGTTAGCTGGCTATACTCCCAATACAAAATAAAAAGTTTTTAAAAAGGAAGTAGAAACCTTGATTTTTGAACTGCACACATTTCTGCCCACTTGAAAGGCTTATCTTCATCATCCCTTGCAGCTAAGTGTACTGAGACTAAATTCTGGCTGACATGAAGTAAACAAAAATATGTTATGATGCCTTTTGCAAGCATCTTTGAAAAGGTGGCTAGGCCTTTCTTTTCCTTTCCTTCTTCCTGGAGTGCAAATGTAATGGCTGGAGCTTAAGCAGCCATTTTGTACATAAGAGACACACTAAGGATGGCAAAACAGAAAGATAGGATTGGGTCCCCACTCCTGGTGAGCTGCCATATCTGCCCTGGAATCCTACCTCGCAATCTCTTTTTTTGTGAGAGAAAAATAAATGTATAATTTTCTTAGTCTGTGTGTGTGTGTGTGTGTGTGTGTGTGTGTAGGGGTGGTGGTGGCGTGGAACTGCACCTAATTCTGTCACAAACAGATCTAAGCGGTCATAATAGACTTCATTTTACACATAAGGAAACGAATGATTAAAGATCAACATTGATAAATGTCTCAATCAGGGAAGCAGAGTTGGCAAATTAATTACACTTCTGTTTAATCTTCTACTTCTAAAGATAGATAATGGAGGTTCTATTATATATGCCCATCAGTATCTGTTAAATGAATATCATTTTATATTTCACGTCTTTGAATTTCTGAACCTCCAAGGTTTTCCAATTGGCACATCTAATCCCAAATCACACATACTCAAGGAATGAGATATTAAACAATAAAAAATGTAACAAGGCATAGGAATGAACAGACTTGAGAAATTTTTCTTTCCTGTTATATTCACTAGCTGGTACATGTCTTAATCTGCATCTTAGTACTTAAATTGATAAAACTCTATTAATTTGCACTGATATTTTAGAGAGGGCTAAATGAAGATTTTCAAATTTGGGGGATGAGTCAGAATCTGGAATGTTAAAAAGTACATTTCAATATGTATGCAAGATAATCAATATACCATAGTTTTAAAACACACTCCTAGATGCATTTACAGAATAACCCTCTGAAAGTAATGGATATGACTAAGCTGACAAAGCTCTCTAAATTCAGATAGTGAGAAAAGATAAGCTAAATGCCTCTACCTGGGGGACCCCCATGCCTCATCCTACAACCTTCACTTCCAGAAATCACTCTATGGACATGACAAATGGAAAGCAGCTTTCCCCCTTTACATTACAGTAACTTCAGACTGTCTGCCCAGTCTTCTAAAACTCTTTAATATTCAAAGGGAAAATGGTAACAGAGGGACAGGCAATATGCAGTTCCCCCTATTCTGCTCCACCTCCAGTAACATCTCTGCCCAGTCCCCAAGGACAAATAAACCCAGTATCCAGTAGAGTTCTTCTGCCCCCTAGTTACTGTCCTGAGGTGTGGCCTTACAATGTGCATCCTTGGAAATAAGCATGAGCCATGGAGTAGCCGAGTCAGAATCTTGTACTGTGTGATCAATTCTACTTACTTGGTGAATGCCTGCATGTGGGGTTAACCTGTAACACTTGAGTGCACCTACTGTTTCACTCCTGGCTTCTGAGCAATTACAGACAGTTAAAGATGTACAAAAGATCATAGTCTACAATCCCCTCTGCCTTCCACAAGCATGTCTGATAATCTTCAGCATCTGCTTAAATGCTAGCTTACCTGTAAGATAAACTGCCTTTCTTTAGTTCATTCCACCAGGACCTACTCCTTCACTGGAGACTATTTGCCTTGGAAAATGAGTTTTCCCTACCTCCACGCAGGATGACTACTGTGTATAATGGTCTCTGAAATGCTAACGGAAACCAAGAAATTACCTGTCATGAACTATGAGGCTATTTAGTTATGAAGAGCAATATTGATATTTACCTTCTGACTCATCATGCTGGAGGGCAAGGCAGAAAAAAACTTGGGTTTCCCTAGTTTCTATGCCAAGATAAAGAAAAGCTCTGCATCTCACCTCTTCTACCTTTTCAGATGGAGAAATAATGCCAGTGGTGATAATAATGTCGTGATTGTCATTCAGAGCACTTCCACGTGCATTATTATCTGACTTGCTCCTCACAGGAATCCGGTGCGAGACGGGTATTACGACGGGTATTACGAATACTATAATGTCCAGAAGAGATAACTGATGCAGAAGGTTAAATGATATGCTCCAGGCAACCCAGATGGAAAACAGCAGGGCTTCTGCTTCTGCTGTCAAGTTCAGGAGGAGCTGTTCTTTTCACATTAACTATTTCCCCCTCCCCCATCTCCCCGCCAGACATACTTTTTAAATGCAACTGTTTTTCATTTGGGTCCATTCTTCTCTTCACTATTAACAATCAAAGCTCTAAAAGGTACAGCTCTATGAAAGAATAGAAGCTACTCAAACTGCTTTCCCATTGGTTTTATAAAGTTTCAAGAGCAAACATTAAAAACTGAGTAACGTCTAAAGAGAACAAGCACACAAAGATGGTCTTAAGAAAAGTTGAGACAGCCAAGAGAAAAGAAATAACAATTTTTTTCAGATACCTAGATTATCACCAAAACTAATATTTGTAATGTAGGACTAAAATATTTTTGCTTTTCTGATATAAAAACAAAATGGGCTCATATTTAGAAATATAGAAACTTTAAAAATATAAAAATTGTTCATAACCCCAATCTGATATATCCATTATTTACATTCCAATTATTTTTGGCATGTATATATATGTAAAACATATAATGTATATATGTAATAAATATACATACTCTATGTATATTTAAAGCTCACATTTACCCATGTATATTTAAAAAATTAGAATAAATCTGAATATATAGTTTTAAATTCTACCTTCACTTAACACTGTATTGTAATTCAAATTATAGGATGGAATAAACTATTTTTAAAAACTAGTTAAAGACAAAATAAAATTGGAAAAACCTTACAGTACAGACTGCAACTAATTGTCAAAAGCACTTGGTAAGTGATTTTGGCATATAATTTAATGGAGCTAAACCTTAATCAATCAGCAAACACTGACTGAGTCCTAAGCAGCTGGAATCCTTGTGCGAGGCAGGCTTGGGGATGTGATGGGTAAGACAGTGTTCCTGATGGTGGGAGCTTACATTCTAGAGTCTCAGAAATCAGAGAATTACAGTAAATTTGAGTGACCTGGGCTCGATCTGCCTTCACATTCCCTAGCAAGAATGGTTTTGCAAAGCAAATTAATGATGTAAATCATGCTCTAAGAATAACACTTAATTTACTTACAAGAAGGAACCATAATCACTTAAAAAATATCCAACTGCATACAAATATTTTATTAATTAAAAATGAGTACCACTCAAGCATCTGTTGGAGAAGGAAATGGCACCCCACTCCAGTATTCTTGCCTGGAGAATCCCATGGACAGAGGAAACTGGAAGGCTACAGTCCATGGGGTTGCAAGAGTCAGACACGACAGTGACAAAACCACTACCACAAGCATCTATATATATTAAATATGAGCTAATACAGGAACTAAAACTGTATGTAGCTATATTCTTTTTATGTTTTTGACTTTTTCTAAGCACGTGTGAATAAGTGGGGATTTACTGTACCAAGAAAACTTACGATTTTTGAAGATGTTAGTATTTCTAATTAACACTAGTCCCATTTTTAGCTGGTCAAGTAAAAGAAAACATGATAGCAAAAGATACACAATATGCTGATCTATTCTTCAAAACACCAATATTTAAAGTGAATTGACAGAAATGTTTTAATTTGGTTTAACCTCAGGTGTCTAAAGATGTCCTAGAAATTTACACATTTCTTTGACTCCTTTCTCTACTGCACCAAGTGATTTTTCAAAATTTAATAAAATGACTGATTAAACCCAGGGCAGGCTACAGTCAATAGCCAGTTATCTCTACATTATGTTGTTGATACACATTTCCTTAAATCACGTTTTCTTAACATCAACCAGTCAAGGAATTTTGCAAATCTGACCTACTTCTCTTTTATAAAACCGGAAGGGATATTAGAAAAACAGTAAGTCGAGCATCTCAGTGAATGCCAAGACGACGACTATGCTTTGGAAGAAAGGTTGGCATGGAGCCTGAATCTGCCCACGTCCCTGGCCTCCTCAGATCCACGGCCAGACCAGTGAGAACGAAGAGAATGGCAAATAAAAGCAGCAGAGGATACGGAGAGAAAGAAGAGAAGGAAAGAAGCTGAGAGAGAACAGGAGAGACACTCACAGGAGGCCCAGATGGGCGAGCCAGGAAGACACCACAAAGAGGAAAATCCCCCAACACAGAAATGCACTAACTCCTCTTTGTCCACCATACATTTAGCTCCAAGCCTGTACCCCTGGAGAGGGGGAACTCCAATTGGTGATGGAAATGGTTATTTCTGAGGCACTGGGGGCCCATTATGCAATTCACTGACTCCTTCATGGTAGTCTTATTAACATCTAAGACCCTGAAAATGTGGCTAGGGTGGAGTGGAGAAGGTAGAGATGAGGGCTTTCTATGGCAGGAAGGCGGCATGTGATATGATGCTGGAAAAGAGGCCCAAGTGAAAGTCCTGATCTTGCCACCTGAGCCGCCTCTGTTTAAGGCTCACTCAATGGAGGACAGAGAAGCCTGGTGGGCTACAGTCCGTGGGCCCGCAAAGAGTTGGACATGACTTAGCGGCTGAACAACAACTAGTCCTGGAAGTCTGCAACCAGTGCTTGTAATCATATCTCCACTCTGGCTTGACAGTATGGTTCTACTTACAGATGATCTGGCCACCACTTAAAAAGAACCTAACATTTCTTATTTGTGTCTTAGTTTTTCCATTTATACAACTGTTAATTTATTTTCTATCTGCTTCATGGGCATGTTGATGTGTACCAGTGAAAGGCAATTATTAGCTAGAGAAAGGTAAATGACAAATAGACCTTTTGATGGGTTCCACCCTTATTTCTGGTAGAGCAATCCAGCTCATTCTGGGAGCCAGTCTGGAAGCCACTTGTTTATCAGGTTAATGACATCACATCCAGGTTAGATCTGTTTATCCCCTCCACGTCCCTATGAACTTTGCAGCACTTTCCCTACTGCAGATAACAACCTAGGTACACATCAACATGCGCTTTCAGTGTTTTTCTACAAACACACACAACCCTCACATGCATCATGATGACATAAACCATGTGACACTGCGGTGACATTCAAACGATATAGCAATCACTCAATAAACAAATTCCTAAGAGGCTGCTCAGCACCTAGAAAGGCATGAGAACCTGTTAGGATGGGAGCAGGAAAAAAAGAAGACAGTGTCCCTGCTAAAAAAGAATTTATGATCCAGTTGGAAAAAAATAATGCTCACCCATAACAAAATTAGAGGACAAAATCATATTCTGGTTAAGTGCAAAATTGCAGAGTACAGTCAATTAGCAAGCTAGAAGGTTTATTAGAAGAAACAGTAGCTTAACAACTTTTCTTACTGTAGAGCCATAGTGCAAGTCGGCTTAAACATCAAATCTGGTTTCCCACAACTGATTAACCTGAAAATGGTTTAGCACAACACTAATCCTTTAACAATCTATAAATGCCTTCTCTAATAAGTTCCACAGAGCCCTTCCTTGGATTCATAGCGACCAGGTAACTCTAACAGGTTCTCCAATGCTTGTTTTAATGAGCACCTCTGGACCTTAATGAAATATCACAGGTCCAATTGAGCATCAATTAAAGAGAAATCATCTCAAAAGGTATAAACGGTGACGCATCAACAGTGGCATGCTGCTCCAGGTTAGCAGTGTTGAAAGGATGCAGTGAGGTCAGAGGGTAAACGTGCCCCAGAGATCAGCTGCTTCCACCTCTGCCTGACGTGGACATAAACTGGGCCATGGGATAAAAGGAGGAAACCCCAGCACATAAATATTATGGGCATACTATGGAAGGAGAAACTCTGAAAGAAGTGAAATACATCTGTTCAACCCAGAATACCTTTGATGCAACCTGCATGTTTTCTTCTATTTTCCCAAGGCAAAGAGGAGAGCGTGGCATTAGCCGGAGTCCCTGAAAAATGTCGAATTTTTGCAGAAATGCAAAAAGCCTGTGTGGCAGCAGTGAGCCCTGCTTAACTCTGCTTCTGGAGAGCACTTCTTAGATGGGCAGAGAGAAGGCACCCACTCCTCCACCAACCTGGTGACTTGGCAGAAGTTCCGCGGAGGACAGAGGATGAGAAAGGCTGGATCAGGTCAGGACGGTTCCCTGCTCCCTGCAAACAGAGACCAGATGTGCCCAAACCCCAAGACCACATCAAAAGAACTCCAAGGAGAAAGGCGTACTAAGGAAAGCTCTGGGATTAGCAGGAAGGCATGAGGATTTGGAAACGATACATTATCGCCCAGGCTCCACTTCTCTGATTCCCACGACTAAGCCATCTTTAACAGACTACTCTCCCCACCAACCCCAAGCACAAATAGTTAAACTTGAAGATCTACAGCCCTGTTGCTTAGGGTCCAAAGCAAATATCTGCAGGAAAAGTGTCTGAGGACACAGCTGTCAACGATTCTGCAATTCCTTTATCTACTACAGATGCTACCCCCAGCCCACCAAATGTCCCTCTGTGTCTGGTTACGAAAATAGGAGAATTTAAAAATTCTTTTTTCATCCTCATTCTCTCATCCTGAAGATCACAGCAGTTTCTGGGGGAACCTGGATGGAACCCTTTATTTAATTTTGGATCCTGAGAAAAAGCTTGGCAGTACAAACTCCTTGTGATTTGTAAATAAATGCTGCAAAAATTCCCCTGATAATGTTTGTAGCTTTGTTTTTTTCCTGTTTCCTGCCCTCCTATGACGGTTAAAAATTTAAGGGCTCCCTCTACCCCCAATTTAGCCATCTGTGCCCTGTTCTGATATGGGTCGGGCACCACCGGTGTTAGGTCAACACTGATTTGAGAATTCAAACAGTTCAAGCTACTCGCTTTGGAAAATATACTCCCTTGTGAATATATTCCATGGCCTCTATGTTTCCTTCTGCTACAAGAAAAAAAAAAAAGGCTGAATAGGAAAAGGAGAGAAAAAAAAAAAGCCTGACAAAAATGGACTCTCTGTCCAATTAGCTATAGAGTTTCCAGCAGGGTTTTGCTTCAGATACTGTGCGAGTTAGATATCTGCACAAACCCTGGGCACGGGTGTTCCTAACCCCCACAGCACGGCTGCCTGCAGGATGGTACATGGAACACTAATAGCACGCTTATTATTAGATTTTCTGCATGGTTACATAAGCCTACAAAAGGGGAAAATGTAAATGATTCAGGAAGATATTCTTCATGTGCTTCTCATGAAATCTTTAATATCTTAAGACTTAGGAAGAACTCGCCTGGCAAGATACAATCAATTTTCATGCTTCATTGGGGGGGGGGGGGAAGTCCTTTCAATAAAGTCAAGGAAATAGCTATAGGCAAAGAAAAAAAAAAAGGAAAAAAAACTACACCCTGGACTGAACAAAACCCCAAGGCACTTTGGACTAAATCCTTCCTTCGTGCCCACAGCAGAGTGGAAATGAAAGGGAATATTCACTTGGGGTCTGTGGGGATTGTCTTTGGACTAGTCTGTCTACCCACAGGATTTCACTTCATCTGGCAGAACTCATTATCGATCAGGCAGCTTTCTCATGAATCTGAATAGACTGTAGGTTAAACCGACCACAGTGCCCCCTTCCAAACAAAACAAAAACACACACACACACACACACACACACACACACACGCGCGCACACACACACGCGCGCGCACACACACATGCGCACGCGCACACACGCGCACACACGCGCGCACACGCACACACACATGCACACACGCACACACACGCACACATGCACACACACACACACACACGCACACACAGACACACACAGATGCACACACACACACACACACGCACACACACACACGCACTGCAATGACAGGAAGGAGACAGCTGATGTGGGGCCTGAGGAGGTGAGGAAGGACGGGAAGGGAGACCCACACACACCGAGTTTCTTCAAAGGTAAACAAGCAAAACCACAGCAGAGTATCCCTTTCATTTTCATTTAAAAACAACAGCTTTTCAGACAGTTTCCCTTCACTTCTTAAAAACTAAGGATACAAAAATACATTTCTTAAGAATGCCATTCACATTTTCTACCACTCGAATAATAGATGGCAAACTCTAAATTCCCTTTTTTTAAACCAGATGTTGACACCAAATTCTACTTTTTGGTCTCAAAATAACCCGTCTTTGGAACAGTTCAGTTTTAAAGCATTGTCATTTTGTAGTTATACTCACTCAAGGAAGTCACTGTGCAAAAGGAATAGTTTTTCCTGAAAGGTGAAAAATACACAGAAATACCTGACATCTAGGCTAGGGACACAGCCAGCTAGTTTCAAAATGATCTCATTCATTCATTCACTTACACAGGTGCTTTTATCAATTTATTTCCAGTATCCTCAAGAATTATACCATAAAAAACCCCACATATTTAAATAAAATAAAAATGGACCATATTTATAAATGCAAATAAAAAAAGCAACAAACATGCTCACTATTTCTGCCAAAATCCCCCAAATTAAAGAATCTGCCTACAATGCAGGAGACCCAGGTTTGATGCCTTGGTCAGGAAGATCCCCTGGAGAAGGGAATGGCTACCCACTCCAGTATTCTTGTCTGGAGAATTCCATCGACAGAGGAGCCTGGTGGGCTACCGTCCATGGGGGTCACAAAGAGTTGGACACAACTGAGCAGTTAACACTTTTACTTTCAAAATAAGTAAGTCTGAAGCCATTCCACAGGACTGTAAACAGTAGCTGCTCAAAAGGATGTTGTGGACAAGTCAGCTGACCGGTCACACGATCCCATTCAACGCTTACCATCACTCAAGCTTTCCTGATGGTAATTCAGATACTCCTCTTCCTATTGGCAAAGATCTAAAGCCAAAGGACTTGCCTTCATTGAAAATTAACACAAGGCTTGAACTGAGTTTCCTGCCTCTCACTGTCCCTCCAATCACTGAGCACCTACTTGTGTGCTGCGCTCAGTCACTCAGTCGTGCTCAGCTCTTTGCGACCCCATGGACTGTAGCCTGCCAGGCTCCTCTGTCCATGGGATTCTCCAGGCAAGGATACTGGAGCAGGTTGCCATTCCCTTCTCCAGGGGATCTTCCTGACCCAGGGATCGAACCCATGTCTCTTACGTCTCCTGCACTGGCAGGCGGATTCTTTACCACTAGCTACTGGAGTCGACTTCAGTTTCACTTTTCACTTTCATGCAGTGGATAAGGCAATGGCAACCCACTCCAGTGTTCTTGCCTGGAGAATCCCAGGGACGGGGGAGCCTGGTGGGCTGCCGTCTACGGGGTTGCACAGAGTCGGACACGACTGCAGCGACTTAGCAGCAGCAGCTACTGGAGTCAGATTATCCTGGCTACTGAGGTGCTGGAGGGTCACGGGTGGACAAGTTACATTTCTGGTCTTCCAGGAGCCTGAAGTCCTGTCGGGGAGATACACACTAACCAAACTGTCCCAGCACACCATCAGCAACACTACTGCAGGGCGGTGGAGGGGAGCAGTGCTCGGAGCAGAGAGAGGAGAAAGACTCTGTGCAGAAGCAGGCAGTCAGAGGAGCCGCCGTTGGGAACAGAGAAGACAAGATCTCTGGCTGAATCTGGAAAGATGGGCAATCACCAAAAAGAGGACTGCATTCCAAACCAGGGAGGATGCACATAAAACAGTGATGGCAGAGGAGGGTGCATGGGCTCAGGGGACGGCACGTTATTTCCTAGGGCTCGGTGAGTTACAGCTCCAATCAAAGGCAGCAACACTGTAAATCACAGCAGGAAAGGATGAGCAGTTTAGCTTATCTGGAGACAGTGAAGCCCTGAGCACCTTCCTCCTCCGCCGTGATGGGAGAGCGACCTTGGGGACCATCCGTCAGCGCTCTGCTCTGGCTACGGGGCTTGCCCTTGGCCCTTTACACACATGCTCCCTGCCCGCGGCACGCTGTGTGCTGCTACTCAAGCCACTCCCCTCTGCCTGCCCATCCAAGACGGCCTTAGTCTAGGAAGCTCAGGTCAGATTCCTCTCTCCATGCATTACTTGAAGCTCAAGACCATTTACTGCCCACACCTCTCTGCTGACTGGTGCTAACCCAGATGACGCCTTGTGTCATAACAACAATATACCTTATATTTACACACCATTTCATCACTGACAAAGCTCACATACATCATTCCCTTTAATACCCACCCAGTAATCCTTTAAGAGTGGCATTAGGCCCATTTTCCAGGCCAGTAAACTGAGGATCAGAGAGGTTACATCCCATTCGCCATAGAATATATAACCTTTGGAGCCAAGACTGGGCTCTGAATCTCTGGAGCCTATATGCAGCACTCTTTCCATTATACTACTGGGCCTGCCTACCAACCTATTAAAGTATTAGGATGCTCTTTGCTTGCAATAAGTCTGTGTTTTATCTTTCACAGTGTAAGCAGTTTGGAAGAATGCTCTCCCGCCAATTACACTTCTTTGAGTCCTCCACGACACAGTGCGATGCAAGCACGCAGCAGGGACTCGTTCATTCATTTGGTCAGTCTATCAATGACCACGTACAGAACACCTAGTTTGTGCTAGTCATGCACTATTCTAGGTATTAGGAAAACAAAGACTCCCTCTCTCCACCCCCTCACCCCAAAAATGCAGTGGAGACTCTGAGTCCTACCGGAAGACAGGTGTGTGTAGAGGTCACTATAGTGCAGGCTGATAAAAGTCTCCTCAGAGGCCTCCACAAGATGCTGGTAGGACAGGAGGCAGCAGCAACTGACTGCCCCCAAGTATACGGGCAGACAAAGACGGGTCATTTCTGAAGATCCCCTCAAGATGCGGCTTGAAAGGATATACGTAAAAACTGGCTTAGAAAGTAAGGAAAGAGGGAGGAAGGGAAAACAAGAAAGAAAGGAGGAATGAATGGTTCTGCTTTCCTCAGGAAGGCCTCAGTTGTGCTGCAGGATTTCTGCCAAGTCGGGCTGTGGATGTCTCGGACTGCATTCAGGATGCAATCCAGGCTTCCATCACTGACTCATCACTGACCAGGCACCCGACATGCCCGGATTGTGTGCACAGGGTGATGTGAACCGGGGAACGGGGCATCAGGCTGCCCCCTCCTTAGAAGAGAGGCCGGAGGAGGGGACAAATGCAGGGACCTTTACCATCCAAGCCCAGGGGACAGAGACCCAGCTGTCATCTGTTCACAGACTTTCAATGGGTGTCTCCTGCATGCCAGGGTGGGCTAACAGTACGAGAAACTAAGCTTAATGGCCCTTAAATATTAGGAGGCAGCAGACACTGCACCCTCGTTCTAGGCTTATTCAGAGGCTTGATTACGGTCTGATAGCCCAGCAGGTCCTGGTGTCTAGATCTCTGTGTTTGGGCTCTTGCAGGGAGAGAGTAAGGAACTGGCATTCACATGATGTTTTTTTTAAAACGCTTCTCTACCTGAAAATGCCAGACACATTTCAGATGTCAAATCTAATGCGATGCTCGGGGTGGGTGACGGATCCATGTGAGGGCTCTGAAGTGGGAGTAGAAGCCTGTCTGGCTGATTGTCTTTTCCGCACACGCGCATTCCGGTGTTCACAGACTGGTAGGCCATAAATAGCTCTTAGGGGAGTGTGAGAACACATCACAGACTCCAGAGGGCCTCGGCACCTGAAATCAATGAACGCTTGACACTCGTCTCCCTAAAAGGGGACTCTGTTGAACGAAGGGCCGCTAGACTTAGCCTGAGCTCTCTAAACCATCACTTGTGAACATCATTAGGGGCTGAATTGTGACCCCTTAAATGCACATGTTGAAGTCCTGACCCCCAGCATCTAGAATCAAAGTTGTCACAGGTGTATAAAACGGGGCCAGATCAGAGTAGGGTGGGCCCCTGATGCAGAGCAGCTGGTGTCCTTACAAACAGGGAAGTCTGGAGTTAGGCAGCCACAAGTCAAGGGGTCATAGAGGCCTGAGACAGATTCTTTCTTCCCCAGCACCTTCAGAGGCAGCACGGCTCTGACACCCTCCTCGATTTGGGATTTCTAGTCTCCAGAGCTGTGAGAGAAAACATTTCTGCTGTTGAAGCCACTCAGTTTGCGGGGCTTTGTGAGAGCATCCCTGGCAAACTAATACAGGGACGTGATGCTGTGTGTGTGAAGGAAGGACTTGAATCATCGAGCGACTGAAATTCAGTTTTCACGCGACAATATTTAATATCATCAAAGTCTTCTCAGCTTATATTGTGCCCACACACCCAAACCACAGAATTCCTACCGAACACTAAAGACAGGTGCATTATATAATACAATAACCTGAGCTGTCGCCCTTCCAGAATGGACAACTCTATAGGCCAGGTTTATCCACCCTGGCTATCACAATGCACTGCACTATGTCTCTGGGTAGGGACCAAACTTCCCACAGAAGTTCCCGGCGGTCAGACTGATATGGAGTATCATTATTAATGTATTCAATCTAAGAGCTGCTGACATTTCTATGTTGATTACACTTCTACACTTACAGCTTTACAACACTGAGTCATACTGAATGGAAGCTTATTCAAAATAGACCAAACAGCCTGAATTGAGGCTCCACTATCGGTAATTGACTATTATTAGTAATTTTACCCAGTGAGGAACTAAGCATCCTCTCAGAAGTTTGTGCTTTTTCTGGAAATAGGATTGACTAAGAAAGTGAATAATGCAAAGAAGGGATAGGGTAGGCTAAGAGGATAGGAATGTTTAAACTATTATTTTCCTATATATTTTTAAAAATGCAAAACTCGTTTAAAGCTGTCTTCCCATTTCCCATTCATCCATGGCCGTGAAAGTGCTGACTCTCAATGTCTGTGACTTAGCCCAGGTAGAGATGAAGGCTGGCCTTCCACAGTGTGTGTTACATGTAGTTTTTCTTTAGTTGCTCAGTCATGTCCAACTCTTAGTGACCCCATGGACTGTAGCCCGCCAGGCTCCTCTGTCCATGGGATTCTCCAGGCAAGAATACTGGAGTGGGTTGCCACTCCCTTCTCCAGGGGATCCTCCTGACCCAGGGATTGAACTCCGGTCTCTTGCATTACAGACGGATTCTTTACTGTCGGAGCATTACATGTAAAGGAAACGTAAATCTGACAACAGGAAGTGCTGGTTTCAGGCTGTTAGGTAGGTCTGGGCCCCGTCTTCCGAGGAGGCATGGAGAAAGCAGGAGTGGACGGAAGGGTGGGGAGTGGGGAGGAACCATTCTAGGGCGCCACGTCCAGAAAGACTTCCTGAAAGCCCTTTTTATACCTCTCTTCCCCAAGCTTCAGTCACACGGTAACGGTTCCTTATCTTGCCTCTCACTGCCCCCAACGGTTTCTCAGAGGCCCCCATACCAGCTGTTCTCATGCCCCTCCCTCAATGGTCACTGGATTTCTCTCGAGGAGCAGTCTGGCCTATCTCAGGTAAGCCGTTCAAAACTTTCTGATCTCACAGCAAAGAGCACGGTAGACAAGCAGGGAACTAGTCCTCAGATGGCGTGGGATGGAGAGGACTGTGAATGTTTACGATTTGTCATTTTTCTTCTTCTACACGTGGCACACCCCATATTAATGCAAGCAGAACTGGGAGGGCGTCTGCTTGGGAATACTATCATACCAAACTCATTCCACTCGAGCTCTTTACGCTACTAAATGCCCTTTCAAATTATACATCCTTTTCTTTCTCTAAATTATAAAATTTAGTCTTTCACTTAATGAGAGAGGCAGTAAAGATTAGTACGCACAGTAAATGCTCAATATATTTCATCCTTTATTGATGATAATTAATACTGGATTTATACCCCAATAATTCACCACTTATTAAAACATAATTCTTGAAATATAAGTTGCCCCCACACATGTTCTTATTTATGGTCATTAGATCACTCCGCTAACAGCTTTGACTGAACAATATATCCTTTTAACATCGAAGTGCCAGGCATTCAGCTAGTAACCTGGAGGCAGAGATAGTTAAGATCCCATCATTCCTGCCCCACCGGGACAATGGGCTTGATACACAAGGAAATTAGTTTGACTTGGGTCGACTGTCTTTTGGCCAATGAGGTAAAGGCCAGTGTGCTAGTATACAAAAAAAAAAAAAAAAAAAAAATAAGCCGTCTTTGAAAAGTTTGTGAATGCAATAACAACTACAGGATACTTCAGTTTACTATCATGAACTTGAGTCTATAAAGGAGTTCTTCATTTAAAGGGAAAACCTGAATAAATTTAAATTAAAAAAAAAATAAAAGCATAAAAGGAAAACCTGGGGCAACTTTGCTAATCTGCGAACAGAAAATTAGCCACTTCGTACCGGCAATTTTCAAGTGATCATGCCAAGGTTATATGTGGACTGGATTCTCTCTGTACTCTGTCTTAAATTCTATTTTGTACTTCCAGGTAATTCAAGGGGCTCATGGACCCTACTGCAATTTATGTAACACTTTTACTGTTTATATAACAATATTTTTATTATTTATATAGCAATACAAATGATACCACTGTTTGAAGAGCAAGATGATTCCATCTCTTTCACTATCAGAAAGTTGTATCTAGGCTGCTTCAGATACACTTGCCTTTTCTGGTTTTCTCCATGTATCCAAGACAAGTGAAGCTTTCAAAAATACTCCCATTGACTATTTGGGACACAGACCCCCTATAAAGAGAACTGTGATTTAAAAAAAAGAAAACTTGACATGAGTGAATCCCCAGAAGGTTCTCTAAATATAGTGTACGACCTTTCTGGGGATGAAGTGACTATAAGATAGGAGAACAAATGGTCCAGATGCCCAGAACACAAATGTGTGACATCTCTTCATAGTCAACGCCACTTCCATTCAAGACCTCATCCACTCACTGAAGGAGTAAGTGCTCACGGACTGCCTCCTCTGCTCCAGGCACATGAAACAGAAGATCTAAAAGACACCGTTTTTACTCTCAAGTCTACGGTACCTACTATGCAAACACTCTCAAGAGAACAGACAGTAGAAATCCTGCGTGGACAGGAAGCACACACGGTATGGCTCAGTAAGACCAGGAGGGAGCAGTGAGGCTGGACTCCTTGGAGGAGACAGGAACGCTGGGTTCGAAGGACACACAGGAGTTATCTATCTTATATGAAACCAAGGAGAACAGCTCTAGACAGAGGAAGGAGCATGTGCAAAGGCACATGGTGTCACAGGAGGGATCATGGCACACGGGGGGGGAGGAGTACAACACACAGTGTCAGAAGGGGAGGAAGGAAGAGAGCAGGGCCCTTCCCTACACAAGGTGTCTCCTGAAGGCCATGAAAAACCTTCCAGGGGCTAAGAAGGGTCATTTTCATATTAAAAAGGTCCCATATGTACACTGTGTGTGTGTGGGTGCTTAGTCACGTCTAACTCTTTGGGACCCCACGGACTGTAGCCCGCCAGGCTCCTCTGTCCATGGGGATTCTCCAGGCAAGAATACTGGAGCGGGTTGCCATGTCCTTCCCTCCAGGGGATCTTTCCGACCTAAGGATTGAACCCAGGTCTCCCACATTGCAGGCAGATTCTTCACCGTCTGAGCCACCAAGGAAGCCCATGAATACTGGAGTGGGTAGCCCATCTCTTCTTCAGGGGATCTTCCCATCCCAGGAATCGAAACTGGGTCTGCTGCATTGCAGGCGGATTTTTTACCAGCTGAGCTACCAGGGAAGCCCATACATATACTACTACGTTTCAAATAGATAATTAAGGAGAACCTACTGTTCAGCAGAGGGAACTCTACTCAAGGCTCTGTGGTGGCAAAGAGGGGATATATATACACATGTATAGCTGATTCACTGCTGCATGGCAGAAACTAACACAACATTGTAAAGTGACTATACTACGATAAACATTAAAAAAAACAAAAACAAAAAGTCAAAACAAACAAAGGGAAAAAAAGGGTCACTCTGGTCACAGCACAGAGGATGGTAGGAAGGGACCACGTTCCACAGGCAGGGGAATGGCTGGGAGGATCTTGCTCCAGTGTCGCTGGAATGTCATGAGGTCCAGTCTGGTGCCGGGCAGTGAGGGTGGTCAAGAGGGGCTGGGGGAGAGAGGTTGTGCAGGCGGAGTGCATACCACAGGCACTGGACACCTGGACACGCACACACGCAGCAGCAGGAGGGGGGTTTGGCTTGGCTACTGCCATTCACACAAGGGATACAGGAGAAATGATGCAACAGCTTCTTTCTAACCCCAGAGCTCTAATTTCCCATTTTGACTCTAGGATAAAGTTAAAAGATGTTAACTTAGCATAGAAGGCTCTCTCCAGTCCTCTACACACGGTGAGTACTCAAGACACATCAATTGAGCACTCACTGGAGACTTGAACAGACACACAAGAATCATTTTCTCCATCTGACAACACATCTTTTCCTGAATTATTCTGCCTTCGTGAAAGAAGAGAGACAGTTTGCAACTTATTCAAAGAATAAATGCAAATATTCCTCTGATAACTTGCACATTTCCAACACATTTTCCCTCCCAATGCAGGATTCCAGTCCATTCATCTGATTATCACCAACAACCCCTCCAATCTTTTTCTTGGGTAGGGTCTCTGTCCTCCCCTTCACCCTGAAGGCTATTCATCTTCACAAGATAAAGGGTTTCCTTTATCCAGGTAGAAACAAACGCTGGGTCTCAGAGAAAAAGCCGTCATCCCCAGACACAATGACACATCCCAGGCTCTTACAGCTGTCTGCATTACTGGATTTTTTTTTTTCCTGGCAAAGAAGCCACAATTCAGGAATCTATGCAAAAATCATTAAGTGAAGGCTGCTCCTCAAAGGCCCCATCCATCGCTCATCCCTCCCACCCTACCCGTCCTGGGATGACAACACGTCGGCTCAGTCACTCGCGTGGATGTCTGCAGGAAGGTTTCTGCCTTGCATCTGCTGCTGCTCTGTAGACTGCTGGGGAGGGGTGAGAGCTTTCTTGCCACAAAAAATGTGAGTTCAGGACTGGAGGTGGCTGAGAACATTTTAACATATTGGCAGAGGCATCAGAGAGTTAGAATAGTTATGCTGAGAACGTTAACATTCCCTTTCAGATCCTACTGAGCCCTCAACTTAAAAACTTTTTCATAAGAGAGGAGACATGGATGATAAAGAAACACATGGGCAGGGATGTTGTGATCTTCTAGAAAGTCCAGAGAGCAAATGGGAGAACTCCCTGACCTGCTGCCTCAGGCCACCTGGCTATCAGCTCCCTGGTGAAGGAGCACAGTGGGAGACGAAATAAAAGAAATATAAAGAAACGTCCATCATGACTAAAAGAGGTACGCATAGTGCAATTAGCATAACCTGTTAGGCTGACTGACTGAATGCCTCCAAACAGGAACGAAACACCCTCCCCCCTGTATCATTTCCACTTTCCTATTATTTAAGGACAAGGGTCACATCCTAGTCATTTTAAGTACCACGCATTTAACAGCACCTGACATATAATAGATGCATAGTGAAGTGCATTTAGAACAAGGGATCAAGCAAATCCCTGAATTACAGATTGATTAGGAAGATCAATGGCTCGATGGTGGTCAAGGACTAGCACTTAAATGAACCAAAAATCCTGCTCGAAGTGTGTGTACAGATGAAGCAGAAGGAAAGTCGTCCCCTCCACCTCTCCGCTGCACTAAACTGCCTCTGTTCTCTGCAGGGTCATCAGAAAGCTTAGCCCCAGCCCCTCTGGAGGTACAGAACAAGACAGACAAGTCAGAGAGACCAGAAGGTCCTCCCTCGTAAGCTCAGAATGGAAGACCTCTGCACTGGCCACTGGGTAGGGGTGGTGGCCCTGTTACTTGGTTCAGAGTCAAGCTCAGACTGTGCTTTGCCAGCAGTTCTCAACCAAGGAGGGGCATCTGAAGAGGAATGGGGGCATTCTGGATTGCTACAGTAACTTGGGGACAGGATTAGAATGTCAAGCCTAGACCAGGGGTATTAACGGCATTATAATGAGCGAGAGGGTGTTCATCACTGAGGACTGCCTGCCTGCCTCCCTTATGAAACGCTGACAGTATAAACATTCTCTAGAATAGATGGCACTGTCCTAGGGTCCTTGTGTATTTAATTCTCTCTGCATGGAGTATCGAATTGGGTTATCTGACATCCTCTGTCCGAGTTTTCTATCTGAGGATATCTGGCATGCTGCAGTCCATGAGGTCGCAAAGAGTCAGACACGACTGAGCAACTGAACCACGTAATAGTAATGTTGATAGCCAACGCTTATTGAGCATCACTGCATGCTGGTGGTGGCTATCTCACACACAACTGAATCTTCACAACAACAAATTTGGTGGACACTGTTTTTTAATTCCTAGATGAGTAAACTCATTCTGAGAGAAAAAATGCAACTTACCAGTAAGCGGAGAAGCCCGAGATGTGAACCCAGGTTCCTCAGGTCCCCAAGTACACATACTTAACTGTCCAACAACCATCCTGGTTCTCAGTTCAGGCAAGAACCCAAAGCCTGGTACACACAGTTCAGTTCAGTTGCTCAGTCGTGTCTGACTCTTTGTGACCCCATGGACCACAGCACGCCAGGCCTCCCTGTCCATCGCCAACTCCTGGAGTTTGCTCAAACTCGTGTCCATTGAGTTGGTGATGCCATCCAACCATCTCATCCTCTGTCACCCCCTTCTTCTCCTATCCTCAATCTTTCCCAGCATCAGGGTACACACAAGGGAGTGTGAAGATGCCCAGGAGCTGGGGCTGAGCCGGAACCACTGAAGAAGTCTCCTAAGCAAAGAACCTGCAGACAAGGTGAAAGGGACTGTAGGTCCCCGGACGGTGCTGACCTCTGGAGTCCTGGGGAAGATCCAGTCAGCAGCACTGGTGCTCTACTCATCACGTGTATTTGACTCACTTCTTGCTGAGGTCTCCGCCACCAAAACATAGAACTTGCCTGAAAGCAATTCTTCACATAAAATAACACTTGAAATTCCTGGAAACAATGGAGGATCCAGAGGTTTTTTTCTTTTGAGGAGCACTATAAGAGACCCTGATGCTGGGAAAGATTGAAGACAGGAGGGCAAGGGGACGAAAGAGGATGAGATGGTTGGATGCATCACCGACTCAATGGACTTGAGTTTGAGCAAGCTCCGGGAGTTGGTGATGGACAGGGAGGCCTGGCATACTGCAGTCCATGGGGTCGAAAGGAGTCGAACGGGACTGAGCGACTGCACTGAACTGAGGTAATATCTGGGCCTCACAGGTGGCACAGTGGTAAAGAGAATGCAGGAAGCATTTTCTTTCTGAAAAGTGCCAATGCAGGAAAAGCAGGAAATATGGGTTTGCTCCCTGGGTTGGGAAAATCTCTTGGAGGTGGAAATGGCAACCCACTCCAGTATTCTTGCCTGGGAAATCCCATGGACAGAGGAACCTGGTGGGCTCCAGTCCACGGGGTCACAAAGAATCAGACATGACTGAGCGACTGAACAACAGCAACAACCTTCACTTAGGTAATTACTATTTACCACCCTTCTCTTTTCCTGAGCCCAGTGTGCCCAGATTAAAAAGACCTTAGCATCCCTTAGTGGCAACTACATGGAAAACCTCCACAAAGACTTTCATTGCCAGCAGAGACTGCAGAAGGAACTCTTTGTGGCAGGCACTCTACACAGCACTGACTATAAAGCTGCTTCCCAGGTTCACTGGACCTCCTTCTGTCTTGACAGTCCTTAATTTTCTTGTCACCTTGAGGCTGTAAAACTACTGAATGAGTGAAGAGGAGGCAGCAGTCATGGTTTCTGGGTTTATTGGAAATCCTTTCCTTAAAACTACACAACAGATAATATGCAAGTTTGTGATGTGCCTTCTGTTCACTTTCCTTCTCGTGAAAAAGAAAACGATGGCAGCAAAGAGGGTCAGCGGGGTCATGACCATCACAGGCATTGCATCGCTCTACTCCTGACGAGTAGGACCAGTCCATGGGGCTTACGGGCTAGCAATGCATTCCCTGGGCTGCAACTAACTGTTCAAACTGTCCCCACTCGTGAAAGGGGGTGCCACTTGCAATAGGCCAGTGTCCCAGGATCAGGGCTGAAAAGTCCTGTATCGGGGCCACCTTCTGTCAACCCCCCTCACCCATGCACTCCCCTAAGCCACATTCTTGCTGTTCATTTACCAAAGGTAGATTTCTTCCCTGTGAGGCATGTGTACAGACTATTAATTTGCCAACTCTTTTATTTTGCAGCTGGGGAAAGCAAGACTTTTTCAAGATGATATAAGAAAGTATATGCAACATCCTAGCTAACCTGAGCTTCCTGGACTTCAAAGAGGGGGTAATACCAACCTGCAGACTCAGGACCACCCTCGTGATAGTCCTCTAAGAATGAGATCCTTGACCTGTAACCCCTAAAACTCTGGTTTTACTTCCCAAGTGCTGGTAATGGAAATCCTTATCTCTGAACTCCGGTGTTCTCATTACTATGACATCAGTATCTGTTGCTCTATCACCTTCCTCACTAAGCTCCATTACCCTCCATGGCCTGGATCTTGGACCTCACTGGACCCCATACATGCATACATTTTTCTTGTACATTTCTCTGTATGGCATGCATGCAAATAATCTCCTCTCCTGGACCAATCTGCTTTTTTGATACTTGCTTTTCTCTTAGACCCACAATAGCCCGGCTGTGCAATAGATGAAGTCTGGCCTTGCTCCCTGGTTTAGAACCTGGGCTGTGAGACACTTGGGTGTCCCTTAGCCTCCAGCTGTGTTCAATTTGGCTTCTCCACTTTGATCATCTCTCTGATGATCCGTGTTAATGGCAGTCATCCATTTGTGGAAAGCAAGATGACAGACTCGAGGTATCAAAAACAAATACCCCCAAGAGCAAGCAACAAAGCTGGAGTCGAGGAAAGCGCACGAGACAGGGAACAGCAGGGTCTCCGTCTCACTTTGGCTCCTCTCTGTAGTGGCATCGCAGACGTATAATGGTGCCAGTAATACAGGTCCTGTCCTCCCCCCTCCCAGGAGCATTGGAAGGAATGATAAAACAATCGTTATAAGGGCTTTTCAAAAACAAGAGAACACCATTCAAATCCAAATGATCAGAGTTATGGATTCTGGCCTTTCCTAAAGAAAGAAGCTTTTCTCCTTTGAATTTCCCATAAGGCAGCATCACCATCACACCTGAACACTGCTCAGAGTTCTCACCCATGACTGCCCTTCAGAATCAGGGCCACGCCTCACAGGGAACACAGATGCTCAGACAGCCCCAAGGACCTGTGGAACCTGAATTTTCTGGCTTGGTGCAAAGGAATTTTTTAAAATTCCCCAAAGGATTCTGATCAACTAGGTTTGGGATCCCCTTTTTAAAAATAAGTTCCTCGGGACTTCTCTAGTGGTCCAGTGGTTAAGAATCCGCCTTCCAAAGCAGGGGACGCAGGTTTGATCCTGGGTCAGGGAACTAAGATCCCACAGGCAGCAGGGCAACCAAGCCCACCCACTCTGGTGCCCACATGACCCAGAGAAGCCTGCAACTAAGACCCAACACCGTCAAGTAAATTAATTAAAAACAATTAAAAAAATAAGTTCCTCTGTAGGAAGAAAAAGTGTAACTATGACTCATGAATTTGTTTCTTCCTGCAGAGGATATCTGTTTAAGTATAGGTTTTCTAACTGGAACTCTGGAGTCGAACAACTTCCCTGGCTAAAGAGTTTTTAGGAAGCATGCTGGCTCTGGAAGGCACTGGAAAAACAGTGTGTCCTGTGAACCAAACCTTGACCCACAGGTATGGTGGGAGGAGCGTATACACAGCAACTGATGACCCCAGGGGCTTCGCTGCGGCCTCCAAGCCTCGCATCCCTTTCAGATCTCCTTCCTTCTCTGCGTCCAGGCCCAGCAGCCCAGAGAGGAGAAGTCAGCACCCTTCATCGCTTCCTCACGCTTCTGCCTGCCCTGGGGTGGCCTCGTGTCTCCTCCACCTAGCAGTCTAGGGATTGATTCTTGTGGTGAACACTCAGCAGCCAGTTACCAGGATCAGTGACATCTGAGAGATGGCTTTAGAAGCAGCAGCCAGGAAGGGGAGAAGCTGAGCTCAGGGGCAGAAAATTCTCCAATCCCCCAAAGGGAACCTGTGCCTCTTTCCAGAGGTGATCAAGTACACGCCGGAAAGCTCTGCCTGCCTGGCTGGCAGTAGGAAAGAGGGTCACTAGCGATCACCAGTAACCTTGCTGCCTTCTCCTTTTCAGATGGCTCTTTTGTCAGCCTGTTCAGTTTGGGGGAATCCCAATGCCACCAACAGAGGCACGCCATGTGGAGAGGGCAGCTAAGAGCACAGACAGAACCTGGGCTTCCCAGCTGACACCCAAGGATGCAGAACTGGGCAGTCTTAGAAGTTCCCTAGAACCGAGCTTAGCAGCAGTCGTGAACTGGAAAACTGCCAGGTATAATAAATTAAATGTTTCTAAAATAGCCTAACACCGTCCCTTCCTCCTTAGAATTCTGAATGCCTAATGAGCTAGTAATGGTCATTTTATGCTTACTGATTTGCTTGACACTTCTCCAATCCATTCTTTATCTCTAAAATCACCAGTCAGTGGTTCTCCACATGTGGTCCTCAGGACCAGGAAGATCACGATCACCTGGAAGCATCAGCAATCCCAATTCTCAGATTTCATTCGGACATATGGAATGAAGGAGTGCAGAGCTGGGGTCCGGTAATCTGAGTTAAGGAGCCCTGTAGGTGGTGTGCTGACCCACTAGAAATTTGACAGCCGTTACCACTGAAGTCCCCCTTAGTGTAAATGCACCCAAAAGAAGAAAGAATCATTTTCTTTCAAGAATCTTCAAAATCTTAGTTGATCTGAGTGAATTTATAAGCAAAACAATAACAGATTGACATTTTAGATTGACAAAGGCTATTTTTTTCTAGAATGACTAAAAGATGGCATATTTCCCCAACACAAAAAGAGCCTATGATTTACAAATTTTCAGATAGGAAAATTATGATGAGTTGTTTCATTCTAAAATGCATGACTTGACCACCACATTATTTGCCTGCAAACAGGTCTACCAAATTCATGATAGGCAATTTATGTGTTGAAAAATAGTGGGCCTATGGCATTAATGTTTTAAGTCCTGTTCAGGAAAACAAAATGCAGTATTTCAGATGGGACTAAATTTTAAAATATACTTTTTTTTTTATTCACCTACAATATACTTTATATATTGGCCTCCATCAAATCACCTTCTGATTAAAGGAGGAGGTACAAGTCACCTGAAGGTCTCTTTTCAGGATGAACAATATACTTTATATTGTAGGATAATTGCAAAAAAAAAAGTATTTTAAAATTCAGTCCCATCTGAAATATTGCATTTTCTTGGGCTTCCCTTGTGACTCAGCTGGTAAAGGATCCGCATGCAATGCAGGAGACCTGGGTTGGATCCCTGGGTTGGGAAGATCTCCTGGAGGAGGGAAAGGCTACCCACTCCAATATTCTGGCCTGGAGAATCACACTTGCATCTCTTGCGTCTCTGCATTGGCAGGTTGATTCTTTACCACTGTGCCACCTGGGAAGCCTGAGGCTTTTAGGTCTTTTGATGTTAACTATACAGCTGCCTTTCTCTGTGTCAGCCGGGCTTCTCAAATCCTCCCCAGTCACAACGCGGCTGGTCAGACACGAGGCCTCCGTCAAATCACCTTCTGATTAAAGGAGGGACAAGTCATTTGAAGGTCTCTTTTCATGACAAACATGTACATCACGGATGGGCTAAAAGTTTAACCCTTTGTTCCCCAATAGCCATTTCCTCCTGGATCTTTTGGGATAGCTTAAAAGAAGAAAAAAAAAATTACCCTTTTCTCCTTGGGAATAGTTTCCAGATTCTTCTTTCAATGACCAACAAAAAGATCCTGCTCTAAGTCTTCACTAATCTTTCAAATAATTAAAAAGTTGAAACTTTCAAATACTAACCCCAATAACTAGACCCATAGATCATTCTCATAAACCAATACTCACTTTGTCAGCCGAAGGGAAATACAGTATAAAACCGTGAGACCTAGAGTAGACAGCTCATCCAAAGTCCACAGAAATTAAAATCCATTTATGGCTGCACTTTCCATGCCAGTTTTCCAAGACGGTCCTGAACTTGCTGACTCATGGTACAAGATTGTGCTTTAACGTAACCAAAGACAAGCAGTGGCATGTCGGAGCCAGCTTGTACTAGCCGGTTACTAAATTTGCGAGTGTCAAACAGTCAAACACCGCCATTATTAAACACTAAATTACATATAACTCACAACTTAACAGGTTATACTCAAAACTCATCACTCCCTCATTATTTTACCCTGTTTGTTGGAAACAGATGGGGAAACAGTGGAAACAGTGTCAGACTTTATTTTTCTGGGCTCCAAAATCACTGCTGATGGTGATTGCAGCCATGAAATTAAAAGACGCTTACTCCTTGGAAGGAAGGTTATGGCCAACCTAGATAGCATATTTAAAAGCAGAGACATTACTTTGCCAACAAAAGTCCGTCTAGTCAAGGCTATGGCTTTTCCAGTGGTCATGTATGGATGTGAGAGTTGGACGGTGAAGAAGCCTGAGTGCTGCAGAATTGATGCTTTTGAACTGTGGTGTTGAAGAAGGCTCTTGAGAGTCCCTTGGACTTCAAGGAGACCCAATCAATCCATCCTAAAGGAGATCAATCCTGGGTGTTCATTGGAAGGACTGATGTTGAAGCTGAAACTCCAATGCTTTGGCCACCTCATGCGAAGAGTTGACTCACTGGAAAAGACCCTGATGCTGGGTAGGATTGGGGGCAGGAGGAGAAGGGGACAACAGAGGATGAGATGGTTGGATGGCATCACCGACTCGATGGGCATGGGTTTGGGTAGACTCCGGGAGTTGGTGATGGACAGAGAGGCCTGGCGTGCTGCAATTCATGGGGTCACAAAGAGTCGGACATGACTGAGCGACTGAGCTGAACTGAACTGGTATGATTGAGGTTAATTCCATCAACCTGCATAGTGGAAATACTACATAGTGGTGAGTCACTATGTACCTTTTCCTGAACTCTCACTGGGTGATGTCCTGTTGATGATGTGAAATTGGTCACGGTGGGAGTATTAATATTTACATCACAGAAATTACCAAAATGCTGCCAATCAGAATCTCTGTCATCTCCAAGCCAGTAGCCAAAGTTGGAAATGTTGTTAAGCAACTAATGGCATTCACTCTAGCTTTTTCTTAATGGGACTAGAGTTAGAATTCTGAAGGTGAGAAGAGACGGGCCAGTGGACTTTCCATCATGCAGGTGCAGGCACATGCCAGCAAACCACCTACCACCAGATCATTACCGGTCCAGAGTTTCCCATTAAGCTATTGCTGATTTACTATTTCCATGATCTGCAACAAAAATTAGTCTGACTCAGCACGGTAGCTGTGTGTGCATCACCAAGAACTCACTCAAGAATAATATCTGCAAGAAAAAAAAAGGCCCCTTGACATTTGTACGGTCTTTCTCCATGCTCACAGAATTTGATGGATTAGCTCATTGAGTCTCCATAACCACTCTTAGGTTGGGTTTCACTATCCCTATTTAAAGATGAGAAATAAAGATAAGAAATAAATCAATAAAGAGTTCAGGTGACCCACCCAAGGTCACAATCTAGTATGTTGCACAGCCAGCATTCAAACCCAGAAACCCAAGTCTAGTCAGTGTTCCTTAGTCTCTACCACAGATTACTGCTTTTCTGTCAGTCTGTTTTGAAAATAGCAATTTTCCTATTCAAATGATCAACATCTGGGTTCACTTTCCTCCTGCCTTTGATTAGCAATGCAGTCAGCCAGGACAGTGCACCCATGTCTCCATGGATGGATAACAAGCCCCTACAGCCCTGCTCTCTTCTTGACCACACACAGAAACTATGTCCACACTGCCATGTCCCACATAAATCAGATGCAAATACACTTCAACTTGAATTCCTAAAGATGCTGTAGGCAGGTGGGCATGATAAGGAAGTGTTCTATGCTTTGGATCTGACTTATTCAAATCCAGGGGAAAGATTTGCAGGATCTACTTTAAGTAAAATCGTAACAGTGAATTAAAAAGCCAGATTCTCATGGTGGTAAAAATGGATGCATATGTATGTGTGCAAGTATAGTTTGTTTTATATAGTTTATTTTATGCACACACATACATACTCCATACCCATACATATACACAAGTATGTGTACACAT